>OZ025293.1:343028669-344306179 GCA_964019185.1 Maratus speculifer
TTCGACCGTTTCCAGACTTTTCGGACACCCTGTATATAACGAAAACCTCCATTAGTAACTATTCCTTAAATATATTAAAAAAGTTATTAATGTTGATAGGAAATCGGTGTAACGAAGTAATTGTATAACATGTCATAGTTATGCATATTTTGTGTTTGTTGTAAGAGATTTCCACTGTAAGAGTACTGAACAATTAATCTTTAAAACAGTTACTTCACACTGCACATTAACAAAATGCCTATATCTAAAACATCTTACCATGTTTTGTTAGTGAATCAAAATATGAGGTATTTGAAATTTATAATAAAAAAGATAAAGACATTACTGCGATTAGGTACATTTGCAAAGCACTTTCCCTGTCATTTTTCTGATTTTAATTTATTAAAGAGAAAAAGGTGTTCTTCGTTTCTTTATGTAGATTAGGAATTGGAGGAATCTCATTTTGACTTATTCATGAATGCCATAAAATTAATTAATTTATGCTATGCGATCTAAAGTATTTTGAAGATTTAGAACATGGAAGATACTTTAAATAAAATGCAATTAAAATTTTCCATAAAAATGTTAAAGTATGTACAGTAAATTTTTAGAAAATAAATAATAATTTTCTTATATATGGTTCACTGTTAAAAAAATTCTGAATTTCACGAACATTTTTTTCCTGAATTTCACAGAAAAGCTCCCTTTTAACAACTAAGGGATATTTTCCGTTACAAATCACAAAGTTCCATCATATTTCCTGAAAAAAAACGAAACGGATGGAAATAAAAACAAAAAACGGAGGCACTCCGTTGTGTGGCGAGCTCCATGGCCGAGTGGTCAAGGGACCACACCGCTAATCGCCTGCGAGCGCAGATTGTGGGTTCGAGTCCCAGTGGCGCCATGGAATAATGAAACATAAAAATTCCTTATAAATTACATTTTTCTGTTTATTTTTCTCTTTTTTTCTTATTAAAAGTCTTTTAATTTATTAGCCGAAAAATAAATAAATAAAGAAATAAATAGTGTACGACAATTTCAAAAAAAAAAAAAAGTCTATATATATATATATATTGTAAAAAAATTTTTATTAAAAAAAACAGTGGTTTCAAACAGTGATTTTTTTTAATTTAAATTATTTAAAAAATTAAAAATGATTTTAAAAAATAATAAGTATTATGCATCAGTCTAAAATAATCCGTTTACAAACATTCTAAGGAATATATTTGAAAGAAAATCTTTAAAAAGCACAACAGATTTTCCCACTAACTCATAAAAGACATACTTTGTACCGTTTAGCATCAGCAACTTTGGCTCAGTTCGTAAGAATTTGTTCCGCAATCTGAAGGTCCTGAGAACGGCGTGAACTAAATTATCCAAAATAACAATTAAGTAAAATAACATAGCAGCTTAAAGTCCCTCGGTGATTTCGAATTCTTTAAAGATTAACCGGTAAATCATTTTTAAAAATTATGTTAAATTATTACTATTATAAATTAAACTTTGTAACGGAAAGTTACTGATTCTTACACCGGAGTTTTCCCTTCTTGTATTTCCCACAACGGAAAATCTACTAACGGAACGGTAAAAGTTCGGCTACATTGCTGCCGGTAGTTTCACCTGGAATTCACAGATTTATTTTTAACAGTGTTGTCTATCTCAAATTTAACTGCAACGTTGCTATCTGACCGAGTAAGCAACTCTTAAAGCCCTATTTTAGACAAAGAAAAAGACCCGGTTGATAATGTAAAGTCTATAGGTGCGTTCTTTTCAAATATCTCGCTCAAATTTTAATATTTTTATATGACTTTTTTTGCATAGGATAGCTAAGCACGTTCCACAAACGGCCTAGTTTTTATTTTGGTTTCAGATTAAAAAAAAAAATACTTTAAATTTCCAAACCGGTTTAAACCGGTTGTGAAACTATCCTAATATAAAAAAATATATAAGCAAAATTGAAAAAGTAAAAACTAGGCCGGTTGTAGATCGTCCTCAGCTATCCTATGCAAAAAAAAATCAGGAAAAAATATTAAAATTTGAGCTACATATTTGAAAAGAACGCCCCCGTAGACTTTACATTATCATCCGGGCCTTTTTCTGTGCCTAGTGTGGGGCCTTAATTTGATTTTAACTTTAATTTAGTGCTTACCGTGAAGGAGCTGTTCTCGGTCACACACCGCTAATCGCTAGAGAGCGTAGGTGCGTTTCGTATTCGATTCCGATGGCTCCGTTGCAAACTCTTTTTGGAGTTCACGGTTGTAATTCTCCGGTATTGTAAATTTTCTTGTACTATCTTGTTACCAGGGCTGCGGAGTCGGTGGGAAAAATGTCCGTCTCCAACTCCGACTCCGACTCCGGAATTTTTAACGACTTCGACTCCGACTCCGACTCCAACTCCGACTCCGGAAATTTTAACGACTCCGACTCCGACTCCTGGCTTCCTGGCTAGCTAATATACTAATGTTGATGCTGGTTAAAGTTATGAGGGAACAAAAAAAAAAAAATAAGGCAAAAAGTCATTATTTCGGTATTCAGTTCTTAGAGCTTTGGAAAAAAAATATTTTCCGTTTTACAGATTCTTTAATTTTACGTACCACAAACCTAAAAAATTAAATTACCGAAATCTAAAAGAGATAATAAAACGGATATTTTACTATTTTGGATCCGTAGCCTCGAAAAGGGGAAATCTGTACAATTTTTATGTTAACTAGTGCTCTCCAGAGCAGAAAAATTTCAATGGGAAGGGAAAAAAAAACAGTCAGTGTTAATCTTAAAGCTTTTTTCTTTATCACACATGTTAATACTTCCTGGAAAATGCAGCATAGCAGCGCCACCTCTTATGTGATTTATACCAAAATCTAGCCAACAAGTTATATCAACTTCTAACTGAATTTGAATTTTAGTGAAAATCAGTACATTAGTTTCTGAGAAAGGGCTATTGCTGAAATTTTAAAATTCTGCATAACAGCGCTTCATGTTGAGTGATGTACATCAAAAACGAATCAGGATCAATTTCTATCAGATACTAACTGAACCTAAAGTTTAATGAACCTCCATGCATTAGTGATTGAGAAACAGCTATTTCAAAAACGTAAATAAATCAGCGCTACCATATCAGCGCTACCATATCAGCGCTACCATATCAGCGCTACCTGAAGAGCGATTTACACCAAACACTAAACTATACTAATCTAGATTACAAACTAATTAAATATAAAGTTTGGTGAAAATTTGAGCATTTGTATTTGAGATAGCGTGGTTGCAATATCATGAACAATGCAGTACAGCAGCGCCACCTATTGAGCGATTTGCACCAAAAAATTGCAGCACTTAATTATATCAAGGACTAACTGAGTCTAAAGTTTTATAAAAATCCGTGTATTAATTTTTAAGATATAGCTGCTGGGGAAATTGTGAATAATGCAGCATACCAAAGCCACCTGTCGAGTGATATACACCAAAAATTAATCAGATACAGTTTCTATCAAGATCAAACAAAATCTAAAGTTTTGTGAAATTCCATTCATTAGTTCTTGAGATAGAGTTCTCCAAAATTTTTGTCGCATGCGGACTCACGAAGTGTCTAAGGGCGACTCTTTCAAAGCCAAACATAGGTCTGGAAGGCCTCGTGTGACCATAAAAGGACTTAGTAGAAGGATTCATAAGCTGTCAATTGCACAAATGATGGTTGTTAGTCACATTAAAAATGAGTCAGGACTTTCTGTGTCAACGGAAATGATGACAGATTTGTAGATGGATTAAAGAAAGAGAAAAATTAGTTTACACAAATGATAAAACAATCAGTTTTGAAATCTCACTACAAATTGATAAAAATACAGTGAGCTCGCAAACATAAATCATATTGACCCAAGTGGTGTTTTGTTATACTTAGTGAGGTAAAAAAAGCTCAATTTGGATGGTTCTGATGATTGTACATGCTATTGGTATGACTTGCATAAAGAGCCTTGGACTTTTTTTGTCATCAACAAGGAGGTGACTCTATAATGATTTGGGTTTCACTTTAGTTTAATGCTCAAGCATCTCTGGAGTTCCTCGATGGTTGCCAACCAGCGCAAGGCTACATAATACATTGGAGAACAATTTACAGCCATTTGGTGAACTTTTAGCTGGTCCAAAGTATTATTTGAGCAAGAAAATGCGTTCAAGTCACACACAAAACAAAAAGTTGGTTTAACTCTCAAAACGTTACTGTTTTTGATTGGTCGACATGTATCCCTGATCCGAACCCAATCAAAAATATTTGTGACATCATATCTGGTAAGTTTTACGGTAATTTTTGACAATACTCTACTGATTTTTCTCTTAATGTGCTTAGAGCTGCTGTTGAACGTGTTTGGTACAAAATATACCCTTAAGTGTTGCAAGATTTAGTTTCTTCGTTGAAAAGTCACATTTTTTTCACTAAGTGCAGACAATGTGGTTCCAGTTCGAATTCAATTTATGGTTATTTTTCTTGTAAATATATAGATTGTCTATATTTTTGCAAAAATGTTAAATTTGATTTTCTGTCATTATATATTATTTAACATGTAACATGTATAATTTAAAATTTATTGTTTATGATTAAAGGATAAGTCACAAGTAATATATGACAGTTGGGTTAAAACAATTCGGTGCATATTTCTCAGTACACATGCGTATTATATCGTTGTCTAAACTTTTGCTGGGCACTGCATTTTTTATCATTACGGGAAGGAATGGGATTTCTTTCAGCACTGATAAGTTTTATTCATATTTCTAAACCAAGGTTCTTACAGGTCAAGAAGTTTCCCCCAGTTTAGGTCAGATAAATACCAATATTTACTTAGAGGAAAACTCGCATATGCAACAGCGCGATTACTTAAGATTAAGTTTTTTCATAAGAAGTTACTGGTATTTTTCATGCAATTGTAGGAACCTTACTTAGAAGTGATACTGTTTGTGCGAGCTTTATAGAAAGTGATACGAATTAGCATTTTCGTACGAGAAAGTGCCTAAAATCCTTATGATACTTGCGGACATCAGCCCAAACACACTACTTTATTGCCAGCATGCTATCTAATGGGCTGAATGAGCTCATTATATATATATTTTTTCATTTCTGTTTTATTTTACATACAATACTAAACACTATATATATATATAACGAAAACCTCCATTAGTAACTATTCCTTAAGCCGTTAACGCCCAGCGTCCTCTTTTGAGGACGGTTACAAAAACAACAAGAAAGCGGTTTTCCCACCAGTAAAGAGGAAGATAAATATATACCTTATTTAGCGAGACAGAATCCTCAATTAATTTAGATAAAAGTTAATTTGCTTTTAAAAGTGGTGGGAAAATACAAAATTAAAATTTTAGCGACGAAAATAATTTGGGCGTTAATGGGTTAAATATATTAATAAAGTTATTAATGTTGATAGGAAATCGGTGTAAACTGTATAACATGTCATAGTTACGCATATTTTGTGTTTGTTGTAAGAGATTTCCACTGTAAGAGTACTGAACAATTAATCTTTAAAACAGTTGCTTTACGCTGCACATTAACAAAATGCCTATATCTAAAACATCTTACCATGTTTTGTTAGTGAATCAAAATATGAGGTATTTGAAATTTATAATAAAAAAGATAAAGACATTACTGCGATTAGGTACATTTGCTAAGCACTTTCCCTGTCATTTTTCTGATTTTAATTTATTAAAGAGAAAAAGGGGTTCTTCGTTTCTTTATGTAGATCAGGGATTGGAGGAATCTCATTTTGACTTATTCATGAATGCCATAAAATTAATTAATTTATGCTATGCGATCTAAAGTATTTTGAAGATTTAGAGCATGGAAGATACTTTAAATAAAATACAATTAAAATTTTCCATAAAAATGTTAAAGTATGTACTGTAAATTTTTAGAAAATAAATAATAATTTTCGTATATATGGTTGTCTATTACAAATTTAACTGCAACGTTGCTATCTGACCGAGTAAGCAACTCTTAAGGCCCTATTTTAGACACAGAAAAAGACCCGGATGATAATGTAAAGTCTATGGGTGCGTTCTTTTCAAATATCTCGCTCAAATTTTAATATTTTTATATGACTTTTTTTGCATAGGATAGCTAAGGACGTTCCACAAACGGCCTAGTTTTTATTTTGGTTTCAGATTAAAAAAAAATTACTTTAAATTTCAAAACCGGTTTAAACCGGTTGTGAAACTATCCTAATATAAAAAAATTAATAAGCAAAATCGAAAAAGTAAAATCAAGGCCGGTTGTAGATCGTCCTCAGCTGTCCTATGCAAAAAAAAATCAGGATAAAATATTAAAATTTGAGCTACATATTTGAAAAAAACGCCCCCGTAGACTTTACATTATCATCCGGGCCTTTTTCTATGCCTAGTGTGGGGCCTTAAGTTGATTTTAACTTTAATTTAGTGCTTACCGTAACGGAGCTGTTCTCGGTCACACACCGCTAATCGCTAGAGAGCGTAGGTGCGTTTCGTATTCGATTCTGATGGCTCCGTTGCAAACTCTTTTTGGAGTTCACGGTTGTAATTCTCCGGTGTTGTAAATTTTCTTGTACTATCTTGTTACTGAATATTGACGGTAACAGATAAGCGGGAGCCTGACTTCAAGCATACAAATCAGATGCATGTGTCTAATAAATAAATAAACTCTAAAATTTGCAAGTACGAATCTAAAAATTGTTGCTATTTATATTACAAAGGTTACGTGAAAAAACGATCATTAGCTACTATTTATTAAATTTTGGGCACTAATTAATTACTTGGTAATTTATATGTTTGCTAAATTTTGCTAATAAAAACTCTTTTTTTTTTAAGGTTTGCCATGTATATAAATTATATTTATATTCAATACATGCCTTATTCATCGTACTGATTTGATGAATGAATGTCCTTGTTCGTGGTTCCAGGTCATCATTTTATTGCAAGGTCATCTTGCTAAAGAAGTTAGAAAACGCTTATCTCTGATTGCGCTTTAGTTTAAAAAAATCATCATACAAATATTTGTTTTGTTAATTGTGAATAAAAAGTTTCACGTACACTTTATGATAACTACATTCGATGTTGATAGAATATCTCCCAGAAAACTGGTACAAATAAAAGTTGTAAAGGTTGAAAAGCTGTTGAATGTATTAGCAACTTTACTGAATTATTTAATAGACAACAAAGAACATTTTTCATAAAAAAAAAATCCAATTGTTTTCAATTAAATAAGATTAGTGCAAGCATGCAAACAGATTTTGTGCCACATACAGATTTTAATATAATGATGCATCCGAATTTCAAGCAATGTTGAATTATTGAAATTAGAAATTAAATAAGCGTTATCTATATTTACTGTTAAATGTATATCACTTGTTTTCAATCATAACCTTCAATAATATGCTACCAATCTTTCGCTTCACACGGAATATCTTAGCTCAGATAAAAATAAAAATGCACTGTAATTTTTTTTTCAAAAGACATAGACTAACTTCTAATGGTCCTAAAAATAAAAATATATATTATATCTTTATATAGGATTATTTAAAAAATATTTGAATCAAGATATTCACTATAAAAATGCATTTGTTTGCAAAAATATGAAAGTGATGGAAGAAAATTGTTGTCATATATATAACATTCAGCAAAAAGAATCATGCATTACGAATAACTAGCTTCATTTAAATAAAGAAAAATGTGTTATGCAGTGCCACCACAACGTTAAAAAAAGTGGGGTCGTTAAAAAAATGGGGAGAAAGTGGTATTATTACGCAATTTATGTGAAACATTGTAACGAAGGTAGATAATTTTTGAACTAATAAAAGATTAATTACTTTATTTGCCTCGCAATAGCCTCTTCCATTTGATTGGTTGTGAAAACGCCATTCGTCTTCTAATCATATATATCCATCAATATATACTACATGATTCATTAACAGATATTTATAATTGCATAATGAGTACAATCTTTTTGTCATGGTGGATGTCCATTTAATGGAGAAAAAAAGTTTTAAAATGTTTACTTGAAATCAAACGTTGCATACCACATAATTACCTAATTTAAATTCATGCAATTCCCTTTACTGGTACAATTTTTCAACTAAAATTAAAAATAAATCAGTCAGCACTAGAATAACGTTCTCACAAACCGCATTCAATTATATCAATGTTGTCCTCGTATATGGTATTTTAAAAATGTCAACAATTTCTGAAATATTCAGAATCCTAATCTTTTATTATTTTTAATTTTGAAAATAATTTAGAATCTGTAAATCTCTCTAAAACAATTTTTATTAAAGTAAAGTTTTCATCTATGAAATTGCTCAACAATTTTGTATCCACCCTGTGTGTAATTGAACGGAATTAGTGTTACTAAAAATCTCTTATGAATTTAACTTTCATTTTTTCGATAATATTGGTAAAATGTGCATGCAGCGATTTATTTTGTCTAGTCATTTTACTTGTATTAAAATGTACCGGGTGTCCCAAAAATGACTGATGGATCTGAAAATTCAATAACTTGCAAACGGTGACAGCTATTTAAAAAAATTTTGCAGGAGGGTTGAAGGTCAGGTGATCAGCGCTGAGTGAAGCGTCGACTTGGCCTTCAATCGCCGTCAGCGCCACGTATTGTTTGAGATGAGAACTAAAATAGAAAATTACGGTAAAAAAAACTCCTGACATTATACATGATCCTCCTGCAAATTTTTTTTAAATAGCTTTCACCGTTTGCATGTTATTGAATTTTAAAATCCATCAGTCATTTTGGGGACACCCGGTATATGAAATTTTATCTTGAATGAACGTAAAATATCAAACTTCAGAAAGTTGCGCGGTATAATTATTTTATAGCATGAAAAAAAAAAAGACTGAAATTTTTCTAATGCAAATTTTTGCATACTTTTGAAATATAAAAAACTAAAAAATACTTTAATGTACAATTACAAAGGACTTTCAAATTGACATTGTGATTCCTCAGGCTTCAGAAGTTTGTCGGTCTTTAAAAACAATGTCTTAAAATGTATTAATACATCTTGAAAGATGTCTCTCTCTCTCTCTCTCTCTCTCTATATATATATATATATATATGTATATATATATATATATAAAGTTGTTTTCTTGATTCACTGATAATCAGCGCACAATCCAAACTGCTAAACCTAGAAGCATGAAAATCGGGCAGAAAATACTTTTCATGACTGCATAACTAAGACGGGATTTTTGAAAAATCCACCCCTAGGGGAAGGACAAACGGGGGATAGAAAATTCTGAAACATCTTTCTATATCCAATCAGCCGTTTAAGATAGGAGCGTGAAATTTCAGCAAATAAATATAGTAAAAAATAATTAAACATTCATTTATACAATTTTAGAAATTCGCCCTCCCCTAAAGGCTTTAAAATGCGGCCGAAAATTCTGGAACATTTGGCACATCTCAGCAGTCGTTTAAAGTGTAGCGTAAACGGCAGAAAATCTATTTAAAAAATAATTAATTACGTGTGTCAGCTTTTCTAAAATTTCCATCCCCGAGGGGGTTAAGTTGAATCTGGAAAAATTCCAAACATTTTTTGGACCCGCTATGTGACATATCATCGGGCGACTCTTTCATATTAATAATATTTCTTCTCGCTCCCCCTACAATTTGCCCCTACCGAGAGGCAGTTTCCGAACTTTTTTGAAATCGTAGTGTTTTATGATTTTAAATCGGATATTTTATGGGCCCTCTGATAAATATTATTTATAAAATATGAAAATTACAAAGGGAGTTTAAGTGTCTATTCCGAAGAGCGTGATAGTTGGAACCTTGGTGAGGGCAATTTTCTAAATTTGGCGTACACACCTCATGTCATACATCATTGGATTTTATCACTATTTCATATTATACATCTCCCGCGTCTCCCCCCCCCCCCTTTGCATCCGCGGGGTAGCACTTTTCTAAATTTAGGCGACATACCTTATATTATACATCATTGGAAAGCCCTGTGACAACTGATTCATCTTGTGCACTTTCCATGCCCTTCCCTCAATATGCCCCTCTCGTAGGGTATTGTTATCGTATTTTATCAGGAGATGGTCTAATAGTGGGAAAAATATAGAGCTGATCTCGATGACGTAAACAAAATCAATAATAAATGTTGATCTAATTTATCCTACATTTATTTCCTGTTCTCGCCAAAAGGGTTGCATTTAATTCTCATTTCTCTCTCATTTCTTCATTGTAATTGCAGGAAAATTGTACTTTTTGATACTTAAACCCCCTTACATTTTTTGTGCTTATTCGCGCCTTTTAAAATTTTTGAAACCAGGAGATGCTTTCACATGACTTTTAATCTATTATGGATCCCTTTTAACCTTTCTTCGGTGTGTTGTTTTTTAATTCTATTTGTATTTAGTTGCCACGTGTTTACTAAAATCCTTTATAAGTATGCAAAAACTATTTTTTTAATGATCGATTGAAGGACATCTTGACTGCAGATTCTCGGGAGTAATCGATGACAGTATCGATTTTGTTTTTTACGATGACAATTTTTTCGATTGGAAAATTTTCGAGAATCACCTAATACTAGTCCTTTTCTAGCAGAAGTTTTAGGTAAAACCGTGACTTTCAAGCTAACAAGTCTATCTGAAAAATTATTAAACATTTATTTCAGCTATTGTAGAGATTCGCACAGTTTTAGGTACCATACCTCTGCAATAGGTTTAGGTAAATGGGAGAAATTCAAAACACACCTACTAAAAAATAGTTAAATGTAGTTACTTTACTCATTTTAGAACTATTTTGTCTTCTATGTCGTCAACATCGACTTTCAACCGGATAATGAAAGATTACATCAATCAGACAACAATTATGGGTGTTTGATGAAATATTAAGTTATTATTATTATTATTATTTACTATATGTATTTTTTTTGTTTCAAAATTTCTTTAGAGAAATCAACCAGTGTAATAAACGAAGGCTGCTAGTTCTGTATATATTCAATGTAGTTCAGAAAAAAATAATAACAAACATTACTTATATATACACTATATTGCCATTGATTATGGGACACTTGCGATTTTAGACATTTTACTAAATATCTAGAAAAATACATGAGGAATCATCTCGAAACTCTTAGTGTATAAATATAATAGTATAAGTCATACATCCTTGTGAAGATTTTTTCCCGAAACTCCAAAGGGGACCGTCAACAAATTAAAAAAGAATGAATATCTTGTGAATAACCCTGTCAAAACTAATGTAGCAAAAGCGCTCAAACTCTAGATTGTGATTGAATGCTTTATTGTAATAAGCCTTGTTCATTTTTATGCAAATAGCATGTATACTCGCAGCGTAATTAAGGTTTTTATAAAAATGATCCCAAAATTTTCCAAGTTTTTTTCCTTATAATTTTCAGAGTTCTTAATATAAAATATTATTTTTTTCAGAAAATATGACAAACAACATTGCACACAGTACCCTGTAATCAGAATTAAAAAATAATGAAAATTGTATAAAAAATGAGTTGGTTTACTAAATAATTTTTTACTGCGCATGCATCAACGATATCAAAATTTCATTTGCATATTATGTTAGCTAAATGTATAGAGCAACTTTTGTGAAAGTCACAAAATCATAACTTGAAAATTCTGAAAATAATCGTCAATTTAATAAGTTGAAAATCCGTTATTCTCAAAATGAAGCAAAAACAAGAGGGGTTGTATCCATATTATTCATTGATTAGTGTCAATATAGAATACACAATATGGGATGTACGCATTTGGATGTGATGCATTTGGATAAAATCCCTCATTTCTTTGCTTCATTTCGGAATATTTGTCCTTTTTCTATAGACGATTACTTTCAGAATTTTCAAGCTATGATTTTGAGACTTTTACAAAAGTTGCTCTATACATTTAGCTAACATAATATGCAAATGAAATTTTGATATCTTTGACGCATGCGCAGTAAAAAATTATGTAGTAAACCTACTCATTTTTCATACAATTTTTATTATTTTTTTATTCTGATTACGGGGTACTGTGTGCAATGTTGTTTGTCATATGTTCTGAAAGAAATATTATTTTATATTAAGAACTCTGAAAATTATAATGGAAAAACTTGGAAAAATTTGGGACCATTTCTATAAAAACCTTAATTACTCTGCGAGTGTGCATGCTATTTGCATAAAAATGAACACAGTGCATTATAATAAGGCATTCAATCATAATCTAGAGTTTGAGCGCTTTTGCTACATTAGTTTTGACAGGGTTATTCAAAAGACATTCATTCTTTTTTAATTTGTTGACGGTCCCCTATGGCGTTTCGATAAAAAATCTTCACGGAGATGTATGACGTATACTATTATATTTATACACTAAGAGTTTCGAGATGATTCCTCATGTATTTTTCTAGATATTTAGTAAAATGTCTAAAATCGCAAGTGTCCCATAATCAATGGCAATATAGTGTATATATATAGGGTGTCCGAAAAGTCTGGAAACGGCCGAATAATTCAAGAAATACATATGAGATTGAAAAACGTAAATATACGTGTTGAATATTTTTAAATAAGCTACTCTGTGATACCAAATTTGACCTTCGAAACCGACCCCCTGGGGGTCAGAGGGGGTCCAACTTCGAAATCTTAAATTATAACCCCCATTTTTTATTGCAGATTCGGATTCTACGGACAAAAATACGTAACTTTTGTATTTGATGTTTATTTCAAATCTTCGTTTATCACGGTGTAATCGAGCATATTAAATCGATACATATTCCCGCTTTTCCAATGGGATTTTCCCTAATCGATACTGATTGGGCAGAATTTTTGACGTCAAATTCCTCGTCTTTTGTAGGAATAGCGTTTCCTGAAAATCACCCGTGGCGATTATTTCAATAGTGCTACACTGTTAAAAATTTGACCCACTTGCTGCAGCGTCACTCCACAGCTATTATAGAATATCTCTTTTGTGACCAATGAGAATGCTCCATAACACAGTTAAGTAATCGTTTTCTATAAAAGCGGTGGAGTGACGATGCAGCAAAAGGGTCAATTTTTTTACAGTGTACTTTACTGTGTTATGGAACAATATATATGTGTGTGTGTGTGTAGAAAAGCTTTATCATGTATTTAATAGAAAAAATACCGTAATTTCGGATGTATAAGCCGCGGATCAAACAATTCTTTTTGGACCCAGAAATCTTATTTAGTGATTGAAGACAAATATTTACGGCGATCTAACTAGTTATATTTGTTTCTTAAAAAATTCTGGGTCGAAAAAGAATTGTTTGATCTGCGGCTTATACACCCGAAATTACGGTAGATTAAAAAATATTTTTCGCGAATTCTTCTATTTACAATGATGTGTAAATATGTTTTACAGTTTTATTTAACAATTTCTTTTCTTTTCTGACTGCTTCTAAAGTTATTTCCTTATGATTGATAGACCAAAAGTATCAGATTGCTTGTATTGCATTTATTTAGACTTTTCAGCAAAATGTAATTGGGTGAGCAAATTTATCAACATAATTTTGAAAATTTGCGTCAAAAAGAGTTATTGTTTATCATGGACAAGACATTATAATCTTCAAGATTTGTCAAACCATATTTTCCATTGTTTAAGCTTCAATTGTCATATAAAAAATTACCTATCGGTTGTAGATATATATTGGAAATTTACCCTCGATTTACTAGGTGTAAGATTGGAAGAAATGGATTTTACTTTTGACAATTCAGTTAGTAGATTTTCTCATTTAGATACCAGGGACATTTATTAATCACGAGGAAAAACAGCAGAAGTTTTGTTTTAAAATAAAAATTTAATACTTTTCTTTAAACTATAACAACTGCATTTCTTTTTATTTAAAACGTATTTCTAAAAATGTTTTTATTTACTTTTTAATCATGTCAATTAGTTATTAATTATTTAATAGAAAAGCATTTCTGATCAATGTATAATTATTCATTTACTTCAATATTTTCGTTATTAATTTTTAAGTACACTAAAATATACAAATTTTAACTTCAAATCAACATTAATATATTATTTACGGTGAAATTAATTTAAACTCATTAGAAATATATTTGCCTCATTTTCGGAACCAATTATAAAGTAATCTATTTTTTTAATTTGATAAATTAATTCGTACATATTAAAATACTTATTGACACAGAAACCTGTCAACATTGCTACAGAAACCTGTGACGATCTCTGATACAAGCAAAGACAAGCTGAACAGATGATATCCCGATTACTGATGAGTATTGCCGTAGTCAGGGTAACATCGATGATTGGCATTCCACCTTTACATCAAGTCGTCAATTATGTTATACCATCCATTTGACAGGGAATTTTGTAGTCTGTACTTTAAAATTTGTCATATACACCTAATTCAGCGGCGCTAAAATAGGTTGCAAAAGTATGAGGTTGCTTATCTGATTATTAAACTATGTTGACAGCATTTTTGTATTGTAGCAAGAGCATTTCTTTTTTGGTGTGTTGAGAGTTGGAGAGTTCCAAATCCCTTTATTCCTTTTCGCAATGAGGACATATATAACAGAGGGTCGATATTGTGAATAGTTATATACATATTTTTGTATGGTAATTTCATTAAAGTATAGAGCGTAAATTTTTTTGGTATTTTAACATTAAGTTAGCGTAATGTTTAATTATTTTTATTGAATTTAAAAATAAGAAATGCGATATTTTCCATTTTTTATACCAAACAATTTTTGACAGTGCCATGAAATGTTAACCCTTTGAGCTCTGATGGTAGAATTTTCTACCACATAATTTTAATTCCGAAATGTCATAACGGCACCAGAAAATTTAACCAAATATATTTGAAAAAAGTTTAATGTTTTTTTTTTTTTTCCGTGTATATCGTTAAGCGGTTTTTTTCTTTCCAAAATACTGGTGCCAATGTGACATTTGGAATTTTGAAGAAATTTACCCTCCAGAGCTCAAAGTGTTAAATGCTTTGCATACAAGTGGCATCTGCCGGTATAAAAAATGAAGTTTCGCTGTTAAAGGAGTTAACAATGTTTATATTTTCGTATGTTTACTTACACGGTTATATCTTCTTTGTCCAGGCTGTATCGATTTAAGTATTTTTAAAATTCTGTAGTTAAAATATTTTGAAAGAAATCTATAAACTGTGAAACCTAGCAATTATCAAAGTACCGTAGAGCAAATCACTATTTTTGTGTTCAAAGGGAATTTAAATTTCCAGAAATATACAGGTAACGTAAGTGTGGAAGTTTAAAATTATTCAAGTAAATTTGATTGTAACAATTACAAATATATTTCCGAAATTTTTCAATTTTTTTAATATAACGTACGTTAATTGAACAGAAAAAAATCTTTTAGTTTTATTTCCAATATTTTTTCTCTCATTTCTAGACAAATTTTCTCTCGTTGTTATTGTGTTTTGCAAACAATAATTAACTCTTTCAAAAGGATATAAGGGTGATTCTCCGATAAATGGGTAATTTCTGTCCCTTAGGGTTATATGCTATTTTTTGTCATTCATATAGTTGTTTTTTAGCATAAAATGTATTTTGTAATGTATTTCTACAATTTCAAAAAGTATTTTCGAGAAAATAACTGTAAATTTTACTGCAATATTATTTTAAACATTCAATTTGTCACTTCTGTCCCTTGTCCCTCACCTCATGTACTGATCTTCTGGAACAATTTTAAGTGTAATGACAGACTATTTTTAACAATTTTACCACCAAAAATAAAACATCTATACTCCAAAATACATAATAAAGTATTTTTATTGTAAATTTAAAATAGTTTTACATTTGTTCTGAGTCAGAGAAACGCTGTCCTTTAGTTTTAATGTCACTACTGTCCCTTTGTTTAAAACATCGAAAATGACCACCAGGTCGCCAGATAAAATTTGGTGAACGGGTGCACTTTGTAGAAGGAGCCATCTTAATTGTCCAGAAAAACGCATGGCAAAATTCTAAGGAATTCAACAATAGTTACAAGCTACAAAATGGATAGAAAGATAAGAATATGTTTATTACTTGTCCCTACTGTCCATGACATAAATTGTCCTTGTTATTGTTTTTATTTATTTATTATTTTGTCATGACATAACATACTTTTACATACCGTAAAATGGGGTGAATAGGAACAGCGGGGTGAATCGGAACGAAACTTCCCGGTCATACAAATAAATTCATTATAAATACATGGGATGATATTTTTAGTTCCTAATTTTTTTATAAGAAGGTTACAACATTAAGAGATGGGAAAATCAGTTTCGACATGCCAGCACCACTACTGGGTTATATAAAAAAACTTCAAGAGGATCCTCAAAAACCTCATTTTTTCAACGTCTTCAAAACTTTGTCTGTAACTACAGTATTTTTCGTATTCTAAACCTAAGAGAGGGGATTTTTAAATAATGATAGTCCTGTAAATGATATGCTGTATTAAATTCTACTTATTTCTAAACTACATAATGAAAAAATGAAAAATGGCTTGTAACATCAGAGGTTTCAGATTTATGGGGTGAATCGGAACACGATTTCTCTCATGGTTTATTTTTCTGTACAGCAATAGTTTCAATTAATATATGAAAACATACGTGTGAATATGTATTGTAACAATATTTTGTTTGTTCTAATTACTTGAAGAGTTTAAAGGGGCCAAAAAATTACTTAGTTAAACAAAAATTCAACGCCTAATCCAACAGACATGGAACACACAATAAAATAATTTAAAAATAGCAAATTAGTTAGAAAAACTGCACAAAATTATTCTTTGACATCCACAACATTACATAAACATCTCAAAATAAAAAACCAATTAAAAAAAGAGAGTAATGCAAACATTACTAAGTGCTGGGGATGAGGCCGTATTAGTAGATCGTAATAATACATGCAGTGATTAGGACTACTCAATATTTTCACTTACCCAATGACTACTAGTAAAATATAGCACAGAACAGGGCTGAATTTGTATTAAATTCTACTTCTGCAATTTGAATATAATTTCTTAAAAGATATTTTAATTTCTCTTGCTTTCAAAGTTATTTTCTAATTTTTAAAAAGACATATCTTTACTTGTATATAAAATAAAAGCTTGATTTACAGTAACTACATGCTCCTATTCCTCCCTTATCATTATTACCATTTTTTATTAACCCTATTAAAGTGTGAATCGGAATAATTAAAATTTATAACATTTGTTCCGATTCACCCCTATCTGCGGGGTGAATCGGAACACCTTTAAAAAATTAAATAATATGTAGATAAACAGTAAAAATGTTTCTTTTTTGCTTAAAAAGTAAAGAACAAAACAACACCGAAATTTCTAGTAGAAAAATAAAAAAAATAAAAAATCATTTGTTGTTTTTTTTTAACGTTAAAGTTGAAAAGTGTTCCGCTTTTTACGGTAGTACAAAATATCATATTGCAGTCTTACTAAGCCTAACTTACTATTGTACATAGAAGCAATTTTCTTAATTTTGTCACTACTGTCCCTGTCTCTTCTGTCCCCTTTCAAATTACTTATTTGAGGATTCAATCTCCGAAGCAGATATTAATGGCATATATGACTTGAAGACAAAGGATACAGTGATATTATCTATTCCAAATCTATTAATCTAAATTTTATTAAAATCCTGGTTTATAAAGTAAACAACTACCGTAATTTCGGGCGTATAATCAAACAATTGTTTTTAGACGCAGAAAATTTTGTAAAAGAAATGTAACTTTTTAGATCACCGTAAATATTTGTTTACATTCACTAAATAAGATTTCTGGGTCCAAAAAGAATTGTTTGATCCGCGGATTATACGCCGGAAGTTACGGTATCTTGAGGACAGTAGTGACATTGATTACCAAATTATTGGGTCGTTCGGAAAGTCTTTTCCGTTTGGGAAAATCAATTCGCACCAGAAAATTTTGTTAATTAATATCTAAGTATTAGATATCGGAAACGATATCGAATAATTACATAACAGAATTTTCCGATGCGAATTGAATTTCCCAAACGGAAAGGACTTTCCGAACAATCCAATAATTTATAAAATAATTTTTACAAAAATATATAAAGCTTAAAGTTTATGCCGGAGTGTTGTTTATTACTCAGTAGCATATGCTGTATTTAATTATTAAAAAATATTGCTTAAAATTTAATTTTTATTTTTCACCAAATCAATGAGTGAAATTACCCACTTATTGGAGAATCACCCATTAACTCAAAGAACTTTGATGTAATAAAATATTAATTTCATTATATGTTTTATTACATCATTTTTAGATATATTTCAACTTTTTAAAAACATTTATGGTTATTTTTATTTCAAATATATTCAAACAATCAATTCTACATTACAATTTCCGTTTTACCTCTTATTCCGATTTACCTATTTTTATTCAAAAATTTTTATTTGAAATTGAATTTGTAGCGTTTATAAAACATCATGTAATGGCAATTATTAAAACATTTTACATTCTAAACATTATGGCATACTCGTATATAAAGAGCTCATTACAGATTTAAATGTCACACTTATTTATAATTTATTTAACTGATATTTTCGAACATTATTGCAGAAGATAAAGGTTTCTTTTGAGACCTTAAATTTTCACAAACGCATTAAAGATAATAAGATTTCTTGGAGTTTTCAAATTCTAAGACAACTAAAATGTAATTTAAACAGTAACTTTCTGCAGGATATCATCTTTTCGATGTATTTTGGCATAATAATACAAAAAACTGAAACACATATTTTTTACAGCTGCGATGACTTTCAATAACATATCTGATTTCTTTCTAAATTTTATATCAAAAGTTACTAAACTATTGCGTTATAGAAGAGATTGCTCCGTATTTCAGCATCGATTATAAAATTGAAATCTCATTGGGGGATGACGAAAACTATTAAACTACCATATTTTAATTTCATTCAATAAATGTACGTATGCTGTTACGTATTTGATATCGTTGCTTGAACCTATAAAAAAATGAAATTGCCACAACGCCCTTTTACAACATGAAACATACTTTGGTTGAATGTGGTAACTTAATATCGCGTGTGTATATCAATTTTAATAAGACTTAAGCCATTAAGTAATTTTTAGCTCTGTTGTAAGTATATAAATAAAATATTTGAAAGTGATATAAAACTATAAGGTACTGATATTTTTACCTGATACAAGAAAGAAAATAACTGTTCAATAAATAAAATGCATCAAATATAATAAAAGACCGATAACTGTAACCTCTCCAAAATATTTAGGTTGAATATGAAGCAGCAAAATCTTAAAAGGTGAAAAATAGCATTTTTAAATATCGTATTTATTAAAATCTCTTCGTCGGAATTCCCCTTATTATTATTATTTTGTTAAATAGTACAGAGATGCAAGCGCTGTGCCAAAAATGGCTGATTTTAACCACTGAAATTCAATAGTGTTCTTTGCTTTGTGGAATTTTAAAAATCTTGTAACTATATAAGGCGAGAAATACTTTAAAAATTTAGTGGTACCAATCGGACTTTTTTTGGCACAGCATTTGCATCTGACTGTCATTTTTTTTCTGGTGAACTCCGAAAAACATGATGTACTTTAATTTTGGAGGCCAGTGTGTTAAAACGTACATTTGAATAAACTCATTGCATAAATTATTTAGTATAGCGAAAACAAACAAAAATTATTATTTTATTTCCATCCTCACATACACACGCCGCAATTATCATAAAACTAGTATGAAGCAGTTACAGTTTGCAACTTTAATTTAATCTTTTTGCGAATAGTGTAACAATAAATAAATAAAACTGTTGTTTAATTAGTTTCACTTAGGCGAAAAAGTATGTAGATAGAACTTATTCTTTATATTGATAATGTGAGAATGTGACAATGAAAATTTAAGATACATTATTGCTTATTTCTTTTTATTAATAGAAATACATTAATATGTAGTTTAGTAAGTTTACATTATTTTCTATATACTCAGGCCGGACGAAACCAAGATATGTTAGGTTGGAAACTTTTTTCTTAAGATAACAGTGGTTGGTTGGATGTATAGTGTTTGTGGCGGAAAATTTGGAATTTCGGAACTAATATCCAATCTGTGGGCATTTCAAGCAAGATTGGTTAAACACAACTAGATTGTAAATATATATATAGTTATATATAGTCTATTGCGTTATTATCACAAAGTACGACTGGTTTCTTCTTGTATAACCTCCAATTAAACTATAAGTTGTTCCTCCCGAAAAAACTAACATTTTAAAAATTCAATTACAAGGAAACCAGTACAGATGTCAAATTTATTATTGGGAAATAATAATATGTGGTGTCAGGAATTTATTTACTACATTTTCTTGTTTTATTTCTGTGTATGATGTTAATAACAGTAATAGAAAAATTTACGTTAAAAGTTTAATAATAAAAAGCGTTGCACCAGTTTAAATTGTAATAATTCTCAAAATAACAATGCAGGTATAAAAACAAAACATGGCATGGCATTTCCACAGCTAAATAGAATGAAAAGTAAACCCTTATCGATTTATATACGTTAATTTGAATGTTTTAACAATTTCAGAACTGTACAATGCCATCTAACAGTTATATTTTAAACCGAAACAAGGAGTTGTAGATAATGAAAACTAGACTCCTCTCAAAATTTACTTCCAAGAAAACCTTTCTCCGTAGGTTTGGTCCAAGAATAACTTTGAACAATAGCAGTCCGTTTTCTTGTAATCGAATTTAAAACCTGTCGGTCTTTTTTAGAACACCTTCTGTCGCATTAATGTTTTCATAAATAAATATGTATTTTATATCCATTTCTTAGTTCAAAATTTACATAATGTTTATCAAATATTACAATAATCAAGAGCTTCTAACAATTTCGAAATTTTCTTCTGCTCTGAATGATCGATAGACTTCTTAAATTCAAGGAATTGTTCTAAGAAAATTTAACCATTCGTCAATATTATGAATTCCCAACTGAATTCGAGGAAAAATAGCGGATAGGAAATTAAAGTTATTCGAAAAGCCTTTCCACCATTATTTTTTTCTTTACAACATTCCTGTTTCTTTGTTTCTTTCATTCTTTATATTTTCGTTCTATTTTTTATTTCTTACTCCTTTTTTTCTTTCTTTCTGACTCTTTTTTTTCTTTTTTGAAAATCGAAACAGATCGATGGTTGAAGTGTTCGCGACAGACAGAAAACACAGCAAAATTAAACTGAGATTGACTCGATTTTCGAAATATATTCGTTCCGGAAAGCTGAAAGGTTATCACTGAATGATAAATCATGCGGCAATAAAATTTTATGTGTTCGTATGACATAAATACTGTAATTTTTCTGCATTCTTATCTGTTTGTTATTTTCATGAAACGATCGGGAAAATTATGGTACAATAACACAGTGTTTCTTTTTTGTTCAGATGATTTTTTCTATGCCCTTCATTACAATGTTTTAATTAAAATATTTGAGGATAGTAGTGTATTGTTAGGATTGATTAGCGCTAAATTAATGATTTTTTTTAATCTTTCGTATTGTTCGTGAACAAATATAAAACACTACAAATTTAATCTGAGTTTGACTCCATTCTTAAATTTGTTTGTTTTCTAAAATATGGTCATAAAAGTTTGTGAGTTCAGATGACATAAATGCCTCACTTTTCATACATTACATTCAATTTTTATTTTCGTAAAACAAACGTTAAAATTTAGATTATGGCAACAGTTTTTTTTAGTTTATATCGTAATGAATATTTTTTTGTGTGTAGGTGTTTGTCCTTCATTATGATTTTAACTCTTTCGGGTCTGGTGTACTGTTCATAGTACATGTTTTTTCATAGAATATTATTTTGTCTTTATAATTACTTAAATACTTTTGTCACATGGAAACGATAGTATATGGCTATGTTTTTCTTATTATAACTTCATTTATGTATTGGCATTTGGTAATAATAATAAAAATTTAATTAATTCTCTTGCCATCGTTGATGATTCCCTTATTTTATACATATATTTCACTCTTTGAATTAAAAATATAAGTCTCTTTTCTGAACCAATCAAGCATGACAAAAAATAAGAAGCAATAAAAACTTGTAATACTCTCTCAAATCCTTTTGTAATATGTCATATTCCAACCGTCTTCGATAACTCTTCCTTAGCTCATTATCTTATAAATACGAATTGAATAATATACAATATAAGTAGATTCGTTCGAATGAAATAAACTTTAAATTTCAGTAAGTCTACGTGGATAGCCACGATTAACATTATGAAAATAAAATTAATTTTGTTTTCAAAATAGAAAAAAGTTTAGACCCGAAAGGATTAAAGAAAACCTCTTTTCCAATTACATGTTTGAAGATTGTAAAAAATTAATTAAATTTATCGACTGTTCATGTATTTACCTTTCACAGTTAACGCAAACAGATATAAAATATTGTGAAATCAACTTCGATTGACTGTATTCTCGATACATACTCATTTCCAAAAGCGAAAGTTTATCAATAAACAATAAATCATGCGGCAATAAAATATTTTATGTTCGGAAGACATAAATACCGTAGCCTTCATGAATTATTTTTATTGTAATTGCTATAGAACGATTGACAAATATAAGGTATGATAAACTTATTTACATTTTATCGTATATTAGATTTTTTTGTATGATTTTCATTATAATTTAGAAATCTTTGGTGAAGTAGATGTCTGAGGCTCTCAATGAAAATGTTTAATAAAGATAATTAAGATACCCTTACTAATTGTTTACGTGTTTATATTTTACGGTCTTTGCACATATTCACAAAACACGTTGGAATTAAAAAGTGATTAACTGTATTTTTGAAATACACTATTATTTATTACCGAATAATATTACTGAATTACGAATTATTACTGAATAATATGTGACATGTTCATAAATTTTTATTTGTTTTGATGACAAAAATACTACACACTTGATATATTATTTTCTATTTTCTGTTTTTACTAATTGATTTTGAAAAATATAAGGTATCAAAATTAAAACTTTGAACTTTTGTTTTATTGATTTTTCTTTGTTTTCTTCATTTAAGATCAACAAGACCTTAATTAGAATATTTGAGCATAGTAGGAAATTGATTAAACTTATTAGGATGGATTAACTGATTTTTTATGCATTTATCTTTCAACCACTTTCGCTAACTGGCACAGAAAAAGAATAAAAAAAAAAAAAAAAAAAAAAAAAAAAAAAACTTAAATTGATTCTATTCTCGAAATAAAGTCGTTCTCGAAAGCTGAAGATTGTCACTGAATGATAAACCATGCGGACAAAAAAATTTTGTGTGTTTTTTGTGTGTTTTAATGACAAAAATACTGTACACTTGATGCATTATTTTCTCGTTTGTTTTTTTACTAAATGATTTTGGAAAATATAAGGTACCAAAATTACAACTTTGAACTTTTGTTTGATTGATTTTTCTTCGTTTTCTTCAATTATTAATCAACAAGAATTTAATTAGAATATGTGAGCACAGTAGGAAATTGATTAAAATTATGAAGATAGATTTACTGATTACTTATGTATTTATCTTTCAGCGTCTTCGCTAATTGGCATAGAAAAAAGTACAAAAAAAAAAAAAAAACTGAAATTGATTCTATTCTCGAAATAAAGTCGTTCACGAAAGCTGAAAGATAAACCATGCGGTCATAAAATTTTGTGTTTTATGATGACATAAGTACTGTATCTCTTATGAATTTTTCTCTGTTTGTTATTTTTGTGAAATGGATGCTGAGATTTAAGATAAGGTAACAGTGTTTGCACTTTATGGTATAATAATGTTTTTTTTTCATTCATACGTCAGAACAATAAAAAAATCAAATAGGATATTTAAAAATGATAGTAAATAGATGACACTGATTGGGATGAATTTAGCAATTTACTATCTGTTTACCTATATCACATTACTTGTTTTATGCAGTTGTGTAGAAAAGAATTCAAAGAAGTCTTAAACATGTACGAGAATATAGAGAAGTTTCCTATCTACATTCAGAGAAGTAACACTAAACAATTTTGCAAGCTTGGTTCAAAGCGAAAGTTGTAAATCAAGCAGATATTATACAATCAGATAAATTACATCAAACCGTTAACTTATTTTCTACTTCTAAAAATCCAAGATCTGTGCTACTTCTGAGGTCCAGACGGGTCCTGAATATAGACAATTCTGAAAACTGAAAGATATAATTGAATGATACATCATGCAGTCACGAACTTAGTGTGTTCGGAAAGCATAAATACTGCATTAATCTTTCATTGTCATATTGATAAAAAGAATAGCAAATATTAACCCTTCTAAGGTTTTCGAGTCTATTTCGATCCAAAAGCCGCAATCAGAGTTTTGAGTGTAGGTTTTTGCACACACTGTTATTTTAAAGAGATCGTTGTTCTGTTAAAAAGCTCAAATGAACCTATTAAATAAAAGAATATTTTCTGAATTAAAATAGTTGTAGAAATCTTGGAAGCTCTGCGTATTTGACATAATGTACATTCGAAATGAATGCCTTATGAGGGTTAAGGTAGCGTGACTTTTTATAGTTTATGGTACAATAACATTTTATGTTGCTTTCTTCTTTATAAATAACATATATCTTTTTTATTATTATTATTCAAACATATTAAGCTAGTAGGAGATTGATGTAACTATTTAGGACGAATGTATTGATTATTTAGTTATTTATTTTACAGTTTTTGTGAACTCAAATAAAACACATTAAAAGTAAACTGCATTTGATTCTATTATATAAATACACTCATTACCGAAATTCAAGTTTTATAAATTAATGATAAATCATGAGCAGATAAAATTTTATGGCTTAAGATGACATAAACACTGTATTGTTTATACATTTTTTTGGTACTTTCATAAATGAAAGGCAAAATTTAAAGTGCGATAAAATTATTTGTACTTAATAATACAAAGTATTTTTTATATCCTTCATTGTAAATTTCAAATACTTGAAGTAATTAAAACATCTAGAAATAAGTTAGACTTAGTTTTTTTTTAGTGAACTTTTGATCCGTCGAAATATTGATATTTTGCTTAAATTTTAAGGAAATTATTGTTTTTATATTTATTTTTCTAGCTAAAATCGAAGACTTTTATTATTGTGAGCATCTTAATTGTATCTCAAATAACACAAATCTTAATGCATAGCTGCCAGCCCTTCCGCTTTTTCGTATCAGAGAAATTTAATAGAAAATATTGAATTATTTAATCGGCAGATTACGGCGATTTAAAAGGATAAGATTTACAATAAAAATTTTTGCGATATGAAAAAGCGTAAGGTGTTGTCTGCAATCTCTGATGATATGTTTGTAACGCCACTATTATGATATAAATTTTCATATCTTTTTATCTTTCAGACTAAATAGTAGCGAAAACCGTCTCTTTATCAATACTTGTGTCTCTATGCCATTTCTAACTTTGTAATTTCTTTGTAAAATCATCCTAAACCTCACCCCCCGCACTTTCTAGTATTATAGTCATTTATAATTCGCAACAAGATGGTAACTACCGTCGTCACAACAACTTGCGTGGAATTCATCTTCTACGTAATTTGACTAAATTAACACCATTTTTAGCTCACGGACTATCAAAGCCTGAGAGCTTATGTGTCCGCCCGTTCTGTATGCATGTACGTGCGGACGTACGTAACGTGATAACTCATGATAAAAATATCCCATTCACTTGAAATTTTGGATATAGGTTTATTCTGATAAGTCGCAAACCTCATTAGTTTTGGGAGTTCATTCGCTAAATATAGGGGGGAAACGGAGGCTAATGCCCCTCCCTTTAAATTATATAAATGGGTTTTTTCACGCAGAATTATCAGTTTTCGTTCAAAATTTAGACATAGGATCATTCTGATGAGGTCACCACCGTGATGAGTTTTGGGAGTTCAATGGATAAGAATAAAGATGGGGAACTGGGGCTGATTCCCCACCCTTAGTTAAGACAAATATCTTTTTCATGTAGATTTATAGGATTTAATTCAAATTTTAGGCATAAGATTATTCCGATGAGGGCACCGCCATGATTTGATTTGGGAGTTCATTAGATAAGTATAAAGAAGGGCACGGGGGGCTGATCATCCACCTTTAATTTAAGTAAATGGGTTTTTCATTCAGAATTATCAGATTTCATTAAAATTTTGGAAATATGTTCATTTTGACAAGGCGCCTCCCTGATTTATTTTAGGAATTCATTGGATAAGTAAAGATGGGGGCTCGGCGGGACTACCCCCTTAATTTAGGTAAATGGTATCTCATGCAGAATTAAACAATTTGCTTCAATTTTTGAATACAGGTTCATAGTGATGACTGATAAGACGTTTCCCCAATTAGCTGTGCATTTCTTTTTTAAGTATAAAGGGGGTAGGGGCTATTACACTCCTACCCCCCTTAATTTTGATAAAGGGTTTTTTAATCAGAATTATCCGATTTGCTTCAAATGTTGTATGTAGGTTCTTTCTGATAAGGCGAAGCTCTGAATAAGTTTGGTAGTTTAAAGATTAATTATAAAGAAAGGGCATAACTCTTCTTAAATTATATAAATGGGTTTTTATGAAGAATTATCCGATTTGCTCTGAATTTTGGATATAGGTTTTTTATATGATAAGCATATCCCTGATTAGTTAAGGGGGTTCAATGATTAAATATAAAAAGAGGAATTGTGGGGGGGGGACCTATTTTCCCCTTAATTTCGTTTTCAAGTGGCATTAACCATTGAAAATATAAGGCTGTATTTTACAATTAGTATGCGTAGCCTGCGAGCTCTATGCCATCAGTTTAACTCGGCAATATTCTTTTTTATTTAATATATTCCTTTTCGAAAGCTGAAGTTTACCACTGAATGATAAATCCTGTAGTTAATAAATTTATTTATTTACAATGGCACAACTGTTGCATTCATTACGCATAACTGCTTTTTTTTTATTTACAACGAATGGTAAAATTTGAGGTATAGTAGCACAACTTTAGGTTTATAATATAATAATTAGTTTGGATGTCTTTTATTAAAATTCATGAATATTTGATGCAATTAAAATATTTAACGTTCACACAAAATGTTTGTGAAACTAATTAGGATGAAGTTACATAATTTTCGTTATACAGGGTGTCCCTAAACAAATGGTATATACGCTAGAGGGTGATAGAACACATCAAGACGAGTAATAGTAAATAGGAAACCAAGGGTCCCAAATGTTTTCCAAAGGAGATAGCCGCCATTAAAGTTTGCGGTCCAAAATTTAAATACACATAAAAAACGGAAAAAATGGTCGATTGATTTGCGATTTTCACTAAAATTATTCTTTATGATGGTATTTTCTTGAAAATAAATTATAAAGATAAATTTCGAAAAATGCCGATAGAGGGCGCTTTAGACTTTGAAGTAATGAAAAACTATTTTTTCCGTGATTTTTTGCATCTCATTAAATGGTTTCGTAAGCTTAGGCTTAAACTTAAATTTTGAGCTCAAAATCTGAATAGTTGGAAGCGGTTAAGTAGCACAAACTTAACTGTATTCAGAGGGTTTAAATTTCAAATGATTATAAAAAACGGAAAAATTGGTCGATTGATTTGCGGTTTTCACTAAAACTATTCTCTATGTCGGTATTTTATTGAAAATGAATTATAAAGATAAATTTAAAAAAAATGCCGATAGAGGGCGCTTTAAACTTTGGAGTAACGAACAACTATTTTTACGTTATTTTTTGCATCTGATTAAATGTTTTCGTAAACTTAGACTTAAACTTAAATTTTGAGCTCAAAATCTGAATTGTTGGTAGTGGTTAAGTAGCACAAATTGAACTGTGTTCAGAGGGTTCAAATTTCAAATGATAATAAAAAACGGAAAAATTGGTCGATTCATTTGCGGCTTAAAATAAAACTATTTTTTAAGTCAGTATCTTCTTAAAAATGAATTTTAAAGATAAATTTCAAAAAATTCCGTTAGAGGGGGCCTTAAACTTGAGAGCAACCAACAACAAATTTTAACCGTTATTTTTGTATCTAATTAAATGCTTTCCAAAACTTGTTAAATGTTTTCGAAATCTTAGATTTAAACTTAAATTTTGAACTCAAATTCTGAATCGTTGGGAGGGGTTAAGAAGCGCAAACTGAAGTGTGTTCAGGAGTTGAAATTTCCCCCCCCCACACCCCTCGAACACAGTTCACTTTTGCGCTACTTAAGCACTCGCAACGACTCAGAATTTGATCTCAAAATTTAAATCTAAGCATTTGAAAGCATTTAATGAGATTTAAAAAAATAACGGTTAAAAATAGTGTTACGCTACTCCAATGTCTAAGGCGCCCTCTATCGGCATTTTGTGAAATTTATCTTTAAAATTTACTTTCAAGAAAACACTGATTTAAAGAATAGTTTTAGCAAAAACCGCAAACGAATCGACTAATTTTTCCGTTTTTTTATAGTTTTCCGTTTCGTTTGAAATTTAAACCCTCTGAACACAGTTCAGTTTGTGCTACTTAACCACTCCCAACTATTCAGATTTTGAGCTCAAAATTTAAGTTTAAATCTAAGCCTACGAAACCATTTAATGAGATGCAAAAAGTAGTATTAGGATGGATTATTTCGTTAATCCAAAGACTAAAGCGCACTCTATCGGCATCTTTTGAAATTTATCTTTATAATTCATTTTCAATAAAATACCGACATAAAGAATAGTTTTAGTGAAAACCACAAATCAATCGACTATTTTTTCCGTTTTTTATAATCATTTGGAATTTAAACCCTCTGAACACAGTTAAGTTTGTGCTACTTAACTGCTTCCAACTATTCAGATTTTGAGCTCAAAATTTAAGTTTAAGTCTAAGCTTACGAAACCTTTTAATGAGATGAAAAAAATCACGGTAAGAAATAGTTATTCATTACTTCAAAGTCTAAAGCGCCCTCTATCGGCATTTTTCGAAATTTATATTTATAATTTATATTCAAGAAAATACCGACATAAAGAATAATTTTAGTGAAAACCGCAAATCTGTCGACCAATTTTTCCATTTTTTATGTGTATTTGAAATTTTGGATCCCAAACTTTAATGGCGGCTATCTCCTTTGGAAAAAGTTTGGGACCCTTGGTTTCCTATTTACTATTACTCGTCTTGATGTGTTCTATCACCCCCTAGCGTATATACCATTTGTTTAGGGACACCCTGTATATCATTTATTGTCTTTGCTGCAGATACCTGGTGTCCAGTAAATGACTGACCCATTTTGAATGTAAATAATAAAAAAACTGTTTGAGATAAAATGCGCGGCTTGCTGTATTGTTATTAGAATATAAATAAATTTTAAAATATGCACTTCGTTAATGTAATATAATAATATTTAAAATAATATCTCAGTCTCAAGACTGAAGAGGGGAAAAAGAGGGGAAATATAATACAGATGGTTCAATCACAAATATTATTTTAAATCACTTTCCAAACAACGTACCCTATTTCTAAAGCTGATTCAAGAGTCGATTCAGCATACAGATTCAGATTCGACAACATATAGATCCAGGTTCAGCCGAAAATCTCACATTTATGAAAATTAGAGTCATGTCTGTATTCAAACAGCCTGTTACCGCCAGCTCGATATTTTTTTCCGAAATTTGAACTATATTAACAAAGTACATGTTTAAAAATTTATTGATTTGCTAATAACAATACCGAAAACCGCGCATTATTATCTCAAACCGTATATTTGTTATTTAAGTTCAAAATGGGTCAGCTATTTACTGGACACCCGGTATAAAGACCATTAAAATAGAGCTGTGAATGATTTCATTCTCGAAATAAATCCGTTTACGGTAGATGAAGGTTATCATTGAATGATAAATTGTGCGATCATAAAATTTTTTGCGTTCGGATGGCATACATATTATACTTTTTCTGTAATTATTTTATTAGAAGTGGAAAGGCAAAATTCAATGCACGGTAACACTATTTGGTATCATCATTTATGGTGTAATGTTTTCATTATAATTTACAAATCTTTGATGCAATTAAAATTTATAAATTATAAGAAGTAATGAAACTAAATAAGGTAAAAGTAACTTTTTTATGGATGAACAAAAGTTCCTTGATTATGGAAAAAATTCAAATGTTTATTGGAGTTTTCTTTAACTAGAATAATGAGAGATTAAACGATGCGGTCATCTTATTTTTCATGTATTCGGAATACTGTATATTGAACCGTTTGTTTTTTATTTTTAAATAATGTAAGGTAAACACTACTAAAATAATTAATTTCTCGTAAACCTTTTGAGCGATTTTTATGAAAAATTATATTTAGACTAATTGAACGGTGTAAAATTTATTAATGATATCAAAATTAGATCTTGCTATAGAAAAAAAAATTTTTTTTGGTTTGTTTTGATATTTAGATGGTCCCCTAAGCAAATTGTATATATATCATTAAAGGTAGACTTTATTTAAATTCGTTTGATACCAGTAACAAGTGGTCTGCACGGGCCTCCGGGCCAACAAAATAATTAAACGGACCATAAGGGCCGTGCTGATAAAAATATTTAGCGGGCCTACCGGCCCGTTATAAACATTTGCCCAGATGAAATAATACATAAAATATGAGCTATTTTCAGTGAATATGGCTTTAACAAGAATAAGTATAAATGTGCGACATGAGCCGATACTAGTTTGAAAACATCAATATAGAAATGTAACTTTTACAGTGTAGATATTGGCATTAGACAGTTACATTTTGTGTTCCAAGGGCTTAATAATTTTTCAGCAGATTCGTGCCGGGCGGAGTTCAGGCTTGCATTTTTTTTCTACATATAGCCAAGCCGGGCTTGAACTACACTTAATTATTCTCAAGATGTGTAGGGCAGTCAACATCATTTGAAAAATTATTAATCTTGATAAAAAACTTATACTAACGTAATCTTTGGATGTATACTTCTTGGTGGTTCTTAAATTCACTTCTCAACAACGCGAAAGTTTCATGTATTTTCTGACTAACTTTTAACTGTAAAAGTATAAAATTGACAAGCCTGACTATAGAAGGGATTTGGAATCAAATAGCATTTTTCATTTTTGGTAAATAAGATACTTGTTCATCCTTGATGAGATATAAGATATTCTTGTAAAATTGTTTCAGATTTTTCTCCCTTCCTTTATTGTCGTTTGCGGAAATTCGATTAAAAACGCTAACTTGTATAATACTTACTTATATTGCTGGTATCAAAAAATGGATAACCCTATTCGATTATATAGTTTCTGAATAGAAACACCTGCTAATCTTATGCGTTTACGGAAAGAAAATAAATTCAGAAATGAATCAGAAAACAACTTCTTTAATTTTGAGAATGAATTTGGAATCTTTAATAAAATGATATAGAAATGTTTTCATAAATCTACTTTGATTATACAGCTTCAAAAATTACGATGATTTTAACTTTATTTTTTTTCTTTTATTTAAAACCATGTTAATGTTTTAATGAATCTGTATTTGCTTTTTGAGAATATAAGAATCTAAGTACCGTAATTTCGGGTGTATAAGCCGCAGATCAAACAATTATTTTTGGACCCAGAAATCTTATTTAGTGATTGAAGACAAATATTTACTGCGATCTAACTAGTTATATTTGTTTCTTAAAGAATTCTGGGTCGAAAAAGAGTTGTTTGATCTGCGGCTTATACACCCGAAATTACGGTAATCATTAATGTTACTAATGTGTATTTCCTTTAAAATATACTGTAAAATCATCCTGTGATATGTATATAGTATTCATTTATTGAGTCTTAATTAGATGATAAAAATCTGAATTTTTTAGAAATAGTAGAAATTGTGTTGGTCCGGGACCGTGTAGATCTCTACCAGTAACATTATTCCATGATAATTTGTTGGAGAGTTATTTGGGGATATTAACTTTTTTACCCACGACTGTATGTCTACAAAAACACATAAAATACTTATTGACATTTGATATCCCAATAAAAGCGCAAATTCAGAACGGCGGTTTTCCCGAACGTGTCGTATTAAAAAGATTTTGTTGCATATAAATTGAGCAATGAATATAAATTTTTAACAAAATGCGAAAATTTTCTATCGATCGATCATTAATTTTGAATTGCAAGCATTCTTTTAGTTATTTTGAAATATCAACTGTACAGGTTAACTTAAAGTTTTCTAATGATATTAAAGGTTAATTTTTAACTTAGCTATTATTATTATTATTATTATTATTATTATTATTATTATTATTATTATTATTATTATTATTATTATTATTATTTTCACTTAAAATCTGGCCCTTTTTAAGTTTTAGTAATCAGATGCATGACTGAACACAAAAAACAGTATTAAACCACTGACAAGTTTGATATAAATGAGATAGGATCTTTCATTTCATTATTTACAAGTTGACCCACCCGGCGTTGCTAGGTCCTTGCTAATAATCATCAGTTAACGCAAAATCAACGTTGAATGACTTTATGTATGTAAACGAAAATCTTCCTATATGATCCTAATTCTGGGACTCTCTCTGCATTCAGTGGCATACACCGTCGTTTTTATAACTTCGTATTTTCAAATGAAAATCTCTCCAAATAAACTTACACAAAAGAGTTCCACGGCTTTCGGTAGCGACATTGAGAATGCACCGCCCGTTCTGTTTTAATTACATAATTTTAAATGGAAGATCGACGTCGCCCGGATGTTAAAAGTACTTAAAATAAGTGCTAAATAAATTCATTTATTTATACGAAAATTATTCCAAATTAATTTAACAACGGGATTCAACTTTCACTAGCAACTTAAAAATATTTTTTTTTTTTTTACATAAGTTTATTTAACATTAATAAAATAATCATTATTGTCCAAACGCTTTGAATTTTTTATGAGTTATAAATATAATATTATCAAAGTCTGAGAATAATTTTGTACTTAAATATTAATAATTAACAATTTTCGTACTAAAATATTAATAAATGATAATTTTGTACTTAAATATTAATAATTAACAATTTTCGTGCTAAAATATTAATAATTTATAATTTTAGTACTAAAATAATAATAATTATTTGAAAAAACAGTTGTTTCTTCGACGCATGGAAAGTTTCCGGGATTATTTTCAATTATTTATTTTACATCTAGATATTAATATATTTAAACCAAAATATTACTCGAACAACGGCTGAAGTGTTAATTTACGGCATAAAAATTTTGGAGCACTAGCACAAAAATAGGCTTACTTTATTGTAAATGCAAATATTTATTTATTTTTGAACAACATACATCTCACTTGTATGCTAGACATGAAAGCCAGCTTAAAAGACATCGCCAATATCCAGGAACAAGCTAGCACAAGGAAATTTTCCAGCAAAGGAGAGATACAACCGGGAGCTCCGCGCAAAGAGTGCGTGCAATGGAGCTAGTGGAAAAGTATGCAATGATAACCATGGGTGCATTTATTTTATTTTAAACATATTAATTTTTCCCTAAATATTAAAGTTTCATATCTAAGTTTATATTAGATTATTGTCTGAAATTTTGATACATCGTATTAACATTCCACAACGATTTTATAAAATTGTGTTTTCTAAATAATTTTTGCTTGATGTATATCATATGAGCAAATGTGCGTAAAAAAACGCATTTCGACAAAGAGATTTTAGGAAATGATTTTTCTTTCAAAGTGTTATTATCCTCATTTTATTAAACTAAAGGTATTTTTAGAAAGCTGAATGTACACAAAACATGTACTATTTGTTTTTGTTGTTTTGATAAAAAATTCCGGGTAAAGAGTGTTAAACGTTGCAAAAAATACGGCTTTCACTAAATTGACTTTCGTAAACTTACCTTTTAGAAAGGTTAGTACTGACATTCTTTCAAAACAAAGGTGGAATTGTAAAGAAAAATGGACGTAAATATAGGTTTGTTAACTTCGGTTTGATATTTTGTTTTATTTAAAATGCTGATACAGATTTTTTAAACATGGCACAAAAAAAAAGAAAATTTCGCGTGCCATTCGGCCATGATTTCTTTTTTTAAAGGGATAACAATCGTACTTTTGAAAATCGATCGTATATTTTAGAAACACGAATGAATGTATATATACTCTGGTATTTATAGTTTTTCATATCTAGAACGGGAACGCTGTTAAAGATTATTAAGGACCGCGAAAATGATGAAAATAGCGAAACTGCGTAAGGAAAATAAAGTTTTATACTCCGTATCAAAAGCATGTGCATTCTTCAAATATAGCCAAAAGCAATTGAAGATGAAAATATATGAAACCAATTTACAATAAATACTTGACATGGAATAAAAATCAAATAAAATAAGCATTTTTGTAGTTTAAAATAAAAGTTACATTAATTTTTGTTTAATTCACTTTTTTTCTTGAACAAAAGTTTAAGCGCTTTATGCATTTTTTTATAGAAACTCGGAACTAGACGAGTTTAATGATCTTGTATGACGTCGTTTTCCAAAATTATAAAAATGTAAAAGTGAAAAAAATCATTTCCATTCGTTTTAAAAGGCCGAAGGGTAAAGAATACATAAAAGGTGAGATTTTAAAAAATGTTTTAATTGAAGTCACAAAATAAAATATTTCCTCAATTTACAAAAGTTTTAAATTAATCAAAGCGATGTATCTATATGATGTATTCTCTAGAAATGATAATTTCACCCATAAATCAAGATTTGGATGGCCACGAATGATGTCTGTTGTGGCGGGTCGCAGAATATGGAGATTTGTGTTTAGATAAAATGTGCCCATACGGCAAATTAAAAATATTCTTAGTGTACAGGCGTCTAAACATACTGTATGTAGATGTATTAAAGAAAATGTTTACATCCTATTAAAGAAAATGGTTTGCCAGCCATGTCTCAAACTACACCACTAACAAGCAAGAATGAACTTGGTTAAAAAGTAAATGTCCAGTGTTGGACATGTGCTTACTGTTTTATTCAGTGATGAGAAGAAATAGAACATAGATGGCCCTGCTGTGTGGAACATATACTGGCATGATCTGTGAAAGAAACCAAGGCGTTTTTCAAAGGCAGCAAGTCGGTAAGCTTCTGATGGTTTGGGGAGCATTCCGTTTCAGCAGCATGAACTTTCTGGATTTTCTTAAATATATTAATACTCCTAAATTATCAAGAGAAGCTGAAGCAATATTTCCTTCATTTGGTAATTTCTTTCGGGAGGAGCAAGGAGTCTTGAAAGACCTTTGAACAAGTTAATACCTCAACATACACAACACATACTACATAACTGTGGCTTTTGCAGAAATTTTTCAAAATTCTTGACTCGCCTAATTTAAGTCCTGGCATAAACCCGATTGAGGATGTCTATTGCATTTTAACCCGTCAGATTTACAACTATGGAAAACAGTGTGATTCTCTTGAAAAATTCAATGAGGCCGTACAGAAAGCACGGGTTGTTTCCCAACGCAACCAGGGTTGTTTCTCAAAACCAATAATGTAAGATTTTCTCCTACTTGATTCATAACAGAAAAATTTCGGATTAGATAAGGTGAACAGAACTTAAAAAAATTACCAGCATTCAGAGCACTTGGGCACAGACTGGCAAGATACCCTTTGCCACCAGAAATCCTACAAAACCTTATGATTTCAGTGGAAGCGCATTTATTTGAACTAATCCGAAATTACAGAAAATTAATTTATATGCAACAGTTTTGGAAAACCAGTAAATTTACTTGTTTTCACCATTGTGCTTAAACTTTTGAGACAGTTTTGTTTGAACATGTTTTGAATTATATTTTAACATATATCTAATTTATTTTTTTTCTACTTTTGATATCATTTATTTGGATAAAGTTGCAAAATCAGCAAATGAAAAATTTCTAATTATTCTAATATTTTGTTATTCATTAAAAATCAACATTTTATGTTTGTGCATTTTATACTTTTGAGACAGACTATAGAATAGGTAATATTAATATATTTTTTTAACTGAACGCTTCTTCGTAGCTATGGTTGAATGTAGATAGAGTTAGGCGAGTTTGGTTTGTTTGTATTTTCGGTTAGGAAGCCAATGTACAATTTTGAAAATCGTCGGGAAAAAAAAGAAAATACGGAATAGAAGCTTTGCAAACAATCTTTTCAAAGGGTTTTAAAAAAGTTTACTAATATATTTTACGAATTAAAAGTTACATTGATGCGTCAAGAGCCTCATTATAAAAAATGTAAACTTTCACAGATATTTTCTGACTATAATTTTTGGTTTATTTATCCCAGAAAATAATAATTGACGATTCTTATTGATAAATAGTTTTGGACGTTTCCCTATGTATAATTTAAACTCTGGATGGAATTAATAATTTAGAATACCTTTTTATCAATGGCCTTTTTTAAATTAAAGATGCCTGTTTATTTCTCTATTTGTTAGAGTACAAATAGGCAAGATGTACTGAGTTTGTTACTGAGTTCCAGCGTAAGCATAGGTTTTTGTAGTACTTTGAATACGACTTCGATCGGAAGTCCTGGTCTTTTTAACACTCGTGTGCAAAATATTATCATAGCGCCCATAATAAATGAACCATTTACATAAATACGTGTATAATCGGGACCATCCCCAATGTGTAAAGTTTTAGTTGAATCAAAATTACGTAAGATCTGTTAATTTTAATTTTCTTCGTTAGCAACGGGGTCATGCCTATTTCCATCATTTTTTGAAAAGTTTGTCGCTCTTTTTATGCATTGTATATATCTTTAGGCATCGCAATTTGCATGCATTAAAAATATATTGTATATTGTATCTATGCTATGTTGTTTTATAATCTGTGTAAGCGTATGTTGTGCATATTGTAAAATATACATAACTGTGTTTGATAGACGTATGCATTTCTGGCACTGTTACTTTAGTGATAAATGTGGATAAAAAAGTGGGCTGTACAAATTTCAGAAGTATATATTATTCTTTACAATTCTTACACGTAAATAAAATCTGCATTAAGACACTATTTTGTATTTTGAACTACTCTTGTTAAAACATTGATATTTTTATCGACATTTAATGTATATCAACGATTTTTATATTTTTCTGTACAGTAAAAATAAACGCTTCAATCATATTGCGAAAATATATAGCATATTGCCAAACTGATAACAATAATTTTATTTTTTATGGCTTTTTTTAAAACTGCCAGCTCTTTAATCTTCTTTTTTTTATTCTGATTATATTCTGTTTCCTTTTTTTGAATGTTTGTATGGTAGATACATCTTTCTTGAGAACGATATTATTCATCCGTTTATTTCTTTTATAATAAATTGAACATCGATTCTTTGACTGTTCGGACAAAAAACGTTTTTTCTTCAAACAGAATATATATTCTTAGATGAATACTTATTACATAAATTTTGTAATTTATTAATTCAAAGGACGTAAAATCATGCAGGATATTTTACATAAAATTTAGTTTATTACTGTTTTTAATCAAAAGAAAAATGTCTGTTCCTTTATAGTAAGAGTATCCAGTTAATAAAAACAGGAAGTGACTTTTTAATGGAATTTTTTGCATTCATTGATAGCAGATATTTTTTTGCAAATTATTCTGTTAGAGACCTACTGTATACCAGCGAAGTATACTCGGAATCTAATGTTAATCTGTTCAGACCCCAGGGTTTATTTATGTACTTTTTTAAAACACATTTATGTATTTATATTAAGAAACTGATAACTAAGAAAGATTGAACAGCGAAAAAAATATATATTTTAGTTTTTGTACACAAAATTTGATGATACATGGAGACTCAAAAGTACATTTTTTTTTACAATTTCTTGGGTTTGTTTGCTTGTTTGTATTTATGATGGCAAATCATCTACACTTGGGACATAGGCCCTAAGGGGGGGGGTGATCCCTCCGTGAGGGATCTTTCTAAGAGAACCTAACCCGTATTTACCCAAGGAAATCTAAGGTTCGAAGAAAACCACGAAAACTCCGAACAGTTAGGCCCACGGCCGCGATTGGACTCGAACCCATCACCTGCCGTCTACCAGTTTCGGAGACAAAACCTCGCGGCCGCTGGTGGGGCCCTTACAGTTTCTTGGGATTTTTAAAATTTTATTTTACATTTATACATTGGAAAAACATTGAAAAACATAAAATAAATCTATATTGAATAATTTTTATTACTAATGGATTCCACAAATGGTGTCTTAATGAAAAGCAAAATTATTTACATTTTCATTTTTGTACATTTCGTACATTTTTGCTACAAGCCATTTTTATATAACAGGTAGCTCGCTAAAAAAGAGCTATAAGAAACAAATTGCTATTTTGTTTAGATTTGCTAACTATTCGGATACATTTACACCGTTTTTTCTTTTTTAATATTATTTATATACGTTAAATAAAATCGTAAAATATCCTGTAGGATACACCAGGACCGAAGAGGCTACACCAGTGTCAAGGCTTTTTTTGTATTTGTCGTTTGCTGCATAATATATTTAAAAAATTGTTTTCATGAGATTTTTGAGCGGGATCCTAAAATTAAAATGTTCACAAAAGGAAAAAATGTAAACTAAAATAAAAATGTTGAAAGGTACTTGTTAGACATTAGATATTCTATAATTTTAAAATATTGAAAGAGAAGTTCCTTGGCGGAGAATAGGTTTAAGCACAATAAGCATATTCCAGAATATTGAAAGACAAAAGGAAAGTTTGAAAAGAACGCTGACTTTGGATTAACATTAGCTTTCATGTGTTTTGCATTAAAATGTGTTCGGTATAATGTTTTTCATTTTTTTCCATTCGTCTAGAGAGTCGGTTTATTCGGGCCTCAGGTAGTCGGCAGTTGGACATGCGTACGACTAGCATGACTAGCGTACGCTCTTAAATTCTGAAACTACAAATTTTGCAATTTAGATATTTAAGGTAGCTCTTAAATTCAGTGAGACTAATTTCTGACATAATTTTTAATATATACAAGGTGATTCTAAATTGTTTTTGCAAAAAAGAGGGGTCTCAAACGTTTTCCGAACGAGATAGCCGCCATTAAAGTTTAGGATCCAAAATTTCAAATTAGTGATTTGCGATTTTCACTAAAACCATTCTTTATGTCAGTATTTTCTTGAAAATAAATTATAAAGATAAATTTCAAAAAATCCCAATAGAGGATACTTTAGAGTTTGGAATGGCGAACAACTATTTTCTGCCGTTATTTTTTGCATGTCATTAAATGTTTTCTGAAGCTTAGACTTAAATTTTGAGCTCAAAATCTGAATAGTTGGGAGTGATTAAGTAGCGCAATATGAACTGTGTTCATAGGGGGGAGGAGGTTGAAATTTCAAATAATTGTAAAAAACAGAAAATTTGGTCGATTTGTTTGCGGCTTAAAATAAAATAAAAGTCAATATCTTCTTGAAAATAAATTTTAAAGATAAAGTTAAAAAAATACCTATAGAGGGCACTTTAATCCGTTCGGAACCATGGTTGCATATATTCACCCTGATAAAGAATAGAGACCCCCTTTTCTTCTTACCAGTAAAAAAGTAAAGTTTTATTTGCTTTCTTTAATCAAAGCAATTTCGTGATTACTTAAGTAAAGCTAATTTTTTAAAAGCAAGTGGTGACAACTGAATAAAGTTTGAGTAAAATGCGCCGGTCCCGAACGAGTTAACCTCTTCATTACCGAAGTTATTATAATAACGTAAATACTTACTCATTGATTTTTTACAAAATAATGACATCATAAATGATAGAAATAATATCTTTTCAGAAATTCCTCCTTTAGGCGCTGAGCAATTTAGGTTCAAAAATATGAATCTAAAATTACAAATCCTATTAAAACACCAATTTAACAACCATTAAACTAAATTAATGCAATCACAAAAAGAGTTTTAAACAAGCAAAAAATCTACAAATACTCAAACTTTTTTTATCGTAAAAGTGTGGATTTATGATAAAAAGATTAATTAAATCCAATTGATTTTTTAAATCATCAGATTTTAAAATATTCACCTTTTATATAAACATTTTAATAACAATTTTAATTTTTCTTAAGAAAGGTGTTATAGTAAAAATAAAATACATTGACATGTTTCGGAACCGTCAAATAAGTTCAATAGTCATAATATAAATAAAACAAAATTTCAAAATATTTCTCGGACAATACAAATGACACGCGACAACCGCAACCACACGATCACAACAACGCGACCACAGCAGAATTTGTATAACATATCAGAATACTTAAGATTCCTCATGATTGTATTTTGGCAAGTATGGATGTCAAGTCGTTGTTTCCATCAATAGACATTAGTGAAGTTAATTCTTATATTAGTGATTTGATAGACAGTTCAGAAAAGTATAGTGATAACATAAAAAAGACACTGAAAATTGGCTTACAGTTAATCACAAATAATAATTTCTTTATGTTTGATGGAAAAAATTTATGAGCAAAAGTTGGGGGGCTCCAATTGGTTCTCCCATTTCGGGTTTCCTCGCGGAATTCAAAATGAGACCTTATGAAAAAAGAATTTTTGAAAATTTTGACAAAGTTCCTATGTTTTGGAAAAGGTATGTTGATGATGTTTCTTTGGTTTGGGAATGGGGGGTAGATTCTTTCCTTAATTTTGTTGATAAAGTTAATAAATTAGATAAAAATATTCAATTTACCTATGAATTAGAAGCGAATTGTAGTTTACCGTTTTTAGACACTTTTTTAATTAGGGAGGGTGATTCTTTGAAAAGATCAATTTATAGAAAGAAAATTAATAGCCAACACATTATTCCAAATTCCGCTTGTTCACCTTTTTGTTATAAATTCTCTACTTTCCGTTTCATGGTTGATAGAGCGTTTAAAGTCTGTTCTGATGAATTTTTAAACGATGAGTTGCGTAAGATCCGTGAGATTGCAGGTTCTAATGGGTATAAAATAAGTAGCATCAATAAATTAATTAATTATTATAGAAAAGGTAAGCCTAAACAACAATATCCAGGGTTAATCGAAAGATTCAATAAAGGGGGTGATTCTAAAAATTTTAAAAGAGTTTCTTTTCCATATCTGAAAGGCAGTTTTGAGAAATTAAAATTTAAATTAAAAAAAGTTTAATATTGATTTGATTGCAACTCCTTCACCAAAATTAAGATGTTTACTTAATAAGCAAGTGGATCCTATTGGACATGATGATCTTGCTGGTGTATATGAAATACCTTATATTATGGAAAATGGTGACTTAAATTATTACATAGGCATGACTGGGAGAAAGTTTGGAATTAGAAAAGGGGAGCACGAATCTGATATTAAATTTGGACGTACTAACACTGCCTTATCAAGAACATATTTAAATGAGGAGATAAAAATATTGTTTAATCAAAGTAAATTATGTTTCATATCTAATTGTAATCGTAAATCTATTATAACAGAGTCCATTGAAATTTATACGCGTAATAATCTGGTTTGCAATGATACTGTTTCTTTTATTATTCCTAAGTTATGGTTAGAATTAATGAATAAATTCCTCGTGAGGGCTTGAAGGGGATGAACCAAGTTGGAATTTCCTTTGATCATGGTCTATTTTTATTTTAATTTAATTTTTTACAATAGCGCGCGTGTTTTTTGGTGTTTTTATATCTCTTTGTCGCGTGTCATTTGTATTGACCGTGAAATAGTTTGAAATTTTTATTTTTAGTTAAGTTTAGATCATGGTCTATATTTTAATTTAATTTTTTGCAATAGAGCGCGTGTTTTTTTTTGTTATTTATATCTCTTTGTCGCGTGTCATTTGTATTGTCCGAGAAATATTTTGAAATTTTGTTTTATTTATATTATGACTATGGAACTTATTTGATGGTTCCGAAACAGGTCAATGTATTTTATTTTTACTATAACACCTTTCTTAAGAAAAATTAAAATTGTTATTAAAATGTTAGTATGGATTTAAGTTAAATACTTGTCAAAATTTATCTCTTTCTTCGCCACGCCCTCTTTTATGCATTTTTAGTAATTTTGCAATATTTTACACAGTTGAACAAAATTTAAAACAGCAATCAGCTTTTTCTAGTGTATAAATGCAGTGGTGTAAGGACAAAAACGTACCGTAATTCGGGTGTATAAGCCGCGGCTCAAACAATTCTTTTTGGACCCAGAAATCTTGTTTAGTAATTGAAGACAAATATTTACGGCGATCTAACTAGTTATATTTGTTTCTTAAAAAATTCTGGGTCGAAAAAGAATTGTTTGACCTGCGGCTTATACACCAGAAATTACGGTACGTACAAGTAAAAAGCTACAAAATCTTTCTTGACATCACTTATTTAAATTGAGTTATTCATACTGAGAGCTACTGTGAAAATATCCGTAAGATAGAATGTTTCCCGTATTTCAGGTAACACTGTTTAACAGTGTAAGTACAGAAAAATATTTAATAGACTTATTTAAAGATTAAATTAGAAAAACATTCTAAAATGAGATATTAAAATTCTGTTCAGATAGATAAGTGTAACTTTTATACGTAAGTAATAACTTCGTTCCTTTCGTTTAAATTTTTGTTTGCTGGTTGCCTATCATTATCCGAAATATGTACAAACTTTTAGAAATCTTTGTATTTTATTCATTTATTATTATTTTAGTTTCTAGAAATTATACATTTGCAGAAAACTTTACCGACTATATTCAAACTGCCAGCCTTTCTGATATAAATATATTAATAAAATAATAATTATCCAAAAAAATCATTAATATTGCAGAGAAAAGCTTATTTAATTTCCCACTTGGGAAAAATATATCACGCTCCTGCAGAGTAAATTTGTTCATTCGTATAATTAATACCCTGAATAAAATAAGGTTATATGAAGAAAAAATTTTCTCTAGCACTTTTTTCATTGTATCTCAGTCCACGAATGATTATAGTGTTTCACAAATCAGATTATTATTTCTACACTTTATTGCCATTGATTATGGGACACTTGCGATTTTAGACATTTTACTAAATATCTAGAAAAATACATGAGGAATCATCTCGAAACTCTTAGTGTATAAATATAATAGTATACGTCATACATCTCCGTGAAGAATTTTTACCGAAACGCCATAGGGGACCGTCAACAAATTAAAAAAGAATGAATATCTTTTGAATAACCCTGTCAAAACTAATGTAGCAAAAGCGCTCAAACTCTAGATTGTGATTGAATGCCTTATTTTAATAAGCCTTGTTCATTTTTATGCAAATAGCATGCATACTCGCAGAGTAATTAAGGTTTTTATAAAAATGATCCCAAATTTTTCCAAGTTTTTCCATTATAATTTTCAGAGTTCTTAATATAAAATAATATTTTTTTCAGAAAATATGACAAACAACATTGCACACAGTACCTTGTAATCAGAATTAAAAAATAATAAAAATTGTATGAAAAATGAGTAGGTTTACTATATAATTTTTTACTGCGCATGTGTCAAAGATATCAAAATTTCATTTGCATATTATGTTAGCTAAATGTATAGAGCAACTTTTGTAAAAGTCTCAAAATCATAGCTTGAAAATTCTGAAAGTAATCGTCTATAGAAAAAGGACAAAATCCGTTGATTCCAAAATGAAGCAAAAAAATGAGGGATTTTATCCAAATGCAGTAGTACATCCCATATTGTGTATTCTATATTGACACTAATCAATGAATATATGGATACAACCCCTCTTGTTTTTGCTTCATTTTGAGAATAACGGATTTTCGACTTATTCAATTGACGATTATTGTCAGAATTTTCAAGTTATGATTTTGAGACTTTCACAAAAGTTGCTCTATACGTTTAGCTAACATAATATGCAAATGAAATTTTGATATCGTTGACGCATGCGCAGTAAAAAATTATTTAGTAAACCAACTCACTTTTTATACAATTTTCATTATTTTTTCATTCTGATTACAGGGTACTGTGTGCAATGTTGTTTGTCATATTTTCTGAAAAAAATAATATTTTATATTAAGAACTCTGAAAATTATAAGGAAAAAACTTTGAAAAATTTGGGATCATTTTTATAAAAACCTTAATTACTCTGCGAGTATGCATGCTGTTTGCATAAAAATGAACAAGGCTTATTAAAATAAGGCATTCAATCACAATCTAGAGTTTGAGCGCTTTTGCTACATTAGTTTTGACAGGGTTATTCAAAAGATGTTCATTCTTTTTTAATTTGTTGACGGTCCCCTTTGGAGTTTCGGGAAAAAATCTTCACGGAGATGTATGACTTATACTATTATATTTATACACTAAGAGTTTCGAGATGATTCCTCATGTATTTTTCTAGATATTTAGTAAAATGTCTAAAATCGCAAGTGTATAGTGTATTAGTGTATGTTAAAATTTGATTTATCTTTCAATATTTATAAAACTCATCTACCAAAGATATGAATTATATATTCTAATCCATTGTACTAAATCCAGTTGTACGAAATATATATTTATGTTTGTGGAAAATCACCTAACTATTACGGTGCCGTTGTAAATCTTACTACTACCAACTATAAAATGACAAAAAAAAAGAAACAATCATATTTTTATGTAAACAACAGAAACATCTACAGTCAACAATATTTCACATTTTACAATATTATAATCGGTTAAAAATTATTAATCACAATTATAATAATCTACACCAAAAAAATATTTTTTCATGATTAACGTTATATGTATTTTTCCATTCAAAATTAAATAAAAAGAATATTAACCAGTTAAACTGATGGCATTGCGCTCATAGGCTACGCATATTAATTGTACATTACAGCTTTATATTTTCAATGGTTAATTCCGTTGGAAAAACAAATAAAGGGGGTGGGAACAGTTCCTTCCCTTTCCCCGTTTTACGCTTAATCATTGAACCCTTTAAACTAATCAGGGATATGCTTTATCATATAAAAAATCTATATTCAAAATTCAGACCAAATGGGAAAATTCTAATAAAAAACCATTTATAAAATTTAAGAAGAGTTAACCTTTAAACTTACAAAACTATTCGGAGATTCACCTTATCAGATAGAACATACATCTAAAATTAAAAGCAAATCGGATAAGTTGCAGAAAAACGCATTTATCAAATTTAAGGGGGGGGGGTAATCGCAAGTGCCTCCTTTATACTTAACAAAAGTTCCCCACATCTAATTTGGAAAGCATCTTATCACTATGCACCTGTATCCAAAAATTGGAACAAATAGGTTAATTCTGCAAGAAAAAGCATGTACCTAAATTAAGAGGAGTAATCCCACAGATCCTCCATTTATACTTATCCAATGATTTTCCAAAACCAATCATGGAAGCGCTTTATCAGAATGAACCTAGATCCAAAATTTGAAGTAAATCGGTAAATGCTGCGTGAAAAACCCAATAACCTAAATTAAGGAGGGGGTTACCTCCCATTTCCCTCTTCTTAGACTTATCCAATGAACTCGCATAGAGGTGCCCTCATCAGAACGATCCTATGTTTAAAATTTCAATGAAATCTGATAAATCTGCATGAAAAACACATTTATTGAAATAATGGGTGAGGGATTAGCATCTGTCTCCTCTTTATATTTATCCAATAAACTCCCAAGACTAATCATGGTGGTGCCTTCATCGGAATGATCCTATGTCTAAAATTTGAATGAAATCTAATAAATTCTGCATGAAAAAACCATTTATATAAATCAAGGGGAGGGGCATTAGCCCCCCGTTCCTCTTCTTTATACTTACTCAATGAACACCCAATACTAGTGGCGGAGGTGCATCATCAGAATGATGCTATATCTAAATTTTGGAACGAAAACTGATAAATCTGCATGAAAAACCCATTTATATGATTAAGGGGAGGAGTATTAGCCCTCGTGCTACCTCTTTATACTTATCTGATGAATACATAATACTGATCACGGAGGCGCCTCATCAGAATGATTCTATATGAAAATTTTGAACGGAAACTTATAATTCTGCATGAAATCCCATTTATGTCAATTAAGGGGAGGACATTAGCCTCCTCGTTCCACCTCTTTATACTTATTCGATGAACACCTAATACTAATCACAAAGGCGCCTTATGAAAATGATCGTATATCTAAATTTTGAACGAAAACTGATAATTCTACATGAAAAACCCATTTATATAAATTAAGGGGAGGGCATTAACCCTCTTCCCCCTCTTATTCATATCGAATGAACTCCAAAAACTAATCAGGGAAGCGCCTTATCAGAATATACCTATATCCAAAATTTCAAGTCATTCAGGTATTTTTATCATGAGTTATCGCGTTACGCACGTACGTACTTACATACATACAGAACGGACGGGCACATAAGCTCTCAGGCTTTGATAACCTGAGGTAAAAAACAACTTTTGTAGAAAATTCTTTCTACTACAATTTTTCTGAAATTTCACCAACTATGCACAAATAATGAAATGAGACGGAAATAAAAATAAAATTGCTATTCTGCTGATAAAAATTTCACATGTTGGTCTATGTTATGGCAAGCCTGAATATATAACCCGGACTTTTCTTATGATGTGTCCAATATTGCTTCATTTCATTTATCAGTTTATTTTTATGTTATGTTATGTTATGTTATATACATATATACTATATATGTGTGTGTGTGTGTGTATATTTTTATACTGTTTAATTGACACCAATATATGGATATTTGTTTAGTTATATCTATAGTTAAATAGCTATATTATATTTATCGAATTAATTTTAATGTTATTGATATAATTTTTGGTATTATTATTAATAATATTATTACTATTATTATTATTATTTTTAAATATTTATTTATTTTTATTTTATTTTATTTTATTTTATTTTTTTATTATCCTATATTAGAATAATGAGTTTTTAACCATGTAAAGTCAAAATAACTGTTACTGATTAAAGTAATAAAATGGTATTTTAAGTTATACGTTAATATGAATGATATTACTTAATTCTACTTTTAATTATTTTATTAATTTAATTCTATGTTATGATCGATTATTAATTATTTTCTCCGGTTCAATTATATTTCCATTCAGCTTTTTTTTTTTTTGTTATGGATACTTCTTAGTCTACATGTGGATTTAACTATTGATTTTACTTACTTTCAACACCTTTTTGTAAAATAACAATATATTTACTGCTACTATTATTAAGTTTCTTTATTGTCTTCAATATCTTGTATCACTTTAAATCATAGGAAGTTTTTAACTCATTTATCTAGCTGTTTGGCGCGCTTGGCTTTCTCTATTTCAATAGAGCAACCCTACTGATCTGGCGAAGTTCCGATGCATGCATTGCGAGCGAACTGATTTTTCTGCTGTCTGTTTGGCGCGCTTGGCTTTCTCCATTTCAATAGAGCAACCTTACTGATCTGGCGAAGTTCCGATGCGTGCATTGCGAGCGAACTGATTTTTCTCCTGTGTTAGTATGTCAGCTTGTATAATTAACTATTGCTTCATGCATCAATAATTTATTAATAATTTTATTGCGAAGTCCTCTTCATGATTGGTGATAAACAGCTAAGTTGTTTTTGTTCTCAATATTTTGTTATCTTTCTTTTTATCCAATTTATATATGAATTTAAAGTTTATCATTTCCACGTGCAAAAATACGGTTAGTTTGTGCTTATGTTACTGATACTATTTGCTGCACGTTACTGTTTTAATATATATATATATATATATATATATGTATATTTTTCATTTTTTCAACCATTTATTACTCTGTTCTTTGTTTAATAATTTGGTTTTTGTGTGCTGGTAGCCCCAAATACGTATTATTTTGCTATTTCATGGCTAATACGTGGATGAAACCGCACACTTCATTTGTAGTTCCATAGCATTTGGGGCCTGATGATTCTGCTTTGGGGCTACAAATTTCATTTGCATTCATTTTATTTATTTATTTATTTATTCAGATTTACTCGTTTCACTATTTTTTTTTTATATTATAATTCAATTCTAATTCTTCGTTTGGGTTTATTGTTTTATTGATAAAATCCATTGGTGAATCCTGTCTACTTTTAATGGTATTATATATATATATATATATATATATATATATATATATATATATATATATATATATATATATATATATATATATATATATATAAACACAGCAAATAACAAAATGATTTCTCTTTACGATTATAAATTTACAAAATAGTTTAAATTAGTTGAACATTAATATAATTTATAATTTAGTTAATAGATATGTTCAGTGTGTATTAAATATGAGAAAAGAATAATATTAATTAATTTCGAAGCGCATTTGAATATAGTTAGTCACTAAATTATTGAAACAAACTTTTAGAATTGATCATACACATCAAGCGCGGATGCAGATTCACGTAACAGTCACCACGTGACGACTAAATTTTTTTATTTGGCGACTAATTTTCGACGTTCGAAGTCGCCGTCATTTCGCGATTTTTTTGTGTTTTTTCTTGGAATCATTTCACGAAAATTGTGTTGTTCTTACGAGAATCGCGTTCTTTTCGCCATTCTATGTTAAAATTCAGGTCAGGTCTTTTAGCGATTTTTTTGCGAATGTCGCATTTTTTTAAAGAAATTTGCAAGATTTTTTGAGAAAATCATCGAAATTTGCGCGATTTTTTGCGATCCTTTAACAAAATTTGCCCTCTTTTCTTCTGATGATTGACACAATTCATTTTTACTGAGACCATTTGTAGCAATTTTCTATATTTTCCGTGATATTTTTTATATCCGAAAATTCGGAACCGAATGCCTTAAAGTTTTGGAATATTTGTTCTAAATTAAGAAGCATTTTTCGTAGAATTGTTTACACCCGAGAGCTGACTTTTATCAATTATTTTTCACTGAAAATAGGGTAAATATGACGAAAATTTTGTTTCAATATATTTATTTTTTGTTAAAATTATGAAACAGGTGATTCTAGGTTGAGAATGACTTACGGCACTCTGCTTCGGTTAAGAATTATCATTTCTTTCCTACGAGTTTCTTTCTGTTTGTATATAATTCTAAAAATGAAAACAATGAGACTGACTTTGTACAAAATATTCTGCTTAAAATATTAATATTTTAAGATTACAGATTTGTTTTATCGTAAATTTAGTTGCAAAAGATGGTGTAAAATACTAAAAATTAACTGAATTTTGCTACTAGAAAACTGACAGCAGAGTTTTACCATTTTGGCGAATGATTTTGATTTTTCCTTGTACGTGTTTCTTTCCCTCTTTGTATATAATTGTAAAACGCAATCAATGAGGCTGACTGGACATTTTCTCACTCCCTTTGTCATGTGACTATGACTTTCTCATTTGCCCTCAGGCATTTTCGACTCACTTAAGTTGTGATCCAGTAATGAGCAAGTTTTAAATCCTTTTACCAGCTGATTAACACTTATACTCAATATTTCATTGCGCTTGCCGTTCTCTCAAGTAATGTGATCGTTAGAATGAAAGATTTTAAAAGAATGAATGGGGTGATTGAGATTTTCAAAGCTTATCTGATACATTTGCAGAAAAAAGAAAGAAATATAAAAATCTGCCAAAAAATGAAATGATACAGTACAAGACGTTATAATAAAATGAGGAAGGAAATGATTCTACTTTGTTGGATCAAAAATATTTTTAATACATATTCTTAAATTGGAAATAGCGTGGTCTTAAAAAAGTGGTTTTAGAAGTCTTTCAAAAACTTCTGAGTTAAAATTTGTTCAAATAAGTGCATTACAATCACTAAATGCTTGTAATTTAGACAGAAATATCGTTTATTATCAAAAGATTCACAGCACGTTTGGCTTCAAATTTCATAAAGGATATTCCACATTTTACAGTAAAAAAAGTAAATAAAATGAATATAGGATAACATTCTATTCACTTTTTAAAGAACTTTTCTTGTAGTTACTTGACTATTTGCTTTCTTCGTTCTGGTCTACTTTATTCTATAACATATGTAGAATATAAATTTCGTCAATTATGTTACAGAGACACCTAAAATTTTGGCATCCAGTCGTTTCATCAATTGGCGCAATATCTATAGGCAATTACTATGCCCCTGCTTTAAGTCTTTCAGGGGCAAGGAATTTCTGCGCCAAAAATGTTCAAATAATTAACTGACACCGTCATTTACAAACAAATTTATTTCAAAATAATCAAAACCTCTTAAAAAAAAAACTTGTATTATAAGGTACAAATTGCACCAAAAAAATTACTGGTGCCGTTTGCAGTTTGGTCCTTAAAATGAACCATTTGCAGCCTGCAAGTGACGCCCCTCAAAGTCTTAACGCTAAATAACATGTTAATTTCTTGAAAGATGCATTGATAACTACATAAAGTTTTATCATTCTATTTCTATTTAATTTTTAAAGACAAATGTTTTTAAATCAATAAAGTCTAACCTATACGGCTATTCTGAATTAAAAATTCTTTACTTACACATATTCTCGGAGCTGTAACTCATTCAAAAGTTGATAATATAAGGTACCCTGGGGTAATAGCGAGCACGTTAAGGTTCTACCAATTTTCACGGCTTAGTTTTAGTTTGTATTTTTCAAACAAATATAGGATCTGATACAGCAACTCATTGACTATCTATATAAAATAAAATAATTTAACAGATAGGTATTCATAAAATGTAATGGCGCTTTTTCTTGACCAATGCTATTTGGCGTTATTACCCACCTATATGGGTAATAACGCCATGCAAACAAAACTATGAAATAAGATGAAATAATTGCATGTAGATAGCCCAATTCTAAAAATACAAACTCTACAAACTTAGAAATTGACAAATTGCATTCTAAGCTATTGAAAATGTTCAATTTTTTGTGAAAGTGTAAGAAAAATAAAGGTGTGGTGTGGGAGGGGGGGATGGGGCAAAAGAATATCAGACCGTGAGCTTCCTTTTGCTTAAAAAGGACCGCTTAAATAGAAATATGAGAAACATTGCACAGTTTTAACTGTGTTTATTTGAATCAGTATGTAGGATGTAGCTCGGCCACTGTAGGGAATCAACTGGGGTATTAATGTCAAGGATTGGCGTTGTTACCCCGATATAGTTAATGCGCAGTACATTTTAAATTACAAATTATCTCGAGAAGATATCCAAAATCTTCAACAACATTTTAAAAGTACATGAAATGCACTACAAATTTATGTAATTAACAAAGCATTTCCGGATAAAAAGATAGTCTTCACACCACAAAACGTATGTCGCAAATTTTAGATCAAGCGTTAATTTTAGTTGTTTGTAAAAACAATAAGACCTAAAAATGAAACAAATTAACTTGAAGCTGTTTTTTGCGAATTATATGACTCAAAACCCTTTTGCGCAGAGCACATGGGTGTCATTTACCTGAATATTTCATAATTATGCAAAATATAAGCACTTGGCGTTATTACCCCAGGGTACCTTATTTTTCATTCTGGTCGTATTCAAGAGTTGGCATCTACATATAGAAAAATTTAATTTATATTCTGTTTCGGACAAATTCTTGGAATTTTGAAATTTTTAATGTCAAGTTATTTCACCAATCATCATACTGTCCTGAGCAAACATGACGCATCTTCTGTAACTGTTACTGCGTAAATGAAAAAAAACCTTTAAAAAATATATTTAGGCATGTACCAGGTTTTATCATTCTATTTCATTTGGAATTTTCATATGAAAACAACGTTAAACAGGCGTATTTCGGCATGCAAAGGAGTTTCTTTACTATTACACATTCTGAAAAATAATTCTGCATTTTTCCACAATGTATTGAGTTTAAAATTTTTCTAACTAGTCTAATTTTTAAAAGAAACTTTAAATAGGAACAGAAAAAAATATTCCATTAGCAGAATTCTTATAATTGTGAGCTGTTAATCCGTGTGCTGTCTCTCTAGCCATTATGCTGCTTTTTTATTTCTCTATAAATAACATATGAATTAGTGAATTTTTCTATTTACAAAGTCTGCAATAGTCATCAATAAACTTAGAATTTTTTTTATTCATAGACTTAAAAAGTTTTTAAAGCATCTAAAATTTTTTTTAAGCATCGATAATTGAGATTCAAAGTTTTTGACTCATCGACAGTGGAGTTGCGTATATCTTTTGCAAGTTTGTCTAATCTTCCGTAGTAAATTAGGATAGCGATAGTAAATTCCCCAAATGTAGCAAAAGTGAAATTTTGAAGTGTAGTGAGTGAATTTAGTTACATTTTGCTAACTCAAAACTTTTTTACTTGTATTTTTTGTGAGAATTTTCATAATTTCTCATGAATTTCTATGAATTTTCATAATTTGTTAATGCAACCCTACATGAAGATATAATATTTTGTAATTTATGAAAATTTTAGTAGACGTTTCGGTTGATTGTGTAAAATTAACTGCTTAACTGATCAGCATTCTTGAAAAAAAAATGCCTATTTTTGTGCCAATCAAAGTATGCTATCAAAGTATCTTGTGTGAAAGTTTGTGTGTAATCAAATAGCGGTCGAATTATATGATGCAAAATTTACAATAAAAATTTACTGGTGAGAAAAAATAAATCATAATCTGAAATCACTTGCCCGTACGTGTACAGGCAAATGATGATTCCCTTTGCCGTATGACGCCCGGGCAAATCTGAAAAGCGGTTGTGACTGAAAGCAGTCTACAATTTTTAGCCTGCTCCTGAATTCTATGACACCATTTTTTGATTATTCTAATTTTTAGAAATAACTCTTAGATATTAAAACAGAGTGGGTAGCAGTGAACATTTTTGAGAAGGATATTGAAAATAGCTTAATAAATTTGGTTTTGATATTGGAAATTCGTACGAAATAAGCAGAATGGATTTCAACATATTTATAACAATTAGTAAATTAGATTAAATAGAGCCTTTTTTTTAGTTTTCGATATCAAGCAGGACATCTTACATTTTAAAAACTTAATTCGCTGTTGACACTAGTTCTTTATCATCGCTGGAATTCTCAAGGAGGGAATTTCAACCTCATGAAGTAAATTAGGCGGAATGCTCCTCTAACTTCGCTGTTCTAATGAAGCAGAACTTTAACTGCAAATTTATTAACATGTCGAGTGCCACGATGACTGACACGTATCTTTCCGTTTATGCCACCGATGTCCGTCAGTCACCGGTGATTGACAATATGAAATATAACATAAAACTAAAAAAGTATATATTGTTATAAGTAATTACTAAAAAGGATAATAATGTTATAAATAAAAAATAAGTAAATAAATAAGTTTTCAGTAATTACAAAAAATAATATAATTTTTCCGTTTTATATCATATTTTAAACTGGCAGTCACCAGTGACTGACGCGTCCTAAACGGGAAATTCGGTGTTAGTCACAAATGACTGACGTGGCAATCAACGGTGTTAATTAAAGCCCATTTTTAGATTACCTACTGCTTTTAGAACAATAATAAACTGAAACCGATTACTTTGAAATCTACTTTATCACTTGAATGACAGAAAGCATCCAATCTGTTTGAAATAATTGTGATACTAGTAAGTGACATATTTAACACTAAAACGCGCTGAAGGAATTGATTCGACTCCCACTGTGTGGTTAAATTTCAATTCGAACCAGAAAAACTTTCCTTGAAATAATTTAAATTTAATCCACGAAAATTTACGTGTGGGGGGGGGGAGGGAAATCAATTAAAAATTTTTGAATAAAAATTCTGATGAGAAATGTTATTATCAAGCTTGAATAAAATGCACGAGCGTTCTAAAGTACAATACACGGTGGACAAGATTATGATACTAATTAATAAGAAAGTCAAACCGCTACCTAAAAAAAAAAAAACAATAGGCTACATAATAAAGAAAACCAATGCTAGTAAATCGTAAACTAATCATTAAGATAAACTAATTTGTGCGATTAAAATGTAGTTAGAAGTTACTACTAAAAAATAAAATCTAGCGTAATATGTGTTTGGATACTTCGATTATGGATGTTCTGAAAATTCTTTTTCTCTAAAAAAATTTACTGTCAAATCTTTAAAGATTAAATAAGATAAACGGAATCGTGGTAAAAAGTTTTAGATATTTGTCCAACATTAAAATGGATACATTCATTCATTTTATTTTCTCAATAAATCTAAAGCAAATTCAGTTTTTCGATTAGTACAAGTAGCCATTACGGCGCTGGACAATAAACATAAATTCTTGATATGAAATCAAAGATAAAGCTTTCTTATTGCGCTCATTTTCATGATTACTGCGATCACTCAAACGTTATCTAGAAGTCATTCTATATCAATCATTTTTATGATGTTATACAAGTTTGATATTCTTACACTAATGCTTTTAACTCTTCTTCATATTCAAAATGTCAAACATGTTTTGTCTTTTAATAAAGTAAAATCGTTTATCTGCTTAAAACACACAACATGAATTAATACTTTCATTTCTTTATTGAAAAGGATTTATGTTGGTTTTCGATTTCTAAAAGGTTTATTTCTTTAATGGTGTTTCATACAGACGTAATGAATGTCTAAAATCCTTATGATAAATTTATCCGGATCGTCTCCACTAAAGCAATTATGCAAAAAATATTTTTAATTGAAAGCAAATGGAAATTTACAAGCATAACACATGTGCTATTGGATTCTTGTTACGATTACAACGCTGCGACCTATTCCTTCCACTATTTTGCGTGATTATGGCGATCCTCCAACGTCATCTATATGTCATTCTATGTGATCCATATTTTATGATGTTGCACAAATTGTTTACTGTTTGTGACATAGATTCTGTAAAATTCTTCTTCACATTCAAGTGGTCACACAAGTTTTGTCTTTTGAAAAAATAAAATCATTTAATGCGCATAAAGTGCAGAACAAGAATTGGCAAATTTAAATCTTCAGAGCTGCCAACTTCTACGCCTATTTAAATCATATAAACATGTTTGGAACCACAAAAATGTTTAAGTAAAATGTATACCAAATATATTCAATGTTATCAATTACAGCAAATATTGTTAATCATCTACTAAAATTTCTGTTTCTAACATATTTATTTGACTTTAAATAGGCGTAGTAGTTGGCAGCCATGAATCTTTATTGGATGTTACTTATTTTAAGTTCCAATTACTATTTTTTTTATTTGCAAAATTATACGTATGGTAATCTAAAATCTTATAATGAATTTATTTAGATATCACCCAATAATAACGATAAAAATGTAATTTTAATGGAAAAAATAAAAACAACGTTCGAAACGCCAGAAGGTGTAACCTCTTAGCAAAATAGCTTCGGTAGCATTTAATGTATCGTCCTAATTGCAATGGATAGCAGAAACTTGTTCAATTATATAGGAGAGAAACGAATTAAAGTGAGAAGTTCGTTGACCAATAGGAAAACAGGAAAATACAGGTAATAACCAATAGGAGAATAGTATTGGTAATGCAACCAAAAGTGTGGAAAATGCTCGTAGTATTTAAGAAATGAGAGTTTTATGTATTATTTTCAACAATCTGGTAAAAGGGGAATATCGAATTCACAATTAACAGTATTATCAACTTTTTATTGATATGAAATGCTTCGAGAAAGTTAAATCCATGTATAGAAATGGATTTAGAGATAATTTTTGCTGGAAGTTGAATCACTCTTTTGATTTTAACTCAGATGCAATCATCTCTAATCCCACTTGTATACATGAATTTAACTTTCTTGAAGCATTTCATATCTATAAATGTTTCGAAAATATTGTGAATTGTACATTCGTTATTCTCCTGTTATCAGATTTTTGAGAATGTTACATAAAATCCTCTTTTTGTTAAATACTCCCAGAATTTCCCACACTTTTGGTAGCATTAACTGTACTATTCTCCTATTGACTAGTACCCGTATTTTCCTGTTTGCCTAATAGTCAATGAACTTCCCACTTTAATCCACTTGTCTCCTACATAATCGAGAATGTTCCCGTTTTTCTTTGCTCTGAGTACGCTAAATGTTACCGAAACAAGTCTGCTCAAAGTTTACACATATTGATGTTTTTAACGTTGTTTTTAAAAATATACTGCGCCAAGTTGCATCTAAATAATAATTTAATATATTGGGTATTGGTTTCTTGATGGAATCAAAGATAAAGTTTTTCATTGTTCTCATTTTTTTTATTACTACGATCACTTAAATATTATTTATGTGCAAATCTCATTCTATGTGCAAAATATTTTATGATGTTTCACAAAATTGGTATTTTGACTGATTCAAAGGCTTTTACTTCTTATTATTATTTAAAATGTCAGATAGTTCTTCATTTTAAATAAGTAAAATCGCTTAATGTTCTTTGGAGTGTTGCATAGGAATTACCCAACAAACCCCATATTCATGGTCGCATACTGGTTTCGATGCGGCAAAACAGAGTTAAGGCCATTTGTAACCAAACAATGCTGTACCGCTGCGCCGCTTATTAAAACTGCTACTGCAGAACAGATAACGAACAGAGGGAAGAAAACTTTTCATTTTGTTTGCCGGTCATACATTGAGGGTAAATTTCTAGCAAACTATAATGGTCCTCCATCAACACAGGGCCCAAATCATCTAACCCGCATATTTATTTAAAGAAAAGAAAATGTATTTTTCTCTTCATTTTTTTTTTCAAAGTAGGATTAATTATTATTTTTATGGCCCCACTGAAAAAAAAACGATTGTATTAATTTACAATTGCTATTTTCATAATAGGCGAAATAAACAAACAGCAACCTAATGGAAAATACATCTGAATCAGAAATATGCATAATACTTGACTACTAAAAGATGCAGTTAATGTGAATTGAACAAAAATGGCTGGTTTTGGACAAACTACTGGCTAGATTTTAATTTTAATGGCCTTTAAAATAATAAATGCGGCCAGTTTCACGCTGCCTAACTCTTTTGATTAAAAGTTAATGGCACATTTGTGGGCAACTTCTTGAATTTATGTCCAATTCTCTTCTGTACGAATTGAGTCCGGCGTGACGCTATTTTGATTGAGTCGTTACAGCAAAAGACGGCGGGCCGTTATCGAACATTTTACACCAATTCTAACGACAATTTGAGTGGCCCATAAGTTCTGTGTTTGTTGGTTAATAATTTTCACTTTCTATCAGATTACAATTAACATTATTTTGATAGTTAAAAGTTCTAATAAAATATATTTCATACGGTTATTAGAAATGTAAAAAACTATACAATAAATTTATTTTTAAGAAAATTACCGGGTTTTTCATATAAAATCACCGATAATAATTACATTTTACACTGATTTTCCTGATTATTGCGATCACTCAGATGATTTTAGATTTATCTATTGATAATTTTTGAACGAGGAATGCATTGATATTCTTGTGGTGTTGTACAAATAACTGATATTTTTACAGACACAACTGTTTTTACTTCTTCTAATTTAAAACATTAGTGGTATGGACCTTAAGAAGGTATAAAATTTCTATATTCATTCCATTTACTACATAAGCTATAAAAAATTAGTTATTTAGAAACTAAGGAAAATTAAAGAATGTTTTTTTATAGGGGTCTTGAAATGAAATAAAAAATATGCCTTCTTATTGCACTCATTTTCATTATTAAAGAGATAAATGCAATGTTTTTAGATATAACTCCACGAGTCATTCTGCAGAGATTTTTACTAAATGTTTTGCTTTCTTTGCAAATACATAGATGGAATACTTTTAGAAACTTCGAAATAGTTGTTTTCGGAAAATGTTTTATCTAGTTGTATTATCACATTTTAATTTATTGACATTTTCTTTCATTTTTATATTAAATTATCTTTAATATTAATCTCTAAAATTTTCTAAAAATTACAGTTAAAAAAAGTGAAATGTGTTGTATGCTTGGTTTTGAGGATGTTATAATAATAACACAATTTATAAGAGAAATGTATTTTATAGGATTCAAAGTTTTTCGTGGGGGAAAAAAATCATTGTTTTTAGCTATCTTTTAATTATTTTTTCCAGCAACGTATTATTCCATAAAGATTAATTTTTAGATAAAGGTTTTTAAAAAACATGCATTTTATTTTTAAAATAACAATTTTTCTTTTAGTTACTGAATTTTTTTTAACTCATGAGCCACTTTCCCGATTTAATTACTTTGTCACTTTTATGTGCAGAAAAGGTTTCTTGTTATTTTATATTCAAGATTTCAGAAATGTTACTTACAAAGTTTATAATAAATTTAAAAGTAAAAAAGATAAGGACTAGGCCGATTTTTATTTTGAACAGCCTATTTTTAAGAAAATTACATGAAATGAAAAATCTTAAAGACAACATAAAAAACATTAGATAGAACTGTGCAAAATTTCATAAATATATCTTCCAAAATGTTTAAATGCTTTAAAATGAGACCAATTATAACAAAATCCATTCGCAGATAAATGTACTTAAATATCTAATATGGAACGAGCAGACTATTTGTAAAACACAAAAATTGTTACATCTGCTTATGTAATCACTATAGAATAATATGCGCGGTTTCTTTCATTTAACCTAACTTTCTAATATTTTATAGCATGAAAAAAAATTGTCAGGTTTTTGATGAGCAGATATTATTTAGCATTGCTGTTACCTGATATTATCTTTTCACTTATATACTGTATTCGTGTCATTTTCTTTCTGTGTACTTGGGGTTTGAAGGTAATTCTTACATGGAAGTAACCCAAAATATTTTTAAATAGATAGTGCATGAAAAAAATATATTATGGTTATTTCCATGAGCAATTTTCGTGTAAGTCACATTTTTAGTAAATGCTAAATTGTTGGCCACCGTTTTTATCGAAAAGTTTGCATGGCCTTATTCAATTAATGAAATATCTCTGATAAAATAAGGCACATTTTCTCGTTCTAAAATACTGGTATTCAAAATCTTAGTATGTGACTTACACGACACGTGCTCATGGAATTACTCTGGTATCAATAGATTGGAGCTCCTCTTTCTATTAAAAATAAATACCTACGATAAGGCAAATAAATGAATTTCACTCACTATCAAGTGAGGTAATAGACGGCACGGAAGGTGACATTTTCAGATAAGTCTCAATAGGTAGGATGCTTGCGATAGGATGCTTTTTGGGGAAACAAGTGGTGAGAGGAATAATCATTTCTGGCGTGGAACTGAGGGTGTATGGTTGGTGTTTTCCATTGGTATAGATTTAGAGACAGAGTTTTAGGCTCTTGGCCTAAATAATCAGAGTAACGGAGAGGTCAAGGGTGATCCTCCAATAAATCTATTTGTGTATCCTAGTGTGAGACATATATAAGATATTTTAATAAGTAAACCGAGTGCACAGAATGTACTTGCAGTACGTAACTTGATGTTAGAACGGATAGTCTTTTTCCGAGTTTTTAACCCTTCCGCGACGGAAAAATTTTACGAAATTTTTAATATTTTGTCAACGATTTTTTTAATAAGAATGTTTTGCCTTATTGAATCTAAAAAATGCTCCGATTGAATAAAGCAAAATTTACAGTAAAATTTCACTGGTGGGGATAAACAAGGATTTTAAGCACTTCATGCCGCACGTATACCGGTAGCTCGTTCGCAAGGGGGTAAATGTAAATGTTGTTAATAATATTTGACGTAATGTGTAAATAAACTGTTCGTTAATTTTAATTGAATGAATTTAGCTTTCTTTTCGATAATCCTTCTCATAACGTACCGATATCACGTAGTTATTTAGGGTGGTAGTATACAAAAATAAAGTACATTCTTCGAAGTTTAATATACATTTGTTTTCAAAATTTTGGCCTCCAGATTTCATGAATTCAAGTTTATATTGTGTAATAAATACGATAAATAACATTCTGTTTATAGACTCGCTAAAAGATTTCCCGAGTGAATAAACTGATGCAGTAAGTCGTTTTATAACCTAACAAAAATTTTGCGAAATTATACATGGTGTATCAAAATAAAATTTCGGTTACAGTAAACGCTTAGTTTTTTTTAATACGCATCAAGTGAAAAAATATATATTATGGCAAAAAGTGTCGCACTCATTAAAACATACAAGGTGTCTTATACGAGGACGAACTTATATTATTTTGCATAACTTAATAATGAATAAATTGTAGCGAAACCTTCAACAAAGACTTTAGTTTGTTTGAATTGGGATGACAAGATTTGAAGCACTGTAACTGCATTGTATTTCGTTAGTGATATTATGTATACTCTCAGGTAACTTTTAACTTGCGGCGTGTCTAACTTGGTATTATTTGTACATCAATGTAGTCACTTCTAGCACTGCCAGTACTTCCATCAGTTTTCATAGAAAACCGAGTAAATTTTCTCAAAGTATTGCTGCTATATTTTTTCAAATTATTAATTTATGAATTAAAATCCGGATTTGCCTTGGAGTGATGCATTCTTTATTTTCTGGAATTCCAATTTCTTCCAGTATTCCTTCATTACGACCTTGGTTTTCTTTGCTAAAAATTTTTGTTTAGAAGTATATTATGCCTCCTTTTTATTTGTTATGATAACTATGCGATGCTTTGTAGTTTTTGATAACTGTAATAGTTACTTAATATTTTTTCGTCGTTTTCTATTGTTTAAGAACAGTGAGTTTTAAAATAATTTCGAAATAAACACCGATGACTTCTTTTTATTTTTAAAACTTTGTCTTTGCGAATAAATGTTATTCACTGAATTCTTTTGGAGAAAGGAAATACATATTTTAATATAAAAAATATTAAGTTAATATAAATACTTGTATGTTGAAAAATGCAATCTTTGTAGGAAAATTTAATAACGGGAATAACTTAAGTTCAAAGCAAAGCTTTTGTTACCTCCTCCGACTTCTTCCCTTCTCTCCCCATATATGATGAGCTTGCAGTGCTCCAGTGATTCCGTTGCTGGGGCAACTGCGAAATGCTCCAGCGAGCACTTTCATGCCTGAATGCGGTTGAAGTGACAGCAATCTATCAGCAATTGGCCGCCAAAAGTGCATCCGAAAGCAAAGGTTTGAACCAATTCCATTGTCAAAATGATTTCTTTAAATTAAGGTCTTGACACATTTAAATGCGGGAGAAAAATTTACATTTAAGATTCACAGTTAAGAAAAATTTTAACAGAATTTGTAAACGAGAATACGTGAGGGCAACATTTTCTTCATTTGTCCTCAAATTTAAATATTTTTTTTAGCTATCTACTTAATATTATACATTATATCAAAAAAATAAATTAAGAGCGACAGAAAGAGTAAATCCGCATCCCTATTAAAGTGACAGAAGTGCATCAGAAGTTAATAAGAATTGTATCACATGTGCATTAAGATTTAAAGTACAGCTGATAGAGAGAGAGATTTGGTGATTGCAACGATTTCTTCTCTTGCCTTTACATTAAAAATATGTATATTTCTTCTCTTGCCTTTAAATTAAAAATATGTATATTTCTTCTCTTGCCTTTAAATTAAAAATATGTATATTTCTTCTGTTGTCCGCTCCAGTAAATGAACAGTATATTCTATGCGTACCATATTGTACAGTAAGCCCCATGTATTTCATCTCAGTGTATATATACAGGGTGGTTAGTAATTAACGTGAGGTGTTCAGAGCCCTCTAGCGAGTAAAGTTTTGGTCGAAACATAACCAAATTTGATCGGCATGCATAGTAGACCATGAGATTTCGAATTCTTAAAAAAAAAATTTAATAAAAAATTTAAAAAATCGTCACTAGGGGCAATTTTAGCGTTGCTTACCGACTAAAATGCATTAATTTGATAAAATCAGTTTTGTGTAGCAATCATGAGTATAAAAGGAAAGGCTGGAAGAGTTCATTATCAACTCTCACCTTACTTTGCTGGTCAAGCTGTGTTATCAGAAGAACGATAATTGCAATGCTGCTCTTCCTGAATTTCACCGATTACAGAATTTGCCAAAAGAACCGATGAGCATAACAAATTTACAAAAGATGATTCATCGATTTGAAACTATGCGGCAACAAGGCCAAGGACGCAAAGTGACTAGTCAATAAAAAGTTGACGAAGTTGTAACGGCTATTGTCGAACAAGAGATGAAAAATGTGCAGGTACCATCAGCGCTTGGCCAGTATCTCAGCAGTATAAAATTGATCTGTACTGTATTTTTTTGGCATTTAATCATTCAACATTTACACAAATACACTTTTGGTGCGCCAAAATTGCCCCTAGTGACGATTTTTTTTGACTAGCAAAGCATGATCCCGTAAGGGGAGAGCCATCACAAAGCAGTTTGTCTGAGAATTCTCCCAACCTTTTCTTTTATACTCATGATCGCTACACAAAACTGATTTTATGCAAATTAATGCATTTTTGTCAGTAAACAACGCTAAAATTGCCCATAGTGGCGATTTTTAATTTTTTTATTTTTAAAATTTTTTAAGAATTCGAAATCCCATGGTCTACTATGTATGCTGATCAAATTTGGTTATGTTTCGCCCAAAACTTTACTCGCTAGAGGGCTCTGAACACCTCGCGTTAATTACTAATCACCATGTATGTGTATATATATATATACAATCAACTTCTTTAGAATACTGTTAAAACATTTAAATGCACCGCAAACAATTTTTACACATAGACCATAATATATTGGAATTCATTTGAAGATCTGTACAAATAAAGGACGGAGAAAAAGAAATGCTGTAAAATTTACTTTTATTGCACGAAAGTGACTAATAAGACAAATATCAGAGTCTCTAGAGCAAAAATATCCCCCGGTCCCCTTTATTCAACTCTTAGAAAATGCCAAACATACCATAGTAATACCCAATAACATCTATAAGTTTCAAGGCAATCGGATTACATTTACTGGAGTTAGAGCATAGGCAGATAGACGGACAGACAGACAGAGAGACAGCTTCTACTACTTTGATACTTTTGTTCTTAAATTTAAATGACGGTACAACTGAAAAAGTAAAAATAATGTGAAAAAAATGAATGCTAAAAAAATTATATTTATTAGATTGATTTCAATATATCAATATTTGATTGCCGGGTGCGATACAGACAGAAAAATTTTCAAACAATTTCATTGTCATAAATTTTTCTTTAAAATAATATCTTGATACATTTTAAAGAAAAATTTACATCTTACGCTGTGAAATCCAGCTGTTTTAAAGAAATGTAATTTGTGATTGCAACATTTTCTTTTGTCCTTAAATTTAAATATTGTCATATTTATCTCTTTAATATTTTGAACTTCAAAAAATAAGAAAACTAGATAAAAACCGAAGTAATTTATCTCGTTTAAAATGACAGCAGTGTATTAGCAACCAATTGTCAGAAACAAATTTAAAAACAAGTGTATTTTGAAATTTCACATTACAGATGTTTAAAAAAACGATAATTCTATAGGGCTGCATGTGGTATTTTTGTCTTTAAACTTAAACGACTTTCATAATCTCTTATATAAAATTAATTTATATCCCTGAACTCTGTAAAATAGTAATTCTAGAATAAAAGAGAAAATGAATTATTTACCTCTGTTGAATTTATCAGTAATTGTCTAACAGAAGTGGAACAGGAAGCAATGGTTCTATACGTTATTGTTAAAAATGATTTTTTAATTAAATTCTAGAAGTTTCTTGAATGTGGATAAAAATTTTACATTTTAAGTCTGAAAGTCCAGATGTCTTAAAGAGGGAATTGATGATTGCGATTTTTCTTCCTTTGTCCTTAAATTTAAATAATGTCATATTTATCCCTTTAATATTTTGAATTTTATAAAAAAGGAAAGCTGGATAAAAACCAAAGTAATTTGTCTCTTTTAAAATGACAGCAGTGTATTAGCAACCGATTGTCAGAAGTAAATTTAAACGAAAGTTTAATTTTAAATTTCACATTGTAGTTGTTTAAAAAAAGATAATTCTAATGAGACAGCATTTGATATATCTGTCTTTAAATTAAACAACTTTCATGATCTCTTATATAATATTGCTTTCTATCCCTGAAGTCTTTATAATACTTTCTAGAATAAACAGAGAATATTTATCTCAGTTGAACTAATGGAAATGCATTTGTAATTAACTAACCGAAGTGCATCAGAAAGCAATGGCTCAATATGCTAGTCTAAAAATGATTTTTTATTTAAATTCTAGAAGCTTTTTGAATGTGTGTGAAAGTTAAATTTTACTTTTTCTGTCTGGAAGTCCAAAATTTTAAAAAAGAAATGTATGATTGCGACATTTTCTCCTTTTGTCCTTAAGTTTAAATAATTATTCTATTATTAAGTCTTTATTATTGATAGCTCTACAAAACAGAAATTCTAGAAAAAAGTTAATTGTATTACATTATTATGTAGCCCTAGAAAAAATATATTTATCTCGGCTTAATTAACAGCAGTATATATACATTTAACGGATAGGCGTGTATAGAAAAGCAATATTTTTATCCGATACTATAATAGGTATATATTTTTTATTATTGCGCTCTTGACACTTTTAAATGTGAAAGACGAATTCAAATTTTGAGTTTCACTGTCTAGCTGTTTGAAAGAAAGACGGAATTTAATCATTTTTTTTATCATTAAATTTAACTAATTTTTATATTTGTTTAAACAATATTATAAAGTATGTAAGAGAATGTTAGAATAAAAGCTTAAGTAAAATTTTTGTATCACTTTGCGTCAGAACAGTGTACATCAACAATTAGTTGTTATAAGTACATCGGAAAGGAAACATAATTTTAAATTCACTATTAAGTTTCACTTTTAAAAAAAGAGACTTCTCCTTTAATAAAACCACTACCATTTCTTTCCTGCAATCTTTCTGGCTAAATTCTAAAGTGATGGTGACAATATGCGTTACCCAGCCATAGTAGACAAAGAATTACAAAGTTTTAAGGAATGCCAGATAAAAATTAAAAATAAAGACTTTATCTTCGTTGAGTAGTCATTTTTTTTTATTTCTGACCACTGAGAAGTACATATCTAAAAGATTTTGTGACCGAAACACAGAAATTACAAATTGACGTGATAGTAGCAAATTAGTATTTGACTGTCGGAAGTACGTCAGAAAGCACAGGTTTTAATCAATATTGTAATAACTTTTTTTAGATTTTGGCATATTTCAATTCAGAAGAGAAATTTAAGTTTGTTTTTCCTAGTACCGATCTTTTTAGAAAGTTCTTAATTACAAAATTTTCTTGTTGTATACCTAAATTTAAACCAATGTCATCTCTGTAATTTAACTAGGAGATCCAAATTAGAGAACTGCATTTGGCAGAACTTTCTATTTTTATATTATTTAAAAAAAATTAAATTATGACTATATCTAGAAGTTTAAAAATTTTCAGTTAACATTCCGTCGGGCGCTCCGTTGTAAAAAGTATAACATTCACATTCATTTTTCTTTAAAACAAAATTCAAACAATAGTGGGTGTTAATAACCAGTTGTATTCGTTTATTGGATCGCTTTACCTAGTTCCTGAGAGTTATTTGTATTTCAGATTGCGCAATTAGCTGCATCTGTCATTTTAATCTGCTAATAGTACATGAAATGCACAAGGTTTATCTGTAAACAGCCTTCAAAAAAGCAAATCTTATGCTTTATATGGGAAGCGCCTAATATAGATACAATATAGGACTAATTCTGTAAATCCAACATTACTTCATTATTGTTAAGTAATTCATCATTAATTTTTATTCTTTGTGATTATAGTAGCAAGTAGCTTTTTATACATCTAAACTTCTGCTTTAGTAAGCTATAACAATTAAGTATATTGCGGAATACTTTCATAAATCGTGATCAGAGATAACTTATATCGTATTTGTAAGTTAAATTATTTGTAAAATTAAAATAAAGTAGCAATAATTGATTGATTTTTGCCTGTTGTGCAATTTACAACGCGCGCCCGCTCATGTGATGAAAATTTGCGCGCCGGCGGAAGGTTAAAGAGAGATTTATTTGTCAGGTGTTGACACCATTAATGTGACATCAGCGTTAATCGCACATGTATGTTTGCTTTACAATAGAGATGGATTCACCTCTCTTAATTCTTTATTATAACCTCCAGAGTACTAAGATAAATATTACTGTTTAAAAGTATTATAAAACATCTCCAACGATCTATCAGCCTATATATCGATGCTTATGATATGGACGCATTTATAAGGAACAAAACTAGAAGTAGTTTTAACAATTCTAGAATCATTTAAATTCATTTAAAGTGTGTAATTTAGTGTGTCCTACAGGCAACATCAGATCTGAGGAGGTTAAGAAAAATTTGCATTAAGCAGCGAAATTATATTATTTGTCACAGTTAATTGGACAAAAAAAAAAATATGTCCATTTTGCTGACAGAAGTTCTTCAAAAAGTAAATTGCCAAAAATATTTTACTTAATTAAACTCTTGCCGCAATTAAGCATTAAGGTAATTAAATACTAATATTAAATTTAGTACATTAAATATTATATTTAATATATAAATAGGAGAGAAATTATGTTTTAAACTGCAAACTCTGAATTCTTTGAAGAAATGAGAAAGTACAGTATGGGTGTAAAATAAGGTAAATAAATACAAGAGTGAGAAATGTTTTCAAAAAAAAATAAATAAATAAATAAATAAATAAATAGCAAAATACCATGTTGTGATAGCTTTCTCTAAATCAGCTAATTTTTAAAGACTCGACATTCATTTTATCAATTTAAGTGCAACTTTTTTGTATGATAATTTTACTTTATTAGAACTTGTGTGACAAAAATCATTGTTTTTAAAATTAATGTTGAAAATTATATCTTTGATAGTTATGGCATATATTGTGTAAAAACAAACAAACAAAGCCCTACATTTTTCAAAGTCTGCTAAGAAGAATTCAATAATTTTACATAAAAACTGAAAAATAAAAAATAAAAAAGCATCATTTAACATATTTTACAACCGAACTTTTCCCTTTTAATTGCATAACTGTCTTAATTTTTCTTAAAATTTTTTAAAATGTCATATTTATCTCTTTAAAAATGTAACTTGAAAACCACGAATGCGGGAGTAAGAGTGAAAATAAATTATTTATCATGATTAAAATGACAGAAGTACACCTATACAATCAATTGACTAATAGAAGACATCGATACAAATCAAGACAATAGAACTCAAGTTTAAATTTAAGATTTGCAGTGTAGATGGTTTAATGAGAGAATTCGTGGTATATATATATATATTTCCTTTTGTCGTAAAATTTTAATGATTTTTATATTTTATAAATGCAGCAGAAATATGTACAGTGTAAATTTGCACTGTATATTTCAGAAGATGTCATTCATGTTGCATCTGTATAAGAAAGATGTTACTTTTCTAGTTGATTGACTATCTTGCTCTCTGAATTATCTATTGCTAATTTTATCATAGGATTACGAACGTAATTAATGTAAGTAAAATATTTAAAATCTTCTGAAATGCAATGACCTTCATGCTACTAGAAAATTTTAACGTATGTAAATTTGTGATTTAGAAAACTTAAAAAATGAGAGCATTAAAATGCGTTTAATCCAGTCAATAAAATAAATAGATTGCCGATAATTAAAGGAACATTTATGAAATACAGGATTATTTTGCTACCCCTAATTTTTAGAAATATTTCGGAGATTTTTACAGTGTATAAATCGGTTTTGTCTTCACACAACATTGATTTTTTACTGCTATCAAAATTGATGTAAAACTTTTTGCATCTTCGGAACAGAATTTATGTAAGAGTCACAAAATTTCGTAAATTTTAATGTTAACAACTTTAAAGTTAATGTGATTAATTTAAAATATTTGTGGAACATGGAAATATTTACTTGAAAATCAGCAGCATTCATAAAACCGACAAATTTAATTGAGATAACTAATTAATATACTGTAAAGGTACTGGATAATTGAAGGAAAAAAAGGAACTTTTATTTCAAAAATTATTCATTAAATATGTTATTTTCAGAGATTTCTGAAAATAACTAGCGATTTTAAAAACTCAGTTATGTTATATTTTAGTAAATGTCAAGAATGATAAGAGCTGGACTATGAAATCTTTGTTTTTTATTACATATAACAATACTACATATAATAATATTACATATTTGCATATATATTTGCATACATACATTACATATTTACATATAACAATATGTTTTTTATTACATATAACAACGCAAATATTTATCTTTTTTAAATATACTTCACAGAGCAGTGTGTTTTTTTTCTCGAATAAATATAAAATTTGTAAAGTTATTTTTGCACTAAAAAATAAAATAAGCATACGTTAAAAAAAATTTACGAGCATAATTAAAATGCCTTGTTAATAAGAATTTTTTAAGCTCTTTAATATACAAGATGTCATAGATTATGAATATAAATGTTTCTCAGAGTTAGAATTATCGATCATAACCAGTCAAAATTTCCAGGTTTGGTCCTGGGCCTACCACAACAAAAGTTACTTTGATCCAGCTCTTTTAATATTTTTCTGTATTTACGGTCATGATCATGTAAAAAACAATGAAATCAGGCCCACACTATAAAAAAATTATGTAAAGTTACTCCATAAAACTAATGGTAGCTGCTGCCTCCAATTTTATAGAGTAATTTTTTTTCACTTATATAATGGTGTAATATAAACACATCGGTTATATCAGTTAAAGTACTCCATAAAATTGGATGCAGTATGGCTGCCACCAATTTTATGGAGTATAACGTTACACAAATGTTTTACAGTGCAGTCTTGGCCAGTCCCAGTCAATTTCTGCTGAAAGTTCCGATTTTTTTTCAAATAAATTTTTGATTATTTTAAAGATTACTTTATAAATATTTATGCAAACGTTTTACTGTCTATTACAGTATGTTCTAAAGCTATGGAATACGTAAAAGAAATATTAATGATCACTTAGACTCTTATGCTTTTTTATCCACAAAAACATAAAAAAATATGATATTTGATGTAGTTTAGAATAAAAGAAAAAAAAGTAGGTTGAAAGCATAATAATTTTTTGAAGCTGTATAATAAGCAGAAGTAGTTTTTTTTAAATAATCCTCTGTAGTTTTACAAAGTATATTTAAAAAAAATCACGATATCGGAAGTTCATTATTGCTTCTATCTTTACAAGAAGAAAGTGTTGGACTCGTGAAAACTTTAGATTTTCAATTTTCGAAGAATTTAAACGTTTTACGGGTCAGAGGTACCAAAAACATGTTTTTACAAAATGATTGTCTTTCTGTCAGTCTGTCTGTATGTGACATACATTTTGCGGCCATTCTATCTTAAGAATTAATGCACGGAATGTCACAAAACTTTAGATCCAGTTAGAACTGGATATAAACTAGATCGGATTAGGTTTTTGTGTATATCGCCCCAAAGGTGGTGCTGCTATACAGCCTTCTTCTGGATTTACATAATAGCTATATCTCAAAAGCGAATGGACGGTTTTTCATAAAACAATTAATCCTTGTTCATTCTCCTTGTTCAATTAATCCTTGATATAATATGGTTCTGATTGCGTTTAGGTGTAAATCTCCTAACAGGTGGCGCTGCTAATCGGCATTATTCGGGATTATCCCATTAGCTCTATCTGAGGAACCAATGCAGGAATTTTCATGAAACTTCAGATTCATTTAGTCACTCATTTAAATGAGTATTCTTTAGTTTTTCGAGTAAATAGCTCAACAGGGGGTGATGCTTTACGGTGCTTCTTTTATACAAAGTAGATGTTTTATTTTACAGAAGATTATTATTATATTTTAAGAAATTCCTCTTTCTATTACTTACCCATCATACGTAGTATAGGGCAAGTCTTGCAATCGTTTTGAAAATTGAAAACCAAATTTTTGACGGATTTGCACGTTTTAGACACGGGAGATTACGAAAAACATATTTCTAGAAAATAAAATTGCCGTCTGTCTCTCTATGTGTCTGTCTGTCTGTCTGTGTGTCTATAAACGCTCTATCTCCCGAAAAATGGCGATAGAGGTTTCACATTTAGTATGTATTTAGTATGAAAGAATGCAAATTGGAAAAATGACGCTTAATACAACGCAGTAAATTATTAGTTAATATAATTATCATTTTTGAAGTTATAAGGATGCTATCCTTTTACGCATTTCGGTATTACTTGATTATCCCGTCGATCGAAAAACTATCGCCAAACAGTAAGATTAAATGCCAATAATGGCTTATCGTAAATGTCATATTCACTTGACATTAAACACATCACATTTGTTTATTACGTCATCAAATGATTTTAATTCGCTGTTTTATTTGTAGTATTATTACACTTTTACTAATTTATTTGTTATTTCGTTATTTAAAATAAAAATTATGCCGATTTGTAAAACTTTCTAATAGTATGGCCATTTATATTATGTGTCGAAAATGATCAACGGGATAATCAAGCAGTACCCGCAATTCCGTAATAGAACATTACTATGTATTAAAAATAATTAAATATACGTTTAAAATTTATTTTAGAATTGCGATGCACTTTATAAAAAGCTTTCACATGTTTTATTTTACTATTTTACTATATGCATATTCACGATGGTTATTTTGCTACGTTTGCATGGTTTATCTTTAAAAACTTTTTATTTACTGCACTATTTTTCCTCTCCGTAATGTGGATTAATAAAGTATTGTTTTAGTTTGATTAGGATGAGCGAAGCGAATCCTCTACTAGGCCACCCAAATTACATTTTGTCGTACACTTTACAAAAAAACTATTCAATATTTTAACTTCAAATTAAACACAAAAATAAATTATGATCTGTAGATTTGCACAATATATATTTTTTTTTACAGTAAAACGTTAAAAAATTTATTATTTTAATTAATTTATTTTACATGCATTTCTAATACGGACGCATTTTAGCAAATAAATAAAAAAAATGAAACGCGTATATTTTCAGAAAAAAATATAAATCATGGAGTAATTATAGATAGAACCATGATTAATTTAATAAATAAAATATGTTTTCATTATTCTGCAAAATCGTTTGCACAGATGACACTTAAACGTTTTAAAAAAAAGTATTATGGATTTTTTTTTTTTTTTTTTTTTTTTTTTGTGTGTGTGTGTAAAGTGTCAACAAAAGAATTGTAAACAAATAAAATTAATTGTTAAATTTGTTATATAAATGAAAAATTAAAAGAATTGAAGCGTGAAGTTGTTGCCTCGATTCAAGCTCTTTATAAATGTACTAAAGCAAAGTTTGCCAATTCCGAAACGACAAATTGACTTTAACCAGTTCTTACTTTATCATTTGGATCTAAAGTAATGTTGCGTTCTTATTTGTGGACTGAAAAAGGTTTAGTGAATGGGACTTTACACTTTGTTGCACGTAATAAAGAAAATCACAAGCCACTACAGACCAGATATCGCGAATAATCATGGATAAATTTGAATGCTACAATAATTTAACTTTTAAGAATGGGTGCGTACCAATTCCCCCAATAATTAAATTCTGGAAAAACGGAAGAATAAATTGGTCAAGGAAAGAATTTCTTCTGCAGCTAGCTTTTGCTGTTACAATTCATAAATCCCAAGGTTTAACATTAGATGAAGCAGTTGTAGATATTGAGGATATATAGACACAAGTTGGCTTAAAAACGTACGTAACGTTGTCGAGAGTGAAAATCCTTCAAAATTAAGCGTTCAGTAGAAATTTTCCTTACGAAAAATTCTACAATATCAAAAATTCTGATACACTAACATGTATAAAAACGAAGAAATTAGGAAAAAAGTTTTAAAGTTAAAAATTCATAGTATCAACGAGAGCAGATTTTAAATGTTTTCCAGAAAGTAGGATTTTGACGAAGTAACTTTCTTCAAGCTCTCTTCAAATATATTATTCTAAAATAGCTATCAAAGATTATTTGATGTCAATTACAAAGATTGGAAACATGCATATTTCAAACAACTTTAAAAAACACCAGTGGTTACTGGAAATTGTAAAAACTTCTTTAAAAGAGCTTTTAGTTGAAAATTTAAAAATATTTTGTAAAAGTTTGCTTCGAAAATATTTTAATATGCCAGTCTTACTTCATAAATAAAAAATAAAATGCGCCAAAACATAAAATAACGTTTTTGTTTAATAAAGATGCAAAAAAAATATTAAAAAATATTTTTACTTTCAAATATCTGTTTTATAAAATAATGCTTCGCGAATCCAAACAAAGCATGGCTTTTGCTAGTAATTACTATTATATCCTTTTTTGACGTTAAGAACAAACATTTCTGAAAGGGTTGTCTCATGTTTTCTAATGAGATTTAAGAAAAGTGTTGCTTTCTGTAGTAAAATTACTTATTTGTGAACTGCAGAGTGTCCACAATGCTTCTTTTATTCACAAAGAAAAACAATGTCAAAATAAAGGGAAACAATGCTTAAAAATTCAAGGGTTAATGAGTATTTTAAAACATTCATAAACTCATCACATTTTAAGATGATTTAAAATACTAAACAATCCATTTTTACCAAACTAAAATATAGTTTAACCGCTATACTGATTTTGATTCATTTTTGAAATGTATTATATGTTTAAACTACTGTTCACTATATTCACAAAAATATCAAGAATAAATAGTAAGACCTAATTGAAACTTTCAAACGAGCTCATCCTAGTAGAAATTACTGAATTTAGAAAAGAACCTCTAAAGAAAAAGAAGGAAGTTTGGAGTATGTATTCATTTTTCTTATGAGATTTTTAAACAAATTCTCATTTTCTTAATTTTTTTATGTCTATCTACGCACTTGCAGTAATGATTTTATTCACAACGAAAAAACATATAGAAATAAAGCTTTTCTTAAAGCACTACGTATTTACGAGTATTTAAAACATTTAAATAGTAAAAATGCATTTATTGCTAAAAACCTACCTACATAATGATTTTGTTTCATTTCTGAAATAAATTAGATATTAAAATTTTTGCAAAATTTACAAAAATACCAAAACTACAGAGAACTTTCTACATGGCGACACTCAAATGAGATTTTCCTAGTAAGATTTATTGGATTTAGAAAATAATCCTAAAAGAAAAAGGAAAGTGGAAGTGGGTCGGAGTGAGCATTCACGTTTTCTTAGGAGTTTCTAGTTAAGCCTTCTTTTCAATCGTTAACTTATTCGATTGTAAATTGAACAGTAAAAATAATTATCTTATTAAAAAAACAATAACAAAAAAAAGCATCAAAATAAAGCGGAACCTTACTTAAAATTCATTAGAGTTGCAATATTTTGGACATAAAAATAATATATACTTTATTTTGGAAATAAATGTAGTAAACACATTTCAAAGAAAATATATTTCAAATACAGTTTTCAAAGAAATAATTTTTGCAAGGAAATTATGCTACTATGCTGCTTATTTATTTTGTTGTACTTGTGAAAACAGTTGCACAACAAGAAACTTGTGATAAAAATTTTCTTGGTACATAAGCATGCATAGAGATCTTCCCGTATTTTTCAGAATACATTTTTTTAGCCTTCTGAGAAAAAAGTTTGCAAAGGTCACAACTTCCTTTTTTTCACACTGAGAAACAAGCGACGACATCTATCAGTTCATCAGAATCACATGAGGGCAACTTTATAATACGAATATATGACGATAAACATACTCTCTAAAATCTTCAACAATGAGCTAAACGGCAACTATGTATGCAGATGTTTTCCTACCTTACTTTCTATAAAATCAATTTACGACAAATGAATATGAATGTAGCTCCACACGTCGCCCATTACTTTACAATTTTGAAATTTGTCCAATCATGCTATTGAATTTCAATTACAAATCATAAATATCCCGAGAACATAAATTTCGTATGATCATTACAAAACTAATAATAATCAATGGATAAAAGCTAATTTTACTTTAAATAATAATTATTCGAATAATAGATGACTCATTGTAACCTTACGCCACAAGTAATTTATGAGCTTTTATTGTTTTATCAATATCTTAATTTTACATGTTTTGATTACCTGTATTTTTTGTAAATGTTTCGTAACTATATTTTTTAACTTTCACAGTTATTGATCATGATTTATTTATTATTACATTTACAATCATATACTAGGTATATTACCAGTGACATATTACATCATTAAATAATTAGGTATTCTCACAGTAGTGATTATGTAATTGTAAGATACTTTTAAGTATTTCTATATTTTTATTTATTTTGTATTGCTAGATGTCTCACATGTATTTCTGCGAAAAAAATATGCTTCTATTTTTAAGTATATACAAAAATGTTAATTTTAGTCTCATTTAGTTCTAAATCCTGTGTAACATTTTAATTTTTTTTAATAATTAGATTTTCTATGTTCAGCAATTTTTGAAGTTTGCCCCTTTTTTCTTACTTGATAGTAGGTTGGTAGAGCTTGCGGTACCCTAAATAGAAACACTTGTTTTTTCCTTTAGAGTTAAGATCGGCCCGGTCAATCATACAGTGGAGCCTTACAAATATAGCACATATCAAAAATGTAATTTTGTATTCAATTGTCAACAATTTATTTTCACTTTCTATGCTTTAATCCTCAAAAAAGAGCAAATCACCACTAAATTTGAATTTGATGTTAAAGTACACAGAACTGTTTTACGCTTTAAAAATCATCGTCGTATTATGCATATTTTTTAAAAATAAAGACATTTCAAAAGTCAATATACGATCGTCTAATGCGCGTGGAAAGGGTTTGATTTATATAAATGTAGATAATAATAAATGATTGACATAGAAAACAGATTGTTGTGGCAAACAGATCTTGCTACCATATGAGAACTTGAGTTCTTGAAGTCAGTTATATTTTTTAATATAAGATTACTTATTAACACGAAGATCAAGAAAAACATAGTTTGCTGCAAACCTTATTACATTTTTTAAATCTTACAGTAAAAATAAGATAATCTTGAAAAATGTTTAAAGTCTAAATACACAGAGCCATTATGGAATTTTCTCGATAAAAGACTTCGGTTAGTTTCATTTATTACACATTATATTATATTGTATTATGTTATTTTATCATTTGTACAACAGATTATAAATTCTAAATGTTTCACATGTACAGTGGTGGTTTAGACCATTTTTAAACTTTGAGAAGAGACAGATGACATAAATGAAATAAAATCAAACATGAAAACATTTGGTATGTGGTGGTAAAAGGTACACCGTTAAAAATCTTGTACTAATTTGAACCAAATGTTGGTGCTCAATAGGTGCTTCTGTAAGATAGCGAAATCTTTAACTAATATTTGGAGCTCCTTTTGAAGCATAGTTCCAATAGTTGGAACGAGGTCGAAATAGGAAGGTCCAAATGTTGGTACTAGATCTCACCATCTTATGGTGGCACTACTGAGCACAAAAATTTGGCCCAAACTAAGGCAAAATTTTTAACAGTGTAGTGCTTGTATTCGACTGGTGCACACTTTGCATGCCCCCCACATACATTTTACAAATTTATTTCCGAGGTAAACCTTGCAGCCCATAGTATATGAAACATAAGTTTCTTCTGGTATGTATCTTCAAAAATTAAACAGAATCCCAATTTTTAATTCTATTAATTTTGCTATTACCACCAAAATTTTATATCTATGTTTTGAATACTATACTCGTATTATAGTACTCTACATAAGCTACTATTATTAGATATTGCCTTCAACACAAGAGAAAAAAAATGTAGGTTTCGTTCTTATTTAACTGTAGTACTATACTTTAATCGTACGATAGGGATATGACAAAAATATGGAAACATCTCTTAAAATGTATGTTTGAACGTAACTGGTGTCGTTAGTGACTCTGTTGTATTTGCCAACTAAAACCATCTGCACAACATCCTCAATTCGTTGCAAGTGTCAGTCGTTGTCAGGACAGTGCTCTGTGTAGTTATGACCGAATTATGTCTGAGCTAAGGGAATTCGAACGTGGACAAATAATTAGGGCTCGTATGGTGGGTGCTTTCGTTACCAAAATATCTAATATTTTACACGATAAAAAAGACGTCGTATCAAAATTTTAAACCGCATATATAAAAGCGAAAGAACATCATCCGCTAAATCTCAACATGGACAAAAATTTGTGTTGGATGACTGTGACAGACAGCCACAGAAAAGGATTCTGACGAAAAATAAGAAAATTATATATGCATATATCACTATAGAACTAATTATCGTAGTCACAAAGCCTATCAGCACCAAAACAAAATAAGAAGAAAGTTCCATGAAAAATTGGGGATTTTCAGGGTCATGTGTACAATTCCCAAACCACTCATCAATTATGCAAATCCTGTAAGAGGAAAACTTTGAGACGAAGTCATAAAATCTGGATTAGGAAGCAATGGAAAACAGGAATTTGGTCGGATGAGTCTTGTTTCACACTATTTCCAACTTCTGTGCTATGCCAAGCCTATGATGCGCGCTTCTTGTTACCAAGAGAAAAACATAATGAGGATTAGTGCTGATTTAGAGAGCCATATTGTGACATACCGTGGGCCCAATTATTACTCTGAAAGGTGGCGTTAATGAGAAGAATTATGGCCAATTTGGAAAGGATTAATGGGAAGAATTATGATCAATTTCGTGAAAGATTAATGGGGAAGATTATGGTCAATTTGGGGAAGGATTAATGGGAAGAATAATGGCAATAATGGCCATTTTGACCAACCATATCCATGAAATGACACAACTTTCGCTCCCCATGGTGATGCTCATGTCCAAAATGATAACTACTAGTTCACATCAGATCGTTTAGGACTGGTTTTGCGAGCATGATGATGATTTGTCTGTTCTTTCCTGGCCACCACGGTCTCCAGAACTCAATACTATCGAGCCTTTATAGTCTACTTTGGAGAGAAAGGTACGTTATCGCTATCCATCTCCATAATCTTTACCTGTACTTGTCTCTATTTTGCAGAATGTATGGTATAAGTTCCTTTGGAAACCAAACTGAACCTATATTTATACAATGCGAGAAGACCGCAAACTGCATTAAATGCCAACGATTTTCGTATACCTTATTAACCCTGATAATATGTTTCTTAGGTGTCTCCATACTTTTGTCTCGTCTCTATATTTCTCAGTGAAAAATATTAATCATTTATTAAAATTGATTGGAATAGTAACTAATAATTTTGATACTTAACGTTCCATGTTTTAATCATTTAATAATAACTTTTTTTTATTTATTTTATCATTCGTAAACTAATCAAAATATTTAATCATTATACCCGTTGAAGCAATGTGCAATTATTCCCTCTACACAGTAAAAAAATTACTGAAACGTTTATGAAAATTCGCTGTTATCATAGTTGTCCATCATTGTGTAACCTTTTCTATCCTTAATTACAGCTCATATTCAAAATATTAGAATAATTACCTTTTTTTTAGAAATTGAAAATATCGTTTGGTAATTTAATGTCTTTTAATGAAAATATGCAAACGATATTTTTATTAAGAACTTATTGTTGATTAAACTTACTTATTATCTTAAATTTAATATCATTTTTGAAAAGATTAATTGCAAAAAAAATTATTTTGAAAAGTCAAAATATTAGAATATTTATTCAAGTGGTTCAAAATATTAGAATATTTCACATTAATTCTCCTTTAATTATTACCAATTCTTAACTGGTGGCATCATTGATTAAATTCAGACTATTTTATTTAAAATCAGTATTCTTTTTTGCAGTTTATTTCTTTTTCGTCTTAAAATGGGCCGTGTGAGTGATATTCCTGAATCTACTAAACTTCGTATGGTTGATTTGTATCGGCACGGTAAAAATCAATGTTTTATAGCGAATTATTTACATTGTTCGCAATCGAGCGTTATTAAAATACTAACACAATATTCAAAAATTGGAAAATTTCAAAATAATCGCCGAAATGGTGGCCGAAAACCAAAAACATCTGCTAGAGATGACAGGAAACTGAAGCGTATAGTTAAGAAAAACCGTTTTAAAAGTATGCGATTCTTGCACCGAAAATGGAAAGAAGAAGGAGTTGAGGTTTCTACATCGACAACATTAAGACGTCTCCATAAATTTAAATTTGAATCTCGTGTACCGAAAACAAAACCTCTCATGACTGCAAGACAAAAGCGTATAAGATTGAATTGGTGTAAATCAAGACGTTTATGGAGCAATGAAGATTGGAAAAATATATTATTTAGTGATGAAAGTATGTTTTGTGTTTCATATGGTAATCAAGGTATTCGAGTTTGGAGAATGAAGCAAGAAGCATTTGATAAAGAATGCCTTAAACGTTCCGTAAAATTTGCTGCTAGTGTCATGGTTTGGGGTTGTATGAGTGCAGAAGGACCTGGAAAGTTATGCATCGTCTACGAAAAGGTTAACTCTCTGATATATCAAGAAATTTTAGAATATTACATGATTCCATCATCAGAAGATTTATTTGAAGATGATTTCATCTTTCAACAAGATTTAGCGTCCCCGCATACCTCGGTGTCAACTAAGAATTGGTTCCGCCAACGCAACATTAAGGTATTTCCTTGGCCACCAAATTCACCAAATCTTAATCCCATCGAAATCTTATGGTGTATAATGAAGAAAAAACTTCAAGAAAATCCTCCTTCAAGTAAAACTGAGTTAGTGGCACGTATAAAGTCTATTTGGGCTAATATTGATAGAAATGTTTGTAAACACCTTGTATATAATATGCAAGATCGATTGTACGCTGTTATGAAAGCTAAAGGGGATGCTACAAAATATTAACTACCATTTACTTCATATTCATAAGGTAATATTGTTGCGTAAAATAAAATATTCTAATATTTTGAACCAATCTAAATTTTATTCTAATATTCTGGTGTGTTTAAGGAAGCTGTATACCTAATTTATTGTGCTGTATTTTATATTTTATAAATGTTAAAATCTTATCTAAACATTCCAGATTTAATTTATAAGAAATTTAATTGCATTTACTTAGTATAAAAAATAAATAAATGACAAATAATTTTTTCTTAATACTTTTTCTCAATTATTCTAATATTTTGAATATGAGCTGTACTTATGAAAAGAATTAATATACGAAAAGTAATGGGTTTCCAAGTTTATCAGAAACATCTTTCCTGAAATTTACTTTCAGCAAAGCCTGAGAAACATTGCTCCAAATCCTGGAAACTTTTTCTTGCTGTTTTTTATTTTTATTATTGGTTATTCTACAAATAATAATAATAATAATAATAATAATAATAATAATAATAATAAATAAACAATTTTCGAATTCCCGGAATCCTGGGTAACGGACAGTTTACAATGAATTTTATTTACAGAGTAGATTAGTTTTCTGCAAATTTGGGCAAGATGATGTAGTTAAATCCTCGTCCAAGAAAGGGGAAATACGAAGGTGTTTCTGTAATCTGGTGATGTGACCCAGATACGTATGATCATGAGTAATAAATCAGTTTTCCAGAACTTGATTTATCTGTATATTTTTCATATTATTATTATTCGAAAAGTAAGATAATTTGCAAAAATACTTTTTTGTCAGATTGATCTTTATGGATTTTGGTAGACATTTTTTGCATGATATTACAATTAAAATTGTCACTAATATTCACTGAGCTACACGAGAAAATACATTGAGCATAAATATTATTAAAGGGACTTTATTGTTGTCTTTTTCAAAAAACATAATGCTTACATATATAAATATACCAAAAAATTAGGCTAATATATGGTTTCATAAATACTAATTTTTATATTATGGAGAATTTCAAGATAAAATCCAAATAAATTTGTGGAAGATACAATGCACTTCTCTTAGGAACTATTTTGAATGCGTTTTAAAATTTATATTAAAAAACGCTAAACGCAGCAATTTGTTGTTTTAACAATTACGGAATAGTGTATTACACAATTATACATACAGATTAATGTTATAAATCTGCTCATTTGATATATACATATTTACTCATGTACAAACGTTAAGAGTAAATAGGCACATGAAATAAAAATAGTTATACTTAATTTCACGGCGCTATTTTGATAATTATTGCTTTAAAAAATAATAATTAATGGGAATCAAATGTTTGAGCATAGTTTTTTATTCTTATGTACAAAAAAAAAAAAAAAAAAAAAAAAAAAAAAAAAAAAAAAACTAATGAAAAATTATGTACACAATATAATATGTCCTTATTAATTTGAGTAAGCTTCGCTCCGTATCTGTCAAGTGTTTTCGTACAGTTAAACGTCATATTTTCTTGCATATTTCACAAAAGATTAAATCAAAAATTTCTACAAAAATTAAAGAGACATTTTTCCGCTTTTTACGCCGTGCAGCAATGTTACCATAAATATATATATAAAACATTGCAGAAATGTTATTATTATTTCTTGAGGGGAGGGAGAGGCAAGATGATTTTTTTAATTAGTTATTAACACTTATTTCCTAATTACAGAAAAAATTCACGTGTTAAAATTACATTATTTCAGATGAACGATCAATATTTACTCTTGCTTATGATAGTACAGCAACAAGTTTAGACATCAAACAGTTTATTATCTAAGCTAAGACCTTACATTTTGCACAAAGACTATAATTTGTCCAAGCATCTTCCATCTGTAAGAATATTGATTTATGAATTATAACAAACAAGAAGTCTTTCTAAACAAGGATTTCTTTTATGTTTGCTCATGCAAGCAACTAAAATCAATGACTCCTTTTCTCCGAGAGAATCGGTGCGCAATTTAAAATTATCCTCTAGATTAGAATTTTCAAAGTGATCGATGACGAAATGTAGCTCAATTTAATTTTTGAAAAGTGCAGGGTAAGATTGTTTTGAATAGTAAAACTTAAACTGCACTAGACTACTTAATTTAGATTTTCTGAAAGAGATATTCGATCAAAGAAATGAAATTATCCAACACAATATAATTCAACATTTAATTTAAACATTGCTTCAAATAAATTTATTTACATTTAGAATAAGTATTCGGAAATTTTTGTGTATTTATTCTTTACAAAACGTAACCAGTCAGTGTGATGTCGTAATGTCTGCAATTGCCACAGTATATATGATGACCAAAGTATGACTTCCATTATTCGATAATTGACATTTATTTGACCATCACCATTTTAGTAGAAAGTCACCAGAAATGATATTTTTTTAGCCATTTTGTGTCATATTTTAAAAATTAAGTTTACCAGTAGTAAGTTGTGTATAATTTAATCGCCCACATGTTTCAGTAAATGAAAAGTAAATTCATACAGGGTGATTCATAAAGATAGAAAGTATATATAGTATTTCCTTAAATACTGCCTCTAGACATATATTTTCAATTGCAAATTTTATAAAAACAAAATTTGGGAAGATAATTTGCAGCTAAATAGGGGGCCTATTTGAGAAAATACAAAAAGGGAATTTTCATACAGCCCCCGTAGGTTAAAATTTCCTTATCCATTCCTGAATAATTCACAATAAATTCCATCTTCATATCTGCAAAAATCACTGAGATATGTCCGTTGAAATATTTCGTCAGGTTTTAAGGGATTATACAAATATTGAAATGCGTGTAATTCAAGAAGCGATGTTACTTTAAGAGTTCCTGGAAACATATGAAATAATATATTTATTGAGACAGAATTTTATCTTATTTACACTTGTACGCAAAAATTAAGGACGAGAGGGTTTTTCGAATGTAGCGTTGGTCAGAAGTTTTCCACATCAAACAAAACCATACCATTAGATCGTCAAGATGTGAAAATATGGGACAAGTGATAAAAACCATCAAAACAAAGAATCAAATGGATACAAATGCACTTTATTGAAAAGGTCACTTGAATCACATATGCGGAGAAGAGAGAAATGTCCATCATACAAGCATCTGGCAAGAAAAAATTAGTCTCTAATAGAAGATAAAATCATCCCGGACTGCGATGAAGGATTTACAACGTTTGTCCATACTAAGGTCGAGGTTGTCAAGGAGCTCGTGAGGCATCGAGTCCCATTCCTTTTGTAACGTCAATTTCAGCTCAGGAATAGTTGATGGCGCTTGGTCAAGTGATTTCAGGCGTCTCCAGAGAAGGTCCCACATGTGTTCTATGAAATTCAGTCTCGTAGAACTTTCTGGCAAATCCATGCGTTAAATATCTTCACTTTCCAAGAGCTCTTCGACAGTCGATGTTCGATGACGGAGAGCTTTCTCGTCCATGAAGAGAAAGTCTGGACCCACAGCACCTCTAATCAGACGCACATAAAGTAAGAGAATCTCTGCGCAATAGCAAGCACCAGAGACTGAACCTCCTTGGAAGACGTGGAGGTCCGTACGACTACCAAGCATGATACCACCACAAACAAGAACTCCGGCACCTCCAAAACGGTCTCTTCCGATGACGTTTGATAAGGGATAACGTGTTTCCTGCCCTCTCTAAATGTGTAAACACCCAGAATTGCTCATTATACCATATCGGTTCACATCCGTAAAGAGTTCTCGAGCCCACTCCTGCTCTATCCATTTATTGAGTTCCTGGTACCAAAGAAATCGGCGTCTCAGATGAGCAGGCGTTAATGGTACACACCCTAATAATCGTCGTGTATATATATACCGCCTTTATACAAAATTCTAGTTACGGTAAAACTTGATTTCCGACGTCCAGCAGTTTGCTCCATCTGCGTTGCAATTTCTACAGCTGCCTGCTGCTTGTTTCTGTTCGCCTGTAGGACAATATAACGATCCTCTGCTGTTGTTGTTGCTCGTGAGCGACCATTGCTGAATATTTGGACAGCTGATCCCGTTGATTGAAATTCACTCCAGGCTCGTGAAACAATGCTGTTAGCGATACCAAGCTCTTGTGCCATATTTGTCACACTTCAACATTCTTCCAACTTTCCAATGATTTGACCTCGTGTAAGGTCATCCAGATGATATCGCCTGGATTGCCTCTAGGCATATCACACAATAGTAGTAAACAAACGCCGTTGAAATCCCTTTACACAGTGCAATAGATTTCATCAAATTTCTGAATGAGCGCCGCCTCTGTGCTTTATCTCCCTTAACACCTCCTCCTTTTACTTCATATGCCATATATGGCCATGTCCTACTGCACTTCCTTCAGGTCTATCTCCTGATTGGTCTTTCATTTCATTCTGTTGCCTTTTTTGGCTTTTATGCTAATTAATCTGCTCCGTTTTTAAATTTTGCAGAGCATTCATTTATTAATTTTATGTGTGTGTGTGATAGTTTAATAAATTAAATAAAAAAAACTTTCCACCTTCTTCTATGACTCTCATGGATTTGAACTTGGAACCGCGCGTTTCCATTAGAGAATCTTATCCATTACCCCAGCAAGTACTTGGCAGAAGGTGAGTTTAAAATGAAGGTACGGATTTTCTTCAAATGGGCTATTAGTAAGACTTGTTAAATTTCTTGTCCAGAAATCTCGGAAATTTAAAGTTAATTTCAGGGACATTTCGTAACTGTGCAAAATTGGATGGTGTTTCAACATAATAGGATAATAGAGGATAAAAATGGTTGCATATTACACATATATGTATTAAAACATAATTTGATAATTAAATGTAAAATAATATTATTATATTTTTAATTAAATTTGAGAAGAAATGTTGGCTTTTTTGAATAAAATTGATTTTTTCTAACTTTATTGAACTACTATATAATTTCACATGTGAATACTTTTTAATACCCTAAAAATGAATTACGAATAAGTTTAGATGAATGAGAAAATTGCTACTTCAAATGTGAAAAATCATGCGCGCAGTGCATGCAAGAATAATTCTTTTGTAAAATTAGTATTATCTTTAAAAATAAATTTAGAAAAACCATATATGTATACACTATATTGCCATTGATTATTGGACACTTGCGATTTTAGACATTTTACTAAATATCTAGAAAAATACATGAGGAATCATCTCGAAACTCTTAGTGTATAAATATAATAGTATAAGTCATACATCTCCATGAAGATTTTTCCCGAAACTCCATAGGGGACCGTCAACAAATTAAAAAAGAATGAATATCTTTTGAATAACCCTGTCAAAACTAATGTAGCAAAAGCGCTCAAACTCTAGATTATGATTGAATGCCCTATTGTAATACGCCTTGTTCATTTTTATGCAAATAGCACGCATACGCGCAGAGTAATTAAGGTTTTTATAAAAATGGTCCCAAATTTTTCCAAGTTTTTTCCTTATAATTTTCAAAGTTCTTAATATAAAATAATATTTTTTTCAGAAAATATGACAAACAACATTGCACACAGTACCCTGTAATCAGAATTAAGAAATAATGAAAATTGTATAGAAAATGAGTTGGTTTACTAAATAATTTTTTACTGCGCATGCGTCAACGATATCAAAATTTCATTTGCATATTATGTTAGCTAAATGTATAGAGCAATTTTTGTGAAAGTCACAAAATCATAACTTGAAAATTCTGAAAATAACCGTCAATTGAATAAGTTGAAAATCCGTTATTCTCAAAATGAAGCAAAAACAAGAGGGGTTGTATCCATATATTTATTGATTAGTGTCAATATAGAATACACAATACGGGATGTTACGACTACTTTCGGATAAAATCCCTCATTTTTTAGCTTCATTTTGGAAACAACGGATTTTGTCCTTTTTATATAGACGATTACTTTCAGAATTTTCAAGCTATAATTTTGAGACTTTTACAAAAGTTGCTCTATACATTTAGCTAACATAATATGCAAATGAAATTTTGATATCTTTGACGCATGCGCAATAAAAATTTTTTTAGTAAACCTACTCATTTTTCATACAGTCTTTATTATTTTTTAATTATGACTACAGGGTACTGTGTGCAATGTTGTTTGTCATATTTTCTGAAAAAAAAAATTATTTTATTTTAAGAACTCTGAAAATTATAAGGGAAAAACTTTTATAAAAACCATTTTTATAAAAACCTTAAATACTCTGCGAGTATGCATGCTATTTGCATAAAAATGAACACAGTGTATTACAATAAGGCATTCAATCATAATCTAGAGTTTGAGCGCTTTTGCTACATTAGTTTTGACAGGGTTATTCAAAAGATATTCATTCTTTTTTAATTTGTTGACGGTCCCCTATGGAGTTTCGGTAAAAAATCTTCACGGAGATGTATGAGGTATACTATTATATTTATACACTAAGAGTTTCGAGATGATTCCTCATGTATTTTTCTAGATATTTAATAAAATGTCTAAAATCGCAAGTGTCCAATAATCAATGGCAATATAGTGTATATATATTTTTAAAACTTTAATTGATAAAAAAAGCTTTCTTAATGTATGTTTAAAATTTTATAATTAAAACTCAATTAGATATAAAGTGACTGCAATTCTTACAGAGGTTACTTTTTCACGTATTTTGTTAGTTCAAAGGGTACTTCGCCCCTTAACACTAGAACCGCGGGAAATTTTACTGTAGATTTAGAAAAATATTTCACATCAGAAATTTTATTTAAGACATTGTAACTTAATTACTTTAATTATGTCTGTGGAACATATACTTAACTATTTTCATAAAGTAATTTCTGGTTCGAATCAGCATATATTCATTTGGTACGGGCCAAATTCAAATGACCCGTCACCGCGGTTCTAGTGTTAAGTAAATTAGAAATTTTACTTTATTTATTAGTCAGTTTTTGATTTTAAAAATAACTAAAAAAGAAATATAAATAAAAGAATTTTGATATTAATACAGTCAATAGACATGCGTGCAAGAGATAAACGAAAAGTTTTTCAGACCTCGGAAGAATTAGCCCTTTGCAGGGATGTGTCTAGACGGTCTAGCCACCTAATTTAACCCTTTGAGGGGCAAGCAATTGCGTTCGAGTAATTCTGAACTCCCACCGGAAATTTGTAAAAAAGTTATATCAAAAAGAGGAAAAGCAATTTCACGACTGTTTTCCACCAAAGTTAGAAAAGTGAAATTTAATAATATTTTTCTGGTGTGAATCTTCATCAGTCGTAGGTGGTATATAATATATACCGGTGCCCCTCAAGGGGTTAAATTCCAAAACTGTCAACTGGCCCAAAAAATTTAAATTAAATTTTGCTTTTGTAATGAAAGAGTAAAATAGCGTGTTTTTATTTTCTAAGAAATTTGTTGAAATATTCTGGCTTCAGTCAATTGTTTCATACTTTTACGAACAGAACTCTTCTGCCCCTGAAATGATTATCTGAAAAATCATATTTCGTAAGAGTATGGATAGTATTTGTTTAAAAATAACGAATAATTTAGTGTATAATGACGAATTTATCCGACAGTGCATTGAAAATAAAATATCGAGATTACGGTACGTTTTAGTGTACTATCTTAATATTTATTTTAGATTGAACCTACGTTTTCAGTAAATATAGAATATTCAATAAATAATTTAACAGAAATATTCAATAAGTGACTGATTTCATTATTGTAATATTCAATAAGTAATGGAACATATTAGTCAATAAATAAACATAGAATCTTCAATATTCAATAAATATTCAAAATATAAATAAAATGCAATAAATAATACATATTTCTCAAATTTTTTTGGTAATATAAACAGATAGAAAATGTTCCTATCCCTTAAAGCATAATGACATAGAAATGATCCAAAAATTTTTACCATTAGACAATTAGACAATGTGTTTTTTCCACGACCACAAATTTTGAATTCCTGTAAATTTTCAAAGTTATCTACACATAATATTAATGGTAAAATCCATAAAATATACCAAACAAGACAACTCTATATCTTTAATGCATATACACATTGAATTATATGATACAAATTGATTGATTCGTAGAGGAATTACAATTTTATCTCTATGCTTTTCTTAATCGAAAGAAAATGTTTTATGTTTTCGAAGCTAAGAAACTAAAGTCAACGAAAGACGAAAAATAATTAACCATTCGCTTTCCACGATTTACATCAGAAGTAGAAGAAACATCTTTCACCCTCGTACACAGACTTTTACTTGTACTTGAGTGCAAAAAGTGGTTTGGAGACAGGCTCCCCTTGAAGAAATCCACATATCAGATAATGAAATATATCTTACAAAGAAAAAAAAAGAGTACGAAAAAAAGAGGATGAACTCAACGTACACGCTCTTTAAATAATTCGATCTTTACAGGCTTCATTTAATTTTCCATTGAAGATTTCTATGTTCTTTGAGTCTGGCTTGATTTTCTTTTATTTAATGAAGAGGTGGGGGACGTTTTACCGGTTTTTCTGAAGAAAAAAATAAAAATAAAGAAATAATTGAAAAATGAGGAACAAATTTTACGTTTAATGCAATTGTTTCCAAGTGAAATTCTCTTTTAATCAATTAGAAATTAAGAGATTAAATTCATTGTTGCGTGCTTAGGTTTTACACGCCATATTTTGAACTGATAATCTCCAGTATTTTTTTCTGAAACAATACAAGACTTTGAATTCGTTAGTAAAGTTCAGAAACAGAGAAATATGCAGGCGGTATATTCATAATATATATTATCTTTTGCGCATTCGAAAAAAAGCTATTGAGGCAATATAATTGATATAATATTTTAACTATTGGAAAGGTTTCAGATTTTTCCTTGCTTTAAAAATATTTGAAGACCACTGAAGACAGGGATACAAACGACAAAATTTAGATTTGGAGTAAATTGTGTTCAAAGATGGAACATCAATAGTAATTGACTAAATTAAAAAGTGATTCTGCTGTTTAATTCAATAACTATTAAAAAAAGTTGGAAATTGCACGTGAAGCGTAGTAAATGAGGTGCGTTCGTACGATAACGAAGTTTTAAAAATATCACTCTCATATATCAATCTCGTAAAATTGTAAATAGTTAATTACAATTAAAATGCGCACCAAACAATATTCTCCCTATACCATTATGTAAAGGAATACTTTTGTGTGACTTTGTAAATCAATAACAAATGTTATTTGCACCACAGATTATGCAAAATGTATATTATAATGCGTACTTTATAGATGCATATCAATTTCATTATGTTCGGACGAGTTTAAAATCATTAAAATTCATTTGAAACATTTTCCCCATTGACCGTAACGTAATGGGATACTTTTGACTGTCCCTGTAGTTGATCGATGCATCCTATTTTCATAAAATTTGAAATGAATCAACAAAATTACGTAATAATTACGTATTTTAAATTTCAAACGATTAAAATGCATTCGAAACTTTTTTCCCCATTGACCGTAATGTAACGGAATACTTTTGATTGGACCTGTAATGAATCTATGCATCCGATTTTCATAAAATTTGAAAGGACCCGGTAAATTTATATAATAATTATGTATTTTAAATTTCAAGCGATTCAATTGCGTGAGCTTTGGTTGTTATATGCGGACGGACGGACTTAACGACAACTATAGGTGCTACGTATTTACATAATTACGAACGCACCTAAAAAAAGCCCCAAGAACAGTCAGTTTGACTGTTAACTAATACGTATAAATTGATTTGAATCAGAAAAAAGAGTTAATTTGTTTGTCTCTCAAAAATAAGTTATGTAGAAAAGTTAACAATTAACCTTAACCTTCCGTCTACCAGACGGGTCCATTGGACCCGACAGCAATATTTCTGGTGTCAATGGTAAAATGAGAAATTGTCGATTGACACCGGGATTTATAAAGGACTTGTCTAGATATTACGAATTCCTTAATTTAAGCTTTCATTGTAAAAGCAAAATTATATTAAAATATTACTGGTGCCGTTTGCAAGTTTGGAATTAAAATTAGGTGTTGCCGTAGATAAATGGGTGTTTTGTCTGGTAGACGGAAGGTTAAAAAAGTTAACCTTAAAAAAGTTAAACTAAAGAAAATAAAATTTGCCTTATTTAATGAGAGCATTTTTGAAATTGTGTACTTGAAGGAAACTTCTTTTTAAAAAGTGGTGCGGGCCAAATAAAATTTGTGTGAGAGACGTCGCAGTCCGAAGGGTTAAATGCTTTAAGCAAAAATTCTAGTGCACATACCTGAGTCAAAAATCCGGCTCTTCTACTATTAAAGTGATTGCATTGGAAAAAATAACTCCAATATCAATCCATATTCTCAGTGAACATGTTCTGGGCCGGATAGTGCAATTCTGTATACATTTTTTGTAAACATCCTTTATTTAATACTTTTATAAATTTACAGGGATTCAAATTTCTAAGAACAAACTTTAAGGGGGTGATAAAGAAACCTACAACAGACTTTTTTTGTACAGGAGACGACACCCGTTAAGCATGGTGACGTCACTGCAACGTCGTTGTGAAGTCACATTGTGACTTTGTGACCATCGATTGTCGATGTGACGTCACGTGACGTCGATGTGAAGTCACAGTGACTAAAATGTGAAGTCGTTATGGCCGTTTTAGAGCTCTTTTGTGACGTTTCACAAAGTGGTCACAATGTGACGAATTTGTGAAAAATGTGTCATTTGTGACTAATTTGACATTAACATTGTGACGAAACTGTGACAAAAGCGACAATATTTAAATTGCCAGAAACAGGTTTTTTAAAGTAAATAACATGTTTTGAAGGATATTTATAAATTTCTAAAGATTTTTAAGAAAGTCACATCTCAGTCACAATGTGACGTCACTGAGAGGTGGCATTTTGGTCACAGATGTGATGTGACCAAAGTGACTCACAGTGACGTCACTGCGACGTCACTGTGACCATGCATGCTATTAGGGCAGTCGTTATCTATCTATAATGACATTTTTATTAGATTTATCTTGCAACACGAAACTTTTTTCGAGATATAACGTATTTGGTAAGTGAAGCCGTATATATTGCCAATTATATTTTCAAATACGGAAAATTTTGTTCAGCATTATTTGGATGAGGATTGTGATCAAATCTACTATTTCTCATAATAAAATTACACACAACGTTTCACACAAAAGCAGGTAAATTTGTCGCAAATTTTGTTAAAACATCTCATTGTTGTATGATTGGTGGTATGAACAAAAAAATCCAACTCTGGCCGGGAATGAGAGACACTGTATTGTTATCTAAGTAACGGAATTCTGATCTTAGTTCCTACGCAAAAATTTTTACACATTCTTTATTACTGCTTTAAAGTTTGTACGTCGAATTTTAAACCACTGTGTGTCACAAAATGTACAGTCTAAAGCGAGATAATATTTATGAACAATGTTATTTTCAGTTTGAATATTTATATTTTATAATGCCACTTACTTATTTATGAAATGATTGCATTTAAATGAAAATTAATAGTTTCAGCTTCTAATTTTTGAATAGATATTTTTAACAATGCAAGATAGCTTTAAAACATTCAAAACATATTTTGATCCCTAAAACACACATATTTCTGATACTCTTTATCTACCTTAATAATATTTAAATTGTAAAGAATATTTGGTTGGCATGTTGGGCTCTCGAAACTCTCTATTCATCATGCTTATTAAGAGTACATTATTTAAATAAAATCATTCAATAAATTTTTAAATCCATTATATCTTTGGCTTGTTATTCTTCAATGTTATTCTTTCAATTCTGACTTTTAATGACTTCATAATACGAGAATTCTAACGAAGTATTGATACACAAAGTGACGTACTCTCACATCTATTTTCATAGCAACGCTGTGATTTCAAGATGATACTCAACGATAAGAATTGCATTTGAAATAAGGACTCCACTTCATAGAATAACGTTTGCAGTATTTCCGTTGGCTATAAAATAAAGTGAAATTGGTTGCGGTAAAACCTAAACAATGACAATCATGTACTGATTAAGGAACTGCTTTACCAATCGTCGAAGATCACGAAATCACATATTATTACTATAGAGAGAAATTGCAAAGCAAGATTACATATTCCTTCTTTTTATTATTATTAATACCAGACGACATGCGCAAGGGTTTTAAATTCTTTTCGGAATACAAGCTGCTTCTGTTAACTACACTATTTAATCAGGTAACGTGATTTAGCAAAATATGTGTCTACAATAATTACAGGCTGTTCAAAACATTTCTAATGATACATATCTTATAGCTGCATAGAAAAAAGGATGTTGACATGAGAAATTTCTAGTTATTTTTCACCATAAAATAGGCAAAATCTCGTATCTAAGCAGCTATAAATTCATAATAAGTGAAGTAAAATTAATTTTCGTAAACTGTAATTATTAGGATGAGTGAAGCGAATCCTCAATTAGGCTACAGAAATTGCATTTTGACCTACGCTCTGCAAAAAACTATTTAGTATTTTGACTTGAAATTAAACATAAAAATAAATTATGATGTTTAGATTTGCACAATACTATTATTTTTTTTACAAAATAACCTTAAAAATTGTTACTTTAATTAATAATTTTACACCTTTTTGTATTACGGATGCAGTTTTAGAAAATAAAAAACGAAACGTATATTTTCAGAAGAAAAAAACACGGAGTTTGTAATTATAGATAGAATCATGATTAATTAAATAAATAAAATATATTTTCATTATTACGCAAAAATATCTCAAAAAACTTTTCTACACACACTGTAAAAAAATTCAAGAGGTTACTGAAAATTTTTTAGTAAATTTGTATTCCACAGAATTTTTTAGTAACCATTACAAACTTTTTTTTTTTGCAAGCAAAACAAGCATTTCTTTTGCAAACTGAACAAAAGAATTTTTTGTTTAACTAACTTAAAAAGTTTTAGTATGAGCCACCAAGCAAATTTTAGTAATAGCTCCAAAATTGCTTTTAATAACCATTACGTGGGCTCGAAGGGCAGGAGCTTCCTTCGAGCTGCATCCACACTTCTGGAGTGGAAGATTTTAGGCAAAACCGCAATAGATGGAAGCACCAAACATTGCTAACTCTCCGTCAGGATATTCATAATCCCTTTAATAACGAGTACTTACACTGCATACATTCGAGGCGTATTTGGCAGTGGCCAGTATCGAACCCGGGACCTTTTAGCCCGGAGTCCGTTACTATAACCACTATGCTATCAAGGCCACACCAAGTGAGTTTTAGTAATAGCTATTAAAAATATAAAATTATTAACTCTATTCGTTGCTAACTTTTTTCTAGTAATTCTTACAGATTTTCTTGTAACCGACTAAGATTACTAAAAAATTTTTAGTAATTACAAGGATCACTAAAGTTTTTTTAGTAGACCGACACTTTTTTTTACAGTGCAAAAATTGAAATATTTTCCCTTGAAATCTGAATATAAAATAGTTTGACGGATTTAAGGATAATTGAACATTATGTCATAACTTTTCTGTAGAAGATTTCCACAGAAAACGGAAAATGAAATAAATAGCTTCATGGATTATTTTATTTTATTTTTTAAAAACAAATATTACATCATATTGGAAATACAAAGAATGGAAGGCGAGTGACTATGACGGCTTTTATATTTTAGACTATTGAAAAAAACTGCAGAATTTACATTTCAAACCATAAGAGAACAAACTTTGTTAAATTAAAAATGTATGTTATTTGAGAGGAAAATACACATTTTAACAGAATACTTTATTAAGATTGGATAAAAATGGCGCATAGTTTAGTAGTCATACCTTTTAATCAAATAATAGTTTCACGATTTCTTTTATGAAGTTTTTTAAAATACCTTTTTTAATGAAAATTATAGCATATTTTTAATGAATTAAAATTTGTGAAAATTCAATTATTTACCTTCAATTATAAAAGTATTTTCGGTGTTAGGAATTTGAAATACATAATTTATTCTTATTATGTTAAATCATTTACGCAAACGATAAAACATTTTACGATAGGCATTACGCCTTTTAAAAGAATTTTATTATATTTTTTTCTAAGTGGCAACAAACGAACTGTAAACAAATAAAATTAATTGTTAAATTCGTTATATATATTCGAAGATTGAAAATTGAACCAAATAAAATATATTTATTATTAAGAATTAATTACTATTAGTATTATTTTTAGTATGTTTGCCGTGTATAAACAAATTACGGAATTCGGCTGAATTTATATTTCTAAAATTAAAATGTGTCAAATTATGAAATAATGTTTTTGCTTAATAAAGATGCAAAAACAATACATAAAAATATTGTTACTTTCAAATACTCACCATCTGAAATAATGCTTCGTGAATCCAAAGAAAGAATGGCTTTTGCTTATAAAAATAATTCTAAACTAATATTTTTTACATCATATCTATTGAAGATATTAAAGATTTAGAAAGATAATTTATGATATTTAGTGTAATTTTTCGAATTTTAAAAACAGATGCTTCAAAATTCTTTTAGATGATAAGTAATCCTGGGTTCATCTAGTTAACAGCGGCACAAAAAGAACAAATTTAATTGTTCGGAGTCAAATGTTCCAAAATTGAAAACTTAATTTTGAAAATCTTTATGTTTAATGCGAATTCTGTCCTCATATATCTTGATTAGTTAACATGGGATTCTCCGGTCGACAAAGATAAGGGATAAACTCATATTTTATTATATAACTGTGTTTTATTACAAATATTTTTCTATGAAAATAAACTCAAATATGGCATCCACTAATATGACAAAATATAAGGAAGGGTAATGTAACGTCGCATTTTGAAAAAATTCAGCTCTTGTAAAAAACCCCTTAACAACCTGTAAGAAAAAACCGAAAATTTTTATTATTGATTTAAAAGTAATGAATTTTGGTGTACTATTTAAGAATCTTTTTGTAAGGAATAATTAGCAAAAAAATTCACTTTTTATTAAAAAGTACATTCTTATAGAGATTTCTATGATTTTTTTGGTCGAAAAATACACTTTTTAAAATTACTACTCCTCAATCAATTTTCAATATTTTGGTATTACTAAAATTTCTTAAATATTGTTATAGTATATGGAAAAGATCTAGAGAGAGATATTTTTAATTTTCTATTTTAGTCAGCTAAAAACAATAATAAAAATACGCATGGTAATTTTTCTTAAATTCGTTATAATTTTTATGTTTACCAATTAGTTAAAAAAAAATATGGAAATGGGAACCAATGGTTAAAAAAATATCTCTCTTTAATTTTGTTGCAAATTTTTTTAAGATTCTAAAAACATAAACACTTTGTTTCTAAATAATTTTACCACTGAGCCTTAGTACTTCGAACTTAGGCAAAATATGAAAAAAATCATTTTCAGGAAAACACATTTTAAATGGCCGCTAGTCCTTTAAACTCTATAGTGACTACAATTTAAAAAGCTCATTTGCTACATATTCCAAGTGTCCCAGAGTTTTGAAATTTTGCATGGATATTCGCAAATATGTATTTTATCGTTTTCTGAGATAATTTTTTTTTTTTGAATTTTTGATGATTTTTGGCCGAAAATGGGGTTCAGGTCTCCCTTAATTGTCATCCAATGCTTTAAGGGGGCTCAGGGGTTGATCGATACGGAAAAACATGTAAACAGAGCTCTCTCTTTGAGTAAATATAAAAGCAAAAGTATTCAGTGTAATTAATTTAAACTTTCTGATATTTTAAAGATATGTTTGTAGTCTTATAAAATTATAAAATGAAGTACTTCAATGTAATATAATAAGAAATATAGCAAAATCTATGTAACACAATTTTCGATAAAAAATTATGTGTTATATCACCAACACCACAATATCTTAATGTTGAATTAACTTAAGAACCTGATTTTTGCTTTAAAGGGATCAGGAAACTTTACACTATAGAATGAATTAAGGATATAACAATCACTCGAAAAAAACATTATTAAAAAAAACTCACAAACTTAAAAAATAAATAAAACAATACAAAATACAACTTTTTTGCATTAAAAATACTCAAAATATTAATTTATCTAAACTATATTAATTCATTCTCTAGATAATGATGTTATATGCATGCAAAAAAAATTTAAGCCATTCCATCAAATAGTTTTTTTTTAAATATTGGTGTTAGTCGTAAAAAATCAAGTTTTGAGAAAACGGGACTTAAAGTTGAAATTATATGGTTGCGGCTATGAAAGTGTTGATACATAAATACTTATAACTCCGTTAAAAATGCAAATATTTTTATGCACTTTTTTGCATTGAGTTAAGAATTAATTGAATAATCAAACTAGATCATAAAAAATCGATTTTTTGAAAAGCTTTCAACCCCTGAGCCCCCTTAAAGGAAATTCGCAGTTTTTTCTGCAGACTTTCATTATTATTATTCTCTCTCTCTCTCTCTCTCTCTCTTTTTTTTTTTTTTTTTTTTTTTTTTTTTTTGGTAAGTCACTATTGCCGTACGGAATGCTCTAGACATATATTTATGTAATCTATTCACCTATGTAATTATGAATCTGTTCTGTTTTCTTTCTTAATTTATTTTTTTAAAATAAATGTGATATATATCACTGAGTAATAGGTCGAAAGTTGCTATTTAAGCTTTACTGGCGGCGTAAGAAAATACCACCCATGTTTTAATATTTCTATGCACCATCTGTGTTAAATTGATTTTAATTAATTTTTTTTCCCATTACTGCTTATTACTTTTATACTACTACCGAAAATTGCACTGAAGAAGCATATCACTAAAAGTTGTTTCTTCGATTTTAAAATACTTTCGCGCATACAGTACCCTACCCGCATTTTTTATGTTCCTACATACCGCTTCTCTCTTTAAAAGATAAAAGTATGCGTGCCAAAAATAGCACTCTTACAAAATTATGTAATGTTATTTAATATATGAAGTCCTAAAAATATGTATAGGTAAATGTATCATATTACTTGCGACTGGTTAATGGATTTTTTGATAGTGTGAGTGAATATTTATGCAGTCTTAGAAAAACTATAAGTTATAGAAGATATGTAAAAATTATATATTTTTTCTTAGTTAGTTGCACTATATGGCCAAAGGTGATCGGTCAGTTGCAATTTTAAACATTTTAAGCAAATACATGAGGAATTATACTGAAAATCTAAATGTGTAATCTAAATGTGTGTAGGTCATATATTTCGGTGGAGATTTTTTTCCCGAAATTCCATAGGAGACCGTCAACAAATAAACGAATGAAAAATAACGAATATCTTTTGGATGAGCCTGTCACTACTAGTGTAGCAAAAGCGTTCAAACTGTAGATTTAACTTAGAAATTTCTAAATTTTTTCTTATAATGTGCAGAGTTTTTAATATAAAATTATGTTCTTTTCCGAAAGTATGACAAACAATATTGTACACAATACCCTGTAATTAAAATTAAATAATAATAATAATTGTATGAAAAATAAGCGGGTTTACCAAACAAAGTTACTTTGTGCAAACATGAATGCTATCGAAATTGCATTCGCAGATTGTGTTAGCTAAATGTTTAGAACAACTTTTTCTGAAAATTTCAAAAACATAGTTTGAATATTATGAATATGATCGGTGATAGAAAAAGTTCAAAGTCCGTTATCCCCAAAATGAAGAAAAATACGAGGGGCTGTATTCATTCATCCATTGATTAGTGTCAATATAGAATACACAATATGGCATGTACTACTATATTTGGATATAACCCCTCATTTTTTTTGCTTCCTTTTGGAACAACGGATTTTGATCTGATTCTATCGACGATCACTTTTAGAATTTTTAAGCAATGTTTTTGAGATTTTCCCAAAAGTTGCTCTATATATTTTGCTAACACAATATCCAAATGCAATTTTGATAGCATTCACGTATGTGCAATGAAAATTTATTTAGTCAACTTTCTCAATTTCACAATTTCACAATTCACAATCAATTCACAGGCATGTACAATGATGTTTTTCATATTTTCAGAAAAGAATATTATTTTATGTTGAGAACTCTACAAATTATAAGCAAAACATTTTTGACTGTTTTTATAAAAACCTTAATTTCTCTACGAGTATACATGCTACCCGCATAAAAACGAGCACCGTTCATTACAATAAGCAACTTAATCATAATCTACAGTTTGAAGGCTTTTGCTACATTAGTTTTTGCAGAGTATTCAAAATATATTCGTTTTTTTTTCAATTTATTGACAATTACCTATGAAGTTTGGGGAGCAAATCTTTACGGAAATGTATTACCTGTACTATAATATTTACACACTTAGAGTGTCAGGATAATTCCTCATGTATTTTTCTAAATATTTGATAAAATGCCTATATTCGAAAGTGGCCGGTCACCTTTGACCATATATTGTATATGTTGCATATTTCCAAATTACCACGGTGTAAATATATTACTAAGTTCTATTCTATAAAAAAATTTTTACTGTTATATATGTTTCAAAATTTTACAGAAAAAAAAAATGAAACTGCAATTCTCCATTTTTGCTGTTGCGTATATTTTGTCGCAATAATTTAAACTGTAAATTGCATCTTGTTGGCTGATAAAATAAATCCGTGGCTCGTAAGATTCTGAAAATTTTTCCACCCCTCGCTGAAAAGTATAGCTTCTCATCTTATTATAGATATTGCCAATTAGGGACAGGTTCTATCCCACTTTCGAAAAATCATTTAACTTCTCTCTCAATCATTAAATGTCTATGAAATTTAGAGGAAATCTAGTATCAGTAACTTATATCAGTAATTAATCTGTACTTTGTAATTTGGAAGATGCTATTTTAGAAATTGAAGCAACTAAAATTTTGACACTAATGAATATTCGAAATCAATATTAATTCGATAAATTCGAAATCATTAAGGACTGATTTTATTTAAGAAACAATCCATACCTTTGGTATATTAGAATATTGTTTAAATACTATATGGATCTACCTAATATATCAACTTTTATGAAAAATATCTGTTGAAATAAATATGGTAATACATTTAATTCTGAAACATCACCAGAATCATTTAAAATTTATTATTAAATATCTCCGAAACTACTCTTTAAAATTTAAAGTAAATCTACGAGATTCTGCGCACATTTTAAAATTATTTAATTTTTTACTAAACTATTTAGTAATAATTTTGAATTAACTTTTTTTATGCAGTTTCATTTTTATTTTCTTGTTATGCTGTAATTTAATACAAAAGAGATATTTGTTCCGGCTAATTAGCTAGCATCGTATTTAGCCATCTTGGACGTTCTTTAAAGTATAGACTTTTTTATAAACTGAAATGAAATAATCTGTTTTTGTTGATATTAGATTCTTAGATGTAATAGAATGTCGGATATTTCTCAAACCTTTATTTTATGTTTTTTTTAATTAAATGTTTTGTTTCGTTCAGATTTGTGATTGATCTAGATTTAAATTACACTGAACCACAATATTAGAACTGTTGATCGAGAATAATTAATAGAATAGAATTTTCGTAATATTGTTGCATCGGACCGGCAAGAATTCGGGATTTCAAGCCATTGCGCAATTAGAAAAATGCTTTCGTTTTGATGACAGATTGGTGAATTGACTTTTTCTTGTATTTTATTTTATACAATGAATGAAAATAAAGAAAGAAAGATGCGTGACACGCATCGAAATCTTTTAAATAAGTTAATAGAAGATATTGATGATTATTTTTCGAAATCAGAACATTCTGTGACATATTTTGAGGAATTACTTGATAAATTAAATACCAAATTTAATGTTATTAAACAACTAGATCATAACATTTTAAGATTATTAAATGCAAAAAATGTTGAAAATGAAATTTTAAATATTGATGAATACGATCAGAAAGTGATATCGTGTAGATGTAAATTAAACTTCAAGATTAAAAGTTTGAGTACAAATGCAAACGTTGTTAATGCTAATAATATTGATTCAGTACGGGCATGTCCTGTTTCTACCGAATTCAAGAAAATAAAGCTGCCTAAACTACAAATAAGTCGATTTTTTGGTGAACCAGATAAATTCCTGGAATTTTGGAATGAATTTGAAACAGCTATAGACAAAAATCCAAGTCTTACCGATGTTGAGAAATTCAGCTATTTGAAAAGTTTGGTAGCAGGATCGGCTGCAAACACAATCAGTGGATTTAGTTTGACAGAAAATAATTATGCGGCGGCTGTATCGCTCTTGAAAGAAAGGTTTGGTAGACATGATATGCTCGTACACGCTCATCTAAATAATTTATTAAATATGAAATGTTTGAAAAGTTCTTCTGACACTTATGGTTTAAGATGTTTGTATGATAAATGTCTAGTACAAATTCGAAATTTAGAGTCGTTGGGTGTAAATCTGATACATACAGTGGGTTGCTTTGCCCAATATTATTGAAGTTAATACCTCCAGATTTAACATTAGAATTTAATAGACATCTAAAGAATGGTGAAATGTGGAATATAGATAATCTTATGAGTTTTCTTAAAAATGAAATTGAGAATAGAGAAAGGGTATTAACTATTCATGATTTAGATTCTAAAAAATCATTTTCTAATGATAACAAGAATGAATACAAACCCAAATTTTCAGATAAACAATCAGAATTTAAGTCGAAATATCAATATACTACGAAAGGTTATAAACAAAAAATTGTTTCAGCTGAATTAATGGCTTCTGTAAACAAAAATTCATGTATATTTTGTAATAGTGTTGAGCATAATAGCGAATTCTGTGAATCATTAACCTTGGATGAGAAAAAAGAATTACTAAAAAGGCAAGGAAGATGCTTTTTGTGTTTAAAATGTAAACATAGAATCAAGGACTGTGGAGAAACCAAAATGTGTGATATTTGCGGTAAAAAAACATAGTAGGGCTATTTGTTTCCAATTAGAAAATCATTCAAATGTAAATGTTGATAAAAGTGTCGTATCCATTTCTCATTGTGATAACACTTCCACTAGTAAGGTACCAGGCAAAAACACCCATTGCAATATATTTTTACAAACTTGTTCAGCAATAATAAAAGATTTGAAAACTGATAAAAATGAACCAGTTCGTATTTTATTAGATAAAGGCAGAATGAGAACATTCATAATTCGCGATATTTCACAAAAGCTAAAATTGCCAGTTATTAGAAAGGAAACCTTATCAGTTTATGCGTTTGGAGCCGAAAAGGCGATTGAGAAAACATATAATGTTGTAAAAGTAAAACTAGAAAATAGGGATCAACCCTCTTTGAACATTGAAATCGAAGCCCTTGAAACAGATCAGATTTCATCTGCTTGCTTACCCACTCCTGATAAATACGTTCGAAAATCATATAATAAATTGAAAGGTCTACAACTAGCTGACAGTCATGAATATAGTAATCAACAAATTGCAGTTTTAATAGGTACCGATAATTATTATAATGTTGTAACTGGTAGAATTAAACGACTAAAGGATAATCTCGTAGCTACCGAAACTCTTTTTGGCTGGTGTTTGCAGGGTTATATGGGGACAGCCAATGAATTATTTAGCATGAAAATTATAGTTGAAGAAAAGGATTTATCTGAACAAATTAGAGAATTTTGGCAACTGGAAAGCTTAGGAATTGAATCCGAAACTCAAGCTATTTCTAATGTAGATAATGACGTCATATCTGACTTCGAGTCTAGTATTGTTTTTAAAAATAAGCGGTACAAGGTAAAATTTCCATGGAAGAAAAATTTAAAAATGTCCCTCAATAACAATCGCGAAGTGGCGCATCGACGATTTTTGAAGTTGAGAACAAACCTTAGAAACGATCCTTTGTTATTCTCAGAATATAAATCTGTTCTGGACAGTTATTTAGCAGAGAATATCATCGAACCTGTTGAAAACTCATCTGATGTAAATACATTTTACTTGCCCCATAGAGCAGTGATTCGAGAAGATAAGTCCACAACTAAACTTAGAATTGTGTTTGATGCAAGCGCCCATTCTAAAGGTGAATTATCACTAAATGACTGTTTATATACTGGTTTAAATCTTATCCCCGATCTGTTCAGTCTTTTAATCAAATTTAGAAACTTTCCAATAGCGGTTACCGCAGACATTCAGAAAGCTTTTTTGCAGATCGAAATTGATGAAGCAGACAGGGACTTCACAAGATTTTTTTTGGGATGATGAGCCATGGGTTGAAGATCCAGGTAAGGAATTTAAAATATTTAGACTCAAGAGAGTACTTTTCGGAGTGAAGTTAAGCCCCTTCCTTCTTGCAGCTACTATCAAGCACCACCTACGAAAGTATGTAGAAACATTTCCTGAATCTTTTGATATTTTAAATTCATCCTTATATGTTGATGACTTTATCAGCAGTCAACCAAATGTTGAATCAGCTTTTAAAATTAGTAAGGAAGCTTATGAAATCTTCCAAGAAGCTTCAATGATATTTGAAAATGGAAAACTAATTCGTATGAATTACGCCAAAAATGGGAACAATATGGTTTGCATACTGATAACGCAACTGATAATTTTAATCTTAGTAATCAGCACTTGGTAAATTCAAAAGTTTTAGGGGTTTCTTGGGACCCAGATAATGATACATTGTCATTTAAAATTCATAATATGGAAAATTTCCTCTCGAAGAGACTTAATACTAAACGCTATTTATTGCAAACTGTTGGTCGTATTTTCGCCCCAATTGGCTTTCTTAGCCCCTATACCATTAGAATCAAATGCTTAATTCAAGAAGTTTGGTGTTTAGGCCTCGATTGGGATGAGAATTTACCAAAGCATTTGGACAATTTATGGAATGCATGGTTTAAAGAAATAAAAGAACTGAATAGTATTAGCATCCCCAGATATTATTTGTCTGATATAGCTCCTGATGAAGTTGATTGTTTTGAATTACATAGTTTTTCAGATGCCTCAAAAAAGGCATATGGTACAGTAGTATATCTCAGAGCAGTTTTAAAGAACAAGAGCATAGTTACCAGTTTTGTAGCAGCAAAAAGTAGAGTTGCCCCTTTAAAAACTGTTTCTATACCTCGTCTTGAACTTTTAGGAGCCCTTTTGTCTGCTAGACTTTGTCATAAAATTGCTAAAGAATTAGTTTTTCCCGTACGTTGCTACTTTTGGACTGACTCAACTATTACATTGTATTGGATTAAGGGAGAGTCAGAAAGATTCAAAATGTTTGTTAGAAACAAAATAAAAGAAATCAGAAATCTTAGTGATCCATCAAATTGGTTTCACTGTCCTGGACAAGATAATCCTGCCGATTTTGTTACTAGAGGCTTGAAAGCTCCAGAGTTGAAAAATAGCCATCTTTGGTGGGAAGGTCCCCAATGGTTAAAGCAAGACAGATCTCTTTGGCCAAAATTGGCTAGTTCATTTGACACATTAGACATTGCTGAAACTAAAGATGAGTTAGAACTAAAGAAAAATGCTACTGTAAAATCAACAGTTGTTAATAAAAATCAAGCAAACATTGATTTAATTAATCGATACTCGTCTTTTATGAAATTAATAAGAGTTACTGCATATTGTTTAAGATTTTTGAATAACTGTAAATTAGAAACAGGAAGTAGAAAATATGATTATTTAGATACTTCTGAGTTACAAAATGCAACCAAGAGACTGATAAAGATTGTGCAAAATTCTGCATTTCAAACTGAAATCCAGTGTTTAAAGGGAAAACGTCCTCTCCCAAACAACAGTAAACTCTTAAGTTTAAACGTATTTCTAGATAAAGATGAACTGTTGAGGGTCGGCGGAAGATTGAAATTTTCGAATTTAGCGGAATCACAGAAACATCAGTTAATTTTACCAAAGTCTCATTATTTCACCGAACTCTTGATTCAACATTTTCATAGAAAATTCCTGCACTCGGGTACTCAGACAACCCTATCATTATTACAACAGTTTTATTGGATACCATCTGGTCAAAGCCAAGTAAAGAAAATTATAAGTAGGTGCATAACATGTATTCGGTCCAAGCATCAAACTATTCAACAAATTATGGGTAATTTACCTCATGATAGAATTGTACCATCTTGACCATTTGAGAAGACAGGTGTAGATCTAGCTGGTCCTATTATAACAAAATCTAACTTGAAGCGATCAAAGATTAAAATAAAATCATACATTGCTATATTCATATGTTTTTCTACTAAAGCAGTACACCTGGAAATTGTTTTAGAATTGACCACAGAAGCATTTTTAGACTGTTTAAGAAGATTTGTTTCTCGACGATCGAAACCCTCTGTTATATGGAGTGATAATGCCATCAATTTTAAGGGTAATTATGCTCTTTTAAAATCCTTCTACCAAATTTGTGCTTCGGAAGAAATTCAGAGATTTAGTGCAGATGAGGGAATAAAATGGAACTTCATACCACCTGCATCTCCACATTTCGGTGGACTATGGGAATCGAATATTAAAGCTATGAAAAGAATACTCTTGAAAATAACTAAATCCTCTATCTTAAATTTTGAAGAGTTGACAACACTTGTAACCCAAATTGAAGCCGTCATGAACTCAAGACCATTAACTCCATTATCTACAGATATCAACGATTTAGAGCCATTGACACCTGGTCACTTCCTTACTGGAGGTCCTCTTCTAAATATTCCTGATAATAATGAAGTTTTAGATTCTTTGCCTTTTTCTTCTAGATGAACCTTAGTTCAACGAATAAAAGAGCAGTTCTGGAGACGTTGGAACCGAGAATACTTAAATGAGTTGCAAGTTCGAAGTATATGGAAAAAGACATCGCAAAATCTTCAAGATGGTCAACTCGTGTTACTGAAAGATAGAAACGAAGAGTTCAACAACCGGAGGTTAGCAAGAGTTTTGAAGACCTACAAAGGAGACGATGGACATGTCCGCGTCGTCGATCTCAAGACCTCCACAGGTATACTACGTAGGAACATCACAGGAGTTGTTCCATTGCCTATTTATGATGATGTTGGACAGTCGTCCAACACCGGGCGGGATGTCCCGGCTAATTAGCTAGCATCGTATATAGCCAGCTTGGACGTTCTTTAAAGTATAGACTTTTTTATAAACTGAAATGAAATAATCTGTTTTTGTTGATATTAGATTCTTAGATGTAATAGAATGTCGAATATTTCTCAAACCTTTATTTTATGTTTTTTTTTTTTTTAATTAAATGTTTTGTTTCGTCCAGATTTGTGATTGATCTAGATTTAAATTACACTGAACCACAATATTAGAACTGTTGATCGAGAATAATTAATAGAATAGAATTTTCGTAACAATATTAAAACGATAAAACTATTTTAAGAAATTTTTTCTTACAACGGTTTCGGTTTGTAAGACACGCGATCTCTCCTGGCTTTACCTCATTCAAAAATTTTTATTCATGCTAATTTTTACCTCTAGATATATATTTCATCAACAAAATTAAACTACTATAAAATGCTTGAAATATGTGCATATTTCAATATGTAACTGATTCCTTATGTTTAGTTAATTAACAAATATTTATACAGATAGAATAATTTCTGATTTTACTGAGCTAATTCAGTTATGAGATAATATTGGCCCGTGTATTCTTTTCGGTTTTACTCACTGAATATTTTGTTTTTGTACATTAGGAAATAATAAATTTTATTACTTAATTATTCAAATGCTTAATGAGAGCTTATTAATGTTCCTTAAACGCAAATTTGAAGGGCTTACAATCATAGTAGACTATGTCCAATAAAAAAATAAATAGTCCATAAATTCTGCTTTATACACTCCCACAGTGAACTAGTCTGTTTTCAAAAACTTTTTCATATATGCCATATGTTTATAGACATGGTTTACTGTGGGAATTAATAAAATTTATTTTATGCACCTTCTAAATTGTCTATCTAGTTTGTTTTGTTTTTTTCAAAATGGATTTAATCTACTATAGTTGTGAGACCCTCATTTATGAAAAGAACGTGCAAAGAAAATATGTTTGCGACAGACGCTTTCAAAAAATGTTCACTTTTAGAACTACATTCTACAGAGAAATTTTCGCTTATGCCAGCTAGAAGTCAAATATACATTTCCGGTGTTTATAATTTGTGTGTTACAAAAATATTTTCAATATTGTATATATTTTCATAACACTAATATATTTTAATCAATGCATAATTTTCAAAAACTATTTTTACAACTTTCGTAAGAAGCCTGATAATTAATGTAATATAAAATATATAAACATTGATTTTTTTTTAGATATTAGAAAATATTATGAAAGCAATCTGAGAAAAGATTTTGAGCATTAAAGAAAAAGCCAATGTACACTACTTATTAATTTAATTTGCTTTTTCTTTTAAAGAAAATTTGTTTTAATCCGAGAAAGACTTTTTAATAAAAGCAATGGAAATTACAAAGTGTTATCCTTTTAAGGATTACAAAAAAATAAAATTAAACTGATATAGTCAGCGATACAAATAAATAGATTATTTAATTCGTCACAGTTTTTGTGGTTTGGGGAAGATTCAATATTACATTTGTCAATCTTCTCTTAGTTTTTGCCCCTCTCAGTTAATTAGAACAGAACTTGCTACTTAACACTCCGTAATTCGCACCTTATCTCTGAAATACACCAGTAATTACTTTTTCAGTATGTAGGTGATGTTTGAGGAGCGAGAAGCACTCTTTTCTCCTTAAACCACTTCAGAAACTTTTTTCAAGTAGACTAATGTATTCCTTGCGTAAGGTGTTGAAATTCTAAGTTGATTTTGTTTCCTTTGAGATCAGTTAAAAGGACTTGCGTAAACATTTTCAATGATTTTTTTTCGAAACTATTTAAATAGTATTTCGATGCGGGTTTCTTGTAAAAGATAGAAATTAAAATTAAACAAGTACATACTTTTACGCATTTCTTTTTTCCTGATTATGTATTTAGATACTGCTATACCCTGCTTTAAAAAATCAGCCCATAAAAGGAGTACCTGAACTTACCCGTTTTAATTTAAGTAGAATTGTGCTATAAATGATTGCATTATATGACGTATAAATAACATTATAGACACATTAAAGCACAGACTTTTACGCATTTCTTTTTTTCTGATAATGTATTTAGATACTGCTATACCCTGCTTTAAAAAATCAGCGCAAAAAAGGAGTACCTGAACTTACTCGTTTTAATTTAAGTAGAATTGTGCCATAATTGATTGCATTATGTGACGTATAAATAACATTATAGACACATTAAAGCACAGATGTGCTATGTCATTTTTCGTGAAAATTTGAGATTTCGGCATAACTTGATATTTTATGAAACGAAGAATCAAGACCTCAAGCGCAAAGTCAAGACCGGTTTTGTAATAATAAAGGATAACTATAAGAAAAAACGAAAAACACAGTAATCCAGCAAATACTTTTTCGTTATTACACAAATGTGTTACGTCCATGTTTCTACTAAAAATCTAAAAAATATATTGTTTAAAAATAGCAATAGAAAATATTTAAAAAAACAACCGACCATGGTAATCTTGTGCATGAGCATATTGATAATAATTTCTGTTAATCAAATTTCTATTTTCTCTATAAATGAACATTCTTTTGCTGACTCTAAACAAATTTTCTCCTATCTTTTAAATTACTATTTTAGCTTTTTGTCTGATCTTTGTGTCTGCAACATCATCATGTCAGTTTTCGATTTCTATTTTTCTTTCTTTATTTATTTTCCCGTTTTTTTATCATTGCGATCTGCTAAAAAATATTAAAACACACATAATTTACAGCAATGTTGAAATAATAACAATTTATTGTAAAATGCAAAATAAACAGAAATTTTAGTATTTAATGAAATTCGAATGAAAATTTTTGTATTTCATTATTCAAATTGCAACATTATGCACAATCTGTATTAGATTGCTCCTCCGTCACATAATGGCAAAACTCTTTTTTAATTACAATAATTTTGAATCTATAATCTTTAGATCAAATAGACGTTTTCAAACCACAAATCTTATTTAATAAAGTCACTTAATAAGGTTATATTTGGTGAAATTTTATTTTCATATGTTAATTAAAATTTCGCGTTAGAAATATTCTTTAAATATAGAACATAGGCTAGAAATATTTTCCGCCTAATTTTTATCAGATTAATTAAATTAAAGGAAAACATTTAGAAAACACTTGCATCGAAATTTAAGGGACCGTGCAAACGTGTAAAAAAATATGTTTTCGAAATCCGCCATTTTGAATGAGTGTACAGGCCCAGTGTTCAGGGAGTAGCTATTACTCTGTGATTCACTGAATCAGTTTTTCAACAGCAGATTAGTGACTGGTTGTAAAGAAAATTTTTATGTTCTTTGGTCTAAGAAACACCAATATACGATATATCCCATGAGGATATATCTCATCCATAAGTAGCTTATGTAGTAGGTAAAACAGCAGGTTTCAAGCAAAAAGTGAGGGTTTAACACCCCGTTTCAGGCTTGGATGTTCTTTGTGGATTGGATTCAACTTAAATCGAATGTCGGGAAGGAAAAATTGTCTTTCATAAATAAAAAAGCTATTTTCTTTTTAAAAAATCTGTGTAGTTTGTACAATAGTTTTAGAATGGTTAAATGAAATTCGACATTTTTAAGAATATATCGGTAATGGAAAACCAATGGTAACCGACTGGAAAACACCTGTTCGGTGCAAGGATGGATAGAGATGCATGCCTGCTGAATAAACATGATCACATTGCTTCGTATATACCGTAATTTCGGGTGTATAAGCCGCGGATCAAACAATTCTTTTTGGACCCAGAAAACTTATTTAGTGATTGAAGACCAATATTTACGGCGATCTAACTAGTTATATTTGTCTCTTAAAAAATTCTGGGTCAAAAAAGAATTATTTGATCTGCGGCTTATACACCCGAAATTACGGTAGAAATTCCATCAATCGCAGCCTAAATGTAATTTGCAAAATATAACGATTAACTAAAAATTTCATATTATTTTTTTAATTATTAAATCCTTGTATTTCTTGAAACGACACTTTTCATCACATTGTGCCATGTAGGTTTTAAATGAATCAACCAATCAGCTTTTTTTCTGAAAATTAAACATTTTTTTTAGGGGGGGGGGTGAAGAATCTCACGTACATTTTATGATTCTACTATATACAGTGGCGTGCAAAAAAACTGCATCACATGTGAAAAACGGAAAAGTGTCCAAATAACATTATTTATGTTTGTGTTTCATGTATAGATTATGCTGTTACTTAAAAATAAACTTACCAAAAAAGTTATTAATCTCCATAAATATTAGTTTCTTGAAATACATAAGTATCTGAATGCCTTCTATAAGTTAAAAATGCACTATTTTATCAAAACAAGGAAAAAAGTATTTAACATCAAAGGAAGTAGATAATAAAATATTTCAAATAACTGAGTCATATTACAGTAAAGTTGATGATGTCATAAAAAGGTATCACTTTAATACTCTTTATATTTTTTGCGAGCGGCGTTTACACCTTTGAAGGTGTTCGGTGCTGAAGAAATCAACTTTTACATGTAATGGTGTCCAATTTAATGGTGCTAAATCCTAATAATGTTTTCCTTTAATTTAATCTTGGCAGCCTGTTTCTTTTTTAGCAATTTTAGCACTCTTTACAAGTCAAAATGTTTGAAAAGGATTAACCCATTAACGCCCAAATTATTTTCTTCGCTAAAATTTAAATTTTGTATTTCCCACCACTTTTAAAAGCAAATTAACTTTTATCTAAATTTATCGACGATTCTGTCTCATGAAATAAGATATATATTTATCTTCCTTTTTACTGGTGGGAAAACCGCTTTCTTGCTGTTTTTGTAACCGTCCTCAAACGAGGACGCTGGGCGTTAATGGGTTAAGATAAGGGCTGTTCTCAAATCAATCCATAGCTTTAATAACGAATTTTTTCAGGTAGGCCTGCACTAAAGTGAGGAAATAGGTGGAAAATTATTTTAATAATATATGTTCTGTCGTGGGAGATAAATACTTGAAAATGGCACAATAAAATTCGTTTTGAATAAACTACATATGAATATTTTAAACTTACCAGTTTAACTGTATTATACAGTATTAATTCTTGTGAGAAAATGCACCTTCCTGCACTTTGAAATTATCTTAAACTAGCTGACCCGCCCGGCGTTGCCAGGGTCCGTATTAACAATATTAAACGAACTTGAAATTTGTATGATTTTATCATTAACTCGAAACATTCAGAAATGCATTGTCTGAAATACGTGGCCACTGACTGTGTGAAAAATCGGTTTAAAAAACAACTAATGTTAAGCTCTAAAAATACTCAAAATGAGCGATGAGAAACGCGGGAGGGAATATGTAGCCAACGACTGCGTGATTTTCGTGTTAAAGTGTTGATATTTACCAAAAATCACTGTTAAGTCACGTAAATAATTATTTTTTTTTTTCACATAGAAATCCCAAGTGAAATATTTTGAATTTCAAACTAATTATATCACTCTTAAATCCGACTATACCATGAATGAAATCGATACTCGCTGGTAGATAAAATGTTGGTATATAGTATTATAATTTCAGAGCCATTTAACAAAAGTAAGTGTTATTTTTAATCAAATCATGCGTAATGTTCACTCTGTGGATAAATTCCTAACCGTAAACTTTTGTACCGTAACCATAACCTGCCTGTAACCTAACTTCGACTTAACAGTACCTTATTGTAAATTGAATATAACATAAATGTAACCTAGCCTTCACTTTATTGTAACCTATCCTTATTCTAACCGTAACATAAATGCAATTTAACTTTAACCTAACTTAACCGTGACCTAACTGTAAATTAAACATAAACGGGATATTAAACATAATCAAAGACTTACCGTAATGTAACTGCAACTTAAATGTTATCTAACCATATATTGGGTTCATGTCCATGGAAATTATTTTGTCTTGTTTGGATCTAGTTATGATTCATTAGAATATTTTCGTCGGGTTCAGATTTCGTTCGATTCAGATTTTAGGAATTTTTTGAAATTGAATTTTTTTATGTTCGGGTCGGATTTATGTCTATGGAAATTATTTTGCCTTGCTCGGATCCAGTTATGGTTCAGTGGAATATTTTTGTCGGGAACAGATTTGGTTCAATTCAGATTTCGGCTTTTTCTTCAAATGGAATTTTTAGATTCGGGTTCTTTTTGCGTGTTCACGGAAATTATGCTGCCTTGTTCGTATAAGAACATGCTTTACTGGAATATTCGGATTTGGTTCAGATTTGGTTCAGTTCAGATTTCGTGATTTTTTCAAAGAAATTTTTTAGGTTCAGATTCGGTTCATGTAAATGGAAATTTTTTGTCTTATTCAGATCCGGTTACGATTCTTTGGAATATTTTGTATCAGATTCCGATTTGGTTCGATTCAAATTTCAGGTATTTTCAAATAAAATTTTTAGGTTCGGATCTCGTTCATGTCCATGGAAATTATTTTGTCATATTACAATCCAGTTATGATTCTTTCGAATATTTTGGTCGAATTTAGATGTGGTTTGGGTCAAATTTCAGGTTTTTTCAAATCGAATTTTTTAGGTTCGAGTCGTGTTTATCCCCATAGAAATTATGTCGTCTTGCTTGGATTGGGCTATAGTTCTTTGAAATATTTTTTTCGGGTCCAGATTTGATTCAATTGAGATTTCGGGTTTTTCTTCAAATATGACTGTTGGGTTCGGGTCTTCTTGCATGTTCACGGAAATTATTCTGTCTTGTTCAAATAAGGACATGCTTCACTGCAATATTTTTGCCAATTTGAGATTTCGTTCATTTCGCGATTTTTTTAAAGAAATTTTTTGGGTTCGGATTGTGTTCATGTCGATGGAAATATTTTGTCTTGTTTGGATCCGGTTTCGTTTCTTTGAAATAATTTTGTCAGATTCAGATTTGGTTCGATTCAAATTTCAGGTATTTTTTCGAATGGAAGTTTTAGTTTCGTATCGGGTTCATGTCAACGGAAATTATTTTGTCTTATTCGAGTCCGGTTATGGTTCTTTCGAATACTTTGGTCAGATTTAGATGTGGTTTGGAACAAAGTTCGGATTTTTCAAACGGAGTTTTTTAGGTTTGAGTCAGGTTTATGACCACGGAAAATATTTTGTCTTCCTGGGATCGGGTTATAGTTCTCTAGAATATTTTTATCGGTTTCAGATTTCGTTCGAGTCATATTTCGGGGTTTTTTTAAAGAAAATATTTAGGTTCGGGTCAGGTTTCATGCCCACGAAATTTTTTTTTTCCTTGTTTGGATCGCGTTATGCTTCACTTGAACATTTTTGCGGGATTCTGATTTGGTTCGGGTCAGTTATCAAATCCATAGTTTTTTACAAAAAGAATTTTTAGGTTAGGTTCGGGTTTATACTCACGGAAATTTTGTGTATCACGGATCGGAGTGTGGTCTGGTTTTTTTTTCTGTTTGGGATCGGGTTATGTTTAAATTAGTCTAAACATTAAGGTTATAATCAGTTTTGCTACTATTATTTTTATGGCTATTTCTGATAATGTACTTTGCTATTTGATAATTTATTATGGTGAATGAATCGTTTGCGGATACAAACATTTGTACGCCAAACAGCTATTTTATTTTTGTTTTTAAAACAAATTAAAGCTATATTACAATTTTAAATTGAATAGAACACATTTAAATTTAATCAATGATTAAAAAAATAAACTCATAGAAAAGTGTTGTGTAATTTTTTTTACTGCAACACAGCTAATGACTCATACATTCTAATGTTCGAAATGCTAAAAACACGCGTACAACCATACAGTAAAAAGAAATTAATATAGTGGCCGTATAATGTCTTGGGGTGACGCAAAAAATGTAACTTTAAAATCCCCTACATTAAGTCCAATTAAGCACCAACAAAACCATGTGCTTTGAAACTCCGATCAATTCAAACTGGTTTAAACCAGTATTTCTTTGTTTTTGTTTTTTACCTTTTAAACTGTTATTGAATAGATGACTAAAATTTCGTTTAAAACATAACGTTTTGTGCCATTATTGCCTGTAATACACGATCAGAATGCATGAAAGATACAAATAGATCAATCATAGACAAGAATTATTTGATTATTTTTATCATATGACTTTGAAATATCAATATTGAAGCATCATTTAAGATTTTGCTTGAAAAATCAACATTCTTTCGTTAATATCTTAAAATCGTCTGCACTCTGAAATCTAGATTTTAGATTAATGTTATTATTTAAGTGTTCATGCATGATTTTAAAAGAATCTTTTCATCACTATATTTTATATAATCACATGGAATTATTAATACGTTGTTAAATCGCAAAAAAACTTTTCATCTACGTTATAAAGTATTAAAAATTTCTGAAAAAAAAAAGAGAAAACGTTTAGTAATACAATTTTTTACTTCAAATCATATGTTTTCAATATTTTATTTAATTTTATTTTGACATTTAATTATTTTTAATTTTCCAATTTCAATTATTTTAAAAGCAAACATTTATTTTAATACATAATATAATAGAAAAAAAACATTAAAAATTTAATATTTCTTCGTAAAATATGCTTCAGCTGTAATTCATTTCTTCCAATCCGTCTTATTAATACAAAATTCCTTCCTCGTGCTTTTGTTTGAGACATTAAAATTTCAGCGATAAATGGTTTCATATTGCAAACCTTTTTTTTTTCGGTTTACTTCGCCACCACCTATCTATTTCCTCCATGCCGTACAGCAGTTGTGATAAAAAAAAAAAAAATCCTCATTTAAACTGACTGTTTGCCAGTCCATGAATTTTAAAGGTCAGTCCCAGCTTTTTTAATTATTTCTGCGAAAGTTTTATGCAACCAAACAACCATAAGAGAATGAAAAGGAAAAAAGCGATTTTTTATGAGAGTGAGGTTTGGAATTTAATTAATTACTCAGTTAATAAAGAGAATTTTGAAATTCTGAGCGTCAGGTGCATCAGGAGAGATATTGGGCTACTCTCAGAAAATTTTTGAGCTTCGTACGTACCGTAGATTTCGCTAACTATCGCAGACACACACACACACACAGACAGAGCGATTTGTTATTTTATTAATATAGATTATAAGTGATTTTAAACACTCCTTTAAGATATCTGTGAAAACTTATGTTAAGTAATAATTTTGGATGAGATGATTAAAATTATTTCTTAACATTACTTTAATTGATATCCTAAAGTAGTATTTAAAGTCAGTTATTTATAGTAATCTTAAAATGCAAGAACGTGCATTTTTTAATATAGCTTAGTACTCTGTTATATGACAAAATCTGCAAGTGGGATACAATTAGAATGATTTTGGAAGTAGAATGATTTTTTTTTGTATAATTTTCAAGTTTTGTCTCCAAAACATAAAATAAACTACTGTATTTAATCGTGTATAATGCGCAAGCATATATAATACGCATCCGGTATTGTGAAAGAAAAAATTGGCAATTGTTTTATTTTGTATATAACGCGCACCGTAAATTTACCATTAAAGAAAATGAATGATTAAAAAAATTTTAGTAAAAATAAGTCGATAGAAATGTTATGTCAGGCAAGAAAAGAAAGCGAAAATCTGTTTTTTAGACTTCGTTTAGAACTGAGATCATAATAAAGAGTTTTACAGTTACTGGAACTCCCAATCAAATCAATGGAACTGAAGACAATATGCTGTACGAGGATATTGGCAGTGCCAGTGATGACGAGAACTTTAGCAGGAGTGGCAATAAAAAGTGCTTACTAGCATTTAAATAATGTTACTACCGCAGTTTCATGAAAAAGTACAAAGAGTGAAATAAAAATACATAAGTACTTTTATTAAGTAAGATATTTTCAGTTTTAATTTCTTCTTTGAATAGATTTCTTCATTTGTATGTATTTCTGGTGATTACATCTAGCCGTAAAAAAGTTATTTCGTGTATAACGCGCACCTATAGTTTTTGCCTTAAATTTCCGGAAAAAAGGGCGCGTTATACCAGAGTAAATACGGTAATAAAATAATTTTCATCTATTTCCCCACTTCAGGTACATGCCTATCAGAAAAAAATATCGTATTAAAGGTACGGATCGACCTGAGAAGTGGCCTGATCTTAACCCCTTGTGGCGCAGTGGTTTCGTAGATAAACCACTTAATTTTAATTCCCAAACGCCACATTGACACCGGAATTTTGTTTAAAAAAATTGCTGGTTATTGAATGCGTGAAATATAGCGTTTTCTTATTTACAAATAAAGTTGTTTTCAAATTCCGGTGTGAGTCATTATTATCAATACTTAAGCAATGAATTTGCCCTGCGCCGCAAAGGGTTAACCCAGTTCACCTTTTCAGGTAGTTTTCATTACAAAAAGTAAAAAGCTACCTATTGCAGCCGCCCGGAGAAAAGCACTTCCGGAAAATTTTGGTATATTTTCACCGATCACGATGACCCCCCCCCCTATATATATGTATATATATATATATATATATATATATATATATATATACATATATATATATATATATATATATATATGATCTTTGCCTTGCTGTAACTATCGTATTTATGAACCGATTTGAATGAAATTTGTTGTGTACATAGTACATACTAATGTCTCGAACGAGTTCGTTTGCCAGCATAATCCGCTATCTTGTTTCAAAGTGGCGGCCATTTATTTTTTTTTACATTAAATTTAAAATTCAGAGCAGAAAAATTAGAAATTTTAAATTATTTTTCTTTTATGTGTTTGGCCTTGATACAAAGATTCCAGATTTGTTTTTTGTTTTTTTTTTTTGTCTGTATCTTTAACAAAAGGCTGAGTTATAGCACTTTGCATTTCTATTGTGGCTGACATTTTGAAACAGTCTGATTTTTGTCACACAATAACACGCATATTTATGAACCAATTTGGTTGTAACTTGGTGTGTACATAGTTACACCGATGTCTAAATCGAGTTCGTTGGCCAGTTTCATCCGCCATCTTGTTTCAAAATGTCGGCAATTTATTTTTTTTAATTTAAAATTTACCTTTACAGACACAAAAATTAGAAGTAAAAAAATATTTTTCGTTTTTGTGTTTTAGCTTGATACGAAGATTCCAGAGCATTTTTTGTTTTGTTTGTATCTTTAAAAACAGCTGAGTTATAACACTTTGAATTTCTAAAGTGAGTGACATTTTGAAAAATCTATTTCCTGGAGACAACACATGGATATCTCAATCGATATCGATGAGAGTGCATAGAACTTGCCAAGATCTCAGTCAAGCTCATTGGTTAATTTCATCCATCACGTTGTTTAAAATAGCAGGCTCTTTATTATATCACCGCTTTAGCGATGAAATATAAATCACTTTATATAAAATCAGTTTTTATATAGTTGATTAATTTTTGCAAATTCCAATCCAGATCCAGTATTTATATAAGTAAGCATTGAATATTATTATGTTCACTAATTTGAGCTTTGTATGATTGAATAACGTAACTTGATTTTTTTAAAGTAATATGAAAGCTACCCCTTCCTCCTGGTACTGGCTGGAAGGCTTTTTGGTTTGTAATGAAAGCCAACATTCTTCAAACGAAGCAGACTACCGAGACTGGGCTAAAGGGAAGTATAATTAGGTTTTTGTAACTTGAAATTTAACACCATTAAATCCAGAAGTTAATTTTTTCCATACTGGACACCTGGGAACCTGTCAACACTTTCCGCGAAAAATCTATAAACCTTTTACCCAAAAACACATCAACATTCATTTAAAATGATTCAGTTATGTGAAATTTATTATTAAATACTGGATTTGTAGCTAAATACTTTGTACCATATTTTTATAAAATAATCCATTGTACCTTTCAGAAACTATTTCGCTTTATTATGTATTTGAAGAAACTAATTTTTACAGTAAATTAATACTACAAGTAAATTTTAATGTAAAAAATCATCTACTTATAATAAAAAGCGTCTTCAGAGACTGTAGGAACGGTTCCGGCATAAGCCACTCCAAATTGGATATCGACTGCAGCTAGACGCCACGTTAGGCTTAGCTGAAAACAAATCCTAAAATGATTGTTTTAAAATTTCTTACATTTGAAATAATGTTTGTTCAGCATATTTTCATAAAAAAAAACCCAATTATAATACATAAAGATAGCAGCGGAAGTGTGAACTGATAAGTTTTTAGTCATTTAAAAGTATGATTGTATATATCGGCTCAAAGCGCCTTTTTACGCTGATCTCACAAAACTTTAGTGCTGCCATCTATGAACTAACAAAGGACTCGCAAACCTGTTTTTAAACCGCTGTCCTACATAGCTATTGCGGACTTTTTAAATTTAGTTTTATTAATTTTTTTAAGATGCTAGCATAAGACGCTTATTTTTTTTAATTTTGTTTTCTATTATAAATAAAATAAGCTTTTCCCCCCCTTCAAGTTGTAATGGATATATCACATATTATCATAGTTGCATTAGTATAACTGAAAATTATACTTTCCACATCCTCTTAAATCAAAATTTTATCTGCTTTGATGTAATTAATATATTTAGTGCATGATATGGAATGGATGACTTATAGATGTGCACCATAAACTTAGCGATTTTTTTCGCGCCAAAAAACCGTTTTCGAAAACGATTGGCAAATTGAAACTGCATGGGAAACCCGTTTTCAAATACAGCGATCACTTTCAAAACTACTGAAAAATTGCATTTTTGTAAATATAAAAAATGAATAATTTACACTATGTCACGCAGCTCCCTAAAGCCTCTGTTTTTTTTATTATTATTATTTATTTTTTTATTTTTTTTTTTTTTTTCAGGAGAAAAAATATAAAATATTTAAGTGATCGCCATATTCCAAAACGAATTATTTTGCTAATAATAACGTTTTATTTTGCAAATTATTATTATTGTTGTAATAAATACTGCTCTTGATTTTGAAATTAAAATTTCTTCAAAAACTAAAAATCAAATAAAAAATAACAATAATAAGTTTTTATTATTTGTATTTGTAGAAATTTATTGCTATCTTTAAAATGTGCTTTTCTACAATACAAACTTTTCAATAATAAAATCTTCATTCTGTTTGTTTGTATGAAGTATTATGAAATATTTTATCTGCTTTGATGTAATTAATGTATTTAATGCACGATATGGAACAGATGACTTATAGATGTGCACCATAAACTTAGCGATTTTTTTTTTTGCGCCAAAAAGCAATTTCCGAAAATGATCGGCAAACTGAAACTGCATGAAAAACCCGTTTTCAAATACAGCGATCACTTTCAAAACTCTTGAAAAATTGCATTTTTGTAAATATAAAAGAAAATAATTTACACTATGTCATGGGGGGCGGATCTCCCCCCCCCCTTAGCCCCCCCCCCTTTTTTTATTGGAGAAAAAATTTTAAATATTTAAGTGATCGCCATAAAAATCAAGTTTAAAAAAAAAGGTTTTATTATTTGTATTTGTAGAAATTTATTGCTATCTTAAAAATGTGCTTTTCTACAATACAAACTCTTCAATAATAAAATCTTCATTCTGTTTGTTTGTATGAAGTATTATGAAAATGAAATGCAAGTGAAAATTCCGTCATTTTTGACGGGGTTATATACTAGTCTTTACATAAAACACAAACATAAAACATAATATCTGCACACTTTCCCATCATTTCACATTAGGGTGGATCGATTGTCTATGGCGAAAAAAACATTACCATTCATCAAAATCTACCTATGCGGAAAAGATGTTCTATTGTATGGAGATTAAGGGGAAAATAATAAAAAAAATTAATTTAAAAATTTAATGCTGCCACAAAAGAGTTGAATTTTCGAAAAAAAAAACTGAAAAAAGACCGAATTTTGGTTAGGTTATTTTTGTCGAAAACTAATTATTTTAATAATTTTTAAAGTCCAATAATGCGGAAAAGATATTATATCGTATGGAGGTTAAGTAAAAAACAATAATAAGTAATAAATTCGAAATTTAATACTGCCACAAAAAAGTTAAAAATTCGATAAAATATTGAAAAAAATGGAAAAAGATCTAATTTTGGTTAGATTTATTTTTGACGCAAAATAATCATTTTAATATAAAAAAAAACCTACCTTTGCGTAAGAAATATTACATTGCATGGATATTAAGTAAATTAAATAAATAAATAAATAATCTAATTTCGAAATTTAATACTGCTGCAAGTGATTTAAAGTTTTGAAAAACTGGCAGTTCCAGTTTTTTCAGTTAGGATTTGTCTGCTTGTGTATTGCGTAGATTAGTGTACCTTGAATATTACTGTACCAAGGCGTTGTTAAAAAAAATAAATAAATAAAAAGAGAGACAAAGACAGAGAGATATGAATTACACCCTATTTGGGTCTGGCTTTGTTTTGCCAGTAAATATGCTCCCTATTACAAAAAGTTATAAAACTTATATATTGGTATTTAAAAAATAACCGAAGAAAGGAATCGGTCAACATCTATTTATTTCCTGCCAGTGAGAAGAAGTCGATAATAAATTACAAGTGACCTGTAAATGAAATTCAATCTCAATAATTTACCACACCAGCATTTTAAGAAAAATTAAACTGTTTCACGACAAATATTGCGCTCTTCTTAATTCTTGTAAAACAAAATAAAATATTGAAAGCTACTACAGTCTTTTGGACCATTTCCGAAAGTACTGCCTATTTTTTTCAGTTCAATAGATTTGAATTTGAATATGAATATTCAGTGTAAACTAAACCGACGTATTGAGAGCAGACTCACTTTTTTGCATCATCAGCTATCATTGAAAAGCCAAAATGCTGCTGAGCTAGGTGTCACATCACCTGTAGTGACGAAGATTGGCATCAGCCAGAATATTGGACAGTTTGGGCATTTCCGGCCAAGCAGGTGCTGCCATCGTGTCTGGTGCACTTCCAGATGTGGGCATTATCTCACAAAACTATGAATCGAATGCTATTGACAGAAAAAAAATCGGCATGACAAAACAAACCAAAGACCACTCCATCGTTTTAGTCATTTGTAAAAGATTGTGATCACGTCCATTTTCTTTAAACTTTGATGGGTGTAAAGACAGACTACATCACTAGAAAACAACAGAAGAAAAATCATAATAGAAGCAGACTTGAGCTTGAAAAAAGAACTTGGTTCTGAATACATCGGCCACATATATGTAAATTCTGGGAGAGTACCAAACAATTTGAAAACACGACGTACATTTTTTTGTCATATGTTAACAATAATATACATGTAACAAAGTTGGTTGCGATCGGTTGTGATGGAATGTCTGTCAACATAGATGTTAAAGGATGTGCTATTCGAAATATGGAACTGATCTTCAAGCGTCCACTACAATGGTTTTTGTGCTAGTTACACACCACTATGTCATCTTTTTGCAGCGTAGAGGGAACCGCGGCTGGGCACAAATGTTTCACTGGTGAAATAGAAAGATTATTCGCAGCATATTAGAAGCTTTTTGTATTTTCATTTATGTACGTATATGAATTCTAAAAGCGCGCGAGTGAAATCAAACGGTTTGCTGTAATCTTAATCATTACATTAAAAAATATCTATATTTTCCATTTACCAGCTTTTTGACCTTTTGCGACGGATTACATAGATTTAATTAAATAGGAAAATGTGTCGAACCTCTACTAACTGACGGATTTAGTAACGACATGATTTCAGAAGAACTCATTGATCAGGTAGATCCAGCAATCATTCCAGTGGCAATAACATCTACTATCAATAATATCTATTCACGCAACGCTCATTCTACAAAACTAATAATCAAAATAGTCACGGAAGTATTTCTGCTGTGTATGGACCATAGTATATAAGAAACGGTTTTATAAAAATCAAATTGAATTACAAAATCTCATGCCGATTTTCAATTCATTCATTATCGCCAATTGCAATGTTGACGATTTTCTTGATTGACTAATGAAGCTGTTAATTAAGAAGCTAAAGTTTTTATCTTGTAATGAATCAAATATCCCCTCATTGCAATAAATGTTAAAAATTCTAAAATTCATATTTTATTTTACAAAAAAAAAAAAAAAAAAAAAAAGATTTTTTACCGTAAAAACGTTTAAATACATAAAGTTGAGCCACATTGCGGCAGATTTAAATTTTGAAATTAATTTTTTTAATTATTTTTCTCATGCTCAGCATATAATAAAACATCTTTTACGCATAGGTAGGTTTTGGATAATTTTTTAAACTATTATTTTGAATCAAAAATCATCTAGCCAAAATTAGGTCTTTTTTCACTTTTTTTTCGAAATTTAACCTCATTGTGGCAGTAGTAAAATTTAAAATTAATTTTTTTAATTATTTTTCCCTTAATCTCCATCCAAGAGAACATCTTTTCCGCATAGGTAGGTTTTGACACTGTGAAAAAAAATTTTCGATCCACCCTATTTCACATGCGATGATTTTTTTCCCTTTTTTCTCGTTCGTCATTGTATTTAAAAAAAAGTGATATTTTTTAAAGTCACGTTCAATTTACAGAAAAAAAGGAAAAACAAATGACACTTTTTTTACACAACTATAATTTTTTCAAATGTTGTTCAATTCACTAATAATCGATTTATTGTCTACAAATGAAATATGAAAATTAAATATGACCTCAACTGAAAATTTCATTTTGTTTGTTACAGTTGACTTTGACAAGATGTGCGCTAATCGACGCGCATCTTAACTGTAAGCAAGTGAAAAAATACACAAAAATTTAAATAATTATTCTTAATGAAAACATTCTTTATTATAAGTAAAATTATTTCTCAATTCAACGGTATAAAAATTGAAAATGTGCGATGCTTAGAAATTTAAGACATCTGAATGTACATGCGAAAATTAATCGTCTGCTGTTGCAAACTTTGAAATGACATCAGCGTTCTAAACGGACAAGTTTGTCCTTTATGAAAAATACCCGAGATTAAATTTATTTTGCAAACTTTAAATGCAGGTTATCAACAATATGTTTAATTAAATTCAGAACTCTATGCCAGCTCGGCTTACAGGCGCAGGTAGAATTCGAAGTTAATACTAATTTCACCATCAAATAGTAAAATATGAATAGAGATAAACGTAGTTTAACAACTTTATTTGGCTTCTTTCAAAGACTTTTTAATTTTATTTCTCTGAAAGAACTGGTTTAATCGGAATTATGTGAAGAAAAATACTAAAAGAAAAGAAATACTAAAAGAAAAGAAAGTCTGCGCTCAACAACTCAACATTGTTTCAGACTCTTTTTTTTTTAAATATGAAACTTGCTGACGTGATTTTTTAAAGATAATTAAAAGCCACGTCTTGTTTTTATTTACGTTCTAATTTAATAGAACCTGGTTTATAAACAATTATTTTCTCGACTATATTTTTCGTTTCCAGCACGATCGCTTCGAGAAATTTGGTTCAAAATACCAATTTTGACAGCATTTTTTAAAATATATTCTGTCGTTATCAAAAAAGCAACGAAAAGACATGCTATATAGTTCCTAATTAAGAAAATTGGACATTAGATGTGTTTGTGAGCAAAAAAGGAATTTAAAAATGAATCAGAAAATAAGCATTTTAAATTTGAGTAAACCCTTAATTATTCCACGACAATTTCTTCTCAAAATTCGGTTCAAAATGCCTACATTTACGGCATTTTTAAAAATATATTCTACGTTTATCAAAAAATCGAGACCAATATGGTACATTATATAGTTTCTAAATAAGCGAACCTTCCAATTAGTTGCGATTCAGAGCAAAAATAAATTTAAAAATGAGTCCGAAAAAACAGTTTGGATTTGAGTACACCCTTAAGGAGAAGATAAAAAAAAGAATACCATGTTATCATGTAGGAAAAAATACTTATCATTCTTGTTCATTCAATTTTGCAAAATTTTAACATTTTTTTCAGTACGTAAAAATGAAAGTTCTTTATATCTGTAATGAATATTTTTAATCGCAGTATTTTAATTAAATCAATATTTATAAAGATATGTATTTTAAAACTTGTGCTAAAAGTTCAAAAACTCCGAAATGTACAAATGTATTTATACTCATTTGTAACTTATGACTGGAAAAATAAAATAAAATTTTGGAGTTTACAGAGGGATAAAGAACCTTTCTGATAATGTGCTGAAAAAAAATATTATCGAAATTTCCAAATTTGATTGAACAAGAAGGATAGGTATTTTCCCCCACAGGATATTATGAAATTCAAGTTTTTTATTCCCTATCAGTTAAGTCCCCTTAATTGTTTCTGCAATATTGCTTGAATAAATTCGGTTCAAAATGTCCAATTTCACAGCATTTTTTTAAATCTGTTCTTTCTTTATTAGAACATTGACCAGTAGAGCACTTTGTACAGTTTCTAAATAAGAGAACCTGGAAATTGGATGCGCTTGAGTGCAAATGTTAATTAAAAAATGTATTGGAAAATAATCAGTTCGGATTTGACGCCCTTAATACGATTATTGTTTCTTCAAGTCATATATTTGTATGATTTTTTTACTATAAGAGCTTGTGCTGTCAAACACTGGTCATTATAAAAGTTGTAGATAATATTGAGAAGATGTATAATAAAGTTGAGCGATTAGATATCTTGCAAATTGATGAAGTTGTTGATTTTTTCTTCTTTAACCCCCTTTTTGTTTTCGTTTTTAATTGTTTTGCAATAAGAGTTGGTCGTATCAAAAAAATTTCGATACAAACGATTTAGATAATATTAAGAAGGTTTAGAATAATTGTGATTGGATTTAAGACTTTAAGAATCGATGAAGTTATGAATTTTTTGCTCCCAAAAACACAATTTTTCCCTCCTTGAGCCCATTTTAGGTAGATTTCGTATGAAATACTACCTATTGCATTCGCACTAGTTTATATATCTATCTATCTATCTATCTATCTATATCTATATCTATATCTATATATATATATATATATATATATATATATCACTTTTTTATGGACACGATAACTTCTATAATTCTTCACCAATCTCCACCAAACTTGTACATAAAATCAAAGGGGATAAAATCTCGGCTAAGTTCGTTAATGGGACCAAGGGGGACCAAAGGGGGATGGAACCAAAATCGGACCAAGGGGGGTCGAAATAGAGGGCGTTTTTGTGAAAACAGAAAAAAGCCCATAACTTCTTAATGAAAATAGATATCGAATCAGTTTAAAGTTTATATTACTTCTAAATAATGGGCTAAAACTTTTTGCATGACAGATTTTTGATAAAGTTAAAAATGGGCTCAAGGGGCGAAAAAAATAGGGTTTTTGGGAGAAAAAAAAATCATAACTTTGTCAATTCTCAAGATATCAAATCCATATAAATTTTTTATAAATATTCTTAATATTATCTAAAACTTTTGTATTTGCAAGTTTTTGATAGGACTAACTCTTACCGGTAAAAAAAATTAAAAACGAAAATAAAAAAGGCTTTCGAAAAAGAAAAAAATCCATAACTTTGTCAATTCTTAAACTATCAAATCAAATTAAATTTATTTTAAATCTTCTCAATAATATCTACAACTTTTACATTGACAAGTTTTTCATAGGATCAATTCTTATAGCAAAAATAAATTGAACATAAATTGGAGTTGGAGAAAAAACCTCTAAACAAAACTGCTTACATTCTGAATCGTTTTATAAATTCATTTTTATTTTTAAACGCATCCAAATGGCAGATTCTCTTATTTAGGAGCTATATAATGTGAAACATTGGCCAGATTTTTGATAAAGACAGAATATATTTCAAAAAAGGCTGCCAAAAAGGGTATTGTGAACAGAATTTCCCGAAGTGACAGTGATGGGAAATTTGAAGAAGTATTCAAATAACTAATTGCGTTTTTCCTGACTCATTTTTAAATCCATTTTTACTCTCAAACGCATTCAGTTTACAAGTCCTCTTATTTAGGAACTGTATAATATGACGCATTGGTCAATTTTTTGATAAAGACAGAATATATTTCAAAAAAAGCTGCCAAAACGGGTATTTTGAATAGAATTTCGAGAAGTTATCGTGATTGGAAATTTGAGGAAGCATTGAAATAATAAATTGCATTTTTCTGACTCATTTTTAAATTCAGTTTTGCTCTCAAACCCATCCAATTGACAGGTTATCTTATATAGGAGCTGTATAATGTCTCGCATTGTTCAGTTTTTTGATAAAGGCTGAATGTATTTTTTAAAATGCTGTCAAAGTGGGCACTTCGTGCAAAATTTCCCGAAGCTATCAGGATTAAGAATTGAAGTTGTATTCAAAATTGGTTATTTTATAACTAATTTTTAAATTCAATTTTGCTCTCAAACGCATTCAATTGACAGTCTTTTGTTATTTAGGAAGTATATAATGTACCGTATTGGTCGATTTTTTAATAAAGTCAGAATTATTTCAAAATATGCTGTCAAAATGGGCATTTGAGCCGAATTTAGCTTAAGATGATTCTGATAAAACCAGTCCTAACAGAAAAATGAAATTAAAAAATTTTCAAAAGAGGACAAATAAAGTTGTTAAACTGGGTTTATCTGCAATCAAATTTATTTTTTGTTGTTGAAATAAGCACTCTTCGAAATCTACCTCCGCCTATAGGCCAAGCCGACAGGAATTTTTTTAATTATGTATTTTTTTCGATTTTCACAACACCCCTGCTATCTTTGTTCCCTTGGTCCGATATTGCCCATTAACAAACTTGATTAAATTTTATGCTCCTTGATATTGTGTTTCAGTTTGGATGATATTTGAGCAGAATTATTGAAGTTATAGTGATAAAAAAGGTGATATTGATAGATAGATAGATGATCGGCATAGATCTGCAAAATATTTTCAGAAATTCTACCTTAGGGGAGAATGCAATAGATAATCTTTAAGCCGAAATCTACCTAAAAATAAAGGGGGGTATAGCTTTCACAAAATTAATTTATCAAACGCAAAGATTACTGTTATGGCTTTTGATACAATAAAGCGATAAAAGGATTAAACTTTTAATATTTGTTTTCTTATGAAGGATACAGTTAATTTATGAATAGTTTTCTAGGGGTTAAATTTTAGGTTACACGTGTGAAATAAAGGTTTCAAAATCCGTTCAGGCGTAGAGGTGGTAAAAGTGTTGAGAAATCAGTTTAAAAACAAAGCCCAATCTGTTTAATACATATATGTAAATGTTTACCGTGTCACCTTACGCAATCGGATGGACTCGATAAGTATAGCTTTACTCAGATATTTTTCCATTTTCAAACAATAACTACATCGAATGTTTTAATTTAAATACTAGAAGTTATTAAATGCATTAAAAAATATTCATAATTAATGCATTTTTGTTACTTTAATCACGTTTCACAGTCTACTGCGTTAAATTCTCAAACTAACAAAAACAATCGAAACTGAACTTCAAATCTCTTATTTTCAAAAATAAAGTAACTATATAGCGATGCTTTCAAAATCTCTAAATACTGTATCACAGTTTTAAGGAACATGGCTACAGTGCCTGAGATCTTGATGCGAAAACCATTGCAAATAATTCTATCAAAAAGAAAGAGAAATATTCGATCCGGGATTTCTTTTTTCTAATATTTTAGACTGCTGCTTTTCCTTTTTTCTCCGTCCTTTCTCTTATTTTGACAGCTAGAGTTTTGAGTGGAGGTTTAGACGATGTTTCATAAAAAAAAGTCAAAAGATGTGACATGAAATCGATACGGAAGTATAAAAGTGCTAGTAAGATATGAAAAAGGAACTTGAATATAAAGTGCACTAGAAAGGGTTAAAATATATCAAATACTTTTTTGAGTAAACTTGTTGAAAAATTATTTTCTTTTCTGTAAGAACAAAATTTTTGACGATATTAAAATTTCTGCCTATCATTCAAACTACAGGTGGCTTTACAAAAATCGATGGTCTAAATAAATTCTCTTCATTTCTTAAACGTACTTTACTGATAGGTAGTTTTTTAAAACATACTACTCTCATATTCAAAACACTGTGGGATATCTGTAAATACTTTATTGCAGTGCTCTTTAATAAATAAATATATATATGTATATAAATGATGTAGGTGTCTAAACACAAGCAATAAAATTAGTTTTACAAGTTTCAAGATAAAGACAGGGTTAGTACGCATAAAATTATTCAGGGGATTTTAGATATTTCAGTACCAGAAATTTCGTAAAGTACTGTTCGCAATATCTTAAGGTGGATGTTTGGTTTTTTTTTTCATCAAATAAGGCAAATATTACTTTATAAAAATTCTGATGTCCATGTAAAGAGATTTAAAAAAAGTTTAATCTACTTCGTTTTATACGTATACGTTATGAATTAACCTCGAAGAGCGTGTGTAAATTAATTTTAATAAACTTTTGTCACATAAAGAAAAGTTAGGAAATACATAAAATATTGCTGACAATATTTGTAATTACGCATGTTTCTTTAACATTGATGTGGTTTTTAGACTAGCCCTTTGTCTTAAATATCAATAAAAATACGCCGAAGAAACAAAATGGCCAAAATACTTTACTGGATATTATTATTTAATGGAAATCACCCGTTTTGAGGCTGTTCGAACACTTGTAGCTTACCGTTGTTAACCCATTAACGCCCGAATTATTTTATTCGCTAAAATTTAAATTTTGTATTTCCCACCACTTTTAAAAGCAAATTAATTTTTATCTAAATTTATCAAGGATTCTATCTCGTGAAATAAGGTATAAATTTTTCTTCCTCTTTACTGGTGGGAAAACCGCTTTCTTTCTGTTTTTGTAACTGTCCTCAAATGAGGACGCTGGGCGTTAATGGGTTAAATGCGTCATATTATGACATCTTTATCTCAGAAATCAGTTAAAATTTTCCCTCTATATCTTTACATGCTTTAATAGAGGTATTTTTAAAAAATTGTCTGCAATTATAATTTTACGAACTTTACTGCAAAGTAGTAAAAAGTTTTTAAAATATTTATAATCATTAAAAAATAACTAAACTTCAAATTTTTAAAAAAGCGTGTGTTAAACTACATGCATATGAGAGAAAAGTGTGTTAATCTTTTCAAGGGCAAGGAATTTCTGCTTCAAAATTTTTTAATAATTAATTCATACCGCAAATTACGAAAAAAATTATTTGAAAATACAATCAAAAGCTCTTTTTTTATATATATTATAAGATCGAAGATATTATATCTTGCTGATATTATAAGATCGAAGATATTATATCTTGCTGCCATTTGGTAGTTTGGGCGTTAAAATTAACCGTTTCAAGACAGCAAACGGCACCATTGAAAGTGTTGATAATCTCAAAGCTGTACCTTGTGTATTTTATAGCATTCAGGATTATTTAGCCATTTAATTTCTTTAATTGGTAGTAAAAACTATAAAATTATAGTTACACACAATTTCAAGAAATCCCAGTTTTAACGTATGCAAAAGTATATATGCAAAAAAAAAAAAACTTTGAAATTTTGAGCTGATACGTTGGACCAGTTCCCGATATAGAGATTCATCACTGTGACAAATTTGCAATTGCCTTAATCCACTTCAGGGTTAGTACGCATACCATTTTTTTATTATTACTTTTATTTTTTTTTATTATTGATTTTTTATTAATTAAGAAATTATTTGTTTAAATTAACTAAATAATAAGTTTGTAAATTAATATACTAAAATCTCTAAATGGAAGACAATTCTGGAGCATATGTTTTTCCCGAAATTTAGCGGTAGAAGGGGTCCTTATAGTGAGTTCGTGTGTAAGTAGCCATCTAAAAATTTGTTGTGAAAATATTCTGATTCGAGTCCTGAAACACCTGATGCACGATTTTTCTGAACAGTTAGTCAAATGTTTCTCAAGATATTTGACTGAACGTCTAAAACCAAAATTGCGTCGTGAATTTTGGCAGTGTGCGCTATGTACCCGTAAGTATTTGGACATGTGTGATCGAAAAGAAAAACAACATTTATTCACATTCAACAGTTTGTTGACCCTTACTGAGAAGCATTTACAGCCGCAGGAAGTCCTAAGCTCCTACAAGTTCTTGTATGACAGCTAACAGCATTTTTTTTCATTCCTTAACTGATTTTACACGGTTGTTGCACACTTTAATTAGGAAATCCAACTCGTCGTACATATTTCCGATTGTGTTTAAGTGTGGTCTCTGGGTAAGTCAGTTCATTTGATTAAACCCATTATCAACATACCAAACCATGGTGGACCTCACAATATGACAGCTAACATTGTTATCCTGGAAGTAAAACGGGTCCAACCGCTTCCATCGAAGTACACAAGGCCAGAGGACATGAGGTCTCACGTCACCACTGATTGATCGACTTCTTACTAGTGCTGGAATTCACACCAGAAAATTTTGAATAGCAGTTTTTGTGGAATATCTATCAATTTATAAAATAGTAATAAATATTAAAATTTTTGGTGATAATTCGCAATCCCTAAATAAAAATTCAGACAGATGTGAAATGGCACATTGCTGCCGTATCTGCTTGATTTTTTATTTGGGGGTACTAAATTATCCCAATTTAGTTTAAATAGTTATTGTTATATAAAATGATAGATGTTCCAAAAATAAAATAACAGAAAATTGCTATTCAAAATTTTACGATGGGAATTCGACCACTAGTGATAAGTCGCTGAGCTAGTGATGACATCACACCTCGTGACATCTGGTCTTGAGTATTTAGATGGTAGAAGTCAAATCAGTGGAATTGTCACAACGTAGAATGTTCATTGTGATCCAAAATAGTGCAAAAAAGCGACACTGTTAAGCTTATCATAATTTTTTACGAAGGGTTCCAGACAAAACCATGAAAAACATCCTCAGACTATAATTTATACTCCGCCGTATTTAAATGTGGACAGAATGCATTTTGGAAGGAGGCGTTCACCAGACAGACGCTATTGTGTCCCGACAACAGTGGAAAACTGTAGTGTCTAGAATATATAGTGTGGAAATCGGCTATCTCAATAATCCTTAAAAAGCGCTAAAATATTGTATCCCTTAAATATGCAACAATGGTGATTCATAAAAGCGATATCTGCAGGATATTTTCTAAAGCTGCAAGACTATTGCAGACAATATAATACGAAAATACCGCGGATGTCGCTGCGATCGAGAGTTTGAATTTCAATAGCATCGGTGCTCGTTTATAGGGTACAAATTTTTAGCACTGTTTGGATAGCAGATTTCAAAGATATGCATTATAGATGCTGTATGGAGACGCTATCATCTGAAAGTTAGAAGGTGGACCTTAATTTCAATGCCTATAAGTTATAGTGTGGAAAACAGTTATTTCTATAATGCTTTGAAAATTGCGAAAAACTTGTATCCATAAATCTCCAACGATGCTAATGCTGTGACAATATACTGATACAAGCGACATATGGTTGCTCTTTTCAACGTAAACACTTTATTTTCAAAAGTAAATGTCGGAAACTATAAATATAAGATATGTTGGTCTTTTATAAGCAAATTTAGTTAAGGAATGACGTGAAATAGGTTAAATAATCTCTTTTAGAAATATATATCGTTATACTGTTTTTAAATCGCCTCAAAAAATTGATTCGCTTTGCAAATGTGAAAAAAAATCCGTATTGGGCGACTCTTACGTGATGCACGAGACATCTATATGTGTTTAAACTATTATTTTTTACCAAAATTACAGTTATTAAATACACTAGTGCAGAGAACATGTTTCCACTGTTGTATGGTCAACTGTGGACGTGCGTTGCACCACCTTAACCGAGCAGCGCGTTTAGACTTGATCAAAGGCTTATGGACGGTAGCTTGACCATAAAAACCAAGCAGATCAGCTTCTTTAAACATGGTATCAATCGAAGTAACACACCCGAATGCCTCCTGAAACTCTTGCCGTATGGTTGTTGATAGTTGTGTACGGTTCTTTATAATTTCTTTGGATAGGACTCGTCGGTCTCTTTTTCCAACTTTTGTGAGTCTACCGACTGAGGACATATTCCGATTATTACCGCTTATCTTCCATTTCTGAATTACATAGGCCCCAGTCGATTTTAAGTAATTTAGCTCGCTAGATGTGTTCCGTAATGTTGGGTGATTCTGTGGTATTCGATTATTACACATTTTTCCAAATCAAATAGCTCTGTTCTTCGTGGCATCTTGCATTCACTGATGCCAATATTGTTTCTGACAACATATTTAACGGTGGAATGCGTGACGTATATTAGGACATCAGAATTTGAATATGTTTCCAAATACGTATTGGTAGATAGTGCATATGGTTATAAAAGTGAGTGCATGGATGCATGTATTAGTTCATGTTCCCAATCCTAAACAAGCACTCCTTGAAATCCTTAGAATTCTTGTTGTTGTAGTTTAATAGCAGCTAAATGAATATAATCACAGACGATAATAAATTAAATGGTTTATTCATACGAGAGGTAAATCGTTAATTACATTTATTTAAATAAAGGATTTTAAAAAGAGCTTTACAGCGATTCCTCTCAAATAATTAATTAAATGTAGTGTGTTTCTGTATTGTAAAATGGGTGTAATATAATGCTTACCATTGAAATTCATGTACTTTGTTTTAGTTGAGAATTTTAAATCTCTCAACTCCCTACTTAATTACAACACCTGCTTAATATTCTCATTTCACATTTTACATATTTCTTTTAATTGCTTCGGAATATATTAATCGAATTTTTCTTTTAATTAATGGGAAGAATATTTTAATTTAATAGATGATGATTGTGTTTTTCTATTTCAGATTTAAAGAAATCTTTTATTTAATTGATGATCAGGTTTAAATTAAAACTAGTAGCTGCATCTGACAAGCTTTAAATTTTAAATTGAATTGCAAGAAAGTTTAAAAAATAGGCTATGATTTGCCAGTTTTTTAAATTACTACCGCAATTACTGAAATTTAATATACGGTTGTGCTGCAAAAGCAAAAATTCCATATTCAAAATGTATAAATGCAAATGATAATTCTACATATTTCAAATGCATGATGAATTGAAATATGCATTAATAGAAGACGATGTTGGTCGATTATGTATCGCTTTGAAGGAGTTTGGAATAAATAAATAAATAAATAATAAAAAAAAATACACATTCAGAGAGTTAGGGGGTTGGTCACTCAGCTTCGGATTTCTCCTCCGTAACATTAAGTCTGTGGACATTTGATGCTTTCGTGTATTTAAAATATCTTTTAGGGAAATTAATATTTTTTACTTCTTTTTCTGCGCACTCTTCTTAAAGAGTGTTCCTTTTTTTCATTAGTTGTCAAAATATTTCTAAAATCTATTTTTAATTTAATATTTTATATGTTAAAAGCTGACGAACTGCGAGTAAAGTTTTAATACTTCATACAAAATTAACTATACACTTTAGAAAAACTTTGAAATCTAAGAAAAACAGATATTTTTTAAAAGTGTATATAAGAAATAGAATTTTAAAATATTAATTTCTCGAGGATATATTTTAAATATAGGAATGCAAGCCTCCATAGACTTTACATTAGGGAGGGGAATTCTGAAGCTCAAAGACCAGCTCCTTTAAACCCTTACGGCACATTGTGTCCAGTCCGAGATACCTAATTTTAATTCCAAACCTGGAAACGGCCCCAATAGTAATTTAATAAAACTTTGCTTTTACAATGAAAGCTTAAATTAGGAGATTATTAATTTCTAAAAAATTCTATTGTAAATTCTGGTGATAGTCGACCATTTCTCATTTTACAAACAGAATTTACCCTTGCCGAAAAGGTTAATAAAGATAATACGCATGCGTGCTAGGAATGAACAGGGTTTCTCCCTATTTTTCAGACTTTCGAGAATAATTGACCGATAAAACCTGTCTTCTACGAGTACAAAAATTATTTGTTAAAAAAAGATGATTAATATGGTGTATACAGACGAGATTTTCTGACAATATACTGTTCAGCTGTAAATCAGACAAAAGTGAGAATCAAACAATTAAATAAACAAGTAATTCTACAATCTAAAATTGACTTGATTTCATTTAATATGAATATTTGTGCTCTTATTAATTTAAAACTACGAAAGCGAATACCGAGAAATTGCAAAAATTGTAAGTGGCACGTTTACTATGAAAGCTAATTCTTGTCCAAACAAAAATTTTCTCTTTCAGATTTCAACCTACTACAGTACACGTATTAATTTTTTTCTCACAAAAAATAGCTCTTTAAGAAAGATTGAAAGAAATAGTTTTGAAGAGGGAAAAAAATTCATCTATTTTATGCTACGTTGCGTGCTTCTAAAAATTTACAGTAAGAATCTATATTATAAAGGCCAAACGTATCTGTGCGTAACGCATACGTCATTTTGCGAATGGCAACACTTTCAAATTTTAAATGAAATTTCAGTATTGCAATTTTGCTACTACAATTTTTTAAACTTCTATATATCCCACATTTTCAATTCTTACACCATCGTGTAGGAAAAAAAATATACTTTTAAATGAAATTTGTTTGAAAGCTGTATCTTGATTTGTTTTTAAAATATTAATTTTTTTGTAGTTTTTAATAAAGCTTTTCTAATTGTGGCAACAGGAGTACTTCATTTCTATTAAAAGCAAAGAAAAAAGGAAAGAAATTGATTACTGTATCTTTATGTTGCCATTTATTCATTAAAAGGGAAAAAATTGAAATTTAAATATCTTCTGTTATAAAACCCGGTGAATTTTGATTTCATCTACAAAATTTGGTTTACACGTAAAAGAATATCAACAGTTTAATATCTATTTAAGTTAATTGCGTTGAAACTTGAAGTTTTGAATCAAAATGATCCAATTAAAATTCCAATTTTTTCTGAAAAGGTGAATAAAGATACGAAATGTGCATTTGTAAATTTCGATATGATGAAAATGACGCCGGGTTTAGATTTCACGGGGAAAAAATGGCACAGATGTCATATACGTACCACATTTGCACGTGCTTTTCCTCCCGCCAATTTGGCATTATACAGCTGTGCCAAGGAGATTACCTGTTTAATAAGTTTATAACAATTGTTAGGGGGAGGAAATGGGGAAAATTAAAGATTTCAGTGAAATGTGCTGATTAAATGATACAACTGCATGCATTCAATATGGCAATATAAATTAATATTTACGATTTATTGTGAAAATTATATTTGCTGTTTTGTTGCTTATTAAGTTTATTATTTATAACTCTTTATTTATTGTTTCCTTTTTGATTAAATTCATATTTATTTATTGTTATTTTCTATTTTAGTTTTTTAAATTATTTTTATGATATATTATATCAATTATTTTTGGTATCAAACTATCATTTATTTATATATTTTTCATTTTTTCACGTTATTTTTTTTTTTTTTTTTTTTTTTTTTTTTTTTTTTTGTATTGGAATACAAAATAACGTGTTGTTATTGCATTCAATTTGTAACTTACATTAAAAAAAAAAAAAAAAATGCCACATTGGCGAGAGAAAAAAGCACGTGCAAATGTGATGCGTATATGACATCTGTGCCAAAAAAGTCTATGATTTCGTCAAAGTTGAATAAATTTTGCTTTTTTTTTTCATTTTTGAAATACTAGCATAAGAACTTAAATTGATAACTTTATCATAATAACAGATCTTTATCATTTTTTACTGCTTACATGTACAATTAAAGTTTAATTTTAATAATTTCTAAAACTGAGTTATATAAATAGTATTTTGTTAATTTGTCATTAAATATCGTTTGTTAAGAGTTACTTACCAATATAAAATGCATTTTTTACTATAACTAATTTTGTAGGTTTATTATAAATCAATGAAACAGTTCCGTTTTAAACATTTTCTTTCGTCGAAATTCGACGGGTTCTGCCTAGTATTTAATAAAAGAAAAGAGACTATCATCTATTGAATATTGGATTTTATTGCAAGTATGTTTTGCTTTCCTTGAAAAGAAACAATCAGATGAAAGAACAAAATTAAAAATAGAAGAAATAAAAAAGGAGGCGCAAAAAAGTGCAAAAAGGCAATTTTCTGTTAAAACGGGAAAAGTGATGAAACCAATTAAACCAGTCGCCGATCCTCAAACCAAGCACTGGTAATCTTCTTTCGAAATGAATAGTTTTGTTGTTATTTGTGAAAATTGAGAAGTTTAAGGGCTTCAGGAGTGACAAAAACTACCACTAGTTCGTTCACGATTAACATTTATGACCAGTCCGACGTGCCGAATATACAGGGTGTTTCAGTTAAACGTTTCAGAACTGTTAAGAGGGTTAGAGTGCATCCTGACTACTCGAAATCATATAGCATTGCGTGGTCAGAAATGTTTTCCCGACGCGCTAAATGGCATTGTGCAAAAGTTCCGAGCTTTCATACAGGGATACGCCACCCGACCTATCATGTCTTGATTTTTATTTCTGGGGTCATATGAAAACACTGGTTTATGACATCCTTATTGACAATGCTGAAGAGCTGGTTGGAAGAATCGCAGTAGCTATCGGAGAAATTCGAGACATGCCTGGAATATACGAGAATGTTCCGATTTCCATGCGCCGGAGATGTGCATTGTAGTCAGTGGCAGAAATTTCGAACATTTACTTTGAACCATGTACCTTTTGCTTTTTTACATGTATTATTAAAAGGATTTTTCACTTACGGTTTTCTTTTCTTTATGGTGCTTCTGTGTACATCACCGCTTCATGAAAACATTTCCGACCTCACATTGCTATATGATTTCGAATCATCAGGATGCACCCTACCTCTCTTAGGAGTTCTGAAACGTTTAACTGAAACACCCTTTATACCGTAATTTCGGGTGTATAAGCCGCGGATCAAACAATTCTTTTTGGACCCAGAAATTTTATTTAGTGATTGAAGACAAATATTTACGGCGATCTAACTAGTCATATTTGTTTCTTAAAAAATTCTGGGTCGAAAAAGAATTGTTTGACCTGCGGCTTATACACCCGAAATTACGGTATATGCTATATTTGCTTTTGAATTTCAAAAGAGAATAATATATACGTACAGGTGCCACGCGTAACTGTAACTTTATCATTTATGAACAATTAAAATAACTTAAAGATCTGTGTGCGCACTATAAATATTTTACAGTGAAAAATGTTTTGAATAAAATATTTAATTTCTATACATTACTTATGCTCATTATTCAAAAAAGAAAATTTAAAAGTTACTTCCCCTAAATATATTTTTTCACTTGTTACTGAAATTTACTGAGTTACTGATTTTCTTGTTACTGAAAAGTTAAATATTTTCTGAAAACAAAAGATTTCCCAGAGCAAAAATTGTCTCCTTCCTTCTTTCTTTTTCCTTTCCGTTTTAAATCTTTTCTTTCTCTAATAGTAAACGTATTAAAAACGATTCTGTGTAACAATGTATAGTTTTTTAGAAAGTTTGGAAGAAATAGCCAAAGACGCAAACAACAAAAAATCATCCATTTTAGGCTATTTCGTGTACATCTCAAGATTTACTGAATAAAACTTTTAAGCAGAGAAAAAGGCTATCTTTTGTCGAGTAACGAAGGTTATTGCAGGTTTGTTTAGCTCTCGTAGAAAATAACACAATAAAGTAGAAAAATTGAAAGGAAAATAAGAAGAAAAATGGTGATGATAATAATGAAGATGAATAAAAAAAAAAAAAAAAAAAAAAAAAAAACGAAAAACAATTTTCGCTTTAAACTGAAATTGGGAAATGTGAGGAATAAATTATAATATGCTAAAGGATTTTTTAAGAATACTCTGATTCCCTATTAGCGGAATTTACTGCGTTCATGCACCATAATTTAAGAAATAATTTTATGAATATAATTTAGTCCAGGGATCATTCGCACCCTAGTGCTGTTGTGAATACGGTTTGTCAGAGAATAGAAACTTCCTTAAATATTTAAATTGCAATATAGTTTTCCAAAAATTGTTGATACCAAAATCCATATATTCAAAAGATTGCTAAAAGAAGAAGAAAGTATAGATTTATTTATGAAAGAATGGGTTCAATACATTCTTCCTGTTACAACTGATTAGAAAAATGTTGTGTGAACCCTATGTATTCAAAAGAGTTCGTATAGGTCCTACCTCGCATATCATTGCACGTGTCAAGTTCGGAAACGTTTATTAGTCATGATGGGAATTAATTGCTATCATTTCTTCTAATCAGAGTAGGCCTAATGCGGAAGGGTTTTTATTTTTATTAAAGTTCTGTTTGTTGCTATTCAGCAGCATTGTAAACTAAGAAATCGTAGGATTGACCAAGAGAATCACTGGCGGCATCTTTTCCCTGTTATGGACACATGCACACACATATGAATACATATAAATATATTAGTAAAACTTATAAGTAAACTTCAGCTGATTGCAATCCGTTCTAAAGTATATTTAGAGTATTTACGGTCAAATGTTTGTAACCCATTGACCTAGGCCCTACTGTAACGATTAAAACAGAAACACTACATGTAAAAAAAAAGTTTTAATGATTAAAGCCAATTATCACTGGAAATCTTTTTCGAATGCTTGTACTAAAAACATTCTTGGTGTTTTCTTAAATATTTAGTTTACATTCAACTACCAATTTAATGAACTAAACTTATTATTTTTAACATTTAATATCACTACCATCGTACCCTTTTTAATGAGACTACATGCAATGATTCAAATTACAGACACTGAAAATCATCTGGGGAAAGCACTCCGCAGACACATTATAAACACTTATTATGCACAAACATGAGGAAATACCACCGTCTAAATTCTTTTCTTATTTCAATCAAATTTATTTTTCTCTTGTCACATGAGAATCCCTTTGTTTTCCCCCACTGTATGAACATAATCAAATCATCCACATTTCCTCTAATTCCATCTCAAATATTCAAACCCTTATTTAAACATGAAAACGCATTTGTTTTATTTTGTGATTTCATGAATAATACATTAAATGAGAGAAACCCTTCTTAACCGTTACGCTATTTAAACAATTAGAGTAAAAAAACCACAAATCCCAAACACCACAAAGAATAAATAATATTTAGTTTTTTGTTTATTAAAGCAAAGAACACATTATTTTCAAACATCCTTTATGTGAGAATAATACTTTTGCAAATACAAGAGTTTGAATTGATTGTCTTTAATTATATAATCCGATTACATTTACGACACTCATAAGTAAACAAAAAACGTAAAAGGGATCCATTCTCCACAATGTAAATCAATACCTATCTTATGTAGATTAGAAATGCGTGCCATTACATCCAAAAATTGACAAATATTGCAATTTGTAGAGGCTGTAATAGAAAGGAGGGGGTTTAAAGCCTTTGTAAATGAAATCCCTTGTTGTAACTGTACGAAATAGAGGTTACTTTTATCCAATTTTATTAAAGTAATTGTATTTTATTCTAACAAAACTTTTATAATAATAATTTATCGTAGAAAATTTAAAAATATTTGAAAAAATTATATCAAATTATATATGAGTAATTGATTCAATCATTTACATTCTTGAATTCTGATTGGGAATCATTTCATACGTTTTCATAAGCTGCATTTTGTTTTTCTTGTTTATATCTATCTATCTACCTATCTATCTATCTATATATATATATATATATATATATACAGGGTATCCCTAAACAAATGGTATATACGCTAGGGGGTGATACAACGCATCAAGACGAGTAATAGGAAATAGGAAACCAAGGGTCCCAAACGTTTTCCAAAGGAGATATCTGCCATTAAAGTTTGGGGTCCAAAATTTTAAATACACATAAATAACGGAAAAATTGGTCGATTGATTTGCGGTTTTCACTAAAATTATTCTTTATGTTGGTATTTTCTTGAAAATAAATTATGAAGATATATTTCGAAAAATGCCGATAGAGGGCGCTTTAGACTTTGAAGTAATGAAAAACAAATTTTTGCCGTGATTTTTTGCATCTCATTAAATGGTTTCGTAAGCTTAGACTTAAATTTAAATTTTGAGCTCAAAATCTGAATAGTTGGAAGCGGTTATGTAGCACAAACTTAACTGTGTTCAGAGGGTTTAAATTTCAAATGATTATAAAAAACGGGAAAATTGGTCGATTGATTTGCGATTTTCACTAAAACTATTCTTTATGTCGGTATTTTATTAAAAATGAATTATAAAGATAAATTTCCAAAAATTCCGTTAGAGGGCGCTTTAAACTTCAGAGTAACCAACAACTAATTTTAACCGTTATTTTTTTCATCTAATTAAATGCTTTCCAAAACTTGTTAAATGTTTTCGAAATCTTAGATTTAAACTTAAAGTTTGATCTCAAATTCTGAATCGTTGGGAGGGGTTAAGAAGCGCAAACTGAAGTGTGTTCAGGAGTTGAAATTTAACCTCCCTCCCCTCGAACACAGTTCACTTTTGCGCTATTTAAACACTCGCAACGACTCAGAATTTGATCTCAAAATTTAAATCTAAGCATTTGAAAGCATTTAATGAGATTTAAAAAAATAACGGTTAAAAATAGTTGTACGCTACATCAATGTCTAAGGCGCCCTCTATCGGCATTTTTTGAAATTTATCTTTAAAATTTATTTTCAAGAAAACACTGATTTAAAGAGTAGCTTTAGCAAAAACCGCAATCGAATCGACTAATTTTTCCTTTTTTTTATAGTTTTCCCTTTCGTTTGAAATTAAAACCCTCTGAACACAGTTCAGTTTGTGCTGCTTAACCACTCCCAACTATTCAGATTTTGAGCTCAGTTTAAATCTAAGCCTACGAAACCATTTAATGAGATGCAAAAAATAACGGCAAAAAATAGTATCAGGCAATCATTATTATTTCATTAATCCAAAGTCTAAAGCGCCCTCTATCGGCATTTTTTGAAATTTATCTTTATAACTCATTTTCAATGAAACACCGACATAAAGAATAGTTTTAGTGAAAACCGCAAATCAATCCACCATTTTTTCCGTTTTTTATAATCATTTGAAATTTAAACCCTCTGAACACAGTTAAGTTTGTGCTACTTAACCGCTTCCAACTATTCAGATTTTGAGCTCAAGATTTAAGTTTAAGTCTAAGCTTACGAAACCATTTAATGAGATGCAAAAAATCACGGCAAAAAATAGTTTTTCATTACTTCAAAATCTAAAGCGCCCTCTATCGGCATTTTTCGAAATTTATCTTTATAATTCATTTTCGAGAAAATACCAACATGAAGAATAATTTTAGTGAAAACCGCAAATCAATCGACCAATTTTTCCGTTATTTATGTGTATTTGAAATTTTGGACCCCAAACTTTAATGGCGGCTATCTCCTTTGGAAAACGTTTGGGACCCTTGGTTACCTATTTACTATTACTCGTCTTGATGTGTTCTATCACCCCCTAGCGTATATACCATTTGTTTAGGGACACCCTGTATATATATGGGTGATTCTCAAAATAGGGGACAATTTATGTCTTTCGGCATCCAAAAAAAATTGACAGGTTTTCTGTCATGTTTTTATATTTAGATATGTTTGTCTTAATATTATTCATTATTTGCACTCAAGAATTACTCACTTTTTAGTTAAAAACACCTTAACCCTCTGGATCCCAAACCGCCCGCGACCGCCCGAGATATTTTAATTCGTATATTTCAGTTCCCACCAGAAAATTAAAACCACAGTATTTGCTTTAATCAATAACAGAACATTCCGTATTTAAATAAAACGAAATTAGCCATTGAATTTTTCTGGTGTGAAACGAACTACATAATTTCTAGAACGTGTTCTAGCGTGGGAATTAAAGGGTTAAAATAGCAGAATAAATGTAAAAAATGTCATTAGCGTGGATGTCCACAGCAGCTGTGCCTTGTATATACTAACTTTTTCAAGAGTTAATATCATGTTTATAAAATAAAACAAGTGTTATTTTTTCTTTAAATTAATCAAGGAGAGGATTGATCCAATAAATTTCTTTTTAAAAATAAAATTATAATATATAAAAAAAGAATTAAAGTTTGTCCTCCATATTCTATTTTCAAAACAAGGTCATACTATAACAGCTGGTTATTAATCAAAATTTTATTTTCACCTATGACAATAGTTTGAAATTGGCAACAACTCCATGGCAACAACTAGCCATTTTATCCCAGCCTGAAAATCGAAGCATGTATTTTATTTTAAGAATAGAAGTTGAATATTAGGGGTGTACATCAATTGTATGTCATAAGAATGGATAATAATTTTCATGTTTATTTTATAATTAAAATTTTTATTTTACTTATTTGCATAGGACTTTTGTGTTTTAAAAAGCCCCAGAAAGGACTATTGCATTGTGATTATATTATGGCTCATAATCTTATTTAAATTAAAATTTGTCATTAGCATGGACGAATATCAGTGTCATTAGCATGGTTTTTCTGTCCATGATAAAGACTCCTATGTGCATAAATGTAACCATTGCTTATATTGTATCTTTTATAAAGTTTAATTTTACATATAAATTTAGGTATTACATTTATTATCCCTAAAATATGCATTAAATCTATCAGAAAATCACTAAGACAGCTTCTTAAATTGTTAGTGTCAGAATGTTGCTCATGTAAACAAAGTTTGCTCTTTGGTAATGTTTTTATTCTCCTTATATGTATATATGTAAAAATGGAAACCATTTGCTGAAAAGAAAGGCTATTAAATATAGAAAAAATATTTAAACAGGAAGAAAATAAAAATTTCTTAATATATTTATTCCATGCAATTTGTTTTGTCATTAGCATGGCTCAAAAAATACTAATTATTTTTTTTAAATTAATTTTTAAATATTTAGCTCTGCTGACTACATGTAAAGTATACCTAATACTATATTAACAACACCTATTTTTTTCAGAAATTTTGCTAACAGTAATTTTTTTAAGATTTCACTTTTGAAATTGTCCCCTATTTTGAGAATCACCCATATGTATATATATATATATACCGGGTGATTATAATTTAAGTCCCGATTTTAAAAATCGATAATTTTAAAACTACTGGTCAGAATGACTTGATATTTTAGCAGAACAATCGTAAGACAATGGAATTTTGTTTGGCGAAGGAAAAAAAATAGTTCCAAAATGTGCCGATAGATGGCGCTGTCCCGGTAATATCAGGAGGAAAGACCAAAAATGTATTCGTTAAACACAGAAATGTTGTTAGCCAAAAGAAAAAAATTAGAGTTCAGGGATTTACTAAAGATTTATTAGCGAAAAGACCAGAGTACAGCGACAACAGCGATTATGACAAAAAAAAAGAGCTTCATGGAATCAACACCTTGCTGATGATTAAAGCATAAGTTGTTCGATATGCCCTCCGCCTTGTTCCGCTACTAATTGGAAGCGCAAAACGGCATGCTCCACAACAGATCGGAGGGTATCTGTACTAATGCAATGGATGTGGTGTGTGATGCTTGCCTTCAAGTCGGCTAGATTCTGAATCCTCTCGCTGTAAACAACATTCTTCAGGTACCCCTAAAACCAGAAATCACACGGGTTTAAGTCGAGGGAACGTGGCGGCCACGTAGTGGGAAAATGACGGCTTATGATCCTATCATCTCCGAAATTAGCACTCAGTAGCTGCTTCACAGGAGTAGCAATGTGCGGAGGAGCGCCATCTTGCATGAATATTGTGCGATCCACACACTGACGCTGCTGAAGTGCCGGAAGGACATAGTTACGCAAAAGTGTTTCATACCGCTTGCCAGTAACGGTGCAGGTAACGGGACCCGCAGGTCTGATCTCCTCGAAGAAAAACGGACTAACGGTAAACGCTGCCGTTATTCCCCACCACACAGTAAGCTTTTCAGACTGAAGGGATAATGCCTGTAGCTGGGACGGATTCTCGGTCGCCCATATCCTGCAATTTTGCGTATTTACTGAACCTTGCAAATGAAAGTGTGCTTCGTCAGACCACAGAATGTTCCATGGCCATTCGTTGTCCACTTCCATCCGGGCAAGAAATTGCAGTGCAAAAGATTGACGTGCTTCCAGGTCAGCAGGTAGCAACTCCTGCACATGAGTTATCTTATACGGATAACAACTCAAGATCTTCCGTAGGATTTTACGCACCGTGCTGTTCGGCATATGCAGCATTCGGCCAATTCCCCGTGCACTGCTGATTCCAACATCACTTTTTGTCTGTTCTTGTAATGCTGTAGCCACATCTTCCACTGCCGCAGCCGAAATTGGTTTCCTTCCTCTACCCCGTTTAACGTCAAATGAACCGGTCTCTTCGAATTTCGCGATCATTTTTCGCAGACCTTTTGTGGTTATTGGACCCAATTTAATGGATTTTAATGTCCGAAACTTCCTAATAGCTGTAAGTGCACAGTCATCGTTCTTATAAAAAAGCTTCAAGAGCAGAGAGCGATCCTTCATAGTCAGAGTCTTGATGAAGCATTTAGGCAAAGAGCTGGTGCTCTGCATTTTTATAGCAGCTAAGTCTCATGTGCGCATGTCACGTATTAGTAATTTGCATATATCTAGACAATGTGAACACTGACAGCGCGATCTATCGGCACATTTTGGAACTATTTTTTTCCTTCACCAAACAAAATTCCATTGCCTTACGATTATTCTGCTAAAATATCAAGTCATTCTGACCAGTAGTTTTAAAATTATCGATTTTTAAAATCGGGACTTTAATTATAATCACCCGGTATATTACGATATTAATCTAAAATTCTTTCACTAAAGTACCAGTATTTGTTAAATGTTAGCTTTTCTTTGAAAATATTTGCAATGGAATAGATCAAGTAAGAAAGAAAAAAAGAAGAAAACTGTCTCTTATTTATATTGTAGCAATATTGGTAAAAAATACACTTACATGTTGGGAAAATATCGCATACCATTATTGTAAATATGCCGATATTCATTAATCTACGTACTACGTACTTTTAAATTCACTTTTGTCATAGTCCAATTTTAATTACAATAACTCTCCCAGATATTGATAAATAAATTTATATAATAATAATAATAATAATAGATCCTTTTTACAGCCGCTGCAAATTGCAATATTTGTAATTTTTCAGAAATAATGATCTTTTTAAATCTTTCTTTAATAATCTTTTTTAATCTATGTAAGAAAGGCATTGATTTAAATTGAACAAAGGAAATCTTCTTTCTCATACATTTACTAGTGTCGCAAATGTAATCATACTTTAAAAGAAATTTCTTTTCGAAATTTAAAGACAAAATAATAGTATGTCAATGCAGTTTTCATTAGTGATACCTCCGTCAATCATGCCTATAACGTCGCTACATTTTACTTTAAATTTGTCAATATTTGCTTGAAATATATCCCTACATTTTAGTGTTTTTATCTTGCGAGTACTGCGCCAATATAACTAAATAACCTTATGCTATTTCTTTACAAATATTTCCATCTTAAAGCCTATATAAAGAATAGCAGTGATGGAACAGTAGAGCAGCTATTGGAAATTGTTACCACTAAATTTTAATAGTATTCTTCACCTTCAAAAATCAAAGTAATTCTATCCTAAAATTAGAAAAATAATTCTAGTATAAATTTTGATGCGTAATTGATTCTCTCATGCTACACTATTCCATTACTGCATTAATTATTGGAAGTAACGTAATTTCTGACGGATAAAACAATTCTTTCTGGACATAGAAATCTTATTTAATGATTAAAGACAAGTATTTACAGAGATTTAATAAATTACATTAAAAAATAGGAGGAAATATAATTGTCTGATCCGCGGATTATATGCCAGAAATAATGGCAGTCACAATTAATGAAATAAACAAGATACAATGTAGTAAGTACTAATATGCTACTAGGGAGATACAGAAGAGGTGAAAAATAACATTTATATGTCTAATATATACTAGAACAAATATTTTTCTACAAAATCATAGCTATGTCAATAAAAAAGCATATCATTTTATGCAAAACATTATAATTCTTTATTCCTTCAATTTAATTATGCAATATTTCTATGTATCCTATCCAATTCTTTCCTTTGAAACAACAGTGTGTGCAGATAGATTACATCTGTAAAACAGTCACTACTAGCATCAGTAGAACGTGATTTGTATTGCAGATCTTGCAGACTATAATGCATTTAAAGGTAAGTAACATAATCTTTCTTCGAAATTTAATTTTGCAAATTTAACTGTTACTTTCAGGCTGTTTGTTAGCGTCAGATGTGAATTAAGCAATACTACCTGTATTTTAAAATGTTTAAGTAAAAATGACGCGTATTTAATTATTTTTAAACATCTTAGGCTCGACATATAGGACGTTTTAGATAATAGATTATATAGAGAACTCAGGGGTTTTTGTTTTCTTTTGAAACAATACAGTTCACATAGAGATCATCAGTAAAGCAGTCACTTCTAGCGTCAGTAGAACGTGATTCGTATCTCAAATGTTTCAGAAAATACTGCATTTAAAGATACGCAACACGCATTTACTTTTACATTTTATTTCTTCTGTTTAACTCCTAGTATTAGGAGATTTTTAAGCATTGAATGCAAATTTTGTGAAAATATTTGTTGCAAATTTTGCTGTTTTAATGTTAATATTCTTTCTTTTATTTTTTTCTATTGAATAATGTAATATTTTTTTCGTTTAATCATTCATGGTCGACATCATGCAAACACACAGAAAATCATGGCATGTGAAATATAAACATTTAATTGCCAAAGGTTATAGATTTTGAATACCAATATTTTTTTTATTTCCCTTAACTGATATAAATAAAATTCTAATCATAGACATAGAGACAACAAGTTTTTATCCCCCCCACACACACAAAAGAAAAAAGAAAGAATGTAAAGAAAAACATTGCACTTGTATGGTTATACCAAGAAACGAAATCCGACCTTGTTGGTTCGTTTGACGAACAAGTGTAAATAGTGACATAAATATGTAAAACAAGTGAAACAAGTCCAGCAATTTGATTAAAGTTTGTACTTGACACCCTTGTAGCAGGCTTCTAATAATAAAAAACCTGACGGAAGGCTACTTGGAAAATATGAAATGGGTGTAAGACGCCAAGAAAGAGATTGAAATTGAGCCCTACTACAACCATTTGTTCAGTCTCTTAAAAGAAATTCATTTCAGTCTTTAAAAATATCTGAATTTTTATAGACAGACTGACCAATATCAAAATTAAAAATTTGTTTTAAATTACTATAAAAAATTTCCAAAGATGTGTGACGTGGCTGGGTATGCCGCCGGTGATATGTTGGTCAAATAAAACACATAGTTCAAGTAAAGTTAAAATCCAACACTTTTATTTACTGTCTCTGGGAAATGGCAAGTGGAGCTAAAGATCAATATTTCTAGTAACTAAACACAATACTGTGAGATTAAGCTATAACTCATACTCACATCCATGGCTAAGTCCAGCTCAGAGCACTCACCCCGGCTCTTCTTTCAGGTCTCGGTTTTATGCTATTTTAATCTATAAGAAAGCAGCCCGTGGCTGCACAAAATCTTTTATTCTCCAATACTCAAACTGCTAGTTAACTCTTACCCGATTTGATTGCAGAGACTCCTCTACCTTCAACTCTTAGGCAATCCCAGCTCACCTCGCCACTCAACCTATGCTATCTCTGTTCACAACACACCTTGCTGGCTCTCCTCGCCTCACAACACACCTTGCTGGCTCTCCTCGTCTCACAACATAAGCTATCCTTTTCCGGAGGCTCCTCCCGCCACACAACACACCACACATTCCAACTCACAGCTTTTGTACATTACAAACTGAAGACGGAGCTATAAATTTGCATAATACTCATAACCGCAGTTAACTGTAGACTCGAGGGCGCCACACACACTCGGAAAGTTAAAGTTGCATAAAGGATAAATGTCGCCTTTTGCGCCACACATGTTAGAACATTGACGTCATGATCGCACTAAAAATACTAGAGTGCCTTTATTACAAAGGGACACTCCCTCACAGATGTATCAGTCAATATATCAATACTTATAATATACACGCATTTAGTAAAACTGTCTTGAAGTAAATTCAACAATTGTAGAAGCATTTTAATTCATTTAAAGGGTGATATTTAGTGTCTTCTGCAAACGAAATCAGGACTGAGAGAATAAACAGTAGAGACTAATCAACATATAAAATCATTTTTTTTTTGTCAATCAGATCTTCTCAAAAAGAGCGATGTTTAGAATACTCGAACATCCAGTATATGGATAAAAAATTGTTTATTTTTCTACATCTTATAAAATGATTTTATTATCTTATAATTTTGTCAGTTGATGAAAATAATGAAATGATTAACAGATCTAGTTTTATGTGCATAGCTGTAAACACGCTGGATGCATTATATACCTATATTTGAGTGCCATTTTTTAAGGAAAAAAAATTTAATTTTTTTAATGACATTACTTCTGCAATAAATTATGAAATTATAACTATTCGAAAATAGCTGCCTTGGAAACTGGGAAATTGATCGTTATTTATATGAATAACTATAAAAATGGGACATTATTAATAAGATGTAAAACAATTAGTATTCCGCTGCGGAACTCTCATTAATAAACTACTTGTTGTATTTTTACGGTTCATTGTTTGTTGAAAATAAGTTTAAAATAATTTTCCTATAGGCTTTTAAAATTTATTTTTTGTTTGCTTCTGTAATAGTAGAACCAGGTGATGTAAACTCAGTATGAGCTCCGATCTAGTTTTACACGATATAATGATCAAAATAATTATTATTATTTAATAATTTGTAAAATTTCATCAACCTTTACAGTTTAAACCAAAACTGTTACTCCATGCACTCCAGGGTGTTAAAAATTGAAAATTGAAATTTTATTTCAATTTTTATTTTTAATTTTTAATTTTATTTCTATTTTTAATTTAAATTTTAAAAAAAACATAATTTTTATTTGATTGTTATTCAACTTAATTATTTCCTTTATTTCTGAGGGATATTTATTTGCAATATTTTATTAGAGTATAATTTTATTTCATATAACGTTTAAGATTTTCTTAACGTCAAAGCTCTTTTTTTCTGTATCAACTTTTGCATGCGGGAAACACAGGGCTGCCACAGACGACTATTTTTATATTCTGTTATCACCATTAAAAAAAATACATTCTGTAGCATATTTGTTTCGCAAATGTCCTCAAAGTGTATGTAATAGTTTTGAAAAAGCGGCTCGAAATAGAATTTAAATTTCCGAGTAGGCTAGTAGAACTCTCACAGGAGGTACAACTGCATTCAAAGAGTTAAGAAAGTGCTTTTTGGAATTACTCTTTCCAAAAATCGAAATATATTTATTTAGTATCGGTTAATGTATACTTCTTAGAAATTTATATAATAATTTAAATAAAGCAAATGCTCAGAAAATAGATTGCGAGATAAATTGATTTCGTGTTTTAAGACAACCAGACTATAAAAGGTTGAATATTTTGATCTAAATATTGTTTTTACATTCGATTAAAACAATGATCGTTTTAGTGTTAATACAAAATTGAAATTAAGAAGCAGCAGGCAGAAGGAATGCAGAAGGCAGCTCACTTAAAGTTGACAATTGAATTAATTAATGGATACTTTAATTAAAACATTTTTACTATTTGAAACTTTAATTAGAATTTCGTTACTATAAATGTTAGTCTTGCATAATCATTCTCTTGCCCAAAGAACAAATTTTAAGTATTTAAACTAGAAAATAATCACCGAAATTATTATTTAAGGACTTTAAAATTCAGTACATTTAAAACTGTGTATAGACAAAACGATTCTCCTGTGCACTCCAGAAATTCCTCCTATCTTCTTTAATAGACAGCAGTGCACTCAAACCTGACGTTTGAATATACGATATCTTCAGAATCAAATCCCTACTTGTCCCAGATTGGGAGAAAAAATATGCACAGCCGAACCTCCTAAACTGGAGAATGTCTCTGCATCAGGATTGGAAAGAGATATAAAAGGGAATTTTCAAGGGTCAAATGTAGGGTAAAGTCAATTTCAGATAGACTATTCGATTTCGGTCGAAGAGATAACGGCGTTAAACGTGATCATATTTTACCTTTAATTTTGCATTTGATTGAAGTTTCGTATACTTCTTTGAAAATTGCAAAAATATGTAATATTTGCTTTTCTATTTGAGTTAAGGGGGTTTTGGACACAATTAAAGGAACATTTCTTTTGAATTGTTCGAATTAATCTCTGAATTATTGTTTGAATTATTTTCTCCTACTTTTTTTATTTAAATGTATTTTTATGCATATATTTTTTTAATGTAAATAATTAAGATATTTTAATTTTAATTTTTAAAGTGTAAAAATTACTACTTTTAGCAATATTTAAATATTTACATATCTTCTGAAAGAAAAACGCTTCCCGAATAACTTTCGATTTTATAGTACAAAAAGATAAAAAATTAATTTGTTTTTTAAATTTGCAAAATAATTTATTAGCAAAAGTTTAATAATATTTGAAAAGAATATGAGCATTCTATAAAATTATTATGATCACAGCTGTTAACCATTGCGCCTTTTTCTAGCCACTGAAATTTAAAAGAGCTTTTTCCCTTATTTAATCGTCTAAATCCGCAATTAAATAAGTCAGTATTTCCTTTTAAATTTTATTGATACGAAAAAAGCGTAAACGTTGGCAACTGTGATGGTATGGTATGACTGTATGATATTCTGTATAAATTGCCAGTAGATAGAAATGTAAAATGAAAGAAAATATAATGGCAATTCTTAATTTTTTACAAAGCAAATAAAGAAATGAGAGTGAAACTAGATAAAACTAATTTAAAATGGAGCTTACAAGCAACGCTATTTGGTATGTCTCAAATTAATATTGCAAACGTTTAGTTGCCATAATACACGTCAAAAATAAATATTTTATGTGAAATAGTGTCGGAAGCTACTTATATAGGCAAAAACAGCAATTAAAAAATGGGTAGTTCCATGTGTTTTTGTAGTGTAAGTCACTGTAAATACAATTAGGGGAGACTGGGGTGCAATGGACCATGGGGAACAGTGGTCCACCCCCCTATTTTCGATATTATTTCTGTTTTTGAATGCTTCTTATTTTGGTACATACATGGCAGACCTGCAGTAGTGAATAGAAATTTAAAACCATGTGCATAGCTACCATTTTAATCATTTTATTCTTGATAGTTGATTTGAGACAAGTAAAAGTAAATATTTTCAGTTGAACATATGCTATTATTTGCGTTAAAGATTTGTAATTTGGAAGACATTGCTGAGAAAAATAAAAAGGTAAGATAATGTATAAAATATTTATTGTAAGTAAAATAATTGAATATAAAACATCTTTTTTTTAATCAATTTTTTATCAAAGTCACATATGGGGTACAATGGACCACCAGAAACCGGGTACAATGGACCATTGTGCATTGTACCCCAGTCCTATATTCTGTGTTTTCTAAAATTAAAAATTATATGTGAAATTAAGAATTAATAAATTATTTTATTTTTTGTATGTAAACTAATGATTCATGTTGTGTAGTGCATTTTTGAAATATTATCTATATAATATGTTTTCAAATTTCAAAATCAACTCAAACATCAAAAGCTAGCAAACTAAATATTTTATTTATTTGATTTTTTTCGCCTTATTTGCTCTTTATAAACATTCAGTTAATTCTAAATTCTTGCACTTTTACAAACATGCATTCACCTCCAAACCCCCCTCCCTCCAAAAAAACATAGATTCATGTGCCGAAAATCAAACCAAAATGTATTTATCATTTCCAATATTGTTCACGAATTTCTTGTAAATGTTTACGATATTGTAATGATTCTTCCAGATTCTAATGTTTCACTAGAAAGCAGCAGGATTTCAGTGATACAAATATCTTTTGATGTATCATTTCTATCTTTAATAATCGTTAAACTTACATTATGATAATTTATGATAATGATAATTTATGATAATTTATGATTTATGATAGTTTATGATTAATGATAATTATGATTTATGATAATAATGATAATAATGATAATTATGACTTATGATAATAATGATAATTAGGATAATTATGATTTATGATAATTTATGATAATTTATGATAATGATAATTTATGATAATTTACACAAATTATGATATATTCTATGCTTCTTATAATTAAAAAATATACTATACTTGCATATTTTTTCAAAATTACATGTGGTCGATAGAGCTCCATGCTGGTACAATGGTCCATTTTATTATTTGCTATTTAAAAATATATATTAAAAAAGTACACATAATTGTTATTTTTGAGTATATGTAATCTAAAATATAATGCATAGATAACATGCATGCCTGTGACTTTTTTTATGAATATTTTAAGAGTAAACAGTCAAAGTTAACAAAAGTGGTCCATTGTACCCCGGTCTCCCCTACTGCTAATTAATAACTGCTATACTTGTTAGCCACCGTTATTTTCCAAATGTTTGCTTTGTCCAATTTCAATTAAGGCGCCACACTAGTCACTGAAAAAGACTCGGATGATAATGTTAAGTCTGTGGGGGCATTATTTTCAAATATTTCGCTCAAATTTTAATATTTTTACACGATTATGTCAACCGGGCTAGTTTTTACTTTTTCGAGTTTAGTTACGTTTTTATATTAGGATAGTTTCAATTTCACAACAGGTTCTAAAGGTTAAAGTATTTTTTTATCTGAAACTAAAATCAAAAAAGTAAAATCTAGCCCGGTTGTAGATCGTCCTCAGCTATCCTATGGGAAAACATCACGTAAAAATATTAAAATTTGAGCGAGATATTTGAAAATATCGTCCCCATGGACTTAACATTGTCATCCGGGTCTTATTCAGTGACTAGTGAAATATCTTCTATAAAATAAGTCACATTTTTCCGTTTCAAGATTAAAAATCGTAGCATGTAATTTACTCGGCAAGTGCTCATGAAACTACTCCAATGTGCCTCACTGCAAGCTGAATGCGTAGTTCCGTTCGTAAATTAAAAAAAATAATAATGCATTTATTTTAGAAACATTTTAACAGATTAAGATTGTTTACTGTGAAATGGAATTATATTATGCATATCTCACCACAACTCATTTTATTTTTCAAGTATAACGAACGCATTTTCAACCAAACCATTTATTTAGTAAACTGTGTCACCTTTTTCGAGTCATTTGTGCATTTCATTTACGGAGAAAATGTTTCTTCGTTCTCGGAGGCAGACAACTATGTACTATGGGAAAAACTGCAATTTCACTTCAATTTTTTCAATGGTACCATAGGACTGTCACGTACGTTATGGTTAGTTATTCGCCTGGACAGAGATGTTTTCCACATCACTATTATCTTTGAGAAAATATTGTTCTTTTAAATCACCAATTGTACCAATTAAATAAAACACATTTTTTGTATTAAAATACTGATATAGAAAAGCCGGAGACTTGACAGCTCCAATCTGGATCAGTGTCGTCCATATGTTAATGATGGGCACTCCCTATATTTTTGATTATGTGACACCATACAAATATAATGTAAAGGAAGTCTGCTGAAAGTATCATGACAATATCTACATCCTAGATTAAAAAATTTGAACGAAATCCAGGTTTCGCTTTGGTTTTGGTTCAAATACTTTGTACTTTTGACTGCAACAGGGGATTGTGACAATGGTTTGGTGTTCAAAAACTATTTATTTTTATTTATACTATCGATCCTAAACGTCTGTTCCGATCACCTTTAGACGTTCTAAGTAACTTGAAAGATATCTTCATCATAAGAAGAAGAATAGAAAAGTAAAAAAGCTTGAGCTTTTGATATTCTGTAAGGTATTGGGTTTTCAAGGTCTAAAAATTGTGCAATGATTGAAAATTCTCTAAGTGCATTTCAAATTTTATTAAATTGAACGTAAATTACGTAGAACTCATACAATTTCTTAAACAAGTAAAATAAATCATGCGTTAGGCATAGATTATGAAACACTTTCCAACACTTCCTAAAATCATTAACAAAACTTCGTTATCCAGGGAAATGAGGTATTACTGTCCATAGCAAATATGTATTCCAATTTTTTTTAACAGTCCTGTATTTGATATGTCGGTTGATATATATACTATATAATGGGAAATTTAATTTAGCAAAAAAAAAAAAAAAAACTGCCTAATTGGTTGAAATTTTTCTTTGAACAATTTATGCTAATAGATTGAAACATACTTGAATATTTTTGTTCAGCCCTGTAGTTTACGTAGTACCTTTATTACAAGAAAGTATTTTGCTAAAATTAAATTCTAACAAAAATACTCTTTAAACTACTTAAATCACATTTACAGAAATTATCATCCATAGGCGACCCTGTATCCAGTTCTTTGCGTGATACTGTATATAATTTTATCTGTATCTACAAACATTTCTCAGGAAACAGAATGCATTTCAACGTAAAAAATGCATAAATTATTTAAAAGCCACCTTTAAGTAAATTACGTTCATATTCAGTAACCTATCTGAACTCCTTTGTGCAACCCTGTATATGAAAGTTGTGTGACTATTATCAATTATATACATCATATAATGTGCATACATTTAGTGAAATTTAAAAGCGCATATCACAATTAAAAATCATTTCATCCATCCAAAAGCCAGCATCCATAATATACAGTACTTCGGATATAATATAATATTTGAAATCGTTTGCGTGTCTCTGTAAATGCTCTGTACTTCCTATTATGTATGGAATAACTCATATTAATCCTCAGCAACATTTATTAATTTGATTATACATGAAATCGTTTACCATGATTAAAATATGTCGCAAACAATTCTCCCCCTTTATTATTATGTAATGGAATTCTTTTGTGTGGCCTTGTAAACGAATAATAACTATTCTTTTCATTTCTAGTGCACTTCGCATATGGATATAAATTTGAATATGTTTGACAGGGTGTAACATCTTTAAAATTCATTTGAAACGATTTTTCCCCGTAAGCCCTATGTAACGGAAAAATTTTGACTGTCCCTGTAAATAAACTAATCACGGTAGAAACTTTATTTTCAAGAGGATTCGTACTAGAGTAAACTTCAATAACGCTCGAAAATTTCAGGGCAATCCGAGTATATTTACGCTAGTGAGAGCGCGGCGAGACGGTTAGACAAACCGAAAGCATAAACACTTTTCAACTTTGTTGGAAACTGTTAAAAACAAAACTGCATCTATATCAACCGTTCCAAGATAATGCTTTAATCTGTCGTAAATTAACATAGCTGCGCCAGCTGGTGGTAGGGGTGCTAATGAATGCGCGGGTTTTTAGTATGACGTCATATATGCGCAGATGTCTATTATCTCCGTATCTCTTGGGCATATTTTTTTTAATTTTTATTCAATCAGGACAGATTATTCAAGTCTACCATATTTATTGCAAAATATTTTTGTTAGAGTTTGTTTTGATAAAATCCTGCACATTTAAAAAAATAGTCACACTATCATTTTAATTTCGGGAGAAAAAGTATCGTAATTTCGGGTGTACCCCACTAAAAATAATCTTAAGATTATCTGAAGAAATTGCCTCTTTCTGCAGAATTTCTACAGAAATTTGAAGAAAATTTGCAGACTTAGCTTTATCTTTAAAATATCTGCAGAATTTTTAAAGATATTCTTAAAAATATCTGCAAAATGGGCCAAATGCCTTCGGATTTCCCACAGATTTTGGGCCAAAATCTATAAATTTTCTACAGATTTTTTTTAGTGGGGTATAAGCCGCAGATCAAACAATTCTTTTTCGACCCAGAATTTTTTAAGAAACAAATATAACTTGTTAGATCGCCGTACATATTTGTCTTAAATTACTAAATAAGATTTGGGTCCAAAAAGAATTGTTTGATCCGCTGCTTATACACCCGAAATTACGGTACTAATTAGTACTAATAAGCACCATATAATGCTACAAAAAATATTGACTTTTACTCTAAAATTAAGATGAAATGCGACTTTTTTTTAAATACGCATATATTTAATCAAAAAAAATCTGTAACAAATATTTTACAATAAATCTTGTAGACTTGATTAATCTGTCATGATTGAGATATAGCTTTGTCTGTTAAAAAAAGAAAGAGAGAGAGTCTAATCTATGATAATAGGAAAATTATTTTCTAGAATTGCAAAATATTCAAACAGATAAATTAACAATAGTTCTTTGTTTAACAAAACAACATTTAATACATACATTTAAAATGAAAGTTATTCCGAATATACGTATAATGAAATAGATTTTAATTAAAAGAATGAAATGTTTGAAGTTTAATTATAAAAGTCGATACGAAGAAGAAAACATTGGATTTTTATCATCTGCAATCGGTAAATGAAAAAAAAAGGAGCTAAAGTTGAATATTTTATTTAGTGTTAAATTCTATAATATTCTAAACATTGATAAACATTATATTATCATAGGAAATAGAACGGTGTATACCATTTTATATAACTTAGCTCATCAAGAATTTAGTAAATTATGACACTACTATAAAATTCTGCGTTTATATATTAACTACTTAATAAATTTAATGAGTCATCTTTCATTACATTAAAAACATAATTAAAATCGAACATATTTAAATCAGCGATATTAGTTAAATGATATTTCATCTTAGTATATTTTATGTTAATATTTTGTCGTACTACACTTATTTATTCTATATTTATTTACAATATTTCAAACCTGAAATTTATTCTACGCAATATTTTAAAGTAACATTTTATAGAAACAAAAATGTTCCGTTGTCATTCACACAAAAGAAACTGCAATCTACTTAATAATCCTCTTGTTGTGCACCCCTGCCGCTAGGAATCATAGACTTTGACCACGCCTTAATCTTACAGACATCTCTTCCATAGGTCTTGGGACGCTTGACTTGAATATTGCTTTGGTTAAAAACGAAAAAAAATAAAATAAAACTCTGTATAAAGAGAATAAGATTGCATTTAAATTATCAAAAGTAGAAATTTAAGCCTTCCCCAGTAATTTGAATTAGTATTTATAACCTAGAAAATTACAGGATTCGTATGACTTACGTCTTTTAGCAAGATTTTCTTAGGCTATTTTCCAATAGATTTTAAGTGTATTGCCGAAAAATCGGAAAAATCAAATTAACCTCAACGTTTCCAAAAATTTTCCATTATTCAGAAATCATTTAATGAAGAACAATTTATAAAACTGATAATAAAATAGATTTCAGGATTTTGAAGAAATATTAATGAGTATGGTCTTTTGGTGCCTGTAAATTTCAGAAAAAAATGTGTAGGTTAATTTGATGAACCTATATGTGTCGGAATATTTTCGATTATTTCCATTACTAGCAGAGTCTAAAGATAAGAATAAGTTTCAAAATCATGTTTAATTATGAAGCTGGTTTACTTCTATATAATAAAGCTTTACTGTAATGTTTTGCTGCGAACATAGCATTATTGAAATTCGCACATTTCTATGAAAGAAATTTGTGAAAAAAATTTTATTAAACGAAATTCTGTTTTTTAGAAATAAATTGAAAAGTAACACATTTTTACCTTGTATGAACGTGTAAACTCACTTATAAAATGCTTTAAACAAATATTTTTTTTTAGTTTAATTTTAGAAATATTTAACTAATACACTCTGACGCTATATATATTTAAAAATAGTCGATTTGATACTTCATTTTACGAAACTTTTTAAAAATTTCTTTCATCGAAAAATTACATTTAGTGTTATTTGCGAATTTCACACAAACAAAATTGGGCAATAGAGTTTGACTTCACGTCATTTACTAATAGTTTATTAACGTATCTCGGTAACCCAATTTTTCAAAATTTAAAGTGCGCATTAATTAGTTAGTACATATTTTTTATTGCATTTGGACTTTTTAAATAACTTCTTGATTCCAGACGATTTCAGGCACACGAACGTGACTTATCAATGGAAACTCTGTACATTTTATCTTAAAAGGTATTGACTGGAGAGAATAAAATCTCATGAATAGCGTGCTTCTGTATTTCGAAAAATGTTGAAATTTAATTGACTCATTGACACGCTTAAGCATTTCTCTGCGTTTAAATAATACTTTTCTGAACCTCATTTTAAAATTCCATGAAATAATAAATAATTTCAATAGTGAGGTTGAAAAGCAATGGTTTTAATAGTTTTTTTGTGAAACTGTGTTTGAATAAAGACTGTAAAAATATTTACTCAAAAGTGCTGGAAAAAAGGAAAGTAGTGCTAGTTATTAAGTTTTGACGATAATCTCAAAAAATGCACGATTAAAAATATTATAGTTCAATTCTTTTAATTCAAACTGCATTAGCTTTAAATATTTTTACTGTTTATCATTAAAATAGCACTCTTTATTCAATAAAACTACATTAAACTCTTGTACACGTTAAATCATAATTTATTATATCATTTATTCGAATATTTTGTTATCATTAGAATTTTCCAAAAATATATATTTTTAGCAAGTTTTAAATAACTTTTTGTAGCTTTTTACTATTTAGTATTAAAGATTATGTATTAAAACATTTATTTCGAGATTTCTTTATTTCTTTAATAACTTGAAAGCTACCAATTTTAGAAATAGTAATATTTGGCCTATTAAATACAGCATTTAATAAGGTGAATTCAAAAATGCGGTAACAATCAAGCACCTTAGATAATAATAATAATAATTTATTATTTATGTCTATTAACAAAATAGTTTATTTACCTTTCAGAGAAAGAAAGATAATTTATTCGTAGATTATGATTTTTACCAAAATTTTAATGTCTTTAGCTACATCGCATTTATTTCTTATATGCATGATATAATAGTGCTTTAGTGAGCATGAATCGAAAATAATAATAGTTTTTAAAATAGAAAGAAAATTGAATCCCCCAAAAATATTATGAATGTCAATGTTAAACTTCTAAAAACGAAAAAAAAGTGTGTAAACAAAATATAAATTGCTGCATCCTTAATAAAAGTTTTTAAGAGAGAAAGAAATTTGCATCATAAAAACATTGTGACCGTTAGATGAACGAATATAAAGCTCGTAATAATATAAAGATTTAAATTGGCAAAGGATACGGAATTTCTTTTAATTAAATTCATCTTAATATGAAAACTTCTCCAGCATCGGGGATAGAACTAAAAATCCTCTGATTGCTAACGAGGCGCTTTACCCTTCAAACTATGATGTCTACACGCAAGACGTTTAAATTAAGTTTCTCTTTTAGGATTTAAACTGAAAAAATAAATGAATGACATTGAAAAATTAATTTAATTAAAATAATAAACTTTTTCAAACTTTAATGATTTGTCGTGTGACATGAGGCATTTAGCTGCAAGTGCACAAAATTCGAAGTAATTTGTGTAATACAATCATAAACATTGCAAACTCGACGTATTTATGTTTGGATATTTTAATATTATTGCTTCATAAAAAATTAGCACATTAGGAGCATAATTATTTCAGGAAATATTAATAACGATATGAAAATGTAATTTAACATTAGAAGCACTAAATTTTGAGTGTTTATAATTCAGAAACTTATCATTGGAATGACTTGAAATTTTTTGTCTGAGCATAGTTAGAACCAACGATTTGAAATATCTTGCTAAAATTGGGTATTGTTATTGAAAACAATTAATTTTGTGTTCGTTTTAATATGTAGATGGCCCCCTAATCTAATTTTATATACATAATTTAAAATTAGACTTTATTTCTAATTATTTCGTACCAGTAACTTTATTCTACGATAGTTTGTTGAGGAGTTAGTATGGGGTGTTTACTTTTCTTTTTTCACGACTCTATATTTACATCTACAAAAACGCACAAAATTTTATGTACAATCCATCCTGTCTCATAAATGTTAATTTTTATTCCCAAAAGGTCTGATGACGTTATAGTTTTACATAAAAAACATTTGCGGGTCTATTGTTCATACAGCAGTATCAGAAAAAATCATCTTTACATACTAAAATATACACACTAAAAAATTCCATATTCCTATAAAAAGTTTTTTTGTTAACTCTTCCCGGAAGTTCCTTTCAACTTTTGGAAGGAACTGTAATTACTGTATTTGCATTAATACAGCAAATGCTTCTTTGCTGTATTAATACAAACATTCGTATTTAAATATAAAACATCGAAACTTTAATAAATTAAAGTTTCTAATTTATTTAAAAAAGAACAGAAATGTTATTTATTTTTTAGAGCATTAAAAAATAATCGCATGTAAAAGATATTTCAAATGAACCCCTTTAAAAATTTATCTAATAGTTCAATAAAGTTTAAAAAACATATATAGATTTTATTGCAAACATTTCTTCTCGAATTTAATTTAAATTATATTTCTCACCTATTTATCTAATTACAATATTTCTACTATGTAATAATATTTGTCCTCTGTTAGTGATAAAACACCAACCCTTATTTCTTAAAGATTGGAATGTCCCTACAATTAAGTTTAACTTTCAGAGATTTCTGCGAAGCAAATTTTACAAGCATTGCTGATTCCCTATTTAAAGAAAGCCCTTATCTTCTTTTTATAATCGGTGTCTATCAAAATCTCGTTGACCGAGTGATTAAACTGCACCATTCGAGACGCGTGGTCTCTGGTTGAAAAACAACAGAATCAAATAAAAAAATCGAGACGTACTTTTTAACTCCCTTTTTTCATATTACGGAAAATTTCTGATCTAGAACAAGAAAAAAAAATTAATGAAAATTTCCTCAATTCTCAGATATATGCCGGTAGTTCTACTGCCAGGAATATTTCCGTGTCTTAAAATATGATTTCTGAAAGTGGTGTGTAAAATGCATAACACGTTGTACCGATAAATTATAACCGAAGCGGGAAATATTCGATAATATGTTGTGAAAAACGTTTCGCATGAAAATTTCAGAATAAATTCAAGTTTCTCTGCAACAGCATAAATTGAAATCAATTGAACTACCTCTCATTTCTTTGTCTGTATGAAAGTTTTATCTACTTATCTATTGTAAACACCTAATACTACCTATTATATACACCTAACTTGTGTTCTTGACATCACTGTGCGCTTATAAGTCATCGTCAATATACATATACAAGGACGTAAAAGCACAAGGAGATTTGCAACACCAGAACATTACATCCGAGAGATCCACAAAGAGATTGCAATGGAGCCAGCGAGAGTTAAATCCGCTGCCCATCTACTCTCTCAAGCGATTAGCAGCGTTGTGCCTTAACCACTCAACCACGTTTAGCTCCAAAATGTTTCATTGTAACCACCAGTTCATTCTGCCGTTGGGCCATTCCATGAAAAACAGACAAATTTATGTGCGCATCAAATTTAGAAAAATGATTGTGCCTATTAAATTATAAGTTAATCAGAGATAAATTATAAAATAAAGATAACAAAAAATCCTAGATTTTCATATTAGCATAGCTGTTTCAATTTCAGGATACAATAGCACTGTTAAAAAAGTATTAATATGTAGAAAGGCTTTCCTATACTGTCAGTAAAATTCGTCAATATGCACTAAATTATCCTTATTTTTTCACAAATAATTTCCGTTCTCCTAGAAAACATATTTGATGCTTGAATTCATTCTAAACTTCTAAAAAAGAGGAAGAGATTTATTCCTCGCAACGTATTTGGTCAATTAGTAATAAATTCGAATTTATTGTTAAATGAAAAAAAAGTCTATAGATTAAGATGTCTAGTTTAAAAAGAAAAAAATGTTTTCGAATTTAAAAATGAATAATAGTTACTTTCTTCATTCATTGAAAAATGCTGACAATTAATTATTTAAAGTTGGATAAGTTGAAAGAAGTTAAATTTACAAAGTTATTTATAAACAAATATTGGCATTTAAAATATACTTTAAATGAACACATTCAAAATATATTTTAATTAAAAAAAATTAACTGCAAAAAAGCGATATTACTCAAAAAAAATCTTATCGAATAAAAATAGACCATCCATATTTTACCTCTAGCAATCTGCGTAAATATAGTTAAAATTTACACTTTTATGCGATATTAATACTAACGTCTAAAAACCCCAGCCACAATCTCATTAAAGACGAAATCTTTCCAAAATTAACTTTAAAATTAAAAGCTTTTTAATGAAATTGATCAAGCCACACCCATTTGAAACGAACCTGTTTACTTCAAAGCGTTTTACTGCTGTACAACCGTAACCCCGTGTTAGCGTGTTCGCCTTCTAACGCTGGGGTGGCTGATTCGATCCAGCATCTGCCGCTTTTACGTTTTCCAAACTTTCTTGAATTGAAGAATGTATTGCCTCTTTGAACGGGGAAAAAATAAACGAGTATCCGTCAATTGAAAGAAATATACCAACAACACTGCTGCCAGCAGATTTTATTTAAGGTTTTTTATTTTGAGAGTGTAACGTGAAATAGAATGCGCGTTAATGAGTTTTAAAATATTCAAATTTTTACCATAAACCTAATTAGTCTGTCTGCTTTTCAAAGATTTAAAAATCTCCACATTTGAAATTCCAGTGATTCTAAGTAATCTGCCCGTATAGATCCATTCCATGAAAAACGGAAGAAATGATCTGCGCTTGAAACTTAGTTAAATACCTACATCCTTATTTAGTTTTTCAAACATAAACGATAGATTTAAAATAACAAAAAATTGCTACATTTTCATATTTATAAAGTTGCTTTAATTTAAGTGTATAATAGCATGGTTAAAAATGGAATAATTATGTAGGAAAGCTGTCCCAAGCGTGACATGGAAGGGCCGCAATGTATAAAAATGAGTGAAGTAATAATCTAGAATTTCGATCCAATATTTGCAAATCGTGACTATTGTACGCCAAAATTCACTGATAATACTCTGTATTTTTACAGAAATTCGTAATAATCCCCGAAATAATTGACTGGCGAAATAAGAAAAATGCATTTCTAAAGACTTTCAAACATACATTAATGTATATATATTTAAAAAATCATTTCAGTCTCATCATAGAATAATACATATCGAGTGATTAGATCCTTAGAATTTACTCTTACAATATGATCGGTCGGGTTATATATGTTTTCGAAAAGAGTACGCGTACGTATAAATCCATGTATATGAATTCATTCTGTTGCTTTTTTTATTGATGAATGCATTGAACATTGCTAATTTTTCATGTTCTAATAAGCTTAATAAAATTTGTCAACAAATTCATCAGTTTTTTATGAATCAAACTGTCATGTACGTACTATCTGATTTCTTTTATATTTTACGATTCACTGCAAATATCAGAAACTTAACTTATAAATTTAAATTCTTTTCACTCTATTATGAAATACAAATATCTTAAAATCAAAAAAGTTTTTGAGTTTTAAATTAAAAAGGTCCATTCGGCAGTGCCGGGAGGAAGAGGTAGCTATCATATACTTATTTATTTATTTTAATTTAAGTTATAATATTCAAATATACGATGCTCAAATTAGTGGAACACGATTTTATAAGACTAAATACTAGTTTTTGTCAATACTGAATATTAATAGGAATTTTTAGAAATTAGTCATCTATTATTCAACCTGGCTTTATTTTAGGCGATTTGTAGGGTTTATAGTGTTTAACTCCACGATATCCATTTTAAAGCAACATCATGGATAAAACAAACCAATGAGCTTGGTCGAAATCTTAATTCATGTGAACATGCACACTCACATCGAAATAGATTAATATATACGAGTGCTGTCGCGAGCAAATTTATTTTTTTTTTAATGTCACCCACACTAGAACTGTTATATCCCAGGCATTTTTTAAGGTAAAGACAAAACAAAAAATACTCAGGAATTCATTATTAAGATAAATAGTTTAGAAAGAACCTTTTTTCAATTTCTAATTTTTTGTTTGTACATCATTATACATTTAAAAAATTTTTGACAAGCTTAAATGGCCGCCATTTTGAAACAAGATGGCGGATGAAGTTTGCCCGTGAACTCAGTCAAGACATTGGTTTGTACCATGTACACACAGAGTTATATTGAAATCAGTTTATAAATATGCGTATTATCGCGTGACAAGTTAGACCGTTTTAAAATGTCAATCACACTGGAAATTGAAAGTGCTAAAACTCAGACATTTTTCAAGATATAGATGAAACAAGAAATGCTTTGCAATCTGTGTATCAAGGTCAAAACACAAATGAAAAATCTTTTTCAATTTCTTGCTTTTTTGCAGCTATTTTTAAAATTTAAATAAAAAAAATAATATTCCGGCATTTTGAAACAAGACGGCGATTGGTTGTGGACAATGACCTCGGTTCAGGTATCGGTATGTACTATCTACGAAGCAAATTTCATCCAAATCAATTTATAAATACGCGTGTTATCACGTGACGAAAACCAGATTATTTTAAAATGCGAGCAACACTAGAAATTAAAAGTGCTATAACTCAGCCATTTTTTAAGATACAGACGAAACAAAAAATGCTTTGGATCCTTTGTATTAAATTCAAATGCATAAAAGAAAAATCTTTTTTAATTTGTCCCTTTTTTGTACCCAATTTTAAATTTTATTAAAAAAAAATTAAATTTCCGCCATTTTGAAACAAGATGGCGGATGGAGCTGGCTAACGCACTCGGCCCAGGCTTCATTATGTACTGTGTACACACCAAGTTACATTCAAATTGATTTATAAATACGCGTGTTATCACATTACAAAAATCAGATCGTTTCAAAATGTCAGCCATCAGAAAAAAAGAAGTCCTATAACTCAATCGTTTTTTAAGATATAGACAAAGTAAAAACTGTTCTGGAATCGGTATTTTAAGGTCTACCACATAAAATAAAAACATTTTTCAACTTTTAATTTTTTCGCATTTAATTTTAAATTTTAATTTTTTTTAATTTTTCTTAAATGGCCGCCATTTTGAAACAAGAAGGCGGTTGATGCTGGTCAACGAACTGGGTCGAGATATTTGTATGTACTATGTACATACCAAGTTTCATTCATATCGGTTCATAAATACGTTAGTTATAGCATGACAAATATCAGATATGTATATATATATATATATATATACAGGGTGTTTCGCTACCAGACCGACAAACTTTGAAGGATGATAGTAGACATGAAAACAAACATTATTAAATAGGGAACCATGGGGCGCAAACGTCTTCTGTAGGAGCTAGAGGCCATTAAAGTTTGAGGTCCAAAATTTCAAACGATGATAAAAAACGGAAAAAAGGGTCGATTCGTTTGCGGTTTTCACTAAAACATTCTTTATATCACGCTTTTCTTAGAAAAAAAATTTTAAAGGTTACATTCAAAAATTGTCGATAGAGGGCGCTTTAGACTTTAGAGTAACGAACAACTACTTTTTACCGTTATTTTGTGCATGGAGTTGAAATTATTCTAAAGTTTAGACTTTAACTTAAATTTTAAACCCAAAATCGGAAATATTGGGATCGGGTAACTAGCGAAAATTAAACTGTGAACAGAGGGGGAAATTTTAAATGCTCATAAATATTGGACAAACAAATCGATTTTGTTGCAGTTTGAGAGGAAGTCATTCCCTTGGTAATTATTTTATTCAAAATGACGTACAGCTTTGGTGCCCTCATATTTTGATACAGGGCGCTTCTGACACATCTCTGACATTTCAGTGGCATTACTCCTGTGTGTTTTACTACCAGACCATCATACTTCCAGGAAGTGTTAGGGATACAAAGACGACTTGGAATCTCACAGGAATGTAACATTGGAAATGCATTTTTTGCAAGTTACGGTTAAAGGAAGCAGAGAAAAAAGTAACAGAAACAGCAGAGAAAGAACGACACGTTAATGTGACAGAAAACAGTTTATTTAAAGGTTTTACGAGAAAAGGTGTTCAAAATTACAACCAGAAGTAGTCCGGTATGCTTGACAGCGACGTCACGTGGAATTCCTCACGCTTTGAAAGTTTTCTGGCATCTATGATAGTTTTCTGGCAGCTACAGAAATACCAGCTGCGAGGTCTTCAACTGATGGTACGGGAGTCTCATACACCCAATTTTCTATTTGATCCCAGCAAAAGAAGTCCATACATGATAGATCAGGCGATCTGGCAGGCCAATGAACCGGGCTACCACGACCTATCCACCACTGTCCATATGTTACTTTGAACTGTCGGTAAACGTCATTGGTAAAATGTGGAGGAGCCCTATCGTGCTGTTCATCGTTCAAATACTTCATTCTGCTACCTTTAGAACGGGTTCGCGAATGATCACTTCAAAGTGAGCTTTGCGCAGGCGCATTACCGTTTAGCGCCATCTACCGTCGCTGTCAAACTTGCTGGACTATTTCTGGTCGTCATTTCAAACACCTTTTCTAGTAAAACCTTTAAATAAACAGGTTTCTGTGACATTAACGTGTCGCTCTTCTCGCACTAACGTGTCTCTCTGTTTCTGTTACTTTTTTCTCTGCTTCCTTTAACCGTAACTTGCAAAAAATGCATTTCCAACGTTACATTTCTATGTGATTCCAAGTCATCTTTGTATCCCTAACACTTCCTGGAAGTATGATGGTCTGGTAGTAAAACACTCAGGAGTAATGCCTTTGAAATGTCAGAGATGTGTCGGAAGCGCTCGCTATCAAAAAATTAGGGCACCAAAGCTGTACATCATTTTGAATAAAATAATTACCAAGTTAATGAATTACACGCAAACTGCAACAAAATCGATTTGTTTGTCCAATATTTATGAGCGTTTAAAATTTCCCCCTCTGTTCACAGTTTAATTTTAGCTAGTTACCCGATCCCAATATTTCCGATTTTGGGCTTAAAATTTAAGTTAAAGTCTAAACTTTAGAATAATTTCAACTCCATGCACAAAATAACGGTAAGTAGTTGTTCGTTACTCTAAAGTCTAAAGCGCCCTCTATCGACAATTTTTGAACGTAACCTTTAAAAATTTTTTCTAAAAAAAATCGTGATATAAAGAATGATTTTAGTAAAAACCGCAAAGGAATCGGTCCTTTTTTCCGTTTTTTATCATCATTTGAAATTTCGGACCTTAATTTTTAATGGCCCCTAACTCCTACAGAAGACGTTTGCGCCCCGTGGTTTCCTATTTAATAATGTTTGTCCTCGTGTCTACTATCATCCCTCAAAGTTTGTCGGTCTGGTAGCGAAACACCCTGTATATATATATATATACAGGGTGTATCTAAACTAATGGGCAAAACTTTAAGGGGTGATAGTACACATCAAGACAAATAATATTAAATGGGAAACTAAGGGTCCCAAACGTCTTCCGAAGGAGTATCAAAGTTTAGGGTCCAAAATTTGAAATGATTATAAAAAACGGAAAAATTGGTCGATTCGTTTGCGATTTTCACGAAAACTATTCTTTATGTCAGTATTTTCTGGAAAATAAATTATAAAGATAATTTTCAAAAAATGCCGATAGACGGCGCTTTAGACTTTGGAGTAACGAACAACTATTTTTTACCGTTATTTTTTGCATCTCATAAATTTTTTTTAGAAGTTTAGACATAAACTTAAATTTTGAGCTCAAAATCTGTGGTTAAGTAGCACAAACTGAAATGTGTTCGATGGGAGTGGGTAGGTTCAAATTTCAAATGATTATAAAAAAACAGAAAAATTGGTCAATAGATTTGCGGTTTTCACTAAAATTATTCTGTATGTCAGTATTGTATTGAGAATAAATTATAAACATAAATTTCAAAAAACGTCGATAGAGGGCGCTTTAGACTTTGGAGTACCGTACAACTATTTTTTACCGTTATTTTTTGCATCTCATTAATTTTTTTAGAAGTTTAGACATAAACTTAAATTTTGAGCTGAAAATTTCAGCATTGAGAGTGGTTAAGTAGCGCAAACTGAACTGTGTTGAATGGGGGGTGGGGAGGTTCAAATTTCAAATGATTATAAAAAACGGAAAAATTGGTCGATTCGTTTGCGGTTTCCTCTAAAACCATTCTTTATGTCAGTATTTCCTTGAAAATAAATTTCAAAGATAAATTTAAGAAATCTGTTAGAGGGCACCTCAAACTTTAAAATAACAAACAACTATTTTAACCGGTTTTTTTTTTAAATCTAAATAAATGTTTTAAAAGCTTAGACTTAAATTTTGAGCTCAAAATCTGAATCGTTGCGAGTAATTAAGTAGCGAATAATTGAAATGTGTTCGTAGGGTGGGCAGGGTAACATTTCAACTCCTGAACACAGTTCAGTTTGCGCTTCTTAGCCCCTCCCAACGATTCAGAATTTGAGCTCAAAATTTAAGTTTAAGCTTTTGCAAGCATTTAATTAGATAAAAAAAAATAACAGTTAAAAATTGTTGTTGGTTACACTAAAGTTTAAGGCGCCCTCTAACGGAATTTTTTGAAATTAATCTTTAACATTTACTTTCAAGGAAATACTGACATAAAGAATGGTTTCAGAGAAAACCGCAAACGAATCGACCAATTTTTCTGTTTTGTATAATCATTTGAAATTTGAACGTTCCAACCCTCATTCAACACAGTTCCGTTAGCGCTACTTAACCACTCTCAATGATTCAGATATTCAGCACAAAATTTGTGTTTATGTCTAAGCTTCTAAAAAATTAATGAGATGCAAAAAAAAAAACGGTAAAAAATAGTTGTACGTTACTCCAAAGTCTAAAGCGCCCTCTATCGACATTTTTTGAAATTTATCTTTATAATTTATTTTCAAGGCAATACTGACATAAAGAATAGTTTTAGTGAAAACCGCAAATCAATCGACCAATTATTCTGTTTTTATAATCATTTAAAATTTGAACCTACCCACTCCCATTGAACACAGTTCAGTTTGCGCTACTTAACCTCAAATTTTGAACTCAAAATTTAAGTTTATGTCTAAACTTCTAAAAAAATTTAATGAGATGCAAAAAATAACGATAAAAAATAGTTGTTCGTTACTTCAAAGTCTAAAGCGCCCTCTATCGGCATTTTTTGAAATTTATCTTTATAATTTAATTTCAAGACAATACTGACATAAAGAATAATTTTCGTGAAAACCACAAACGAATCAACGAATTTTTCCGTTTTTTATAATCATTTCAAATTTTGGACCCTAAACTTTGATGGCGCCTATCTCCTTCGGAAGACGTTTGGGACCCTTAGTTTCCCATTTAATATTATTTGTCTTGATGTGTACTATCACCCCTTAAAGTTTTGCCCAGTAGTTTAGATACACCCTGTATATACACTATATTGCCATTGATTATGGGACACTTGCGATTTTAGACATTTTACTAAATATCTAGAAAAATACATGAGGAATCATCTCGAAACTCTTAGTGTATTAATATAATAGTATAAGTCATACATCTTTGTGAAGATTTTTTCCCGAAACTCCAAAGGGGACCGTCAACAAATTAAAAAAGAATGAATATCTTTTGAATAACCCTGTCAAAACTAATGTAGCAAAAGCGCTCAAACTCTAGATTTTGATTGAATGCTTTATTGTAATAAGCCTTGTTCATTTTTATGCAAATAGCATGCATACTCGCAGAGTAATTAAGGTTTTTATAAAAATGATCCCAAATTTTTCCAAGTTTTTTCCTTATAATTTTCAGAGTTCTTAATATAAAATATTATTTTTTTCAGAAAATATGACAAACAACATTGCACACAGTACCCTGTAATCAGAATTAAAAAATAATGAAAATTGTATAAAAAATGAGTTGGTTTACTAAATAATTTTTTACTGCGCATGCGTCAACGATATCAAAATTTCATTTGCATATTATGTTAGCTAAATGTATAGAGCAACTTTTGTGAAAGTCACAAAATCATAACTTGAAAATTCTGACAATAATCGTCAATTGAATAAGTCGAAAATCCGTTATTCTCAAAATGAAGCAAAAACAAGAGGGGTTGCATCCATATATTCATTGATTAGTGTCAATATAGAATACACAATATGGGATGTACTACTGCATTTGGATAAAATCCCTCATTTCTTTGCTTTATTTCGGAAACAACGGATTTTGTCCTTTTTCTATAGACGATTACTTTCAGAATTTTCAAGCTATGATTTTGAGACTTTTACAAAAGTTGCTCTATACATTTAGCTAACATAATATGCAAAAGAAATTTTGATATCTTTGACGCATGCGCATTAAAAAATTATAGAGTAAACCTACTCATTTTTCATACAATTTTTATTATTTTTTTATTCTGATTACAGGGTACTGTGTACAATGTTGTTTGTCATATTTTCTGAAAAAAATAATATTTTATATTAAGAACTCTGAAAATTATAATGGAAAAACTTGGAAAAATTTGGGACCATTTCTATAAAAACCTTAATTACTCTGCGAGTGTGCATGCTATTTGCATAAAAATGAACACAGTGTATTATAAAAAGGCATTCAATCATAATCTAGAGTTTGAGCGCTTTTGCTACATTAGTTTTGACAGGGTTATTCAAAAGATATTCATTCTTTTTTAATTTGTTGACGGTCCCCTATGGAGTATCGGTAAAAAATCTTCACGGAGATGTATGACGTATACTATTATATTTATACACTAATGCTCTTATTCACCATCTACCTCAACCTAGGAAACCTCGGTCGAACGCTCAAATGAAATTCAAGATAACATTTGATTGGACATTATCAAGGAGACGTCCAATCAGGATTGAAGATGAATACCGTTTAAGCGTTCGACCGAGGTTTTCGATGTAACTCGGGGTCGAAGTAGTTGGTGAATAAGAGCGTTAGAGTTTCGAGATGATTCCTCATGTATTTTTCTAGATATTTAGTAAAATGTCTGAAATCGCAAGTGTCCCATAATCAATGGCAATATAGTGTATATACAGGATGAGTCATAAATATCGAAACAATAGGATATCTCCTTAAATATTGCCTCTAGACCCATACTTCCAATTGCAAAAACTCATTAAAAAAGTGAAATTTCTGATAATATAAGTTGCAACTCCATGGGGGGGTCTAGTTGAAAAAATTCGAAAATGAAATTTTTATACGGCCCCTGTAGAGCAAAATTCCCAATTAGGAAATTATTTCTTATTCATTCCTAAATTGTACAAAAAAGTTTCATCTCCCTATCTGAAAACCTAATAGAGATATCAAAACCTAAAGTTCTCAAAAATTCGTGACTTACACCACCTTATCATGCTTGTAAACGAAGTTTTTTTCATCCATTTTCAATGCAAATAAGGGAACGTCCACAAATTGTAACGTTATTGTATGTCGGTTTAAGACCGTGCCTCTTATTTGGCCATAATAAAGCAGCGTTTTGATTTTAAATTGAAATTTGTTTCTAAAACATGTTGATCGTTAGCACTGAAGGTCTGAATAAATCATAATACTTAGGTCCGGTCCTAAACCGACCCATAGGAAAAAAAGTTCCGCCCGGCATGAAATAATGCGGGTCCGGAAAATCATAATCCGGACCAGCCTGGAAAAAAACTTAAATCGTAGCCGGCTCAGCCGTGAATTTCTACATAGTTTTTTACTTCAGTATAGTTAAAAATTGTTTTGCGTGGAAGAGTTCTGACCAAAAATACTTAATATAGAATTTCATTTTTTATATTTATACTTTTTATTATTAAAGAGGCGCCAAAGGCTGTGATATATTTATTTCATCAATGAATTTATGTTTAAATGTAAATATTTCACTTATATTTTATTATCGCTAATCCATATCCCGTGCGTTGAAGACTTTGAAAAATGTTATGTAGTAAAACCTTTTAAGACGGAATCACATAGGAAAGAAAAAATACCTAATAGACAAATGCCCTTCCCATGAAAGTTAAATGGAGTTTATTTTTTATCTCAGATATTATTGTATTTATTTTGCATGAATCAACACATTTCTGTTTAAGACAGAATTCCGTCATAGGCAGATTTTTTTTCTCTGGTTTTATTTTGTTTAATTTTTTAACATTTAAATATGCTATTCTAAAAAAATTAATTTTATAGTTTTTTTATTGTTTTGTAAAATAAAAGAGGTTTTACAATTTATGTGGTTTTCGTACAAATATTGATTAAATCAAATTTTACTTATTTTATGTACGTATTAGGTCTGTCGTTTTAATACGGATTGTTCGAGACCGCGATTAAAAAATTCGTCCAGTGCAAGTCTGGGAAAAAGGAAGCAGTCCCCTCCGGCATGAAAAATACATTAGACCCGGATAGGCGAGTCTTCAAAAAAAAGTAACGTCTCGGTCCTGATCTCATTTGAGCCCAGAATACAGATTTTTTAACAGCCTCTACAGGACGATAAAAATATTGAAGTTGTGAGAGCTAAATTTTTAAAAAAGGACTTAATTTGCATCTTAGAAAAGCATTCTTTTAAATAACTAATGGAGAGTAAAACAGTACATTTCGTTTTTCTGGTATAATGAATTTTTTTCCCGACTCTTTAATGTCTTTAAATTAATAAAAGTTAAGAATTGTTAAAGAAAAATTACAAACTTGAAACATATCATTTTTAATTATTTTACCTTACTTTTGTTCAAAAAAATGAAAAATTATTTACTTTTGAAAATATGATTTTTTAAAATAAATATTTTTAATAGTTCTAAAATAAATATTGAAAAACAAAAGCCTCGAAACAAAACTAAAATCAGATTTTCATTTTCAGTTAAATAGAAAGAAATTTTAATCCGATAAATAATGTTTGGAGTTATAACGATTTTTAACTACCAACGATTTTTAACTATTGAAACCAGTACTAACCATATGAAATTTTTATAAATTTTATAATAAATTTTAGCATGTAATTTTCTTAGCAAATTATATGGCTAACATACACAAAAAAAGAAAAAAATCAAAAATCTAACTCAAAAGATAGATTTTTTACGCGTTTCCTTCAACTGTTAAAGTAACATTGTCTTTTGAATTGCGCGCATTTCAATTTGTGTCTAATCCCTTAAAACCTGATGAATTATTCAAACGGTTATAACTCCGCGAATTTTTAAGATATGAAGATGCAACTTTTTGTGTATTATTCAGAACTGGATAAGGAAAGTTTCCCTAACTGGAATTTTTATCCTACGGGGGCCGTATAAAAAGTTAATTTTCGTACTTTTTAAAATAGACCCCCCATGGAGTTGCAACTTATCAAAAATTTCACCTTTTTTATGAATTTTTGCAATTGGAAGTATGGGTCTAGGGGCAATATTTAAGGAGATAGCCTATTGTTTCGATATTTATGACTCACCCTGTATAAACAGTAAAAATGTTTCTGTATGTTCCTGTATATATATGCAGGGTGTATCTAAACTACCGGGCAAGACTTTAAGGGGTGATAGTACACATAAAGACAACTAATATTAAATGGGAAACTAAGGTTCCCAAACGTCTTCCGAAGGAGATAGGCGCCATCAAAGTTTAAAGTCCAAAATTTTAAATGACTAAAAAATACGGAAAAATTGGTCGATTCGTTTGCGGTTTTCACGAAAACTATTCTTTATGTCAGTATTGTCTCAAAAATAAATTATAAAGATAAATTTCAAAAAATGCCGATAGAGGACGCTTTAGACTTTGGAGTAACGAACAACTATTTTTTACTGTTATTTTTTGCATCTCGTAAATTTTTTTTAGAAGTTTAGACATAAACTTAAATTTTGAGCTCAAAATCTGTGGTTAAGTAGCGCAAACTGAACTGTGTTCAATGGGAGTAGGTAGGTTCAAATTTCAAATGATTATAAAAAACAGAAAAATCGATCAATTGATTTGCGGTTTTCACTCAAATTATTGTTTAAGTCAGTATTGCCTTGAAAAAATGCTATACACATAAACTTCAAAAAATGCCGATAGAGGGCGCTTTAGATTTTGGAGTAACGTACAATTATTTTTTACAGTTATTTTTTGCATCACATGAAATTTTTTTAAAAGCTTAGACATAAACTTAAATTTTGAGCTGAAAATATGAATCGTTGAGAGGGCTAAGTAGCACAAACTGAACTGTGTTCAATGGGGGTGGAGAGGTTGAAATTTCAAATGATTATAAAAAACAGAAAAATTCGTCAATTCGTTTGCGGTTTTCTCTAAAACCATTCTTTATGCCAATATTTCCTTGAAAATAAATTTCAAAAAATTGCGCTAGAGGGCGTTTTAAACTTTAGAGTAACCAACAGCTATTTTTAACCGTTATTTTTTTTTATCTAAATAAATGTTTTAAAAGCTTAGACTCAAATTTTAAGCTCAAAATCTGAATCGTTGTGATTAATTAAGTAGCGAAAAATTGAGCTGAGTTCGTAGGGTGGACAGGGTAACATTTAGGCTCCTGAAAACAGTTCATTTTGCGCTTCTTAACCCCTCCCAACTATTCAGAATTTGAGCTCAAAATTTAAGTCTAAGTTTTTGCAAGTATTTAATTAGATAAAAATAACAACAGATAAAAATTGTTGTTGGTTACTCTAAAGTTTATGGCGCCCTCTAACGGAATTTTTCGAAATTTATCTTTAAAATTTATTTTCAAGGAAATACCGTCGTAAAGAATGGTTTTAAAAAAAACCGCAAACGAATCGACCAATTTTTCCGTTTTGTATAATCATTTGAAATTCCAACCTTCCCATCCCCAATAAACACAGTTCAGTTACCGCTACTTAACCTTTGTCAACGATTCAGATTTTCAGCACAAAATTTAAGTTTATGTCTAAGCTTCAAAAAAATTTAACGAGATGCAAAAAATAACGGTAAAAAAATAGTTGTACATTACTCCAAAAGTCTAAAGCGCCCTCTATCGACATTTTTTGAAATTTATATTTTCAATTTACTTTCAAGACAATACTGACAAAAAGAATAGTTTTAGTGAAAACCGCAAATCAATTAATCAAGTATTCGGTTTTTTACAATCATTTGAAATTTGAACCTACCCACTCCCATTAAACACAGTTCAGTTTGCGCTACTTAACCTCAAATTTTGAGCTCAAAATTTAAGTTTATGTCTAAACTTCTAAAAAAAATTAATGAGATGCAAAAAATAACGGTAAAAAAAAATGTTTGTTACTCCAAAGTCTAAAGCGCCCTCTATCGGCATTTTTGGAAATTTATCTTTATAATTTTTTTTTCAAGACAATACTGACATAAAGAATAGTTTTCGTGAAAACCGCAAACGAATCCACCAATTTTTCCGTTTTTTATAATCATTTCAAATTTTGGACCCTAAACTTTGATGGCGCCTATCTCCTTCGGAAGACGTTTGGGACCCTTAGTTTCCCATTTAATCTTGTTTGTCTTTATGTGTACTATCACCCCTTAAAGTTTTGCCCAGTAGTTTAGATACACCCTGCATATACAGGGTGTTTCGCTACCAGACCGTCAAACTTGAAGGGGTGATAGTAGACATCAGTGTTCTCGCTGACATTTGTCCAACGTTAGTAATTTGGCTAACTAAAAATAAAAAACATTCGCCAAATGAAAAAAGTATTAGCCAAATAGATTCGCCGTGTAGCACAAAAAAAAAAAAAAAAAAAAAAAAAATATCCTTTAAGGGTGTTGTTAAATCAAAAAGGGTAACTTTGTGACATATGCTTTAATTTTTTTGCATGAAATGCATGAAAATAGCAGGTGTTGTTATTCAGAAGCTGTCTAATTGCACTCAATTTTCTGTTTTTTTAAAAAAACACAATAGATCTTTTATAAGTAGCCTTCAAAGTTAACATTTTTGAGCACATTTCCCGACGAAAGCAGGAAAAACGGGTGATCACGTGATCAAAATAGCTTAAAACTGGATAGGTAATTTAATTATCATAAAATGAAAAAATAAGTTCGATTCGAAATCGCTTCCATAGTTAGGCATTCCAACTTTATATCTTTGTATTAAAAAATGAATTTGTAAATGTGTCAAAACATTTTGCGCTAGTTGAGCGGAGCAGTTGAGAACAACCTTAACGCACTCCTTTTTTTTCCAATATGTTCTAAAATAACCAAATTTTTTATAACTGCGACTACGATTGTTATTAATCTAATTTCAACTATCTGCTACTAATATATTGAAAATATGTATATATTGAAAATATGTATGTACGCAAAAAGAAAGGAAAAACAAAATTGAGCACTAGCAATTTGGCGAATCAAATCTCATGTTTACTCGCCAAATGAAGAAGTTAGTCGCAATTTGGCGCATTGGCGAGCGACAGCGAGAACACTGGTAGACATAAAGACAAACATTATTAAATAGGAAACCATGGAGCGCAAACGTCTTCTGTAGGAGCTAGGGGGCATTAAAGTTTAAGGTCCAAAAATTCAAATGCTGAAAAAAATTAGAAAAAAGGGTCGTTTTGTTTGCGGTTTTCTCTAAAATCATTCTTTATATCACGATTTTTAATTTTTTTAATTTTAAAGGTTAAGTTCGAAAATTGTTGATAGAGGGCGCTTTAGACTTTAGAGTAACGAACAAATACTTTTTGCCGTTCTTTTGTGCATGGGGTTGAAATTATTCTAAAGTTTAGACTTTAACTTAAATTTTAAGCCCAAAATCGGAAACATGGGGATCGGTTAACTAGGAAAAATTTAACTGTGAACCGAGGGGGAGATTTTAAACGCTCATAAACATTGGACAAACTAATCGATTTTGTTGCGGTTTGCGTGTAGATCATTCCCTTGGTAATTATTTTATTCAAAATGACGTACAGCTATGGTGTCCTCATTTTTTCATAGAGGGCGCTTCCGACACATCTCCGACATTTCAATGGCATTACTCCTGGGTGTTTTACTACCAGACTACCATATTTCCAGGAAGTGTTAGGGATGCGAAAGCGACACGGAATCACATAGGAATGTAACGTTGAAAATGTCTTTTTTTGCGAGTTATGGTTAAAGGAAGCAGAGAAAAAACAACAGAAAAAAGCAGAGAAACAGCAACACGTTAATATGACATAAAACAGTTTATTTAAAAGTTTTACTTGAAAAGATGTTCGAAATTACGACCAGAAGTAATTCAACATATTTGACAGCGGCGTCGCATGCAATTTCTCACGCTTTGAAAGATTCCTGGTATCTTTGATAGATTTCCGGAAGCTACAGAAATGCGAGCAGCTAAATCTTTAATTGATGCCACGGAATTCTCATACACCCAACTTTTCATGTGACCCCAGCAGAAGAAGCTCATACTTGATAGGTCCGATGATCTGGCAGGCCAATAAACCGAGACACCACGACCTATCAACCGCTGTCCATATGTTACGTTGAGGTATCGGTGAACTTCATTGATAAAATGTGGAAGAGCCCGATTGTGCTGGAACCACATAGAGCCGCGCAACGAGATAGAAACTTTACCGCGCATTACCATTCAGCTACATCTACCGCAAGAAAATCGCAGCGTCATCTACTATCGCTGTCAAGTAATTTGCCGGACATTTTCTGGTCGTAATTTCGAACACTTTTTGCAGTAAAACCTTTAAATAAACTTTGTTCTGTCACTTTAACATATTGCTGTTTCTCTACTTGTTTCTGTTGTTTTTTCTCTGCTTTTTTTTTAAACGTAGCATGTAAAAAAACATTTTTCAACGTTACATTCCTGTGTGATTCCGAGTCGTCCTTGCATCCTTTACACTTCCTGGAAGTATGGTGGTCTGGTAGTAAAAAACCTAGGAGTAATACCATTGAAATGTCGGACATGTGTCGGAAGCGCCCTCTATCAAAAAATGAGGACATGAAAGCTGTACATCATTTTGAATAAAATAATTACCAAAAGAACGACCTACATGCAAACCGCAACAAAATCGATTAGTTTGTCCAATGTTTATGAGCATTTAAAATCTCTCCCTCGGTTCACAGTTAAATTTTCGCTAGTTAACCGATCCCCATTTTTCCGATTTTGAGCTTAAAATTTAAGTTAAAGTCTAAACTTTAGAATAATTTCAACCCCATGCACAAAAGAACGGCAAAAAGTATTTGTTCGTTACTCTAAAGTCTAAAGTGCCCTCTATCGAAAAATTTTGAACTTAACCTTTAAAATAAAAAAAATAAAAAATCGTGATATGAAGAATGATTTTAGAGAAAACGCAAACAAATCGACCCTTTTTTCTAATTTTTATTTGCGTTTCAATTTTTGGACCTTAAACTTTAATGGCCCCTAGCTCCTACAAAAGACGTTTGCGCCCCAAGGTTTCCTATTTAATAATTTTTGTCTTTATGTCTACTATCACCCCTCAAATTTTGTCGGTCTGGTAGCGAAACACCCTGTGTATATATGTCAACATTTGAACGGAGGGTGGTTTTGAAGCCTGGGGGTCATGATCGGTGAAAATATACCAAAATTTTCTAGAAGTGTTTTCCTCCGGACGGCTGCAATAGGAAGCTTTTTACTTTTTGTAATGAAAGCTACCTAAAAGATATAAAAAAATATGTAACGTAAAATGGGGTGAATCGGAACACTTTTCAACTTTAACGTTAAAAAAAGGCAACAATTAATTTTGTTATTTTTTTATTTTTCTACTAGAAACTTCGGTCTTGTTTTGTTCTTTACTTTTTAAGCAAAAACGAAACATTTTTACTGTTTATATATATTTTATTTATTTTTTTAACGGTGATCCGATGCAACCCGCAGACAGGGGTGAATCAGTACAAATGTTATAATCTTTATTGATTCCGATTGAAACTTTAATAGGGTTAATAAAAACAGGTAATAATGATAAAGAAGGAATAAGAACACGTAGTTACTGTGAAACCAAGCCTTTATTTTATATACAAGTAAAGATGTATCTTTTTAAAAATTAAAAAACAACTTTGAGATCAAGAAAAATTTAAATTTATTTTAAGAAATTATATTCGAATTGCAGAAGTAGAATTTAATACAAATTCAGCCCTGTTCTGTGTTATCCTTTATTAGTAGTCATTGGGTAAGTGAATCTATTGAGTAGCCCCAATCGCTGCATGTATAAATACGATCTACTAATACGCCCTCATCCCCAGCCCTTAGTACTCTTTGCATCCCTCTCTTTTTTAATTGGTTTTTCATTTTGAGATGTTTGTGTAATGTTGTCGATGTCAAATAATAATTCTGTGCAGTTTCTCTAACTAATTTGCTATTTTTAAATTCTTTCATTGCGTGTTCCATATCTGTTGGATTAGGCGTTGACTTTTTTGTTTAACCAAGTAATTTCTTGGCACTTTTAAACTCTTCAAATAATTAGAACAAACAAAATATTGTTACAATACATATTCAAACATAGTTTTCATATATTACATGAAACTATTACTGTATAGAAAAATAAAACATGAGAGAAAACGTGTTCCGATTCATCCCGTAAATCTTAAACTTCTGATCTTACAAGCCATTTTCCATTTTCTCATTATGTAGTTAAAAAATAAGTAGAATTTAATACAGCATATCCTTTACAGGTCTATCATTAATTAAAATTCCCTTTTCTTAGATTTAGAATACGAAAAATACTGTACTTACATACAAAGTTTTGAAGATGTTGAAAAAATGAGGTTTTTGAAGATCCTCTTGAAGTTTTTTTATATACCCCAATAGTGGTGCCAACATGTCAAAACTGTATTTCCGAACTCTTAATGTTATTACTTTCTTAGAAAAAAAATTGGAAATTAAAAATATCATCACATATATTTATAATGAATTTATTTGTATGACCGGGAAGTTTCGTTCCTTTTCACACCGGTGTTCCTATCACCCCATTTTACGGTATGTAACAGAAAATAATGGATTAAATAAATCTTGTGAAAAACGCGCTTATTTATTTTCATGTCATCATATTGCATCATATTTATCATCTGTTTTCGCACCCAAAGTGAATTTTTTTAAAATTTATTAAATCCCTATTCCTTTAAATTACTAGGAGCCTCTACCGACTAGTTTGTTCTGCTCTAAATTTATGCTAAGCTTTGCAAAATTTTACTTTTATTCATAATTTTATTTTTAATTTCGGAATTTAAAAAAAAATTGGAATTTTGGATTTTGTTTAACTATTTGATTTGAAAATTTTTAATTTGATAAAAATAAAAAACTTCGTTTTACAATTATTTTAAAGTTAAATTTATTGTTGCTACCACCTACATAAGGATTTGGCAATTATTAATTAACAATTTTGGATTCATAAATAACAGCATAAGTTGTTGTGAAAGAAATATTAAACGAAACCCTCTGTGCGGTCTGCGATCACACTTACCCACTTGTTTTACTAACCATTTTTCCACATGTAAAATGAGTTGAGATTTTTTGACGTTAAAATGATTTTAAAAAATACTAATAAATGTTTTCTTTCGTAATATCTAAAATCAGAAAGGCATGTATATGTATGCGTACCTTTCTGAATTTGTTTTTTTCGTACACCAATGATGCAAATATGTTAAAACATTGTCGATGATTTTGAAATGATTTTAATACATTTGAAAATGCTTACAGATAAAACTTTATCGTGATTTTTTTTCAACATGAGATTAACCTTTTCAATATTCTATTAGGGCAGTTTAAACCTTAAGAAAATTTAACTAGCAGGCCATATTCGTCTTTTCTTAAAATCATTGAAATTATAAATAACGCTTCACAGAATTTACATGCCAAAGAAAGGGACTCAATTTCTACATAGCATAAGTTTTATTATTCCTTGAAACTTTTCGCCATATTCTGTGATTGTTACTAAGCAATAAATTCCTATCCTTGGAGGTCAATAATTATTTACCATTTATCATTTATAACATGTTCTGGACGTGAGACTGTGCAGTAAATGTATCGTCGCGAAAAGGTAGCTGTTCCATAAAGAAGAAACTTGGCTTTTCTTACTGGAAATAAGTCTATAGAGTTAATTTTTTATTAGGAATATGTACGATGATACATCTGATTTATCCATATCACTTTTCTGTTACGTGTTTATGTAAGAAAAGCTTTTGTCATCAATCTTTATCTTCAGAATGTTTTGTTAAATATTATGAATAATGTTGAGTTCTTTCGTAGATTTCGTTTTTATGCAATATATGTTACAAAACATGATTTAGATAAATTAAAACGTATTCAGTAAAATAATAAATGAGAATGAAGGAGTTGCAGGAAACGTTAAGCAAAGCTATAAATATTAAAATCATAAAATATCGATATAAAAAGTATTATGTATAGCATATAAATATACACCTTTTAGCTATTGAAATGATTCTCAGTTCGGTAAAATTTATTGATAGTCAGTAACACACCTGGCATTAAACGCATACGGCACTATTCAATCTAAAATAAGATAAAATTTTGTGGTCCAAAAATTCAACAATATCTTAGATAAGTGTGTAATTCAGTCTCTCAATGTTATTTGCAGAACTAAATTTATTTCATTATATTTAACCAATTAATTATTCGTCATATATTACTCATTCGGGTTGTAGTGTTAGAAAGTGTATAAATTTTCATATTTAAATTACACATGTGAGTAAAATCACACCAATTTTCATTACTTTGGAATTTTTTCTTGCTTAATGTTGCAATTTTAATTTTGAGTTGAGTAAATAATACATTTCTATAAAAAAATTAATGAATCGTCGTAACTAATGAAAGTCATCGTTAGACATATGAGACGTGGATATCTTTATTGTACAAAATCATTCTGGACTAGTTCTGATGTGCCCAATAATATATAAACTCCCCGTACCGATGATAAATTTCTAAACACTGCGGTGATATATTCATAGTGGAAAGCGTGCAACTGGTATCCGTGGGTATTAACCAAATTTATTTCATAGCAAAGAGATTATTCTCACAAATACGCAAGTGGCATCATTAGCAATATTCGTTACTATCCTGCAAAAAGTAGATTTTCTTTAAGCGCTAGAGTACCATCTCTCGTCTTAACCCTTTGAGCTCTGGGATGTAAATTTCTCCAAAAATCCAAATGTCACATTGGCACCAATATTTTGCAAAGAAAAAAACCGGTTAACTATAAACACGAAAAAATGCATTAAACCTTTATCAAATAAATTTCGTCGAATTTTCTGGTGTCATTGTGACATTTCGGAATTAAAATTATGTGGTAGAAAATTCTACCATCAGAGCTTAAAGGGTTAAGGTGTGGTAATCCTCTCACTTCCTCCCGTATACTTTCCCATAGCAACTTTAGAAGTCTAGGTCTTTTTTAGGATCAAAATAATAATTTCACTCTTTTTTTGGCAACTTAAGGGGCCCCTTGTTCTGACTCGAGGCTTACATCTGCTCTAATATAATTTTACACTCTTAAATAATCTTTTACAAATATATTTTAGCCAATAAGTGTTTCGTTACGTTGTTTTAGCCAATACAACAATCTCTTCACTACCTGGGTGCACATATCGCTCATCCACAAGAAAAGTGACTTATCTCGAAAAATTCGTTTTGCGTTTTATTCCAATAATAGATCTGTCATAGGTACGGCTTGCTATACAAACAGTTTCATAAGTTGTAGTTACTCGTAAAATCATTTTATTTTGCTATTTGTCCATTTTTCACCACAGAAGCGGGGTGGAGCCGATCCAGTGGCGTGGTCGGTTCCGCCATCGCCTCCCACACCGCTGGACCCTGGTTCGAATCCAGCTAGCGGCATGGATGTCTTGTGTTGTCCATGTGATGTGTATTAAATGTATGTACTGTATTTCATGTAATAATAAAGTGTTCTGTAATGGTTTCTGTGTATTAAGGATCATTCGAGGTAACAGCCATTGTAGCTTCTAGACCTCAAAACATTGTTCTCTCAAACCCTCTCAAAGCGGGGTGGATTGTTTGGGGAGGTAAGTTTATCCCAGTATCAAGGTATAAAATACCCTGTAAACTACATCATTTGTCTTCATTCTTAAGGGTTTTACAATTTTATATACTTTTATACTCATGTGTGCTATAATTTCATGGCACAGAAAAATCATGCAAATTTTCTTTTGCGTCTTCTGTGAAATAAATTTTTGTCGAGATGTGCCACTTTTCTTGCTTGTGAGCGTTTATGGACCTCCATTCTTTCCTACATAAATACTAAACTGTTTTTTTTTTCATTTTGATTTCATTTATTAATGGCTAAACTTTTTTTTTCTTTTAAGCAAACCAATAATTGTCAATGTTTATGCTGATTTCTTTATAAAACAGATTTTATTTTCACTTAAGTTTTCAAAATCATTTTAAGAAAGTGCTACCAAAAAATTCAGAAATTTTCATAATGATTTAACTTATATCTTTTATAGAAAAATAATTTGTGGATTCGTATATCGTTCGCATTTTAAAGGCCTTAAATTTTTAACTGTGAGAAATTATGTTAGTGAAAATAATATTGATTTTTTAAGGGGATTGGTAATTTTTTATCCTTATTCGCGAGCATAAATTTCTTGTCCCCTAAAGTATGTTTCCGAAACTTTCTTTCTTTTGCCATCTAGAATATCAAATTTTTTTTTTTAAATAAAAGAGTATTTGGAGTGCTGTTTTAGCTTTCGTAACGCTGATGTATAAAAGTAATACGTAATAAATGCCAATTTGCAGCACGCCCTTTAGCTACCAACAACTTGATTGAGACCTAAAATATTAGATGTTGCTACCGCGCATAAAGAAACAACACAGATGCATTGCCTTCCATAGAGATAAGATAATAGGTCTTTTTCTACAACGACACTTACTTGATACCGCATCTGGATGAAATGCTATTTTACGGTAATTAATTATTTCTTAGCACAACTGTTTCAAACTGTGGTCTGCGGAATACAACTTTTTTTTAGTTACCTTTTCCTTATTTAATTAACAGAAATTCTGTGATTTTATTATGTTAAGATTAACTAAAATGTTTTAGAATCCCTCGGGCCACCGCACTTTTACACTATTGAAATTTGTGAAGCACAGTAGAAGAAAATTTTTACAGGTAGAATTTTTTTTTAATGATTTACCTTTGGTACCAAAACAACATTAATACAACATTTTTAAGCTTGTATAGCATTTCATAGATAGTAATGCATTTACATTTTAGAGTTTTATAATCGACATTCTTAATTGCCATTTATTTGAATTTTTTATGATCACATGTCACTACAAAATTCTCCGAGCTTTCACAGCTTTCATGATTTCAAATACAGAGATTTCAAACCTATATTATTTCAAATCTTAATTGTATTTATTAACATCTTTTCTGCAGTTCTAGTCAATATTAAAATTCTGAAACATTTTATTAGCATAATTTTGGTACGCATCTCAACTTTAAACTTAAATCGTAGAAGATTTTACTTCTCAAAATACTTTCGGGTATTTTCAAACTAAGTTTTTGTTTTAAAAATAAATGCCTGCTATCAAAATGTAAAACAAAACATCTCGCAAACCATTTTTCACGCAGTCTTACTGTTCTAAGTTATTATGATTTATAGTTTAATCACTGGATGGAAAGTTCACTGTGCGTTAAACATAAAATTTACAAAAGCTTTTTATCTAGTGTAATTATCTCTAGAAATGAAAAAAAGGAAAACTGAGATAGTCGTAATTGGTCCATAGAGACTTCTTTTTTAACAGCATCATTGTAAATGAAAACTGCCATTTTCTAAAAGTTATTTTTTTTTTTTTTTCATATGCAATATAATTTTATTCCATAAGAAGAAGTGTGGCTTTATTTAGAAATTTTTCAGATATCACAACTAAATATTGCATATTTTGACTAAATAAAAGATTCCATATCAATGTTTTCGATTAAAATTTTAACAGCATTTGAATGAACAATGTTATGATTCATCACAAACCTGTCACTTTTCGCATGTTTTCGCGTAAACGTTAATGATTGCAATCCCAATGCTGTGATGAAAAATAAATTATGATATTTAATCGTTTAGTGTACTTAAAAAATTTTCGAATACAAATCGCAATTGGAGTTAAACATTTATTAATAAAATTAGTTGAAACTGGAGATTATTCACAATTAAATTAAAAAAGATTTGTTTAAATCACAATAAACACAAAACAATACAAATGACGTAAAATATCACAGCCCGTCATCATCACTGTAAACACATGCTCGTAAAGGAGAAAATTACAAATGAATATTTTATCTATTTATCTATATATTTTTTTAGTTCAAATAATAAAATTATTTGAAGGGCAAAAAGTAACACTTGTCTAATATTCAGCACTTGTTCAATAGTTAAAGCTTTCAAAAAGAATAGAAAAGCCCCAAAATTCACGAAGGTTGTTTCTATGAGAAAGTAGAAAAATTGTATGCTAACTAAAGCAAATAATATATTTTTTAAATTTCTTCTATCTTTACAAAAAAAATGTAATCGTGAAAATTTTCGAAATCCCGTTTTCGACAGATTTACATGTTTTAGGGGTCAGAGAACCCGAAAAACATGCTTTTACAAAATGTCTGTCAGAAAGACCGCGAGTCTGTAAGTCTGTCTGTCAGTTTTTTTGTCTTTGTGTGAAAAAAAAATTGGGGATCTTTATCTCAAGAACTAATGCGCGGAATTTCGCAAAATTTTAGATTCTGTTAAACGTTGATATAAACTACATCTGATAAGTTTTTGATGTATATTGCTCATGAGGTAACGCTGCTATGCTGCATTATTTACCTCAATGGTCATAGCTCAAGAACAAGTGCAGGAATTTTCCTGAAATTTTAGATGGTATTGATTACATTATGGTTCAAATCGTACAACAGGTGGCGCTGCCATCGTGCATTATTCGTGATTATCGTTATTGCTCTATCTCAGGAACTAAAGCCAAGAAATTTTCTAAAACTTGTGATTCAGACAGTCCCTGATATAGATTAGTGTTCTTAAGTGTTTAATCGCCCTACAGATGTCTCTGCTTTTTGGCTCCTGCTTTTCTACAGATGCCGCTGTATTTTCTATGATTTCGCAAAAAATGTATCTCATGAAATAACGCATGGATTTTCATCAAACTTCAGATTTAGTTAGCACCTAATAAAAAAAAATATCCTGATTAGGTTTTGGTGTACATCACCCAATATGTGGCACTTTTATGCAGATTTTTTTAACATTTTGTAATAGCTCATTTATGAAAATGCTCTTCTTTAAAAAAAAATTAAATATATAATTATTACATAATTTTGTAGAGTCACTTAAAATTTTATGAAGATCGGATGTATAGTTCAAATGCACGGATAATCGAAACTATTCCGTTACATTACGCTCAATGGGAAAAAATAGTTTCAAGTGCATTTTAATGATGTTAGACCTTTTCAAGCATAAAACACTTCATATGCATCTATGAAATACACACTAAAATATACATTCTGTGCATTATGTTGTGCAAAGTTTTTTTTATTAATATACAAGGCCACACAAAAATATTCTATTACATAATGGTATAGGGGGAAACATCGTTTGCGGTGCGTTTTAGTTATATCAAACTATTTCACATTTAAAGAAATTGATATATGTTACTAACATTTACTACAAGTAAATTCCTGTATAATATAAAGCATTTAGTATTTAAAAGGGCATAGGAAAAAAATCCGGATACTGTATTGTGTTCGAAGTACTGTATATTTTAGAAACTTCGTTATAGTACGAACGCACCTCATTTGTTATGTCTGATGTATAATTTCCGACTTGTTTTTTTAAGTATAAATGTTTCATCAAACACATGTGTTTTCAGTTAAAACAGGGTATAAAACTGTGAAGTCATATAAATTTTTAATGGAATTTTAATTAACCTTTCAAATTTAGGCAATATTTTCTCAAATTTTCGTTAAGAATATCGTTTATGCATAATTTTCCATAATGAAAACTATTTAATATATTTCAGTTTTTTTCAGTATTATGTACAAACTTACAAGCTATATATTGCTTCACAACATACCGATAGCAGAGCTCCCAAATGGTCCGCGAACTGAACATCGATATTTTTAACAAAAAATTTCATGATACGTTTCTACAGTATTTGAACTACAATTAACTTCCAGAGTTTGTTTCTTGGCAGTTTGCACGAAAAATCTAAAAGGAAAATTTCTCTTAGAAAATTCTGATGTTCAGTTGGCAGACCATTTGGTAGCCTTGCAATAGATAAACAGAATCCAGTGACAAAACTTTATTTTAATATCAAAAAGCTTTTTGAGAAATGAGGTTTCTCATACGTAAACAATGAAAAACGCAAATTAAGATTTTTAATTAGCACGAAAAACTACTCATAAAGTTTACAACTTTAAAATCACTCATATTTGTCACTGTTCATATTTTTGTGTATATATTACATATTTTTGTGTTGTTAAAATATATTGTTTACTTTTCTTGACTCTATAAATCTTCACTTCCGGTTTCAGAAAGTAAATTTTTGGTTTATATTTTGAGCTATAACTTTGCTTTAAATTATTTCTTGACCAAAAATAAGGCATTTTTGAAATATTAAATGTTTCAACATTAATTTAAAATAATAAAAAATCGGAATTTTTCAACTCGGATTTGTCGGTAAGCGCAAACCTCAAATGAACGGTGACGAAGCATTCAAAATTTGGGGACGACCTCAAAGTTGAATCCCTCATATCACATTTCCCGAAGTTTTTGTTTTAAATACTTATTTAATTTTAAAAAGGTGATAAGAAGATTTGTGTGTTTATAAATAGCCTAAAAAGTTTTACATTTTAAAGTTGTGAAAGTTTTAAATAAAGTTCGGTTATAAAAATTTGTCACTTTATATAAATATGCTGTTAATGTGATAATGAATAGTAATGTTTGATATTTACTGGTATTGATAGTTAAAAATTCATATTTTGTGAGTTGTACCACACTTCAAATAAGTTAGTGAAATTACAATAATTGTAACAATACTCATGATCGTCAAATTAACAAACAAATTGAGTCTAATAAGTTCAGATTTTGTTCGAAACTTTTGAGCAGTAGAAGAAGCAAAAGAGAGACGTATATCTTTAAAGGAAAATGCTATACAGAAATTTACCTGTCCATTTTGGAAAAGCCTACTTGCAATAGAATATTTTTTCAAGCTTAAAGCGCATTTCAACCGAACTGTTGCCAATATTTTTCAAGAATATTTACTTTGACTTTAAGAGCTCGTATCACCGGCAAACACGATGACAGAAAGAAAATATATACTTTTTTACGTCGCTCTCGGGTATTTTAATGTAAGATGATTTCTCAAAGGATTTACTTATGTAAAGAGTAAATACTGAGTGTTAAGTTGTGCAGTGTTTTATTGAATTCTTTACCCATGCGAAGCATTTAAAAGACAATGTGTATTATATTTTTTTATTTCTTTTAATTTTTCGTATAAGAATGACAAATATGAAATATATGTGAACATAAAAATAAACATTTATGCTACTGTAATCATATATAATTCCCATTTACATATTACAGGTGTCAAGATAAAATATTTAGGAACTATGCAGACCGTGAACAAAGATAAACAGATGAAATTTTTTCTTTAATCTTCTGAAGAATTGACTGAAGATTTGAGATGTAATAAAATAATATGAAATTATAAATTATTGAGAACTACAGATTCATATCCCAGAGATGTTCACTAATTGAAAATTTATGTTTTCATAGATTTAATGCAACCTGTCATATTTTTTCTTTTCGAATTAACCATTTTTTCTGAAATGAAATAATTTAAATAATTGCTGAAATTTTCGTGATATAATTTGTAAATTTAAAGTAATATAAGACGGATAATCAGCGAAACAACAGATAAAATATGAAGAGTTAGTTGCAGATTCAAGATGTTAGTAAACAACTAAGTATTAATTGAAGATTAAAGACATTGACAAAAGTGCATTTAATTCTATTACACATTTCAACACCTTTATAATCTTCGATATGCATTTCTGTCAGGAACATTTTTTTTCTACCCTGAAATATTCAAAGCAGATGCCGGAAATGTTGCGATATAAGATTGAAATTTAAGATATTAGGATACTTAAAATCAGGGATATTATAAATATTGAAGGACTACCCAGATGTAGATAAAAGAACATTGTATCAATATTGCTAATTCATAATATTCTTAAAACTAAGATTGCGTAAGGCCAAAAACATTTTAAAAGAAGAATTGATAGCTTTTTAAATGAAAGCTAAAATAATTCAAAAATAAAATGAATTATACTTTCTTAACCCGGGAGAACGCGCGCTTACCCAGGGTATGAATGGTTTTAACTTTGCCACCAATAAAATCAAATTATAACAGTCACTTGATTTAGACGGAGACAATTCTTACAAATTTTGCGATAAAATAAGTTGAAGATTAATGTAAAAAAATTAGCGGTTACAATTGTAAAAATCATACGCACACCGGGTCTTTTAGGCCCTGCGCGCGTCCTCGCGGGTTAAAGAGATCTGACAACTAAAGAATCTTCATAACAAATAGGTAGTAGACTAGAAACACCGGAATAAGGATCTAATTTCAAATTGAAGATATTAATAACAGAAACTAAAGACGCACATTACCATATATCCATTAGAACCTATAACAAATATATTTCATTTTTTTTCTATTCTACCCCGAATTTTTTGAAACAACTGCAAAAATTATGGCGAACAGTAGTCAAAATTTATATCTTAAGACTAATAAAGTCATAAAAAATACAAATAAACTTGCATCTTTGAGAAGTTTTTTAAGATCATGAAAGAATTAAATGCAGATTAGAGGAGCAATTAAAATTTAATAATTAAATGTTTAGTTGACTGAAATGTAATGCAAACGCCTACAGATTCAGTACAATCCATCTTATTTCATTCGTTCAAATAGGTTTCTTTTTCTTTTATGATATATTCAAGACAGCTGTTGAAATTGTAGAGATGATGTGGTGAAGATAAAGTTTTAAAATGTTAAGTGACACAAAATCAGATAAAATCCAGATTAAGAAAAAAAGTTGAAAAATTTATTTGAGATTTCAGATGTCGATAAAAGAACATTGAACAGTTAGTTACCGATTAATGTTATTGATATGAGTTCATTAAATGGAAACAAATATTTTGGTGGCTGAAATTCAATCAATCTAACTTATTTCACAAAGGAATATATTTTTTTACTACACTCAGCAACTACTGAAATTGTGGCTCTATAAGGTAGAAATGTAAATTGTTTACAGGCAATAAATAAAGGAAATTACGCCCAAACTACACATTATTATTTACAAATTCGTCATACTTATAAAAGATAATTAATCCAAAAACATTATTTCACAGGTCGAATCCGTCGAATAGTATATATGTTTCTTGCAGAAGTATTTTTATACAATAAAAAATTCAAAACGAATGTTTTATTTACAGAAATATAAAGTAAAAAAATGAAAAATTAATAAGTCATAGGTCAAAAATTAATAAGTCAAAAAGTCATAGAAATTACGCTAACAGAAAAAGAACTAATTACAGAAGTAAGATATTGATAAAAGTTCATTATAACAGATGAAAGTTATAATGAACTTTCATTTCTTATGATTATTCCAGAATAAAAGTTCATTAACGCAGAATACATGTCTCTAGAGAACCTATACAATCTATCATATTTATTTATTTCAAAAACCTTTCTTTTTGTTTCAAGAAATATTCAAAACAACTTCTGAAATTGTGGCAATATAAGGTGGAAATTTAAAATGTTAAGAGGCATAAAATCAGTGAAAGCACGAATAAAAGAACATTGAAGAAAACAGAATATATCTAACGCAAAAGGAAAAACTTCAGAATGGCCTCTCATTAGACAGAAAAGAGAAAGCAAATTCGATTTTATGGGAGAGCCGTTTGGCGCTGAAATTTGCTGTCTATTGATTCTTTCACGGGAAAATGAATAAAGTGAGTTTTAAAAAAATAAATAGAAGAGAAAGCTATAGCTTTCAATCACCAAGCGAAGTAAGAGAAGGGTATAACTGCATTACTTATCATTAGACATTCTTTGTTCGAGCAGTTATAACCGAAAAACTACACCTATTAAAGTAAACGCGGCATTTTGAAACTATGATCATACAAACATGTTTGTTATTATAGAAATCTGTTAACAGATATGTAGTGCAATTACGGAAGAAACTTTTAAACTATGATAGCATTCATATAAAAATTATAATGTTTTAGAGCGTAATGTATGGGAGATTTCTGGAATCACATTTATTAAAGCATGAATATGGGTTAAAATATTTATACAGATAGATTGATATTATAACAATATTTATAGAAAAATGGTAATCTAATAATTAATGTGAATGTTTTTCATGTGATCATATAAAAATTATAATGTTTTAGAACGTAATGTATGGGGGATTTCTGGAATCACATTTCTTAAAGCATGAATATGGGTTAAAATATTTATACAGATAGATTGATATTATAACAATATTTATAGAAAAATGGTAATCTAATAATTAATGTGAATGTTTTTCTATACGTCTAATTTGAAACAAACTTTCGAAGCGTGAATTACTGCATAGCGGAGTGCATTAGTAGTTAATCAAATAACGATTTGTTCTATTAAATATTATAGCCTTGCACTAGTGCCTTATCAATTAACGATGGTTTTGGATCCAGGCTTATTTCGTTTGCTCTCTTCTCCTAAAACCATGTTACGCCAATAAGTATAGATGCCAACATCTCTTAATTTATTCCGGAGTCTGATCCAAGATGAATATGCTTTCAACCGGAAATTTTATTTGATAAAAATTTTTAAAATGAAACCGACGATTTGCATTGTAGAATGAAGACACATTCTCTTGTGTATTTTTTCCGGTTCCAGCATGCAAATATTTGATCAGACTCCGGAATAATTAAGAGGGGTTGGCATCTATACAATAAGTTGATTTGAATTTTAAGCTATATATTAGTGCTTATAGCATATTCTACCACAGCTTAACACTTTAGTACCTGTAGAAAAATAAACTGTTAACAATCACAAAGTCATAGAAATTACGCAAAAAGAAAGGTAAAAAATTACAGAACAAAAGTATTGATAAAAGTTAATTAACGAAGAATGCATGTCTCCAGATAATATACACAATGTATCACATTTATTTATTTCAAAAACATTTATTTTGTTTCGCGAAATATTCAAAACAACTGCTGAAATGTGGCGATATAAGGTGGAAATTTAAAATATTAAGCGGCATGAAATCAGTGACAGCACGGATAAAAGAATAATGAATAGAACAGAATATATTTTACGCAAAGGGAAAAACTTTAGAATAGCTCCTCATTAGAAAGAAAAGAGAAACCAAATTCGATTTTATGGGACAGCCATTTTGAGCTGAAACTTGTTGTCTATTGATTCTTTCACGGGAAAATTAATAAAGCGAGTTTTGAAAAAATAAATACAAAATAAAGTTATAGCTTTCAATCACCAAGCGAAGTAAGAGAATGGTATATCAGTTTAAGTTACCGTTAGCCATTCTTTGTTTAAACAGTTATAACTGGAAAACTACACACATTAAAAGAAATGTGGTATTTTAAAACTATGATCAAACAACTATTTTTGCTATTATAGAAATCTGTTAACAGATATGGCATGTAATTACGGAGAATAACTTCAAAACAATGGTAGCATTCATGAAAAAATTCTAATGTTTTAGAGAGTAACGTATGGGGGATTTCTGGAATCGTATTTCTTAAAGCATGAATGTGTCTTAAAATATTTATACAGATGAATTTATTTTATAACAGTATTTATAGAAAAATAGTAATCTAACAGTTAATGTAAAGAGTATTCAACGCGTCTAATTTGAAACAATTTTTCGAATCTGGATTTTCTACAGTGCTCAGCAAAAGTTTAGACACTGGTGTTTTTTAAGCTTTAAATAAAAAATAAGAACACGTGAGTTTTACAAATGGCTATACTTATTTTCAAATATATTTTATATAACGTTGAATAAAAATAATGGTTATAATATAAGTTAATATTTAATTTAACTGAAAAAAGTAAAATTTGCATACTGCAAAAGTTTAGACACTTTTTTGATTTTTAGCCAACTGTTCATGGAAAAATGCAAATTTCCAAGTTATGATGTTACATGTCTGAAGTATTTAATTATACCTCGATATAGCATTAGTTAGTGAAGATGCCGCGAGCTAAAACTATTCAATTAGATGAGGTAATTGAAGTAGGAAAGCTGAAATGGAAAGGGAAGACTATTGCAGAAATTTCAGCAGCATTGAATCGTCCAAGGTGGTCTGTCTATGAAGTATAGTCTAAGGATGACTCCTTCAAAATAAAACATAATCTGGAAGATCTTGTGTGACGAGAAAATGAGATGACAAAAAGGATCCAGAAACTGACATTTACACAAGCAATGATTGCTAATCACATTAAAAGTAAGTCAGAACTTCCTGTGTCGACGGAAATGGTTCGTAGATGAATTAAAGAAACAGGTAAATCAATTTACATGAAAATGATAAAACAACCAGCTTTAAAATATCGCTATAAATTGGCGAGAATTCAATTAACTTGCAAACATACGTCATATGGACCCAAATGGTACGCTATGTTATTCAGTAACGAAAAAAATTGGAATTTGAATGGCCCAAACAAGTGGGCATACTATTGGAATTACTTAAGTAAAGATCCTGGGGCTTTATTAAGTCGACAAAAAGAAGGTGACTTTTAAATAATTTGGTCCTCACTTAGCTTTAATGCTCGTGTATCTGTGGAGTTATTCATTGGTTGCCAAGCAACACAAGACTACATACATACGTTGGAGATTAATTTTTAGTCATTTGGGGAACTTTTGCTGATCTAAAGTATGGATTTTAGCATCTATTCATGTTACATACAAAAGAAGAACTTCGTTTAACTCTGAAAATACTATTGATCTCAAACGGCCGGCGCATAGTTCTGATCCGGACCCAATCGAAAACTTTTATAACATCATATGCCGTAATGTTTATGCAAATTTTTGCTATAAAATTCTTTTAATGAGGTTCGAGCTGCTTTTGAACATGTTTGGTACGAAATAGACCCCCAAGTGACGTAGCATTTAGTTTTTTCGATGAAAAGTCACATTCTTGCACTAACTGCAAACAATGCGGGTGCAACTCGATTTTAATTTGTAGTTATTTTTCTGTAAATACACAAATTGTCTATACTTTTGCCACAATGTTAATTTTATTTTTTGTCATTATACTTTATGTAAAAGGTAAAATTCAAAATTTATTGTGTGTGAATAAAGGATAAGTCACAAGTAATATATGACAGAGGAATTACAAACATTCGGTACATACTTCTGAAAATAGAAGCGTAATCGATCATTGTCTAAACTTTTGCTGAGCACTGTATATAATGGATTGTATTAGTAGTTAATCAAATATCGATTTGTTCTGTTAATTTATGTAGCCTTATTGCTTGAGTGCTTTATCAATTAACGATGGTTTTGGATCCAGGCTTTATTTCGTTTGCTCTGATCACATAAAACCATGTTCTGCCAATAGCGTGATTTTATTTTTAAGCTAAATATTAGTATTTATAGCATATTCTACGTCACCTTACAACGTTACCATCTGTAAAAAAAAAACTGTTAAGAATCATAAAGTCATACATATTACGCTAAAAGAAAAAAGAACTAATTACAGAACCAAAATATTGATAAAAGTTCCTTAACGCAGAATACATGTCTCCTGAGAACCTATGCAATCTTTCATATTTATTTATTTAAAAACCCTTTCTTTTTGTTCCAAGAAATATTCAAAACAACTGCTGAAGTTGTTTAGATATAAGGTGGACATTTAAAAAGTTAGGAGGCATAAAATCAGTAAATGCACGGATAAAAGATCATTGAAGAAAAGAGAATATATCTAAATTTAAAAGAAAAACTTCAGAATATCCTCTTATTAGACAGAAAAGAGCAAGCAAATTCGATTTTATGGGAGAGCCGTTTTGCTCTGAAACTTGCTGTCTATTGATTCTTTCACGAGAAAATTAATAAAATGAGTTTTGAAAAAATAAATACAAAAGAGGCTATAGCTTTCAATCACCAAACGGAGTAAAAGAAGGATATAACAGCATTAGTTACCATTGGTCATTCTTTGTTTGAGCAGTTATAACTGGAAAATTACACCTATTAAAAGAAATGCGGTATTTTAAAACTATGATCAAACAAATATGTTTGCTGTTATAGACATCTGTTAACAGATATTTCGTGTAATTACGGAGGAAACTTTAAAACTATGATAGCATTCATACAAAAATTCTAATGGTTTAGAGTGTCTGAGGGTTTTCTGGAATCTTATTTTTTAAAGTTATGTTACTGAGATTAGTTCATTAAATGGAAAAACAAATTTTGGCTGTTCTAATTCAGTCAATCAAACTTATTTCACAAAGAAACTTTTTTTTTACTACACTCAGCAACTACTGAAATTGTGGCTCTATAAGGTAGAAATTTAAATTACTTAGGGGTAATAAATAAATGAAATCACGTATAAAGTAATTATTATTATTTACAGATTCGTGATACTGATAAATGTTAATTTACCCAAAATACATTATTTCACAGATCGAATCCCATCAATTATATTTGTTTTTTCAGGCGTATTTTTATACAATAAAAATTAAAGTCATAGAAATTGCGCTAAACGAAAAAAAAATTAATTACAGAACCAAAATATTGATAAAAGTTCCTTAACGCAGAATACGTGTCTCCTGAGAACCTATGCAATCTATCATATTTATTTATTTCAAAAACCTTTCTTTTTGTACCAAGAAATATTCAAAACAACTGCTAAAATTGTGGCGCTATAAGGTGGAAATATAAATGTTAAGAGGCATAAAATCAGTGAAAGCACGAATAAAAGAACATTGAAGAAAACAGAATATATCTAACGCAAAAGGAAAAACTTCAGAATAGCTTCTCATTAGACAGAATAGTGAAAACAAATTCGATTTTATGGGAGAGCCGTTTTGCACTGAAACTTGTCTATTGATTCTTTCGTGAGCAAATGAATAAAGTGAATTTAAAAAAAAATAAATACAAAAGAAAGCTATAGCTTTCAATCACCAAGCGCAGTAAGAGAAAGGTATAACAGAATTAGTTTCCGGTATGCATTCTTTGTTGGAAAACTACACTTATTAAGAGAAATGCGGCGTTTTGAAACGATGATCAAATAAATATGTTTGCTATTATAGAAATCTGTTAACAGATGTGTCATGTAATTACGGAAGAAACTTTAAAACTGTGATCGCATTCATATAAAAATTCTAATATTTTAGAGAAAACAGAACATTTAACCATTAGTTACAGTTTAATGTTATTGATATTAGTTCATTAAATGGAAGAACCTATTTTGGTGGTTCTAACTCAATCAAACCATCTTCTTTCATAAAGAAACTTTTTTTTACTACACTCAACAACTACTGAAAAATTGGCTGTATAAGTTAGAAATTTAAATTGTTTAGAAGTATTAAATAAAAGAAATTTTCTTTCACGAGAAAATGAATAAAGTGCGTTTTGAAAAAATAAAATACAAAATAAAGCTATAGCTTTCAATCATCAAGCAGAGTAAGAGAAGGGTTTAACAGCATCAGTTAACGTTTGACATTATTTGAGCATGTATAACTGGAAAACTGCACCTATTAAAAGAAATGCTGTAGTTTAAAACTATTATCAAACAAATATGTTTGCTATTATAGAAATCTATTAACCGCTATGTCGTGTAATTATGGACGAGGCTTTAAATTATGATAGCATTCATATAAATATTCTAATGTGTATGGGGACTACCTGAAATCTTATTACTTAAAGCATGAATGTGTCTTAAAATATTTATACAGATAGATTTATATTATAACGATATTTATAGAAAAATAGTAATCTAATAGTTAATGTAAAGATTATTCTATCAGAGTTCGCACAGCTCTACCACTAAATTTTTACAGTATTTTCCATGTATTTCACTGAAGAAAACTGTTGTGAAAATGGCGAATCGAGGTGGTGGTTGCGAATTTTGTTTCTTAAAAATTAAATATAAGTTTTCTTATCATTAATAATAGTGTCAAAGTCCTAACAAAATATAAGGAGTGTGCGAACCCTTTCTATACGTCAAATTTTAAACAAACTTTCGAAACTGGAATTTCTATACACTGTTAAAAAAATTTTAAATTTTGCTGCATCGTCACTCCCCCGCTTTTATAGAAAACGATTACTTCACAGTATTATGGAGCATTCTCAATGGTCAAAATAGAGATATTCTATAATAGCAGTGAAGTGACGATGCAGCAAAAGTTTCAATTTTTTTACATTGTATAGTGGATTGTATTAGTAGTTAATCAAATAACGCTTTGTTCTGTTAAGTAATATAGCCTTGCACTAATGCTTTATCAATTAACGATGGTTTTGGATCCAGGTTTTGTTTCGTTTGCTCTGTTCACCTACAACAATGTTCTGCCAATAACAAAATTGATTTTTAAGCTAAATAATAGCATTTATACTATATTCTATCGCACCTTACGATCAGCGCGTGATTTTAGTATTTTAATATTACATATAATTTTCCAAATGTCGCTTATGGTTGATAAATAATTTCTACTTGTAGATCAAACATGATACATCTGTTTATCATATGTGTAAAAGACTGTAGGATTAGAGAGATTCAAGCAATAAAAATGCAATAGCATAATTTCATTAAGTATATTGTTACTTTAATTGATCAACTATTGGTGCAGCGAGCATATTATAGTAACAATATCTGCACAGTACTGCAAATAAAGTAAATCTAAATCTAAAAGTAAGCCCGATTAATAATAAATTACATTTGATATTATACTACAATATTAAAATAAAATAATTAACTAATCGTGAGGACAAGAAAAGACAAAAAAATGTGTTTTGAATGTATTTAGGAATACTTTTCCAATTAAAGTTTTACTCAATATTAAATACTAATTTGTATAATGTTTACTCATTTTTTATATTCGCAATTCATGAAAAAGATGAGAGACATATAAGTATATCGAATAATTTTCTACTTTAAAATGTAAACAAATAATTTAGTGCGTTAAAATTCAGAACTAAAATGTAAACAATTATTTTAATAAGTATTGCAGTTTTTTTAACATTAAAATCTATTAATTTGCCTATTATCGTTTTTTAATGTATTCTTTTCTTATACTTTTAATTGTATTTTTAACATACTTTAATGTTAACTGCCTTGAAAATGTGTTTTTAAGCTGTAATATCCTTCTTCAATTTTCATATTTATATTTAATGTGAAATTCAGTGTCGCACTATAACAATCGATAAAATTCCTGTATTTCTCGTAAAGACTTATAAAAGAAACATATTTTCAACCACAATTTATTCATATGTATTTTCATAGAGAGACAAATCATTCAACCATTTTATGTGTCTTTTAAAATAAAAATGTTATTGAATAACAAACTGTGATTTATTTATTTATTTATTTATTTTTCATTGCACATAGAAGTTTTAACAACAGTTTTAAGAACTATTAATATGTGAAAACAAGACAAACATTCTGAGCTACACATTTATTTTATATTCAAGTAATTATTTATAAATTTAACAACTACAAGTTAGAATGTCAACCATATACAGGGTGGTTATAATTAAGTTACCCTGTTTTGACCTAGATAGTGTCTATTCAGGTAGACAGATATCGATGAAACTTGGGATATACATTAAATGGACCATGAGGAAAAGAAATTTACAATAAAAAATAGTTCAATTTTCAATCGATAGACAGCGGTTTTCACTTGTAGAGGGCTGAGGAGAAAGAACGATCGTTACTGGTGAAGCTTCTTTATCAGAAAGACAGTAACTTGTCCTGAAAGATGGTACAACACCTCAGTTAGCAATGGTTCTGGCTAGGCGAGGCGTCTTTCATAACAAATTCTGGACAAATTACTGATAAAGCAGATTCACCAGTAACACTCGTTTTTTTCTCCTCTACCCTCTAGCAGTAAAAACCACAATCTGTCCATGAAAAATTAAACAATTTTTCATTGTAAATTTCTTTTTCGTTTGGTCTATTTAATGTATTTCCCAAGTTTCATCAATATCTGTCTACCAAAACGGACCCTACGTACGTACAATCAGAGTAATTTTTATCATAACCACCCTGCATAGTAAAAACTCTTTTATTAAACAGAGAACATTTCAATATTGCTTCAAATTATAGGAACTCGACATACATATTTTGTGCAAGAAAATCAATCAAGAGACACCATGTGTACTTCAATGGGGTTCTGAAGGCTCCTATGTTATTGAAATGATGCATGAAAAAGATGCTTCATATATTTATCAGATGTTATAGCTAAGTCAAAATCACAACTTTTACTGACGAAATGTACTGATTTAACTCACAATTTATTTAATATAAATTAGAATCTCTATCCATTTATTTCGAAATTAATGTATTCGACTACGTTCAGAGACTTTTTTTAACATATATTTGGTATTTTTCAGTGCAATCTAACACATAATTAAGAAAATCCCTTTCGGCATGGCCTATAGGCGGAGGTAGATTTCGAAAAGTTTTCATCTCAAAAAAAAAAAAAAAAAAAAAAAAAAAAAAAAAATGCCTATCTCTACTTAAATGCCCATTTTGGCAATATATTTTGAATTATATTCTTACTTTATTTAAAAAATTGACCAATATGCTCATTATATAGTTCCTAAATAACAAAAAACTGTTAATTAAATTCGTTTGACAGCAAAATTGAATTTAAAAATGAGTCATAAAATAACCAATTTATTATTTTAATACATCCACAATTCTTTAATCAAGATCGCTTTGAGAAATTTTGTGCGACGTGCCCACTTTGACAGATTTTTTTAAATATATATTTAACCTTTATCAAAAATCTGACCAATACGGCACAATACACAGTTCCTAAATAACAAATAACTGTCAATTGAATGCGTTTGAGAGCAAAATTGAATTTAAAAATGAGTCATAAAATAAACAATTTGTTATTTGAATACAACCTCAATTCTTTTATCATGATCGCTTTGGGAAATTTTTTTGCGAAGTGCTTACTTTGACAGCTTTTAAAATATATATATTCACCCTTTATCAAAAAATCGAAGAATACGCACATTATATAGTTCCTAAGTAACAAAAAACTGTCAATTGAATGCGCGTCAGAGCAAAATTGGTTTTAAAAATGAGTCATAAAATAACCAATTTGTTATTTGAATACCCACAGTTCATTAATCATCTCGCTTTGGGCAATTTTTTGCGAAGTGCCCATTTTGGCAGCCTTTTTTGAAATATATTCTGCCTTTATCAAAAAACTGGCCACTCCGTCACATTATATAGTTCCTAAATAAGAGAACCTGTAAATTGGATGCGTTTGAGAACAAAAAAAAGATTTAAAAATGACTCGGTAAAAACGCAATTTCTTAAATTTCCTCAAATTTTAATCACGATAACTTCGTGAAATTCTGTTCAAAATACCCTTTTTGGCAGCCTTTTAAAAAATATATTCTGCCTTTATCAAAAAACTGGCCAATACGTCAAGTTATATGGTTCCTAAATAATAGGACCTGTAAATTGGATGGGTTTGAGAACAAAAATTAATTTAAAAATGACTCATGAAAAACGCAATTTGTTATACTTAATGAATTTTTTAATGATGAAAACTTCGGGAAATCTGTTCAAAATACCTCTTTTGGCAGCCTTTTTAAAAATATATTCTGCCTTTATCAAAAAATTGGCCAATAAGTCGCATTATATAGTTGCTAAATAAGAGGATCTGTCATTTGGATGCGTTTAAAATCAAAAATGAATTTTAAAATGAGTCAGAATATAAGCAGTTTGGATTTAAGGTTTTTTCTCCAACTCCTATTTTTGTTTAATTTATTTTTGCTATAAGAATTGGTTCTATGAAAAACTTGTCAATATAAAAGTTGTAGATATTATTCTGAAGATGTAAAATAAATTTAATTAGATTTAATTGCTTAAGAATTGAGTAAGTTATGGGTTTTTTTCTTTTTCCTCCCCCCTTTTTCTTTTGGTTTTTAATTTTTTTCATCAGTAAAAATTGGTCCTATCAAAAACTTGTAAATACAAAAGTTTTAGATAATATTGAGTACATTTATATAAAATTTAGTTGGATTTGATATCTTGAGAATTGACGAAGTTATGATTTTTTTTCTCCCAAAAACCATGTTTTTTTCGCCCCTTGAGCCCATTTTTAACTTTATCAAAAATCTGTCACGCATAAACTTTTTCCTCATCTTTTAGAAGTAATATAAACTTTAAACCGATTCGATATCTATTTTAATTAAAAAGTTATCGCATTTTTTCTGTTTTCACAAAAACCCTCCTAACTTTGACCCCCTTGGTCCGATTTTGCCCATTAACGAACTTAACCGAGATTTTATGCCCCTTGATTTTATGTAAAAGTTTGATGAAGATCTGAGCATAATTATGGAAGTTATCGTGTCTAGAAGAAAGTGATATACACCGATAGATAGATAGATAGATAGATAGATAGATAGATAGATAGATATATATATAAACTTTTTTACTGATGGTAGTTTTGGGGTCTAGGAGTCATGATTCGTGTAGATCCGCAAAAATTTTTCAGAAATTCCAACATGGGAGACAATGCAATAGGTAGTATTTCATACGAAATCTACCTAATATTTCATACGAAATCTACCTAAAAATTAAGTATATATATACATAATATCGTTGCAACTTTTTAAAATTGTGAAGAATTTTCGTCATTCTTTAAAAAATTTTTATAAACGGCTCCGGCTGTTAAAAAAAAAAAAAAAAAAAAAAAAAAAAAACTGCATATAACAGAAACTTTTTACAACATATGTATATTAGACACTCTTGAGTATAATGAACTAAACACTAGTCAATATATTGAAATCTAAAAGAAATACAGCTGATTATATACAATTACGTAGAAAATTTAAATTATTTTACTTGTAATTCTTCATAAAAATAGCTATATATCAACAAATAACACACTTAGAGCTAATTCTCTATTCCATTACACTCTTGACGTTATTAAAAAGCTACACAAAAAAATTCACGGTTATATGATAATAAAATTTTGTGTTAGAGCAATAGTCGTTTACCTTTTCCGATGAAAATCTAATTTTTCAGAAAACGCATTTAAAGTTTTCAACTACGGTTTAAATAAATCTTTTTTTAACTCTAATTTTATATCTGATAAATGTACAAGAAAAATAAAAACTGAAACACTCATTCTATAAAAAAATACATTTAAAAAAAAAAAAAAAACGTGAATTTTCAGCGAAATTGACATCTTATGTACAGGCGGATACCTTAATGGAAGAAAACTGATTCATCGAAGAGAAATGATTTTATGACGGCAATATTTGTCTATTTTAGCTTTAGTGTCTCCTACGGGCGTCATCAAATTGAGAAGGATATATAATTACATATAATGTATAATTTCATATATACTAATATTTTTAAACCCTTTGAATATATAAGGTTAAAGCTAATTATATTTTCTCAACCTAAATCGTTACCTACACTTTATATATATATACAGGGTGAGTCATAAATATCGAAACAATAGGCTATCTCCTCAAATATTGCCCCTAGACCCATACTTCCAATTGCAAAAATTCATAAAAAAGGTGAAATTTCTGCTAATATAAGTTGCAACTCCATGGGGGGGTCTATTTGAAAAAATACGAAAATTTAATTTTTATACGGCCCCCGTAGGTCAAAATTCCCAATTAGGAAATTATTCCTTATCAATTCCTAAATTGAATAAAACAAATTTCATCTCCGTGTCTAAAAATCCCACAGAGATATTAAATCCCAAAATCCTCGAAAATTCCTGACTTACACCACTCTTCCCTGCCTCTAAACTGTGCTTTCTTCTCTGTGATTCAACGCTTGTTAGGGAACATTCACAAATTGCAAATTGATAAAAATCGGTTTAAGATAGGGCTTTTTCTTTGGACATAAAATAGCAGCGTATAGTTTTTACGCTAAATTGGTATACCAGACGTCTGCCCGGGTCAAAATATCTAGGTCAAGTCTCAAACCGACCCATAGGGGGGAATAATAATAGGGGGGAATTTCCGGTCTGGAAAACAGTTTAAATCATAGGCCGGTTCAGTCGCAAATTTCTACATAGTTTTTTAATTCGGCGTGGGAAAAAAATGTTTCATATGGTGGAGTTCTGAACAAAAAATTCTTTTATAGCTTTTCGTTTTTTATATTGATACTTTTTATTATTAAAGAAGCGCCAAAGGCTGTAATATATTTATTTTATCAATGAATCTCTATTTATATGTAAATGTTTCACTTATATTTTAATATCGTTAATCCATATCCCATGCGTTCGAGACTCTGAAAAATGTTATACACTAAAACGTTTTAAGACGGAATCACATAGGAAAGAAAAAATACGTTATAGACAGATGCTCTCTCTAGAAAATGTAGTTAGAGCTTATTTTCTTTTCAGGTACTATTGCATTTATTTTGCATGGATCAAGATATTTTCCGTTTAAGACAGAATTCCGTCATAGGCAGATTTTTTTTTCACTGGTTTTATTGTATTTAATTTTTTAGCCTATGAATAATCTATTTAAAAATAAATTAAAGTTTTTTTTTTTTTTTTTTTTTTTTTTTTTGTAAAATAAAAGTTTTAAAATCTATATGTTTTTCGTAAAAAAAATTCGATTGATCCGAATTTTATTTATTTTATGTACGTATTAAGTCAGTCAGAGACAGTGATTTTAATACGGGTTTTGTGGAGACCGGGTTTGAAAAATTTTATCCAGAGTGCACCTAAGTTGAAGGAAGTAGTTCCCTCCTTTATGAAAAGTACGCTAGGCTCGGCCTGGCGGGTCTTCCGAAAAAAATAACATCTCGGTTCTCGCCCTACCTGGGCCCAGAATACAGAATTTTTAACATCATCTGGAGGACGATAAAAAGCTTGAAGTTGTCAGAGGTAAATTTAAAAAGAAAAAAAAAAAGACTTAATCTGCATCTTAGGAAAAGCATTTTTTAAAATAACTGACGGACATTTAAACAATACACTTCGTTTTTCTGCATAATGAATTTTTTATCCTCTTTTTCTTGACTTTAAATTATTAAATGTTAAGAATTTTTAAAAGAAAAAAGAACTTGAAACACATCATTTTTGATTTTTTTACATTAGTTTTATTTCGGCAGATTTGAAAAAAATGCTTATTTTTGAAAAAATGTTTGTTTTTGAAAATGTGATTTTTTTTAAGTTATATTATTTTTTCAATAAATATTTTTAATAGTTTTAAAATTAATATAAAAAAAACCTTGGAACAAAACTAAAATCAGATTTTCATCTTTAATTAAATGGAAAGAAATTGAAATCCGGTAAATAATGTTACGAGTTATAACGATTTTTGATTGTCCCATTTAAACCAGTACTAACCACATGAAACTTCTATAAATTGTATGAGAAATTTTAGAATGTGATTTTCATAGCAAATTATAATGCTAACCATCACAAAAAAAGAAAAAAAATCAAAACTCTAACTCAATAAATATATTTTTTACGCGTTTTCTAGAACTGTTAAAGTAACATTGTTTTTCGAATTGCGCGCTTTTCAATTTGTACCTAATCCCTTAAAACCTGATGAATTTTTTAAACGCCTGTACCTTTGCGAATTTTGGAGATATGAAGATGCAACTTTTTGTGTCTTATTCAGGACTGAATAAGGAAAGTTTTCCTAATTGGAATTTTTGTCCTACGGGGGCCGTATAAAAATTTAATTTTCGTAACTTTTCAACTAGACCCCCCATGGAGTCGCAATTTATCTTATCACAAAATTCACATTTTTTTATGAATTTTTGCAATTGGAAGTATGGGTCTAAGGGCAATATTTAAGGAGATAACCTATTGTTTCGATATTTATGACTCACCCTGTATATGAATTATAATAATGCATTTGTTAACATTCATTCTAAATAAAAAAAATTATTGTCATTAAAAAAATATGCATTTTATTTTTTGATATTCTAATATGCCAAACTTTATTTGATTGCCTAAAATAACTGAAAATTAACCCTTTTTGTGACAGAAAAAATCTGTTCTGAATTGACTGTGACGGGAATTTACAAATGACTTTTTTAGAAATTGAAAACTTGTTACTTTAAACTTTTATCGTAAAAGCAAAATTTTATAAAAATATTCTTCGTTCCGTTTTTAAAGTTGGAATTTCAATTAACTAGTCTCAGATCATTGCTTCGGAAAAGGTTAAAATCGCAGTTAGAGAAATAAAATATAATACATACGCGTAAAATAGTCTAAAAAATTAATTTGAATACACAGGCTCTTAATAAGTGATAGCATTTTCAAAAAAGGATTCTTTAACTGGTATTTTCTTTCGTAATCTGGTAATAAAATTCTTAATTGTTCATATTTACATGTTTTAACTGATTACTCATGTTAAGGCAACATGTGAAAACGGTTCAATAAAAATACCTTCAAATTCATTACCAATTAAGTTTTTTTTTATCATTATTTTTTTAAACAAATTTAGATGTATGTTGCAAACAAAAATGGTATATAAAAATGCGTAAAATTTGAAAGATTCGTGTTGTAAATTTCGATGATTAACACTAACTTTTTTTTCATGATTTTAATAAAATACGAGACATTTGAAATTCAAATTCTACATCGAATCTGAGAGCTAATAAATATCACAGTTAATATTTTCTTTTAATTTGAGAAACGAAATAAAAATAAAATCCTCAAAATGCTTTGTAAAAATGAAACCAAAATCAGGAGCTTCTATTTCGGTTGTAAATTTAAATAATTGACTCTAAAATAGTTCCTTGCGTGATTAAGGAAAATTATGAAATTTGCAAGTTCAAATTCGGCATCGCAACTGATTTATAATATATTTCAGATTTGCCATTTTCTTTTAAATTGAGAAAGAAAACCATAAACCATAATAAAATTTCTTCCAAATACTCTAGAATAAAATTTTTCTATAAAAATAAATGCAATATCATAGTCAATCGCTTAAAATTTCGACGAATTCACCTGCATTATTAAAGAAAATTTCGAACCATTTCAAATTCAAATTCTGCATCGAAAGTAATAATTAATAAATATGAAAGTTAGCATTATCATTTAAATAGAAAAAGGAAATAAAAATAAAATCCTCAAAAGCGTCCATAAAAATAAGTATAAAGCAGGATCCTTCTGTTGAAAATTTCGATGACTGACATTTGAGCAGCTCCTTGGAAAATTAAGGAAAATTACGAACCATTGCAAATTTAAATTCATCATAGCAACTGATACCTAACAAATTTCAAAGTTGGTATTCAATTATAAATTAAGAAAGAAAGAAAAAGAAAAAAAACCATAAATCCTTCTATAAAGATAAATTCAAAATCATGGTCTATCCTTTGTAAATAATATATAAACATTTTCGACACCTGAGCAGTCTTTTCCTTAAGAGATTTGGCAATAGAACTTGTAAGTGTTGAATAGATGATTAAATTTACAAGTGTTGCTCCCTATGGATCGACGGTCGCCTCTGTAATTAACGAAACCAAACAGCTCCAAACATTAACTGTGGCATGCAATCACATTATTTAGCTCGTTTAAACCTCCTGGGTACAACCACAGAGACATGTATTGGGCCTTTTCTCATTTGAAGTTTCTCTACTGTTACTTAAGAGTTCTCCCTAGCGCACCCTTTCATTTTGATGAATGTATACATTTCATTTAATCTCTTTGTTAAAATAAAACTTTACACGTCATTTTACTAACATAGAATAATCTGTGAAAAAAAAAGAAATTTTCATGATTTCTTTAGTTAAAATACATGGATAATCTGTGACTTAATTGATAAATAAGTATTACTAGTTTTCAGATTTATAACATTTAGTAACTTAAAGTCATCTGTTAAAGAATTTTTTTTCATAATTTCTTAGGTTAAAATAAATGTATAATCTGTAAATAAGTATGGATAAATAAGTGTTACTAGTTATCAGATTTATAATATTTATTAACTTAAAATCATTAGTGAAAGCGAAGAAATTTTTATGATTTCTTAAGTTAATATAAATAGATAATCTGTAACTTGATGGATAAACAAGTATTACTAGTTATCATATTTATAACACTTAGTAAATTAGACTCATCTGTGAAAGAAAATAATTTTCCGTGGTTTCTTAAGTTAAAATAAATGAATACTTTAAAACTTTCTATATATATATAACTATTACTAATTGTCATCTTTATAACGCTACATTTCAAACTTATTCTATGTTAATTTCATACAATTTCCGTTATAAAACATAACTTCTTACATCATTTTATCTATCTATCTATCTATCTATATATATATATATAATAAGATGTCTGTCTGCCTGCCTGACCGCGGATAAAGCAGGATTTTTAAATTTCAGTTTGGATTTTTTTTAATTAAAAGTTATTGGGTAAGAGGATATTTGCAACTTTCTACCAACCTATGGCAACGAAGCAGATAAGTTAGAGGCTATTTGCAACTCGCCTCCAATCCGCGGCAACAAAGCAGCCAACCAATGAGAGCAGGTGGTAAACATGGGATTTAATTACTCCATTTCACGGCTGAATGCTAGCAATAAATTGCACACACATTTATTAATTATTTCTGTTTTGGTGAATTTGTTTTTCCTTATTTATTTATAATCGATCTTCAAAATCCATCCATGGCACTACCCAAAGAAGTAGTAAATTAGGTAAGTACTCCTTTTATGTTCTTCTAGGGTTTGTCCAGATGTACAGCGCACGTCTCGTGCGTGCTCAGAAGATTTTGCATGGAGTAGGTCTCATTGAAGAAAGAAATTAAAAAAAAAATCAATTATTGCGTTATTTTTGTGGTTCCAAACAGTTAAAATCAACTACTATATTTCTTTATACTTCCAAAACATGGTTTTCATAACAGAAATACATACCTGTTTGTTACCCTAAATTTTATCTGTTCACTCAGATAACATTTAATATATTCTAAAATTTAAAATATTCTTCAGATAAATTTTTTTTTTTTTTTTATTTTTTTAGATTGAATGGAGATTTTAAATATTCGCAATTTGTTTGAAAACACATACGGTAGCGAGCAACGCCGGGCGGATCAGCTAGTTATAGATAAAAAGTAAGGAAAGTATAAATTTATAGTCTTTTTTGAGACAAAGATTTTCACTCTCCTTTAGTTGTAGAATAAAGCGTAAAACAAAAGGCATTTGCCGAGTTTTCTAAAGCTGAAATAAATGATCAGTGAACAGCCGGATAAATCAAAATATTATTACATAGAAGTAGATATTGCTTTTTTCTAGGTAGCTGCTAAAAACACACTGTTGTGTTATAGTGAGCAATTATCTAACGGTTTTAGATTTTTACTTTTCAAACTACAGTACCAAAATAATACAATAAATTTTTACAATACTTTTTTGCCAATGCATGTTCTTTTTTCTTGATATTTCTTTAAAATATAAAAATAGTTGCCAGTCGCGATCCGTAATGAAAAGGTTAATCGATATAAAGATGAAGTTAATTGAAAAGTGTAATGTACTTTACGGCTTTCTTCTGTCTTCTACTCACTTAAAAAGTAGTCGGATGTGCCAATCCTAAAACTTATCCGTACATTTGAATATTTCAAAAAGTAGTTATACATGTTATTACTTTATATTATTAATTAAATACTGATAATCCAACTTTTATTACCATCTTAAATTTTTGCTTTAGTCAATTAATCGGAGTAAAAACGAGTTAATGGGGATCATGACATTTATTAAAATCAATAGCTTTCCCTTATTATTTTATCATCAGATATTTTCAAATCGCCGACATAACAGGACGCTAGTTCCCGTCTCTGCACGAGCCAAAGTACAATAGAACGATGAAGGATCGTGAAAATGATCCAAAGATCTGCTGGCCATAGTCAAAAACACATACAAAAACTTTGGTTCAATTCTGCTCATAAATTTAAACACATTTCGATGGTACAATGATAAAATAGAACGGAAATCCCTTTTACAGTGCCCCCTTCCGGCATTGTGTCATGAAAATGACACAAACATCGCGATTATAGAGACCCCTTCCACTGAATGTTTTTCAAATTCAGGCAGGGCCTGCTGCTATAGCCAAACACTTACACAAAAATTTCGATCCATTCCATGCATAACTTCATATTCTTTTCGAAGGCATAATATTAAAAATGGAACAAAAATCACTATTACAGCAACCCCTTCCGGCGGATTTTTTTTCAAATTCAGGGAGATCTACTAGCCACAGTCAGACACTTATACAAAAAATTTGGTTCAATGCTATGCATAACTTCATACACTTTTCGGTGGTACAATATTTAAAATGACACTAAGATCGCTATTTCAGCGTCTCCTTTCGGCGGATTTTTTTCAAATTCAGGGAGATCTACTAGCCATAGTCAAACACTTAACAAAAAATTTGGTTCAACTATATGTATAACTTCATACACTTTTCGGTGGTACATTATTTAAAATGACACTAAGATCGCTGTTTCCGCGTCCCCTTTCGGCGGAATATTTCAAAACTTTAGAAGAACCTGCTTGCCACTACCAAAAGCATACAAAAAAATTTGGTTCAATTTTATGCATATCTTCATACACTTTTCGATAGTGGAATGGCGACATACGGACACATACACGGACACACACACAGACATCCGTACTGACAGACATTTTATAAAAACATGTTTTTTGGACTCTCTGGTCCCTAAAACGTGTAAATCCGTTATAAACCAGAAATTAAAAAATTCTATTAAAATACTTCATCTATTAAAGATACAAAAAAGTAATAAATATGTAAGATTACTTACATATCATATGGATAAAAATGACCGGTCACTTGCGATGTTAGACGTTTTGTGAAATATCCAGAAAAAATCATGAAAAATTATCCTGAAACCGGGTGTGTAAACAGAATAGTACAGGCCGCCTACTTCAAAGAAGATTTTCTACCGGAATCCTATAGCGGACTGTCAACAAATTAAAAAGCAACGAATACCTTTTGACTAAACCTGTCAAAACTAATGTAGCCAAAGCGTTCAAACAGTAGATTATGATCAATTGGCTTATTGTAATAAACTGTGTTTATTTTTATGAGAATAGCATGTATTCCTGTAGATAAATTAAGTTTTCATAAAACTGTCCCAAATTTTGCCAAGTTTTTTTGCTTATCATTTGCAGAGTTCTTAATATAAAACAATGTTCTTTTCCGAAAACATGGCAAATAACATTATACACAATACCCTGCTATCAGAATTAATAAATAATAAAAATTGCATAAAAAATAAGTAGGTTTAGTAAATAATATTTCACTGCGCATGCGTGATTGATATTAAAATGTAATGTCCAGAATGTATTAGCTAAACATATAGATCAATTTTTAGGAGAGCCTCAAAAACATAGTTTTAAAATTCTGAAAATTATCGTCGATAAAATAAGCTAAAAATCCGTTGTTTCAAACAGGGAGCAGAAAGATGAGGAGCTGTATCCAAATACAGTAATACGTGCAATATTCTATATGCTATATTGGTACTAATCAAAGTGCATATGGATACATTCCCTCATCATTTTTCTTCATTTTGGGAACAGTTGATTTTTAGCTTTTTCTAGATAATTTTCTATTTACGATACGATAATTTTCAGAATTTTGAAGGTATGTTTTTGAGACTTTCACAAAAATTGTTCTATACAATTAGCTAGCACATTGTGCGCATTACATTTTGATTGTAATCGCGCATAAGCAGTGCAACATCATTTAGTGAACCTGATCATTTTTGTTATCTTTTAATTCTGAATACAAGGTATTATGTACAATGCTGTTTATCATATTTCCTAAAAAGAGCATTTTTTATATTAAGAACTCTGCAAATTATAAGTGAAAATCTTGTCAAAATTTGGGACTGTTTTTATGAAAAAAACCCTTAATTTCTGTACGATTATATATGCTTTCCGCATAAAAATTAACACAGTTTGTGACAATAAGCAACAAAATTATAATCTGTAGATTAAATGCTTTTAATACATTAGTTTTGACAGGGTAATCCAAAAGATATTCGGTGTTTTTCAATTTTTTAACGGTCTCTTATGGGTTTTTCAGAAACAGTCTTTACAGAAATATATGATTTGCACTATTCTGCTTAAACTCTTGGATTTTCACGATAATTCTGCATGTATTTTTCTATATATTTAACAAAACAATTATAAATGCAAAAGACTGGTTTATCTTTGGCCATATAGTTTTATTTCAGCATGCCATTTGTGATAGAAATGCGATTAAGAGAAACAAGCACGTTCAGATTTACTTTTATGAGTACATTTTTTAATTTTCTAAAAAAAAAATAATTTTTGAAACATAATTCTATCTTATACTTTAAAAATTATTTTTTAAAATAGCTATTTTATAATACAATAAGTAAAATGACCACTATACTATTGTACCTTGTTATTGTACCTTGATTCAAAATTATTTTATTCAAACATTTTACACAAAATGATGTGATTCGGAAAAGAAAAACACAAAGTATCTCAGACTTCTATTCCAAAACATTTTTAATATCAGTATAAATTTCCAGTCATTTTGTTTTCAAAGATAAATTGATATATAAAATTAAATGTATTTCTAAGAGATGTCTTATCAGTTGAAATGATTTCTAACCTCGTAAATTATTTGATTTCCTTAATATTGGTAATTCTTTTGTGAAATAAGAACATTATATTTTTTCATTTCCCACAAAAAGTTAATATCTTGAACTTGACACCGGATAAATCGTCGAAATATAGAGCGCAATACAAAACATTTCTTAAGAAATATACTTTTCACATGTAAATGTTTAAATCTCATTCTGATACGTAAAAATATTGTATCATATATAGTACGTAAAAATATTTTGGATTTTTTTCTTTGTTTAATTTTCAAATAATTTCAAAAATATACTGCAGCATTTCCAAAATATTCGATTCTTTTAAATAATAATTATCAAAGATATCTTAATTTTAAATTTGGCAATCATTTTTAGTTTCAGTCTTAAAAAAGTAAAAACGGAACCATAATAACATCAGTCCTTCATAAATGTATCAGTCACAACTATTTCCCTCGTAAAATATGGAACGTGTTAAGTTCAATACGACTGAAGTAATAAAAGCTATTGACTCACTTGTTTATAGATTATTGTCCATTCAAAAATATAAAGCTAATTAACTTACTTGACAAATAATGTATTGTAACAGGGTGACTGCCTTCCCTAAATTATAGTATCTATAGGTGGCGCTATTGCCACCTTCGGCAAAATATCCGGAGATATTTTGCCTTCCTTTTCTAAAAAGACATGAAATGAAGTGAAGTAATTGAGTTGGCAGTTAAGATGTAAGATTGGGATGTGTGTTCTCTATACATCTCTCTTAGAGATGTTCTTTGTGCTAAGTAGTTTTTATGAATATTCAATTGATTGAGTTGCGCTCGTCTAGCGATTTGTATATAATGTGATATGTGTTGTGTCGTCTACAATAAAATGTGACTGTATCATCTCTGCTCTATATTTTAAGTACCGAAACATCCCACACTGGCGCCCAACGTAAAATGGAGTTCTTTCGGAACATTTTTGTGCTTTCAAAGTCTTTGTGTCAAGTTCGCTGCTGTCATCCTGACAAAAATTCCAAAAATTATATTTAAAGTAGAGTAATCCGTACCCACTTCTAAATTATTGTCACCTCGGCAATAAAGGAAATTTTGTGTTCTCAAGTGCCGTGTTCGTCAAGAACAATTCATCCTGTGATTTCCAAAAAAGTTCTATTATATAATGTGCAATATCAAGTATCAAGATATACTCCAGTTTTGTGCTAATTTCTTTAATATCAGTTATGTGTGGTAGTATCATCGCGACAAAATTCAAGAAAGTATAAAAAAAAAGAGTAATCTGTACCCATTTTAAAGGTGTTGTCAAATCTACAATGAATCAAGCTTCTGTTCTTATTTTTAATAGTGCTTTCTTCTTCTTCAATTGTGTGTTTTAAGTGCGTCATCCTGACAAAAAAGCAAGAAAATGCATTCGAAAAGGGTAATCCGTACCCTTCACATTGGAAATAATTGAAAAATATTGTCGACATGACAATAAATAATGTTCTTCAGTCTTCGTAAGCAACAAAATATCTTCTAGTTTTTAAACATAACTGGTGTTTGTGATTGAAACTTCTTCATTTCTTCATAAAAAAGTATTCTACTTATAATCTGATTTTCTTCTTAGAAGTATTCGATGCCTATTTACTTCTGCGTGCTTTTAATTGTTATGTGAATCATCGACAACCTTTATCTAAAAATAGATTTTTATTTTATTTGTTTTCTTACCGGTAAAAGTTGAAATTATTTTTTTGATTGTTTGTTTGTTTCTCTTTTTTTTTTGCTGGCCAGCTGCGGAAAAAAAAAAGTTTTCATTTTCTTTTATTTATTAAGACAAACGCTGTTTCATATATTTATATAATTTTTGTTTGTTTTGTTTTATGTTGATTTTGAGTAAGATTATTAAGAAACATTAGTTTTCTGAAATTGAAAGTGATTTTTTTTATATTGTTTTTAAAAGCAAGGATTCTGAGTAAGTGAATTTTGTGTTATTACTTTTTTTTTAATCTGTGCACAGAGTTTAAAAATGATTTTGATAAATTTTATTATTTCGTATGTTGTTTATTTTTTAGATGTAAAGTAAGTTCTTTATTCATATTTCGAGTTGTTTTCATATTTATGTGTGGTTGATAATTATTTCGCAATGAATTACCTATAATATTTCATATATTTAAAATGAATGATTTATGTCATTGGTAAGCTAATTTGGTAAAAAGGTTGAATTTTAACGTATAATAATATTTCTTCTAAATATTTTCATGAGCTCATGATTAAATTAGTGGTATATTTTAGTATGTTTTAAATTATTTCCTGCATTTTTTAAAGATTTATTTATGAAAATTTATCTATATTTACATGTTTTATTTACCTGTAAGGGGAAGGTAGTCATTTTGTTCTTATTATTTAATGGGTCACGTATCTAATAGTTTTCTAATTTAAGCATAAATCAACAATATCAACAACAATTTGGGAAAAATGGCATTTCTTTCTAAAGGAAAAAAAATCGATTTGTTTAATTTGGGCACAGAATTAGAGTTAGATGTAGATAAAGATGATAAACTATCAGTCTTACGTGAGAAAATTATGAAGTGTCAACTGCTTAAAGACGATGAACAATTTGTTAAAGAGGCATTTATTGCTATCGTGGAAGATCGCAAAAAACAAGAAAGTGCAGAACAACAAATGATTCAGGATAAACGTATTGCAGAGGAAAGAGCATATGAGCTAGAAAAGCTTAAGCTACATGCTCAAAACCCTACCGCGACAACAGTACCACAAAATCAAATAGACCAGATGCGTATAGATATTAAAAATATCTTGCCAACATTTATTCCTGAAAAGGATGATATGTCTTTGTTTTTGACAATGTTTGAACGTCAAATGAAAATGCTTAATGTCTCCAAAGAATTTTGGGTTTCTCAATTTATTGCCGTACTTCCGAACTACATTGGTAAACTAATCGCCAGAGAACCAGAAGAAATGTTCAAAAATTATTCTTATATTCGTGACATATTGCTTAAAAGATTTAAGTTGACAGCAGAAAAATTTAGAGCATTATTTAGCCGACATCAAAAAAGAGAAAATTCTACTTGGAAGGATTTTTATTTTGAACTTAGAAATTATTTTGAGGGTTGGTTATCCGAATTAGAAATCAATTCATTTGAAAAACTAACTGAACTAATAATCGCTGATCAGATTAAGAAAAAGTGTCCACATGAATATAAAAATCATTATTTAGATGGTTGGGACAAGTTAAATGATCCTGTCGTGTTGGCTGAAAAGCTCGACATTTACGAAAACATTAAACCTTCTTCTCAAAAGTCAGCAAGTTATCCAAAAACGCGTGAAGCGCAGAAACATGTTTTGCCGAAAAATTCAAATGGTCAAGAGTTCTGGAAAAATCAAACACCCAAACATGAAACTAACGAACATTTTTCAAATTATAAAAATAATCATTCTACTTCAAAATATACAAATTCAAGATACGAAAACAATGATAAGCGTCCGATTATAAATTGTTATGGCTGTGGTAAACAAGGTTTTGTCAAAGCCAAATGTCCTAATTGTTCTCCATCTACTTCTACGCAGACGCAATCAGCAAATTTTCGTTCCCTTCATCTCAAATCTTGTTCTGTCAATACTCAAGCAACACCTTTGTTATACATAAAGGTAAATGGTGTTACAGGGGTTGCTTGTGCAGATACAGGAGCTACTCATTGTATTGCTGGGGAAATGTTATACAAGATTCTGTGTGACCAAGGAACTGTGTTCGAAGACACCGGTGTAAGCATAACACTTGCTGATGGACTACGAAAAGAAACCAACGTTCTTCAAGCAACAATCACAGTTGAAATAGAAGGTCGTACAACTAGTACAACGATTTTTGCCTTACCCGAAGCCCAGGGAAATAGAACATTGTTAGGCATAGATTTTTTAAATAAAATGGGGATCGTGCTAGACATGAGAAACCAAAGTTGGTATTTCCAGAACAATCCTAAACGTAAAATTCCCTTTTCTGATGATCCTTTCATTACGACGCCTGAAATCTCAGCACCAACTGCCACAGTCAACTCGGTTATGGTAAGAGAAACAGAAGGTCAGCATCTATCTGAGATACAAAGAAAAAGGTTTAATGACTCACCTGAAAATTTTTCCAATACCTTTCGACCAGGGGGAGAAGCAACACCCGTCGTCGAACATCATATAAATACCAGAGAACATCGTCCTAAATCACTACCTCCTTACAAGTTATCACAAGCAAAGAAAGAATTGTTGAAAACCCAAATTGAGGATCTTCTAGCCAAAAGCAAAGCTAACGTCATAGCTGACATGCTTTCTCGTCCTGCTTGTGATCACACCACTAAAGAAAGTTGTGATATTTGCGCTATAGTAGTTGATATTCCTTCTAAATCATCAAGTGATTTACGTGCTGAACAAATGAAAGATGAAGAATTAAAGAAAATTATTAAAAGTTTCGAAGATGAAGAAAAAACTCTTGACTATACTAACTGGACTGATCGCGGTTATATTATGAATCAAGGAGTTTTATACAGGTATTCTCCAAGTTCGGAATCAGAAGAAGCTCAACTAGTTGTCCCATCACATGAAAGGAAGAAAATTTTAAAAGAACACCACGATTTACCTACAGCTGGTCACTACGGTGCTGAAGGTACGTTAAATAGAATATCCAAAAGGTATTATTGGACTGGAATGCGTTCATACATTGCAAGTTATGTCAAAAATTGTGCTGAATGCAATAGGTATAAGCCTTCTAATCAAAAACCATCCGGTTTGTTACAAACACCAGTGTATTCACAAAGATTTGAAGTTCTATCAATTGATCTTTTTGGCCCTTTACCAAAAAGTAAAAACGGTAAAAGGTGGATATTTATAGTAGAAGGCTGTGCAACAAGATGGGTGGAATTGTTTGCCCTTACACATGCTACTGCAGCGCAGTGTGCAACTACGTTGCTTGAAGAAGTTATCCTTAGATATGGTCTACCGAGACGTATAATATGTGATAACGGACCCCAATTTGTTAGTAGTGTGATGCAACAACTTTGTTTTCTTTTAGGTATCAAACAAAATCCAACTCCCATATACCATCCCCAGGCTAATCCTGTGGAGAGGAAAAATAGAGATCTCAAGCCGAGATTAGCTATATTAGTAGAAAATGATCACTGCTCTTGGGAAGAAAAGCTTCCAACAATCCGTTTTGCACTAAATACTGCTAAGTGTGACACTACTGGAGAAACAGCAGCATTCTTGCAGTTTGGAAGAGAATTGAGAACAACGGATGATGTTCAGCATGACATTCGTGCTGTAATTCAAAATGATAATTTTGTGCCTGAGATTACTCCATATCTCAAGAAATTTGCAAAATTCACCAAAGAAATCAAAGACAAAGTTGAATCTAAGCAAGATCAGAGGAAAAAATTTGCTGACCGTAGTCGGAAACCGGGACATAGTTTTGTTCCAGGAGACAAAGTTTGGGTTGACTTACATCCAGAAAGTAAAGCCTCTAACAACAAAACGTCGAAGTTCATGCCTAAACGTGATGGACCTTACATCATTTTAACTCAAAAATCACCCACCACTTTTGTCATAGCAAGTATGGACAGTCCAAATGATCCACTTGCTACATGTCACACTTCTGCCTTAAAACTATGTAATGACTCTGACATAGTGCCTGTCGCACCCATTAAGAAACGCGGTAGGCCACCAAAGAAAGTTACTGGTTACACACCGGGACGTTCGCGGAACCAGAGGGGGAGGCTGTAACAGGGTGACTGCCTTCCCTAAATTATAGTATCTATAGGTGGCGCTATTGCCACCTTCGGCAAAATATCCGGAGATATTTTGCCTTCCTTTTCTAAAAAGACATGAAATGAAGTGAAGTAATTGAGTTGGCAGTTAAGATGTAAGATTGGGATGTGTGTTCTCTATACATCTCTCTTAGAGATGTTCTTTGTGCTAAGTAGTTTTTATGAATATTCAATTGATTGAGTTGCGCTCGTCTAGCGATTTGTATATAATGTGATATGTGTTGTGTCGTCTACAATAAAATGTGACTGTATCATCTCTGCTCTATATTTTAAGTACCGAAACATCCCACAGTATTCTTTTTGTATATCGTGTCTAATCCGCATTCAAAAATACATTTGTTTAACTTTCGATATATTTTTCAGAGAAATTGTTCAAACTGTAATAAAAAATATGTCATCTGCTTCCCTCTATTTCCGAATCTACTGAAACTAAAATTATGAAAAATTTAGGATTAGTAGAAGTTAATTGAACCTACTGGAAAAACTGATTGCCGCAAGCTGTTATATATCTTGTCCTAGTTTGAACCATATTTTGGCGCTCACTAGCTGCCAATGAAAGATTGTGAAATCTTGAACCAACATTTGGAGCTCCTGTTAAAGTACAATTCCAATAGTTGGAACGAGGTATCAACCTTGAAGAAACGGACGGTTCGGACGTACTTAGAGATATACATAAGGGTGAAATAATCTATGTGCCAAAGCCTTTTAAAGCCTAAATAACAATTTTAAATTATATAAGTGTTCAATGCACTGTCCATTTACTAATTCATATATGTATATTTTGATGGTAAACCACTGTACGCGAGTAATATTCGAACTTGACCGGTTATCATAAATAGCGAAATTATTTTACAGTAATGCAAAATTCTATCACTATTGTTTAATCCATTTCATTCGAAATTTTCTTATTTCAACATTTAAAAAAAAATTATTTGTTTTGCTAGAACACAAAAAAGTGTTTCTTCTCATTTTTCTTCCAGAAAGGTTTCAATTTAGATAATAGCATCAATATACATTACTAATCTTTTAATTTGCGAAGATAAAACATCATGTCAAAAATAAATAATTAAAAAGACGTCTTATCTATAGAAATTATTTCTAAGATGATTTTTTTTATTTCTTTTATCATATATGACTTTTTCTCGATTTTCTTATTTGTATTTTGAGATAAGCAGCTTGGATTTTTTATTTCTTACTTAAGTTGTGACATTTTGAGCTTGACACTTCCAAATTCATTTAAAATAAGAATTCTGATAAGAAATATTATAGGCAATATTATAGGCTTTATTTATGTCAGAAATTATGCTTTAATTAAGACTACATTTACTATTCAGAAATAGTAGTGAAAGTTTTCTCTGTGATAATTAAGCCCTGGGTATAAATGAGAAATCAGAGCATGCTTTAAGTCAAAATTGTTAAAGGACTAATTTTACGTAAATAATTTAACGTAATTATATTCGTGACGGGTCAACATTGTGTTAAAATAACGTTTAAAAAGTAATAACGTAACGTATACGTACGTAGTAATAAAGTGACGTATAAATCCGATAATAAAAATATTTTATTTTAGATGACGTAAATTTAACCCTTAAAGGTTGTGTGTTGGTAAACGTAACCAATTTTGTCTCCCAAAATAATATTAGAATGATATTGAAGATATAATACCTAATTTTAACAGTAAAATACATACTAAAAATCTTTTAAAATCAATTTTTAGTATGCTGATGGCAGCAATAGTGCTATTTAAGAATAAAGATAGATGTAGTTTTTCAATTGTTGCTATATGTGCTTTTTGTTTTGTTTGGAAACTTGTGCAATACCCAATTTTGTTCTGCAGTCAGCAAGTAAAATTTATTCCTCATCATTGTTCTTAAAATTCATGCTTGTTTAATGCTATAGAATTTTATCAAGGAAAACTATTTTTCTATTTAATATCAGTGTCGCCGATAGGCAATAACCTCTTTTTTAGCCACAAACCCTGCTTAATCTTCTCATACATACGCGCCTCATATGAGGACAGATTATTCTTGCCTTATAAAGCAAATAAATAAATAAATAAAATATAAAAATCATCAGATTTTATTTACCTACATCTGATTTGTAGACAGATAATAGCTAGCAATAATAAAACTATTTTATAATGATTTCTCGTTTATCACAAAAAATCTCGTTTATCTTAAAAAGTCGTTTGTAACCTGGTGTCAGTCGATAATTTCTCATTTTACTAACAGAATTTGTCTGCGCCGGAAAGGGTTAAACAAATGTTGTGTATAAAATTGATAATTTTTATACTATACCATCCTGACACAAAAGTATTTTGCAATTACGCCATAGCTTTTCGGATAATTATAACCATCTTGGATAGTTGTGAATATGGAATTCGGGGTACTTAATTAAACCTCACATCAATAAAAACTAATTATACATGAAGTATAGGAGTGAAATTATAACTTTATGGCATTTTCACCTATTTACTCATATGATGCAATCCTTAAATATGTCATTTGTTGAAATTAGTGCAATGTGTTCAGAATTACCTCAATTGACTTTACGAATTTGTGCTTTTCAAAATTAAAACTTCAATATTCAAATTTTATATATATCTAGAATATTGTTCTTATTTTAAAATAAGCATATATAAAAATATAGAACCAAAATTTTAAAGCTTATTTATTAATTGTTTTACACAGGATTTTGCACCTTACAATTCATTAATATTTGCATAAGAAAAATTTTGAATTTCATTTTCTTAATCGACAAAAGTTTCACAACTTTAAAGTCAAATGAACAGTTACGAATACACTTTTTCAATATAAGAGTTGTTTTATTTTGTTTTTGAAAAATATCACAGATTAATCACAAGAAGACGTTTAATCTAAAAAAAATAATTAGGCGAAAATCTCTAATCTGGAAGAGTGATACCCTATTCCTCAGAAAGTAACTGCAGCGTACATACCCTGACTAAAAATAATCTATATCACATAAAAAGAAATAACTTAAAAATCATGCTAAATTTTAAAACTTTCGAAAACGTCACTTACTTCATAAGTGGATTTATTTTATCAGAAATAACATGAAACTGTATCCTTATATCTTTTAATCTCTTCGTTCAAAAATATTTTGTTTAAACACTTAAACCAAATTACTTTGTTTCGAAAGAACACTCAGAAATATCAAGTATATCTGATATTTCTTTAAGAACTTTTTTAAACTTAGATAATAGCATCAACATAAATTACCAGTCATTTTGTTTGCAAAGATAAAGTGTTATGTCAAACTAAATATTCTTATTTAAAGGGATCTTATAAGTTTAACTGATTTTCAAGCTCGTAACTCATTTTATTTCTTAAACCTTTTTTTGTGATTTTCTTAATTCTTTTATCAAATAAGGAAAACTGAATTACTCCCTACATTAAATTAATTATTTCAAACTTGTGATTAGTTAAATTGCCAATAACACAAGAGTAACATGAATGTTCTCGAAAGATATAAGCTTTTCTCTGCTGATATTCACCTCTTCTTTATGCAAATCGTTAAATTTCAAATGAAAAAAAAATACATTACAACATTTTCCATTTTTTTATGGATGAACAACAAGAATATATTTCTGACACATTCACACACGAAATCTTTTTTATACATAAATGCATGACATTAGGTTTTTTATGTATGAATATTATAATCACGAGGTAGGACCGTCGAATTTTGAGGAAATAAAATATTTAAGAAGGAGCTGTTTTATTGATTTCTAATAAACATACAAAATTAGTTACAATAAAAAAATGAATCTTGTGTTGGTAAGTGTAACTCTTAAAAAAATATATTTAATCTTAAGTTAACAAAATGCTATTTCAATAAAACTCAGTTGTAATTGTCAAAATTAATTTTTAATCATATAGATAAACAGTAAAATGTAATGAAGATCTGTTATGATACAGTTATCAATTAAGGCTCTTATGCTAGTGTTCCAAATGAAAAGAAGAAAATTTATTTCACTTTCTTAATCATAGAATTTTTTCCCCGTGAAATCTAAACCTGACATTAATTTCAAAGCATCAAAATTTACGTATGCACCTCTCATATTTGTATTTACCCCTTTTTTAAATAGTATTTTAATTTGACCATTTTGATTAAAAACTTGAAGTTTCGATGCTATTAGCTGAAACAGTTGTTTATATTATTTTAAGTGTAAATGAAATTTTGTAGATGAAACCAAAATTCACAGGGTTTTATAACAGACAATATTCTTACCAAAATTCACCTGTTTTATAACAGATGATATTCATGACACAGCACGTATTTAAATTTCAGTTTTTTTCACTTTTAATGAGAGAATGGCAACAATAGGTTACAGTAATTAATTATTTTCCTTTTTAGGTGCGTTCGTAATTATATAAATACGTAGCACCTATTGTTGTCGCTCAGTCCGTCCGTCTGTCCGTCTGTCTGTCTGTCTGTCTGTCTGTCCGTCCGCATAACAACGCAAAAACTAACCAACCGAATCGTTTGAAATTTAAAATGCATAATTATAACATAATTTTGTCGAGTTATTTCAAATTTTATGAAAATCGGATGGATAGATCAATTACAGGGACAATCAAAAGGATTCCGTTACATTACGGTCAATGGGGAAAAATTTTCAAATGCATTTTAATCGTTTGAAATTTAAAACATATAATTATTGCGTAATTTTGTCGAGTCATTTCAAATGTTATGAAATTCGGATGCATAGATCAATTACAGGGACAATCAAAAGTATTCCGTTAGATTATGGTCATTGGGAAAAAATTTCAAATGCATTTTAATCGTTTGAAATTTAAAACATATAATTATTACGTAATTTTATCGAGTCATTTCAAATGTTATGAAAGTCGGATGCATAGATCATTTACAGGGATAATCAAAGGTATTCCATTACATTACGGTCAATGGAAAAAAAGGTTCAAATGCATTTTTATGATGTTACACTCATTCGAACATAATAGAATTGGCATGAATCTATGAAATATATACTAAAATATGCAGTCTGTAAAATCTGTGATGCAAAGAATTTTTATTATTAAGTTACAGGGCCACACAAAAGTGTTCCACCACATAATGCTTTACGGGGAAACATTGTTTGGGGCGTGTTTTAATTATATTCAACTATTTCACATTTTATGAATAAGATATACGTTTCTGAGGTGTAATAAAATTACTTTCTGCATATTTACAGAAACACAAAGATTTCGACTACTATACTGTATCCGAAGTACGCTCTACTATATCAGCAAGATCTGAATATTTTTAAAACTTCGTTATCGTACGAACGCACCTCATTTGCTACGTTCACGTGCAATTTCCAACGTGTTTCCTTTGGTTTTATTAAACATGGAGTACTCCTATTGCCACAATTAGAAAAACGGTATTAAAACTAAAAAATAAATTAAGATGCAGTTTTCTAATAAATTGTATTTAAAAGTAAATTTTTTACTATAAGAAGGTGTAAAAATTGAAAATTTGCAATGTGTAAAAGTTAAGAAATTTGCAGTAGCAAAAATTGTACTTTAAGATTAGCTTTAAAAGTTCTTTAAATCTTATCCCAATTAATTTAGTAGAAATTTGTGAAATTATAATACTAAACTACCGTTTTAAGGCATTCGATTTTTAACAATTGAATATTTTTTCAAGTATTCAAAATCCAAAGTGTTTAAAAAAATTAATTTTAAAAGATGAATTTATTATACCAAAACCAGAGAAGTACACTATTATGCAAATCACTTATTCAAAATTATCCTCTTCAACACTGTAAACAAAATAACTAATTTTGTAAATAAATAAATAAACAAATAAGTATTTTTAAAAGTAAAAAGTAATTTGCTTATTTTATTTCTTTGGAATAAAATAGATAATTTGCAATGTCCTGCATGATTTTACAACACATTTTTCTTCGCGGATAAATAATATTTTATTCCATTTAATAAAACGTACTGGTTTTCTAGCCAGATGCGCAAGCTGTTTTAGACAGCCTCATTTTCCTAAAAACAGTGATCTCTAAATAACTCTTTTATTAGCAAAAATACTGAATAGTAAGTTCTGGATATTTCCAAGAGAAAGTTTGTCAGAAAGTTTGTCTCTGAGAAAGTTTTGTCATGATGATCAAGAAAAAATAGGAATTACCTGCGTGTTTCCAACAGCTCATGAGATACAGTCAAATTTCTGTTTTAACAACATTGCTCAAAAATAAATAAATAAACAAATAAAAAGAAAAAACTCATAATGTACACTGCATGGAGGCTGAACCTATGATCTCTTTTTAAGCTTGTTACTGAATTTATTGGCAAATATTAATCGTCATCAAAAAAAGGTTTATAACGATACCACTTTTGACGAAATTATGTAGCTCTTTCTTTTTCCGTTATGTACTACGTCAAAGAAAACATTAGTCTGTATCTCGTGAATGGTTGGATCGGGTGAGTATTTCTGATATTTTGCCGAATTCTCATCTCAAATCCTGCCTACACTACAACTGTTGGCAAAAGCCAGAATTTTCAGTTAAGTAAGCTCCTTAGTCAGTGGTCTAACTTGCATTAGTCACAGATATGGGCTGTAAACAGGTGTCTCCAAAGTTACTCAGTGATGGATTACAAGCAGCTTTACGAGATCGAAAATTATTATGAAGGAAAGTAATATTTCTTTTCTGAAATTTGTGCTTTTTCGCCAAAATTCAATTTTCGGCTAAAACATCTGAAATGGTATGTTTTATTGACAGTATGACAATCGTAAAAATGCAATAAGTGAAAAAATCCTTTAAAATTCTGGAATCGAAAAGCAAGATGTCTTTCCAAAAATAGACGAAATTCTATGTTATTGTGAAACTGATTTCTAACAGCTTCTCTTTTTTCCATGATTCTTTTTTAAATCTCGAACCTAAGTTTTCTTGAATCAAGTATTTGGTAACAGCCCCACAAACACTTGACTTAATGCCGTAAGCTGGTTTCGTCGTGGCCAAAAAGAGTTAAGGCCATTTGTACAAAAACAATGCTGTACCACAAGTGAGCCGTTAACGGCTCGGCAATGACAGAACTGTTGCATTTACTTTGCCGGTAAACTCTTAATGGTCGGTTTCGGGCAAAAAAGTAATGGCCCTCCAAGATCTAGAAAGCAGAGGGCTAATATAAACTGACCAGCATTTTTATTTTAAGAGAGAAAATGTATATATTTTTGGTCTTTATTTCTTTCAAAAATTATTTTAAATCTGGGTTTAATAAGCATATGCATAATTTACGAGATTTATATTTAAAACAATAAAATAGATGACATATTTTTTTTAATTTGAAAATATTTTTATAAGAAATAAAAATTGTCCCCAAAATGTATACAGAATTCCAAGTTTTTTCTTCACCGACACATTTTTACATTCATTATTCATAAAAAAGAGTTGAAAAAAAATGAATAAGTATTTAAAATATAGTAAAATAATTTATAATAAATTTTAAAACAGAAAAAAGCTTTTAGATTAAGCCTAAAGCAGTCCATTTCCACCCCCCTCCTCCCCATTACTCAGTCATGCAAAACTTACGCATACATGCATAAAATCATCTTTAGTCGTGCATGCATAATATATTTCCAAAAATGTCGAATTCTGTATCTTTAAAATTGGCATAAAAATCAATTACTTTGACATTTTTTTCTAGGAAAGATCTTTCTAAAATTTAAAAAATGATGTTATCAGAAAAAAAAGAAAGAATGTATTTTGATTTATTTTCATCTGCAAGCGCGGATAGCATTGCATGGATATATTTTAATGGTCATACTGGAAATAATGAATGTGTCGCCACAATAAACGATCCGACGAGTAACCGCAAAAAGTGGTCAGATCTGTTTGGGCTTTAGTACAATACATGCTCTCCTTCAAGGTCAACAAGTACGGGGGGAATTTTCCAAGAATTTTCCTCTCTGTGCTGATAAGCAGATCATTTCAGTTATAGAAGTCACATCAGGGAGAGAAAGCGTGTTAACGAATGCTACCACAATTTGGATATGTTAGCACAATATAGGTATGTTTTATTATGCTTATTCATTAAAGAATTATTAATTTATAATTCATTATAACCTGTTGAGTTTTTTGCATCGACATTAAGCTTTTTTGATTCCGGAAATCTAATAGAAAGATATAGGAAACATATTCATTTTTAAGACATCATAGGTTTTTAAAAATGCACTTGTATTTTAACAAATATAAAATAATATTTACTTTATACTCCGCTATTCATCCCTTATTCGTTATTTTGAAGTTTTGCATAAATTAGGAAAAGCAGCTAATTTAAAATTATATAATTTTAAGAATTTTTTAAAAGTTTGAAAGTTTATTATATTTTCATATAACAATTGTTGTTTTCTACCGTGCATGTCATTAAAAATATTGCAAAAAATAAAATAGTTTAATTTATATAAAGTTTACACTGATTCTTAAAGGTAAAATTTATTTTTCTTTTCATATATTAGAAGTGAGAAAGAGCAATTTCATGTGTCTTGTATAAAATTGTGCAAAATACCATTTAATAGATGCCTCTTTAACTTAAAAAAAATCCTTCTTTGTAGAGGTTGGTTGAATTATTTTAGATAAAATAGCTATCGGTTTCATTTTAGATTCTTAAAATAGCTTCTTTAACGTTGTAAATAACATGACTGGGAATGACGTTTTTTTTTTTTTTTTTTTTTTTTTTTTTTTTTTTTTTTTGAGCGAAGAAAATTAATAATTTTTCATCGAAAATATTTCATTCATTAAACAATTAAATAAAATTGTCAGATCATTCAAAATTTTGATACATTTTCAATTACTGTAAATAATTCCCAGCTAATATGAAAAGATTAAGATAATATATTTTTTTAAATAGCAAATATTATTATATGTATATATATATATATATATATATATATATATATATATATATATATATACATATAATGTTTGATTATTAAATTATTCGAATAAAATCTAAATGAAAATTCTTTTGTATATTAAAATGATGCAAAAAATATTCGACAGGTTTCATAATAATTCTTTAATGAATAAACATAATATATTGGTGACAGCCATTAACAGGCTACTTCAGTCAAGCAAAACGATTCGTTCGGTAATATTAATCCTATAGAAGAAATCATTAAAGATATCTCTGTTACATTTTAGTATTTTGAAACGATATTTTTCGTATTGGATAGCTGAAATTAATCTGCACAAAGGCCGTTTTTTATTTTTTCTATTTTGTTTGCAGATATTTTTAATGAGGATGTTTTTACTTTCGGAACCGGTTACGAAAGTGAAAGCATCCTCATAAAAAATTTACAATAAAAATCCAAAAAATAGAAAAATTGCCTACGAATCGATCACAGCAATCTAATACAAAAGATAATAAACAAAATAAAATAAAATAAATAAATAATTTAAAAGTATTGGAATGCAACCGAGATATCTTTATAAATTCCTTCTGTAGGATCGGCATTATTTATTGGGTCTTTACGCTTGGCTGAAGTAGCCTCTAAAGTCTAAAAACCAATGAAAATAAAAGAAAAAAAACATAAAGCGTTTAATTTATTACATGCATCACTAGCATAAATTCAAAATTTGTTCCATAAAAAATGTTTGTTGTAAGATTGTTTAAATTATAAAGTGTTTTTGCATAAAAAACAATATAAGGTACCCTGGGGTAATAACGCCACGTTAAGGTTCTACCAATTTTCACTGCTCAGTTTTAGTTTGTATTTTTCAAACAAATACATGATTTGATACAGCAACTCATTGACTACCTATATAAAAAAAATAATTTAACAGATATGTATTCATAAAATGTAATGGCGTGATTTCTCGACCAATGCTATTCGGCGTTATTACCCACCTATATGGGTAATAACGCCATGTAAGCAAAACTATGAAATAAGATGGAATAATTGCATGTAGATTGCCCAAATTAGTGTGTATTTCTAAAAATACACACTCTACAAACTTAGAAATTGACAAATTGCATTCTAAGATATTGAAAATGTTCATTTTTTTGTGAAAGTGTAAGAAAAATAAAGTTGTGGTGTAGGGGGGGGGGGGGGGTGAGGCAAAAGAATACCAGACCGTGAGCTTCTTTTTGCTTAAAAAGGACCGCTTAAATATAATTATTAGAAACATTGCACAGTTTTAACTGTGTTTATTTGAATAAGTATTTAGGATGTATCTCGGCCACTGTAGGGAATCAACCGGGATATTAATGCCAAGAATTGGCGTTATTACCCCGTTATAGTTATTGCGCTGTACATTTTAAATTACAAATTATCTCGAGAAGACATCCAAAATCTTCAACCACATTTTGAAAGTCCATGAAATGTACTACAAATTTATGTAATTAACAAAGTATTTCCGGATAAAAAAAATAGTCTTCACATCAGAAAACGTATCTCGCAAATTTTAGATCAAGCGTTAATTTTAGTTGCTTGTAAAAACAATAAGACCTAAAAACGAAACAAATTAACTTGAAGCTGTTTTTTTGCGATTTATATGACTCAAAACCCTTCTGCGCAGAGCACATGGGTGTCATTTACCAGATTATTTCATAATTATGCAAAATATTAGCACTTGGCGTTATTACCCCGCCTGGCGATATTACCCCAGGGTACCTTATTATTAATCATTAGGTACACTTTTCAAAAAAGTTATAAATTTACTTATTTTCAAATTTTTCAAAAATTTCCAAAACTTATAAGTTGAAAATGAATTTATTTGTTTATTATTTAATTATATAGGGTAACACCCCCAGTAATTGGCATGCACCAGTGATTGGCACATTGTACAAACATGTCCTAAAAAAAGATTTATATTCAATCTTTTAAAAATTCAAGACCATATATCAGTTATATGCTCATTTACGTTAAAGATTATAATTTTGATTTATTTTACAAGTTGACAACAGAGCCTAGGAAAGAGAAACAAATTTGGCTTGTATCAAATTAGCCATTTTGTTGCAAATTCTTGTTCTTTGGCTTAAGGAAGGCTTGCTTTTCAATTCATTATTATCTGATTTATAATATATTTTAAATTTTAATTGACAACAGTTTTGTTTAGTTAAAAGGGGTACTTTAATTGTGTAAAAGTATTTTCGACACAAATATTTGGATTTCTGAATTAATGGTAGTTGCCAATTAATGGTGCTTCAATTTTGCTAGTTCCGAGTAATTGGCACCTATTCCAATTACAAGGAATTCGCAAGGAATTTGAGATTAAACCATTTATTTTGGAAGTACTTTTAAAATTATAGACTAATTTTGTTTATCATTTGTTTTTATTTGAAAATATAAATTTTATCAGTAATTGGAATCCATTAAAGCTTCATATGACAATTACTGGGGACAGCATGACAATTACTGGGTATTAATGTAAGTATATTGTATTGTTTTAAAGTGTTCACATTTCAGATTAATATGCTGATTTCTTACTCTCAAAAACCTGAAATGTGGTATCTTCATCTACAGTAAATTAATTTAAAGCGATTAAACCCAATGCAAAATGTAAAGTTTTTTTTAAATATAAACATATGCTACTTACTGGATCACAAGGTGTCATACACTGGTGCTCTAGGTGCCAATTACTGGTGATTTCAGCAACTTTTTATAAATATATTTTTATAAAAATACTTTTTCAATTTTTCTTTTGCTTTTAGTGGGCAAAATAGATGCACAGATATGTATTCTTTGATTTAAAAATATTTCCAAGTAAATAGCTTATTTCTTTGTAATGAAAATTTAAGTAAGTTTAACGACAAATTCTTAAAGTGCCAATTACTGGGGATGTTACCCTACTTTAAAAATTATTTTTAATTGCATTACATGTAAATTTTTAAAGTATATAATTAAATAATAAACAAATAAATTCATTTTCAACTTATATGTTTTGGAAATTTTTGAAAAATTTGAAGATAAGTAAATTTATATCTTTTTTGAAAAGTGTACATAAAGATTATTAGTATATTTGTTTTATATGCAAAGACAGTTTATCATTTAAATAATCTTCCAGCAAACATTTTTTATGGAACAAATTTTGAATTCATGTTTAAATATTAATTCTTACAAACACAAGTGGCTGGGTGAGGGTGATCTCCTTGCCAGCCTTTATTTTTAATGGCCTTTAAAAGAATAATTGTGGCCAGTTTGTGGCTGTCTGATATTTTTGATAAAAACGTTAATGGCACATTTATGGGCAACTTCTTGTATTCATGGCCAATTATCTTGTGGGCGAATTCTGGCCGGCGTGACAGTTTCTTGACGGAGCCGTTACGGCCAAAGATGGCGGGCCGTTATCAAACACTTTGGGCCACCGCTAACGACGCCTCAAGTGGCCCATCAGTTATGTGTTTGTTGGGAGTGCTTTCATACTACAGAAAATTTCGAACGGTTCTATTCAAGACATTTTGTAAATATCCTTTGTGCTAAAGGGAAAGAGTATATTAACTATTCTCTCATTGTAATATCTGATAAAAATCCAACTAGGTTAGTCATTAATTTCTGGACTTGCTGACAAGCATCCCCAACAACCAGAATACGCGGCCCAACTGCTACTGCATTTCCAATATTTTTAATAACATTCTTCATGCTGAATACTCTGGCCTCCAAAATATAAAGTACAACATGTTTTCGAAGCTCACCAGAAAAAAATGACAGTCAGATTAAAATTTATAGTTTATATTAATGACAATAATTATCTTTAAAAAACGTGCGCAAAAATTACAGCTACCACTTTTATTTTATAGAAAAGCATAGGTATTTCTGAATGAGATAAAAATATGCGATTACGAAGCTTTCGTAATTTTGCGTGTAAGTATGTGACGTGTCGGTCAAATGAAGACATATTCTGAGTAGAATTAAAACGCAAAACTTTTATTTACTGTAGTTGGGGAACGGGGAGTGGAGCAAAGTTCGGTATTTTTGAGAATTAAACACACCACTATGAGAATAAACTTTAGCTTATACTCACATTACAACTAAGTCCGGCTCAAATCACTAATTCGGTTCTTCTCTTCAGGTCGCGGGCTACTTTTACTAACGTGTAAATAAACAGCTGGTGGCTGCACAAATATCTTTATTTTAAACAACCACAGTGCGAAATTACTCTGAACTAATTCTTACCGAACTCCGGTACTGAAGCTCTCTACCTTCACACGTCAGCTCTACTATTTGCCGCTGGAGGCTCTCCCAACTCACCACACCACACACACTCCAACTCACAACTTACAGCTTTTATACTTTGCAAACTGAAGACGGAGCTAGAAATTCGCATAAAAACTCAAAAAGCCGCAGTTAACTGTAGATCTACAGCTCATATTCAAAATATTAGAATAATTACCTTTTTTTTAGAAATTGAAAATATCGTTTGGTAATTTAATGTCTTTTAATGAAAATATGCAAACGATATTTTTATTAAGAACTTATTGTTGATTAAACTTACTTGTTATCTTAAATTTAATATCATTTTTGAAAAGATTAATTGCAAAAAAATTATTTTGAAAAGTCAAAATATTAGAATATTTATTCAAGTGGTTCAAAATATTAGAATATTTCACATTAATTCTCCTTTAATTATTACCAATTCTTAACTGGTGGCATCATTGATTAAATTCAGACTATTTTATTTAAAATCTTTTTTGCAGTTTGTTTCTTTTTCGTCTTAAAATGGGCCGTGTGAGTGATATTCCTGAATCTACTAAACTTCGTATGGTTGATTTGTATCGGCACGGTAAAAATCAATGTTTTATAGCGAATTATTTACATTGTTCGCAATCGAGCGTTAGTAAAATACTAACACAATATTCAAAAATTGGAAAATTTCAAAATAATCGCCGAAATGGTGGCCGAAAACCAAAAACATCTGCTAGAGATGACAGGAAACTGAAGCGTATAGTTAAGAAAAACCGTTTTAAAAGTGTGCAATTCTTGCACCGAAAATGGAAAGAAGAAGGAGTTGAAGTTTCTACATCGACAACATTAAGACGTTTCCATAAATTTAAATTTGAATCTCGTGTACCGAAAACAAAACCTCTCATGACTGCAAGACAAAAGCGTATAAGATTGAATTGGTGTAAATCAAGACGTTTATGGAGCAATGAAGATTTGAAAAATATATTATTTAGTGATGAAAGTATGTTTTGTGTTTCATATGGTAGTCAAGGTATTCGAGTTTGGAGAATGAAGCAAGAAGCATTTGATAAAGAATGCTTTAAACGTTCCGTAAAATTTGCTGCTAGTGTCATGGTTTGGGGTTGTATGAGTGCAGAAGGACCTGGAAAGTTATGCATCGTCTACGAAAAGGTTAACTCTCTGATATATCAAGAAATTTTAGAATATTACATGATTCCATCATCAAAAGATTTATTTGAAGATGATTTCATCTTTCAACAAGATTTAGCGTCCCCGCATACCTCGGTGTCAACTAAGAATTGGTTCCGCCAACGCAACATTAAGGCCAACATTCCTTGGCCACCAAATTCACCAGATCTTAATCCCATCGAAAACTTATGGTGTATAATGAAGAAAAACTTCAAGAAAATCCTCCTTCAAGTAAAACTGAGTTAGTGGCACGTATAAAGTCTATTTGGGCTAATATTGATAGAAATGTTTGTAAACACCTTGTATATAGTATGCAAAATCGATTGTACGCTGTTATGAAAGCTAAAGGGGATGCTACAAAATATTAACTACCATTTACTTCATATTCATAAGGTAATATTGTTGCGTAAAATAAAATATTCTAATATTTTGAACCAATCTAAATTTTATTCTAATATTCTGGTGTGTTTAAGGAAGCTGTATACCTAATTTATTGTGCTGTATTTTATATTTTATAAATGTTAAAAATCTTATCTAAACATTCCAGATTTAATTTATAAGAAATTTAATTGCATTTACTTAGTATAAAAAATAAATAAATGACAAATAATTTCTTCTTATTATTTTTTCTCAATTATTCTAATATTTTGAATATGAGCTGTAGGGCCACACACACACTTCGGAAAACTAGAGTTGCATAAAGGATAGATGCCGCTTTTGCGCCACACATGTTAGAACATTGACGTCACGATCTTACTCAAAACACCAGAGTGCCTTTATTACAAAGGGACACTCCCTCACAAGTTTTGTTGTATTTAAACTATTGTTATCAGTTTTATTCACAACAACTAGTAAAGTCTAGAAATGCCTAGAAGTCGTTTGGCCGATTCATTAAGGTGGCGGGTGGTAGGACAAATAGAAATGGGGTCGTCACACGCCGATACTGCTAGACGACTCAATGTGTCTCACAGCATAGTCCTACGACTCTAGGATCAGTATGAATCCGAAGATTCTGTGACTAGGAGACATGTTCCAGGCCGCCCACATGTTACAACACCTGCTGACAACCAGTTTTGAAACTTTTTCAGCCCGAAGGAGAAGACGCACTACTGTGCCGCAATTCATTGCAGACCTCTTTGCAGGATCAGGGAGAAGAATGTCCGCTACTATGGTGCGAAGACTTCTTCACAATGCAGGTCTCTATGCTAGGCAACCAGTTGTGTGCGTCCGTCTCAACAGACGACAAAGAAGGGCCCACTTTTGTTGGGCAAGAGAACATGTTTCCTGGACCAGACAACAGTGGGTTTCTGTAATCTTCACAGACGAGTCCAGATTCACACTGGAGAGCGATTCTGGACGTCTTCTGATCTGGAGAGAACAATGCACTCGATACCATCAATGAAACACTGTAGAAACATACAGGTACAGAAACGGTGGACTCATGTTTTGGGGAGGTATCTCACTCTGAGGCCAGACTGACCTGCATGTGTTCCATGGAAGAACTCTGACTGGTGCGAGATATCGGAATGAGATCCTTGATTCATTTGTGCACCTATATGCCGGTGCTATTGGCAATGATTTCATTCTCATGGATGATAATGCGAGACCACACCGAGCTATGGTTTTTGAATATTATCTTGAGGATCACGGTTTGGCGATAATGGAATGGCCAGCTCACTATCCAGACTTTAATATGATTGAACATTTTTGGGACAATCTTTGAAGACAGATTGTGCTTTATTTTCTCCTCTAAAGTCGATGCCGCCAATGCATTCAAGTCCACGGTGGATATATTCCGTATTGGAACAAGTTTTTTAATGTTTCTGTCACATTTTACTGCAGTATACTGCGATGTAGTGATTTCTCCAAGAATAGAATTTTCCACTATGGATGATTTTTTTGTATCTTCATTTACTCGTTTAACTTAAGTAAATTTCTATATCGCATTTATTAAATAACAGTTTAGCGCACATTTCCTTCAAATTTGTTTTTTCTATATTCATTCATTTGCAAATTATACGCAAAAATCCGGTTGTACCTCAACTTTTTGAGGCCAGTGTATTTGATCGACCCACGTGAATATTATTAACTATCTATAGTTATATTACGAAGATTTTTTAATTTAGATAATATCATAAATGCAACTTACTTAATAACAACATTACTAAACAAAGATATAATGTATGTCCGAGTAAATGTGATTATGAACAACAAAGTCTTGTGAGTAGAAATGATTTTAAAGCTCGTAAGTTGTATAAATACGTATAATCAAAAATGTCCTGTTTCGATTTTCTTCATTCATTTATTAAATAAAACCCTTAAATTATTTTACTCATTGCATCAACTTACATTACTGTAGACATCAAGTTGAATTTTTGCCTCAAGCTACTTCATCGAAATCAAAATTAAAACATCATTTAGTGCTTAAAAAATAAGCATATCTGTTGCAAAATGCTAAAAAGAAATTATTTTTTATGAGCCTAAAAATTTGAAAGAAAATTTTCATTACTATTATTTTAAAACACATTAAAGCAGCAATATTGAATTTCTAAAAGAAATTAATAATTTAAAAAACATTCCAACTTCTAAATAATTCACAAAATTAATTTTCTTAAATTGTAGTTTTATACCTAACCACATACTTGACATATTTAATCCCTATCATTGTATATTTTAATATTTTTGTTCGAAAGTTTCTTTAACAATTTAATCAAAATATTTATTTTTGTAAAAATAATATTAAAAAAAGTATGTTCCCATTTTTTCCTATAACTTCTTAAAATTGGATAATAACATCAATATAAATTACCAGTCACTTTATTTTCAAAGATAAAATATTATGTCGAGATAAATATTCTTATGAAAAGAGAATTTATTTGTAAGCTCGCAGTTTATTTTAGTTCCTTGACCAATTTTTGCGATTTACTTCTCTAAATTAATAAATTTGTATTTTGTTTAGTGCATCAAGTTTAAGATTTTGAAATTGTCGCTAATTAAGTGATCAAATTAAAAAAGGAAAGTAAAAAAATACTTCTGAAGAATCAACGACAGTAAAAATTAAAATTTATTAGAAACAGAGATTGAAATCTTCTTTAACAATTTTTTAAATGCCAGTTTTACACTTCGAAGTCAATTATTTGATAGCTGTAAAAACGAGTTATAGAATACTATATAATAAACTAATGCTTAGATTCTTAATTTAAAAAATATTGTATATCACTAATTTTAACATAAGAACGTGCTAATAAATTAGAAAAAATGCAAATTAAATATTCAAGATTGGCGGAAAATGCAAAGTGTTTATATCATACTGTTATATAAAAGTGCTACTTTAAAAAATCTGATTTAAAAACATTTTTTAATTAACCTTTTAATGCATGATTTTCATTTATTCTGTTCGGTAAGAATTACATTTGAGTTTATTTTTCTTAACTATAAACTAGAAAAATTGTGAAAAAATTTACTTATCTTTCAATTGGACATAATGTAATAATGCATCTCCTAAGTTATGTAACAAAATTTCTTCAAGAAATTACAATTTTAGGTAGATTTCGCATGAAATACTACCTATTGGGAATGCTGTTATGTTGGAATTTCTAAAAAACTTTTGCTGATCTACGCCGATCATGCCCTCTAGACCCCAAAACTACCATCAGTAAAATAATTTATATATATACATACATATCTATCTATCTATGTATCTATCTATCTCTATATATTTCACTTTTTTATGGGCACAATAACTTCTATAATTCAGCTTAAATGTCTACCTAACTAATACATAAAATCAAGGGGTACAAAATATCGGCGAAGTTTGTTAATAGGCAAAATCGAACCAAGGTGAAGGAAATAGGGAGAGGTTTGGGGAAAACCAGAAAACTCCCATAAATTTTTAATTAAAATAGATATCGAATCAGTATCTAATTTATATTACTTCTACAAAATGGGCCAAATGTTTATGCATGACAGATATTTGATAAAGCAAAAAACGGGCTCAAGGGGCAAAAAAATAGGGTTTTTGGAAGTTAATAATTCATAATTTTGTCAATTCCCAAGATATTAAGTACAACTATTTTATTATAAATGCTCTTAATATTATCTAAAACTTTTATATTTACATGTTTTTTATAGGAGCAACTCTTATCGCAAAAATAAATAAATAAATAAGACAACAAATATAACTGTCTACTTGGCCTATAGGCGGAGACAGATTTCGAAGTTGACTGCTCATTTCATCAACAAAAAATAGAATACATGAAAGATAAACCCAGTTTAACAATTTTATTCAGCCGTTTTTGAAGAATTTTTAATTTCATTTTTCTGTGAAAGCTGGTTTTATCAGAATCATCTTAAGCAAAATTAGGATCAAAATGCTCACTTTGAAAGCATTTTTTGAAATATATTCTGACTTAAAAAAAATCGACCAGTATGACACATTGTATAGTTCCTAAATAAGGGAAACTATCAATTCAATGCGTTTGAGAGCAAAATTGATTTTAAAAATGAGTCACAAAATAAGTAATTTGTTATTTGAATATGTCTTCAATTCTTCAAATCGGGAAATTCTTTTCAAAATGCGCAATTTGACGGAATTTTTAAAAGATATATTCTGCCTTAATTAAAACTGACCAATACGGAACATTATACAGTTCCTAAATAAGAGAATCTGTCAATCGGATGCGTTTGAAAGCAAAAATAATTTTAAAAATGAGTCAGAAAATAAGCAATTTGTTATTTGAGTACCTCCTCAATTTTTCAATAACAATCGCTTAGGGAAATTCTGTTCAACATGCCCATTTTGACAGAATATTTTAAAGTACATTCTGCATTTATCAAAAAAATGGCTAATACATTACATTATATAGTTCCCAAATAAGAGAACCTGTCATTTGGATGCGCGTAAAATTAAAAATGAATTTTAAAATGAGTGAGAATATAAGCCATTTGGATTTGAGCTTTTTCTTAAACTCCTGTTTTTGTTTAATTTAGTTTTGCTATAAGAATTGTTCCTATAAAAAACATTTCAGTATAAAAGTTGTAAATATTACTGAAAAGATGTAAAATAAATTTAATTGGCTTTGATATCTTAAGAGCTGACGAAGTTGTACATTTTTTTCACCCCCCTTTTTTGTTTTTTATTTATTTATTTATTTATTTATTTATTTATTTATTATTATTATTATTATTATTATTATTATTATTATTATTATTATTTTGCAGTAAAAGTTGGCCCTATCAAAAATTTGTAGCTACAAAGGTTTTAGATAATATTGGGTTAGGGAAAAAAGTAAGTTCGCTTTTTTTCGTGTTTTTCAAAGCGAATTTATTTATATAAATAAAAAAAACTAATCAAAATTTATGTGCTATTTTGTTCAATGACCTTTTGACATTTTTCTTGTAAAACAATAATTCCGTCACTGTAGAATTTCTGAGAGTTCTGGGCAAAAAACTGAACAAGGTGATTTTCGCAAGCCTTTTTTGAAGTCAGCTTAGCACCTTCAAGAGAGTACCGCATAGGGCGGAACAAATGGTAATCCGTCGGATCCAGGTCCAGACTATACGGTGGGTTCATCAAAACTTCCCAACAAAGCTCTTTCAGTTTTTGCCGAGTGACTAAAGATGCGTGTGGTTTAGCGTTGTCGTGATGGAAGACAGCGATTTTCCTTTCTATCAATTTTGACCGGGTTTTTCAATTGCTTGCTTCAATCGCATTAGTTGTTTACAGAACATAGTTGAATTGATGGTTTGGCCAGGTTTGAGCAGCTCATGATGTAAAATTCCTTTCCAATCTTACCAAACACTCAGAATCCCTTTCGTAGGCATCAATCCGGGCTTTGCCACCGTTTGTGAAGCTTCGATCACGATCTTTTTAGCACATTGTTGTTATACGTGATTCCCTTTTCATCACCCGTAATGATTTGTTTCAAAAATGGCTCGATTTCATACCGTTTCAGTAGCAATTCACAAATGAAAACTCTCTCCATTAAATTTTTTACTGTAAGTTTATGGGGAACCCAAGTACGAGTTTCTTTTGGTATCTAATTTTATGTAAATGGTTCAAAAGTGGTTTATGGTTGATGTTTAGTTTCGTAGCAATGTCGTGGGAAGAAATATGTCAGTCTACCTGGATTGTTTTTAAAATTTCATCGAATTGTTCAAGGATTGGCCGGACAGGGAAAGGTACATCTTTAACATCGAAATTTTCGGAAGGAAAACGAGCAAACCGATTCGGACTTTGGCGTTTACTTAAGCACTGATCACCATAAATGCCACACAAGTTTCGATGAGCCTGCGCCAATTTTTCCCTTTTTGGATGTAAAAAACTAAAATGTGACGAAAATGATCTTCTGAAATCTCTATTTTAAAAACGCAATAACTTTTGACTGGTTAAACAGATGACGTTACCTTTATATCTAGAAATTTTGGGAGACTGTTACCTTTCAAACGCTATATAGTATGACTTAATTGAGTAAGTATTACTCGAGATATGCGACTTTAAAGCTATCTATTGGGAAAAAACGAATTTATTTTTTCCCCAACCCAATATTAAGAACATTTATAAAAAATTTAATACGATTGTATATCTTGAGAATTGACGAAGTTGTGATTTTTTCGCCTAAAAATCCTATTTTTTTCGCCCCTTGAACCAATTTTTAACTTTATCAAATATCTGTCATGCATAAACTTTTGGCCCATTTTTTAGAAGTAATATAAAAATTAAACTGATTCGATATCAATTTCCATTAAGAAATTAGGGGGGTGGTTTTCTTTTTTCACAAAAATCCTCTCTATTCCCACACCTTTGTTTGATTTTGCCCGTTAACGAACTTGACCAAGATTTTATGCATCTTGAATTTATGTATCAGTTTGGTGGAGGTTTGGGCAGAGTTATAGAATTTATCGTATCCAGATAAAAAGTAATATAGATAGATAAATAGATAGATAGATAAATAGACAGATATTAGATAGATAGATACAAACTTTTTTACTGATGGTAGTTTTGGGGTCTAGGGGGTCATAATCGGTGTAGATCTGCAAAAGTTCTTAGAAATTCCAACATAGAAACGACCACAATAGGTATTATTTCATACGAAATTTATTTAAAAGGGGATAGAAGAAAAAATAAATCAATAACTTCGTCAATTCTTAAGATATCAAATCCGATTAAATTTATTATACACCTTCTCTATAATGCCTACAATTTTTATACTGACAAGTTTTTAGTAGTACCAATACTTATAGCAAAAACAAATTAAACAAAAATAACAATTGAAGGAAAAATCGTTTTAAGGGTGCACTCAAATCCAAACTCCTTATATTCTGTCTCATTTTTAAGTTCATTTTACTCTGAAACACATCCTATTGGAAGGTTCTTTTATCTAGGAACTATATTATGTGACGTATTAACCAGTTTTCTGATAAAGGCAGAATCTATATTTTTTAAAATCCTGTTAAAGGAGACATTTTGAACAGAATTTCCTGACACGATCGTGATTTAAAAATTGAGGAAATATTCAGATAGCAAATTTCTTATTTTCTGACTCCTTTTTTAATCCGTTTTTGCTCTCAAACGAATCCAGTTGGCAGATTCTCTTATTTAGGAACTGTATAATATACCGCACTGGTCAGTTTTTTATATAAAAACAGAATATATTTTTAAAAATGCAGTCTAAGTGGGCATTTTAAACAAATTTTCCCGAAGCAATGCGTGATTATTAATTCAGAATGTATTCGACTAACAAATTGCTTATTTTATGACTCATTTTAAATTTTAATTTTGCTCTCAAACGCATTTAACCGACAGTTTCTCGTATTTAAGAGCTACTTAATGTGCCCTATTGGTCGATCTTTTCATAAAGTCAGAATATATTTCAAAAATGCTGTCAAAGTGAGCATTTTGAGCCTAATTTTATTTAGATTATTCTGATAAAACCAGCGCTTATAGAAAAATAAAATTAAATAGTCTTCAAAAGCGGCGAAATAAAATTGTTAAACTGGGTTTATCTCTAATGATATTTTATTTTTGTTATTGTTGTTGAAATGAGCACTTTGAAATCTACTTCCGCTTGTATGCCAAGCCGACAGGGATTTTTTAGATAATGTAGGGAAGAGGGGGACACGTTGGAAATTTTTTTTCAGAAAATCAATACATTTGTTACTTGAATTATATTTATTGAGTTTTAAATATTGCATAATAAAAACAACGCATTTCTTCATCCTATGAACCATAAATAAAACATTTTCCAAAGAAATTAAATAAATTGTGATGATTTAAAAACCTGAAAGATTTTTGTTCAAACCTGCTTCATGTAGAGATACCTTTGAACAAGCAAGAGACACCTTTGAACAAATGAATAAAATTTGAAAATAGTCAGAGTTTTTATAAAAAGTTGCATATGTTGTGAGGGAGTGACCTTTGCCATAAAGGCACTCTAGTATTTCTGAGATCGTGACGTCAATAATTTAACATGTGTAAGCGTAAAAGCGACATCTATCCTCTCTTTTACTTTAACTTTCTAGAGCGTGTGTGTCTCTTTCGGATTCTGCAGTTAGGCTCGCGGTTAGTAGTATTATGTAAATTTGAAGTATCTGAGTTTGCAGGATATAAAAGCTTGAAGTTTGAGTGTGTGTGGTGTGTCTCTGGCGATAGCCAGCAGAGAGAGTGTGTCTAGCAATATTAGTCAGCGAAGTTTGTTTCTAGCGGCGATTGCCCGCTGGTGTCTAGCAGATTGCGTCTAGCTGCGTTGGTTGATCCAGAGAGAGCAGTATCATGTAGCATCGAGCCTCCAGTAAGTTGATAAGGAGTTTGAGAATTCGACTAGAGAAGTTCGCCGGTGGTAAGAAATTTAATAGTAATTGCATTTGATTATCTCGATGTTAATAAAGGAATATTCACAGCCACGGGCTGTCTAATAAGCTTTATCTAGCAGCTTAGCCGAGAGATAGCTGAGAAGTAATAGAAGGTGCCCCGATTAAGCTAGTTCCGGAGCTGTGAGTATGAGTTTCATCCTTTAGTAGTATTCTCAGTTGTGAAATTTACAGACTTGCTCCAGTTCCCTTGAGCCTTTATAGTTTTTAATAAACTGTGTTTTATCTTAATTCCTGAGTATGTCTGCATTTAACTCCCAGCACGAGCACCCAACCGTTACAATGTTACAGAAATATAAAGTAATATGAATAAAATTAAATACCTACATTTTGTTGAAATTACTTTTTTTCGTTATTTAACCAAACTTAAATCCATCAAAGTTGATGTCAAAACTTATTGTTGATAAAACACAAAATGCCCCTCCAGTTGTGTTAGGTTGTGAAAACTTTTTTTACAATATCCTTGAAATACACCAGTGTGATATCTGATGCTTCTGGAATATTAAAATTTTTCATTCGCTATTTTTTAAGAGACCTGGTATAAAATTTCTTTTTATCCGTTACGGAAACCGGAAATAATGTTTCGAAACCTGTTAAATCATGAATCATTATTTTGTATCCAAGATTTGCAATTATCCAATAAATGAATTTATATTTGAAACTTCCCATCACGGATACTTACAGTTGGAACCTATGTGTGCAGTAAGGGGAACTGTTAGCAGTATAAGTCTAAGTTCTTTGACATTCTTAATTAATCTCTTTTCACATAAAAAAAATCAGAAATAATAATATTTAGATACATTAACAACTCTTTACTTTATAATTTTAAGTGTTCTCTTTAAATTAGTTAAATTAATATTTATCACCGTTTATTCAGTGTTTTTTCGCTGTTGAATGGTGCCCAATCACATGGAGTTCAACATTATAATGGTTTGATCAATTCGGTGGAAGAATTTGAATAAAACAAAGCTTATAAACCAAAGCTAACATCTTTGTTTAAGCATTAAACAATAAATTAAAATTTTAGGGCTAGAAGTTTGTAAGCAAAAATCTTACAACTTTATTTTCTTAAGTTTTGATTAAAGAGGGAGAAAAATACATATCTTGTTTAGACGGTGCTGTTCATGCAAAATGGTACAGCTTTGTATAATTGTTCCCTTGAAGCAGCAGTAATGTGTGCCATATACATTTTTTAATAATTTATTTGAAGGAAAATATTTAGAATGTTCAAAGGTGCCCCCCTCTCCCCTACTTACATTAATATCTTTACACTGCACTGCACAATAATAACTATTCAACGATATAATGATTTTAATGATAGAAAACCAACGATTATAAATGCACAAATAAAGTAAGAAAAGAGGAACAAACAGCTGTTTCGAATCTACTAACGAGATTCTTCTTGAGTGCAAAAACTCAGCGAGCTAGACAAAACAAAACTGAGCCAAGAGTTTTTTTTGTCCAGTTTTGTGTTTTTTTGTCTGGTTTTTTTGTTGCTGAGTTTTTGCACTGAATAAGAATCTCGTTAGTAGATTCGAAACAGCTGTTTGTTCTCCTTTTCTTACTTTATTTGTGCATTTATAATCGTTGGTTTTCTATCATTAAAATTTTTGCACAAAGGCTTTATTTGCTTTTTTGATATAATGATTATTTTAATGCTTTTAATAGATTTCAAAATTAATAATTACTACATTTTATGTAAGGAGAAAAAACGATTCTCGAATACATTTGCAAGCAGCTTTGAAAATCTAGCTTTAACCACTTAATTGATCTATATATTTTTTAAAATCTTTCAAATAATGCCTATTTTTCATGTCTATTACAGAATTTTTCCTTTTTTACCATCGGTTTTTGAAAACAGAGTTTTTGCCTATTGAATGAGAAAAATGCTCGTATTAAACAATGCAAAATTTACATGAATTTAAAGCGTTTCATGTTTGTTCGCATAATTCGGCGATATGTTGCAGTGGCTGCCATTTTAAATGAACATAATGGTAAAGCTAACTAATGAACTTGGTCGAGATCTGACTAATTCTTGTGCACATGCTCACTTACATCGAAATCAGTTGATATATTTATGTGCTGTCACAAGCAAATAATTTTTTCAAAATGTCAACCACATTAGAAATTCAAAGTGTCATACCTCATTTTTTGGTATATTATTACACATTAAATTTATTTTTTTAAATTTTAAATGGTTGACATTTTGAAACAAGATATCGAATGAAGTTGGCCGTCTCGATTGAGATCTTGCTACGTACTAAGCGCATAAAAAGTTACATCCAAATCGGTTCAAATATACGCGTATTATTGCGTGACAAAAATCAAATCGTTTCAAAATGCTAGCCACACTAGAAATTCAAATTGCTGTAACTCAGTTACTTTTTAAGATACAGACAAAACAAAAAATGCTTCGAAATCTTTGTATCAAAGTGAAATAATATCAAATAAAGAAAAGTTCAAATCAATTTTCAGTTATCAAATCAATCATCAAGTTATCAAATAAGAAAAGTCAAATAAAGAAAAGAAATTCAATTTCTATTTTTTTTTATTTTATTTTAAATTTATAATTAAAAAAATGGTCGTTATTGTGAAAAAAGTTGGTGCATGAAATTGGTCAATAAACTTGATCGAGACTTTGCTATGTACTAAGGTCATTATATCGGTTAAGGTTATTAAGGTGACATTTATATCGGCTCATACATACGCATGATATCACGTGACAAAAGTCAAATCATTTCAAAATGTCAGCCACACTAGAAATCCAAAGTGCTATAACTCAGCCATTGTTCAAGATATAGACGAAACAAACAATACTCTGGATTCTTTGTATTAAGAGAAAACACACAGACGAAAAACCTTTTTCATTTTGTATTTGTTTTTACCTAATTTAATTTTTCTTTAATTTAAACGCCTGCCATTTTGAGACAAGATATGGATGAAATTGGCCAACAAACACGGTCAAGACATTAGTATGTACCATGTGCACACACTGTAAAAAAATCCGTTAATTTTACGGCTAGAACTGCCGGCAGGAATGTTTCCAGTAGTTTTTTCTGTAAAAACTGCAGTAAAATTAAATGTAATAAAAAATTTACAACTAATATTACTGCATGTTTTACGGCAAAAACGGCTGGCAACATTGCTGCCAGCAGTTTTTCACGAAAATTTAACGGGCATTTTTTTTACAATGCACCAAGTTACATCAAAGTCGGTTCCTAAATACGATAGTTACAGCATGACAAATATCAAATATATATATATATATATATATACATATATATATATATATATATATATATATATATGTATATATATATATATATATATATATATATATATATATATATATATATATATATATCAACATTTGAACGGAAATTGTTTTGGGGTCGGGGGGGTCATGATTCGATGAAAATGCACTAAAATTTTCTGGAAGAGTTTTCCACCGGACGGCCGCAATAGTTAGTTTTTTACTTTTTGTAAAGAAAGCTACCTAAAAAATCACTGATTTTGGCGTTTTGTCTCTTTAATTGTTTAAGCGTGGGACTATTAATAAAGAGGAATTAATATCGCCTTAAAATGCTAAAGTTTTAACTGTAACGGGTTCCATGGGGCATGATTACCTCTTTCATGAACTTCAACCAGTAAATTTGAACCAAAATTTCATCTTCATTTAAACGTCTTATTAATGGCGAAATCATGTTGTCATACTTAATACAAAAATATCGATTTATTTTTACTGGAAGACATTTTCTTCGGCGGTAGTTAAGACCTGTGGTTCGGCCATATTCTGACAACCTAATCAATCCTCTTATCAGTGTCTAATGTATTTGATTGCCATCAAAACAAACTTTAATCAAAGCAATTTTAATAGAAATTTCGCTTATTTGAATACCTTATTTGTCAGAATTTCTATCCGAAATAAAAGAGAAAAAATTCTATCCATTTTCCTGGTGGAAGTTTGCTTTCTCGTTAATTTGACCCAATTTGATCAAATGTAAACATACAAGGCCGCCATCTTGTGATAGTATTCCTCAGTTACTTCATTGGTAGACATTACATGTTCTCCTCCTCCTCTTCATTCATAGCGCCTCGCAGCTTAGTTTACCAAAGAGAAATTTTATATTTTTTGTCTTTGTGATTCTTTAAATAAATCATTGAAATACGCATCCCTTTAATGGATAAAAATTATGGATACAATTCTACATGCATCATTATTTTCACCTGAGGCGTTCGTATTTCAAGGTTCATATTTTGAGAACATTTTTTTTAAACTTGAATGAGCGATGGATGTGTATACTACTAATATGAAACCTTACTCTATTTTGTAAGAAAGATATTTTTTCGGTATAGTTTGATTCATAGGTTAAAAAATAATATGTTATTTTAATAATATAAATTATTATTTTCTTCGATTTAAAAATTTTAAAAAACTATTTTTATATTACGAGAAAATTATTTAATATAAAACTTTACACCATATTTGTAAGAAAGAGATTTTCTTTTTAATAACTGTTGGTATACAAATTACTCAACTACTTTTTTGTATGAAGGAAAAGTGATACGCTAGCGATTCTGAATCAAAGGAGATAAGACACTTAACAGTGATAATTTTATATCGGTGTCTTATGGTTGTCACATAAATTGTTGTTTATGCTTCTCAGGAGGAAATTTATTGTCCTGAATAAACCCCTTAGACAAGTTTATGTAACAAGTATTTAAGATTTTCTTAGAAGAACACGAACATAAATAACTATAAAACACTGTGAAATCAAAAGCATAAGCCCTTTTTATCCCAGAAATTAAAGAAATAAAAAAAATTGAAAATGAAAAGTGGATTCAATAAAAACATCATTTAAAATTTTTATGCTTCTAGTGTTTATATTTTTAGGGTTATTTTTTAATATGTATCAACTTGTAAAATTATTCTCGGTCGAATTTATCTAAATGTTTTAAAAGAAAAGAAAAGAAAATTGTTTTCTTTGAATTTATTCTCTGAATTAAAAATCAGGCAAGCCATTTTGTAAGTGATATTTTTCAATTAATAATGTTTTTTTTGTAAGATATTAATAAAAAATTCTTATAATATTAATTATGTATTTTAAAAGCAAACAGCCATAATAATAATGTAATGAACAGAGACAATGTACTGATTTTATTTACTTATACTTTTTTATTTATTGTAAATATTTATAAAATTTTAATGTAATCTCGTTGCTACGCAAAATTCTAGAAACATTTTTCTTATCTTCAGAAGCAACCAAGTTAAAGACCACTAAGAAACATCGTAAAACAATAATTAAACGAACTTCGCTGGTAATTATTAATAATAACCGTTTTATATAATTTATATTCAATATTTATCAAATTACCCCCAAAACACGGTTATTATTAATAATTGCCGGATTTATTAAACTGACCATAACATATATAAACTTCCCTCATACTCATATTCCATATATAAAGATGATTATGGTTAGTTTTATAGATAGCTAAAATTGATAGATTTTAAAATAGGTACATAGATACACAGTTAAAGAAATATAGATGCTTGATAGAAAGTATTTTCAAGACATTTAGAAAGAAAATTCTTATTTTACGAGGTTTCCTTTGTTACGTAAAATTTATTTCCTTCTAAGCAAAGACGTTAGAACTTGCTCTATTTCTATATATATTGTATTGGTACCATATATTATTATTTCACATACTTTCCGTCACTGCCAAATAAAGACACTTCAGATGGTCACAGAAATAACGCTTGCTAAAATGTGTTCCTTGTGTGATCAATCATAACTGCCTTAGAATCTTACTTTTTATCTTAGGTCGTAGTTTCTCGATGACATTACACTGCTAATATGACAATCAATATAAAATAACTTGCAAGAGAGTATAAGAAGTTACTTCGTTAAAGAATAAGTTATTTTACTGTAAGAAAGTAACATTATCAAACTTAACATTTAAAATTGGAAGAGAGCTGAATAAAAAGAGTTTTCCTAATAAGAGATTTTCAAAATAACATTCCTAAAAACTAGTTGCTGAGATATTATAATTTTGAATAATTTATAATCAGTCTTTATATTTACAACAAAATATTGAAAATTGCTCTTTTTATTAACTCTCTAAAAAACAGATGCCAAGCATTTTCTTTTTGCTCTATCCATAAAATTACAAATGTTCTAAAATATATTAGTATTAATTAAAAAAATTATTTTTTTAAGTAAATTCTCTTTTTTATGATGGAAAAATGGCAAAATAATAGAAGTATTCCTTAGTTTCTTTGTTTAATTATTTTTCAAGATTTCCGTCATTTTTAAAACTCGACAATCGCGTCCCAATAAATGCACAAACTAGAAATAAATTGATAAAAAGTATCTCTGTGTATCAATGCAAAATCATAAAAAAAATTACCTGCCGATTCAAACGACATTCATTAATAACATTTTATTAATTTTCAGTTTAAGAATTTTATTTTTCAACAGTTTAAGGATCAATATCTCTGTAGAAAAATTCCTCAATTATTTCAAAAATAAAAGCCGAATTTCTTTTGCAGTAAAAGTGATATCAACGCAGACATTTTTAAATTCTTTTACTTCAACATCGGCTGTTACATAATTAAATTTTGAATTATTTCTAAATTTGATGATGAGATGACTAAAATGGAGCAACTAATGTGTATTTTTCATTTTCATCTTTTAGAAGATAGTAACAGTGGGAATTTTTTATTTCGATTTAAATCTTTAGGAAAAATTTGTATTTAAAATAAGTATTGTGAAAGGCACATAAAAATATCTGTTTTAATTTTCTCTCTCTTATTATTTGCTGTGAAATAATATGATTTTTTGCTAGAAACATTATATAAAGTTAATTTCATTTCTAAGTGTTTCTATGTAGTTGCTTTTACGTTTCATTTGAAACACAATTTGATTTTGTTATGTTGTATAACGTTACAAAAACAGCACGGCATGTTATTTCAAAATATTCTCTGAATCCATCCATTTCTGCTTATATTTAAAGCTGCAAATGCTTAAAAAAGATATTCAGAACTATTTCTGCCAAGTGCCCCGTGTAAACCAGTACTCCAAATGCTCTGGTCACCACTAATTTCTCATAGTTTATTTTTCCATGTTTAATCACAGGTAATTCTCTCATTAGACTAGACGAAGTAAATTATTTTCAAATATTGTTCTTCAGAACCTAAGGAGCTTCTCTATATGTAGGAGACCTCCAAACCGATTCAGAACAGAAACAATATGAGAGCATTAATAACGTTTTATTTAATGTGTACCACATATATTGTATCAATGTACACATTACTGATATCCACTTGCATATTTTAATAGTGAAAGTTATTTGTAATTTCATAAAAAATAATACTATATGAACAATGTTTGCTACATTTACCTCCATTAATCAGTGTAATATTCTACTGTGGAATGATAGTGAAAAAAACAGGTAAAAATTGCAATTAGTGGTTTAAATTCTCCCTAACCTACATCCCGAATATATTTGTCAACCGCCGCACAGTGGGGCAAAAACCCAAAAAGCTGGCCAAAAGTCGAAAAATGAAGTTACGATTTAGGGAATTTCGATTGTACAGTTGGCTAGAATAATGTTTGGAGAGTTAGAATCTGTATTTAAAAAAAGATTTTTGCTTTGCCCTTACACGCAGCATCATTTCAAAAATGATGCTTGAAGGAATATCATTCAGAGCGGACAAAAACAGCAAAACAACAGTTCCTCTAAACGCGTGCTATATTTTATAATATTATCCAATTTTAATGATTTGAAATGGATTCACACTATGATAGTATGTACTTTATTTGCATGTATTACAAAATTTATATTAAGCACGTAAAAATTAATAGATTCATTGTCATTTTTCATAAAAATTTTTAAATTTTTTTTTTATTTTTTTGCTTTTAAATATCAAAAAGTTTAAATGTTCCACAGTGTTCCGCAACGAAATTTAATGGAAATAATAACTTGAGCTATTGTCTAGTGATTCATAAAAAACCAGCTGCCTAAAACTGCCTTTCTGCATTTCACGCATATTTTAGTAACCTCAAGTAAAAATGCAACTTTTTCGGCCGCCTCAAAAATTTTGAAATTGACTACTTTTCACACAATTTAGCTGATAAATATTTTTCAAATTTTTGAATTATTCAATTTTATAATAGTTTATTTCCTATTATATTGTAAATAAATACTATAATCATAAGATCACATTAATTTGATAAGTAAGCTTAGTAATGGAAAAATGAAAATAATTCTCTATTACTGATCCGGTAGAATAACATTTTCTTATTTTTATAGGTAGTACTTTTGTTTGTTCTATTATAATTAGAAGAATTATTTTGTCAATGGCTATATTTGCTGATAAAAACTACTGAGCGTATTTCATTAATGCGAGTGAAAATCTTTATGAATATGACTTTCGCCTACATTAGCAATTTGGATTTGGTTTACAAGTTAGGATGTGCTGACATATCTATTATAAGTACATTTAAACAAATATTTAGCTATGAAGGTGGTTGGAGGTTCTAATATATTTTTCATTTCTCCCGTGCTACTAGAATACACAAATGTTGCGAACAATTCATGAATCGTTAATTTGAAAATTCCGAGATCTTCATTTCACTATCGGGGCAATCAAGATCCATTTTTTTTCAAGAAATACGGAAGCTACTGTCAATGAATGGTATTGTATTAAACACAGGAGAATTAACTTATTTCTTTTAATACAATCATTGAAACAGAAGAAATAGTCGTTAATAACGAATTAGTGTAATACTCGACGTTGCTACCTATGTCAGACAACATCAAAACAGCTTCTTACCGATATGACATTTTAATTAAAAAAGGATAGAGATAATTTAGAATTCAGAATATCTACGTTACATGCTAAGATGCTTAGAGAGGGCTTACACCTCGCAGACAAACTGGATAGAAAAAATGGAAAGCTCGTACTCTGCATGAAAAGAAGAACACTGAAATTGCAAAATAAAATATGCAAAAAATATTTCGTTTACAATTAAGACTTCTTGTCAAGAAACCAAATCTCAGATTTGGAATACAATTCAACGATTCTTTGAAAACACAACTATTTGTGCTTCTATAACGAGCGTATACGAAGATTTGATATCATAAGTAATTTCTTGTATCCATGTCATTTATTTGATCAATTTCGAAGATTTTTCCTAACAAACAGCTCGTAGATTTAAACTACATCCCTGGTTCTATATGCCTACTGTGCACAAACTATTTATTAATGACAAAGAAATAACATTATCTTCAATACTGCCGATTTGCCAAAGGCCATAAGATACTCAAGATTCATGCAACAAACTGATCAAAAGGCATCGAGAAGATTTATCGCAAACATGCAGTAGTGCAAGAAAATGAAAGATATTTTTATGTCTTTTAATGTCATCAGATTATTTCATTTCCAGTTTAGGTAAATTATTGTAGAAGAAATTAAAAATAATTGATCCTAAAAGTCACAGGGTCTTCTGATACTGCGAACAAGCTCTGCTAACTATTTCGACACCTTGACGTCTGAAGAATATTTTTATTATACTACAACTGATTTTAAAGGTGAATTTCTGGAATATATTTTCTTTTTCTTTTAATTATATAAAAAATAAATAGTCTAGTATTTTACTTTCCATTAATGTACTTAAAATTCGATTAAATGTCTCTTGGTTCCTTGAAAATTCCTTTTTAAGTTTAGCCTCGAAATTTTAAATTTTATTTAAATCAAATTGTTTTTACTTTTAATCTCTCATTTTATTTATTTATTTATTTTTAAAGTTTAACTTTTGAATCCTAATTACCATCCTGAAAAGTTTACGAAATTTCATACAAATTGAATAACTTTCGAGACATTGTAGTTTTTGTTCCACCATATTGTATCCGCCATTTATTTTTATTTTAATTTTGTATTCTTACTTAGCATCCTCAAAAACACCTGTATACGAATTTTCGTGCAATTCGAATAACATTTTCATATTTTGGCCAGCTTTTCCGGATTTTGCCACACTGTGCGCCGAGTTGACTGGCCTAACTTCGTCTACGACCCCTACCTACGACCTGAACAATCCTACTCTCTTGCACGAAGCGCTGTCGCTGCAAAGCGACCACGAGCCCCGTCAAACGTCTTTATTTACGACCCGTATGCCTTAGACTCTAAATAGAAAATACAAAAAAAAAAGCAGAAAATTAGAAACCGGACAAATTTAAAAGAGAAAATACACAAATTAAAGACACAGAAAAGCGGTAAGTGGGTCGGTTAGGGCGATGAAACTAGCGATCGCCCTAACCTACAACCCGAGTATATCTGCCTTTATGTAATTAAATCATTTCTTCAGTTACATAATTAGTTTCGCGTATTTAAAGAACGTGTTTATTAAATAATTTAATTTCAAAGTGCTAATAAAAGGCAGCCAATCTATAACGGTTTGCAACCGCAGAACCAAAGACATATCCAGGATCATCCAATAAGTAATGTTAGATTATATTAAAAGGTTTTTCTTCCATTAATAAATCCTTATATCAGTCATGTGACTTTCCAAAATGATTAATATCGTCAATCGGTGGATGGGGACAATTAGGAAATACAGTTAAAACATCAGACACAGACTGGACAAAGTAAAAAGTGAGAGAAACCGTCGCAAAATCAGCTGAATCTGAAAATTTAAAAATAGATAATAATAATAAGAAGACGAAGCTACAGCAATAATAACGAAGAAATACAGAATAGATTGGAGATGAATAAGACATGTACTGACTTACTCAAACAGTATTAGATCCTGAAATATTAACTCTAAGAATATTAAGATAATTATGACTCCTGAATTGGAATTACTTTTTTTTTGGAATCTTTTTTTCCCTTGTTTAGTCCTCTTATAAATTTTAAAGCAGTTCCGGTGATTAAAATTAGCTACAGAGAGCTCTAAATAGTGCCATACTCTAAGACTCCAATACTCTTAAAATATTAATTCTATATTATTTATTTATTATATTCCTTTGGGAAATAATAAATAAATAATATCTATTTTTCAACGCCTTTTAAGTAATTATGTGTGTATTTTGAGATTTACATTAATAACAAGGTGAAAATTCCATCAAGACACCGATATTAATACAGTGATTTGGCTCATTGTAACAATTTGAAAATATAAATATTTTCTAAATGTTAGAACACATCCTATGAACTTATTCTAGGAAGCAACAAGATATCATAAGAAACGAATAGAATATTCAATAATTTGCCATAAACAACTTCATTTTACTTCATTTTTTAATCTTCCTACCCTGAATGGGTCGAATCGACCCAGCCCTATAATGCATTTCATTCCATTCAAACCAGAAATTTTTTCATAAAGTAAATTAAATAAATAACATAAACATTTAAGTTAAATAAGTATGTTAAATGAATTTAAATAAAAATTCTTGTGTGAAATAGTTTAATCAAGTTTGAATAAAATTTCAACAGAGTAGGAAGGTTAACCCTTAAATGCATATTGTATCATTTTCGATACCATAAGTGTTCCTGATTTATTGGGGGTTTTAATCACATATTCCGTATTCTCACCAGAAATTTAAAAGAGCATTTTTCACTTTACTTACTGACAGACCATTCGTAATTAAATAAAGAAAAATTTACTATTTAGATTTTTTTGGTATGAATTCTGATTCATTGAATTGCGCATTTTTTGGAACGCGTTCTGTCCTATGCATTTAAGGGTTAACCCTTTGAGCTCTGATGATAGAATTTTCTACCACATAATTTTAATTCCGAAATGTCACAACGGCACCAGAAAATTCAAACAAATTTACTTGATAAAGGTTTAAAGTTTTTTTTTTTTTTTTTTTTTTTCGTGTGCATCATTAACCTTTTTTTTTCTTTGCAAATTACTGGTGCCAAAGTGACATTTGGAATTTTGAAGAAATTTGCCCACCAGAGCTCAAAGGGTTAAATAAAACTGCAAATTTGAATTGTATAATTTAACTTTTATCCAATTCCAAGTAACAATAAATTGGATTATAGGATAACCTGCATATGTATTTAATACTTTTTAAATTTACATAAAATTTAAGCATTTAACATGCTTGGATTTAGTTCACTTTTGATGGTAACTATACAGATTTGTTTCGCTCTGTACTTACATATTTTGCAATATAGTTTCTAAGCTCATATTTAACTTGAAACCTGTGATATTATGATACTTTTAGAGTTTCACCAAGCATTTCAGGGTGGAAATTATTCTAACAAAATGCTTCAAACTAACTTGATAAATTTCCGCAATGTCTGTCTAATAATACAGCTGTGTACTACAGTGTGTTTTTTTTTAAATTGACGCTATTTAGAGCTCTCTGTAGCTAATTTTAATAACCGGAACTGCTTTAAAATTTATAATGGGGGCTAATGAAACCAAGGGAAAAAGATTAAAAAAAAAAGATGTTCCAATTCCAGTAAGGGCTATTCCATATGACATGTTATGCTTAGCCGTCTAAAATGTTTCAGAGATAATGTAAGGTGCGATGCAAAAGAACGGAGGTCACATTGAATGTTGTCAAATTCCTCGTCGGGAAAGTGAATAAGATAAATAAAACATGGCATTTTATGAAAAATTATTAATTTTCTCGGTTTTTGACGTTTTCTTGCCATGTACACCGCTAAATTTCCCACTATCGGCGGTGATTGGAACTATTTATTTATTTTTTTTAAATCTTTTTTCCCATGGTTTTATTATTCCATTTATATAATTTTGTGTAATTCCAGTTATTGAAACGAGCTATCGGCGGCTCTGAATAGCATCAGTTTAAAAAAAACACCCTGTACTTTCCTTTCGTTAGAAGTATTCTTAGACTTTCAAATTTCTTCCTCGAATTTGTATCATCTAACAACATAATGGAAAAAATATTTTTCCTCTCTGGTATCTATATGTACCTCATTTTTTATGTTCTTAATGAAAAGATTTGTTCCATATTTATTAAAATAAAATGAGGTTTTAGTCGTAATTCAAAATACAGAGATTTTACATTCTCTGACATCGTCTCCATCATCTGTCTTTTCTGGCTTAGCATTACAGAGTTAGTATTGCTCTTTTTAGAAGTTTTTTTATATATATACATATAACTTCAATGGCTTCATTTTCTAGACTATTAGTAATTTTCTAATTTCATTCTTTATAATGCATTTAATTGAATAGAGCTTATCAGACTTCATTTCTAAATTTTGGAGACTTTTTTACCAAACTTAAAAATCTGCAACAAACTGTCAAGTCATTCGACTTTTTACTTAGAAAATGGTTACATAATCGTAATTTCAGTCTATCCTGGTCATATTATTGCACATATCATGCATAGAATAAAGTTAAATTAACGATTATGTAACCATTTCTTATAATTAATGTTCAAGTGACTTAACAATTTACTGCAATTTTTTAACAGTGTACACGCCTTAAAAATGGATAACTTAGCATATTCTTGTAAAAATTTTAAGAGATAAATTCTCTTTCAGTATATTATTGTTATCAAGCTATGTTTTATTTTGCATTCATTCACCGTTTATATTTAAACTCCTTTAAACTCTTCTTAATCTTTTATATTTTTTCATTAATTTATTAAGTAAGCCTAAAATTTCAAAAAGGCGTACTTTTTTAGTTTTGAGATGTAGCCAGCATCTGGATCTTTTATTATTATTTTTTTTAGGGAGGCAGGTTACTAGATTTTATTTGTATGCTTATGCATTTGGATTATAATTTTTCGAATTTTTAAATCTTTGTAAATATTGCATTTTTTTATTAGAAGAAACTTAGGACGAGGATCGATTATTGACTCACAAAGGCTCACTCCTGGGATAGTAAAATGTAAACGCATTTAGATATCAATGACGTGAATATTAAAAGAAGAAATTAATAACTAAAATATATTATGCTTCAAGGCTGGCTGTCTCTTTTTTTTTTTTTTTATCGTAAAATGACTATTTACGAACTTGTACTTGTTTTCGTCTGAATTTATTTATTTTATTAAAACTAGATTGATTTGAATGGAATTTAGTTTCCTTGTGTTCTTAAAGTATAAAAAAAATGTGAAACTATTAAATCTGAATAAATGAATGTTTTTTTGAAGTTAAAAAGCAAACAAAAAAAAATTTGCATCAAATTCAATAACATAAAAATGTGTTATTGCTGGCGTAGGAAGAATTTTTTTTAAATGTTAATTGTACGTGAAAAACTGTAAAAATAAAGATTGAAATTTCTGAACATTTCATTTTTTTTTCAGGAAATTATATGACGTAGCAACATAAGCATCTAAATACATCTTCTTTGTTGTGTCTAGTTAAATATAAGATTGCAAAGTTTAATATACCTTTTGCATGTTACGTAATACATTCAAGATTTAGGCAGTTTACTTTTGTGGAATAACTACTAGTACATTTGAGATTCAGTATGCTGACTCCTTATGCATAGAAAAAGAAGTATATGTTTTTTATCTTTTATTTTACCCAAGGCATATACTTTGAAACGTTTAACGTTCCAAAAGATACACAAAGACATGTCCTGTAAGTTCCCTATTTATATATTTTTTTCTGTATAAAGCAATTTAATTTTTTTAAAAGGATATAAGTTTACTGTTATTTAGCTATTTCTCTTATATTTTGTACAGAATGATAAAGGTGGAATCTTCCTTCTACATAACTGAACGCAAAAAATTATTTAAAATATTATACAATTAAAATTTATGCAATACTGGTTCTCCTATGATAGTTATAAATGCAAGTCAATATAACAAAGGCAATATAACAAAGGATGGTGATATAATGTCAAAATCTTTGATAAGCAAATATATAATACATAAAGAACATGGTTCTCAGACTTGATATTTTTTGGCTCATATTTTGAAGGTTACATTCATCAACTTTTATAATAATTTCATGTATGTTATTTATAATTCTTATATATATTAAAGCTATTTATAATTTTTGATTAAATAATGAACAAGCTATTCGTACCAAACTTCCTTTATTATGGCCATTTATTGCTAACCTCCAGAAATTGTAACTTAAAAGTTGAAACGTAACAATGGTTTAACATAAACAATGACATTTGTTGTGAACAACTTTATCCTGCAGACAAGAGTCATGCTTTATGCTCCTTAATTTTTGCGCGGTGTAACTTCCCGATAATATCTGGGATACACAAAGTAAGCATTCGACCACAGTTATTGGCCAAAAATCTGGAAATTATAACGTTTGTAACATCAGATTTTTGGCGCTAAATCCAATTGTTTGGTGGCAGTTATAAATTATTCATTTTAATATTAAAAAGTCCTTCCGACAGTGCCGGGAGGAAGAAGTAGCTTTCATATACTTATATATATATTTATTTATTTTAAATTAAGTTATGTTATTCAAAAATACTAAGCTCAAGTTAATGGAACCTGATATTATAAGATTGAATAATAGTTTTTGTCAAGACTGAATACTAATAGGAATTTTTAGAAATTAGTCATCTTTTATTCAACCTAGTTTTATTTTAAGCGATTTAGAGAGTTGCCAAATTCCACGATATCATAAACCATATGCCATTTTAAATCAACATGATGGATAAAACAAACCAATGAGCTTGGTCGAAATCTTAATTCATGTGCACATGCACATTCATATTGAAATCGATTAATATACACTATATTGCCATTGATTATGGGACACTTGCGATTTTAGACATTTTACTAAATATCTAGAAAAATACATGAAGAATCATCTCGAAAGTCTTAGTGTATAAATATAATAGTATAAGTCATACGTCTCCGTGAAGATTTTTTCCCGAAACTCCAAAGGGGGCCGTCAACAAATTAAAAAAGATTGAATATCTTTTGAATAACCCTGTCAAAACTAATGTAGCAAAAGAGCTCAAACTCTAGATTGTAATTGAATGCCTTATTGTAATAAGCCTTGTTCATTTTTATGCAAATAGCATGAATACTCGCAGAGTAATTAAGGTTTTTATAAAAATGATCCCAAATTTTTCCAAGTTTTTTCCTTATAATTTTCAGAGTTCTTAATATAAAATATTATTTTTTTCAGAAAATATGACAAACAACATTGCACACAGTACCCTGTAATCAGAATTAAAAAATAATGAAAATTGTATAAAAAATGAGTTGGTTTACTAAATAATTTTTTACTGCGCATGCGTCAACGATATCAAAATTTCATTTGCATATTATGTTAGCTAAATGTATAGAGCAAGTTTTGTGAAAGTTACAAAATCATAACTTAAAAATTCTGACAATAATCGTCAATTGAATAAGTCGAAAATCCGTTATTCTCAAAATGAAGCAAAAACAAGAGGGGTTCCCAGGCAGCACATCCATATGGGCCCGTAAGGGCAAAAGTGGGTCAGGGATATAGATCTATAAGGGCTATCCATATGGGCCCGCATAGAATGTCCACTTTTTTTTCTATATGGGCCCATATGGGCTATTTATATATATCTATATGGATGCCTATGTCGATATATAAAGATATCTATAAGGATCTATGTGGATGCCTATGTAGATCTATAATGATATCTATATGGGCCCGCATAGAATGTCCACTTTTTTTTCCATATGGGCCCATAAGGGTTATCTTTATATATCTATATGGATATATATGACTATCTATAAAGATATATCTATATAGATCTATGTGGATGCACATGTAGATCTATAATGACATCTATATGGGCCCGCATAGAATGTCCACTTTTTTTTCCATATGGGCCCATATGGGTTATTTTTATGTATCTACATGGGTGCATATGTCGATCTATAAAGGTATCTATATGGGTCTATTTGGATGCACATGTAGATCTATGATGATATCTATATGGGCCCGCATAGAATGTCCACTTTTTTCCCATATAGGCCCATTTAAGCTGTTTACATAGATCATTAATGATTTATAATGTGATCTTTATAAATTTATAGGTCACTGATTTAAGAAGACACTTTACTTATTTGAAAACATCTGTTCCGTAATGTTAAACCTAAGTTTTTGAATTTCTCACTTAAATTTGAATATTTTTTAATGTTTTCTTTCTGCATTGTATAGTTGAACTCAATCTCGAAAGGGACCATTTTGTATTTTTTCAATTTTGTTTGTAATTTTTTAAAGGTACTTTCATCTTCGAAACCGGTTCCGAAAGTGTAAATACCTTTACTAAACAAAAATTTGGTACCAAAATCCAAGAAGTAAAACTAGTGATATGATATCGATGTCAGTTTCCTATGCAGAAAAAGTCATTTTTAAAATATTTATATTTAAACGAGAAATTCAAAAATAACCTATCCATAACATTACAAAGCCCATGTTTTCAAGTAAATGAAGGGGAATCGTCACTCATTTGAAAACATCTGTTTCATAATGTTAAATTTATGGACAAGCTATTTTTGAATTTCACTTAAATTTAAATATTTTTTTTTCTACATATAGGATAGCTGAACTTGTTTTCTAATAGGAGAATTTTGTAATTTTTTTTTTTTTTAATTTTGGTTACAGATCTTCAGGTATTTTCATTTTCAAAACTGTTTTTGAAAATGAAAGTATTATCCAAGTATTATGGAATTAGCTGAAAAATAATCAAATTTTCTTTATGTAGCTCAATAAATTTAATAAATGCAAATCATGTATGCACTGTACAGCCTGAGAATTTTATTTACTGGATCATACAGTGTACATGCCATACACACTTCAGACAAATTTAAAATGTTACTTTTTTACTAAAATAAATTAATAAATCAACCAAGGTAGGTCACCAATGACCCATTATCTTTATTTCTCTTACCTGTTTTGTGAAAACCAAAAAAGAGACGTTCAACATCCTAGTGATCTTGAAAGCTTCACAAATACTGTAATGCAAGAGACTGACAACCAGGGATGTAGTGGAGGGTGTATGTCATATACCCTCTGGATTTTTTTAAAGGAACACCGTATACCCTCTCTTTCTCAAGAAAGCCATAGTAAATACAGTCTAGGATATACCCTCTTCCTTGAGCATATACCCTCTGCTTAAAGTATTACAACTACACCATTGCTGACTATGTCTCACAATTTTAAACAATATATGTTTGCAATAAATTCATTTATATTTTTTCACAAATATGATTGTTTCTAAACAGTACATAATTTTTCAATCATCAAATTAAAAATAAAAAAATACTATCAAATTTAATTTGTTTAAAACCCATATTCCAATTTACTTTTTATTTAAGTTAAAAAATTTAAGGGTGTTCTTAAATCAAAAAGGGCAACTTTGTGACACATGCATTAATTTATTTTTGTTCGGAAATGCATGAAAATCGCAGGTGTTGTTATTCAGAAACTGTCTAATTGCACTCATTCTTTTGTTTTTTAAAAAACACAATAGATTTTTCATAACAAGCCTTCAAAAGTTGACACTTTTGAGCATATTTCCGGACGAAAGCAGAAAAAACGATCGAAAAGGAGGAGAAAAACGGGTGATTGTGTCATCGAAATAGCTTATAACTCGATAAGTAATTTAACTATTATAAAATGGAAAAATAAGTACAATTCGAAATCGCTTCCATAGTCAGGCATTAAAATTTTATAACTTTCTGTTAAAAAATGAATTTGTAAATGTGTCAAAGCGTTTTTCGCTTGTTGAGCAGATCAGTTAAGAACACCCTTAAGCATAATGAAAAACATTTAATGCATATAATTCAATTTCCAGAAGATTAATTTACATGTACTTACAACAATATAAACAATTCAGCACCTCTGACTGATATTCCATAAATAAGCACTTTACAAAATAAGAGCACCGTAATATCTTTGGCATGCAGCTAATAGAAAAATATTGCTTTTCCATACTATACTTACTTTGCTAACCTTAATTTACCAATGACAGGATTCTCACTGATGATTTTCTTATTATTATTATTCAATATTTCTAAATAATAATTTACTTTGAAGATTAATGTGTTGAAATAGTGTCAGAGAGAAAATAATTACCAATGGCAGTCATGTAGATTTGAAATGAAAATGAAACAAGAGTAAATAAAATAGCAACACAATTCACTTGGCTTATGACATGTTACTCCATTTATTGAAAATACAATTTATATATTCATATATATGTATTTCTATAGACTATATCAGAATAGTTATCTTGTAACATAGTTCTATTTTTCATACAGTTTTAGATGGGTGTTGCACTCTCTCTGTAGTTTCATTTAGAAAAATGCATGCTTCGAGCCTCTATAAAAGGAGAAAAATTCGTATAAGAATCTAAAATCCTATGAGCAAACACTCTGCTTTTCTTTACTTCTAGGAGAAAGTCAATGGATATAGTTATTTGAATATTTAAAAACAACATGTATCATTGCAGAAGAAAGTTCATGAAGAATAAACAAACATTCTTTTCCCTCTTCAAATGCATAACTTTACATCCAGGATCATCAATGCAGGATTCTTCAGCTTCGTATAAATTTGAATCAAGATTCCATGTCAGGTACAATTGAATTGCTCCAAGCATCTGGTTAATGTCACCACCTATTTTTAAAATGTAAAGATTAAATTTTTAAGATATAAAATTGTTTGTGCATACATAATTTTATCTAAAAATGAAGAAATATAATTTTTTTAAAAATACATTTCACACAACAGAAACAGAAATTGAGTTCTTTGCACTTCTCATGGACAAAATTCATGTTTTCATGTTTTTCATTCAGTCTTTGGCCAACATTCCCATTTTTATGTGATTCTTTGTTGAAAACCCCTTTTCATACTTTGATTTTTTTATACTTTATGCGATACTTAATTGAAATTCATGATTTTTTAAAGTATTTTGACAAAATTTCCATTTTTCTCAAGATTTTTTGATGAAATTTCTGATTTTTTTCATGACTTTTTGACAAAATTTAAAAATTTTTTTGTGACCTCTGACGATATTTTTCGCTTTTTCTGCAGAACTTTGATTGACTAAATTTGTGTTTTTTCTGTGATAATTTGACGAAATTGGAGATTTTTTTCTGCGAACAATTAACTAAATTGATTTTTTATGACAATTGTCTGTCAAATCAATATTTGCAATTTTTAGTATCTGAAATTTCAGACTGATGAATTTTTAAAGTTTTTGGCATAAAATGTCTTAAATTTTTGGAAAATTTGGAACAGATGTAGTATTTGCCCAGAGTCTGCCATTTTGTTTCTTTCTTGGTCACTTATGGCCACTTTATATTTAATTTTTGAACAAGTAAGAAATTAAACTAATGCAACAACAAATTTTAAAGAAAATCAGCAATCCAAACATTATTTGTAAAAAAGAAAAAAAAAATAGGGAAGGGAGAGGAGAAATTCTTAATCAGTAAACGGTAAATACATAAATTTTAAAACAGCCAAATAAAGCAAATATCCATTTAAAAATATATTCCTAAATTACAGTAAAAAATGTTTCAGAGATTAGACGCTTAAAACGACAACAACAACAATAAATAAATACAAAAAATTTAAATTGGCAAAAAAATGGCCACAATCTCCGGGCGAATACTACATGATAGCCAAAAATTTGAAAATTAGCCTTGCTTTTAATCAGATGCTAACAGTAAATAATTTGTACATAAAATTGAGGGAATATTTTTAATTTTCTGGTACTTAAAAAAAGTTACAAAAAAAATTGTTTCTTTCCTAAAATTTGTGCACGACTTGCGTCTATATTATACAACTCTAGATCTAACTGTGATTTCAAAATATAATTGAACTTTGATATAACAAATCTCAATTTATTAAATTTTTCAATTTAGCAACTATTTCTTCGAATTTAACGAAGTTATAATTCCGATTTAATAAATAACATTCAATTAAAAAAAATAAATTTGAAAATTTTTAATGTTCCTGATTGTCAATTTTCTAAATGTAAAGCAAAATTATCTACATGCAAAAATACATGCTACAGAAAGATTTCATTTTAAATACATATAAAATAAAGTTTTTTGGGAGTGAGAGGAATTAGCCAGATTTTATGTTAATAACATTTAATTCATAAAATTTCAAATAAAATAAAATGTACTTACATTAATTAAATGTAGCTGAACATCATTTTAAGAGTAAACTGAGACATTAAGATGGCTAAGAGGCTATAAGTGTCAAACTTGATAGTAAATCCTATGGAAATCAAAATGCATATATATATAATAATTTTACTAAATTTGGATATTTAAATTTCATTTTAAATACATATTGTTCTGAATTTTTTTTGTGCAATAAACTAAAATTTTGAAGCATTTTAAAAACTAGTGAAACCCCAGATCTAACATTCCCGCATTGATTGTTTTATTTCTATGGTCCATGGCGTGCAAGTTTGAAATTTTGCCAAGACTGAAAATATTTTGAATTCCCCCTTTAACTGAGTCTAAGTGAACACATATGCATACACGTAGCTTGTATTTTTTTCCACGACACTATGATGAAATTCTTTTTTTCCCCAATCTTTAGCCAAAATTTGCCATTTTTGTGCAATCTTTTGACAAAATGTGAGACTTTTCGGCGAAAACCAAGTAATTAGGCAAGTTTTTGATGTATGACAGATTTTATCGTTACGTCAAAAACTGTCCAAAACCTACTAGGAGTTTGTTTTTTTATTATAATTATTGGTTTTTCATTCTATCTTTAGCATTAAGTCATTTTACTTTAAATATTCACTATCAGAAAGACTCTAAAGTATATTTATTCATCCAAAAGAAAAAAAAGGAAAAAACTGCATTAAAAAATAAATAAAGTATTTAAGAATCTCTGTAAATGGAAAAATAATTTAAGAATAATTTTAAAGGTAAAAGATTCTTACTCATACAGTCATAGGTATGTAATAAAATATGCAATGTGTTATTTTTTTCAATTCACTTTAAATAATACCTAAATAATTTTAAATAAAATGTAAACAGGACATAAATAGTCTGCTTTTATGGTAGTTGTAATAAACTTCAATTTAAAAAATATTTCATGACTATTCAGGTAAAAAATTATATCTAAAAATATAAGTACGGGAATGGTCTATAATAAGGATGCACAACCTGTGGCCCGCGGGCCAAAACTGGCCAGCAATGGGTTAACGAGTGGCCCGCAAGCTTTGTAAATTTACAAATGGAAAAAAATTGCAATTTTTGTGTATATGTCACAGAAAAAAATCGTAAATTTCATCAATTTATCGTGGTAAATTATAAAATTTTGTTACTTAAGAATCGCAGATTTCATTGATTTGCATGGAAAGATCGCGAATTTCATTAAGTGCAAAAAAAAAGCGAATTTTGTCGATAAGGCTTGGAAAAATTGCAAGTTTCGCTCATCAGATATTGAAAAAAGCTAATTTTGTCCTTAAGCTCGGAAAGAAATAGCGATAAATTCTCCCAATTGGGCGCAGAAAAATCGCGAGTTTTGTCGGTCTTACATGAAAAATTGCACATTTCATTGATCGGGCAAGAAAAAAATCGTCAATTTTGTTGATGATGTTTGAAAAAATTGCAAATTAAATTCATCGGTTACAAAACAAAAAAGCATGTTTTATCGGTTTATTGTATGAAAACAACGTAAATATTGTTGATTGGGCACAGACGAAGAAATCTCAAATTTTGTTGATAAGGCATTGAAAAATCAAGAATTTATCAATGACGAGAGGAAAAAATGAAAATTCTGCTACACGGCTGCGAAACAATCATGAATTTCATTACCACAGAAAAAAAATCGTGAGTTACATCTTACGGCGAAAAAAAAAATGCAGATTTCGTCAGTTAGTACAAAAATTGCGAATGATCTGCCACGGAAAAATACGTATTTCGTCAAGTAAGGGTGGAAAAAGTGTTTTTCATCGATCGGACACCAAAAAATCGCGAGTTTTTTAGATCTGATATCGAAAAATCACAAATTTCGTTGGTCGAAGATGGGGAATATTGCGAATTTTGTTGGTCACACGCGTAAAAATTGCTAATTACATTCTATTAGACTAATAAAATCGCGAATTTCCTCAATCGGGAGCAGAAAGTCACGAAATTTGTTGATCAAGCGAAAAAAATCGCAAATTTCGTTGAATGAATTTCTATAAATCACGAATTTTGTCATCGGCTTCGTAAAAATTTCGAATTTTGTCATTCAGGCACGGAAAAAAAAATCAGGAATTTTGCCGATCTGAAGCAGAAAAATTGCGAATATAGTCGATCGTCTGCATAAAAATTGCGAATTTCGTCGGTCAGGCGTGGGTCTTTTGCGAAATTTGTCGATTAGACTCGGAAAAAATGTGAATTTTATTGATAATGCGATGAAAAATAGCTAATTTCGTCAATCAGCTTTGTAAAAATCACAAATATCGTTGATCTGCTTTGTGAAAAAACGTATTTTGTTTATCAGGCGCAGAAAAATCGTAAATTATCTCAATCAGCTTCGTAAAAATTTCTAGTTTTATAGATCAGGAGCAGAAAGATGCTGAATTTTTTTGATCAGCTTCGTAAACATTGCGAATTTTGCCGATCAGACGTGGAAAAATCACGAATTTTGCTGATCATGCGAATAACAGTCTCCTATTTCGTCGATAATGCGAAGGAAAATCGCAATTTTTGTCGACCATGCAAAAAAAATCAAGCTTTTCACCGACTGGTTTCGTAAAAATCGTGAACTTTGTCAACCAGTTTCGGAAAAATCACGAGTTTCGTCGACCAGGCTCAGAAAAAAACAAATTTTGTCGATCGGCTTCAGAAAAATCGTGAATTTTGCAAACGAGGCTCGGAAAAATGGTGAGTTTCGTCGATCAGCCGCTGAAAAATCACGAATTTTGTCGATTGTGTGTAGAAAATCAAGAATTTCATAGATCAGCTTAGTAGTAATCGTGAATTTTTTTCATAAAGTTAATAAAATTGTGAAATTTGTGAATTACAAATTTCATTGATCGGGCACAGAAAACCGGGAATTTAGTTGATCAGGCATGAAAATTCTCATTGATTGGTTTCTTCTCTCTGTCGTTCATAAAGTTCACATTTTTTTCCGGTACCAGCAATTTATGCTTGCTTTTTTAGCACTTTTAATAAAACAAAACTTACTCTCCTGAAAAAAGACAAAAAAATATTTTTACATCTTGAAATTAATCCTTGCTATATCTATTATATATAAAAACGTAAAAACTGATGATATGTGAATTGGATATCTTGATTGGGTAAGCAAATTTAAAGGGGTAATCCCCCCCCCCCCGCCACTTTCCTATGAAATCTGATTTTCTATCTGATTATAGGCTACAGATCACCTCCTTTAAATCGAATTATCCCCTTGTTATTGATGTGGCCCTCGACCACCCAGACACAATTGTAAGTGGCCCTTCACTTGAAAAGGTTGTGCACCCCTAGTCTATAAGATTCATACATATTTGCACTAAAGTTAACAAATAAAAACCATGGTATATGAATATATAAATCATTATTATATTCTGGATTTTCTTAAACATTGTTTTCTATTCGTTAAATTTTAAGTCTAAGAACTTTCAGATGAAAATGGATCTTAGAGATTTGCATCAAAATTTTATTATCACATAAATTTTAAGATTCTGCTTATTGAACTGAAAATAAAAGTCACCATTTAATTACATTTATAAAATGCATAAGATAAGCATTTTGAAATATTATATTGAATAACATTCAAATTTATTCAATGACCAGCCCTTGACATCTATTGTCATACCATATAACAGAATTTGTTCATTTCTATAATGATTTTAATGTAATTTTTTTTTAATTAAATTGAATGAATCTATATTGAATGTTATTTAATAATTTTATTATCATTTAATATTAATGTTCATAGCAAAATCATATTAATGAAGAGTATGATAAATATTGTTCTATCCTTTCACTCGAACTTTAAATTTTTTCCTATTTAGGAAATCTTTCTTTTAAATAAATTTAACAAATGTCATTAAAAATAATATTAATAACAAGAATAACAAGGAAAAATCAATTTAGAAATAAATTATATGCTGCACTTACATTATAAGTCAGAGGAAAATAAAAAGTGGTATGTTTTTGGCAGAATAAACCGGTAAAATCATGGTTTTTACCACTGTCATGTCAAAAACCAGTTTTTAAGGTCAAAAAACCAACCCTGACTTTATATGATCTTATAGTGAAATCTGCGCCTTTTTTCTGCGATCCTTTTGCAAAATTTGCATCTTTTTTGTGATCGTTTGGATAGAAATTGTGTCTGTTTTGCAATCCTTTAACAGAAATCGCGTCTGTTTCATGATCGTTTGACAGAAATTTGTGATTTTTCGACGAAATCCAAATATTTTATAAGATATCTTAAAGAAATTTGCTCCTTTAACAGATATTGCATCTTTTTTGTGATTTTTGACAGAAATCGTGGCTTCTCTTCAATCATTAGATGAAAATCGTGTTTTTTGGAGATCATTTGCGGGAAATCGCGCCTTTTTCACTAAGCTTTGGCAAAAGTTGTATCTTTTTTATGATCCTTTGACAAAATTTGAATCTGTTTCTAATTTTTTATGATAGAAATTGAGTCTGTTTTGCAATCTTTTGACAAATATAATGTTTTTTCTATGATCTGTTGACAAAATTCATGTCTTTTCAGCAAACCTTTGACAAAATTTGCATCTTTTTTCCCAATCCTTTAATGAAAATTGTTTCTCTACAATCATTTGATGAAAATTGTCTTTTTTCGATCATTAGACTGAAATTGCATCTTTTTCGCAATCCTTTGGCAGTATTCACGTCTTTTTTGCAAGTCTTTGACAAAAATTGCACTTCCTCTGTAATCATTTGATAAAAATCGTAGGTTTCATTGCAATTATTTGACATAGTCACAATTTTTTTTCGATTTTGACAGATACCACATCTATAGCCAGAGTTGTATAACATAGACACACACACACAGAAAATTTTATGAACTTTGCAGAAAGTTTTAGGAAAGAAAAAAAATATTTTTGTAAATTTTTTAAGTACCAAAAAATAAAAATATTCTCCCAATTTTATGTACGAATTATTTACCGTCAAAGCGAATTTCGTCAACAGACCTTGAAAAAAAAATTGCGAATTTCAACAAAGAATCGTGTAAAAAAGTGCATTTCGACAAAGAATCGGGTAAAAAAGGAACATTTTGACAAAAGACTGCATAAAAGACAAATTCTATTCATGAATCGTGTAAAAAATGCGAATTTCGTTCATGGTTTGCGTAAAAATACAAATTTTGTGTAGAATCTCACAAAAAAGCGTATTTCGTTCACGAATAGCATAAGGAACACAAAATTCATCTATGATTTGCTCAAAAATATGAATTACATCCATGAATCGCTAAAAAAACACAAATTGCGGCCATGAATCGCTCAAAAATATGATCTACTGTCATAAATCGCTTTAAAAGCGCGAATTATACGTCCATAAATCACTCAAAAAATGCACATTTTGTCGATAGATTGCTCAAAAAATGCAAATTATGTCCATGAATCGCATAAAAATACAGATTTACGTCCATAAATCACACAAAAAATGTGAATTTCATCGACAGATTGCACAAAAAACCAAATTATGTCCATGAATTGCATAAAAACAGCAAATTAAGTCCATAAATTTAAAAGGAAATGTTAATTATGTCTTTAAATTGCTCAATAAACTCAAATTTCTTTGACAAATCGCTCAAAAAACGCAAATTTCGTCGACTGATTGCTCAAACATAAATTATGTCCATGAATCGCATAAAAAAGCGAATTATGTCTATAAATTGCATAAAAACGAGAATTATGGCCATGAATTGTGGAAAAAACGTGAATTACACCCATGAATTGCTTAATAAAAGCAAATTTTGTCCATGCCAAAATAATATAATGCATAATTTTATTAAACATTAAATTAACTTGCAGAAACTTTTTAACCCATTATTAAGTGGGCAGAAAGTTTTGGGTTTTATATAGGTCTGTCTATAGTATTGTTTGACAGAGATTGCATTTTTTTCATGGAATCAGCATGTTTTCAGCATTTGCAATCTATTGACGGAAATAGTTTTTTTTTGCAATCATTCGACAAAAAGCAAGTCTTTTTTGCGGTGTTTCCATCCTCTGTAATTTTTAAAAGACGGAATTCTACCTGTGGACGGAAATCTTTGACCCATGCTATGGTCCCTGCACAAATTATATATAAATAAAATAATGTTAACCGAACATGCAAGCACTGTTCTTCAAAAAGTCATTTTTCCTCATTCATCGTTGTAAAATTTCTCTCCTCACCGAAATGAATTTGAAAATCACGAGAATCCTTATGACATATAAACTGGAATTTCTTTTTTTACCCTAAAATAACTCATTTGTGCTGTTTGGGTTGATGAAGGCAACAATAATGGATGATCTTTAAGATTTTGTTCAAGCTGTGAAAAGAAATTTTCTTGATTGGGGATATATCTTTCAGAATTGAAATCAAAGTATGAAGTTAAATAAGAGAAAAAAATGGGTATAGGACAGTTATAGCATTTTAATAATACTAATCTATTTTGTTTTTCCCCTTGTTATATGCTGAAACTGATAATCACAAATGTAGATTTTAAATGGTCTCTTGTTCACTATTTATTTCTTGAAAACTGACTAATACTGTATAATGATTTTTTTCAATTTTCTACATTAACTGCAATTATTTAATTTAAATTATTTCCAAATAAAATTATACTACTTATAAACAAATGTTTATCCAACAATGTTTATCCTTTATCCAACAATGTTTATTTTTATCAATGAATATGCATATGTAATAAAAAGTGTATATGTAATTAAAAAAATGGGGGGGGGAGTTTAAAAACAAAACAAAATTGGTAAATAAAAAAACCAGACTTTCAACATGTGCAAACAACAGAAAATAAGCTGAGAAAGTAACAAAAATTTCATTAATAATATTAATTTTTAAAAAATCAAAATTTCATTGCTATTAAATACATTTATATTACTTTTAAGTAATAACAATTATTTCAAACAAATTTTTTTATCAAATATTTTTTCTTTCTGAAAATTTGCAATTAGTGTTCAAACACCATAAAATTGACTGGTTCTCATACATAAAAACCAAGCAAAAACGTTTTATAGTTTTCAGTAAAAGCAAAAAAATGTATAAGGAATGCTGTCAAAGTTTACATTTTGTATGCAATAGCATGTTAGAAGAAAAAGAAAAATGCTGACTAAACAATCAGCATTGAATTCAGGTGGTCTGGTAGGGACGGGTATTCCCCTCTTCCCCCCCCCCCTCGAAAATGCGAGATTTTGTGTTTTCAATGACAAAAAAGTGCAATCCCCCATTGGAGATACACAAATACGAGCTCTAACAATTTTAGGCTTACGGCTAACTTATGCACCTGATTAGATGCAGTTAAAAATAAAAAATTTCTACATACAAATCTGATATAGAACGTGAAAAAACAATACAGTATAAACAAACAAACAAAAAAAAACATGCATATGTTATACAGCTTACCTTGCTTTTCGGAAATGTTGCTTTGAAGAACATTCATTGATCGCCGACAACCAAAACAAACTGGACGCCACGCCATTATTCTGTAAGTTGGTTGATTGGTCGCAGATCGGCGCAGAGAATCCTCCGCGGAAAATCTCGAGTGTTTGGATCTGTCATGGCTTCCTGCATCTATCTGGATAGAGATCGCAAGAAGCCATTGATCTGTTTAGGGGCGTTCGGTGCGCAAGATTTTGTAAGGTTTGTACTGCTATTGTTTTATGTGTTGTAAAAGGTTTTTTTTTTTTTTTTTTTTTTTTTTTTTTTTTTTTTCATTGAATTAGTTAATAAAGAATTTTTATAAACATATAATGATCAGTTGCTTTGTATTTTTTTATTCTCAATTACATAATTAAATTAAATTTTACTTAAAAGTAAGAGCACAAAATTAAATTCAAATTAGCTTAAATAAAATTTAATATTTTTTAACATATTTTTTAAATAAATTTTAATAATTGAAATATATTTTTAATTCATATACACTATTTTTAATAATTAAATAATACGAATTTAATTCATATGCACTATTTTTTAATAATTAAATAAATTTAATTATTAAAAAATTATAAATAATTGTTAAATTTTTTAATAATTAAATTATAATTAAAAAAATATATTTTTTAATTAAATAATAATAATAAAATTAAATAAATTTATTAAAATGCAAAATTTCCTACACTTACATTCAAAATATTTAAATAAATATTATTTAAGTTAAATTTAAAAAAGCAATGTTAACATTAAAAAATTGTCCCCAGGTTCTGCTAGATTTTCTATCAAGATCTATATAGATAACCTTTATCGATCTACACAAATCTACACAGATTTTCTGAATGCTGTACAGATATTACATTTCACTATTTTCAGGATTTATTTAATAGATTAATAAAGTAATATGCATGTATTATTAAAATAAACACATAATAAATATGCTGCGAAAATCATAATACAAAGTTGATTTATATAGATATTTTATTATCATCATATAATACTAATAATAATAATAAAATAATAATTATGGTAAAAATAATTACGTGTTATTTATATTATGGTGAAATCTTCTTTAAATTAACTTAAAAAACGCTATGGTATCACTAAAAGGTTGTCTCCAGATTCTGATTGATTTTCTATCAAGATCTATATAGATAACCCACATCGATCTACACAAATCCACACAGATTTTCTAATTGCTGCACGCATATATAAATTTCTACATTTTGTCACTTTTTATAGTTAATTTAATCAAACAGTAAGCTGATATACTTCTAATATTAATATAAATACATAAAAAATGCGCTTCGAGCTATATGCTACAAAATCAATTTATATGGATGTACCTGGGTTTCTCATGGACAAATGGGCCCAACTAAAACCCATCTTCCCATATGGGACCCATGTGGAGCCCACATGGGCCCATAGTTCTGTGCTGCCTGGGTTGTATCCATATATTCATTGATTAGTGTCAATATAGAATACACAATACGGGATGTTACGACTACTTTTGGATAAAATCCCTCATTTTTTTGCTTCATTTTGGAAACAACGGATTTTGTCCTTTTTCTATAGACGATTACTTTCAGAATTTTCAAGCTATGATTTTGAGACTTTTACAAAAGTTGCTCTATACATTTAGCTAACATAATATGCAAATGAAATTTTGATATCTTTGACGCATGCGCAGTAAAAAATTATATAGTAAATCTACTCATTTTTCATACAATTTTTGTTATTTTTTAATTCTGATTACAGGGTACTGTGTGCAATGTTGTTTGTCATATTTTCTGAAAAAAATATTATTTTATATTATGAACTCTGAAAATTATAATGGAAAAACTTGGAAAAATTTGGGACCATTTTTATAAAAACCTTAATTACTCTGCGAGTGTGCATGCTATTTGCATAAAAATGAACACAGTGTATTACAATAAGGCATCCAATCATAATCTAGAGTTTGAGCGCTTTTGCTACATTAGTTTTGACAGGGTTATTCAAAAGATATTCATTTTTTTTAATTTGTTGACGGTCCCCTATGGCGTTTCGGTAAAAAATCTTCACGGAGATGTATGACGTATACTATTATATTTATACACTAAGAGTTTCGAGATGATTCCTCATGTATTTTTCTAGATATTTAGTAAAATGTCTAAAATTGCAAGTGTCCCATAATCATTGGCAATATAGTGTATAAGAGTGCTGTCGCGGGCAAATTGAATTTTTTTAAAATGTCACCCACGTTAGAAATTCAAACTGCTTAGGTGTTTTTTAAGTTACAGACAAAGCAAAAAATACTCCGGAATTCATTAAGATAAATAGTTTAAAAAGAACCTTTTTTCAATTTCTAATTTTTTGTTTGTACATCATTATGCATTTAAAACATTTTTGACAAACTTAAATGGCTGCCATTTTGAAACAAGAGGACGGATGAAGTTGGCCAGTGAGCGTGGTCAAGGCATTGCTGTGTACTATGTGCACACGGAGTTATATCCAAATCAGTTTATAAATATGCGCATAATCGCGTGACAAATTTCAGTCCGTTTCAAAATGTGACCCACACTGAAAATTGAAAGTGCTATAACCCAGCCATATATTTTGTTATAACCCATAATAAATAATATTTTGCTATAACCCAGCCCCAAGATATAGATAAAACAAAAAATGCTCTGGAATCTTTGCATCAAGGTCAAACTCACAAAAGAAAAATCTTTTTAAATTTCTTGCTTTTTTGCACCTAATTTTAAAATTTAAAATAAAAAAAATTAATATTCCGCCATTTTGAAACAAGATGGCGGATGGATTTGGCCAACGAACTCGGTCCAAACATTGGTATGTACTATGTACGCACCAAGTTTCATCCAAATCGGTTTATAAATACGCGTGTTATCACGCGTATTTAGAAAATCAGATCATTTCAAGATGTGAGCAACACTAGAAATTAAAAGTGCGATAACACAGCCATTTTTTAAGATACAGACGAAACAAAAAATGTTCTGGAATCTTTGTATCAAGGTCAAATGCATAAAAGAAAAATCTTTTTCAATTTCTCACTTTCTTGTACCTAATTTTAAATTTAAAAATCTATTAAAAATTTTAAATGGCCGCCATTTTGAAACAAGATGGCAGATGGAACTGGGTATCAAATTCGATTCAGGCCTCAGTATATACTATGTGCAGACCAAGTTATATCCAAATCGATTGAAAAATACGCGTGTTATCACGTGACAAAAATCAGATCGTTTCAAAATGTCAGCCATAAGAACAATTCAAAGTTCTATAACTCAATCATTTTTTAAGATATAGACAAAATAAAAAGTGTTCTGGAATCGTTGTTTTAAGTTCTAACACGTAAAAGAAAACTATTTTTCATTTTTTAATTTTTTCGCATTTAATTTTAAATTTCAATTTTTTTTAATTTAAAATGGCCGCCCTTTAGAAACAAAATGGCAGATGATGCTGACCAACGAACTCAGTCGAGACATTTGCATGTACTATGTACATACGAAGTTTCATTCAAATCGGTTCATAAATACGCGTGTTATCACATGACAAAAATCAGATTGTCTCAAAATGTCAGCCATAAGAAAAATTCAAAGTGCTTTAACTCAATCATTTTTTAAGATTTAGACAAAATAAAAAGTGTTCTGGAATCTTTGTTTTAAGTTTTAACACGTAAGAGAAAAATATTTTTCAACTTTTATTTTTTTCGTATTTAATTTTAATTTTTAACTTTTTTAAAAATTTGAAAATAGCAGCCATTTTGAAAAAAATGGCGGATAATGCTGGCCAACGATCTCGGTCGAGACATTTGTATGTACTATGTACATACCAAGTTTCATTCATATCGGTTCATAAATACGCGTGTTATCACGTAACAAAAATCAGATCGTTTCAAAAGAAAAATTCAAAGTGCTTTAACTCAATCATTTTTTAAGATACAGACAAAATAAAATGTCTTCTGGAGTCATTGTTTTAAGTTCTAACACGTAAAAGAAAAATATTTTTCAACTTTAAAATTTTTCGCATTTAATTTTAAATTTAAATTTTTTTATATTTAAAATGGCAGCCATTTTGAAACAAAATGGCGGATGATGCTGGCCAACGAACTCGGTCGAGACATTTGTATGTACTATGTGCATACCAAGTTTCATTCATATCAGTTCATAAACACGTTAGTTATCGCATGACAAAAATCATATATATATATATATATATATGGTTATATATATATATATGTGTCAACATTTGAACGGAGGGTGGTTTTGGGGTCTGAGGGCCATGATCGGTGAAAATATTCCAAAATTCTCTGGAAGTGTTTTCCTCCGGACGGCTGCAATAGGTAGCTTTTTACTTTTTGTAATGAAAGCTACCTAAAAGTGAGTAAATAGTAATGTACCAGTCTTAAAAAATAAAATTATAACACGCATAATGAACAAATCTTATAACCTTTAATTTTATTATATTTATATGCATATATATATATATATATACACACATACGGGCCATTTTCACCATTCGCTTACATTTCATGATAACGGACTTGACATTTCAAGAAAAACTATTAGAAATGAACTAGCTTGTACAATTTCTAACTTAGATAATAATACACATACTTTCTGAACTTATTTAGTAACCAATATTTAATTACAAAAGTTCAAAGATCATTACTTTAATATTAAAATTTACGGTAACAGACTTGACAGTAAAAAGAAAACCAAGCTTGAGAAAAGCTTATTCTTGCCACTATTACATTGCTTCACAATTTAAGAGTAAAAAATGGCAAGAAGTTGTTGCGTGAATAGTTTAACTATATCGCCGAATATTTGCTGCTAACTTTAGGCAGCATTCGAATCCTATTTTGACTAAAATAATCACAAGGTAACGGACTTGACAAAAAGTGAGGAATAAAAGATTTCTGGTAATTTCTTAAAGAAAATATTTTTTTAAATATTTTTTTTCATTAATATAGAACACTAATAGTTCATATTTAAAATAATTAAACATTTTTATTTTTAAAAGTTGGCTTAAATTGAAAAAAAAAAACAGTTCAAAACATAAAACTTGGAATGGGACAGGTATTTTTGCTTAGAATCAAAATTTTAAAGATTTATAGCTCGAAAGTTTTTATTGTTTTTTTTTTTAATTTTTCATGTTTGATATATTCAATATAATCTTCTTTAGCTATTGCCTAGCTCAAATCAAACTTTGAATATTAATCTATGTTTGAATTTTCTTCTTTTTAACCGACTTCAAAAAAGGAGAGGAGGTTATCAATTCAATGCGTATGTATTTTTTAAAAAGTATATTCACCGATTACTCCCAAACAATCCAACCGATTAACTTAGTTTTGGTGTTAAATGAAAGAGCTTGCTCTCGAATTGGTACCACTTCCGTTTCATAGAAATTGGTTCAGTACTTTTTTAGTAATTAGGCAGAAACTAATATAATTAGTGATTTTTTGCTAATTAAAAGTGTTGAATAAGTTCGCTGAATGGAGTGCTCACAAAATGGCCGAGCGGTCTCAGGCTCCAGATTTAAGCTCTGGTTCTCGAAAGAGAGAGAGTGGGTTCAAACCCCACTCCTGTCATACATGTATACAATAACATTTCCCGTATTATAATTTTTGTATTTAACCGTTAGCACAGAGTATCAGAGATCTTTTATCGATTTAATACTTTATCAGTGAAAGAGTACTAAAATAATAGACTTGCGAAAAGTAACATGACCTTGAATAAGCTGACCGAATAGATTGCAGTCAGGATAGAATAGCGGTCTAAGGCGGCTGATTTAATCTTTGGTTCTCGAAAGAGAGCGTGGGTTCGGACCCCACTCCTGACATACTTGTATAATATATAGTGTTTTTTCCGTATTATAATTTTTTAACCGATTTCAAAAAAGAAGAGGAGGTTATCATCAATTCGACGCGTATGTATTTTTTATACATGTTCACCGATTACACCGAAACTATCCAACCGATTAAACTAGTATTTGTGTTAAATGAAAGAGGTTCGTTGAAAGAGGTACTCTCGAATTGGAAATACTTCAATTTCATCGAAATTGGTTAAGTACTTTTTTAGTAAATAAGCAAAAACTAATAAAATTAGTCATTTCTCGCAAATTAAAAGTAACATGGACGTTGAATAAGTTCGCAAAACGGAAGACAGTCAGGATGGCCGAGCGGTCTAAGGCGCCTGATTTTTAAACTCTGGTTCTTGAATGAAAGCGCGGGTGCGAACCCCGCTCCTGGCATACGTGTGTACAATAATCTTTACCGTATTATAATTTGTAACCGACTTCAAAAAAGAAGGAGGAGGTTATCAATTCTACGCGTATTTTTTTTTCTATGTATGTTCACTGATTACTCCGAAATAATACAAACGAATAATTTGGTTTTTGTGTTAAATAAAAGAGGTTACTCTCGAACTGGTATCACTTCCATTTCGTCGAAGTTGGTTCAATACATTTTTAGTTATTAAGAAAAAACTAATAAAATTAGTAATTTCTAGCAAATTAAAAGTAACATGTACGTTGAATAAGCTCGCAGCATGGAGTGCAGTTAGGATGGCCGAGCGGTCTAAGGCGCCTGATTTAAACTCTGGTTCTCGAATGAAAGCGCGGGTTCGAACCCCGCTCCTGACATACGTGTGTACAATAATCTTTTCCGTATTATAATTTTTAACCGACTTCAAAAAAGGAGGAGGAGGTTATCAATTCTACGCGTATGTATTTTTTTTCTGTGTATGTTCACTGATTACTCCGAAAGAATACAAACGAATAATTTGGTACGAATTGAATATTTCCAACAGAGCGAAAAATTTCCCAGGCTGGGAATCGAACCCTGATACTTGGCTTACAAGGCCAGTGCTTTAGCTGTTAAGCTACCTGGGTGATAGCCGGCTGGGATTTTTCGCTCATATCAATCAAGCCAATTTCAAAGTAAAAATCAAGTATCCAATGCAAATCGTAAAAGAATAAGGTTAAATTTTAAAACTAAATATTAAATCTTAAAAAACACTCGTAGATACTTGGATGTGTGACTATTGAAAATTACATGTAACTTGCCTTGGCTGGCACCGACTCCAAAAAATCAAATTAATGTACATAAATATAATAATACGCATGGTAAATACTACGCTCTTAATTTATTTTCTTATTACTAATATCTAAAAAAAATATTTTTCACTTTGTAGTAATTTTTGAAGTCGGTTCAATTTTTGGTAGAAAAGTTTATTACTCTGAGACAGCATATGTAAACGAAATTTGAAAATGGCCCATATAATCATTAATTGTAAAACAATATATATATCAACAAAAAATGAATTAAAAGGAATATTTCAAATTTGCAGTAAATACCTGCGCAAATTTTGTCACTTACATAGCTAAGCACTCATGGTAAAAAAAATATAGGCTTAAATATCACACGCAATGATGACATAGAAATCAGGTGGCATTAATTAAAACCAATATTTTGCTACAAGTATATTCAATAAATTTTTTAACTTTCATAGATGTGTTTTAGTATCTGTAGGATAAAGAAAAATAATTAACGATAAACAATCTGGATAAATTTACGTTGTACTATACAAAACACAAAATATCTTCCAATACAGATTCAGAATAAATAATCAAAAACAATTTGGAAAGTATGACTTGGGACACTTTGACATTTATCTCAAAATGTATAAATCATTTACAGATTCTAGTGAGTGAGTAACAGACGATGTCCCATTCATTTCCACTCTACCAATGTTTTGCTTAAAGACAAAATTATTTACCTTCGTACTAATTCCACTCACAAAGATGACTATGAGTGGTCATAATAGGATTTATCTCTAAGTGTCTAGGGTACAATGGGTAACATTCACTCGTACTTTTAGGATTTGGCCTAAATATAATACTGAAATGCTTAAGATTGAAATAAGAATATATGTATCCCGTGCATGGAAAAATTAATGGAAGAGTCATATTTTTGAAAGATTCCGCAGTCTTAAAGTTTTCTTTTACATAATGAAAGTTGCAATCACTTTTTACTTATTGTTGAATAATTTAATTAGAAAATTCGTTTATTTCTTAATAATGCAGAATATGTATAATATATAAACCAAAAATAATTAAACGTTTCATTTTTCGCAGTGCAGTTTTACAATTCATTTTTTAAAAGATAATACGGCATTAAACTCTCCCTTGCAACAATAAACATTTTTAAAATGTATTGCTTGAAATACATAAAGTTTCCCTATATACTCGTTATTTCCCGTGCTTTATATATATATATATATATATATATATGTATATAACTACTCCAAAATACGAGTAAAGTTGGCATCTATCAATTTCTAATATTATATAGTACTAGTAAATCTATTCACTTACTTTGTCAACAATTTTGAAAAAACACTATGCTATTTTATCCCTTTCTGTATTTTTGAATCAGTTCAAAGAAAGCAGATTTCTAGAAAAGGGAAAATTCAAAGAAACGCTTTTGCGTGTTCCAGGTTTGACGGAACTGCTTGGAAATAAAATAAAATGCTGAATAAAGGCTTCTAGAGAATACATTAAATAAATAAAATGTTAAAGATTGAAACAAAAGAAATTTGAAAATTCGTCGATATTTTCATATTGACCTCTCCGGTAAAGCGATGTACAATAGAAGTGCAATTTTTATTTATCTTATGCAAAAATGTTATTTCATTCTAGTTTTATATCGTTATGTGTGCTATACATTACTTGACATTTAAAGGTATTAAAATGTTTTAATATATGTCTTAAATATTTTCTACATTATTATAGTTCCAAGCTTATAATATAATTGATTAAGTGATAAATACGCGTGTTTTAAAAAACTTCCTATCATCCGAATTGATTAATTTACTAAGCATAGTGAATATAAATATAAAATATGTGACGATTTTGTCAAATAACTCAATAAACTCCTGTAATCCAATAGCTTTGTTAATGCCAATTTAAAAAATGGTTTAAATTTTTGTCAACAGGTGCACTATACTGACTGATAGCGTTACGATGACCCTATACTATAAAAATGCTCAATTTAACTTAAAATTTCCCCAAAAAATTTTCGCATTTTGATAATTTTAAAAAATGAAAAGTAAACACTAAAATGTCATCGATGCAATTTTATGCGTTAGTCTAAGCATTCTTACGCATTGAGACATTGCAGCATCTACAGATGAAAATTTTAACTCTTTTTTTTTTTAATTAATGTATACATAATTTGTGAGCTCTTTGAAAAAAATTTCACTTATTTCGTCTTATTATTGCAGTTAATGAATTATCCTAACTAACATGACCAACATAGCTCAAAAATGAGCCAATGCGTTTATAACAAAAATTACAATGCTGTCACAAAACCCGTCAGTCGTAAAGGCACAGTTAAAAATTGTTTGGCTTTAATTTACTGGCCCTGAATTGCGGGCTTTTACTGTGTAGATTCCCTTATTCCAATTCCATTAATAATTGCGTTAATGGAACAGTGTTGGCTCAATGTACGCCTTGACCGTTACTTTCAAGGGCAAGTACTAGCACAATGAAGGAAACATTATTATCAATTATATTACAATTTCAAGAATGCTTCAAAGGGAAAATAGTGGTATATAAAGACAAATAAGGAATGGCCGTACATGGTTGACTCTACTTAAACAAGCTTCAATACAGGCTATTTAAATCATTACTTACAAGGAAGGTCTTCGTACTGAGCATACTCAGAATATGTTGAAAAAGATGCTAGTGATACTACTTAGGTATGTAATAAAACATTAATTAAATTTAGCGGCGATATTACGGTAAAAAATCTGGCATGAATATTTGACGAGAAAATACGAAGCGATTTCGCAGGAAGGATTTTTCCTCTCTAAAAACAAACAATTTTAATGCATCTGAAAACTTGAATCCTTCATTTTTCCATCAGTTATTTTTTATTGTAAAGTTAACCTTACTTATTCAGAGCATTTTCGCGATTCACTAATCGCGAAAATGCTCTGAATAAGTGCTAGAGAATTTATTTTGTTTTGAAAAACCGGTGGTAAAAGTTTAAAAATTAATAAAGGGGTCTCATCGGAATGGATTTAAAGAGTATTTGACTTAAAAGCGTGTTTTTTTCTCACCAACCGATGTTAAATGGCAAATAAAGAATTAATTTCAATTATTTTTTTTATCGACGATCTATCGAAGCTCCAATGATTTTTTAAAAAATAAACATTTATATTCATATGACAAGAACATTCAGTTTTTTTTAATATTTTTCTGAGTATGCCCGATACGAGACCTTCCTTGTTAGTATTTTTCAGTGGTTTTTTCAATTGGGCGGGACATACTATAAATGTTTTCGAATCGTTCGCGGCCTCTTTCGAATCGTGCATCTTTACACAAATTTTATTCGGTTTACACCACTTTTTCTAAAAGAACTTTGCTTCAAGCATAGAATTTAAAAAAATACTATACTTATAAAATTAACTAAAATTTTATTTTTCTTTATTACTGGTGACAAAAACAAATTTTTCACCAAAAAAAAAAAAAAAAGATGTGAAGTCAGACTAGGCATACGAGTGCAAAAGGTTAAAATTTAGATAAATTGCACTAACAATTCAGGAAATAAGAATATAAGAAGGAAATAAGTTATTTGATAACTACAGTGTTAGAGCAGGAATAAATTAACTGAATTTGACAGAATTGTACATAATCATGGAATTAATCAGAGGCTTAAGTTAATAACTTCCGCTATTATTTTCTAAATGTTTTTCCTATTTATTTTAATATACTATATATGATTCGTATGCTTCCAGAACGTCTGCCATAATTTTTTACCTTATTTAAGGCGGGAAAATCTATCTTCAAATATAGAGACCAGTATTTTGTAAAATTTCCGGTACCTAACACCTAAAATCCCCCGAATCCTTGTAATGTACGAACCCTGATAATAGGTATAACATTATTAGGACAAAAAAAAAAAATCACCAGTAGAATAGGTAACTTTTCTGTTTTCTTTCAATTTCTTTTAAAAAGGAATTCGTTGAATAGCACTCGAGAAAAAAGTCTCAAAAAAGGTTTAAAAATGTACTAAAACCTTACATTTAACAAGTACACAATGTTATGAGTAGTGGGGAAATTGCAAAACAGCTTTAGGGCAGTGTTCTACACGCTTGCAGTTGAACGCAAAAAATAATAATAGCAAAAATTTATACAAAGAAACAACTCCCTCACCTTGTAAAATATAAATGGTATAAAAATCTATACATATATTTAAGACGAATAAAAAATTAATTATTTAACCATAACTTTCTATCAACATTTTACAGACAGTAGAATTGTAAAAGAAAGTAAATCATAAGTAGTAGGATTTTTTTTATTTTTTTTTTTTATTTTTTTTTATTTTTTACATAGAATGAAAGACGCCGGAAAACATTTAGTTCCTGCTTTTCCTCATAGTATTTATTTTATGTCGTTTGAATATAATAAATGTTACGAATTTTAATTAAGAGCAATTAAACTTACTTCCTGATTTCTGATATCCAAGAAAACATTAGTAAAAAATTAAATGTAGCCGGATCTTCACAAACCAAACATAAAATAGCAATATTCACAGCAATATGAGGCATAACTATTACTAAACATTAGTTATTAAATGCAACTGCTGTACATTAAGCATGTCTTTAAGATAGTTTGGCTTTCTGTTAAGAGTAAAACAAACCATATATACCATTCTAAGTATTTAATTATTAAATATTAAATTTAAAATCAAAAACAAATAAATATATAGATATACATATGTGTGTGCGTGCGTGTGTTTATCCTCTTCATAGTAAAATAAATCATATTTTTTATATGAATGCACATAAATTTTAACTATTAATTTAATTTAGAAAAATTAAAGAATATTTAATTAACTTTTATTCTCATCAAATAACTTTTAATACGTTGACAGATAAACTCATTAGAAAAGGTATAAAATCTCAACTTCTGGCTGAACAGAAATGACCCCATGACAATTCCCCAATTTTAAACGGTTTAACAGTAATGGATGAATAATGATTTTCCAACTTTATTTGTAACACTAAAATGCTTAAAAGATCCAGTCCTGGAGCAGTACTCTTGAACCCATATAATGCTGGACACAACACTAGACTAACACTGTTCAATAGATGTTTCATCACTGACCATAAATGCCAGTATATGCCCCAAAAGTAGCCAACAGTTCTGTGTTTACTGTCATTAAATTATAAAGTTAAGAGTTTTTTTATGAAACACACTGTATGAAATAAATCTTTGTTATCCTGGTTTTAGTTCAAGTTTGATATCAAAAGGTGCAGAAGGAAACATATGAAATTATTTAAACTTCAAGTAATACAAAATTTAAGGTACACATTTTTTTTCTTGTGGAAAAAATACCATAATGATTGGTACATCGACTGGCAGGCTTTTGACTTATAGATGTTAATAATAGTGTCTATGCAGCCCATATAACTCAATGTCAGTTACAGCTACATCAGGGTAGCGAGTGATCAGGGAAAAACACAGTCAAAAAAGGTGTTAAATATCAGTATTTTGTTAAAGAGAAAGTAACCTTCCTTGATTTCTTTACATTGTTTGGAGCATTATTTTACAGTAAAAGTTCGAAATAACACGGTCTGATATACCTTGAATTCGGATTTAACGGGGGGAGAAGTATGTTCACCAAAACTGAAAAAAGATCAATTTTAAAATAAATTTTTTGTTTAAAAGATTTTAGTGAAACGCAATGAGGAAATTGCAATCTGCGGTTAGTGATAAGCATCTAGATATCTCTGTTGACGATTTAAATAACTGGATAGAAATTGACATCAACGAACCAATTTCAGAGGTTCTTAACGATAAGAATATCATTGATGCTGTAGCGCATAAAAATTTTAGTGAGCAAGATGATGATGATGAAATTGAAAATGATGTAATAATGAAAGACGACGTTCCACATATTAATGAATCATTTCATACTTAACGAAAGTAATTTGGAGAGGCAAGACGATTGAGATTGTGTTTATCTACTCCATCTTGTTAGCGTTAAACAATATGCCGAAATGAAACGTAACGCCTCAGTTCGCCAAAGAACACTTATGGACTTTTTTAAGATAGTGTAAGATTTAGTTTGTGTTCAATGAATGATAAAGTTGCATTTCACAAAGCGGGTACCGTAATTTCCGGCGTATAATCCGCGGATCAAACAATTGTTTTTAGACACAGAAAATTTTGTAAAAGAAATGTAACTTTTTAGATCGCCGTAAATATTTGTTTACATTCACTAAACAAGATCTCTGGGTCCAAAAAGAATTGTTTGATCCGCGGATTATACGTCGGAAATTGCGGTAAGTGTTTTTATCATTTTGTACCATTACTTTGACATCATTCCGATATACCGCGGTTACATTATAACACAGGTGTGAAAGATGTCTTCCAAGAACCGCATTATTTTAGGCTTCTCCTGTATAAGAAAACACGGATAGTTTCCTCTTTTTTTGTACTGTATTTTTCCCTGACCACTATATACCGAGATTTGGAACGTTACATTTTATTTCATAAACTTTCAACCGCATTATATCAGCCGCGTTATATCGGGCTTCTACTGTGTAAGAAAACACAGATACTTTCCTGTTTTTTGATTGCATTTTTCAATGACAACTATTTACTGAGATTTAGAATGTTGCATTTTATTTCATAAAATTTCTGGGTCGAAACATGTTTGTATGATCCGTGGATTATACTGCGGAATTTACAGATATAGCAATAGAGGTCAATTGCCGAGTTATACTTCAAAGCAGCGGTTCCCGTTTATTGAACAAAAAGAAGCAGCATAGAACTTAGTAAGAAAATGGGAAGATAATCACATAGGTATGCAGCGTGTTTTTAATATATATTAATTAAATGTGCGTGTATTTAAAATTTGTGCCACGGAAAACGTTCTAACTGAGCAGTTTACAGGTGGTAGAAGGTTGCGATGCTCGGAAGGTCCTTCTTTCCTAGAACAGATAAAGTGAAGTAAACTAACAGGAGCTAACTTAGATCGCTAATTTGGAGGGTTAATAGCTAGACAGACTTGCATATTTGGAGATATTTATAGGCTTTAATCAGCTACAACTTCACTTAACGGCGCACTGCACTTTCATTGCGAAAATGTTGAAATAACTGAATAAGGAATTTATGTAAAAAAATATATCTGAAAATAAGAAAAATCTATTTACACCGAAATTCTGGTATCATTGAGGCATTTGGGAATCAAGGTTAATGTTCCATTACACGGAACACTTAAACACAAAATGTTAAAAAATACATTGTAATAAATTCTAAATATTTTAATCTAATGCAAGAAATATGCTGAATTTACATAGTTGTTCATTTTTCTATTAATTAGGCAATTTTCGAAAACAAGGGAAAACAAGAGTGTTTGCCTTAATACAAAGAAAATTACAAAAATGCCCTATTATAATTATAAATCATTAGAACACTTAAGGAAGATCATTAAATTGATGACGTCATTTAAGGGGCCAGGTACCCTTTCAAGAATCCAAAAATCGATTTTTAAAAAAATAGCTTATAATTAAATATGGTTTTTTGGGAACATTTAAAAACAAACCGCATTCAAAAATTCTCATTAGAAGAAGAGTTATGTTTAAAAAACTTTGTGCTTTTCCTATACGATCAATGGGTGATTTAAACTTTAACGTCAATTTTCTCAAAACAGCGATTTTGATTTTTACGCGCACGATTTCTGGAAAACGGCTGCGTAGAATTTCACAAAATTTTCGCTGAATGTATTAAACGTATACAGGCACAAAATGACCTATTATTATGTTCCTCAAATTAGAAATTTAGAATCGACGACAACTTTTGTGTAAAAAATATCTCGATATTTAAATTTTTTAAAAAAATAATTTTTCTTCTCGATCTATAAATTTTATTTTTTTCATCGTAGGTCATTTTGAAAACACATTATATCTCTACTCATAAAAAAAAAATATTAGTTTGTTTTAGCCATTCAAATTTGAAAAATCGTGCGCGCAAGGCATGCAAGAATTATTCTTTCGTGAAAGTTGTATTATCTTTAAAAATAATTTATAAATCATTACATATGTGTGTACTTTTTTTGACAACTTTAACTAATAAAATAAATCCTTTTTAATATGTGTTTTCAATTTTATAGTTAAAAGTCAATTAGATACAGAGTGACTGCAATTCTTACAGAGGTCATTTTTTATCGTAATTTTTTAGTTCAAAGGGTACCTGACCCCTTAATCTCCGGTAATTAAGAGAATTGAAATCATCTAAATTAACAGAAAACTTCAAAATCCCGTGTGGAGCCGAAATTAAAATTTCTATTGAATCAAAAATAAATCATCATAATGCATGGCCGAAAGAGGGTACTTTTGAGATTCAAATACTAATAAATATTTTCATCAGATTATTCAGATTTTCAAATTTTGTTAATTTTATATGAATATTCGTATTTCTGCAGATTACATAATTTTATTTTAGCTACTCTATAGATTTTTCATTTTTTGTACAGGGACATTTTTTTAGAAATATTTTATAACTCAAAATTAACCCACTAGTGCCCGGCGTCCCATTTTTGGGACAGTTTAAAAAAATCAAGTAAGCGCTTTTCGCATCTGTAAAAAGGAAGATAAATAAATACTTTATTTCTTGAGACAAATATCTCGATAAATTAAGATAAAAGTTATTCTTGTTTTAAAAGTGGTGAGAAATGCAAAATTTAAATTTTAACAAAGAATATAATTCAGGCATTAATGGGTTAATAGAACTCGCATTTGGAAGAGATAGAATATACACTACACAACCACAAATCTCCATACATTAAACTTGTTTAACTTTACTGTACATCTGAAGCATCAGAGGGGCTTCATGTCTGTAGAGAAAGGCCTATATACTACACGATACCGATCACTATATTGCAGATTTTGCTTATATATAATATTTTCATCAATCAAGATATTAATATGGATGGGAATTACCGTAATTTCCGGCGTATAATCCGCAGATCAAACAATTCTTTTTGGACCCAGAAATCTTATTTAGTGAATGTAAAAAAATCTAAAAAGTTACATTTCTTAAAGTTACAATTGTTTTATCCGCGGATTATATGCCGGAAATTAGGGTAGAAGGAATCATAAGAACCGGAGTTTTACTGGGAACAAACCAGAATTTGCCATATTGCTAGAGGAGGGTTGCCTTCACGGTGGACTTATGAAGTGAAAGTGACCCAATCTGTTGTAACATCGTATCATAATGAAAACCTTGTAAACTTGTAATTCACATCGTCTATGCGAAACTTGTCTCGAACCTGTGAACATCGACTCAAGATTTCAATTTTATGGCCACCATGCTAACAATTGATCAGAGAGGGCCCCAACCACAAGGAGAAATATAGAAGGTGGAAATTATGATCTCTCTACTTAAGCACATGCTTAAAAGACCAAAGAAGGTGATGTATAATTTATGTTTGAACGTTTCAGCCATATTGTCACAAAAGAAATTACCCTAAAATTAAATCAAACATTCGGAAAATACAGAGTGGTTATAATTAATTTCCCCCTTGAAATAGTCATAAAAAGAAAACCTACTGAACCAAATGTTATGGAACTTGGTAATAGTTCAAACGAGGTCATAGGAATTTATTTTCAGTGAAAAAAATAATCCAAATACTCACCACTACAGAGGAATGGCCCTGTAAGCAATACTGATAACGAAATGAGACATGAAAATATCGGTTTAAAATGTGTCTTATTGTTTCTCAAACATGTTACAAAACATATTTTATGCGGCGCTCATCATAGTGATTTGCGATCTCAAATTTTGTGATCGCTAATTTTTAGTTTGAAGTTTTAAGAACACGAAAAGATTGTATTACGCATATAGCTCAATCGACTTTTGTCGCCTTTTACGCCCGTAAATGGTGCTTTTGTTTAGGTCAATGTTTCTTAAGAATGCAACAAATGTTAAACCCGTGTGATAAAAGTATTAAGTTATATTCCGAACCTTATTCCGTTTAATAATATTGTATACAGTGCATTATCCCCTGGTGGTGAGAGTTTGAACTTCTTATTTATTGGCGGGAAATAAAATTTTATGTCCTCCTATAAACTATTACAAGTTTCTTAACCCTTTGCGGCGCAGAGCAAATTCATTGCTTAAGTGTTGAAATTAATGACTGGCACCGGAATTTAAAAAGTACTTTATTTATAAATAAGAAAAAGCTATATTTCGCGCATTGAATAAACCAAATTTTTTTAACCAAAATTCTGGTGCCAATGTGGCGTTTGGGAATTAAAATTAAGTGGTTTCTTAGATATACCACTTCGCCGCAAGGGGTTAAACATTTGGTCCAATAGATTTACTTTTAGGACCCTTTCAATGTGGAACTTTAATTATTCGCGTATTTTCAGTTATGTGTAAGATTTCTCAAAGAACAGTAGTATTATAATAATTTCTTACATGACTCTCTATGTTTTAATGAATCATTTTTAAACATTTGAATTCTAAAGATGTAATATAGAAAGATGTAATATAGTTAGATAATGTGTAAAATATCAAATTAGGATACTTACAATTGTTTTAAAAGTTTTTCAAAGTTCATACTAGACACTTTATCAAAATTAACTATTTTTTACATTATAAATGTAGGCTTGAATATTTAAAACACAAAATATCTTGAAAATTAATGTCAAACATATGAAATCATGGTAAGATTTAGCTGTTTCTAAAATACTTTCAAATTTTTAACAATATTTGGTGTAACATTAAATCCCCACACTAGGCATAGAAATAGACCCGGATGATAATGTAAATTTTGGTTTCAGATTTTTTTTTTTAAATTACTTTAAATTTCAAAACCGGTTTAAACCGGTTCTGAGATTGAAACTATCATAATATAAAAAATATGTAATCAAAATTGAAAAAGTAATAACTAGGCCGGTTGTAGATTGTTCTCAGCTATCCTATGCAAAAAAATCAGGTAAAAATATTAAAATTTGAGCGAGATATTTGAAAAGAATGCCCCATACACTTTACATTATCATCCGGGTCTTTTTCTGTGCTTAGTGTGGGGACTTAACCCATTAGTGCCCAGCGTCCCTTTTTAGGGACGCTTCAAAAGTGCATTCAGCACTGTTTTTGACACCGGTAAAAAAGAAAAGCAATAATTATTTTATTTAAATGATGCATTTTCGTGATTATTGAACTAAACTTAAATCTTCTGAAAATAGTGATGCCAACGAAATAAAATTTACGCAAAGGATGCTGGGCACGAATGGGTTAAATGTAACCAAGAAAAAAATAAACGTAATATCTAGAAGAAGTATAATACAGTAAGTACAGTAGTGTAGCAAATAGACTGAAACTTGCTTTAATGTTTTACCTGTTGAGACACATAAGCAAAGTGAATTTTAAAAGGCATAAGTTAAGAAAAGGCGATATCTTTCGTTCTAATAAAGCCACGAACACGCAAGTTACACGACAGAACGCAAAATTGGAAGAGCTTTCCGAAATTCTAAAATTTAATTTTACAACCCGACTATTTCTCGAAATTCTTTAAAAATCATTTAAAAATTCATGTTATTTCATAAATTTTTTAATTTGTACATAGACGCAATGTCTGAGCGTGAATAAAATTAAAACCGCAGCTGCCGCATCATGTGACTTTTGTTACTAGAAGATATTTGAGAGATCTGTAATTTTTTTCTGTACATCGCAGAAATTCGAAACTTGCACTTCTAGACGTAGAAAATAATCTACTTTCATATTTTCTAAAAATCGAGTCCTTAACCCAATTATAATCCAATTTATGAATTTTTATCGACATTCTAAACATTTATTTTTCCCCGTATAAATTTTAATTTCAAGTAATAAAAACAGGTGCACTGCTGGATTGAAAATTTTTATACGGAAACAAAAACTTTTTAAATATCCATATTTGAATTCGGATTTCTTCTGAATCCGATGTAAATTTTAATATTCTGTTTAAATTCTGTGTCAATTTCTATTTCAGAATATGTCTATTTTTTCAATCAGATGAAAACATTCTAATTTATGAAAATATCTTTAACCCATTAGTGCCTAGCGTCCCTTTTTAGGGACGCTTCAAAAGGTGCATTCAGCACTGTTTTTGACACCGGTAAAAAAGAAAAGCAATAATTATTGTATTTAAATGATGCATTTTCGTGATTAATAAACTAAACTTAAATCTTCTAAAAACAGTGGTGCCAACCAAATAAAATTTACGCAAAAGATGCTGGTCACGAATGGGTTAATATGTTACTGATATTGGGTTTCGCACAGGTCAGTTCACGTGAAATTGTTGTGAATGAAAAATACCATCCCTTTTAAACATAAGAAAAAGCTTCAATAAAGCATGGCACTTAAAATAGAGGATAGAGGATAGAGGAAGAGGGGCGCTAGAATTTTTTAGGTAGATTTCGTATGAAATACTACCTATTGCAATCGCACCAGTTTATATCTATCTATCTATCTATCTATCTATCTATCTATCTATATATATATATATATCTCACTTTTTTATGGACACGATAACTTCTTTAATTCTTCACCAATCTCTACCAAACTGGTACATAATATCAAAGGAGATAAAATCTCGGCTAACTTCGTTAATGGGCAAAATCGGACCAAGGGAGTCGGAATAGGGGGCGTTTTTGTAAAAACCGAAAAAACGCCATAACTTCTTAATTAAAGTAGATATCGAATCGGTTTAAAGTTTATATGACTTTTTAAAAATGGGCCAAAAGTTTATGCATGACAGAATTTTGATAAATTTAGAAGTGGGCTCAAGGGGCGAAAAAAACAGGGGTTTTGAGAGAAAAAAATTCATAACTTCGTCAATTTTCAAGATATCAAGTCCACCTAATTTTTTTGTAAATGTTCTTAAAATTATCTAAAACTTTTGTATTTACAAGTTTTTGATAGGACCAACTTTTACCGATGAAAAAAAATAAAAACGAAAAGAAATAGGGCGGTGAAAAAAGAGAAAAATCCACAACTCCGTCAAATATTAAGCTATCAAATCTGATTAAATTTATTTTACATCTTCTCAAAAATATCTACAACTTTTATATTGACAAGTTTTTCGTAGGACCAATTCGTATAGCAAAAAGAAATTAAACAAAAATAGGAGTTGGAGAAAAAACCTCAAATCCAAACTGCTGATATTCTGACTCACTTTTAAATTCATTTCTGATTTTAAACGCGTCGAAATGGTAGATCCTCTTATTTAGAAACTGTATAAAGTGACGCATTGGTTAGTTTTCTGATAAAGACAGAATGTATTTCAAAAAAGGCTACCAAAAAAGGTATTTTGAACAGAATTTCCGAAAGTCATCGGTACTGAAAATTTAAGGAAGTATTCAAATAAGAAATTGCGTTTTTTTCTGCCTCGTTTTTAAATCCATTTTTGTTCTCAAACGCATCCAATTTACAGATCCTCTTATTTAGGAACTATATAATGTGATGCATTGGTCAGTTTTTGATAAAGACAGAATATATTTCGAAAAAGGCTACCAAAAAATCATATTTTGAACAGAATTTCCCGAAGTCATCGTGATTTGAAAATTTAAGAAGTTTTCACATAGCAAATTGCGTTTTTTATGACTCGTTTTAAAATCCATTTTCGCTCTCAAACGCATCTAATTTACAGATCCTCTTATTCTGGAACTATATACTGTGACGCATTGGTCAGTTTTTTGATAAAGATAGAATATTTTTTTTTTTTTTAATGCTGTCAAAGTGAGTATTTCGCACAAAATTTTCCGAAGCAATCATGATTAAAGAATTAAGGATGTATTCAAACAACAAATCGGTTATTTTACAACTCATTTTTAAATTCAATTTTTTTCTCAAATGCATTCAACTGACAGTTTTTTGTTATTTAGAATCTCTATAATGTACTGTTTTGGTCGATTTTTTAATAAATTCAGAATTTATTTCAAAATATGTTGTCAAAATGGGCATTTGAGCTGAATTTTTCTTAAGATGATTCTGATAAAACCAGTTTTTGCAGAAAAATGAAATTAAAATTTTTCATAATCGGCCAAATGAAATTATTAAACTGGGTTTATCTCTAATCATATATATATATATATATTGTTGTTGAAATGAGCACTTTTTGAAATCTACCTCCTCCTATAGGCCCAGCCGACAGGGATTTTTTTTACACCTCAGCGTTTCTTACCGTTTTAGCTGCTAATTAATTATAACCATTATTACGCGATCTATTTGAAACCTTTAGATACATAATTAAGCATAATGATAAATATTTAAGAAAAAGGATGCCGCGTCGAATATCACTATTTTCCAGTAGTAATTTTTGTAAAAATGTTAAATTCTAGCTGGAATAGTTCGAAACTTTATGATAGTTTACGACCTCATGATATAAATTTATAAAAAAATTAAAATTTCGGGGGGGGGGGGGGGTAGGTGGGTGGGCGAACAAACTCAGGAAATACTACAATAGTTCTAGATTGATCTATTTGAAACTTTAAGATAGTTTATCCCGGATGATATAAATTTTAAAAATATATATTCCGAGTTAAATGCCACTATTTACGAATAGTAATTTTTGAAAAAATCTTAAATTCTTGCTTTAAAGCAAACCACCTTGACTAACATATTAGTTTGGGTTTCGTTCAAAAGAAAGAGGCACAACTGGCGTTGCGTGCACAGCACAACTGCTATATGCTGCCGTAGACAGCTGGGACACGGTTCAACGTTCGTTCACTTCGAGTTTCGTTCTCTGAGTTTCGTTCGCTTCAACCATTCGTCCGTTTCAAAATTTTTTAAAAAAGGAGGGCACGCTAGACGGCGAATCCAGCTATTAGCTTTTTAATTTTCAAAAATTTACAATTCTAAAATACTTATATGATTCTTGGATAATTTAAATACATTTATAGGAAACTTTACTTAAACAAATAGAAAATAAGGATTTCCATTCTTCTAAAAAAAACAGAACTTTTTTTTTTCCAAGATTTCCGGAAGTTAAAAAAATTATTCGCTTGTTTTTAGCTAATAAGCTACGAAATGTCATCTATTTCAAAATGTAATAACTCAGTGAGTTTTAGTTGCTGAAGAATGAAACTTTGACTGTTGCAGTTATTAGAGAATGAAAATATTTATTCCGAATATAATTTATAGGAAACGAAAACCCTTACGAACATTAAAAACAGATTTTTGTGGGGAGAGAAGTAGAATTCATCATGATAATCTTAACTCCTACCTTATAATGAAGACTTTTGCAATTTAAATTGCTTAAGTATCTTTGGCAAATGAAAAAAAAATAAAGGACGCATTCATCTTTTATGTACACTCTGAATAGAAAAATACAATTTTGCTCCTTTCATATTTTATTATCAGTTCCAGTGTGAAATTCTTTTCTTATATAAAAATATGGAGTCTTACAAGTTAAAAAAAAATTATTAATTTTCTGCATAAACTCATAAAGATAATCATATCATATAGCATTTATATAAAGATAATGAAACTGTTCACTTGTATATTTCACCTTTTGCTATTTAAATTAATATTTTTTAGCAAATTCTTAATGTAAAATAACTGAATTATAAAAAGTAATATACATCTCTTTTTAATAACAATACATACTTCAATAAGCATTAACAACTTATTACTGAGCATAGCGTTTCGTAATTTTGCCCGATATTCAGCATGGCAACATTTCACGGTATTGTAGTTTCGACTACGGAACAATTTAACAGCTGATTCATCATCATAGAGTAATCACTGTCACTTTATTTCATTACTTCAATACAATGTTGTTTAAGTTGTAAAAGCTTATGATATAAAATTCGAAGAATTTTTTCATGTGCAAGTCAAATCCTATTCAAAATATATTCTAAATAGTTGATCAGATTGTTATATAACAAACCTACATACAGTCTCTTACAAATCTATAAGACCACGCAGAATTTCATCTTTTTTCAGCGAAAAAAATATTAGTTTGAATTTAAAAGTAGTTGTATGAAAAGAAATAACTCTAGAATGTTTACTTAGCTCAGAGGAAAAAGTTTGAATAATTTGTTTGATTCTTGCCAAACGATTTTACATAAATCCGCTGTTTCATAAATATAAGAGCACTCTCATATTTATTAATAAAGCAGACGATTTTCTTTTAAACTCAGAGTTTAACTGTAACCCAAACACTCCGTAAAATTTAAAAAGAAGAATTAAATGCAAAAGATTTGAATTGTGTCAGATTCTTTGAATTTACTAGTAAAATGTCTCGCCAGACTGGGCTGTCTGAAATCGATGCGAGAAGAGTGCGGTTCTACAGGAAAAATCTGAACGTGAAATAAGTAAGATTCTTAATCATTCTAAATATGCTATTGATAATGTTTTAATTAAAAAAGACTTGTATGGGACGCATAAACAATCTGATCGCAAAAAGGAGTTATCAAATCGTGATAATAGGCGAATTGTCAAACTGGCAATAAAAAAATATGGGTTAACTCGTAAAATAGTACAACTAATAACTAAAAAGGTATCACATGCAACTGTGTGGCGAAGTTTAAAATCTATTGCTGGCGTCATTTATCGCAAATTAAACAATATACCACTATTACTAAAATATCGCAAAGAAGCTCGTCTTAACCCATTCGTGGCCAGCATCTTTCGCGTAAATTTTATTTGGTTGGCACCACTTTTTTTAGAAGATTTAAGTTTAGTTCATTAATCACGAAAATGCATCATTTAAATAAAATAATTATTGCTTTTCTTTTTTACCGGTGTGAAAAACAGTGCTGAATGCACCTTTTGAAGCGTCCCTAAAAAGGGACGCTAGGCACGAATGGGTTAAGTGGGCAAAGAGTGTCATGTCCAGCAACTCTGCATGGAGAAATATATCATTTTCAGACGAGAAAAAATTCAGTCTTGATGGTCCAGACGGCAATACTTACTACTAGTATGATTTAAGGCAAAAATTTCACAATTCTAGGCAGATGTGCAGCGGTTCCGTTATGGTGTGGGCCGCATTTTCATATGCAGGAAAATGCGATCTCCAAAGAGTTGAAAGGAAAATGATTTCTCACAGTTACCAACGGATGTTGTTTCGAAGTCTGATACCCTTCGGACAACTTTTAGGAGGTGCAAAATGTTTCAAAAAGACAATGCTCCCAGTCATTCTTCAACATAAACAAAGGTGTGGTTTAAAAGAGCAAATATTGTTGTTTTGCCTTCGCCAAGTTGAAGCACTGACCTAAACCCGATAGAAAACTTTTGGGGTTATTTGTCTCGCAAGGTGTATAAAAATAACGAACAATATCATTCAACATATGAATTAGAAATGGCCATTATGGAGAAATGGGGCAATATTCCCGAATAGCTCCTTAAAAAAATTAACTTTATGTCAAATCGTGTGTTTGAAGTTTTTCAGAGAAATAAAAGGGTGACATCTTACTAAAAATTTCAGAAAATTGCCTTTCCCACAGTTGGTCCTATAATTTTATAACAGTTCTTTTTGACACTTTTTGCTGTATTAATATTTTATTTATTTTCGAATTGATTCATTTGTGTAAGTTGCTGAATTTTACTAAAAACTGGGGTCATATTAAGAAATGCACAGACACATACTACCGTTACTACAGGTCGATAATAACAAAAGTAATTTTTAAGACAATATAACACTCAATAAAATGGCATGTACTATTAAGAGTATACGATATCTAAACGAGTTAACGTAGAAGATGTATAAGATATTTAATCCTTATGAAAAATGCCAGCGTCGCGATAGTGCTCCTTTTGAGTTCACTTTTGGCGCGCGCAGTGTTTGATAAATTGCTATTTAAATTTATTTAATTTACTGTCGCCTAGCAACAGAGATACCAAAATGTAAGAAGTTTTCTAATTGCAAACGATAAACTGTGAATGAAAGACATCATTTTACTTCTGCAGTTTTTTTATGCTGTCTGAAAAAATATCTTTTTCACTTTGGCACTTTTCAGAGCAGCGGATTTTCTATATTCGGATTTTCTATACAAAAAGTATCTGCCTTTCAATGTATGAATCACCACTTAATATGCGATGTGTTTAATTTGATAGTAAGATACTTATTAAGAAAAGTGAAGGTAATGTATACATAATAAATCATTGTTTAAAGATACAAATAAAGTTTTTCGTAATAATATTGTCATTTTCCCTTATAAATTAGAGACTTTTGACAGTTAAATGAGAGTAGAAATTGTATTTATTTTAGAAGTAATCAATTACTATGGAATTTCTTCTCTTCATTCTCCGAACATCTCTTGAAACTTAAATGGAGAACCAACAACTTAATATAAAACAGACAATTTATTTTACTTACTATCCCTTCCAAATTTTATGATTTCGCATTTTATTGACAAATACAGCAGACAAACTTTGTAATAAGAGAAAAATAAACTTATATATAGTGTTTTGGAATAAAGTATCCTTTGTCATAAAAGTTTTTGCAGTCATCAAGTTAGTCCAGTTTCATGATTAATTATTATTGAAGTTACGAAAGTTTCTCTTTTCTATTCACAGGATTATAATCATTGTTATTCTTATTCAAAAACATAATTTCATATAAATGGTATATATGAAACGGTTTTCTTTAAACAAAAAAATTTGATTTTACTTGACATATAAAGAAAGACGAATTTATTTATTGATAGAACTAGAGAATTTACTTTTTGCCAACTCATTATACGAATGAAAGTGATCCTTTTTACTGATTATAATTTACTGACTAGGTTTCAATCACATGGGGAAATTCACTGCACTATTTTTCGCTAAGACTGGTGGATGAATTTCAATATTTTTATTTATTTATTTATTTGATAACTGGTTCTGAATTCCCCAGTTGGTTACTTTTTTCACACTGCATTTGAGATTATTTCAGACTTCTTATAATCAAGAATTAACTCTTTTGAGTGGAAAAAGCGTATTATTTGGAATTTCCATGAAACTGATGTAGATGACAATGAAGAACAATCAACATCTAAAAAAATTAAATATAGTAAGTCAGCAGCATAATACAGATCTTTTGTAAACGTCAATAAATTTGTGTGTATTCTACATTTCGTTTTCTCCAAAAATATCTAATGCAAAAACATCTTTTGTATAGGTCAAAATTGTAACTAAAGATTTAAGCGGACTCGACTTTGATGTGTAACAAATTAAAAAATATATAGCGAGATATATTTAAATCCAAAGAAAAATGTTTTCAAAAGTGTTTCACGAAATAATATGTTGATACAGGATTCGTACGGGTCCATAAGTAGAACTATTTTAGTAACTTTACAATTTTTTAAAGTTATATTATAGATATTTTATATATACATTTATATCAATGTAAAAACACTATTTTCTGTTTTATCCCATCCCATCTACTATAAACAAAATGGGTGACATTCACTATTGCATAGATTTTGACATTTGCTCTAATACGGAGCAACATATTTGTTATAAAAATTAATTCAATTACTTTCGTACGTTTACAAAGTATCTGAAGCAAATAAATCCAATTTTAGCTCATTATAACCTATACTTTTTCCCCCAAATAAGTATGTTTCTGTGCCGAAACAAAAATATACAGAGATGATCATTGAGATATACAGGACATTTCTTAAACCATACCCCAAATTTTAAAGTCGATAAATCTTTAAATATAATAATGATTATTAACAATATATAGGGATGAGATTTCCGCGTTTTTTCGCACCAGTATTATCTTAGATAAAATGTTGTTGAATTAAATTGCAAAAATGTTCAGATTGAATGAAATAATATTTTCTCTAACAAAATACCGGTGTCCAAAAACGCGGAAATCTCATCCCTAAATATATATTCATTAACTATTATTTTTAACATGTAATTGATATGTTTTGTGTACAGTTATTTTAAAAAATAGTTGTTACTGTGGTACAACGAGTAAACAGAATACTGAAACACAAAAATCTTTTTATTTAGAGTCTTTAAATTAAATTTGAGCATTTTTTCACGCCTAGACAGCACAGGTGATATGCTGACTAAATTTTAAATACATTTTATTTATTTATAAAACTTTTATAAACCAACTGATAAGCAAGGAATTAATTGCATCCTTGTATTCTTCATATGTAATAATTTATTCGATTTTAAAATTAGAAAGTCTTTTATGAAACACGTTTTGTGACAATTTTTCGCTTTATATTTTGAGTAATGATATTTTTATGAGGATATTGTGTGTAATGGGGGTGTGGGGGTGGACAAGGACTAATCATAAATAAATAGAAATGAAATAAAAAAATATTTTATACAACATAGATTAAAATTTTTTACCTAACGCATATGAATGCTCAAATACTTAACTTCCGATCTTCTATTAAAATAGGTTAAATATTGTACAATAAAAATCAATGTTATGTTGGTGCAAAAATTTAACAATTGATTACCATACAACTTTTGTCGGTGGAAAATAAAAAAACAGTTTACCGTTTAATTCCTTTTTAGAAAGTTAGTGAAGGAGATAATTCAATATCTTCTTTGAACGAACTGGCTGTTCGAGCTTTAAATAACTCAATCATTCTTAGGCTTGGGTAATTCACCATCAAAACTTTTTTCACCCGATGTCTTTGGTTAAGTTTTTTTGTATGTATGCAAACGTACAGTTTTTTAGGGTTTAGTGATGTGGAAAATAGAAGAAGAACGATTAAGTTTTCCACTAAAATGTCCTTTTACTGACTTCACTATTTTACGAACTTGAAATTCATTAATCTGTGATCAGACAAAAGAATTTACTTTTAATCATTTAACAACAATGTGGTTCTGTAGTTATTTTACCTTAATTTGTCCGTAAGAAAAAAAAAATATTTTTTTCGGGGAAAAAAGATGAAAAAGTATAATCTAGATTGCTTATTCATCTACGATTATGGTAATTTAAATGTAAAAAAATATTAAAAAGGTAATGTGTACCTAATATTTATTCATATTGAGTGAAATTCTATGACTCAGATTTTACAGAATTCTGTATTTATAAGTTCATATATGGTGTCACAAAGCGGTGTGTAAGCATTTTAGGAAACTCGGACACCATTTTAAAGAACAACAATCAATTTAATGACTCTAAACGTCATCTGCAGGAGAAAGAAGGAACGTATATTCATTAGAAGAGCACATATTCATTCATTTGTACAATATAGAATGATCACATCACATCAATAACACAATACTGAAAAGCAGTGTAAAACTTATTGCTTCACGAATCTTCTCAACACAATAATAATTGGACGCAAACTATGTATTATAAACAAATGAAACTTGAAACGCGTGCTGGTGAACTGGTTTATGAGACTTCACAAAAGAAATTTAAATTTCCGACCATCATAGTGAAATCCACCCACACCGGATGGAATGTTGAATTTATAAATATTGTATTTCGTTAATATTAATCCTTTAACGGCAGCAATTGTTTAAAAGTTTGAAATCTAAGTGATATTTTGTGGAATATGAAATCAAGAAATTTTAACATCTGATGTTTAATAGCAATGTAAGATATTCTGCATAAGAAAGAAGCTAAACAATACTTTTTTGAAATAGGTAATATTTTTTCATCACCGCAGAAAGAACGTTCTACCACAACGAGGGCAGAAGGAACTATTTCTTCTTATTTCGCAATGCTAGGATGTACAGCTAATAGTACGAATATATTAATTCTAGGGAAAAGTTAACACAATGGGCAGAAAAAAATGCTATTCTTCAATGTCCAATATCAGACAAACGATTAGACTATGCCGAATTCAAACGGAACGGAAGAATGAATGGGATTTGAGATACATCCACCTGTAAAAAACATCCAGTTAGACTCCTTAACGAAATTGCCAATTTTTTTTATGAATTCATTCAGTCATTCTGAGTGAATTCATTTGAAATGAATGTCATATTTAAGCAAAGTAAAATACCTTTTATATGTTCAGCCAATCTTTCAAAGCTATCGTATTTTATTTTTTTAAACTCTATTAATCTTGGCGCTTTGGAAGGGAATTTTTAATTGCCAGAATTTTATAAAATTCAATATCTTTAATCCCGCATCATCATGCCTAAAAAATCTTAGTAATACAGAATGAATACGTCCATTTTCTACAACGCTGGAGCTAAAAATAAAAAGATAGAAACAATATTTTTAATATTTTACGTCTTTGTATATTTTGGCCGTTGAAGTTGCTGAAACTGACTATATTTATTGACCATACTTTGTACTAAATAATGAATTTTTATCTAAAAGATTTTTGCATAAAAAAAAACACAAAATAAATTTAAAGTTATAAGCGCTAATTTTCAACAATAAACACTATCACTTTATGACTGCTCTTTTAATTTTTTAATGTGCAATTCATGTTCTTTAAATACAAGATTTAAATTGTTTTCTTTTAAATAGTACTGCATAGTTCAGGGGTTTAAGTTACCTTTTTAAATACCACTATTTCGAAAAATTACCGGAGTAGATTTCTTCAATATTTGCAAGTTTTTTTGTGAAAATACTGGAATTCAAAAAGATGACTGCTGAGTAATCATTATAATAAGATTCTAATTCTATATTTTTTCAGCTCTAAATTTACTTCACTGATACACCAATTTTTTCTCAGTCCGAGCATTATATATATTTTTAACCTAATTTAGTCCCTAAATTCGTAAAATATACATGTTGTATTTGAAGCTAATAATTTCTCTCTTTTTCAATAAATTTTAAATAAAAGGAAACCAAAAGCAACAAAAATTAATTAAATTAAATGTTGCATTCTCAAAAAGACACTTCATGTTTCATTTGTAAAACTTTATATAAAAAAAAATACTAATGCGATTGAATTATTCAAATCCCCAAACATGTCTCTTTCATTAAAAAATATTTTCCGTTCAGTTATTTTTATACGTGTTTTATTTTTTCTTATACAGTTTTTATACTTTGCCAGTTAGTCCTTTCCTTTCAAAAAATTCATTTTATTTTGAATAATAGAATACTTTATGTTATTTTTATTAGCACTCAGTCAAGAAAGAAAAGCAAACTGATAAAAAAACGGGAAAGACTTTTTTTCTTCAGAGAGTACTAGAGAATTTGTGAACCATACACAACCTTTAAATACTGTTTTAATAAAAAGAATTAATTAGATTGTTTATTTTTTCAATAACTGATTTTCGCCTTTCTTCGCATTGAAATTAAATATTTAAGTGTCGAATATATTTTTCATGCAAAAATATCAGGCCATTTAAACAAATTATACATATACATGGTGTCTCAAAATTTTTAGTACAAACGTTAATTGTTGACAAAGCACTTTTTTTTTGTTTTATTCCGTGCTTTGCTTATAAATTTATATGTTTTATAAGATAGCGTTTAATTTAATAATTTCATTTTAATTTGAATAAGAAAATATTTAATGTTATTTTTTTAACTACTTAGCCACGAAAAGAAAAAAAAGCTTCAAAAAGGTAACAACGAAAAATTTGTTTTTGAAAAGAGCATAGAATACGACGTCTAAACAATCTTTAAATCTTATAATAATAAAAAAAAGTGAGATTACTTATTTTTCATAATAAATTATTGCATTTATTGGCATTGATACTAAATAATTATATATCATGTTTTTTTTTTTTTTTTTTTTTTTTTTTTTTTTTTTTTTAAGTATACCAGCTTATTTTAATCAATCAAACATTGTGCCTCAAAATTGTTAGTACAAACGTTTAGGCGAGGTATATCACAACTAACCAAACGCTTTTTCAATATAAAGCAAAGGCTTATAGACACATTATAGCGTATACGATAGCTTTTGTAATCACTTATTTTTGTCAATCGGGGTACTAATATGTATGGCGACTACAAGAAGAAATACTTGTTTTCAAAAAAGGTACGAATATTAGACGTTAATCGTTTCGGCCATTTTGAATTGAGAAACATTCGTTTAAAATACCTAAAATTTTCAGCAAAGAAAAAAAAATAAGTATTCAGAATTATTAGTAAGATCTATCAAAAACTGATAGTATTATACACTCTTTTTGTAGTTACATTTTAATTAATCCTAAATAAAGCTCTTTTTTATATCATTGGCGTTGTTCTTTTTCTTTTTAATTTTAACTACTATTACTATTTATAAGAATTTTCAGAAATCTTTTTTTTATACTTTTTGAAGATCAGAACTTCTCTGAATCCAAAAAAAAGCCTTTAGGGCAGTTATTAAATGTTCAATATATTAAATATTATATAAAAATAAATGTTAAATATTAAATATTCTTACACCTAACGATTAAACATTGTACAGAAAGAAATGCTTTTCTCAATTTGAACTGATATTTCAATATTAAAATAAAAATACTGAAAGATATTGGAATTTAAATGATAGCATTTTTATTCATTCTTATATTGCTTGTGCAATTATAGGATTCTCATGCATCAAGGGGTTCGTGGAATTTTATATTTTGCTGGTAGTTAGGTCTAAAGATAGAAATATTTTGTGATTATAAAATACGTGACATTAACAATGCAACACAAAGAAGGAGTGCCCAGAAATTTATAAAAATTTTAGGATAGACGCACGTCAATAAGTTATTCAAACAATGTAAAATGCGCAACTCTCCAGCACACGTTGAATATAATATAAGGGAAGAAACCTGCAGTATGGCAATATTCGTGCCGTTACTTCTGCCGTTAGCCTGCAGTAATGGCGTTAATTAAGAAGACCTCTACTGACCCCACAGCTTAAACGCCAATGTCTGCAAAGGCTCCAAGTTAGGGCAATGTAATCGGCAGAATGGCACAGGGTGTTTTCTCAGACGAATCACACTTCTATATCTGCAATAATAGTTACTGCGTATGAATGTAGCGTTCAACGTGAAGACAGCAATTGTGGAACGCTCTACTGCGCGAGAACGCGGCAATATGGTTTAGGACACAGCTGCTTACGATTCTAGGTCACACGTACTACGTATTCTGGGCACTGTGACGGTCCAACGATACGAAGATGATGTGCTATGATCAGCTGCAGTACCCTACCCTCAGGGAAGGCCCATTCAGCTTTATCAGCAGTATAATGCCCTACATCACACTGCTGGCATCAGACAACGTGTGATGCAAGGCGTACAGATGTCTTTCTTACCAGAGTACTCTCATGATCCCTCACAACTCGAACACATTTTGGATCTGATAGGATTATTTACAGTCCCTGATTCTGTCGCCTTCATAAGACGATCTGAGACAAATGGTTGACAAGGAATGGAGAGGAACTACTCAGGACGCCATCCGTACTGACAATGACTCTGTTCCTAGACGTGTTGCTTCACGTATCGCTGTTCGAGTTGGCCCTACATCCAACTGAGAAGACGCTGTTTTAGCTCTGCATTATGAATATCATTTCGAAATAAGGATCATAACTGTCTCTCTCACTTTGTTGAAGTTCATCACTTTCTGGTCGCTCCTTCTTGATGTTGCATTTTCAAAGTCATGTAGTGTATAAGACAAATATTACTTTACAAAAATTCTGATAAATGTACTTGATAGGTGTTAAAGCGTACAAACTCTGGATTATTGTTTTTATTGCTTGTGCACTTATTGCTTTAATTGCTTTCGTAAACAGAAAAAAACGTTCTTACTCTTTATATTTGGGCATTTTCATAAAAGTATATATTTGTCATTCATAGATTATATTTGTTAAAATGTATGTTTATATGTGTGTATATATCTTCAGTGATTAAAACAAATAATAAAAATATTCATAAATAATCAATCTTCTAATTAATTTAATATATTTTTTCAATCTTACTAATTTAACTATATTGTTTAATAATGTGTTCTATTATGAAAGTCTGATATCCTTTCTATTTGAAAAATAAAAGAGAAATACATATTTTTATTCATTCATATATGAGATGGTGTATGCTTATGCACCTAATACACATACGTATAAATAATGTAGTCTTCGTCCATAAAAATACACAAAAAGAAAGAATGAAAAATCATGCACTAGGCATACGTTATAAAATACTTATATCAGAACTATATCAGAATATTATTAAAAAAATATGTGTGGCACTCGGGGACTGCCGCGGTAAAGCTATTGCATAGCATTTTTTATCAATTTATGCAAAAAAACTGCGTCAATGTCTGCCGAAGTCTATCGAAGATACCGTGCTGAAGTGTGCCGAACTGAAACGTCGTTAGCCGGAGTGTTAGGATTTTTTCTCGTTACGGAATTTCTAGATTCGGTCGCCGCGCTCAAAGCCCGCGATAAAAGCTATGCAAAAGCTTAATAAATTACCAAACAAAATTTGGTCGCGCTACGAAAATTAGAACGCGAGTTATAAGCATTTTAAATTTTTCGACCCTCACGGTTTGGGGGGGGGGTCTCCTGTCACCAAAAATTAACACTGTCTCATAATAAATTACCAAACAAAATTTGGCCGTGCTACGAAAAGTAGATCGCGAGTCTTAAGCATTTTAAACTTTCGACCCTCACCGTGGGGTGTCTCCTGTCACCAGAAATTAACAATGTCTCATAATAAATTACCAAACAAAATTTGGCCGCGCTACGAAAATTAGATCGCGAGTTATGATCATTTTAAATTTTTGGATCCTCACCGTGGGGGGGTCTCCTGTCACCAAAAATTAACACTGTCTCATAATAAATTACCAAACAAAATTTGGCCGCGCTACGAAAATTAGATCGCAAGTTATAAGCATTTTAAATTTTCTGACCCTCACCGTGGGGGTCTCCTGTCACCAAAAATTAACAATGTCTCATAATAAATTACCAAGCAAAATTTGGCCGGGCTACGAAAATTAGATCGTGAGTTATAAGCATTTTAAATTATTCGACCCTCACCGTGGGGGGTCTCCCGTCACCAAAAAGTAACACTGCCTCATTATAAATTACCAAACAAAATTTGGCCGCGCTACGAAAAATAGATCGCGAGTCTTAAGCATTTTAAATTTTCGACCCTCACCGTGGGGTGTCTCCTGTCACCAGAAATTAACAATGTCTCATAATAAATTACCAAACAAAATTTGGCCGCGCTACGAAAATTAGATCGCGAGTTATGATCATTTTAAATTTTTCGATCCTCACCGTGGGGGGGTCTCCTGTCACCAAAAATTAACACTGTCTCATAATAAATTACCAAACAAAATTTAGCCGCGCTACGAAAATTAGATCGCAAGTTATAAGCATTTTAAATTTTCTGACCCTCACCGTGGGGGTCTCCTGTCACCAAAAATTAACAATGTCTCATAATAAATTACCAAACAAAATTTGGCCGGGCTACGAAAATTAGATGCTGAGTTATAAGCATTTTAAATTATTCGACCCTCACCGTGGGGGTCTCCCGTCACCAAAAAGTAACACTGCCTCATAATAAATTACCAAACAAAATTTGGCCGCGCTTCGAAAATTAGATCGTGAGTTATAAGCATTTTAAATTTTTCGACCCTCACCGTGTGGGGGGGTCTCCTGTCCCCAAAAATTAACACTGCCTCATAATAAATTACCAAACAAAATTACGACGCGCTACAAAAATTAGATCGTGAGTTATAAGCATTTTAAATTTTTCGACCCTTACCTTGGGGGGTCTCCTGTCACCAAAAATTAACACTGTCTCATAATAAATTACCAAACAAAATTTAGCCGCGCTATGAAAATTAGATCATAAGAAACATGAGTTTGAGACTTGATATACTAATATCTGAAAAATACCGCGTCAGTGTCTGCCGAAGTCTACCGAAGGATACCGTGCGGAAGTTTGCCGAGCTGAAACGACGTTAGCCAAAGTGTTAGGTTTTTTCGTTACGGAAGTGTTAGGTTTTCTCGGTACGGGATTTCTAGCTTCAGTCGCTGCGCTCAAAGCCCGCGATAAAAGCTATGCAATAGCTTAAATATTCCTTTAAAAAATGAAATAGGGTATTTAAAGGAACAATTTAATCAAACTGCACCACAAACATTTCTCCCTCCCGACAAACCTTAAACAGGTGCATTCTTCTGTGTGTCACTGTAAGCAAACTATATGATTGATACGCGCTTCATTTTCAGCAACGAACATTCTATGGTGAATATCTTTAAACAGTTGTATGCTGTCCAAACATATTTACGCGAGTTAGAGCACTGCTAGATGACTGGAGAGCTAACTGGAATTGATAAACTATTTTCAGCTAACGTGTCCTGGAGTAATGACACTACTGAAAATATCATTGTAATAATATAGGAATCTGGGAGATGGCACCAACGGGATTTGATCAGGAAAGGTTTGAGTCATATGAATCATAAATAACCGCTAAAGGTTAATTTGTTTAATTTGAAAACCTTATCGTTGGAAAAAGCTCGTAAGAACTAACGCCTGATCTATGTTTTTAACTTCTGTGATCTGAAGACTATATAGTTATCATGAAATACTTTGTTTATTACATACATTTGTAGTGCATTTCATGTGTTTTTAAAATTTTGGATGGCTTCGAGAAGTAATTTGTAATTTAAAATATGCTACGCAATAAGTTTACCGAAGTAATAACGTCATCCACTGACGTTCTTACTCTGGTTGATTCTTTTCAGTGCTCGAACTATATCTGAAAAGGTTTTATTTTTTATTTTATGTGCGATAAAGCATTATTGTCATTGTTGAAAAGAATATAGGATAAGGAGAAAGTTGTGTATTCTAAGTGCTGCTATTTTTTTCATGTCAGAAGAATAAAATATCAAATGATTATTACACTGTCTGTTGATATCCCATTTAACAGAAAGTAAATGAAATTTGTCAATTTTTAGGCCTGTACAGTTTGTAGCTGTAGAAATAGACAATCCCATTATTCCATCTTTTTTATAGTTTTGTTTGCATGGCATTATTACCCATGTAGGTGGGAATGACGCCAAATAGTCAATTGGTCAGTAAATCGCGCAGCTACATTTTATGAATGCATATATACGAAAATATACTTTCTTTTATACATCATCAATACGTTTGTATCGAATCCTATATTTCTTTGAAAGTAAGCTGTAAAATTTGGTTGGAACTTAGCGTGGCTTCATTACCTTAAGACACCTTATAGGGAAAATGTTACAAATCAAATACAACCATGATAGTAGATTTTTTAATAACTTGTGGACTACGGCTTCTTCCATTGAATAAGATTATATATTTTATGGTGATTTCTAATTTTTATTTTTTTATGTATCTCCTGAACTTTTACAACTTGTATTCTGAGAAACATGGCATAAAATATACAGGGTGTCCCAAAAGGTCGTTTACAAACTTAACATGCTGGTCTGTCATATCATGATGAACAATATTAAATGGGAAACTAAGGGTCCCAAACGTCTTCCAAAGGAGATATGCGCCATTAAAGTTTAGGGTCCAAAAATTCAAATGATTATAAAAAACAGAAAAATTGGTCGATTCGTTTGCGGTTTTCACTAAAACTATTCTTTATGTCAGTATTTTCTTGAAAATAAATTATAAAAGTAAATTTAAAAAAATGTCGATAGAGGGCGCTTTAGACTTTAGAGTAACGATAAACTAGTTTTTACCATTATTTTTGCATCTCATAAAATTTGTTTTGAAGCTTAGATATAAACTTAAATTTTGAGCTCAAAATCTAAATCGTTGGAAGTATGTTAAGTAGCGCAAACTGAATTGAGGGGCGAGGTTCAAATTTCAAATGATTACAAAAAACGGAAAAATTGGTCAATTGATTTGCCATTTTCACTTAAATTATTCTTTATGTCAGTATTATCTTGAAAATAATTTATAAAGATAAAATTCAAAAAATGCCGACAGAGGGCGCTTTAGACTTTGGAGTAACGTACAACTATTTTTTCCAATATTTTTTGCATCTCATAATTTTTTTTTTAGAAGTTTCGACATAAACTCAAATTTTGGGATGAAAATCTGAATCGTTGGGAGTGGTAAAGTAGCGCAAACTGAACTGTGTTCAATGGGGGTGGTGAGGTTCAAATTTTTAATGATTATAAAAAACGAAAAAATTGGTCGGTTTTCACTAAAATTATTCTATATGTCAATATTTCCTTGAAAATAAATTTTAAAGATAAACTTAAAAAAATCCGTCAGAGGGCGCATTAAACTTTAGAATAATCAACAATTATTTTTAACCGTTTCTTTTTTTTTTTTTTAAATCTAATTAAATGCTTGCAAAAGTTTAGACTTAAATTTTGTGCAAAAATCTAAATCGATAGGAGGGGTTAAGAAGCGCAAACTGAACTGTGTGCAGGAGTTGAAATGTTACCTTCTCCACCCCTCGAACGCAGTTCAATTTTTGGCCGCTTAAGTACTCACAACGATGCAGATTTTGAGCGCAAAATTTAAGTTTGAACTTTTACAAGTATTTTATTAGATACAAAAAATAACGGTTAAAAATAGTTGTTGGTTACTATAAAGTTTAAGGCGCCCTCTAACGGAATTTTTTGAAAGATATCTGTAAAATTTATTTTCAAGAAAATATTGAGATAAAGAATAGTTTTAGCGAAAACCGGCCAATTTTTCGGTTTTTGATAATCATTTGAAATTTGAACCTCCCCACCCCTTTGAACACAGTTCAGTTTGCGCTGCTTAACCACTCCCAACGTTTCAGATTTTTATCTCAAAATTTAAGTTTATGTCTAAGCTTCTAAAAAATTTATGAGATGCAAGAAATAACGGAAAAAAATAGTTGTATGTTACTCCAAAGTCTAAAGCGCCCTCTATCGGCATTCTTTGAATTTTAGCTTTATAAATTATTTTTAAGATAACACTGACATAAAGAATAATTTTAGTGAAAATCGCAAATCAATTGACCAATTTTTCCGTTTTTTATAATCATTTAAAATTTGAACCTCCCCCTGCAATTCAGTTTGCGCTACTTAACCACTTCCAACGATTTAGATTTATAGCTCAAAATTTAAGTTTATGTCTAAGCTTCTAAAAAAATTTAATGAGATGCAAAAAATAATGTTAAAAACTAGTTTATCGTTACTCCAAAGTCTAAAGCGCCCTCTATCGACATTTTTTGAAATTTATCTTCATAATTTATTTTCAAGAAAATACTGACATAAAGAATAGTTTTAGTGAAACCCGCAAATGAATCGACCAATTTTTCTGTTTTTTATAATCATTTGAATTTTTAGACCCTAAACTTTAACCCATTAGTGCCTAGCGTCCCATTTTTGGGACAGTTTTAAAAAATTCAATTAAGCGCATTCCACACCAGAAAAAAGGAGTATAAATAAATACTTTCTTTCTCGAGACAAAGTCTTCGATAAATTAAGATAAAAGTTATTCTTGCTTTAAAAGTGGTGGGAAAATGCAAAATTTGAATTTTAACGAAGAAAATAATTCAGGCACTAATGGGTTAATGGCGCATATCTCCTTTGGAAGACGTTTGGGACCCTTAGTTTCCTATTTAATATTGTTCATCATAATATGACAGACCAGCATGTTAAGTTTTAAACGACCTTTTGGGACACCCTGTATTGTGTCTCCTTGTACCATTATTAATTACGGAAATGTATAATAGTCACAATTAATGAATTTCTTAAAACGCAAGCATAAATATTTTTACTGCATAACTAAAAATAAAATTCTTCCAATATTTCGCATTTTATTTTTCATCAAACAAAGTTTCACGTGGGTATATGTGATTATTTGTGTAACAAAACTAATTAAATTAAAGTACTGTTTGTTATGTATTGTAAAAACGTATCCGTTAATTAGAAATGAATCCATTTGGCTTATTTCTTTCTTTCTTTTCTTCTGAGAATATTTGCAATTACTTGAATTGTAGTAATAATCAATAGAATCTGTATAGTTTTTAATGAACCATGACAGTAGTAAGTAATTTTTGCGCGGTCAATGCTTTCTGTCGATAAAATTAATTCATTATCTAAAAGTTTCTGTTTAGTTGACAATTTCAACCATTCTTTACATCTGGTAATTGTTGAGTAAAAATCTCGCTTTGTATAGTTTTATAAAAAAGGAAATAAATCTTTGAATGAATATTTTGATTGTTTTTTATTTAATGCACGCTTCTTGATATTTTATTTTAATAATATAAAAGAACACGAAACGTTGAATAAGGAAGTAATTTTCTAATTGATTAAACCTGCTAAAACTGCTTAGTAAATGTAATTGTAGAAAATAAATATAATTATATTCACGAAATAAAATTTAACGACGGATGATTTTGGAAAAGTAAATCATATCGTATAATTAAGTTTTCTAACAAAAAGTTGAGACACTGAAAACTTTGTAAGTGATTAAGATATAATTACTGTGTTTAAATATTAATTTGTTTGATATAAAACTCAAAATAATAGGATGTACCGAACACATCACTGGTGTTCTATTATGCTATATTTTTCTTAAATCAAATAGAAAAATTTTAAAATGAAAAAAGGAAATAAATTTCACATTTTCAAAAATAGATCAACTACTTAAAAAAATTGAATGTGAAATTCAGAATTTCATACTGAAATTTCATCTAGTTTTAATGTTATTTTCTGTTATAACATATATTGGCGTCCTTTTGAGTGATACCTTATTGCCAAGCCTTCGTATTTTTTACAAGCACTGTTTTTTATAGTTATCATAGTACTGAAAAAAAAATTATTATTCGAAAATACTGTTATAGAGATACTGAGATACATAAAAAATATGAGTGTTTGGCATTTGTATTTAGATTTTTTTAATAAATAAAATATCTAAATCTAACAACATAACAAAGAATGTAAATCTCTCAAATTTTGTAAAGTAGACCGACCATTTATGAGAAATATCGTTATAAAGTTTTAATTTCCGCGATAACATGTCGTGTAATTTTAATATTATTTTTTATTTCAGCACACAGGTCTTATTATTATATATTACATTTGTTTTTGACAAAATTATGTATGCGTTAAATTTTTAAACAGGAAATCGCATCCTTATAACAGAACAGAAAAAGTCAAAACCTTGCATTTTGTAAAGTTTGTGTACCGCTTACAACAAACGCATTGTGAAATTCATAATTTAATAAATTCATGATTTCATGATATTTTTGATATTCCTATTTGTGAACCTATAGTCCAAGAGCCGACGGCATAAAAATCTAAGATATCGAGTACAAGAAAATTGATGTCATATCGCAGCATTCTTGCAGATCTGAAGTTACTATGATGTCGGTATTTCGAATCGTTGTGTAACTAACAAGGAAGGTCTCCATACGGGCATACTCAGAAAAATCTGAAAAAAATTATAGAATGTTCTTCTCATATAGTTATATATGTTTATAAAAAAAATCGGCGGAACCTCCTTATAACGTCCGTAAAAAAATAATAAAAATTTCGTTTATTTGGCGATTTATCTCCGGTTGGCGAAAAAACGAAATTTTGAAAAATACGCTTTTACGCTTCGAATACTTTTTAAAGTAAAAACTTTCTATGTTCAATTTATTTAAATAAGTTTAGTTTAAGTAATTTTAGTTTTGCATTTTTACTTTACTTTAAGTGTAATTTTGTCATATACGTTTATATGTACTTATAACAAAATGAAATTAATATATTTTATCATTTAAAACACAATTTAAATTGATTAAAATTGTTCCAAATTGAAAAATACACTGTTAAAAATCTGCTGCATTTTGTTGCAACGCACTTCCTTGCTTGTATAGAAAACGGTTATTTGGCCGTGAAATGGAGCTTTCTCATTGGTTGGAATAGAGATATTATATACAAGCGGTGGAGTGCGTTGCAACAAAATGCAGCAGATTTTTAACAGTGTATGACACGGTCAATTCATCGTGCTATGGAGCATTCTCATTGGTCAGAAGAGAGATATTCTATAAAAGTAGTGGAGTGACGTTGCAGTAAATGCTGCAGATTTTTAACAGTGAAGTCAATTAAAATCAATTTTCAGATTCGTTAAAATCGTCTGCTTTTGGCGAGGAAATGCACTGCTCGCCAAATCCCGCGTCGCTTTCAGCTTTTCACGCCAATTATTCCAAACTATTTTATTTTTTTACATATCTAATAATGTAATTCCGCCGCTAATTTTCACTGATCCTTTATTACCTACATGAGTAGTTTAATTCGTATTTTTTTCAAAAAATTCTGAGTATGCCCCCAATGGAGACCTTCCTTGTAAGATATCATTTCATTACTCTGCTTATGAGTGTACTTTTTCTTTGGCGATATGGCGTCATACTTTTACGAATTCCACGCATCTGGAGATGAATGCCTGCATTAAAGTTTAAGTATTGCGTCATCGTACCGATGACGTTTGCTTTTTTCTGATTGGTTGTTTCGTATAACTGTATGCTTCACTGTTTCAGAGAACTGCCTTGCTATTTCCATGTGATTATCAGATGGTATATATTTGAGCAACGTTATGTTTGGATGGCTTGTTTGACATGTAATATTTAAGGCATGATTTAGATTTAATCGAAAGTTCATTTTAATCTGCTGTATTGTAATGCTAGTCTAGACTTCATAAAAAGCTCACTAAATGAGCAATGCGTTCTTTTGGCCAAAGTTATGGCCGGATTTTTGCTGTTATAACTAATCATGTTTTTAAATGTTTTTAATAAAATTCAGTTTAAATAATTACAATACTTTTTTCTGCGTATATGTGTACACCAATCCTTTAAAACTCTGCTTTAAGTGATTGTGGCTTCTAGGCTTAAATTCATTTTTGCCCTAGCAGCCCGTTAAAAATAACCTTTTATTTTATGAAATAGTAGTAATAGGGAAATCTTATGATCCATGTCTGCCTAAAATGAAGTGATGCATTAGCCAAAAATTAATACCACTGGTGGTTTTCTTGTAGTTTATCATTATGCTTGGAGGTACAATCAAAGGTATGAAGTGATTGTACGGCAAACACAATGATAAACTTACGAATAAACCAGTAGTTGTATTAAATTTTGGCTTATGCACCATTTCACTTCCGTTACACATGGATTATTAGATTGCCCTACTACCACTCTTCCATAAAATAAAGGTTTTTTTCTTGTGCTGGATACCTTAAGTTTTTGTACGGTTTGTCTTGGGCTACGACATAAGTTAAAAATTACATGCGAAAGATTTATTTTTAAACGTCTTAGATGGCTTGTTCATCGCATCCCGGCTATATCATTTGTTTCTCCCAGTTTGTCTTATTATACCCTCGACTGCTGGCGAGTTATGTCTCTCGTCGGACAGCCGTTCAGTAAAGGGTTCTTTTCAGAACTTAAGCTGCGTCCTAGCTGTTTCGGGGATCTGCAGCTAATGATGTACCGTTAGCATTAGTCTCAAAACCATCATCCCTGATTTAGTTTAGTTTTAAGTTATTATTAGCTTTAAATTTAGTTAACCCCCATCTTTATATTCAGCCAGAAACCGAAATACTTGTTTTACTGTTGTTGTGGAACCTTTATGGTATTCCAAACAGTCTTTTTAATGACTGAACCTAAAGACAATCCTCAGAAAACATGTAGTAGGAGACTGTCATTCCATATTAGCCAGCTAGGTACCCCCCCCTTTTTTACTTACACATCATACGTAGTATAGGGTAAGTCTTGCAATCATTTTGAAAATCGAAAAAAAAAATTTGACGGATTTACACGTTTCAGATACTGGAGATTCCGAAAAACATATTTTTAGAAAAAAAAATTTGCCGTCCGTCCGTCTGTGTGTCTGTGTCTGTCTGTCTGTCTGTAACCGCTCTATCTCCCGAACAAATTAAGATAGAGACTTGAAATTTTGTATGTACTTAGTATGTAAGAATGGGACGAAGCCTGTTTAATATAAGTAACCTCGATTATCCGGAACTATTTTTTTCGGACTCTCGAAAAATTCATTCTGATGAAACGTATATAAAAATTTTCGAAATTTTTTATTTTAAGGAATGGATATAAAAGACCATAAAATAACACAAATTTTGCATAAAGAATAAAGTCGTTCGGAATATTAGTTGCTGAGATATGTGTAATCCTGTTTTTCACATTCTTTGATTTTTCATGACCCTGTATTTCATTCAAATTTGAATTCAAAGATATATTTTAATTGGAAATGAGACGCTTCATCCGACGCAATAAATTGCTAGTTAATATGATTATTATTTTTGGAGTTATAAGGATGTTTCTTTTACGCAATCCGCGGTATTACTTGAGGGCTATTCCATGCGAATTTGTTTGTCTGTTACGTACTACGATACTTGGCTACCAGTATTTTATGTCGAAAAAATGAGACTTATTTTGTTGAAGGTATCTCATCAATTGAATAAAACGAATCAAATTTTACGAAAATACCGGTGGCCAACAAGCATAACAATTTTTAGCTGCGTAACAGACAAACAAATTCGCATGGAATAGCCCTTGAGTATTTTGGCGTTTTATATAATTTGTCGAAATTGGCTCATCAGCAATTCATTAATAAATCTTTACTATGTATATTAAAACTACTTAAATATGCGTTAAAATTTTATTTTGGAATTGCAATGCATTTTATAAATAAGTTACACATGTTTTATTTTCATATTTTATATTATGCATATATATGATGGGTAAGTATTACGGTGGCCTCCAACGACTAGTTTGTAGTTTGCAGTAATAAGCTAGTCGGGCTTGGCTATCTTACGCTATGCCTTTTTTCTGCCCATTGATACCTTATTACCTTTACATTATTTGTGATTCATCTACGCAAGTCATTGAAAAGATATCGAAATGTGGGGCAACCAAATTTTCTTGGATGTCCCATGCACCCTATCTTTCAAGGTTATATCTAACCTCTTGCTTCCAACTCTGGAATGATCCTGGTTTGTCTACCAGAACTTCCAAATTTTACCTTTTAGACCGTGCTTTATTTCAAAATTTACGTTTATGTTTCATTTTCAATTTAGATGGACGTTACACTTAGAAGCTTTTCATCCTCTACTGCGTTAGAACTATTTAAGCACCGCGATATCATGTCATTTTTAAACTTTATATCTATTTATAATTCTTATAACAAAAACAACTAAATAAATGCACCTCAATTTCAAAAAGTCTTTTTATAAGTTAAAAGTACTAAACGGAGAAAAAGTTTCATTTCTATTGTTTTCAATCCAAAAGAGTTTCCATTCAGATAACTTTTGAATAGCTAACTTTTATTCTGTTTAGGCAGTGTAAGGAAAAAATAATGGCTTGTGCTTAAAAGGTTTAAATAAAATTCTGTTCTTGCAACTTGATACAGTGTAGTACCACATTTCACAAAATAATTATGGTAACAAAAAAAAATGAAACAAACAAACAAAAAAAAACTGTGGATTTTTTATTTGTTACAAAAAAAAGATGAGGATTATTATAAAAAAATCACTTTTTTATTACATTTACGTAATATTTACTTTAATAAATTATTAAATTTTAATATTTTTAATATATAGATGCATTTTGAGGAACATGTTTCATAATTCTACGGAACATAATACAGAAAGATATTTGAATAAACACTAATAACAGGGTTCGCACACTCCTTATATTTTGTAAGGACTCTGGCACCACTATTAATGATAAGAAAAGTTACATTTAATTTTTAAGCTATATAATTCGCAAACACCTCCTCGATTCGCAATTTTCGCACTATTTTTCTGCAGTGAAATACATTGAAAATACTGTAAAAATTTAGTGGTAGAGCTGTGCGAACCCTGTAATAGCGTTTCATGTTTCAAATTTTTTATAGGACTTCCAGTAAAATGCACAAATTCCCGTAGATTTGAGGAAAATTAGATTTTATTATTCGGGTGTATTTTTGGAGATATCTTGTATATTTCTATAGTGTTGCAAGTTTCAAATTTTTAATAGCACTTGAAAAAGAAAAAGCTCAGTATTTCGTGACTTATATAATTATAGTCTATAAAATAAAATAAAAGTTATACTTAACCATTCTCATTCATACACTGCAAGCGCATGGAACAGTTTTGCAACACTAACTGATTAAAAAAATCAACACTTCTAAAATTGTTTTCGTTTGTGTTCTAAATGTATTGCGAATGTGTTGTACGAAATAAAAAGATTGAGCAAAAAGTGTTGTTTAAAATTACAAGAGAAAAAAATGTGTTTTCAAAACATACGTTTTTAAATTGCTTAATTTTGAAAGCGTTTTTTGCATGTGTTGTTTTATAGTGTTCTAAATCAGTGTGGAGTTAACAATGTGTTTTTGATTTTGAGACAAAGTATTGTGCAGCACAAAACTATTTTAAGAAACAATTTTCGTGAACGCTATTTGCAACACTATTTCAACAGAATTAACAATTATATTTTTCAAACACATATCTACAATACTTTGTCACACATTAAGAATACATTTCCAGAGAGGAATACTTTTGCAACATTTTAAGAATACAATCATATCACAAAAAACGCTTCACAACACATTAATGTGTAGTTAATTTGGAAGAGGGAAAAGCGTTACAAAGTGTGTTTATTTTTCTGTTTGAGCGTTTGTAGTGTAACATAGTAAATCACATTTATCATTATCACAGTTCTTTTAAATAATTTTCTACATACATGCATTTTAGAGTGCACTTCCCGGTCAAAATTTCATTCAATCATTGAGATGATTATTCATTCTCCACCCATCCTAATGAAGGCACATTTAAATTAATTATTCTTAAGGATGATCATTAAATTTGTGCTATTCTGAAATTTTCAAAACTTATAAAAATTTTCTCATCAAAAATACGTCAGAACCCGCTAGTTTTGAAAACTCTTCACATAATCAATCATTTTTAGTTTACTAAACTCTATGAAAATTAGTTTAATCCAATCCTTTTAATGTGTCCAATTAAATGATGTAGTATCTCCTCATCATGTAGAACTTACTGGAATGCACTATAAAAGAATATTTTACCTTAATACCAATATAATCTTATAGATTAGAATATAAGAATAATGATAAACTAGTGCACATTGTGAATTTTTCTCCAAAAATAAAATTATATGTGTATATTGTAAACTGTTTTAATCAGAATTAATGATTGCCATGTAACTTTTATAGGTTATGGAGATGTGTTATTTAATGTCAGCAGTGTAATTAATAATTTTAATTGGCTGTGTGCAGTAAAGAAATAAGTAGAAAAAAGAAAGACACAATCAAATAAAGAAATTAAAAAAAATTCTTTATATGAATGTAACATGGCTATACTTGTAGGTAATATGCCCACCTGCCATATATATACAGGGTGTATCTAAACTACTGGGCAAAACTTTAAGGGGTGATAGTACACATAAAGACAAATAATATTAAATGGGAAACTACTGGTCCCAAACGTCTTCCGAAGGAGATAGGCGCCTTTAAAGTTTAGGGTCCAAAATTTGAAACGATTATAAAAAACGGAAAAATTGGTCGATTCGTTTGTGGTTTTCACGAAAACTATTCTTTATGTCAGTATTGTATTGAAAATAAATTATAAAGATAAATTTCAAAAAATGCCGATAGAGGGAGCTTCAGACTTTGGAATAACGAACAACTATTTTTTACCGTTATTTTTTGCATCTCATTAAATTTTTTTAGAAGTTTAGACATAAACTTAAATTTTGAGCTCAAATTCTGAATCGTTGAGAGTGGTTAAGTAGCGCTAACTGAACAGTGTTCAATGGGGGTGGAAAGGTTCAAATTTCAAATGATTATAAAAAACGGAAGAATTGGTCGATTCTTTTGCGGTTTTCTCTAAAACCATTCTTTATGTCAGTATTTCCTTGAAAATAAATTTTAAAGGTAAATTTCAAAAAATTCCCTTAGAGGGCGCCTTAAACTTTAGAGTAACCAACAGCAATTTTTAACTGTTATTTTTTGGTATCGAATTAAATGCTTCCAAAAGCTTATACTTAAATTTTGAGCTCAAATTCTGAATCGTTGAGAGTGGTTAAGTAGCGCTAACTGAACTGTGTTCAATGGGGGTGTGAAGGTTCAAATTTCAAATGATTATAAAAAACGAGAAAATTGGTCGATTCGTTTGCGGTTTTCTCTAAAACCATTCTTTATGTCAGTATTTCCTTGAAAATAAATTTTAGAGGTAAATTAAAAAAAATTCCCTTAGAGGGCGCCTTAAACTTTAGAGTAACTAACAGCAATTTTTAACTGTTATTTTTGATATCTAATTAAATGCTTCCAAAAGCTTAGACTTAAAATTTGAGCTCAAATTCTGAATCGTTGAGAGGGGTTAAGAAGCGCAAACACAACTATGTTCAGGAGTTGAAATTTTACCCTGCCCACCCTACGAACACAGTTCAATTTTTCGCTGCTTAATTACTCACAACGATTCATATTTTGAGCTCAAAATTTAAGTCTAAGCTTTCAAAACATTTATTTAGATTAAAAAAAATAACAGTTAAAAAAAGTTGCTGGATACTCTAAAGTTTAAGGTGCCCACTAATGGAATTTTTTGAAATTTATCTTTAAAATTTATTTTCAAGGAAATACTGACATAAAGAATGGTTTTAGAGAAAACCGCAAACGAATCGACCAATTTTCCCGTTTTTTATAATCATTTGAAAATTGAACCTCCCCACCCTCATTGAACACAGTTCAGTTTGCGCTACTTAACCACTCTCAATGATTCAGATTTTCAACTCAAAATTTAAGTTTATGTCTAAGCTTCTAAAAAAACTTAATGAGATGCAAAAAATAACGGTAAAAAATAGTTGTACGTTACTCCAAAGTCTAAAGCGCCCCCTATCGACATTTTTTGAAATTTATCTGTATAATTTATTTTCAAGACAATACTGACATAAAGAATAATTTTAGTGAAAACCACAAATCAATTGACCAATTTTTCTGTTTTTTATAATCATTTGAAATTTGAACCTACCCACTCCCTTTGAACACAGTTCAGTTTGCGCTACTTAACCACAGATTTTGAGCTCAAAATTTAAGTTCATGTCTAAGCTTCTAAAAAAATTTAATGAGATGCAAAAAGTAACGGTAAAAAATAGTTGCTCGTTACTCCAAAGTCTAAAGCGTCCTCTAATGGCATTTTTTGAAATTTTTCTTTATAATTTATTTTCATGACAATACTGACAAAAAGAGTAGTTTTCGTGAAAACCGCAAACGAATCGACCAATTTTTCCGTTTTTTATAATCATTTCAAATTTATGACCCAAAACTTTGATGGCACCTATCTCCTTCGGAAGACGTTTGGGACCCTTAGTTTCCCATTTAATATTATTTGTCTTGATGTATACTATCACCCCTTAAAGTTTTTCTCAGTAGTTTAGATACACCCTGTATATATATATACACTGCTCAAAACAATTAAAGGATATTGCAGTTTTAGGTGGATTTTGTATCTGGGAAACTTTTTAGCTAATTGATACATGGTCGACAGACATAGTAGGTTATATGAGAATAAATGCAGAAGGCAGCAAAAAATGCATTTTATTGCGCATTTGTGTACAAAAGGAAAAAAAACACAATTTGTGCATAGGAGAAAAAAAGAATAAGAAACGGTGTTTTGTTCAAAGAAAATCATTTTCAGTGGGGGGTATGGTTTTCACGGGCGGCCAGCAATGTTGAGCACCTTTGAGGCATGGACTCAATGAGGCTATTAATGACGAGTTGGGGTATTCTGCCCCACTCTTCCAGAACAGCTCTTTCCAGTTCTTGGAGAGTTTGTGGGGGTTGTTGGCGGCCAGAAACTCGTCTTCCTAGAGCGTCCCAAACGTGCTCGATTGGATTCATGTCTGGAGAACACGCTGGCCATTCCATTCGAACGATTCCTTCCTCGAAAAGGAAATCCTCCACCAGGTTTGCACAATGTGGCCTGCAGTTATCGTCCATTAAAATGAAGTTATCTCCGATTGCTGCAGCGTAAGGGACTACAACAGGTCTGAGGATCTCATCCCTATATCGGCGACCAGTCAGAGCTCCATCTCGAATGATGTAGAGGTCAGTGCGCCCGTCAATGGAGATGCCACCATACACCAACACTCCTCCACCGCCAAATCTGACACTTTCCTGCGCGAACGCAGGATTATTCCTAGTGCCACGGTCCCTCCAGATGAAAATACGCCTATTATCCGGATGCACAGAAAAACGGGACTCTTCAGAAAACAGAATATTGCTCCATTTATTTCTCCTCCAGTTGACATGCTCGGTTGCCCACTCCCTGCGGTCGCGACGATGCCTTGATGTTAATCTAACACATACCATCGGTCGGCGAGCATACAGACCTACAGCATGGAGCCGATTTCGGACAGTCTGAGTTGAAATCGTGGTGCCTGTAGCCGAGCGAAGGTGTTGTTGGAGAAGATTAGCGTTCATGTTTTGGTGTCTCCGAGCTGTTAACGCTAAATACCGATCTTCATTGGGCGTTGTTGCCCGTCTACGACCTTGCCCTGGTCTTTGGCCTGCACATCCACTCTCCAAAAAACGGTTCCAGATCCTGGAAATGACACTTTGTGACACTCCAATGGCTTGCGCTACTTCGGCTTGAGTTTGGCCCCCTTCTAACCTACCAACAATTCTCCAAGCTTCTGAATCTGTCAAATTACTTCGCTGAGACATCGTACTCATCAAAACAAAGCAATCACTGAATGCCGATCATCCTTGTCTTCATTCTCTTTTATCCAGTTGAAAGTCAAATTTCATTCGCTGCCACTGAAGCGACATTTTTGACTTCGAACTCAAAATTTGCATACTCCACAGTTTGAAAACCAGAAAAATTTGCATTTGTGATTCTCTTCTTCTATTTTCGGCAAAAAAATGTCGTTTATATCTTCATTTTATATAAAACTTCAAATATCCTTTAATTGTTTTGAGCAGTGTATATATATTACTTTATAAGGCAATTTTTATCTGTTCTCATGTGAGACCCAGATGAATGAGAGGATGAAATTAGAAAATATATGCTTATTATTATTCCAGTTATCCTAATGAAATTGACGGTAATCCTATAAGATTGAAACTACTGATAATATGACAAAAAATTAGAGTTTAGAATGAACACTACCCTTAAATTTAAAACTTTTCCTTTTGTTAGCGCCTAATTCAACAATTTTAAAAGAAATTCTTATAATCAATGTCTTTCACCCCTAAAACTCTTCGATAAATATCTCATTATGAATACCCTGTACAAATTTGCAGTAGCATAACTACTGAAATTTTCTTTAATTCAGCTTACTTTCAATATGTTTCTATCGTGAAAGAGAAATACGGAATAAACATTGGAATTTTCTTCATAATATTCACTTTTTTAGACTCAATGAATCGATTTTCTTATATTTTTTAGTCTCTAGTGTGTAAAAATGGTTTTTTTTCTTTGTAACGTTCTCTGTGTATGGTTTTAAGTGATTGAAAGTTTGCTTTTCTTTTTTAAATTGTGGGAGCGTCTGGGAAAGATTAAAAATGAGGTATGTTAAAAAATATTATATATTAGAGTTTTTCTTTAAGCGTTATAAATTTTGAAAATCTTTTTTAGAAATTATATTTGACTTCTTTAAGTTTACAATGCATTTCAGTATATATTCAATATATTTTTATAAATTGTCAAACTGCTTCTTGTGTATCCATCAAAATTTCATAGCAAAAAATATAAAGGTCCCCCCCCCTCCTCCATTAAACAAAAAAGGTTCACGACATCAGTAAAATGTCAGGAATAGAACATTTGTAAGCAACATATTAAAAAAGTAATAAAAAACTCTATAACCAGGTTGGGGACCAGCTGCATATTAACTGTTATTAACGGGATACAGACATAGTTTTTTTTAAAGAGAGGGAACTCCAAGCTGTTTTTCTTAAAAAAATTGTAAGAAAGGCATTTTTTGAAGTTAAAATTGCATTAATTTTCTCAAAAATATTTAGATGACTTCATTAGCTAAAAATAGTTGATACCATAAATCATCTTTATATAGGTATTTTCCTTTTTTCTATTATGTATTTATTTTTTTTTTTACCAAAAACAATCACTTAATTTTTTTAGTAATTATAACATATCGATTGATTTTAATAAAAATATACCAAAACTTCTAGATCATTTTATCTCATTTAATCCATTATTACACAACCCAGCTTGAAATGTTAGATAGAAATTCATTAATTAAAAAAATATATTGCTGTTGGAAAATTTTCTTTAATAATAATAAAGAAAAAATCAAATTCTGAAACTATTCTTCTTTAAATTAAATATTAAGTGCTGAACCGATTAATCAGACCATTAACAATATCGGGTATTTATCATAACTCAGGAGGGGGCGAACGCTCTCTCGAGAATCATAATACCTCTTTAGGTGCCTAAAATTGCTCAGTCATTTCGACTTCGCCAAAGAACCTTCTGAAATAAACGCGGTTCTAAAGAGGTTTCCCACTGCCTTTAGCAACAGAAGCGCGCACAAAAGTACTCACTGCGCATGCTCATATTAGCGGAGATCAAACTGAAAAGCTTTTAAATATATAGATATTACCCAATATATTACATCATTTATTTACCCTTATTCGGTGCATGACATTTATTCTAAACTAAACAAATAATTTATACTTGATTAATAAATGTGTTTTTTAACCTTCCTACCCTGTTCGAATTTTACTCAATCTTGACAAAAACATTTCACACCAGAATTGTTATTTATAATATTTTAATATATTCAATTGACTTATTTCTTTGGATCTGTTGTTTAACTTTCTTTATGAAAAAAGTTCTGGTTCGAATCGTATAAAACAAATTATAGTTATGGGTCGATTAGACCCATTCAGGATAGGAAGGTTAAGGTTGAAACATTAATATACCGACAGCTATTTATAAAAGTAGAAATACTTAAAAATAAGTATTTTTTGTTTATTTTCAAGCACTAATTGTTAACAATATTAGGGCGAAACGGGTAATCTACGATTTAGTGAGGATTAGATATTTTATTACACGTAAACAAATAGGGTAACATCCCCGGTAATTGGCACATTAAGAATTTGTCGTTAAACTTACTTAAATTTTCATTACAAAGAAATAAGCTGTTTACTTGGAAATATTTTTAAATCAAAGAATGCATATCTGTGCTTCTATTTTGCCCATTAAAAGCAAAAAAATTTGAAAAAGTATTTTTATAAAAATATATTTATAAAAAGTTGCTGAAATCACCAGTAATTGGCACCTAGAGCACCAATGTATGACAGCTTGTGATCCAGTAATTGGCATATGTTTACATTTTAAAAAACTTTACATTTTGCATTGGGTTTAATCGCTTTAAATTAATTTACTGTAGATGAAGATGCCATATTTCAGATTTTTGAGAGTAAGAAATCAGCATATTAGTCTGAAATGTGAACACTTTAAAACAATACAATATACTTACATTAATACCCAGTAATTGTCATGCTGTCCCCAGTAATTGTCATATGAAGCTTTAATGGATTCCAATTACTAATAAAATTTATATTTTCAAATAAAAACAAATGATAAACAAAATTAGTCTATAATTTTAAAAGTACGTCTAAAATAAATGGTTTAATCTCAAATTCCTTGCGAATTCCTTGTAATTGGAATAAATGCCAATTACTTGGAACGAGCAAAATTGAAGCACCATTAATTGGCAGCTATCATTAAATCAGAAATCCAAATATTTGTGTCGAAAATACTTTTACACAATTAAAGTAACCCTTTTTAACTAAACAAAACGGTTGTCAATTAAAATTTAAAATATATTATAAATCAGATAATAATGAGTTGAAAAGCATGCCTTCCTTAAGCTAAAGAAGAAAAATTTGCAACAAAAATGGCTAATTTGATACAAGCTATAATTGTTTCTCTTTCCTAGGCACTATTGTCATCTTTTAAAATAATAATAATAATATATAATCATATATAATAATATATAATATATATATAATAATATATAATGTATAATAATATATAATTATAATCTTTAACGTAAATCAGCATATAACTGATATATGGTCTTGAATTTTTAAAAGACTGGATATAAATCTTATTTTAGGACATGTTTGTAAAATGTGCCAGTCACTGGTGCATGCCAGTTACTGGGGTGTTACCCTATTATGTTTTAAAATGTAATTTTATGTAATTACAGCTCCATTATTAAGAAACATTCCCTTTAGCTGTGAAAACAGGAAAAAGTTTGCTTTTTTTATATTAGTCTCATCTCGCATTTTAACTGCTAAAGAATTTGAAGAGTAAAATCCGACAGCTATTTTATAAAGCTTTATGGGTTAGCAATAGCCTTTTTGCATCTTTAGACAGCGCCATGCGTTGGAACTTTTTTAATACACACAAATAAAATGAGTCTTCTTATAAACATATTCCTTGTTTTAACTTTCTCTTAGTTCACCAAATGGCTGTTGGTTTTTGGCTTGTCTGCTTAAAATGTCATATTGCTTCTTATGAATATTTTTAGTATAATATAGTTATTCCCTTCAACTATTTAATCAATCTGAACATTATGATTTAGTCCGAGTTTTGTGATTATCTAAGTTACTTGCTGAAATTTGCTGTATTCCGACTAAAAGGGCTATTTAAGATCTCGTCTAAAAGAAAAAAAATTGTTATCAAACCGTCTACTATTTACTGTGTATACAACCAGTAAACATAAATTTATTTCATACTTTCTACAATGTTGGAACTAAGTTTACTTGAAGGATATTAACATATATATACGCAATTTTGAGGAGAAATATAAACCCCAAAAATTAAGATAATTATTACGAAGGGTAGTCTGAAAATAAATTTCTCCTGCCGTCTGTGGACAGAGATGTGTATGAATATCAAACAGTACAATGAGACATGGAAGGTACGACACAACGTTATTTGTCAACATATGTTCCAAGCAAGTTCAGATATTTGTCACACCGCTAGATAAGCTTCAAAAAGCCCTCCAGGAAAACAGCAGAGCTTTTCATATGGACCAGACGTTAAGAGCCCACAATAGTCACAGAAAAATTACTCAAAAAGACCCGGATGACCATGTAAAGTCTATGGGAGCGTTCTTTTCTAATATCTCGCTCAAATTTTAATATTTTTGCATGATTTTTTTGCACAAGATAGCTGAGCGCAATCCACAACCGGGCTAGTTTTTACTTTTTCGATTTTGGTTATATATTATTTATATTACGATAGTTTTAGTTTCAGAACCGGTTTAAACCGGTTTCGAAAGTTAAAGTAATTTTTTAAAGAAAATCTGAAACAAAAATTGAAAAAGTAAAAACTAGCCCGGTTGTGGATTGCCCTCAGCTATCTTGTGCAAAAAAAAACCATGCAAAAATATTAAAATTTGAGCGAGATATTCGAAAAGAACGCTCCCATAGACTTTACATGGTCATCCGGGTCTTTTTGAGTAATTTTTCTGTGACTATTGTGAGCTCTTAAACGCTTCTTCCGTATGCAAAGCCCTGAATTTTTCCTGGAGGGCTTTTTGAAGCTTACCAAGCGATATGACAAATGCCTCAATGTACTTGGTAATTAATTATGTGGATAAATATAGATATGTCTGATCTTTAATGTCTCATTCTATTTTTTGACTTTTATACACACTTCTGAGAACAGTTCACAGGGGAAACTTATTTTCAGAAACCCCCTCATACATAAAGAGTTCTTTAACGTAATGGAAAAAAAATAAGTATATCTGTACCTTTATTGCCAGGATTAGGGAAGTAGTACATGGTTGCTAAATATTTCTTGTTATTTAATCATGAAAATCCTGAATCATTATCTAAGGGAAAAAATGAAAACTATTAAGACCAGCTTTATTATCAACAGAAAAAAGACAGTATAAGATATTTGTCTAAGTAAAATAGCTAAATTTACATCTATTCTAATATATTATATATGTACAAATATATCTATATAAAAATTTCAAATAAAATTACTCTATTTTATTTGCATGCCATTATAACGTTTAAAAGCTTTATAGGTTAATATAACGCATGTTGAAGCAACTTGTAAAAATTGCTGTGTTAGGAGAAAGTCCAGGACATTATTATAACATGCACGCCACAAATGTGTAAAATCGGTACATACATATATATATTTATATTTTCACAAATGAAAACTTTGTAGACCTAAGGTAGTACCAAAATGCATGCTATAAACGGCAACTATACTAAGAAAAAGAATAAAATATTATACATTTAAAGTTACCGTAATTTCCGGCGTATAATCCGCGGATCAAACAATTGTTTTTAGACCCAGAAAATTTTGTAAAAGAAATGTAACTTTTCAGATCGCCGTAAATATTTGTTTATATTAAGATTTCTGTGTCCAAAAAGAATTGTTTGATCTGCGGATTATACGCCAGAAATTACGGTAATTTTTCCTTTTTTATAGATCAACCCTCTCCTGCATAAATTATTTTTCATTATTTTTCATTCTTCACAAAATATCTTTTTTGTGATAAATGAGATAAAATAATTTTATTTTTGTGCTGCATGCTAGCTTTATCTGTCCACAAATCAGATCTCAATAGATGAATGTTCATATATATATATATATATATATATATATATATATATATATATATATATATTTGCTTAGTAATGCAATAATTATCTATCCTCATATGAGGCTCGTATTCATGAAATGGTTAGTATTCATATTAAAACTAAAACAACATAATGCGTTTAGATAAAATTTTAAAAATATTATGGATTTCTATTTGAAAAATTAAATGTAAAAATTTCTTCTTTCAATGCAGTCTTTCTTTATTCAACCTTGCGAAGAATGATGCGGGCGATATAATATTGAAAGAATATATACATAAATATGTCGTTCTTATTTGAAAAACTGCATTTCAAGTGAAATTCATAAGCGAATTGTGCTACACAACTAAACTAACAGTTTCAAATTATGATGTAACATACCTAAGCTAAATATATACTACGTTCTGTAAATAGATTTGGTATTGTTAATCTTTTTTGAAAAGATTAAAAATTGTAAAAAATGCATGGATAAAGGAACATTTATACAAATTTTCGAAACCTTTCTTTCAAATTTGAATTCATTTTTCAATATTTTATTCAGTTACTAATAATATATATTTTAACCTAATCGTACTTTGTTTTGGCAATTTGTTTCGGTATTAAGCAAAAAATATTAAAAATCAGAAAAAATATGAGAATTTTTTTTAAAAAATGAAGCATTTTTATCCATTTTTTATGAAATCACATCTTTCCCAGGATATCAAAAAAGAAACTCGGTATTTATGAAAGTGTAAAACATGTAGTCTATGTGAACAATGTGATAATCTATAGAAATATGTTTCAATATGAAAAATATAATATGAAGTGTGCAATGTAATGCATCTAATAATATGATTTCCTAATGAAAGTATCCTAACAATGTAAATTTTCATTTTAGCGCAAAGCTTTTAGCATCCACACATGACAAAAATTTCATGGACTTGGGAATTATAATTTCGGCGTTATCCGCGATCAGACAGGCAGAAAACATCTGTTATTTTATATACAGGGTGGTTAGTAATTAACGTGAGGTGTTCTGAGCCCTCTGGCGAGTAAAGTTCTGGTCGAAACATAACCAAATTTGATCAGCATACATAATAGACTATGGGATTTCAAATTCTTAATTTTTTTTATATAAAATTTTAAAAATCGCCACTAGGGGCAATTTTAGAATTGTTTACCGACTAAAATGCATTAATTTGCATAAAATCAGTTGTGTATAGCAATCATGAGTAAAAAAGGAAAGGCTGGGAGAGTTCTCATCATTATCAACTCTCCCCATACTTTACTAGTCAAGCTGTATTATCAGCAGAACGAGAATTGCAATGCTGTTCTTCCTGAATTTTACCGATTACAGAATTTGCCAAAAGAACCGATGAGCATAACAAATTTACAAAAGATGATTCATCGATTTGAAACTATGCGGCAACAAGGCCAAGGACGCAAAGTGACTAGTCAATAACAAGTTGACGAAGTTGTAACTGCTATTGTCGAACAAGAGATGAAAAATGTGCAGGTACCATCAGCGCTCGGACAGTATCTCAGCAGTATAAAATTGACCTGTACTGTATTTTTTGGCACTTAATCATTCAACAATTACACTAATACACTTTTAGTGCGCCAAAAATGCCCCTAATGGCGATTTTTTTTTTTTTTTTTTTTTTTTTTTTTTTTTTTTTTTGACTAGCAAAGCGTGATTTTGCAAGGTGAGACCCATCACAAAGCAGTTGGTCTGAGAACTCTCCCAGCCTTTCCTTTTATACTCATGATCGCTACACAGAACTGATTTTATGCAAATTAATGCATTTTAGTCGGTAAACAACACTAAAATTGCCCCTAGTGGCGACTTTTTAATTTTTTTATTTTAAATATTTTTTTTTAAGAATTCGAAATCCCATGGTCTACTACGTATGCTGATTAAATTTGGTTATGTTTCGACCAAAACTTTACTCGCTAGACAGCTCTGAACACCTCGCGTTATTTACTAACCACCCTGTATATAGATGAAAACCATTACATAGAATCATAGTGTGTATATAACAAACAATCATAGTGTGTATATACAAGTGTATATAACAAGCCGTTTGCATATTATAAATATTTATATTTATTTATTATGCAATTACTGTTTAACGTGAAAATGGAATTTTAGCCAAAGCACTGTGCAATAATGTTAACCCTCTAATGCTCATGGTAGCATTTTTATTACCTTAAGTGTTCGCGATTTAGTGGACTTCTTTGTTTAGATATTCTATATTCACATTAGAAATTAAAAATTTGCGACATTATTAATACAGGCAATTCGTTATTAAATAAATCAAGTTCGTTTTTTAGATTTTCTGGTATGAATTCCGATTCTGTGAATTACGCAGTTTCTAAAATGTATTTCTATTGAGAATTAAAGGTTAACCCTTTGAGTTCTGATGGTAAATTTGGTGTCTGCTAAATTTCTTCAAAATTTTAAAAGTCACATTTGCATCAGTGTTATGCAAAGATAAAATTTGGTTTACGATATGTACGAAAAATTCATTAAACCTTTTTTCAAATAAATTCGGTCGAATATTCCGTAGTCATTGTGAAATTTCTCGATTAAAATTAAGTGGTAGAAAATTCACCCAGAAGACCTCAAAGTATTAAAAGTTTTGGTCTGTTGGCAGTGCTTGAATGCTTAGCTTACATGCTGATTTGAAAAATGAGGACTGTCTTAAGCGATTTTTTTTAACATGGTTACTACTGCTTCCGTATAATAATTATTTTCATGTGATTAAATAAGACGAAGATTGCTATTTGGAATTAGAAAAACTTCAGCAAATAGTTTTGTGCACTTTAAAAGTCAGAACTTAGAAACAATCCGTTGACGTAAGACACGTTTCTTGAAGTCTTAAATACAGAGTGAAAGTCATTTTCTGACAGTTACCTCCTCGGACCAATTCAACTGCTTTTATTTATCCATACAAATATTTTTCTTGTTAAAGTAAAGCTATTTGAAAGGAAATTATTAGATTCCTTCGAAAAAATATATTAAATGATTTTCTCACTCATCAATTATCCACAAAATAGAGTTTTACCACCCAATTCTTCATAAGTTGTCTCAGATATTTCGTAATTCCTTTATTTGTCACCGGGATTCCAGTTTTTAGAGAGCTATATATAGTTTACTAATATACTACGGTATCTGTAAGGAAAGCCTTTAACCCTTTCCGGCACACTGTGCCCGGTCTGGGATACCTAATTTTAATTCCAAACTTGCAAACGGCACCAGTAATATTTTAGTGAAATTTTGCTTTTACAATAAAAGCTTATATTAAGGAATTCAAAATATTTAAAAAATTCGTTTGTGAATTCCGGTGTTAGTCGATAATTTTTCATTTTAGTACAGATTTTGCCCGTGCCGGAAAGGGTTAATACTCGTATTAACTATCTATCTCAATTTATAAAACTTTGGTCGAACGCTCAAATGAAAATCACGATAACATTTATTTGGGCATTTTCAAGGAATCGCCCAATCAGGATTAAAGGTGAATACCGTTTGGTCGTGCTTTTCGATATAACTCAGGTTCGAAGTAGTCGGTGAATACGAGCTTAAAACATGCATAAGATTGATTCAAAAATCGAAAATAAATTCAATAAATGAAACCTACATATCGGTTTTAGTATGATAATGGAGTCAAAATTAACAGAAAATAACTCAAACGTAGTCACAAACTAAAAGCAATATTAGCCCAAACTACAAAACAGTCACAGTAAAATACCTGCATGGTATCAAAAGCTCATTACATCTATTGACATGAAATAGCTGTAGTTAGAGAGTTAACAGCAGAGGGTTGTATCAGTAACCCTACAAAGATCGTAAATCTCTCTGCGACTTTCAAGATCTATTTTAATTTATTTATTTTCTTCTTAAATATACAGGATGTTTCTAAATTCATGGTACAAACTTTAAAGGGTGATAGTACACATCAAGACAAACAATATTAAATAAGAAACTAAGGGTCCCAAACGTCTTCCGAAGGAGATAGGTGCCATTAAAGTTTAGGGTCCAAAAATTCAAATGCTAATAAAAAAAAAGAAAAATTGGTCGATTCGTTTACAGGTTTCACTAAAACTATTCTTTATGTCATTATTGTCTTGAAAATAAATTATAAAGATAAATTTCAAAAAATGCCGATAGAGGGCGCTTTAGACTTTGGAGTAATGAACAACTATTTTTTACCGTTATTTTTTGCATCTCATTAATTTTTTTTAGAAGCTTAGACATAAACTTAAATTTTGAGCTCAAAATCTAAATCGTTGGGAGTGGTTAAGTAGAGCAAACTGAACTGTGGGGGGAGGTTAAAATTTCAAATGATTATAAAAAACGGAAAAATTGGTCAATTGATTTGCGATTTTCACTAAAATTATTCTTTATGTCAGTATTATCGTGAAAATAAATTATAAAGATAAAATTCAAAAAATGCCGATAGAGGGCGCTTTAGACTTCGGAGTAACGTACAACTATTTTTTACCGTTATTTTTTGTATCTCATAAAATTTTTTTAGAAGCTTAGACATAAACTTAAATTTTTAGATGAAAATCTGAATCGTTGGAAGTGGTTAAGTAGCGCAAACTGAACTGTGTTCGATGGAGGTGGGGAGGTTCAAATTTCAAATGATTATAAAAAACGGAAAAATTGATCGATTCGTTTGCGGTTTTAGCTAAAACTATTCTTTATGTCAATATTTCCTTGAAAATAAATTTTAAAGATTAATTTCAAAAAATACCGTTAGATTGCACCTTAAAATTTAGAGTAACCAACAACTATCTTTAATCCTTTTTTTTTGTATCTAAGTAAATGCTTGCAAATGCTTAGATTTAAATTTTGAGCTCAAATTCTAAATCGATGGGAGGGGTTAAGAAGCGCAAATTGAAGTGTGCTCAGGAGTTGAAATGTTACCCTCCCCACCCTTCGAACACATTTGAATTTTTCGTTATTTAATTACTCACAACGATGCAGATTTTGAGCTCAAAATTTAAATTTGAACAGTTACAAGTGTTTAATTAGATACAAAAAATAACGGTTAAAAATAGTTATTGGTTACTCTAAAGTTTAAGGCGCCCTCTAACAGTATTTTTCAAAATTAATCTTTAAAATTTATTTACAAAGAAATATTGACATAAAGAATAGTTCTAGCGAAAACGGCAAACAAATCGACCAGTTTTTCCGTTTGTTATAATCATTTGAAATTTTAACCTCCCCACCCCCCATTGAACACAGTTCAGTTTGCGCTACTTAACCACTCCCAACGATTCAGATTTTCATGTCAAAATTTAAGTTTATGTCTAAGCTCTTAAAAAAATTTTATGAGATGCAAAAAATAACGGTAAAAATAGCTTTACGTTATTCCAAAGTCTAAAGCGCCCTTTATCGGCATTTTTTGAATTTTATCTTTATAATTTATTTTCAAGATAATACTGACTTAAAGAATAATTTTAGTAAAAATCGCAAATCAATTTACCAATTTTTCCGTTTTTTATAATCATTTGGAATGTGAGCCTTCCCCCACAGTTCAGTTTGCGCTGCTTAACTACTCCCAACGATTTAGATTTTGAGCTCAAAATTTAAGTTTATGTCTAACCTTCTAAAAGAATCTAATGAGATGCAAAAAATAACGGAAAAAAGTAGTTGTTCGTTACTCCAAAGTCTAAAGCTCTTTTATCGGCATTTTTTGAAATTTATCTTTATAATTTATTTTCAAGACAATACTGAAATAAAAAAAAAAAATTAGTGAAAACCGCAAACGAATCGACCAATTTTTCTTTTTTTTATAATCATTTGAATTTTTGGATCATAAACTTTAATGGCGCCTATCTCCTTCGGAAGACGTTTGGGACCCTTAGTATCCTATTTAATATTGTTTGTCTTGATGTGTACTATCACCCCTTAAAGTTTGTACCATGAATTTAGAAACACCCTGTATATATATTGCTGATAAAGTGTCCACAACATGTACCGTCATTTTAATAATTATAGAGTTATTTACCACTTGATTTAGATTTATAAAATTGAAAGAGAGAGATTTTCATGAACATTTGCTTCTAGTAGGTCAGAATTTTGAATTTAAACTCTACTTAAAAGAATTTAATACTTTGAAACTTACCTAAATGTTTTCATCAAGGAGTGTTTGTTTTAATTATGAATTAAAAAATACTTTGAAGGTGTTTCTATTTTTTACCATTTTTTAATTTTTTTCCTGGCAGTATTACTGTTTTAATATAACAGATAACAGTTTGTAATAATTCCTACATGATCCCATCTCTAAAGCCGCTTCGAGAAACTCCAAATAGATCTTCAAACTAAAAGTATTGTTCGGTGTATGTGAACTGACATGCTTATTTTTTAAGCTTATTGTATTTTGATCCCACATAATCCTTGCCTAAAGTGTTTCTTTTCTCGAGGTAATATGAGTTATTTGGAAATCGAATATTCTTTTCCCTTTACTTAAACGTTGGGTAACAGATTATCTTCGTTAGAAAGGAACTACATGCTTTTTTCTGCTTCTTTTTTATAATGAATAAAAAACTCGGAAGTTTCATTGATTTCATTCTGAAATACGTTGACATCATAAATCCTACACTACTAGTAGGGGAGAGTGGGGATATTTGAGCATATGGGATACTTGGGCCACCCCTATTATCTCCACAGTTGGTTAATTTTTCTTTCTAAAACTGGCAATATGGTAACATATTTATAGTTTTGAACATGTAAAAAAGAAATCACATACATTGGTACCATTTTGAAAGTATGGTGATTAATAGTTGTTTTTTCTCTATCTCAATTAAATATTTAGGTGCATGGTTTTTTTTTTATTTTTTTTGTAATAAAAGTTTTGTTTAAAGTTGCAATCATATATATAAATTTAATAAGCATAATTTCAATTGTATTTTGAATCTAAACTAGTTCAAATAGCTGCATGCTTTACTTAGTAAAACTTTGATAAACAAAAATGGTGGTAATGGGGATACTTGAGCCAGTGAGATTGGGGAAACTGGAGAGCCATGGCTCAACCATCTCCACTAGAAAATTAGACGTGGATGAAACAAACAAAAATAAAATTACGTCCTTATATTCACTGATTGATTTTTTTTCTGGATAAAATGAGAATAATACTTTATTTTATTTTTTTCTTTAAAGAATAATAACTTAGAAAAAAAATGTTTAAAAATGTACATTTTTTAATGAAAATATCCATTTTTTTTTATTTTGACATTCATTATCTTTAAAACTGTTTTACATGTCCTAATCTCTAATACTTTAATTAGTCAGGTCCAACATATTAAAATAATTATTTTTTAATATAATATATTAAGATTAATATTTTATAGTGAAATTGTAACGTCTTCTGTTACTGTAGATTTTTTTAATCAAAGAAATGACTATTGTCCCCAACAGAGGGCGAACTGAGTTACCATGTAGCTAAAAGTAAAAAGATGTTGCAATGATCCTTCGATCACCAGTTATAACGACAAAAAATTATCGTATTATTAGCTTTGTTTTCTCAATTGGTTTTGAAGGATTTCATGTATCATAATTTATCACTCTGTAAAATATTTGTGCAAAAATAAAGCGAAAAAAATTACTTTTGTAGGGTTTTTTTTTTTCATACTGGCTCAAGTATCCCTTCACCGTGGCTCAAGTATCCCCCTCATGGGGGATACTTGAGCCACGATGTAAAACAAAAAGTAAAAATTTATTTGACATAGAAAAATAGTTCAAAAATTATTGAAAGTGGTTTTCATTCAAGAAAAAATATCAAATTTTCATTTTCAATATTTATTTTGTTCTAAGAAATTATAAAAAAAAAATGAAAAAAATTAAAATTTAAAAAGCGGCTCAAGTATTCCCATCTTCCCCTACACAATAATTTAATGACATTAAATCCTTCTAATTGATTGTAGGTATTATATATATTTTATCTAAAAAGATACAATTAATTAGCTAATCTGCATACATAACACAGATTCTTATCATAACTTTGCAACATGCATTAAATATACAAGGTGAAGAAGAATTATACTTTATTATTTTTCAGCCGATTACACTAATTGCTAAATATATTATATGAATTGACATTTTTACAACAGGATAAAATATTTCCAAGCAGGGAAGTGAACCGTAGACACCTTACTTAATTTACAAAATTATAGCAATGTTAACTCAATAGTACAAAGCTGTTTCTATTGAGATGCCTGGACTAACAACCGGAAGACACAACTCACTTAGTACTTAATTTGAAACACATCAACCGAATATACCATAGATATTAGACTCCATTAAACAATGGATAGGTAGATACACTTTAAAAATAATAATGTTACCTGCTCATCAATTTGTTAAAATATTTTTCCCTAATGTACGTTACATTTTGTCTAGCTGTTTTAGAAACAGACCCAATGTTTATACCAAAACATTATAAAAGAAATTTCGTCGTCCAAGTAGCTCAATAGGAAGACCGTTGGAATTTTAAATAAGAGGTTTAGGACCCTGCTACAGGTCTGGACACTTTTTCACCCAATTTGAAGATGCCAAATTCGAAAAATAATTATTATTAGAAATCTGACACATAATTAAATCAGAAAAGAAAAAATAGCTAAATTATGTTACTCTTACCAATCGTGGAATAATGTATAACCCCCTCTCCCGCAATACTACAACAAGTCTTTGTCTAAAAATAATTAGTACCAAAGATTAGTAGTAACGTCTACAGTTAGTTCGTACGCATAAATTAAGATTTGAGCTCCTTCTACCTAATACAATTGTGCCAACTTTCATATCTGTCTTTTTTTTTTCAGAGACTAAAACGTCTAACATGCAGTCTTTTTTTTAATTTTTTTTTTTATTATTATTATTAAGTGCTGTATGCAGACATGTTTGACCACGTTGAATTTTGGAAAAATATTTGGCCATCGTCACCCCATTCACCTCCTCCATTTTAGGAGATCCCAAAGTTGATATGCAATTTTTCTAAACCTGATAATTTATCTTTTTTGACGTCATATTTATTTTAATCAATATTTTGAACTTCTAGAGTACAACAAGATTAAAAACAAAAAATATCTATCTAAATACGATAAAACCTGTTAATAGGGAGCATCTAGAGAATTTTCCTCAATTCGGAGGTGTCTGCTTTCTTTAGCTAAAAGTATGAAAAACATGTAGGGGGAACTGGGGCACATTGATACATGGGGCACATGGATACACCCCCTTTATAGTTCACAGGGTTATTACAGGAAATTTCACAATAGCTCCAAAAGGTGATGCTAGTGTACTCAACTAAATACAGAAAGTCTTGGAATGATTCAGCAATTTGATGAAATGGGACGGGTGATTTATTGTTTTTGTAGGTCAAAAGTAAATTTGAGTTGTACAATTGTAATGGTTTTATATAACTGTTCCAGTATCTTCAACCGAAAAGAATACTCTCCTTGGCAAGTAAAGCTACTCCTTAACAGTTCTTTATTCTTTATTGTTAGATAAATTATGAAGTGTTGGATTTGAGACTCATTTTATTTAAAATGGCTGTATGGGGCACATTGATACAACCTAAATCCTTTTCTAGTTCATTTTTTCATTACCTTTTATTATTCTTTTTACTATACACTGCTTAATTCAACCATTTTTCGCCAACGATTTCTAATATTAGTTTTTTTAAAAGTCAAATAGCTCTAATTTCTTTATATTAGAACGTGTTTTAGTATTTTTGAAAACAGAAGACGTACGAACTTACCCAACATCTAGTGATAGTAGAACTAACAAAGGAAAAGGACGGAAGCCTGGCAAATATCGAATTTATATCGATTCTCCAGAGAAAAAAGTATTTCGACATGAGAAATGTTAAGTAAGAGAAACAAGCTGCAGAACAGCACAGGATAATTACATTATAAATAGAATTTTTAATATAATTATCCTTTATTTTCTGTTTATAAACCGATTAATTAACAGAAAACTTAGTAATTTTTTCATATTTTCTAAGAAAGAAGATAATGCTGGGGTTGAAATGCCAGATATGACAAAGTTACCACAGCCAACAATCAGACAAGGAACAGCCGGAACTTCAGGTCATTATACATTTCATTTTGATTGCTTTAATATTGCTTACAAATAAATTGTGAGTGATTTGAATTTCGATAAATAAATATAAAATGGTTTTCTAGCTATTTTTCTATGAAAAATATGCATTGTTATTATTTTTTCACCATTTTTCCAGACGTATCAAAGTACCCTTTGAAGTATATCAGTCTGCCCCGGAGATAGGGCACATTGATACAAATGACTTTTGATTTTTGTAAAATTACATGCAAAAATAGTCTATAAAACAACAATTGTAAATTTTTATAACACACTACATAAGTTTTGCTAACACCACATGAAAAAATAACTTGAAATTTCTGCATTCTGGACACCAAAAAATTCTTCGAAAAAAGCTGTATCAAAGTGCCCCAGTTCCCCCTACATGTTGCGATGAAAAATGTGTTTCTTAAATAATGGTGCTGTCCATTTAGGAGTATTCAATAGAGGTTTTACTGCAAAACTTTCATACGGACAAATTTATTTCTCGAACACACACCTTTTTCAACACATATTTGAATAGCAAACAAATTCAGCCTACCAGAAGTCCTCGTTATTCAGAGGTTTTTGCTGAGATTACATTTTTTTATTTATTTAGTTTTTAAATTTATTATACTTGAGAAGTTCAAAATATGGATTAGAATCAAAACAACGCCGAAACAAATTTTAAAAATAATCTTTACAAAAATTGTATATTGACTTTGAGGCCCCTAAAATTGTACGGAGAGGGGATAGGAAATGGCCCAGTTTGCCCGTGCTTTAATCAAATCGTTTTTCTGAAAAAGTCAGAGCCTGCATTAAATTCGTTAACTACAGGTGTTCGGAATTCAAGAGTGCCCGTTATACAAGTTCATAGACATTCCCTGATTCCAGATAACTGTGTTTAACAAAAATCTTTTTTAATGCAAGACAGATACATATTTGTTTATTTTTGCCTCACAGACACTTCCGATCATCGAAAAAATTCCTCAGTCCCGAAGTGTACCCGACTGAGTGATTTTTTTTATATTTTATTAAATGTTTTATATTTTTAATCTTGTTCTGCTCTAAAAATTCAAATTTTAATTATAATTACTGTAATGTCAAAAAAGATTCAGGATATCAGATTTACGAAAATTGCATAAAAAATCTCTCCCTCTCCCCGAAAGAAGAAAGACTATTCTAATCTTTTAAACATTATATATATTTTAATTTATGTTGCCAAATTTTAAATTATATTGCCACATTGGCAAGTTTTTATGTTGATAGAGGAATAATCACAAAAGCTACTTGTGTATCAATAAAAATAAATAAATATCTATATAATATTAATAAAACGAAGAAAATATTACTTATTGTTTAAAAACTTCTTCTGTGTTATATATCATAACATAAAATTGTCATTTTTGTATTTTTCATATAAGTGAATAAAACTGAATTTATTAAAACTACAATTTTAAGTACAGAATCTAGTTAGAACTTTCCCATTTTTAATTTCTAATCATTTTTTTTTCAAAGAATAATCTAAAAATGAATATTAAAATTGATACTAAGTCAAATGTATTTTTCTTAGCTCATTTTTACAATTACTCGTAAATTCACATCTCATCAGTCTTATGACAGCATCAGATATATTCATGTATATTGTTTATTTTATATTTGTTCTCCGGTTTAGGACAGGAAGAAATGGCTGATTAAAACTTAAAGAACACCTTTACTTTAGGAAGACAAGGAAAGAAAGCATTAAAACATTTTTTAACCTTTTTAACCTACAGGCTATCAAAACATGAGAGATTTTGTGCCTGCCCGTTCTGTATGTACGTGTGTATGTAACGCAATAACTCATGATAAAAATATCCATTTTTTTAAAAATGTTGGATATAGGTTTATTTTGATAAGGCGCTTCCCTGATTACATTTGAGAATTCATTGGATAAGTATAAGGAGGAGGAACGGGGGCTTATTCCGCCAACCCCTCCCTTAACGCTTTCATGCACACTGCGTCCAGTCCGGGATACCTTATTTCGATTCCAAACTTCGAAACGGCACCAATAATATTTTAATAAAAGTTTGCTTTTACGATGGAAGATTAAATGAAGGGGTTCTGAATTTCTCAAAAAGTTTCTTCTAAATTCACGTGTGAGTCGATAATTTCTCATTTTGCTAAAAGAATTTGCCCGTGCCGGAACGGGTTTATTAAGATAAATGAATTTTTCATGCAGAATTATCAGATTTCATTCAATTTTAGTTATAAGATCATTCTGATGAGGCGCCTTTATGTTTAGTTTTGGGAGATAATATGATAAGTATAAGGGAGATGGGAATGGGGTGGTAACCCCCATCAGTTTAGGTTAATGGATTTTTGACGCAGAATTTAAGGATTTCCTTCAAAACTTAAATGTAGAATAATTTTCATAAGGCATTTTCTTTATTTGTTTCGGGAATTCATTAGATAGATATAAAGTGGGGACTGGGGGGGGGGATTACCTCTCTTAATTTGGGTAAATGGTTTTTCACGCAGAATTAACCAATTTGCTTCAATATATGGATGCAGGCTCATAATGATAAGATGAACCTTGATTAGTTGTGGAGTTCTTTTGTTAAGTATAAAGGGGATTCGGGTGATTATCCACCTTAAATTAGATAAATCGGTTTTTATGCACAATTATCCGATTTTCTTTAAATTTTATATGTAGGTTCTTTCTGATAAGGCGAATATCTGAATAGTTTTGGAGGTTTAATGGTTCAATATAAAGGAGGGAACGGGGGATAACTCATCTTAAATTACATAAATAATTTTTATTTCTGACTTGCTTAAAATTTTGGATATAGGTTTATTATATGATCGGCGTATCCCTAATTAGTTTTGGGGGGTCAATGATTAAGTATAAAGAGGGGAAATGGGGTGAGCTATTTCCCCTTAATTTGTTTTTCGAAGGGCACTATTCCTTAAAAATATAAGGCTGTAATATGCAATTATCGCGCACAGCCTGTGAGCTTAATCCCATCAGTACACCTGCGTAATATTCTTTTGATTCTTTAGGTGCGTTCGTAATTATGTAAATACGTAGCACCTATAGTTGTCGTTCAATCTGTCCGTCTGTCCGCATATAACAACGCAAAAACTACCCAACCGAATCGTTTGAAATTTAAAATATATTATTATTACATACTTTTGGCCGAGTCATTTCAAATTTTATGAAAATCGGATGCATATATCAATTACAGGGACAATCGAAAGTATTCTGTTACATTACGGTTCAACGGAGAAAAAAGTTTCAAATGCATTTTAATCGTTTGAAATTAAAAATATATAATTATTACATAATTATTTTCGAGTCATTTCAAATTTTATGAAAATCAGATACATAGATCAATTACAAGGACAATCAAAAGTATTTTGTTACATTACGGTCAATTGCGAAAAAAGATTCAAATGCATTTTAATGGTGTTTAACTCTTATAATATAATAGAATTGACTTGAACCTATGAAGTATACATATACTAAAATATACATTCTGTATAATCTGTAATGCAAAGAATATTTATTATTAAATTACAGGGCCACCAAAAAAAAAAATATTCCACTACATAATGCTGTACGGGAAAACATTGTTTGAGGTGTGTTTTAATTATATTAATCTATTTCACATTTTATAAATATGATATATGTTGCTGAACACAAAAAATTATTTCGACTACTACACTGTATCCGAAGTACTGCCTACTATAACAGCCAAATCTGAATATTTTTAAAACTGCGTTATCTTACGAACGCACCTCATTTGCTGCGCTTCACGTGCAATTTCCAACTTGTTTTACTTGTGGTCGGAAATTAACAGATAAAAATCAGTAAAACAAGAAAATGAATTTAACTGAAAATGTCTTTCCTTTAATGATATTATTACTTTAAATTTGGAAAAAAAATGAGAATTTAAAAGACATAATTTGTAATAAAAGACAACGTATGTCATAAGTCTATAAATATATACTTCTAAAATAAACTTTTTTTTGTAAACAGCTTCAAATCTAATTGCGTTTCTTGCGAGATTTTTGTTTAGTGCAGGGATCGGACGCATGAAAGGATTCAGATGATTTAAATGTTTTAAAACCAGAAATGTCGTAAAGCACTAGTTGCTATAATAGAAGATAGAATTTGTTTCCATCAAAAAAAGACAAATATTGTTTTACAAAAATTCTGGTAAAAGGTGCTTGAAACTCAATAGAGTTATGAATAAAGAGGAGGATACATCGAGTGTTTTGTCTATCAATTACGAATGAAGTAACTCAGGAGGTTTTCAGAGGGTGACGACTGTTTCTTTTATTCGGATCTACAGTTTCCGAATGCCGCCGATGAAAACATCTACCAAACTTGAATCGAAAAATTAGTTTTATTTCAGCGCCTATTGATGAAACTTTCTCTCACAAATATGGTAAAAAAACTTCTACTTATTTTTACTGGTGTCAGTTCGCCCAGGTATTAGAATCTTTTCACTTACAGAAGTTTATCTCGGTTGTCACAATGTGGCTGAAGTATTACCGCAGAACTAAACTCTTACCACTAAAAATTCGTAATAGTTTTTGCCATTATTTTTGAATGAAATTTTCTATTAATTAGGCGTTTAAATAAAGAGAAATTTATTGGTGGAATTAATCGGTTGGCACTTGAAGTTTTTATACGTGATTTTTAGCAAAATTACTGGAGAGGGGTACTTTTTCTTTCACATCTGTAAATTTAGCCTCGGCACATAAAGTTTTAATTTTAAGCAAAGTGTATTGTTATTTAAAGAAATAAGTAAAAAACTAAATAAAAAAATCAGTTCTTGGACAGATTAATAGGCTTCAGCGGTTCTATACTTGCGAGAACTTGAATATCAACTATGACGCCGATTGCTTTTTTTTTCTGTGGAGACAGCGTCATTTCCTATGGGAAATATGCGAGCGCTTTTTCGGAAACTACTCGATCGATATCGATGAAATTTGGAATAAATATCCACTGGATAATTGTCAACACTTATGGCAGACAATTTTTTACTGCAAATAAAACATTTTATTTATAGAAATAGCAATATATCAGAAATTTTCTGTTTTCAAATTTTATTATGATATATATTTTTTATGATTTTTTTGCACATGTGATCTTGTATTTATAATCCTCCACCGAAACATTTTTATAGAAATCGCTTGAGTGATTCAGCTGTTAAGGGGTTTTTAGCTGAAAATTACAATTTTTCGGTGAGCTAAAAGTCACAGACACTTCTGATTTGTATGATGGTTTTATGCAATTTTATCAAACTCATATTAAGTTCTATAAAAATAATTGGATAAAATTTAGTTCTATATAATATGTGAGTATAAAATATCCGAGAAAAAATTAATGTGAGTGGGCGTGGCGTCTCAGTCGTGTCTGGTAAGAAACTATTTTCAGCACACGACAAAATTCGATAGCGCATGTTAATCCTATGGGAATGTTCTTGATGTTTGAAATTTCTTGTTTACATTTCAATATTTTAAAATGCTTATATACTTTGTATAACAGAGATGAGGTATAAATATAACCGGGGTTTTTTCTACGTTATCTATTTTGGCTCTACAATTTTTTTTGTGAAAGTTCTTTTACTTTCGAAACCAGTTCAGAACTAAAAAACTATCATATAAAAATAGTCTATCTAAATACGAAAAAGAAAAAACGGGAGCTATTGGAGATATACAACTCAACTACACTGTTAAAATTAATTCATTTAAATGTACTGAAATAAAAAGAAGAATTCTGAAGGAACAAACCAGTGCGTTTAGAGCTAGTTTGCGAGTGTCTTCATTTAGTTGGTGTCGGCTTTTAGACCGCGATTTGGCATGCTCTCAGGTTAATGTAAATTAATTGAAGATAAAATATCACAGTTGAATTGGAAAACATTCACGTTAAAGCATTCATGGAAATGGAATCAGGCCGTCACCCGTACATTCATAAACATTCTAGGATATATATATATATATATATATATATTTGTTTAAAAACCATTTTATTTCCAAATAAAACCTAAAGTTCTGCTGCTAGATATACAAGAAAATAATCGCTACTTTATTTCGTTGAAATTATTATGAGCACCAAAGTTATGAAAACAATTCGCACTCACCATGAATATACGTACATGTGGAAACAGTGAAAGAGCTGGTAATACCATGAAATGTTACAAATAGACTTGAAAATAAAATTAGCATGGTAACTGGATGATGTACAAAATTCTGCAAAATTTAAAAACTATACAAACATTAAAGTAAATATAATAAATTCAACGTTTCGATCTTCATCAGGAAAACATTTTTATAACGCCTCGAAACACAGTAAAGCCACCTTGAAATTCAATAGTTCATTACATTACAATTCAACTATTTCTCCAACCAGTGATATACAGGAAAACATGCATTGATAACATCTACAATGGATATGTTCGTATATTCGATATTTCCTTGAATTTATTCGCATGAGTGGGTTTATGAAGCATAAGTATTTGATTAACACGGAAAAATATTCTAATTTTAACATAAAAAAAGATAAAATTTAAAACTTTAATAAAACTTGTCATTTTTTTATAAAAAATAATATGATGGATAGAAAAGCTCAATTTCAAAAATGAATTCTCTGAATTTCAAAATATCCAATTGGTAAATGCAATGATCATGAAATTTTTTCTTCAAATTGTCAAAATAACGTAATATATCATGTAACGTTCACTAAATATCAGAATTTAATTACGAGAAATCTAATTATAATAATGTATGGTAATGTATTTCATAAACCAAAATGCCGTTAAGTTTAATGAAATTAAGCATTTAACGTTTAGATTCGATTAACGTTTAATCAGTGACAGCTAATGAAATATTAAAATAATTAAAAATGACGTTCATTAGAACCCAATACTGCTCGGGGATATGAATTCAAGATAGTGTTGCGAAACTAAATAAAGTAAGAAATTCTTGAAATTCTTGAAATGAGTATCTGGTGTACAAAATTACATAATTTCTTAGCCATAATTTTGTGTAAGTTTTCGATTAGTATTGCTAACGTAGCAGTATTTCAACATTTTCATAGCAACGTACTTTATTATTATTTATTATTTTTTTACAAATATCAATATTATAGTTTTAATATACTGCAAACATAAACAAAAATCTTAAAGAAGAATGTTTCTGAAAAATAATTTTAATATAAATCAAAATGATAACATCATTTTTCTTTGAGCAAGAATAGTGCAAGTAGATATCTGTCTTTGTTAATGCGGAAAAAATATATACCCATTTTTTTTTTATCCAGAAATTTAGTTTTTAAGTTGAAAAAAGTTTCTTTTCTTTTATAAAAATATTATTTTACTATTTTATACTTTTTTTATTTTATTTTATTCATTCATTTTCTTACCACATAGCACTGCAACAATTTTAACAGTGCTCAAATGCGAGTTAATATATGAAACAAATGTATTACAATAAATGATTTCTATTCAACACAATGTTTTACATAGAAATGAAAATTTGTTTTTTGTAAAAACGTTTAATTTTATATACAGAATGTTAGTTTTGTACTACATTTAACACTATTTTGTTATTTTCATATCAATATTAATGTTGTTTTATTTTTAGACCACCAATGAATATAGGAATTTTAATATCACATGCATATCAGCAACAAATAATTTTTCTTATAATTAATAATAATATATACAAATCCAAAGTGATTATCAAAATTTACACACACATATACAGAGTGATCCAAAAGTCAGGACGAACTTTAAAAATGAATAATTCGAAATTAAATCAAGATAAATAGGTAGCTTTTTACTTTTGGTAATGAAAGCTACCTAAAAGATACGGTTTAAACCAAACGGATGAAAAAGAAACCGGGTTTTGTGTGGCAACGAAAAAAATAGTTCTGTAGGCGACCAACAGATGACTCTATAGTGTTTTATTGCACCAAAAGATGATTTACAAATGAAAAAGTATTGACAACTTACAAGTCAGCTTAGTTACAGTTAATTAGTACTACAGTAAATGTTTAATGTACTGTCCATCATTCAGAAGTACAGCTGTGAGACGAAGAACCTCACCGTTCACAGCATTTAGTAGCATTTCTTGCGTTGCAGACACATTTTGGAAGATGGCATCTTTAAGCGCTGCTGGTGATGCCGGTTTGTCGCGGTACATTTTTGAGTTCAAGAATTTAAACCGCCAAAAGCCACAGACTGTAAAATCCGTCTGTGTGACTTCCTCGAAAAAAATGGACAAATTATGAAATCCGCAGCGAAGCCACACCAGCTCGACACTTTTGCATGTTGCAAGGGTACCTCAACAAATTCCAACACAAGTATATATTTTCAGTTGCCACACAAAAAGGTGAATCCAAAAATGCAGGTGCTTTTCATGTCCAAAATTTTAATATTTTTTCTTCATTAAATATACAAAGGAATTCCAAATTTTTTTATGCCATCTTTCAGAAAAAAACTATTTTTAATTACTCTAAAATTTTATCTAGTCAATTTTATTGTAATTATTGCAAAATTTATGCAATTTATCTATTCCTATCTATGAAATTTAGCTGTCCAAATAACTAGAGAGAAAACTTCAAACAGATTACTATTCTAAATATTATGAACAAAATAATATTTATCTATTTTTATTTAATTAACAGATATAGTAGTTTTATAAATTTGTAATAATGAATTAAGATATGTATTTTTTAACTGCGTACGATAAATTTATCATTTGTCCATGAAAATTTAACCTCTGTTACTTTATTTACATTTAGCAGAATAAATAATAAAAATTTTGTCTATCAGCGATCGCTACTAATCTATATTGCTCAAAGAGCTTTCTAGAGGAGAATACAAATGCCATTTCACTTTGTCCGCCACATGTTTAGAGTATAGAGCAGTATTATCAAGCTCTAAGGTGAGTGTGTTTTATCTTTGTAACTTCTGTTACTTCAATTTTAGATTTAAATAATGTTTTTAAAATAAAATTTCTCTTTAAATCACAAAACTTTAAGTAAAATAAGTTTATTTAAGTAATGTAACCATTTTTTAAAATATTATTATTTAAGAAAGAAAATTGCTTTTCCTTAAATGTAACCTCTGTTATAAGTAACCTCTGTTACCATATTTTGGTAACAGATGTTACATAAACAGAATTTACATTTTATAACTGAATATAGATTTTTTATGGTAATAATATATATATATATATATATTCATAGTATCAAATTTACCTATCAATTTTATTATTTATTTATATTTGTTTTTACATTAGTAAGTATTATTTATTTTTGGTATTTTTCAGATCTAAAAATGTCTTCTAAAAAAACAAAAAAGAACAAGCTGTACCTGAAATTACCTACTGTAAAGGATACTATGAACATATATCAAATTACTACAGTACAAAAACCTAAAGTTATCGAGTATATAGATGTCAGCTGTTTCTGTGTTGAAGAATGTGTTCGGTGTCATTGTTTCAACTACAAGAGTTTTCCGATTGAAAGTTTTTACAATAATGCAAAAACTGTACGAAATGATAATGAAGTATACATTGGTGAAACCTCTACGGAATCAAAAATTTTAAGTTCTGAGTATTCTCAAGTTCTTGAATCCACTTCTGAAGAAGAAGAATTTACAGAAATAGCACCAAATAAAATAATTAAAAGAACATACATACTAGTAGAATTTGTAACTGAAAAGAAAGAAGAAAAGAAATATTACTACATAGCTGTTACACAAGGTGATTAAGAAGAAGTCGAAGAAGTGCAAGTTATGTTTTGGAAAGCTTGCGATGATACATTATCTGTTTTTAGATTAGATGATAAAGATATTGCATGCATACAGTACGAACCGATCCAAAAAATTTGCGTATGCCAACTGTAGTACAGAAAAGAAACAGATTATTTTACAAGTTTCCTCACACTGTTGAAGTATTTGCAAAATAATTGCAGCATTAAAAATTTGTGGAAATATCTTTGGAAAATAAAATTGTCATATTTATTCAACGTGTCTTTGTTAGTTGCTGAAAAGTCAGTTTGTTTGCATTTTATAAATTTTTGTAACCTCTGTTACATGAATTTTTCTATTTTATTTTAATAATTGTAAACCGTTTATAAACCAAATGTATTTAAAACAAAGAATATTTTATATACTTTAAATTCAATTTAAAAAATCTTCTCTTTAAAACTAAAATAAGTGATAATTATGAACTTTAACTTAGATTTCTTTTTTCTAAACGAGATAAAATTACGCATGAAATGATGATTAAATGTTATTATTTATTATTTATTTTTCTATAAGTGTTGTTTTGAACTAAAGGACATCTTTGCTAAAGTAAAATATAAAAATTATATTTTTGTTAAAGTGTTTCTATCATAAATTAAGCAAATACCGTCTTACCAGACGGTTACATTTTTATGCTAGATATGATTTTAAAAAGTTATATTTTAAGTGTAAAAGTATTTTTTTTTCTGTGCAGATGCTAATTTTGTACAGCTTAAACAAATATTTAAACAACATTATTGTTATTTAGTGAAATCTAGATCCTAAAAAAAGACAAAATTTTTTTCTAAAAAGCGCAAAGAAAATTGGTTTCACCCAAAACCCGATTTCTTTTCCATCCATTTGGTGCTAACAGTACATTTTTGTCTTGATTATCGTGATTAAAATTAATCATTTTTAAAGTTTGTCCTGACTTTTGGATCAGCCGGTATGTATACTGTAACACTAACCAGAATTTCACGTGAATTTATTTCTTTAGCAAAACCTTATTCTTTCAGTTTATTTAAAAATTATTTTTTTCCTTCTTAACCACATATCGATATAATACGTATAAAATTACACGGATGTCTACTTAAACTTTGAAAAATTTTATAAGAAATGATATTTATTCTAAGCAATTTTTATTATGTAAATCCAAATTATCATTTAGGGTGCAGAATGTAACTTCTCGAAAAGAAGTTATAGTTTTAGTTTGATGTTATAGCAATTTTTCGTTCCATTTACAGAAACGTCGTTTTTCTTTCTTCAAATCTTTTTTTTTTTAAGTTTTTGAATAAAACATCTTTGTATTGTTTTGATACAAGTTATATGTGGGATATATTTAAGTAATACGTTGTTCTTACTGAATGATAATAAATATTTTGGTTTATATCAAAACTGTTATTTAAATTTAAAATGTTTTAAATTACAACCTATGAAGAACTTTCACTTTTATTCCCCTTTAGAAACATTTCCTTACTTTAAAGTTTTTTTATTCTTATTTTTGATGTATTAGTATAAAACATTTATTTATGCATGCAATTTGGATATAATTTGTATTTTTTTTTCTTTTTGGTTGAAGGTAATGGTGGATTTTAAAAACAAATATAATCAATAAAAATTTCATTTTAAAAACGATATCAAAAGTTAATGTTTGTCTAGAATGTTTTTCTAATAAGGTTTTACATTAATTCAAAAACTACTTATAATAAAAATTGTAAACAAGATTCTATCAAGTTTAAAAAATAGTGTTACATTTCTTCACCTCACAATATTTCTGTTTGTTTTACTTACGCATGGATACGTAGTTTAGGGTAAGTATTGCAATCGTTTTGAACAACGAAACATTTTTTAACGGATTTACAAGTTTCAGACACTAGAAATTATGAATAACGTATTTTTTTAAGGGGGGGGGGGGAACCGTCCGTCTGTCTGTCTATCTGTTTGTGTGTCTTAATATCAGTAGTCTCGATTATCCGGAACTATTTTTTCAGACTATCGAAATATTCGTTCTGATGAAAGGTATATCTATACTAATAAAAGAACAAAACGCTCTGTCTGTGTGTGTGTGTGTCTGCGATGGCTAGCAAAATCTACAGCCCGTACGAAGCTCAAAATTTTTTTGAGAGTAGCTACAAATCTCTCCTGATGCACCTGGGTTTCAGAATTTCGAAATTCCAATTATTAAATGAGTAATTAATTAAAATCGAGAGGTCACTCTCATAAAAAAATCATCGTTTTCCCATTTTTTTCTCTTTCATTTGTTTACGGTTGGTTGGTTGTGTAAAAATTTTCGCAAACGTAATAAGAAAGCTGAAACAGAATTAAAGAAATCCATGGATGAATGAGATGAGTGGAGGTGATGTAAGCCTCAAAAATGGTTTGCAATATGAAACCATTTATCGCTCAAATTTTAATGTGCCAAATAAAATGACGTGGAAGGGATTTTGTATTATAAGACGAATTGAAAAAAATGAGTTACAATTTTAAGCATATTTTAAGAGGAAATAGCAAATTTTTAAAATGGTCTTTGTTCTATAATTATTTATTAAAATAAATGTTCGTTTTTCAAATGAAGGAAATTGGAAAATTAGCAATAATTAAATATCAAATTAAAATTAAATAAGATATTGAAAACATTTGATACGAACTAAAAATTGTATTACTAAAAGTTTCCTTCATTAATGTAATTTTAAATACTTTATAACGTAGATGAAAAATGTTTATAACTTAATAATTGCATGTAAATAAATATTTAAAATATAATGATGAAAACATTCTTTTAAAATCGTGTATGAAAACTTAAGTAATAAATATTAATCTAAAATATAGATTTCTGACTGCAAACGATTTTTATGTACTAACAAAAGAATGTTATATTTTCAAGCAAAACGTTAAAATAACTTTCTATATTGATATTTAAAACACATATGATAAAATAATTAATTTATTTTTACCGGTGAAGCTATAGATTGGTTCTTTTTAAGAAACAAGAGAAAAAAAAATACGGATTTAAACCTGTTTTAATTGATAGGCGTGTCAAATCACGTGCCTTTGTTGATACTTAATTGGACTTAATGTAGGGTTACATTTTTAGCATCACTTCCAGAGATAATTATTTCCATGGACGTGAATAAAAATAATTTCCAAAATAATTTCCATGGACGTGAATCCGACCAGAACCTTAAAAATCAATTTGGAAAAATCTGAAATCTGAATCGAACCAAATCTGAATCTGACGAAAATATTCCAAATAACTATAACCAGATACGAACAAGGCAATATAATTTCAATGACATAAACCCAATCCGAACCAAAATATAAAAAAAAAAAAATCCCGAAATTTGAAACAAACTTTATCTGAACCTAACAAAAATATTTCGGTAAAGTATAACCTCATTGGAACTAGGTAAAATAATTTCCATGCAAGTACAACCCGACCCGAACTTAAAAATCCCATTTGAAGGAAAAAACTCCACGAAATCTGAATTGAACCGAATCTAAACTGAACAAAAATATTCCAAACAACCATAACCGTATCCGAAGAAGATAAAATAATTTCCATTAACATGAATCCAATCCGAACCTAAAATTCGGATGTTCTACAAAACATAATGCGTTTCGTAGCGGTGGCAAGTGAAACTAAGTACTTAGCGCGAGATGGATAAGATATTTCGTTTATAGTTAGAGTTAAATTATAACTTGGTTATGGTTAGGTAACTGTTAGGTTGTAGTTACATTTCGATGAGCCTTATGTTATATTTAATTTCCGGTTAGGTTACAGTTAGATCATGGTTAAGTTCCAGTTAGGTTAAGGTTAAGTTGCGGTTAGATTGTGATTAGATTATGGGTAGGTTATGATAAGGTGACGTGCAGGTTACATTTATGGTCTATTTAAGTTACATTTAGGTTACTGTCAAGATACAGCTAGGTTACAGACAAGTTATGATACAATACAATTAGGTTACGGTTAGGATTTTGTTCACAGAATGAACATTACGCACGTTTGATAAAAAATATACACCTATTTTTGTAAAATGGCTCTGAAATTATAATACTATATACTAACATTTTAGCTAATCATCGAGAATCGATTTCATTCACGGTATAGTAGGATTTAAGAGTGATATAATTAGTTTGAAATTCAAAATATTTCACTTGGGATATCTGTGTGAAAAAAGTATATTTAGTTAAGTCACTTAACAGTAATTTTAAGGATAAATATCAACACTTTAACACGAAATTCACGCAATCGTTTGACACATATTCCCTCCTGCGTTTCCCATTGCAGTCATTTTGGGTATTTTTGGAGCTAAATATTAGTTTTTTTTAAAACCAATTTTTGACACAGTCAGGGGGTACGTATTTAATATAATGTACACTGTAAAAAATTTGTCCCTTTTGCTGCATCATCACTCCCCCGCTTTTATAGAATATCTCTCTTTTGATCTATGAGAATGCTCCATAATAAGCTGAAGTAGTCATTTTCTATAAAAGCGGTGGAGTGACGATGCAGCAAAAGGGTCAAATTTTTAACAGTGTATTTACACATATTTCGAGTTAAAGATAAAATCATAAAAATTTCAAATTCGTTTAACATTATTATTACGGACCCGGGCAACGCCGGGCGGGTCAGCTAGTATATATATATATTATTCTAGGGAGTGTATGTAAAAGACAATAGAAAACATAATTTTTTCATAAACAATAAAGTAGATCGGTTAATTATTAGGCGAGATATTTGAAATCGTATTTTTCACATTCTTAAACTTTTCATGACCCTGTTTTTCATTCAAATTTCAATTCAAAGATATATTTTAATTGGACATGAGACGCTTAATGTAACGCAGTAAACTGTTAGTTAATATAATTATCATTTTTGGAGTTTTAAGGATGCCTTTTTTACGCAATTAAGTATTACTTTATTATCCCGTCGATCAAAAAACTATCGCCAACTTGTAAGATTAAATGCCAATATTGGCTTATCGTAAATGTCACATTCACTTGACATTGAACAAGTTACATGGGGTTGTTATGTTATCAAGTGATTTTTAATTCTATGTTTAATTTGTTGTATTATTAAATTTTCACTAATTTCTTTGTTATTTTGCTATTTAAAATAAAAGTTATGCCAATTTATATAATTTACTAGTAGTTTAGCGATGTATATCATATGTTGAAATTTATCTACGGGATAATCAAGTTCTACCCGCAATTCCGTAATAGAGGAATACTATTATTAAAAATATTTAAATATACGTTTAAATTGCATTTTGGAATTGCGATGCCTTTTATAAATAGTTTTCACATGTTTTATTTTCATATTTTATGGTATGCATTAGACGTTTGTGCGGGCCTAAATTTCCAGGACCGATCCATAGAAAAAAATTTCGGCCCGGCCTCTTATTAAAGTTCAAATTTCGGCCCGAGCCCGGCTCAGCCCGTATAGACAAATTAGCAGCCCGATCCAGCCCCATATAATAGCTAAAAACAATGCCCAAGTTCGGCAAGTCCGGAAAAAATAAAAAATTTCGGACCGAACCCGGCCCGAATGAATTTCTACAGAACATTGATCTTTACTCTTACGGAAGAGTTTTGACCAAAATACTTGTCTTAGTCTTTTTTTTCATATTTATAGTCTCCAATTATGCAGAAGTGCCGTAGCTGCAATATTTATGCTTTGAATGAACCTTTGTTAGTTGTATGTAAATGTTTTAGTTATCATTAGTATTATTATTCCATATTCCATGTAATGGAAATATAAAAATCTAAAAAAAAATGGTATATGGTAAAAGTAAAATCCTCTAAGACGGAAATGCATTGGAAAGAGAAAAATACGTTCCCTTTTTAGCAGGTGTAAATCAAAATAATAATATCACAAATTTTTTTAAATTCTTAGTTCGTTTTCCCAATCTCATAACAAATATATCTACGAATAGGTTTGATAACGGAATTTCCTTTGGATATAGGTTTGTTAAGGAATGAGTGCGCTCCTGGAGGTGAAAGGTGGAACTAATATATTTTACAGAGCGTGCGTAGCTTGCTTTCTATTTGGTGAAGCAAAGTGCAGCGAGCCGAGTAGGAGGCTCTTATAGATCAATATTGGGCTCTTAATTGAGTGGTGGTTACCATTATTTCCAAATAAAAATTTCCGAAAATTTCTTAAATTGATATATGTATCTCCACCCGTCGGACAATATATCTACGGATTGATTGAAAATCGGAGTATCGTTCAGATTTATGTTTGTTTACGAAAGTGTTCTCAGCATGGTGACGGAATGTGGAACTGAAACATTCAGCAAAGCGTGTATAGCACGCCTTCTATAACCGGCCGCGTGGCCAATCCGCGTGGAATATCCTTGTCGGATATTCCACGAACCATAATGCGCCCCGTGGCTGTGGAAAGTTTATCTAAAGTACTTTGTAGCACGTGATGGTTCAGATATTTAGTTTGTAGCTAGTGTTAAGTTAGAATTTGGTTACGGTTACGTAAAAGTTAGGTTGCGATTAGGTTACAATTACGTTACGGTTAGTCTTAGAATATATATAATTTCCGGTTAGGTTACAATTAGGTTACATTTAGGTCACAGTCAAGTTACAGTTAGGTTAAGGATAAGTTGCAGTTAGATTAAGGTTAGATTACGGATAGGTTACGATAAGGTGGTTACATTACTAGGTTACATTTATGTAATATTTAAATTACGGTTAGGTAATGATTATGCTGCAGTTAGGTTACAGGCAAGTTAAAGTTACGGTACAATTAGTTTATGGTTAGGATTTTGTCCACAGAATGCACATTACGCATGCTTTGATTAAAAATACATACATTTATTTCTGTACAATGTCTCTGAAATTATAACACTGTATACTAACATTTTAGCTAATCATCGAGAATCGATTTCATTCACGGTATAGTCGGATTCAAGAGTGATATAATTAATTATGTAACTTAACAGTGATTTTTACGGATAAATATTAACACTTTAACCCCATGCGGCGCAGTGGTATACCTATGAAACCACTTAATTTTCATTCCCAAACACCACATTGGCACCGGAATTTTAGTTAAAAAAATCCAGTTTATTGAATGCGTGAAACGTAGCTTTTTCTTATTCACATTTAAAGTTGTTTTCAAATTCAGTCATTAATTTCAGTGTCAGTCATTAATTTCAACACTTAAGCAAAGACTTTGCTCTACACCGCAAAGGGTTAACACGAAAACCTCGCAATTAGACACATATTCTCCCCCACGTTTCCCATTGCATTCATTTTGAGTATTTTTACAGCTAAATATTAGTTGTTTGCTTCTTTTAACCGATTTTTCCCACAGTCAGCGGTCACGTATTTCAGATAATGTATTTTCACATATTTCGAATTAAAGATAAAATCATACTAATTTCAAGTTCATTTAACGTTATTATTACAGACACGGTCAACGCTGGGTGGGTCAGCTAGTGTTTAATATATTTTTTCTCGCGTATTACTGCATTCATTTTGCTGTGATGAACAATTTAAAAGATGTTTAAAAGAAATTTTCAGTTTTCAGTTTAAAGTTTAAAAGGTTCCGTCATAGGCATGTTTTTTTTTTCTCATATGTTTTTTAACTTTATTATAATACACCTAGAAATCTACGATTCTTCAAAAAGAATAAATTCTAATGTTTAATTGTAGAATAATGACGAATTAAAAGTATATGTTTTTTTTTTTTTTTTTTTGCAAAAGTTTTTGGACCAAGCCAAATTTTACTGATTTTTGAACAGACTTTGCCACGTAAAGAAAGGATTTTCATACAGGATGATTCAGTCGGAACTGATTAATTTGGCCCTTGAGGACTAGGTAGCATGAAATCAGTCTCGGCTTCGTACGGAAAAAATAAGTTACGAATGCCATTAATGAAAATTGCCCAGTTCAGATCTTTACTATGTATATCCATGATGGGTAAGTATTACGGTTACGGATACTAGTTTTCTTTGCATGCGTATATCTAGGCTGTTTGTGTGGCCAATCCTGAAGATATGAATAACAGTAGATTGACCTCAAGTTCTAGATAGTTTATAATTTTTTAAACGAAATATAAAAATTAGATCTTTCACTTATCAAGAAATATATATGAGGAGCCCAGAAGCCAAGGGGTATAAGTGACAAAATTGAAAAAAATGAGTTAAGTGCACAGGCTATCTGGAAATAAGTCTACTTATTTGTAGGTAAAGAGTTATGAGTGATTTTTTAATTATGCACTGAGTTTTAAGGGTCAGTTACTTAACCTCTTTCCCGAAACCGTGAACGCGTGGAGGCCAAGGGGTATAAGTGCAGGTGTATTCATTAACATCTATATAGCTAAAGCGCGACCAACGACATGCAAGGCTAGTTCATGACTCAGAAAACGCCCAGGAATTTGATCATTTTTAACCGTCTATTGTTATAAAAACACGATCATATGCCAATTTGTACCAATCACAGTTTAAAATTATTTACACCGTGTGACGTTTTAAACCATATGAACTGGAGTTGTATGTCTTTTTTCAAAATGTTTTTCGTCAGTTTTTTTTTTCTGTTTAGAATTTGCTTTTTAATGCATTAAATATTACATTAAGTAAATGCAAACTGTTAACAAGTAAGAAAAATCAAACATTAAAAATAGATTCTGAAACACTTTCCAAGATTTCCTGAAATCTTTAAAAAAATTTCGCAATTTAAGGTAATAAAGTGTTATTGTCCATAGAAAAGTATGTATTTTAATACTTTTGAACAGCCCTGTGTTTGATCTGTCGGTTATATACATACTGTATAATAGAAAAAACTAATTTAGGAAAAAAATGCGTAACAGTTTGAAATTTCTCTTTCAGCATTTTGTACTAATCGATGGAAAAATACTTGCATACTTTTGTTCACCTCTGGAGTTTACCTAGAACCTGTATTATACGCCAGTATTTAGATAAAATTTAGTTCCAAGTAAAACATTCTTAAGACTACTGAAATAATATTTCAAGAAATTATCATCCATAGATGACCATGTGTAAAATTCTGTGTATTGCCCTGTATATCATTTTATCTGTATTCTACAAACATTTCTGATTAAACGGAATGAAATTCATCATAAAAATACATAACTTATTTTTAAAAATCTTTAAGTAAATTATATTCATATTCAGTAACTTTACCAGATTTTTTGTGTAGCCCTGTATATCAAAAAAGCATTTATACATGCCTTGTAATATGTATAAATTTAGTGAAACTTAAAAGCGCAATCTTTTGTGTGTCCCTGTAAATGCTGTGAACTTCATGTTAAGCGCGATATAACTTATATTAAATCTCATGAATGTATATCAATTTTATTATACATAAAAAGTTTAATATAATTAAAATATGTTGCAAACAATTTCCACTTTCCCATTATGTAATTGAATTCTTTTGTGTGGCCCTGTAAATGAATATTGGCTTTTCTTTTCACCACATATTTTACAGAATGCGTATTTTAATGAACTTCCTAGATGAATATAAATTTTAATATATTTGACAGGGTGTAACACCTTTAAGAAACGATTTTTTTCCCATAGTCCGTAATGAAACGAAAAACTTTTGACTGTCCCTGTAAATAAATTAATCATGCTATAAACTTTATTTGAAATAGGGTTCGTGCTAGGATAAACGTAAATAATTTAAAAAAAAAAATTCAGCGCAATTCGAGTATATTTACAAGAGTTAGAGCGCGAGCCGGGTGGCCAGACAGACAAACGGACAGACAAACTGAAAATATATTAATTTTTTTACCTTTGTTAGACAATGTTAGAAAATTTCAATTTTTTCAAAACTTATAATAAAATTTTAAATCTTATGTTAGAATAAAGTTGTTTCATCATGTGTATCAACTTTGATCTTAAATTTATCGTATCCTCATTTTTTTATTTCATATTTTTTTCCTTTTTAGAACTTTTATTAAAACAAAGTTTTGTCCATTAATTTCTTTATATCAACATTGTTCTTCATTTTTTATAAATTTATCTTTTTATTTCATATTTTTTTTATTTCTTGTATTAATTCGGCACTTGTACCCTTTGGCTTCCAAGCAGTTTTCATTACTGCTTGGAAACCAAAGGGTACAAGTGCCGAATGCTGATAAATATTGCTTAGTTATACATTTAAAACAAAATTTAATCGGCGGTTTTTCTAAACAACTATTGAAATAAGAGTTCAAAGAACATTAAGAAATAAGCAAAAGATTCCTATCTCAATTCATTCAATTACAATTGATGCTTAACTTTGAACTCAATTTACTCGAAATCTAAAATATGTCACTTGTACCCCTTGGCTTCTGAGGTCCTCGTATATATTTAACAATTCTTGAAAACTAGAAACCTGTTCAGTAATTCTTATATATATATATATACAGGAATAAAAATTTCTATAGAAGATCCCATAAAAAATCACTTCAAAGAGTTTTCTTAAGGAGTTCTACCGTATCATTTATCTATTTCTGCAAAGCCCTTTCACTTTAACTGTCCTTTGAGTCAAAAACGATCAAAATTTCTTTTTAACTAAATCTATAACATTCATTTTGATATATATAAAAATATTTTATTTTGGTTTAAATAAAAATAATTCATGTTATTTCATGGTTCGTACACTGCTCGACATTTTATACTGTCTTATATTTCTTGAGAATGTTTATATATATATATAACAAATAAAACTCGAAAAATCATACAAAAAATGTTCTTGAAAAGTTATTCTTACGGCGTTTTGTTTTATCATTCATACGTTTATATAAAATATTTTAAAGCGAACTATTCTTTAGTGAGTAAAAACTATACAAATATATTTTTTCAACAAAACATCTAAAGTAGGATTAAAAAAGTCTTCTTCTCCGAGAAGTTATTTATAAACGAAATTTTGATAAAAATATTTAATACGGTTCAACTGAAAATATTTGTATAATTAAAATAAAAAACTGTTTCTTTTCTTTTTTATTATAAAGAAATAGCAAAGGAAGGTATAAATTGTCTGTCTATCCTATACATATACAGTGGTTGTCAAAAATGCGGACATTTTTTGAAAGTTTCATGTTTTTCGACTTTGTGTGATTGTAGAATATATTAATTTTCCCTTAAATACAAACGTTTATATATAAAATTGAAGGTAATTTAATGTAGAATTTACTAATGAAGACAGTATTAGAATATCTGTATTACAAAAAAAATGTTATGCAACTGATAGTAAAATCTATCTTATATTTGCATTTTTTAAAGTGATACTTACACTATCAATACTTAGTAGGATAACACTTATTTTTTAAGACAGCTTCACAGCTTCTTTTCATCGAGTGAACGAGTGTTTAGAGTTCATCTTTCGTAATCACATGGTTCCAAGAATCAATTACAGTCGAACTCCGTTATAGCGAACCTGGTTTATAATGAACTCCCGGTTATAACGAACGAAAATTTTGGTCCCACCGTTTTCCTATTCTATTTAATACTATTTTATCCTTTTATAATGGACCTCCAAAATCTTAAGAATCGGTTATAACGAACTTTTTTTCTAGTCGATCATGATTTTTTTTTTCTCTTTTTACTTTTCCGCTGATCTGAAAAAAGGTTTTCGACTCTAATTTTATAAGAAAATGCATGCCGTCTAATAAAACATGGTGACAATTAATGATACGTCTTTTTATTAAAGAGTAGTAAGACCTGCATTCTTTCAGTTTTACGGTAGCAATTATGAAGGTGTGATCACGACCACCCGTCAGTTATTTTCCATAACTCCTGTCATAGCAATTCAGTAACGCATTTAAGCTAACTTATTTAACTAATGTATTTAAGAATAATTCGAGGTATGGCAGCATTGAAACGAACTTCTTCTTTGAAGCAAGTGATAATCAAATGTTTTTTCCTTGCATTATACTCTCTAGAGCTCACAAGTTGATTAAAAATGGAAAATTTAATTAATAAAAAAGTAAACAATAAAAATAAAAATAAAACGATTTTTAACGCGTCAATATTTAATGTTAGTCATCCTAAGCCTGGATAAAATGTTAAGATTTTAGATTAGTCAGGATCATTCCTTAAATTGTTTTGCTCATTTATCGTAACATTTATCCGAGCTAGGGTTGATCTCGAATTTTTACATAATCAACGCTATACTATATTTCTACTTGTCTTTCTTTTTAGTTAAATTATTTAGAATTGTGCGTGTTTAATAATCAATTTAATTCATTAATGATCATATCTAATAGAATTTACGATTTTTTTCATAATACATCATTATTGAACATATAGGTATCAGATATTTATATACATATTTTGTAAACTCTAACATTTTTTAACGGTTCGGATATAGCGAACAAAAACTTCGGTCCCTTGAAGTTCGTTATAACGGGGTTCGACTAGCTTCAATAAGTTGTCTTTTATTGAATGGACATTTTTTTCGTACAAGAATTTTTAAGCGTCGCCACAAATATTCAATTGGATTGAGATCAGGGTTGTTTCCTGCGGCCATGGTAATATATCTATGATTTTATTTTGAAGCCATGCTGTGCATAACCATGCTGCGTGTTTACTGTTACTGTGTAGCATAGAGCTGAATTCTGCTGAAAAATAAATGGTGAGTTGTCGGGGAAGAGATCCCTCATGGAAGATATCAATTTTGGTTCCAGGACAGTTTCGATGTATCTTTTGGCATTCAGGATGCCATCAATCACTTGAATTCGGCCTACACCATCTGCAGACATACATGCCCTAATCATGACATTTGTTGGGTTTTTTGTAGTTGCTTCAACGCAATCAGGATGAAGTGCTTCTCCTACTCTACGTCTCATGTATTTTCTACCATCACTACCAAAGAGCGATATTTTACTCTCATCGCTCCAGATTACTTGCTTCCATTGATTTTCTGACCCTTCAATGTGTTCTTTTCCCCCAATTAGCTCATTTTTGTGTTGCTTTTGATTTAAAATGGTTTTTTCCTTGGAATTCTAGCTTGTAGCCCAAATCCTGATGACCTTCTTCTCATTGTTCTTAAACTTACTGCAATACCCGCCGCATTCATTTCACATCTAATGGCACCTGATGAAATTTTTCTATCTTGAAAGCATAGATGTTTAATTTTTCTATCGGCAGTAGCACTTGTGCTTTTTTGCGGCCTGATTTGGCCTTATTTTCCACTGATTTCGTTTTTTCATAACGTAAACAGAACTTTCGTACACCAGAACAAGTCACTGAACTACCAACTTGTCTTGCAATTTCAGCATACGAAAGGCCATTATCTCTCAGTATGACATTTCGGCTTCTTTTGTAGATGTCCAATTAGTTCTTCTTATTGATGACATTGTTTAAAATTTGTTTAATTAAAAAAAGGGCTTTAATTATTCAAAAACAGCAATACTCTATTTAATTGTTCTAGTATGCATCATTCCGCAAAATATTTCCACAACAATAACTCTTTTACCATCCAAATAACCTAAACTATAGTTACAGACATTTGATTGGTCATTGAACAGTGTTTGTGATTGGTTAGTACGCTTTTATTACAAAACACGTCCTTATTCAAAACGATTTGTGTTTGTTTGTTCTACTAAAATGAGCCTTACTTTTAATGCATAACTTTTTTTGTTATGGGTCATTCTCAGATAAAGGAAAATTCTGGCTTCGATAAAATTACTAGACTCTAATATTTTAACTCTTGATTTCTGACTCAAATTAAACCAGACATTTAAGAAATGGGAATTTTTGCTAAGGAATAGCAATGACATTTTAAAAAAGTCTACAGTTGTCATTAATATGACTTTGAAATCATAAATATAATACACCATGATAATGAGCATGGTAATGATATTTTTAACGTTAACCCTATTTTAGAACTAAACTATAACAATTTAAAACTTATAGAGTATTTATTCAGAAAGCAGTCCCAAACTGTCTTTATAATTGATTGTGTAAAGTTAAATTTCTGAATAAGCATTTCAACAATAAGGAGCTTCGTAATGACACATGTTAAGTACACATGCTATAATTTTGGAACAAAATCCATAAATTGAAGTAGTTCTTGCATAATTAATTAAAAATAGATGCCACGGCTCGTAAGAAGATATGGAACTATACAATTTAAGAGAATTTCCATATAAAAATAGCATATAGGGGAAAATTAAATGAAGAATTAATGTGGAGCAACGTAATAACAGTTAATGCTAGGGACAAACTTTAAATAAGTATAATCAATGAAAATGTTTTCTGTTTTGTGTAAGGTGTAAGGTGTTAAATTTATGAAAAATAGAAACATCAAATATACCCATATAATCATTACTTTTGTTTTAAAGCTTTCCAAATCTTAACAATAAAAGTTTGAATTCAAAAATTTTAATTTTGGGACAAGCCATGGTAATGACATTTGCAACTTTACAGTTTTTTTGGATATTGAAATTATTTTTATTTTCATATTTAAGCTTGTGCACAATGTAGTATTAAAACAGAAATGTTCACAAAAAATGCAAACATTCATAGCTGACTTGATTAATTCACATTTTTTAGACAAGGACATAAAATTTCCCTTTATCAGAGAACCCATATACAGATATTGTAACACTGTTTTTATTATTAAATTTTACACTAAATTATCTTCAATTTGATATATAAACGTTTGTATTTAAGTGAAAATTAATATAGCCTACAAGCACATAAATTTTAAAAACATGAAACTTTCAAAAAATGTCCAAACTTTTGGCCACCACTGTAGGTTTAAAATGAGTAACCAAGTCAAACATCCGTAAAATATTTTTAATGCAATAAAGCGTGTAAAATCTATTTTTTAAACATTTTTTGAACTGCTGCAAAAAAATTTTATTCCATTCTATACCCGTTTAAAACCTGAAGAGTTTCGGTAGAAAATAAAAGTATTGGTCTTTGACCCTAATTAATCCGATCATATTTGATTGAAAAAAACTGTATAAAATGTTAGTGAAAATCCACACAATTTTGTATTTGAGGCTCGGGTTAAAATCACAAAAAAGAAGAAATTATTTCTTTTTTCCTTGGGATCGTGTACACAATTGTGCAGGTCAGATATTTATGGTTATAGTTTTGTATGTTATCTTAATGTTACGTGCATCTATACATTAGAATAGTTATAGAATGTTTGTATATTTGAAAACTTGTTAAAGTTAATACACTGTTAAAAAGGATAAATATCTGATATCTTTAGAAAATATGTAGGTAATTTCCCCCAAAAATCGGAAGAAAGTCTGACGGCAATTGGCTCATTCTGCAGATATTTTTAAGAGTATTTTACAAAATTCTGAAGATATTTTAAAAGTAAAACTACATCTGCATAATTTCTTTAGATATCCGTAGAATTAATGAAGAAAGTGGAAATTTCTTCAGATTTCTTAAGATTATTTTTAGTGGAGTAATCTACTAATATATAATGTAACCACATACAATAAAATCATTCAATATGTTCTTCCGAGATACCCACAATTATAAAAAGCGCTCTATTACATTATATTACATTTTCTAAATAGTGCTTTGGATTAGATTATATAATCTGTTTTGGATACCACACACATAACAATTTGTGTGGTATCCAAATTTGATCATACTGTTGCAGCTGAAAAGATTTCAGTAAGAACACAGCGGATCTTAATTGTAATCTGTTCCGTTTAACTTTTTTTTTCTTTTTTGAAAACTTTATACACTTAAGACTCATTTCATTAAACTCCACGAGATCACCATTAACTATTCTTAGCGATAAAGTTTGCTATGATTATATGTTATTTTTTTCGTGAATGCTTAAAATTCATTTATAATGAAATTTTCTTGTATGGGATTTTGTTGTAAAATGACGATACTGTCCAATTGAGACTGTTACAAATTGTCCACTCGAGAACATTATAGCCTACGTCCTCAGGATCACTAAAATCCATTCACTATAAAAAATTGTTATGATGAAATTACCTTTTGTTAATACTGATTTTATTGATGATGCAAAAAATTTCTTTGTAATTAATTTTTTGCTTTAGAAGGCCTGACAACTGCAAAGTTACTTGACTGCTACACTTTGTCGTCAGTAAACCTCTACATTCTTAATCCCTCATCGTTGATTTTTCCTACTTTTTAAACTTATTTAATCGACTGTAGTTTTCATGCTGATACATATTCTAATTTCTTTTCTTTATTTCATTTTTGTTATTCCTTGTTTTACTGAAATTTCATTATGAATTTCGATTAAAAGTAGATAGTACATTGCTCTCCCGTAATTTCTACTTATTTATTATATTTTCTGTTATTTCTTTCAGCTGATTGATATGCTAAGCGACAAGCTTCTTTTATCGTTCCTCTAAATAATTGTCTTTGCATATCAATTAAGTAAAATACAATTTCTGCTTCTCCTAATTAGCATGCTAAGAGAGACAGCTTCTGTAGCGTTACTTCAAATTATCTTCATTGCATGCCAAATTATAAGATGCAATTTCTATTTTTTTACATCGCTATAAAGATTAACAAGAAATTTCCTTTCCTGCTGCTTTATATTTTACAGCGTATGATGTTTTTTATATATTTTTTTCATCATTCAATCTATTTAGAATAGAAATTGTCTTTTAAAATATTTCGAAAGTACTTTGGATCGCCATTTTATCGAGATAACAGTTCTGATTCTAAGAAATGCCACGGTATTGTTTGCGCTTTCCTTCTGGGCGTTTTTTTACAATAACTCATAAAGTACTGATTATACACAAATTTACACAAATATTATTGATAAATTTACATACGAACGGCAGCAAATGAGGTCAAAACCATACCTTAAATTCTGTAGGATTCGGCGCGATTTCTGCTACAGTATCACAATTTTCTTTCAAGGGGTTATCCATAATAATCACGTGTTTCAAAACATAATCCTTTCCTTTTTCCATTCTGTAATCTTTTTTGAATGAAATTACTTCGTAAAATCCTAAAAATGTACTTAGGATTGCCGTTTTATCGAAATAACAATTCTGATTGTAAAGTTCTACGGTATAGTCCGAACATTTTCTACTGTTATCTTTAATTATTACAGCAACCTTATTATTAATACATAAATGTATACAATAAATATTGGTAAATTCGTATACGATCTTGTAATATAGAAAGCTACAATCATGCCTTAACTTCTGTGAAAATCAGGTGCTATTCTCTCTGCTATATTACAATTTTTTGCAAGGCATTCTGCAGTGTTTTATATGCACTGCGTCTATAGTATAACACTCGTATTAGTTCGATGAAAAAGTAAAAAATACAAAAAGATAGGTACCGTAAAATGGGGTGAATTGGAACACGTTTCAACTTTTACGTTAAAAAAAGGCAACAACTGATTTTTTAATTTTTTTTATTTTTCTACTAGAAACTTCGGTCTTGTTTTGTTCTTTATTTTTAAGAAGAAAACGAAACATTTTTACTGTTTATATATATATTATTTATTTTTTTAATGGTATTCCGATTCACCCGGCAGATAGGGGTGAATCGGAACAAATGTTATAATCTTTATTTATTCAGATTCAAACTTTAATAGGGTTAATAAAAACAGGTAATATTGATAAGGGAGGAATAGAAACGTGTAGTTACTGTGAAACCAAGCCTTTATTTTTATATATGCAAATACAGATATGCCTTTTTAAAAATGAAAAAAAACTTTGAAATCAAGAAAAATTAAAATTTATTGTAAGAAATTATATTCGAATTGCAGAAGTAGAATTTAATACAAATTTATAAATGTTATGTGTTATCCTTTACTAGTAGTCATTGGGTAAGTGAATCTATCGAGTAGCCCCAATCGCTGCATGTATTAACACGATCTACTAATGCGCCCTCATCCCCAGACTTTAGTACTGTTTGCATCCTTCTCTTTTTTAATTGGTTTTTCATTTTGAAATGATTGTGTAATGTTGTGTATGTTAGAGAATAATTCTGTGCAGTTTGTCTAATTTGCTATTTTTAAATTCTTTTTATTGTGTGTTCCATGTCTGTTGGATTAGGCGTTGACATTTTTGTTTAACCAAGTAATTTCTTGGCACCTTTAAACTCTTCAAGTAATTAGAACAAACAAAATATTGTTAAAATACGTATTTATACATATATTTTCAGATATTACATGAAACTATTACTGTATAGAAAAATAAATTATTAGAGAAAACGTGTTCCGATTCACCCCGTAAATCTTAAACCTCTGATGTTAGAAACCATTTTTCATGTTTTCATTATGTAGTTTAGGAATAAGTAGAATTTAATACAGCATATCGTTTACAGGTCTATCATTAATTAAAAATCCACTCTCTTAGGTTTAGATTACGAAAAGTACTGTAGTTACATACAAAGTTTTGAAGACGATGAAAAAATTAGGTTTTTGAGGGTCCTCTTGAAGTTTTTTTATATACCCCAGTAGTGGTACCAACATGTCAAAACTGAATTTCCCAACTCTTAATGTTATTACCTTCTTATAAAAAATTGGCAACTAAAAATATCATCACATACATTTATAAATAATTTATTTGTATGACCGAGAAGTTTCGTTCCTATTCACCCCACTGTTCCTATTCACCCCATTTTACGGTGCATTTACATTAATTTTCGGGTATTTCTCTGGGATCATTTTGTTTTCTTTTTTCTAAATATAAATTAAAATTTAGATGCTACCTCTGTCTGATTGATTTTTGTTTAAATACGTACCGTAAACCAGGGTTACTTTGTCACGTTTCAGACATGTCTTTGATCTAAAAAAATACAGGCTTATCGACCTAACGATTCCCTTCAACATCAAAGACGATTCAAATGAAAACGAGAAGTTTTGTAAAAATAATATATTAAAAATTGTGCGACAAAGTGACCTTGGGTTTGGGGTAACTTTGTCACCTAATAACAAATACATTTTAAATGCTAGCAATAGGCGATTTGTGACAAATTAACTTCAGATATCGATACAAAATAAAAAAATTGCAACCCTTTGACCACCTAGGGATATTTGAACTATTCGATTTTACGATTTATTGCAAAAGATATGATTTTCCCATTTTTTCATGCAAAACAATTATTAAAACAAACATTTTTAAATTAGCCTCTTTTTATTACTTAAATGAGCATTATGAAGTAGAAAAGAACAAAACGGTGCAAACAACACTTAAAATATATAATGTGTATTAACAAATGGTCTAACTTAAAAAAAATCCACAATTCCCAAGCTGTTGGAAATCAATTTCTCTTCTTCATGATTAAGGATTCTTGGACGACCCACAGACTTTGTGTGTCTTCCGAGGCACTTATTGAGAAAAGTAGAATGTGTTATTTTGAATGTTCCTGCAGCTAGTTTTTTTTTTCTCATGCCATTTTCGACCACTGCATTTGCCACATTATCTTCAGTGTAATTAAAACAATGCTGGGCACCTGGTGTCTTTTTGAATGTCTTGATTTTTCACATATTGCCTTAGACCTGTAAGAAAAGCGAGAATTAACCTCATTAATAAAACACATGAATAAACATACATAAAAAACAATAAATCCCATTACCTACGAAGTGACAAATTTACCTTGGTTTATAGTATGTTATACTAAATTCGACGCAAGTTTTATTTAGAAAATAATAATATATTTCAGTTATGTGTGTTTCTGACATACGGAGAATCTCAGAACACTATTTTTCTTTTGCATATGTTAGCATATGAAAAATACAGTAGAGTATATTAAAATGTAATTCATTGTTATAAAGATCTTTCGTTATTAATAACATTTAAATAATAATCAAGCAAAATTCGAATATTCATGATCGTCTTTGTTGATTATTAATTACTTACATTTGATTTCATCCTTTGTCAAATCTTAATCATACAAACTTTTATAAATATCGATAATTCTTTTTTTTTTTTTTTTTTTTTTACAAACCGAAGAAAATTTAATAAAACATATTTTTTCCTTTTAATGACTGACTCAGCCTAATAAAAACAAAATAGGTAAACAATGAAGATGAACAAAACAAAGACGTCCTTGAAAACTATAAGTTCCTGTAGTTCCCGGGTGCTGTAGGCCCACAATTGATGTTTATGAACGATAATACGAAGCCACACATAGCGCATATTGTTCATGATTTTCTGAAAGAAAATTATATTTGCCGTATGAATTGACCTTCGAGGTCTTCACGCTTCAATCCAATTGAACATGCTTGGGATTGTCTAGAAAGAACCATTGCGCAGCGTAACCCCCCCCCCCTCTTTCCAAGGACCCGCCAGTAGTTAAAAACCGTGTATTTAGAAGAACTGGCTTTGTTGTAAAAACATTTATTGACACCCTCCAAAACAGTTTGAGAGCTCATTGTGTGACTCGTATAGCATTGCACGATGGTCACAGACCACATTAGACATATTTTTCCCGATATAAATGCTTTATTTCTAATTCATAATTTAACCCTTTTTAATAAACATAAGTTTATCAAAACTGTCACTTTTTCATAATTCACAATTAAATATTTTTCCATATCGTTATGTTCCTATATTCTTTCTCTAACTGTAAAAGATCTTTGTGGCAAATGTTATGGCAACACAGTGAATAGATCATAATTTCATCGATTATATGTTTGTGACTTTAATTTTGGCGTATGAATGAATCAAACATATTATGAAACTCCTGAAATTACTTACTGTCTCTTACTAGTAAATAAGCATTACTATTTTCAGTCTATTAGTCTTCTAGATTCAATGTTAATTATTTCGCATTGAAAAAAAAGAATGGGATTAATACTGGACCAACACCAAATTATGGGAATTAGTTTTATTTCTTTATTTTATCCCATCGTAGCTACCCCAACAGACACGAATCTTTTAATAAAACAATCTTTGCAATATACGTGTACGAGCTTCTAGGGATGCATATTTCACAGAAACTTGATGAAATTTGAGATTTAAGTATTTTAAGGTAAATGGTTTGGACTAAGGAGCACTACAACAATTATTGTAATGATTAAATAACAAAATTTTGAAAATTTTAGAAATCAATTCTGATTTTTTGTTAGATCGCAAAATGATATTCAAAGTGAAAAACCAATAAAGACGTTAACAACTGCAACCTAAAGCAAACCGAAGAGGGAACTTTCAGAACAATAAACGTAAACAGACAGATTGCAAGGACATGAATATCCAATACCTCTATGGTTACCCAAATATCTATGCCACGAATGTTTTTTTGCCTATTAGAGAGTTATTAAAGTTATCCAAGGAATGCATTTGGAATACATAAATTTTATCTGACATGATAACCACCAATAAGTGGGAGATTCTACATAATTTTCATATGATGATTTATTTTTACCCACAAGCATCCGCATTTCATGGCCCATCGCATGCAAGAGATTATGATTCTCTGTTATCCAATAAAGAATCATGCTCGGTTAAATTCATGATTTTATGTTCAAGCAATTTGTTACCTCCGTTTAAAAATTTTTTAATCTATGCTCATTTTATGCTCATTTGTTAGGCTCTTCTTAATGGTTTCTCACGGATGCTTTTTTAGAGCTGTAGCTGGCATGTTAATCACCTTTAAATATTTTTACTGTTGAGATCATTTTGCGATGAAAAAAGTGAGTGTTGCCATTTTGAACTTTGTAATTTTTGTCACTGTATCCGTAACTATGAGAGCTCTTTTGTTCTTCACTTCGCAATCAAGAGCATACTAAATCATATGTACTGTGACGTATTGAAATAAATCCAGGATTACTTTTGGCAAAGCTTTATTTACAGCAACACACAGCACAGCAAAACAGAAGAAAATTAGAATTGGAAAAAATATATAGACGTTTCAAATAAGAGCACATTATGTACTCTGTCCGCAGCTGTTTCACAGTTGCGCGTGGGTTTTGGGCCTTTTCACAGTTATGACAATCAGACGATGGCCGTAACGGACTTCACTTTGTTACGGGGCAATATGCGCCCCGGCTGGCGAGCTAGGTCGACTCACTTCAGAGTCAAAACCAAAAATCCTCTCTTGAACCTCTTTGAAATTGCATAGATATAAAGCAGTTTTCTTTGAAAATCGCCGATCATTAAGAGGGTAAATCAGACAGCTCAAGTAGTGTAGATTTATTATATTCAAACTGTCTAACGTTAAATTCTTGGTCTGAAATACGATTTTTATTACGTCAGTTGGAGAGGTTTCAAGTGGAATTTATTGCTTAGATAATTGGAAAGTTGAAGTTTTATTATACACAAATGTATCGTACTTGTCAGAGGGTATTTACACGTGCTAACATCTGCCTTTATTGACAGTGTGCTAATGAGGATATTCAGAACGTTACAGTCCTCCCCTCTTAGCAAGAATTTTTCTTAAGGGAAAAATTCATATATAAAGGGTTAGTCAACAAACAAAAAGATCTTGAGTTAATCTGCATTTGCTGGCAAACAGCCTTAACCCAATTTAAAATTTAACTTTAAATTTTGAGAAAAAAAAACCTTTAAACATAATGAACACAAGTACCCATAAGGAAAGTTCACAATTAAGTACAATATACACATGTTTTACAATTATATTTCAATATAAACAACCAGAACTTTCTTATGGAAAGATTTTATGCAATTGCAAACATTTCTAACTTTGCTACTTCAAATATAAAAACACAAACACATATTATAGTTGCATAATTTCTTAAACAATACTGTACAAAATAATAGAATATCAATATAAAAATGTTCAATATAAAAAGTTTTTTACTCTTTTTTCTCTAGCATTTCTGCTCTACTCAAACCATCCGCATTTTTGTTTTTTTTGCCTGCTCTAAGAATTATTTCAAACTCGTAGGGTTGTAAGGCTAAAGCCCATCTCATAAGTCTCGGATTAGAACAAGCATTTGATCTCAACCAGCGTAAGGGATTGTGATCTGTAAATACTTTGAACTTCATACCGTCCAAATAGTAATGCAATTTCTTTATTGCAAAGATTATACTCAGACATTCGCGTTCAGTAGTACTGTACCGTTTTTCCGCTTCTGAGAACTTTTTGCTTAAATAAAGAACTGGATGTTCTTCACCTGTTCTATCATCCTCTTGACTTAATATAACTCCCATGCCTCGGTTTGAAGCGTCCGTTTGAACTAAAAATTCTTTTTTAAAGTTCGGTGCATGCAAAACTGGCGTATCTGTTAAACTCTTTTTTAACCTGCGGAATGCTTCTTCGCATTCAGCTGTCCAAGTGATTTCGCCCTTTTTTGTTTTCCCTTTTAGCGCGTCCGTTAAAGGCGCAGCTATTATCGAATAGTTTTGGATATACCTGCTATAATATCCGGCTAAACCTAAGAAAGCGCGTATCTGCGTTTTCGTTTTAGGGGTCGGAAAGTTTTTAACACTTTCTACTTTTGCTTCCGCGGGAGATCTTGTACCGGTTCCTACAATATGCCCCAAATACTTGACATGGTTTTGCGCAAACTTGCACTTTGAAAGTTTTATTTTCAAATTTGCCTTTTCAATTCTCTCCAAAACCAAACTTATATGTTGTAAATGATCTACCCAAGTATTTGAAAATATAGCAACATCGTCTAAGTATGGAACAGCAAATTCCTCGAATTCTCTCAGTAACTCGGACATGAGTTTACTAAAGAAATAGGGAGCATTTTTTAAACCGAAACTCATTCTTAAACATTTAAAAGTACCAAAGGTTGTACAGAAAGCAGCGTACCGTTGGGCTCTTGGACTTAAAGGGATTTTCCAGTACCCCTTAGCTAGATCTAAGACCGTTATAAATTTAGCAGATGATACTTTCTCAACTCTTTCTTCGATATTCGGAAGAGAAAAATATTCGGTTCTAATGATCCTATTTAAGCGACGATAATCAACGCATGGCCGGGGATCTTTTCCGGGAGTTTCTACCAACATCATCGGAGAAGTGTAGTCTGACTCTCCTACCTCTATAATACCTAACTTTAACATTTCCTGGATTTCATCTTTTAAAATATCAGTCTGTCTTTGAGAGAATCTATACGGTTTTGACCTAATCGGAGTATCGCTATCAAGAATGGTGCTCAACTAAGTCTGTAAGACCAGGGTTGTTAGAAAAGCACTTTGAAAATCTATTTAACACCTCATGCAATTGATTTATCTGACTTTTGCTCAATAGATTTTCTAAATCACTGCTACGAATTACTTCCTCAAAATCATATACCATAGGACCATTCTCTAGATACGGAATCTCTAAGTCTTGGTCTTCCAATGATTTAGGATAAATCTCGAAGTCTAGTAGATTCACATGCTCCGGTCGCGTATAATATGGTTTTAACATATTTACGTGATATATTTGGGTCTTTTCTTTTTTTCCCGGTATTTCGACAACATATTTCATTTCCGAAATTTTACTTTTTACTGTCCCAAGACCAATCCATTGAACTGATAATTTATTTGGTCTCGATGTCGCCAAGACTAAAACTAAGTCACCCTCTTTAAATTCTCGTTTGATAGCATTTTTGTCGTACCAATTCTTTCGTTTGACTTGTAAATCTTCCATTCGCGTAACTGCTATCTCACGACATCGCTTTAACCTGTTAATTAAATTGAACACATGTTCCGTAACTAAATCGTTTTCTAAAGGTGGCTCCAGCCATTTTTCCGCAATTAATGTTTCTGGTGTGCGTAAATTTTTTCCGTACACTAATTCTGATGGAGTGTATCCCGTACTCTCATGTGTTACAGTTCTGAGTGCTAACAGTATCGCTGGCAAATGCTTATCCCAGTCCGCTCCGGACTCTAAACATAACGCCCTCATAAGCCGTTTCATAGTTCTATGAAATCGTTCGACAGGATTACTTTGTGGGTGGTGAACAGAACTATGGCTTACCTTTATGCCGAATTTCTCTCGAAATTCTGTAGTTAATGCTGAGGTAAACGATTTTCCCTGATCACACTGTAACTCAGAAGGAAAACCTACGCGACAAAAAATGTCTAATAATGCCTCACTTACTTTCACGGAACTTAAATCTGTTAAGGGTATTGCCTCAGGATATTTCGATGCCATACACATCGCTGTTAAAATGTAACGGTTCCCATTTGTGGTCAGAGGTAACGGACCGCAAGCGTCAATGTTTAACTTGGAAAACACTTCCTGAATCACTGGTACTAATTTTAAGGGGGCTTTCTTTTTTTCATTTGGCCGCCCTGCTTTCTGACAGAAATCGCAAGAACGTACAAAATCTTCCATCTCCTTATTGCAATTTGGCCAGAAAAAATATCTATTTAACTTATCCTTGGATTTAGTACAACCCAAATGTGCCGACGTCCCTTCGTGACACAACGATTTTACCGCTTCCCTTAACGGCTTTGGAATTACCAGCAATCTCGTCACATTTCCAAATCGATCCTCGCGATTTTTCACTAGCAAATCATCTTTAATCGAATATACACGATTTGCATTTTCCCCGTTTGGTTTATCCAAACGGCTCCGCAATTCCCTTACTTCCGCGCACTTTTGTTGTGCATCGATAAAACCTTGTTTATCTATCTTCAATAACCCTAACTCTGGCGCTCCGGCCTCTAAAGCGGGAATTTCTATCGGTTCTTCTTCTACCGTCGGAACTAAAATCCCTGCTTCATCCTTCGACTCTCGATTGAACCCTTCTGAAACTTCCGTTTCAAGTTTTTCCTGCCGATCCCTTTCGGCAACTTTCTCCATGCGCTTTCCACGCGCTCTCGTTTGTACGGCATTTACCTGACCCACCGAAAAAAACTCATACCCCGTTTTTTCTTTAATCAATTCTGCCGTTTTGTTCCCTAGCAAATATCGATTTTGGTTCAAGTGGTTTCCACACACGGCCGCCTTTGTCCGTAATTTACCAAAATCTCCCGATTTTCTACAACTGCTAACGGTAGACAAACTAACTCCAAGCTTAAGGGTTGCTTAATCCATATTTGCTCGACGCAAAAATCATTTGGATTTATGTATTTCCGACAAACTAAATCCAACGTGGCTCCGGAATCTCTTAAGATTTCTATTCTATATCCATTTACAGTTCCCTGAAAAGTATAAGTTTCTAACAAATCTTCTCCTTTTTTTTCCTGGAGGTTGTTTACTGACCCTGAAGGTGGTTTTTTCTGCAATTTTGGGCACGAACTTTTTAGATGGTTTTCCGAATTGCAAATAAAACATTTTAATTTAACTCTCCTTTCGAATGCCCTGTCTCTATTTATATCCGCTTGTGTGTTAGTAACGCCAAAGGAGGGAGTATATCGGGGTTTACTTCCTCTAAATTTATCATCAATTTGCATACGAGTTTTTTCATGCTTATTATCTCTATTCTTCGGCGTCGACGCTCGAATGCTATCAAAACCATCAAGTAGTTCGGTAATTTCGGCCTCACTTTTAATTAACGGCCACTTATCTAAGAAGTGTTCTCTCATCTCTGGCTTAGCGCGTTTTTTGATTTGGTCTGCGATTAAAAGATCGGTGAGTTGCTCAAACGAATTTATTTCCAAACCTGCAAGCCATTCCTGCAAATAATTTCGTAACTCGAAACCGAAATCCTTCCATGTATCGCTCGGACGTTTGACGTGCTGTAAGAACTTAACTTTAAATGATTCTGCATTTAATTTATAACATTTTTAAAGAACTGATTTAATGTGATCATAATTCTCCGCTAAATCTTCGGCTTCTCTTGCTATAATCGTTACAATATCAATTGGCAATAAACTAATTAAGTGGGACACCCAGTTTTATTTATTAATTTTAGCTCTTTTAACTTGTCGTTCAAACAAAACCAAATACAAACTGATATCTGTTTTTTTGGGGTCGAATTCGGGTATTAGTTTTTTCAAATTTAATTCTGAAGGACGCGAATTAATGTCATTTGAATTTGATCCCGATGCGGGGATTCCTTTCTCTAATTTTAATTTTTCTAATTCAAAATTTAATTCTAACTCTTTCTGTCTCAACTCTCGTTCTTGTTCCATTTTTTTACATTCACGTTCGGCATTTTCTTTTCTTAATAATTCTTCGCGCTCTAAATTTCTTTGTCTAGCTAGTTCATGTTCCTTTCTCTCAGCCGCTTCCTGACTTTCTCTTAAAATATTATCATATATCTCGGATACAAAATCTTCATCGTAATCATCTGAATTCACAATTAAATTTTTTAATTGAGTCCTAGTTTCGGTACCCAGTCTAGGTATTTCCAGTTCATCGATTAATTTAATTACATCATCTTTCTTACCTTTGCCTAAGTACGCCATTTTAATAAAAAAAATTTTTACCTTATTCTACTTATAATTTTTAACAGAAATTTACATATAAAAATCAAAATGTACACATTTAATGCTGATTCTTTTATCAAAACTTTTAAAAGATATCAAAAAACATTTTTTTTTCTATATCTTTCTATATTTTTTTTGAATATTTATATCTATAGAAATTTTTCTTTTACATATAGACAAATTTGAACTATTAAAATAACTAAAAACAAATTTTAAATTTTACATACATAAAAATCAGAGGAGAAAAAAAAACATGATCTTTATACATATACATATATAAAAAAAATGCTTCCCTTATGTGTACTTGTACAATTTTTGAGTTTAACATTTACAACAAAAAAAATTTCTTCTATAAATATTTTTTTCTTTTTTTATATATATAAAAATTGTTTACTCAAGAACTTTTTGAAATGAAATGACTTACCCCATTTGAAGCCTTTATACCTCTCTAAATTTTTAATCCAAAAAGAAACCGGAAAATCACAATCTGTAAGCACTCACACAGAATTGCGCACAATCACCAAACACGGCACTAAAAACAACACTATTTCACTATTTTCTTTCCCGAAAGTAGGTCACAACAAAATCGCTCTTCTTCTTCTTTTTTATCAGCTGACAAGGGTCGAGGGTCAGAAAACCGTTTCACCCCACCTGCGAAGAACGACGTAATCCAGGGAAATTTCAATCGTTCGTTTCTCTACCAAAGGATCAGGGAGCCTCCGTTTTCGGAAAGATGATCTGCTTATCTTCTTCCGCTAAGAAAATCCAATCACTATTTCTTCTGATTAAAACTCCATCCAACTGCTGACACCAATTCAACTTGCTGTGACGTATTGAAATAAATCCAAGATGACTTTTGGCAAAGCTTTATTTACAGCAACACACAGCACAGCAATACAGAAGAAAATTAGAATTGGAAAAAATATATAGAAGTTTCAAATAAGAGCACATTATGTACTCTGTCCGCAGCTGTTTCACAGTTGCGCGTGGGTTTTGGGCCTTTTCACAGTTATGACAATCAGACGATGGCCGTAACGGACTTCACTTTGTTACGGGGCAATATGCGCCCCGGCTGGCGAGCTAGGTCGACTCACTTCAGAGTCAAAACCAAAAATCCTCTCTTGAACCTCTTTGAAATTGCATATATATAAAGCAGTTTTCTTTGAAAATCGCCGATCATTAAGAGAGTAAATCAGAAAGCTCAAGTAGTGTAGATTTATTATATTCAAACTGTCTAACGTTAAATTCTTGGTCTGAAATACGATTTTTATAACGTCAGTTGGAGAGGTTTCAAGTGGAATTTATTGCTTAGATAATTGGAAAGTTGAAGTTTTATTATACACAAATATATCGTACTTGTCAGAGGGTATTTACACGTGCTAACATCTGCCTTTATTGACAGTGTGCTAATGAGGATATTCAGAACGTTACAGTACCTACGTCCAGAATTTCAGTCCAATTCTTTAAATGATGCGATCACTATAGACTGATGTATCGGCAAATTTTCATGACCACCCCGTACATAATCATATATTTCTGATAATTTACCTTAATTACTTTATAATAAATCGCATAATATATGCATGATAAGAATCAGCAATTTCTTTTGTATTGAACACATTTTAAAAAAAATTATCATAAGAAATTAAAAACGAGTATGATCTTATATAACGAATAACAGTATAAAATCTCCTTAATATTTTCTCTTTGTATAATATCTCAGCATAAGCAGAAAACTATCTCTGAAAAACTATATATTGTCAGTTTCGGTTTAAGTATGCTGATAAGTTCTTAAGAGGCAATAAAATCCTTTTTAGAATACAATAAAAATCTTTTACAATGCGGTAAAATTCTTTAGGAATTGTGAACCATATATCCTTATTCACAACAGTCTTAACTACAGATCCTCATTTAGTGTTTGAAATTTACTTTTAGATAAGTGTTAAAAACGATTAGCTTAATGTTCATGATTTATTTTGTAATTATAACGTTGAACTGGTAATCCAAAATTCATTAAAAAGAGATAATATTAAGAAAATATCCGTACAGAATTTAAAACTTCAATTAATAATGTAAAAACAATACGAGACTACTTCCAAGTAAAGTATTATTTTATACATTTGCTGTCTTTTAGATACAATAGGCTCTCTCAAACCTAATTAACTTGGGACCAGAGGTTTTACAGGTTTTAGAATTTTGCGAATTTTGGGTCACTGCTTTGTTTACATTTTTTAAACAGATATTTGACTGCAATAGTGCCTACAAATTTATAATGAAGGCTTACAGTAAAGTAAAATATTACAAAATTGAAATAAATTATTACAGTATAATAACAAAAATTTTAAAAAAATGATTGAAATATTAAAAGTAAAGGTAGAGGAAATAATTAATAATCCATTAATGCTTTTATTGTAGTGAAACATACAGCTTAGTGAATGGATATATTAGTGCGCGATGGTGAGAAGTTTGATAACTTAAAAAGCTTGATCAAGAAAAATGAAAAAAAAATCCAAACAACAAAATAAGATTACCACAATCACTATCTGGAATTCTTTTCACAAAATAAATTTATACTTCCTCCATGAGAAAGCGTGAATTCTGTAATATTAACCAGAATTTCATAATTAAATATGTGTAAAATGGATATGGAAAAATGTTTAATTTTAATCCTAATTGAAAGTTGCTCTGTTTAATACTGCAATGATGTGCAGATTTTAAGTATTTGCAAATTTTAGTAATTTGTGGGTTACGGGTTTACAGATATGGAGTGCATTGTATGTATTTTTTAATTCTATAACTTTTAGGTTTTACAAGGAAGAGACTAGAGATGAAAAGAAAAATCTGTACGCAGAAAAAAAAGCATAAAATGTTGTCAGAAAATAAAGCAATTTTTTTCGTTATTGTATTTATTTATTTATCTATTAAAATGTAAAATTGTATAGATTGTGTTTAACTTAGGAATTACAACTGTTATTCCTAATCATAGGCAAACATTAAGAAATGATAGCTAATGTAAAGAAATTTGACAGAGCAGCGAAAAATAAAAGTCATGTTGATGTATTATTTAGAAATTAAATCTATCAGAATTTAACAAGAAAATATATCAAAGCTCGACTTATTTTAACATAATTAAAAGTAAATTTAAAAGCAAAGAGCTCATTCGCATAGTAATGTCTATTTAAATAAAAATACGCAGTTTTTGTGATTTTCAAACATATCCAGCATAAAATTTAAAGAAAAAAATTCTGTTGTTGAAATATAAATAATTGCAATCATTTTTATGTATTTGTTTATTCATTTTCCTGTGCTAATATGTATTTGAAAATATTCACTATAAAGAAAATGTAAAAATTAGAAAAAGTTGGAAGATAATGTTTTTATGTATCAGAAATATATGTCCGTAAAGAAAATAATCTGCACTTACAAATTTGTATACAGAGATGTTTCTTTTTTAAGAAGAAATTTTATAGCAACTTTTTTTTGGCAAAAGTGTTTAGATTTACAGGATTTTATTTTAAAATGCATGATTTGCATGCATGTCAAGTTTTTCCTCAACTGTTTTAGGTTTATCCTTGACCTTCTAACATTTGACTTTATGGATAGTAAAATACAAATATTTCTGTTACATATAGAAATAGTACGATAACTTTTGATTTCAAAATCTTTGATTTTTTTTTTTTTTTTTTTTTTTTTTTTTTTTTTTTTTTTTACAAAATTGTTTGCACGTTTTCTTTTGAAATTCAGTCAATACTTCTTCAAATAGTTTATTTCAAGTAGCAAATTTCTAACATACAAAATTTTTTACAATAAGGCGACTTCATCTACTGAGAATATTTGTAGTCTTCTGTACAATTTGAGTTCACGTACTACCGTTATAGCGAATTTTTTAACAAATGTTGAATTTGACCGAATGTAATTGCACTGTTACTGATTGAAAAAAATTATACTTGCATCTTATTTTACTAAAAACTGTGGTGGAATCTGTTAGAAATATCTCAATCCAAAACAACGAAATATGCATGAATTAAAAAAATATATATTATTGACTTTTTTGAAAATACAATGGGACTTTTCTATACTGAAACATGAAAAAGCACCGACCAACTATTTTTGCGCATTTTACGATCTTTTACAGTATGTTTCGTAAAATGGTCAAAAGTGTAAGAGGTTATAGTACACATTCATGCAAACAATTTTCATCAAGGAATGCATGGTCGGAAATAAAACAGAAAGGTGTTGGCGCATTTGGAAACTTGGTCAACAGAAATATCATCCATTATTTTCGTATTGCGAGTTATTTGGAAAAGAACAAGACTTATAGCATGCAAATGTGATTTCGGGAAGAAGAAAACGTGTGCAAAATTTCGGTCGATTCGGAATAAAAGTGAATGTGTTTTCAGTTCTCCAACTGTAACTCACTTTCTAATATCGGATCGAGATTAAATTTTATATACTGACGTAAATCCGATGACAATGTAACATTATTATGATTTTTGGTGGTTCATTTATACTTATTTTACAGGATAACATAAAAATTTTTGGATAGGTTACTGCCAAGAAGTTTAAGAAAAAGTTTTATAATAGATAACACAAGACGACTATGTTTGACCTTTTTTAACTTTTATGTACTTTTTTTTACTAAAATCGAATATTACCATGTTACTGAAAACTTACTCTATTTTGAAGGGTTTGCTGCAAAAAAGGTGTGAGGGAGTGACCTTTAGTCATAAAGGCACTCTAGTGTTTCTGAGATCGTGACGTCAATAATTTAACATTTTGTAGGCGTAAAAGTGACATCTATCCTCTCTTTTACTTTAACTTTCTAGAGTGTGTGTGCTCTTTCGAGTTCCGCAGTTAGCTCGCGGTTATTAGTATTATGTTAATGAGAAGTATCTCAGTTTGTCGCGTATAAAAGCTTGGGTGTGAGTTTGTGGCGTATGTGTGTTCTGGCCTTGGCCAGCGTCTGTGTGTGTTTCTGGCCTCAGCCAGCAGCCAGCGTCTGTGTGTTTCTGGCCTTAGCCAGCAGCCAGCGTCTGTGTGTTTCTGGCAGTAGCCAGCAGCGTCCAGCAGCCTCTGTGTGTATTCCGCCATTAGACAACGAAGTTGATGATTGTTTAGTAAGGTGCTGACGATTAGAAAATAGCTACGGCCTCCAGGATAGCGGAAAGGAGTTCAGATAGTGGATTAAAGATTTGGCCTTGGTAAGAAACTTTAGTTTTGATTATTTGAGAAATAAAGAAATATCCACAGCCACGGGCTGTGAAATTAAGATTTGTTTAGTAGAGCAGCCAGGAAATAGTGTCAAGTGTTAGACGGTGCCCCGGCTGAGCTAGACCGAAACTTGTGAGTATGATTTAGCTTTTCATAGTGTTCTCAGTGAGTGAAATTATAGACTGGCTCCACTTTCCTTTAGCCCTTATCATTTTAATAAACTGTGTTGTTTTAATCTAAATTAATGAGTATGTCTGCATATAACGTGACAAATGACACCCAGCATGAGTATACCGTCACAAATGGCGCCCAACGAAATATCGGACATTTTGAGATTGTGCCACGAGTGTATTTCACCGGTGAGGGTGATATTAGTGAATTTTTAGTGAAATTAGATGATTATATTTTGTTCAATAATATACCTGAGAAAAACAGGTACGTAGTGCTTAAATGCTCGTTAAAGGGCGAAGCACTTTTGTGGTTAGAAAATATAGGAAAGTTTTTGATTACTGAGGAAGCGAAAAGATTTGAACAAACTGTAATTGAGTTAAAGAAGGCATTTCCTCCCGTTAAAGATAAAAGTATTTTGAGAAAAGAGTTCTATTGTAATAAGCAGAATATTTATGAGTCGGCGTCAAAATTTTATCTTCGTAAGCTGGAACTAAAAAATAAATTAGATTTAGATATTACATTTGAGGAATTGTTGGACATTGTTTTTCCTCTTTTTAATCCAAATATACAGGACTTTATTGAAGTTAGAGCACCGAAGAATTTTGCAGAAATGCACCAGATATTATCGAAGTATGAGTCTCGGCATAGCTCGGATCAACGGGATTTGCGTAACCCTCGGCAGAGACCTGTCACGGATGGTAATTTGAGAAATGAGGGGGAACGTAATTTTGTGAGAGGGGGACAGCGATTTCCGGATAGTAATGTGCGTAATAGAAGTGATGGATTTGGTCGTAATATGTCGAATACGAGTAATGGTAATAGGAATGGTGGTGGTGCTAATAATTTTAGAAGTGGTGAGAGAAATATGCATGGAAATAGACAGAATAGTGGTCATGATCGTAGTGGGGGAGTACGGGACAGGAATGTTTCTTCGCAAGTAAGGAGATTAACTTCGGATGAGAATTTTGAAGGTAGATCAGTGCAAAGGAGAGGTGTGAGGAGGTCCGGTCAGTTAAACTGGTAAGTGACTGTATTTCGGAAGGTATGCAGTCACAGGTCAAATCGAAAAAGCCTTCTGTGAGTTTAAATAAAGTAACTATTAATCCGGTTGAGTTACCTGAAGTGTTAATTCTGTTAGATGGTATTGTCGTTAAAAGTGTCTTCGATACAGGGGCAGATAAGTCGTTCATTTCTTTTGATTGTTATCGGAAATATTTTTCGTATAAGAAGTTGAAAAGGTCAAGTCTGGTGGTTCAGTCAGCACAGGGAGTAGCTTGCGATAATAAAGGTTCAGTAGAATTGGAAGTTGAAATTCGTTCGGTTAAGACATGTTGGGAGTTTTGTGTGTTAGATGGATTAACAGTGCATTGTATAGTTGGTGTGGATTATATGAGGGATAGAGGAATTAGTTTGGATTTCTTTAAAAAGTCGTTAATCGTGAATAATGATGAGAATGTGAGTAAGAAAGAGCCTGTTTCAGTGTCAGTTAGTTTGGAGGAGTCGGGGTTAAGTGAAATGGAGAGGGAGGAATTTAATAAGTTTTTAAATGAATTTGGAGAAGTTTTTTCTGATAAACCGGGTTTAACGCATGTTGCGTGGCATGAGATTGATACTGGTTTAAAAGCACCTGTTGCTAGTAAACCATATCGTTATGATAAAGTTAAACAAGGTATAATTGATTATCATATTCAAAAAATGTTAGCGGACGATATTATAATGCCAATTGAGTCGCCTTTTGCATCTCCAGTAGTGTTATGTCGTAAAAATAATGGGAAAAGTTTAGATAATCCAGAGGCATATAGGTTTGCAGTAGATTATAGAAAGTTAAATGCGATAACGCAATACCCTCAGTATCCTATTCCAGTTATTGACGACATTTTGGCTAATATAACGAGTACGAATTATATGTCAACGTTAGATCTTTCGTCGGGTTATTTTCAGATTGCAATGAAGCCGGAGGACATACCTAAGACTGCGTTTATTACTCGGGACGGTTGTTTTGCTTTTAAGAGAATGAGTTTTGGTTTATCGGGAGCGCCGGCAACGTTTCAGAAGGCCATGAATAATATCCTTAAACCTTTGCTTGGTAAGGGTGTCTTGGTCTATCTGGACGACATAATTATAATGGCAGCTACTTTTGAAGAGCATTTAAGATTATTGAGGGAAGTATTTACGTTGTTAAGAGATGCTGGGTTAACAGTTAAGTTAGAAAAATGTAAATTTTTGAGAAAAGAGATAAAGTATTTAGGAGTTAAAATTACGCGTGATGGTATTAATATAGATAATGAGAAAATTGAGGCAATTACGTCAATGAATCCCCCCAAAAATAGTAAGGAAGTGGCGACATTTTTAGGGATGGTGGCTTGGTTTGCCAAGTTCATTCCACGTTTTTCGGAGTTATGTGAACCGTTGTATAATTTAAAAAGGAAAAGGGTTAAGTTTGTATGGTCATCAGCAGCTCAGAGATCGTTTGAATTATTAAAAGAGGCAGTAGTTTCCCCTCCTGTTTTGGCTCACCCCGATTATTCATCTCAGTTCGAAGTGTATTGTGATGCGAGTGCTGTGGGGGTTGGAGCGATGTTAGCACAGAAAGGTCGACCTATAGCGTTTGCGTCAAGAATTTTAAATGCAGCGGAAAGGAATTATTCAATTACGGAAAGGGAGTGTCTTGCAGTAATTTGGGCTTTGAATAAATTTCGTTGTTTTTTCACTAATATACCGGTTAAAGTCATTACGGACCATTCAGCTTTGACAAAGTTAACTAATGGAAAGGGTTTGTCGTCTCGTATGGTCAGATGGTGTTTGAAGTTAGCAGAGTATAATGTTGTTATAGAACATAGGGCTGGCAAGGAGAATGCGGTAGCGGATGCTTTGTCACGAAACCCGCATGGTGGTTTAGAGGTCACGGAGGAAGTTAAGTGTTGTGCATTGTCGTCGTTGGTGTTAAGGTCACGAGAGCAGTTAATAAGGGAACAGAAGCAAGATGAAGAATTTGGTAGCTTGTATCGATATTTGGAAAATCCTGATGATGTCCCGAGCGCAGATGTGCCTATGTTTGAGAAGTGGTCCCAATCTTTTAAGCTTATCGATGGTCTTCTTTTTTATTCTAAAATTGTAAATTCACGTGGAGAATTAAGAGTTTTTATTCCGGCTAGTCTTCGTAAGGCCATCTTGAAAGAATTTCATGATAATCCATTAGCAGGTCACTTAGGAATCAGGAAAACTTATGCTCGAATTTGTGAATCCTGCTACTTCCCTAAAATGCGGGAAACAGTGCGCGCTTATGTCTCCAGCTGTAGCACATGCCAACGTTATAATTATAAAAATGTAAGTCCAGCTTGCAAATTAATTCCTATTAAAGTAAATTTTCCTAATGAATGTGTAGGTGTAGATTTAATCGGTCCTTATCCATTGTCTAATCCTAAAAGATATAGATTTGTGCTAGTTATAGTTGATTATTTTAGTAAATGGGTAGAGTTAGTCCCCCTCAGGAAGGCTTCTGCACCTGCAGTTGCCGATGCATTTTTCGATAATTATATTTCTAAATATGGTGCACCAATTAGGGTAGTGAGTGATCATGGCCCTTGTTTCATTTCTGATATATTTAAGGCCCTGTGTGAAAAGCTGGAGATCGATCATTCTTTTACTGTTCCGTATCGTCCGCAGTCTAATATGGCTGAACGTGTAAATCGTACATTAATTCAAATGATTTCTTCTTATGTTGGTTCTCATCATGCAAATTGGGACCAGTTTCTTCAGCATTTTGCGTACGCACTTCGTACAGCAGTTCACGAGTCAACGGGGAAAACGCCTGCTGAATTGTTTTTGGGTAGAAAAGTTATTACTCCATTCCAAAGGTTAGTTATGGTGTCAGATGCAGAAAGTCAGTACATGTGTCAGGATATTGAGAGGTTGGTTAAGGAAGCTCAGGTTCAAATGGGAAAAGCGCAAGAAAAACAAGCTCAGTATTATAATATGCGTAGAAGGGAGTTAGAAGTGAAAGTTGGAGATTTTGTGTTAGTAGAAAAGCATTGGTTAAGTTCAAGTCGTCAAAAGAGAGTAGCTAAGTTTGGTCCGAAGTTTGTAGGTCCGTTCGAGGTTTTGGAAGTTCGAAATAATAATTTGGTTGTTGATGTCAATGGTGAGAGAATGACTGTTAATCTGGATCAGGTTAGAGTGTATAAGTTTAGAGAAAATGGTAGTGAAGGTTCTCATATGTCGAGTGGTGTTTCGCGAAATTCCCGGTCCAATGAGTGTCCCGAGTCCAGCACTTCTTCGTCTAATTCTTTTCATCAATATTCAAGAAGAAAATTTGGTCAAACAGCTCCAAAGACTGTTATTGAAAGTCGAAAGCCTAGCAATCCGAGAGCAAAGTATAATAAAAATAAGAGAACTGTGTCAAATACATCGGACTCTGTGTGTCATAAAAGACAAAAAATTATAAATTGTCCAGTTCCTCCATCTATTAGACAACAACCTCACAAGCATAAATTAACTAATAGTTCACCATCTTCAGTGATTAATCCCCAGAAAAGATTTCGTTTGGACACTCGTAAAACTGCTAAGCGAACTTTAAATGCCGAATCTTTGCCTAACAAGAAACTACATAGGTCCGGAAAGAAACGTGGCCTAGGATCTTCGGTAACTTCGGGTGCGTCTAGAAAGAGGAGACAACTCTCAGTTTACCGGCAACAACAGTGTGAACCTCGCCATGGAGTGAACCCAGCGAACCGGCCAGAGCAGAGTCGTCGAGTGGAACCTACGAGTATCCCACGGCATCCATTCAGAACCAGGCTGCAGGCACGACAGTCAACTGTGGCGTCACCGTACAGTTCTGATGACGAGAGATCCTTCGTACAAGCCTTTTGGGACAGGAGGAGAAAGCCATCTTGCAGTATGAAGCCTGCTAGCAGTGAATCATCTCTATGATTGGGTGATAATGTTCTTTATTAAATTTCTATTAGAGTGCATATATGTGGTAGCAATGTGAAGGAATAGAAAGCAGAGAGACTGTTTTGTACTTTTGGCCATTTTTGGATTTTTTTTTTTGACGGACTCACGTTTAGTGCTTAATTGTGTTCAAAATTTGTTTGCAAAATTGTTAGTTTTATGTATGTTGAAAATTTTGGTCTTAACTGCTTTTTAAAAATTCTGGATCTATTGTTAAATTGTTATATTATTTGTTTAAAATGTTACTATATTGTTATTGTTCATGTGTTATAAAATGTATGTTAATGTATGTTTAAATTTTCAGAAAGTACAGATAGTAATTTGAGTTATTTTGTACACGCGCCGCGGTTCAGGCGCGCACGTGTTTTGCGGTTCAAGTGGAGTTAAGTCTGAAGAAGTTTGGGAGTTAGTTCATTGGCTAATGGGGATGTAGGTATTACGTAGTGGCAGAGTTAGTTTAGTATGAAGTAAATGTAATTTTAGATGAAGTCGGAATTTGGATGAGGAAAGTTTTTGCGCATTGGGTTTTTTTGGACTTGGTGCGAATTCTAGTACATTAAGTTATGGAGAAATTTTTGGGTAAAGTTATAGTTGCATTGCAATATTGAGGAAAATTTCGGAAGGTTAGTGTTTTGAGAAATTTTAGCACTCCCAGTGGAGTGGGTTGTTTTGAGAGAAGAAGTAATTAGTTTTGAAAGTTTTACGAGTTTTTGGAAGTTTTACGGAGGCTATTTCTAAGATAGAAGAATGATTGGATTGAATATGTGATTATTTGAGGCAAACTGAGTTTTTTTTTTTGGTTGTGATGGGTTAAAGTTAATATTTTAAAAGTTATGTTTCGGCGTTAAATTTCACCCATCACTGTGTTTTATTACGGCTCTAAATTTATAACAAGAAAAAGTTCTGGGCATGCATTTAGCCCAGCCCTTTTTCTCTGCGGAGTTCGAGGGGGGGTTGTGAGGGAGTGACCTTTAGTCATAAAGGCACTCTAGTGTTTCTGAGATCGTGACGTCAATAATTTAACATTTTGTAGGCGTAAAAGTGACATCTATCCTCTCTTTTACTTTAACTTTCTAGAGTGTGTGTGCTCTTTCGAGTTCCGCAGTTAGCTCGCGGTTATTAGTATTATGTTAATGAGAAGTATCTCAGTTTGTCGCGTATAAAAGCTTGGGTGTGAGTTTGTGGCGTATGTGTGTTCTGGCCTTGGCCAGCGTCTGTGTGTGTTTCTGGCCTCAGCCAGCAGCCAGCGTCTGTGTGTTTCTGGCCTTAGCCAGCAGCCAGCGTCTGTGTGTTTCTGGCAGTAGCCAGCAGCGTCCAGCAGCCTCTGTGTGTATTCCGCCATTAGACAACGAAGTTGATGATTGTTTAGTAAGGTGCTGACGATTAGAAAATAGCTACGGCCTCCAGGATAGCGGAAAGGAGTTCAGATAGTGGATTAAAGATTTGGCCTTGGTAAGAAACTTTAGTTTTGATTATTTGAGAAATAAAGAAATATCCACAGCCACGGGCTGTGAAATTAAGATTTGTTTAGTAGAGCAGCCAGGAAATAGTGTCAAGTGTTAGACGGTGCCCCGGCTGAGCTAGACCGAAACTTGTGAGTATGATTTAGCTTTTCATAGTGTTCTCAGTGAGTGAAATTATAGACTGGCTCCACTTTCCTTTAGCCCTTATCATTTTAATAAACTGTGTTGTTTTAATCTAAATTAATGAGTATGTCTGCATATAACGTGACAAATGACACCCAGCATGAGTATACCGTCACAAAGATAGCTCCATTTTTACACTTATGGGAAAGTTTAAAAAAAAACTTTATTAAATTTTTTTAAAAGTTTTTTCAAAAGTATTTTTCTACACATGCATTATTCCATAAACGTATTGCTAGCAATAATAGCCAAAAATACCTCTTTCCAATGCTTTTTTTTACAAGAAATTTCACACATAAAAAATGTCGAAATGGAGCTACAACCTTTTTGCAAGAATCCCGACAGTTAGCTTAAATTTTAAACATCTTGTCAGAAATTAACGTAAATTATAACTTGTCAGTTAAAAAATGACTAAAATCGGATAGTATAAAATAGAGCCTTTTTTGCCATTAGATTTTGTTTACTTTTTAGCACTGAATCAGAAAATGATCTCCATTTTTAGTCATCACACAATATTTTTTTTTTGTAAATCGTAAATATAAAAGTTAAAGTATAGCGAAAATGTAATATTATAAACCAGATGTAAAACTTGTTTCTTAAATTTATTTTATCTAATTCAATAATTTATTTTTTGGTTTATACTGGAATTCTTGCAGCTAAACAGCTGAGGGATCCAATGTGAGCTGGGAAAGGGGATTCAATTTTAACTTTGAATTTTTTAACCTTGAAGTTTACAATTTGGCAAAAATCCTGTCCCACTCGTTAAAAATGAAGATCAATTTTTGTTCCAGTGGTAAAAAATGCAAAATAATTATCAAAAGTTAAAAACCCAACTGTTTTATAATACTATTTTATAATTTCATATCAATTTTTCGCATTTTTTTAAACTTTAAAATGTATGCTTTGCAAAAAATCTTTACGTGTCCGAAAAACAATGAAGGTCAATTTTGGATTTAACTGTACAGAAAACATAAGATACAATTATTCAGAGCTAAAAAACATGAGCCAAATTTTGCAGGCTAATGTTATCTAATAAAATTTAAAAATATGCATAACTTTGTAAGCAGTTTTCATCATTTTACTTAACAAAAGCTCTGTTTTTCCCCTTATATTTTTGCTCCAAATTGTACATTTTGCATTCATATGTCAAAATGTTTTAAAAAGATTTCAAATTTGCATTGCAATGTTAATTTTACTATTAAATATTTTTTTAATATTTCTGACGAAATTATATTCCTACTAAATTTTTGAATGATTCCTAAATACCAGCAAAAATATGCTCCAACTTTAAACAGCTATTACTCGGTCAATTTTAATCGTAGAATAATGGGACTTTTTTTGTCGTTCTTGTCAGTGTAACAAAAATTTTTTAGTGAATATAACTTATAAGACCGGATGACCGCATTAAAATGTATATTCCACAGTTTCTTTAAATATGGTTTTATTGACCCAAATCGCTTTAAAATTATATCTTTATCTCATTTAAAACATTTTTGTAACTTGTACTATATGTCTATAACTAACGGTTTAGAAATTAACCATTGGCCACCGTTGAAAGTGAACACCCTGTATATGCACAACAGTCATTGGGTAAAATCATTTGTATTATTTGAACCTGCTAAATTTTTGAAGTAGGTGCTGCATAGAAAAAATTCGATAACGCATCTCCACTCAATTATAACAAAATCTTTTTGTTTAAATTTACGCAATTATTATTTTTCTTCAATATGTCTCCATTCACTTTAAATGTTGAAATCTTTTACAAAGAAAAAGAATGTTAAAATAGAATGCATTTTTCTGTAACTTTTATTCAAAAGGCGATGCTAACATTTTACATAGCTTTTAAACATAAAAAAAACATTAAATAAGGCAAAAAGCTAACTGGTTGCTTTAAACCACAATCACTCATAATTCAAATAGCTGAAAAGAATAATTTTAAAGATAGAAACTCTTTTCATACGCTTCGTTGCTGATCTTAACTTTTTCACTAAAGATGACTTTAACAAAGTTGGAAAAAAAATCGAATGTTTTATGAAGAGCTTTATGCAAATTTTCTCATCACTTTTTTTTTTTTTGTCATTCTGTTTGTGTTATCTCTAGAGCATTTTGCAAGAATAATTTATATTTAAAAATAATTCAAGCGTACATGAGATATTTTATTTTAGCCGGCCTCAAAATATTGAACAGCTGAAAGAATTTAGTTCGTTTGATGAAATTTTTCGTACAACTAAACCCGACTTTTTAGCCATTTATGAGCTAGCACAGTAATGTAGTCGAGACTGGAAGTTACGAGATCACAAAATTGGAACTAATATTACATTTTTAGATTCCAAAACACACTCTAAATTTAATTGCATTTGCAGCATTTGAATATATCACATCATCTTTACGACCGTTCAGAAATTCATTATCATAATCGATTTTCTCGATTTGAAAGCTCGAGAGAGTTTGTTCTGCATTTTTTTTCATTCATGTTTTCCTGCAAAATATAACTAAAAGTATTTTGTGTTACAAATTTTTATCTATATAATTTTCCAAGGATTAAAATAAACTGGTGATTCATACTTTCTTTGTTCCTTAAAACAATTAGTTGTAAAATAAATATAAGTTGGACGTTTAAAGTAATTTCTTTTGTCTTTTTAGCAGTGAGAATTTCCAGTGTTTCTTTACTACTTAACACAATCACTTGCATATCAAAAATATTCTTAACCTAAAAAAATACCTCTTCTCTTATATCAATGAAAATTTGGGCGTTTGTTTACTTCGTAATCCCCTATGATGCATCATTTTTACTCCTTAATCATAGTATATATTCAGGGTATTGAAAATATTTCATTGATTTCTCAGCTGTAGTAATGTGATGCAGTAGATGTCGACGCTCAAAGTTACGAGATAAAAAAAAATGTGGAATAATCGTATACTTATTAGATCATTTGAAAAACCATATATTTTTCACAACAGTCATAAGTGTCATTCTCACAATGCGATTTTTGAATTCTAGATTTCGTACTTTCTATTTACCCGTCTGCAAAGGGTTATGTGTTTCACGCGTGTCTGTCAAAGAATGTTTCCATACTTGCATACTCCGAAAAACCTGAAAAAATACAGAATGCTATTTTCACGAGGCTGTATATGTTTATAAAAAAATTTTCGGCAGACCCCCATGGAGTGTCCGTAAAAATATAATGAAAATTTCGTTATTTGGCGATTTATCCTCGGTTGGCGATCAAATGCAATATAAAAAAATACTTTTTCACGTCTAACACACTTAAAGGGAAAAAAAGTGTCATGTTGAATTTGTTTAGTTAGATTTAATTTAAATAATTTTAGTTTTGACGTTTTAGTTTGTTTTAAGCATAATTTTGTTACATCGGTATTTATATGTATTTACATTCAAATTTAGCCATCAAAATTTGCGATTTAAAACGAAGTTCATAATTTAAATTAATTAAAATTCATTCAAAGTCCAATTGAACATTCGATTTTGTTGCCATGGAAACATCTGCCTTTTATTTTTGAATACGCTTAAATGTATGAAAATAAATTTTCCCTATGACTATTTTTATTTATTAAAATATTTTTTCCAATGATAATTTAAATAACTACTTCAACTGGCAATATATATATATATATATATACTAGTAGATCGAACCCGGGCTTCCCAGGTTACATAACAAAGATAAAACCATTTTTTTAATTGAAAACTTTAATGAATTTTCTACATATAATATGCGTTTTAGATTGCTAACCAACTCCAAAAAAAGCATTTTAACCCTTAAACCCCTTGAAGGGGGTGGGATAACATTTATCCCATTTAATTATAATTTCAAAACGCCACATTGACGCCAGTAATTTGAAATAGCAATTTTATTTTTCTCAAATACTTGAAGAAGCGCTTTTAAATATTTTGAAACAATTTTTTTTAATTCTGGTGTCAATCAATCATTTCAGCATTTTAAGAATTGAAGTGCTTTTTCCCTCAAAGGGTTAATTGTCTTGCGGATTTTTTCATTCATGTTTCATTAAAAAAATAATACTGTGAAAAGTATTAGTATGAAGATTTGTATTTGATACTTTACATATTTTTGTATTGTATTGTACTTTACATATTTTTTTATCTTATAAAATTCAAAAAATTAACATTAAACTCAATATTATATTAAATCAATCTTTGAATTAAAATATTACATAGCGGAAAAACATTATTAGGCTAATGTGGTTAGATTAAAGGGTTAAATGAAAAATATCAATAATGGAATCAAATAAAGCCATGAAGTTTATCAAAAGTCACATTTCCGTATTAGACGCATGCCAGAAGTTATTAGCCGAAAATTTCGTTACGGCAGCAATTATGTTTCTGGTCATTTCAGTGTTTCGAGCACGTAATTTAATTACATGTCCGTTAAATTTGTATTTATTTATTTTATTTTATTTTATTATTTATAAAGGAAATTTTAATTTTTCTATAGTATATTAGCTAGAAACAAATCCCGAACTCTTTATATTTTTGTAAGGACAAATATATTAATCTATCGTAATCGAGTTTTACTCGGTAGAGATATACAGTAAAACCTCTAAATAACGGACACCTCGGGAACGCAGAAATTGTCCGCTATCCGGAGGTGCCCGTTATTGGGAAAATCTCAAGAAAAAATCAAAGATTTAAAAATCACAAAGAAATGCTTAATGCTTCATTAATTGACTTTTATATGTCCTAAAACCTCTAGTATATGATTAATCAGAAATTAAAATTACTTTTTAAACTGAAATAAAATTGTGTACACCCAGGGCCATCGCTAAGACTTTTTATTGGTGGGGGAGAAGACCTTAAATTGCCAAGTCAAATTTTCATATTTGCCAACTCGTTTTACAATTTTGCCAAGTTACCACACTTAGAAAATGTAATACAGTTCTTATTTGTAAAAAGTTTAATAATATTTCCAATTAAAGTTGTAACTTTTGCAAATTCTATCAAAAATAGAAAATGTACTACAATTTTTATTAAAATTTTCATTAAATTTGCCAAGTGTAACAACATTTGCGAATGTTTGGGGGGAGGCTCCCCCCTGCCCCCCCCCCCCTTAGCGAGGCCCTTGTAGCACACCTTTATTCACTGTTTATTATATTCTTATGAAAAAAATCTGTTACAAAAGTTTATTCTTGCTTGCGATTACATGTAATTTGTTTTTCAATATGACGTTATTGGATATTATAGCGTTCCGGGTGGATAGGGGTGGATTTTACTTTTTGACCATTAAAAGAATAAAATCTCAAAATTTTCTGGGGGGACATTTCAATACTCTGGGAGATGTCCCTCCCGGACAAACCCTGAATTCAACACTGAACGTTGAGGGGGGGGGGGAGGATTTCCCAAAGCTCACGATCTACATTTATCTATGATTATATAAAATTTGTGACGTATTGCCCAGATAAATTTAGAGGCCTTTATGATTTTTTTTTTCAGTTTTTTTTTTCGTTAAAAAATACTTTTTGATTCTTTATCGCCGAAAATAGTGTCCGCTATTCGGAATATCCGTTATTCAGAGGTTAAGCATACAAAAATTCATGTTTTGGGCGTGGGGATTGGAAAACTGCCCGTTAAATAGAGGTGTCCGCTATTCGGGAGTGTCCGTTATGGAGGTTTTACTGTATTTAAAAATAACTCGCACCTGGTTTTTTTAACCACAGCCAATCAGTAAATTGATATACAGTTTTCAAACAAATTCAAAGCATTTTCAAAGTTTTTTTTTTTTTCTTATTTGGCCGTGTAAAATTTTAAGTTGTTTGATTACATGTTGAACTTTTAATTTTTAGTAATTTAATCTGCGTTTTAAACCATTCTTTTATTTTATTACTCATGCAATTTTAATTTTATTATGGGAAATTATCAGAAACAGTATTTATAGATTTATAAGTAAATTGTGTATCATTATTTCTTGATGGAGATACGTAAGAAAGATTTAAAAAAATGCTTGAAAAATATAAATTTGTAATAAATGAGTCAAATGAGATACAGTCTTCAACCAAATTGCATTTGAAAGTAGATTTCTTTTCCTATATGACGAAAAAAAAAAATTAAAAATGTGCGACGTTTAGAAAATTAAAAAGTTACAATAACAAAAATTGCAAAAAGTCATTTTGTCCTGAAATGTTGTCATTTGCAAAATAACATCAGTGCTACACACGGACACATTTGTTCGTTACAATATAGATTTTGCTCATATGAAAAATCGGTACTACTTGATTATCCCGTCAACCATTTTCGCCAACTTAAAAAAATTGTCAAACTAATAGCCAAGTTATACAGGGTGATTCAGCTCGTCGGTGACAAACTTTAAGGATCGATAGAGCACACCTAGACGAACATTTTTGAATAGGGAATGTAGGGTCCCTGACGCGATGGTAAGTCGCTAGGCGCTTTCAAAAATTTGGGTGCCGAAATTCGAAACGTCATAAAAACTAGGGAAATGGTTAGATTTTCTTGCTTGTTGCGTCGAAATGATTCTGTTTGTTTAGACTTTCTTCAGTACCAATTTGATAAGCGTATCTCTTAAAACATGGATAGGGGGCGCTGCAGACTTTGGAGAGCTAGACAACAACTTTAAGCCCGTTATTTTGATAATTTAACACATGCTCGCCAAAGTTTATACTCTAACTTAAAGTTTGAACCCAAAAGTAGAGCCCTGCAAAAAGCGTAAGAGCCGGAATAAAATGTCAAAGTACAGGGTGGTCGAAACTCGAAGGCTCCTAAGAGATAAACAAACAGATTTCTTGACTTATGGCATGCATTTTCATGATTCTGTTTGCTGGAGCTCTCTGAAACTCAGTTGAACGGTACAAAAAGAAACATCGATAGGGGGCGCTTTGGGCAAAAAACATAATTCGTTGACATTTCGGACGCTAACTGAAAACGGGGCGCTACGATCAGTTAGTAATAATGAAAACACATTTTCTACCTCTGCTCAACACTTCTGAATAAATTTAGACCAAAAACATCAATGATACTGGAAATTTATTTACAAAAAATAACACTACAGAAGATGCTCGAAATTTCGACCTTGGGCCATGATGCAGGCTTCGCACCTCCGTCGCATTGAGGAGTGTGTGTTTCCAACAATGCCAGGAGTATCTCTGATCTGCCCTGCAGCTGCCACAATGCGCGCCACAAGTTCTTCAGCACTGCTGACAGGTGTATGGTATACCTCGGCCTTCAGGTAACCCCAAAGGAAGAAATCCAAGCAGGTGAGGTCTGGTGATCGGGCAGGCCAGTGAACTGGACCCCCACGCCCGATCCACCGCTGGCCATACCTTGCGTTTAGATGGAGACGCACGTCGTTCGTGTAATGGGCCGGAGCTCCATCGTGCTGGAACCACATCTGGCGACGCGAACCTTCGGGTACGTGCGCCTCCTCCAGAAGCTGCGGCAGCACTTGATCCAGGAAAATCAGGTAATTTCCACCTGTCAGCTGTTCAGGTAACAAATAAGGGCCAATGAGGCAATCCCCCAGAATGCCGGCCCACACATTTACTGAGAAACGCTCCTGGGCTGCTCGGCTTCTGGTTTCATGTGGATTTTCATCACACCACACATGACTGTTGTGGGCGTTCCACATTCCCTCCCGGCTGAAGGTGGACTCGTCCGTAAACAAAATGCTGTTTACAAAACGGGGATCCCTGGATCTCATCGCCAAGTACCATCTTGAGAATTCCACTCGAGGGCCAAAATCCTGCTCTCTGAGCAACTGCACCCGCTGGATGTGGTAGGGGTGCAGATTCCGGGAACGTAAGATGCGCCACGCAGTTGCTTGCGAAATGCCAACATGTCTGGCGATATCTCTCGTGCTAAGACCTGGGTTGTCCTCAACCAAGTTAAGCACAGCCTCTTCGTTGTCGGGGGTGCTCACTGATCGCTCCCGTTCAGGCCTGCCTCCGTCGAAAGATCCCGTTGTGGACAACCTCTGGTGTACTCGAGCGAAGAAGGCATGGCAGGGAATTTGCCTGTTGGGGTAACGCTCGGCGTACAACCGCTGAGCGGCTCGTCCATTTCAACCAGCAGCGCCATACGCCAAATGCATGTCAGCCAATTCAGAGTTTGTGTACCGTTCCATCCTACTACCGATCTGCAGACAAGTAACCCGAAGCTTAAGTAGGTACCGCACGTTCAAAAGACGTGTCTGCGCATACAACTACGTCATCTCGCGTTGTCGTCTACGCATTACGTATCTTTTGCATATCGATATGGTACGATATCTTTTGCATAAATCAGCAAAAAGCACCTTATGTAAATTTTATTGCGCGCATTGTGCATGATTGAAACCAGCTATGTTTGTTAAAAAAAACAAACAAACTGCAGTTTTAATAGCTTCTTATGATAAGTAAATTACTCTCTTGTTTTGTTTCTAACTGATCGTAGCGCCCCGTTTCCAGTTAGCGTCCGAAATGTCAACGAATTATGTTTTTTGCCCAAAGCGCCCTCTATCGATGTTTCTTTTTGTACCGTTCAACTGAGTTTCAGAGAGCCCCAGCAAACAGAATCATGAAAATGCATGCCATAAGTCAAGAAATCTGTTTGTTTATCTCTTAGGAGCCTTCGAGTTTCGACCACCCTGTACTTTGACATTTTATTCCGGCTCTTACGCTTTTTGCAGGGCTCTACTTTTGGGTTCAAACTTTAAGTTAGAGTATAAACTTTGGCGAGCATGTGTTAAATTATCAAAATAACGGGCTTAAAGTTGTTGTCTAGCTCTCCAAAGTCTGCAGCGCCCCCTATCCATGTTTTAAGAGATACGCTTATCAAATTGGTGCTGAAGAAAGTCTAAACAAACAGAATCATTTCGACGCAACAAGCAAGAAAATCTAACCATTTCCCTAGTTTTTATGACGTTTCGAATTTCGGCACCCAAATTTTCGAAAGCGCCTAGCGCCTTACCATCGCGTCAGGGACCCTACATTCCCTATTCAAAAATGTTCGTCTAGGTGTGCTCTATCGATCCTTAAAGTTTGTCACCGACGAGCTGAATCACCCTGTATATGTTGACATAATTTTTATTTTAAATAACGGAAAAACAAATAAATTAGTAGAACATGAATAAAAATACAAATAAAAAGTGGTATTAAAAATCAGTTGATGATAATTTAAACATGTGTATCGTGTTTAATATCATTGAATATGACATTCACAATCATCCATTATTGCCATTTAATCTTATAATTTGGCGATAGTTTTTGGGTCGACGGGTCGATAACCAATAGTACGGAAAAATCTTACGCGCATACTAAAATGTTAAAAGTAAAGAAATGACCGCACGTACATTTTTTCGAAAAAGTTTGCTTCAAAGTTAACTCTATGCAGAGCTGCCAAGTCTCCGGCTTTTTGGATACCAGTAAAAAAATACAGAAAAATTTCTTTCATTGAATTGGAACATTTCACCGATTTAAAATAACAACATTTTCTCTAAAATAATAGTGGTGCGCAAAAAGCCGGAGACTTGGCAGCTCTGCTCTATGACAAATTTAAAATTCGTTTTATAAATTAAAATACACAACACAAATTAAAAGAATAAACATTAAAATACACAAACAATTGAACTCCGTCACTGCAACGTGCAAAAAAGGAGCCGTTTTTTCCGTGAAATGCGCAAACCTTGATTTTTACTAATCATGCCATACCAAATTTTCAATTGCATTTTAAACATTGGATATTAGCGAATTATGAAATCTCATTTCGTCATTTACATCGTTCTTTTTCTATTTCAGATCAATTTTCTATGTGAAAAATGTATTTTTTTTCTTTTCTGAAAATATATTGGGAAAATAAAACTGGCTCTAAAAATAAAGTAAAAAATAAACAACATAAAAAATATAAGTATTTCGAAAAGAAAGAAAAATTAAATAATTTTGGTAAAATGAAAGAACTAAAAAAATAGTCAGCTCTAGCAAATTTAACTGAAATTTATAAAAAATCACATTAAGCGAATAATTTTATTTTAATATAATTATAATTGAATGTCTTAAATATTTGGGCAAAAATTTGGTGAACCGGACATTACTTTAAACCTGGAATTATTGTCAAGACCACCTTTGTTTGCTTGTCTAACTCGGCGAAAGAAATTCAACCCGGAGGGGGAAAAAGAATCACACTGAACGGGTACTAAATCCTTTGACATCAGCCGTGTCGCTTTTCTCTAAATAAAAATGATCTTAAATTTACGCATTCTAAAGTAGCATTTTATTTTATTATAATTAAAAATTATAGTACTAAAAGTTTCCACAGACTTCTCATTGAAAGTTTTCTTTTTTTTTGCGAAAACACGCGGTTGTGTTTGGGCTTAATGTAGCAGATTTTTTTGGGTTACATTTTTTGCACCACTCCCAGCCACCACCCATAAGTCTTCTCTATTTCTTCTTTTTACTTTATAGCTATTTTTCCTTTACTTTGCACCATGGCCAACTGGCCAACTATTTCTATAAGGCCCATATATTTGAGATTAATGTATGAAGTCTCCCGCCAGAGGACTCTGATACTTTGACCAAGTTACGCTGACCAATCGTGCAAACTCTGAACCAAAACAATGACCATGTGCTCAGAATAGAAATCAGCTCATACAATGCTAATTTGGGCAGGGTTTGTGCCACGTGATCTAATGAAATGGTTCAGAGTTTGAGGCTGAATCCAGCTTCACTTTTTCGGCGGTTTTTAGCGAAATGCGCAGGCCGTTATACCTAGTTTGTAATGCTTTGCACAGAAATGGAGTACTCAAGTTGCCACCTCCAGAAAAATTAAATTAAAAACTCGAAAAAAATTAATATCTCAAAAACAAATTAAGATAAGGTTTTCAAACAAATTGCATTTAAAAGCACATATTTTCCCCTACACATCGGTGTAAAGATTGAAAATGTGCGATGTATAGGAGTTAAAAAATTTGTAGTAATGAAAATTGCAAAAGTGAAATTTCATCAGAAAATGTTGCCATTCGAAAAATGACGTATGCGTTACGCACAGATACGTTTGGCCTTTATAATATAGATATACCGGGTGTCCCAAAAATAACTGATGGATTTTAAAATTCAATAACTTGCAAACGGTGACAGCTATTTAAAAATATTTTGCAGGATGATTATGTATAATGTCAGGAGTTTTTTTACCGTAATTTTTTATTTTACTTCGCATCTCAAACAATAGGTGACGCTGACGGCGATTGAAGGCCAGGTCGACGCTTTACTCAGCATTGATTACCTGGACTTCAATCGCCGTCAGCGCCACCTATTGTTTGATATGCGAACTAAAATAAAAAAATTACGGTAAAAAACTCCTGACATTATACATAACCCTCCTTCAAAAATTTTTTAAATAGCTGTCACCGTTTGCAAGTTATTGAATTTTAAAATCCATCAGTCATTTTTGGGACACCCGGTATCTATATATACATACATATATATATATGTGTGTGTGTGTGTGTGTGTGTAATAAAATAAAAAAAAATTGCGCCAATTTGCCCTCTCGGAGCTTTTAATTCTCAATTTGTGGAACATACGTTTAATCTTATTTTCGTAATTATTTTAATATTTTAACAGCTAAAGTTCTTTTTCTTATTTTATTTAACTTATTAATAACACTGGTAAACAAGGTTTCTGTTTCTAACTAAGTATGGGGTGAATTTTGTATTTTAGGTTGTGCTGTGAAAGAATTTGCCAGTAAAAAGTTTCCATCACCCACAGATTTTTAAAAAATTCAAAATCTTGAAAATCTGAATTTTGTGGTATTTATTCAACACATATACCTTATAAAATGCACCATTTGGTATTTTAGCAATGTCGAACTTTTAATAAACATTTATAAAGCTTAAAATTAATGTTTAAAACACTGAAAGTATGAATTGTTTATAAAGTTTCAGAAAAATATAAAAGAATTTTTGTAAAAAGAAATGATATTAATAAGAAATTTCATACTTTATGTAGCGGTAAATGTCTTATCCGTGGCTGCTCTCTTATAGGGCATTGTTCCGAGTTATATTGACAATTTAAAGCAGACATTAAGTCATATCATTACAATAACATAAATCATCTTCTCTTGAAAAAAATTTCGAATATTTCTTATGTCAATCTCGATAAGTAGATATCTTTGTTTTGTTTTTCAGGAGATTGCAATCTTGATCCAGGTAATTCTGAGTTTTTCTTTGATAAATTTATGTCTCTCACAAAATCATTTAATTATTTTCGAGTAATTAGGTGTGGTTCTTCATTTATGAATAGTTCATATCAGATGTAGAGGAAGTTTCAGTTTCATCAATTTCCATTTCTACTGCTGCAACATCATATGTAAAATTCTCTGGAGGTTTCGGTATTTGTAAATCATTATTATGTAATGCTGGTGACATAGCTGAATCTAAGTTCAGGTACTTAATTTTATGTTTACTACTTGCAGAGAATCCTTTAACTTTTGTAATTCATTAGTAGCAGTCAGTTATATGATCCTTCGGCATGCTCCATATCATTGGTATAACAAAGGACATACACATTTTGTACCTTTCATCCAGGCCCGGAGGTTTGTAGCACATCGTGTACAACAAGAATGTGATGCTCATTTCTTATCTTGTTCACCTACTTTATATCCAAAGTACATATGATAGACACTTGGTCTTTATTAACGGCGTGAAAGCGCATCGATGCTTTTTCAAAGTTAGCTCCCCGCACACATAGCAAAAGAAATCGGGTTCATGAACGCATCCTCTAGACATGTTTTACATATTGTAGAGGAAAATAGGATAATTATAATCAAAATTTAATTTAAAAGTCTTACAGAACAGAGAAATAGTAGTACACTCGCCCCGAAAGTTTCAACTGTCATGGATTTTCGTTAAAGTCAAGTACTGTGGGGCTGGCTAGAGCTGTCTGTTCAAGGTCGCTAACATAAAATTTATTAGTGGGACATCTGTTTCTACTCTCATGCTGTATCTTCTATCGTTTTAATAAGAAAAAGGAACGTTTGTGGGAATCAAATACGTGAAAGGGAATAATGTAATATAATTATATTGCCTATACGATGCCTACGTACTCCAAAACATATAAATGAAAATTCTCAAAATTGGAGGGTGATAGAAAATTTTTACAAACATATTCCTTTTTAGCAGCTTCAAATCTATAAGAAACACCCAACGTATATAGAGAAACAGAAAATTTGTTAAAATTTGTTTATCTGTGTAATCTATTGCTTGTTTCTCAAAAAGAGCGTTAAAACGATTTCGTAATATTCTTTCAATGTAGAGTTTATTTTTTCCTTTTTAGAACATTATCGAGATTTTAATTTTATTTTTTATTAAGATTGTCTGCCGATGTGTCCTTGCGCGGAGGTTAACAGGTTAGTCTATTTACGAGACACTGTCAAGTTCTTACGGGAAGGCCACGCCTCGTATACCAATCAAAGGTGATGATTTCTGAAGCGTAGCCTCGAAGTTAATCCAAATTGGATTTTTAATTTACTGACGCAGACTGAGGAGGGGCTAGTTTTTTCGTGTGTCGGAGTTCATTCTAGATTTTAGGAGCAGGCAGAATGCGTCTGTCTTTCGAACTGGTAGGACAGCCGTTAAGTTTTTCCGTTAAATTGTAATGTAGAATGATGCCGCTTGATTCACGAAGATTGTAATATTCGATGTGTGCAATGCTGGGATAACTTTAACCCTCTTATGAATTAAAATAAATATGAATGCAAAGACTAAGTGACTTAACTTTATGGGGAAATTCTCAAAGACCCCTATCCATTGCTTGGTAACTTACACTACGGCTGCTACCCTACTGTTGATCATTTAGATGGAATATCGCCAAATATATTATTTTAATTTTTACGTTACACACATATATATATATATATACATATTGTAATGCAATATATATGCATATAATATATTCAACTCTCTCACTGTTTATGTTTAAATTCATTAAATACCATTAACACGCATTCCAAACATCCAACATTTTCAGTCACATTAAAATCATTTGCTTTTGGCGAAGAAAAGTGCAGCGTGCCAAATCGCATGACGCTTCCGTCTTTTCTCGCCAAATATTTGAAGGTATTTTATTTTTTTACATAATTTCTACTGTAATTCTGCAGCTAATTTTGACGGATCCTTTATTACATACATAAGTAGTTTAATTAGTATTTTTTTTTTCAAAAAATTCTGAGTATGCCCGCTATGGAGACCTTCCTTGCGAGTATGTATACATGTGGATCTATTTATACCCTCGACATATCCCAACGGCTTGATGGATGATGTCTCTATCGAGTTGTCTTAATCGTCCGATGGTTATATGTTAGGTTTTGTTTTCATAAATTCAAAATGGCGGTCATAAATACAAAATGGCGGTAGAGACGAAAAAAATTCGGACCAAGTTGAGTGGCATATTATTGGATAGGTCTTTTAAAATGAAGCAAAATATATATTTTAACTGAAATTTGAATGAAATACAAGGTCATAAAAATCGAAGAGAATGGAAAATATGATTACAAATATTTCGGCAACTAATTATACGATTGACTCCATTCGTTATGCAAAATTTATATTTTTTATATTTTTTTATATTCACTCCTAAAAATAAATAATTTCGTAAATTTTTATGTATCTTTCATCAGAACAAATATTTCGACAGTCTGAATAAAATAGTTCCGAATAATCGAGATTACTGATATTGAATAGGCTTCTTTCAATTATTACATACTAAATAAACTAAATTTCAAATCTCTATCTCTATTTCTTCAGGAGATAGAGCGTTTACAGACACACAGAAAGACAGACGCACTGCATTTTTTCCATATATATGTTTTTCGGAATCTCTAGTATCTGAAACGTGTAAATCCGTCATTTTTTCGATTTTTAAAACGATTACAAGAATTATCCTATAATGATCCTAGATCCTATAATCCTAGAATTATCCTATACTATGCATGATGGGGTAAGTAATAAAAGATGCGGTATCATTACATGAGTGAAAGTCAAGCGTAAACTAGTTAAATTTTAGGAATTCTCAGAATTCCTAAAATTTAACTAGTTTACGCTTGACTTTCACCCCCCCCCCACTAGTCAAATACTACCAATTAAGAAGTTGGGCACAATTTTTTACAAACTATACTTTTTAATAGTTTTAATAAACATTCTCTGCAAACTCAAACCTTGCAGTAGTTGCACTTACCTATACAAAAATAATTTAAATAAGGATTAGGTAATTTACTTTTACTTAAAAAAAAAAGTAATATAAAAATGAATTTCGAAAATATGTATAAATTTTATTATCAGTTACACAGCGATAAATTGGGAATTGATATAATTCAGCGAATTTTTATAAATGACAGTGAAAATTTTCACAATACCTTTCTGCATACAATTAAGAAATTTTACTTTTTTTCAGTGACACAATTGACTATATTAAAAAAAGGGGGGGATTTTTATCAATAACTGATTGACGAAATTCTTAATATTTTTTCATGATCGATTTACAAAGTTTGCATTTATTATCAGCTGTTGATTGAAGTTGTAATTCTTCCCTTATGTATAAAAGATTGGTATTCGCGATTTTTTTTCGTTAGTGATATATGAAATTTATGATTTATTTTTGCAACATAAAAAAACTCAGTTGCAAGAAATAATTGTGGATTATGAAATTCTTCGATGAAATAAAAAACTTAATTTATAAAAATCAAAAACCTGGCTGCATAAAAATTTAAAAATAGGGAAACAAGATGACACAGGAAATCCTTTTTACCGGACTGCCACAAAGGATTAAGTGTTTTGCGCTTATTTGACTATGTATGTATGTAAGAATTACAACGTCTACCAAATCTACTAAAACTAAAATGGTTAAATTCTTTTGTTTTGGTCACGGCATCATCCAACTGTAACAACGTGTGTATTAATTCAACACGACTAAAAATTCGTCAATAAAAAAATTAATTACAAAGTCAAATAACCCAACTGTAAAAAGCTAAAAAGTGGGAAACAATGACGTAGAAAAAAATAGTAGAATGCGTAATGGAAATTCTTTTTACTTGAGTAATGGCGGTCAGAGGCATCAGATTAAAGTTTATATATACAGGGTGATTCTAATTTTTTTTTACAATAAAAGAGGGGTGATAATATTCATCGAGACAAACAATATTAAATAGAAGACCAAGGGTCCCAAACGTTTTCCAAAGGAGATAGCCGCAATTAAAGTTTAGGGACCAAAATTTCAAATAAACATGAAAAACGGAAAAATCGATCGATTGATTTGCGTTTTTCACTAAAATTATTCTTTATGTCGGCTTTTTTTAAAATTTAAATTATAAAGATAAATTTGAAAAATGCCGATAGAGAGCGCTTTAGACTTTGGAGCAATGAACAACTATTTTTTGCATCTCATTAAATGTTTTCGTAAGCTTAGACTCAAACTTAAATTTTGAGCACAAAATCTGAAAAGTTGGGATTGGTTAAGTAGCACAAATTGAACTGTGTTCAGAGTGTTCAAAATTCAAATGATTATAAAAAACGGAAAAATTGGTTCATTGATTTGCGGTTTTCACGAAAACTATTCTTTATGCTGGTATTTTCTTAAAAAATAAATTATAAAGATAAATTTCAAAAAATGTCGATAGAGGGCGCTTTAGACTTTGGAGTAATGAAAAACTAATTTTTGCCGTGATTTTTTGCATTTCACAAAATGTTTTCGGAAGCTTAGACTTAAACTTAAATTTTGAGCTCAAAATCTGAATAGTAGGGAGTGGTTAAGTAGCACAAACAGAACTATGGTTAAGAAGGGGGGGGGGGAGGTACAAATTTAAAATAATTATAGAAAACGGAAAAAATGGTCGATTCGTTTGCGGTTTAAAATAAAACTATTCTTTAAGTCAGTATCTTCTTGAAAATAAATTTTAAAAATAAATTTCAAAATATTCCGTTAGAGGGCGTCTTAAACTTTAGAGTAACCAACAATTTATTTTAACCATTATTTGTTTATTGTAATTAAATGCTTGCAAAAGCTTATTAAATGTTTTCGGAAGCTTAGATTTAAACTTAAATTTTGAATCGTTGGGAGGGGTTAAGAAGCGCAAACTGAAGTGTGTTCAGCAGTTGAAATTTAACCCTCCCCCCCTCCTCGAACACAAATCAATTTTTCGCTACTTAAACACGACCAAAGATTCAGAATTTGAGCCCAAAATTTAAGTCTATGCATTTGAAAGCATTTAATGAGATTAAAAAAATAACAGTTAAAAATAGTTGTACGCTACTCCAAAGTCTAAGGCGTCCTCTATCGGTATTTTGTGAAATTTATCTTTAAAATTTATTTTCAAGAAAATTCTGATTTGAAAATTAGTTTTAGCGAAAACTACAAACGAATCGACCAATTTTTCCGTTTTTTATAATCATTTGAAATTGTAACCCTCTGAACACAGTTCAGTTTTTCTACTTAACCACACCAACTATTCAGATTTCGAGCTCAAAATTTAAGTTTAAGTCTAAGCTTACGAAAGCATTTAATAAGGTGCAAAATATGACGCCAAAAAAAGAGTTGTTCGTTACTCCAAAGTCTAAAGCGCCCTCTATCGGCATTTTTAAAAATTTATCTTTATAATTTAAATTCAAGAAAATGACGACATAAAGAATAATTTTAGGGAAAACCGCAAATCAATCGACCGATTTTTCCGTTTTTTATAATCATTTGAAATTTGAACCCTCTGAACACAGCTCAGTTTGTGCTACTTAATCACTCCCAACTATTCAGATTTTGAGCTCAAAATTTAAGTTTGAGTCTAAAGTTACGAAAACATCTAATGAGATGCAAAAAATACCTGCAAAAAATAGTTGTTCGTTACTCCAAAGTCTAAAGCGCCCTCTATCGGAATTTTTTGAAATTTATCTATATAATTTAAATTCAAGAAAATGCCGACATAAAGAATAATTTTAGTAAAAACCGCAAATCAATCGACCGATTTTTCCGTTTTTTATATTTATATGAAATTTTGGTCCCTAAACTTTAATGGCGGCTATCTCCTTTGGAAAACGTTTGGGACCCTTGGTCTCCTATTTAATATTATTTGTCTTTATGTGTATTATCACTCCTCTTTTATTGTAAAAAATTTTTGGAATCACCCTGTATACTGCGGCTCCTGCTACCTACATGCTTGCATCCGACTGCAGTTACCCAAGTAAAAATGATTTCCATTACACACTCTACTGTTTTACTACGTCATCTTGTTTCCCTCTTTTTAGCATTTTACGCAGTCTGAGTTTTTGATTTTTGTAATTTATTTAATTTTTTTTATTCATATTTTCTTGAAATTATGAATAAAATTATTTTGTAATATAAAAACATTCTTGTTATTTTCCAGAGAATAAAATCATCTTGTAACGCATATCTTTTGTAGTCATTAGTGCAATAACCTGCACATTGGACACAATCTAGACATTAAAAATATTTTCTTTTGTGTATCTAACCATTATTGTTATTTTTTTTAATTTCGTAAAATTATCTTTGATGTTTTGATCCAACCCATTAATATAATTATTCGCATCTTAAATGTAATCAAAATAATTTAAATGTACCTCTTTTCTTTTTAGCCAAATATGCGACTTGATGAGACAAGATTACGAGATATCAAAATTTAATGTAGCCTTTAACTTTTATGTTACAAAAATTGTGAATAATTAATTATCAGTGCAGAAGTTTTATCTATAATGTATTATTTTCGAAACCGTTGAAATATTTTTTTTAATAATAATGGATTTTCCCGAATTTCAAGACTTTGAAAATTTAAAAAAAAAAAATTGTTCAGCCTTTATCATTTCTATTGTCCTATCTGTTTACGAAAAACTTCAATTACGTGTTTTTTATATAAAATTCAATTATTTTCGAGGGAGATTTGGCTCAAATGCAATAACGTACAAATCTATCCTCCGAAAAAATACTCATTCTTCGAGTTTTTGTAGTTCTGTTACACATCGGCTGCTCGTCCAGCCATGGGCACTTCCCATCCAGCTAAGCCAGCGATTCTTAAGCTGGTAACAAACAATATAATAAGGGAAATATTGATTTTATTGTTTTATTTTTCATTTCTAAAAAAGTACTGATTCAGTTTTGATGAAATTTAAATGGAACCAATTCGAAAGTATCTTCTTTCAATGAAAACAAAATCATATGGATCTGCCGCATAGTTTAAGAGGTACTGGAAAACATACGTAAAAAATACGTATGCTTCGATTTGATACCTCCCCCCTCCTTTTTCTGAAGTCAGTTAATATGGAACAGCATTCTAATTATTTTACAAGAATAAAAGAATCTAATAATGCACAGATATATTATTTGTTATTGAAATTGCATGCATATTAAATATAATCTATATATTAAAAATAATTTCTTTTGTCTTTTCAGCCATAAGAATTTTAATTTTCTTCACTCCGTAAGCCCTCCGTTAATGCATTCCTTAACCTTCTTTTTATAACTACATCCATCTTAAACAAGTCATTTAAAGTAATTCATCTTGCATTTTTTGTCACTTATCAGGTATAGCAAAGCAATGCATTCCGGACATGAAAGTAGCAAAGTCAGAAAATCAGGAGTAATATACCATTTTAAGATCCAAAAATATAGTGCACATTTAATTAGATTTGCAGAAGTTTTTAATATGTCATATAATCCTTACAAACATTCATAAATTTTATTAGCATAATCGATTTGCCCCATTTGCAGATTCGGAAAACTTTGTAAGTTTTTTTTTTTCATATTTTCTTTAAAAAACGGTGTCTTTGCAAAGACATTCTTGTCATTAAACAAGAATCAAAAGAATTTAATAAAGCTTACATATATTTTTTATTCCTCAATACAATTATTAACTTCTTGAACATAATAAGGCAAATTAAAAATAATCTGTCTTGTCTTTTATGTCCAAAAATCTTACATCTTTGCTTATACGTTAATAATTTTTATGATTTTTTTTTACTCTTTAATATAACTATATGCGTCTTACACATAATGAGAACGCAAAAAAAAATTATATAGCCTATCTTAGCCATGCGGATTTACATTTTCTATACCTTAATGCAACTATTTGCCCATTAAATCCATCGGGACATTAAAAATGAGACAGGTTATTTTAAACATTTATGAGATAGAGCAAAAGGATGTAGTTAAGTCAGAAATTTACGTGATAACAAAACTGGAAATATTGTTATACTTTTACATTTAAAAATACACTGCAAATTCATTTACATTGGCAAAATATTATTATATCATGTCATTTTTACAACCATTTAGAAATTTCATCTTCATAACCGATTACTTCAATTTAAAAACTCAGAAATTTTCAACATTTTTGCTCTGCATTTTTCATTAGATTTTCTTTAAAAACTGAGTATTTAAAGAATTTTCTTGTTATTTTTCAAAGATTAAATATGTATGGTACAAATCATTAACACAATTAATAAAATTGTACTTGCAGACGATTTTAATGTACCCCATAATTTTCACAATCCATTCAGAAATTTTGTGAGCGTAATCAATTTATTCAAGTTGAACATATCGATATTTTCGTACTATCGGACATTGTCATAAAATTTGTCCTTTTTTTCATATTTGAATTTAAAAACTTTATTTATTTAAAGGGATTCAAAAATATAACAACGTATATATATATATATATATATATATACAAATATATAAATAAATATGTATATATAATATATTACAATATATATATATATATATATATATATATATATATTGTAAAAATTAATATCGCCCTTGATTCACATTTTTACTTTTGAATGCAAATGTCTTATGCACTTCTAAAAAATAAAATCATAGCAGCGCCAATGGTTAGATGGTTTAAACTAAAAAACTATTTAGCAAGAACTTGTGTTAACTTATAACCAGTCTGATGAAAATCCCTTGATCTCAAATTAATATAACATAAAATAACATATTATTATTTTATTCTTATATAATTCATATATATGAGTGTGTAACGGCGCTAAAAATAATAATAAAAAAATCTTGAGAGAAATAAAATGATTCAATAAAAATATATATTTGATATATTTCCTATAAAATTCTAACAGCGATTAAAGGAGTCCGGGACACATATAAAAAAATACTGCATTAAAAGTTTCTCTGGATTTTTATGCTTATAATGACATTTAAATCATTTTTAATCATAATTAGAAAAGGAAATATTATGGTTTATTATTATTATTATTATTATTATTATTATTATTATTATTATTATTATTTTGCTTCGTTTTCAGCATCTAGCTTTCAAGCACTGATTGTCATGGATAAGACTTGTTGTATGTGTTTTTCTTCATGATGGGTTTTCACAATTTCTCACATTTAAATTGTTATAATTCAAGAACCATTAAACATAAATGCTTCAAAATTAGAACATGCCTTTTTTTAATTGATTTACTTTAATTTTGATTCAGCAAATTTGAAAAAAGATATTTACTTTTGAAAATATTATTTTTTCAAACTTTTACTTTAAATATATTTTATATTTTTTTAATTAATATTTTTAAAATGGCCGAATCAAAATTAAAATGTAGGTGTTTCTGTTTATTTAATTGCTAAAAAACTAAAATTCTACAATTCTTACATTGAGTTACAATAATTTTTAATTACCCTCCACTTTTTTTTAAATAAATTTTAAATTAAAAAAAATAGAGAAGTTTTATTATGTGATTTTGTTTAAAAATGTGTATGTGTATGATAATGGTATGTTTAATCATCACAAAAAATTGCAAAATTTTAATTCAATAAGAGATTTTTTGAATGTGTCCCCGACCACTTCAAAATAAACAAATTGTCAAAAATAGCCTATATTTATATTTATTTAAAGAAAATAGTTTTGAATTTATTTTAAAAAGGACCTACAAATATTTGAATCAGCAAAAGAATTTTTGAAATAGCTTTTAAAAATATTGACAACAAAATATTAATGTTCCGTAATTTCGGGTGTATAAGCCGCGGATCAAACAATTCTTTTTGGACCCAGAAATCTTATTTAGTGATTGAAGACAAATATTTACGTCGATCTAAGTAGTTACATTTGTTTATTAAAAAATTCTGGGTCGAAAAAGAATTGTTTGATCTGTGGCTTATACACCCGAAATTACGGTATATTAATATAAGATATGTTATACAATGTATTGTAATATATTAATTAAATATTAACATTAAAAACTTAATAGTACAAAGAAAACTGTTCATAAATTAATTCACGTTATTTTATAATCTTATGTTCATTTTATATGCAACAACAAGGATTTTTATTTTATTTAAAAGTTAATAATTATTTAAAAGATTAAAAATTATTTTACGATCTATAAAAATATCAAAAAAATCTACCAATATTTTTATCGATCTCAAATTATGATAACATATGAAATACTAGTGTCATTATTTTCTTCTTATGTATTTCATATATGTGAGCAGAGTCTATGCGTTATAAATAAAAAATCCTATGGGAGAAATAAAATGATTTAACAACAATATATATTTGCAATATTATCAACAAATATTAACAACAATATACATATTTCCTATAAAATTCTAACAGCAATTAAAGAAGTTTGTAATGACAAACTTCTGAAAATACAAACACATTCTCAAAAAAAAAAAAAAAAAAAAAAAAAAAAATATATATATATATATATATATATATATATATATATATCATTATTTTTTTTTTGGTTTTTTCTTATGCTTATAACGACGTTTAAATCATGTTTTCTATTATAATTAGAAGAGACAATAGTCTGACAATTGTAATATTTTTAAGTTTTGGTTTTTATATTCATTTAAATTTATTTTATATGCAATAATAAAGTTTTTATTTTATTTTATTTAAACGTTAATAATTATTGAAAAGATAAAAAAACATTTTACAATGTATAAAAATATTAAAAAATCTATTAATATTATCGGTATTAAAATTTAAAACAAAGATTCAAAATTTCCGTAAAAATTATCTAAAAAAATAGTAATTTACTTTTTTTAAATTAAAAAATGCTCGTAAGTAGTGAATTAATATAATACATTAATATAATCATTCAAAATATATTATATACTAAGTTATAAAATGATTTCTTATTCTAATTAAATATTACTTCTTATCGACTTTCTATTTATTAAAAATTAATTTTAATAAACAGAAAATAGTTTTTCTTTTAATTAATTGGATTTTATAACTCAATAATATTTGCTATTTCTTCCATTCATTAAAATAATAAACTTATAAATACATCTCCATAAAACAATTTATAAAATAAAACCTTCAAAACTCCCTTTTTTTATCAACTATCAACATAGAACGTCAAATAATGATTTACCAAAACGCTTTATTCATATAACATTTTATAAGCACATCGTATCATCCTCGTATGGTTGAATGGTTAAGACACACGCCTCCCACTCGTACGGACCGCGGATCGCATCTCAGTTGTTCCCAATGTCGAATTAAATTACCAAGCTCGGTTCCCCGTATTCTTTAAAGATGGTGCCACCAAAGTTGATGGTCTTATCATTTTTTAATATATAGTAACATAAAGAATTACCATACACTTAACGTTTATATGGTTTTTCATAAGAATTACCATACATTTAACGATTATATGGTTTTCCATAGAATCACTTTCACCATAGGCAAAAAACCATATGATTGCACTTATGGGTTTTTCTATGGTAATTCTACGCCCTTTTTTGGTAAGGGTTATTTGCATTTAAATATAATCACGGTATTGGAAACAATCCCTCGTGTTTTTATTATTATTATTATTATTTATTTATCATACATAGCAAGGTTTTGTACTCAAAGTTGAAAGAAACAAAAGCAAAGATTTGAAAGTAATTTTATATTTTTTTTTTCAGATTTCAAACTACAATTCAAATGTAATTGCATTTGCAGAACTTTTTAATACATCATATCATGTTTACAAGCGTTCAGAAACTTCATTATCATAATCGATTCCTCCTAATTTCAAGACTGGGAAAATTTAAAAAGATATTATTCTGCATTTTTTATTCATATTTCTATTTTAAAAAGGAAAACCTTACAGAGACATTTTTGTTATTTTTAAACGATTAAAATAATATCGGAATTAATGTATATTTCTTTTTAATTCTTAACCCTTCCAATCAGGAAATAGTTTTAAAAAGGTAAGAGAGATATTTTAAGCTTATAATAGAATTAAAATGTATTATTAAGATCAAATAATAATGCATTTTTATTACTTATTTTTACAGCCGTATAGAATTTCATCATCATAACCGATTTCTTCAATTTAAAAACTGAGAAATTTTCAAAAAATTTTCTCTGCACTTTTAACTGCATTTTCTTTAAAAATGGAGTATTAAAAACATTTTCTTTTATTTTTTAAATATTAAATATATATGGTACAAACCATTAACACAATAAGTATTATTGCATTTGCAGACTTTTTAATACACTGCTCAAAACAATTAAAGGATATTTGAAGCTTTATATAAAATAAAGATATAAACGAAATTTTTTTTGCCGAAAATAGAAGAAGGGAATCACAAATGCAAATTTTTCTGGTTTTCAAACTGTGGAGTATGCAAATTTTGAGTTCGACGTCAAAAACGTCAGCGGCAGCGAATGAAATTTGACTTTCAACTGGATAAAAGAGAATGAAGACAAGGATGATCGGCATTCAGTGATTGCTTTGTTTCGATGAGTACGATGTCTCAGCGAAGTCATTTGACAAATTCAGAAGCTTGGAGAATTGTTGGTAGGTTAGAAGGGGGCCAAACTCAAGCCGAAGTAGTGCAAGCCATTGGAGTGTCACAAATTGTCATTTCCAGGATCTGGAACCGTTTTTTGGAGAGTGGATGTGCAGGCCGAAGACCAGGGCAAGGTCGTAGACGGGCAACAACGCCCAATGAAGATCGGTATTTAGCGTTAACAGCTCGGAGACACCGAAACATGAACGCTACTCTTCTCCAACAACACCTTCGCTCGGCTACAGGCACCACGATTTCAACTCAGACTGTCCGAAACCGGCTCCATGCTGTAGGTCTGTATGCTCGCCGACCGATGGTATGTGTTAGATTAACATCAAGGCATCGTCGTGTTTGCAGGGAATGGGCAACCGAGCATGTCAACTGGAGGGGAAATGAATGGAGCAATATTCTGTTTTCTGACGAGTCCCGTTTTTCTGTGCATCCGGATAATAGGCGTATTTTCATCTGGAGGGACCGTGGCAGTAGGAATAATCCTGCGTTCATGCACGAAAGTGTCAGATTTGGCGGTGGAGGAGTGTTGGTGTATGGTGGCATCTCCATTGACGGGCGCACTGATCTCTACATCATTCGAGATGGAGCTCTGACTGGTCGCCGATATAGGGATGAGATCCTCAGACCTATTGCAGTCCCTTACGCTGCAGCAATCGGAGATAACTTCATTTTAATGGACGATAACTGCAGGCAACATCGTGCAAACCTGGTGGAGGATTTCCTGTTTGAGGAAGGAATCGTTCGAATGGAAAGGCCAGCGTGTTCTCCAGACATGAATCCAATCGAGCACGTTTGGGACGCCCTAGGAAGACGAGTTTCTGGTCGCCAACAACCAACACAAGCTCTCCAAGAACTGGAAAGAGCTCTTCTGTAAGAGTAGGGCAGAATACCCCAACTCGTCATTAATAGCCTCATTGAGTCCATGCCTCAAAGGTGTTCAATGTTGCTGGCCGCCCGTGGAAACCATACCCCCTACTGAAAATTATTTTCTTTGAAGAAAACACCTTTTCTGTCGACCATGTATCAATCAGCTAAAAAGTTTCCCAGATACAAAATCCACCTAAAACTGCAATATCCTTTAATTGTTTTTTGCAGTGTATATCGCACAATTTTCACAACGACTCAAAAATTTTTTGGGCATAATCAATGTCTTCAAGTTGAAGATATCGATATTTTTGTATTATCGAATAATATCATAAGATTTGTTCTGATTCTTTTATTTTTCATATTTGCATTCAAAACGGATTTTTACATAGACTTTCTTGTTATAAAGGGAGTCAAAAATCTGACGACGTATACATATATATATGTTTCATTCCTTATGAAAATTAGTGCTTAAATATTATCAAAACAATTAAAGTAATCCCTTTTACCTTTTTAATCAAGAAAATTTATATTTTTGTAAAAATTAATTTCTCCCTTGATTTACATTTTTACTCTTTAATACAATTATTTGCCTTTTAAACATAATCACGACATTAGAAATAATCCCTCTTGATTTTTATTTATTTATCATACATAGAAAGGTGTTGTCGAAAGAAACGAAAACACAAATTTGAAAGTAATTTTGCATATTTTCGTATTTCAAACTGCAATTCAAATTTAATTGCATTTGCAGAACTTTTTAATATATCATATCATGTTTACAAGCGTTCAGAAACTTCATTATCATAATCGATTCCTCCTAATTTCAAGACTAAGAAAATTTAAAAATATTTTAATCTGCATTTTTTATTCATATTCCGTTTTTAAAAAGAAGGAATTTACACAGACAATCTTGTTATTTTTGAACGATTAAAATAATTTTGGAATTAATGCATATTTCTTTTTAATTCTTAACTCTGTTAATCATGGAGTAAGTTTTAAAAGATAAGAGAGATATTTTAAGCTTATAATGGAATTAAAATGGATTATTAAGATCAAATAATGTTATATTTTTATAAATCATTTTTGCAGCCGTTTAGAAATTTCATCATCATAACCGATTTTTTCAATTTAATAACTGAGAAATTTTCAAATTTTTGCTCTGTATTTTTAATTACATTTTCTTTGAAAATGGAGTATTAAAAATATTTGCTTGTTACTTTTCAAAGATTTAATATATATGGTACAAACCATTAACACAATTAATAAAATTGCATTTGCAGACGTTTTTAATACATCACAAAATTTTTACAACCATTAAATTTAGGAGTATAATCAATTTCTTAAAGTTGAAGATATCGATATTTTGGTACTATCAGATATTTTCATAAGATTTGTTCTGCTTTTCTGTTTTTCATATTTGCATTCAAAACGGTGTTTTACGAAGACTTTCGTGTTGAGTCAAAAATCTACGTTTTATTTCTAAATAAAATTAGTAATTAAATATTATCAAAACATTTAAAAAATTCCCTTTTACTTTTTTAATCATGAAGATTTATATATATTTTTTAAAATTAATTTCACCCTTGATGCACATTTTAACTCCTTAATACAATTATTTGCATTTTAAACATAATCACAACATTAGAAATAATAATTCGTGTTTTTGTATTTATTTATCACACATAGCAAGGTATTGTACTCAAAGTTGGAAGAAACGAAAACACAAATTTGAAAGTAATTTTACATTTTTTTCAGATTTCGAACTACAATTCAAATTTAATTGCATTTACAGAACTTTTTAATATATCATATCATGTTTGCAAGCTTTCAGAAACTTCATTATCATAATCGATTCCTCCTAATTTCAAGACTGGGAAAATTTAAAAATATTTTATTCTGCACTTTTTATTCATATTTCCTTTTTAAAGTTAATACTTTACAACATTTTTTAGAGAGACATTCTTGTTATTTTTAAACTATTAAAAGAATATTGGAATTAATATATTTTTCCTTTTAATTCTTAACTATTTCAGGGATGAAATAGTTCTAAAAAGAAAAGAGAGATATTTTAAGCTTATAATAGATTTAATATGAATTATTAAGATCAAATAACGTTGCATTTTTTAAATCATGCATTTATTTAAAATATTGCAAAAGGTCTGTGATATGTCGTTCGCAAGGATTAAAAATTTACTTTTTAAGAATTATTAAGTAAAAATAATAATAATAATAATAATAATAATAATAATAATAATAATAATAATAATAAAAAGGTATTTGGTTATGGCTGGGTTTAGATACAAGAGCATTTTCGAACTTCATATTTAAAAGAGAAATTATTCAGATATATGTTGATGTATTTGAAAAATATTGCCTAACTTCACATGAGGTTAATAACGGAATGAAAGAAATATGCGCAGATCTATGTAGGTGTTTTAATCACAACCGCATCTAATGTTCCATATGTCAGAGGGTAAATACAGTTCCACGTATCTTTAACAAAAAACTTGTCAACACTAATAACAATGAATTAATTCTCTTGGTGCTTTAGATTTTATATCTGTTTATGGGTATTTTCGGAAACTGACTCAGAAAATTTCATTGCACTGCTAAACATCTAGTGTTATATTGAACTGTACTCTAGTGATGCAACAGCTGCATTCACAAGATGGTGAAATAGTGTTCAAAATTTGAGCAAACGGTTGAATAATAGTCCCAAATGATGAAGGATATTTCATTGTTTTCTGGTTGAACCTACCGCTGCACCAAAATTTGATTGAACTTAAAGCAAAACTTTTAATAGCTTGATATGCACGCATCAAATGTTATCAGATGCCTTCTTTTTTTTTTTTTTTTTTTTTCATGGACAGTACTCATTTTACTTAGTTGTTAAAAGTTTCATTTGATTTTAATACGTGATCAGCTTATCATAATAAATTAACCCGTTAAATTTAGATTTAAATTAAATGTAAAGGCTCACCTCGGAAAGAAAGGAACAACTTCTAATCACTTTACCACTTCAGCTTTAATAAGACAATTTTAAAAAATAAAATTTTTAGAAGATTTTTTTGTATTGTTTGGAAATTTATGTCTTCCTTTCGTTAAATATCTACATTTTTAAGTCGTACAAAAATTGAGTCATATGTTGAACCAACCTTTAGTGCTTCAGTAGCTGTAACCATATGTTTGTTTGTTTGTTTGTATTTATGTCGGCCAATTATCTACACTACGGGATATAGGTCCTATGGGGTGGGATGCCCTCCGTGGGGGTCTTTCTAAGGGACCCTAACCCGTATTTACGCAAGGTTCGAAGAAAACGACGGAAAACACCTAGACAAACATTTCGCGCACAGTAACCACTTTTTTTTTTTTTTTTTTTTTTTTTTTTTTTTTTTTTTACATTTAGGATATTTTGTCTTTGTGATTAAAGATAGCAATCTGAACTCCTCATTAAAGTAGTGAGATTTTTTATGAAAGAGCTGTGGGAACAATTTCACATGCCAAATTTTCCTAATCTCGACAATTCAAGAGAAAATGAAAACTGCGTAAACTTTGGAATTGGCGTCCGTATATTGAGAAGGTTAAAATGCAAAATTATGAATTTTTTGTGTCTTAATAAATGATATCATAAATTAAATGGTATCGTAGATTCAGAAAAATGACACTAAATAAAAATAAAAAACTCTAACATTGTAAAAATTAAGAAATATTGTTTCAAAAGAAACATTCTTTTTCAAGGGACAAATGAAATTAATAACGTGGACTTCTATCCGTGGACTCTAGATAATATAAATCAGGTTAAATTTAACTTTTATAATTCCCTGTTAATCATTATATATTCTCTTGTTTTTAACCCGTATATAAGGAAAACTGCGTATCTGAATATCACGTATAACAATTTTTTGTACCAAAAATATAATACAGCAAGAATTCTTTTTGGAAATTTATTTGCAGACTGAACGAATCACGTTTAAAGCAAGAAACAGTCAATCGAAAAGAAAAATGAAATATTCACTTGTATCAGTGATAATAAACTAAATAGCGTAAAAAAAATCATCAAGATTAAAATTTTGAACAAACTTAAAATGTGTCTGACATCAAGAAATCTGCCAATAACAACCTTAATCGATATTGCAAAATTCATTGAAACTGTACAAAACGTTATAAATTTTTTTAGCTCTATGCTATAAAACTATGGCTTTAAAACTGTTTAAAGTAAATATTGATATTGGATAATAGATTTTGTAGCAATAAAAAAATATTTTTTTAAACATATATTTATGCTATTTAAATGTTAATTACATAACTTTTACATAATATGATGTGCATAAAATGTTTATTCTTATTAAACTTCTGTACTTCCCTGATAACAGGAAATCCGTCGTACGCAGAGCTGTAGTAGAGATATACAGTGATATATGCCTTATACCTTCAGGATTGTTTTGAAGCTTCGTATAACCATTTTTTTTAAGAAAAGCTACAGCGTGAACCCTCTGCTGTCGCTCATACACTCTCTTTTTTGTTCGATTACAGCACAGCTTGTATTTTGGTGAATACGATAATTCATCTCATTCTAGTAATCTAATTTATATAACTAAAAAATTATTAAGTACAATAAATGCCTTTAAATCATTATGGAAAATAAAAGTTGCTTAATTTTTGCTGGATTTATATTTAGCAAATCAAAAAATTCTAATAATCATAATGATCATAAAAAACTTGCTATAAACTACTCTAAAATGAAAAAAAAGAATGAGAGAAAAGAAAAAAGCATTTTGCTCTTATCTAGATTTTTATCATTTTTAATAACGGGTGCAGAGGTGAAAAACCGTTTTATACAAATTTCCTAATTGCCACTACTTAATTTAAGTCGTATTCTTCACTTTATTTAATAGCAGACTTTGTGAGATTTTATAAGGAGGAGAATAGTATACAAATTTAGTAATGATAATAGCTTCACTGCTGCGCAGTATTTCTATCACTGCAAGGACACCTTAACGGTACCACTTATTGGTGAAAATGTAAACATTTTCGGCACAAAAAATCCGACTCTTTGGCAAATCTGATGACGCAAAATGTACACTTATAAGAAAATTATTATTTTCTTTCTTTTTCTTTCCTTTTCTCTTCTTTTTTGAGCCTTTGTGATTATGTAAATATAGCGTAAATAAATAGTCCGTCCGCATACAGCAAGACAAAAAGTACCAAAATGAATGGTTTAATAATTAATTTATATTAATTATTAATTATACTATTATATTATTAATTATATTGTATTAATCTTAATTTAATATGTATAATCATTTCAGAATGTTATCGAATCATTTCAAATTTTATGAAAATCGCATGCATATTTCATTTATGGGAACAGTAAAAAATATTCCGTCACATTACGGCAAATGAGAAGAAATAGTTTCAAGTGCATTTTTATGATGTTACACACTTTTGAAAATAATTAAATTGATATGCATTTATGAAATGGACTAAATTATACATTCTGTAGAATATGGGGTGCAAGGAATACTTATCATTCGTTTACAGAGTTACGCAAAGGATTCAATTACATAGTGGTATAAAGGAAACATTGTCTGCGGTATATTTTAATTATGTTAAACTATTTCACACATAATGAAATTTATGTATGTTGCTTAGATTTACTTCATGTTATATCCTATATAGTAGAATATGCGTAATATTTAGAGACAAACACAAAAGATTTCGAATATTATACAGTATTCAAAGCCCTGTATATTAGTGATAATAGCTAAAAGTGCATTTTTCGTTGTGATATGAATTTTCTAACTAAAGTTTTGTCTATTGCGATGTGTGTATAAATGCTATAGATTATATACAGCACTATACAAAAGTATTCTTAACCCATTAGTGCCTAGCGTCCCATTTTAGAGACGCGTCAAAAGGTGCATTCAGCACTGTTTTTGAAACCGGTAAAAAAGAAAAGCAATAATTATTTTATTTAAATGATGCATTTTCGTGATCAATGAACCAAACTTAAATCGTCTAAAAATAGTGGTGCCAACCAAATAAAATTTACGCAAAAGATGCTGGTCACGAATGGGTTAAGGGTTAATGAGTATGAACAAAAATAACTTATAGGTGGTTTTAAATGAGCTATAACCTTTTTACGCTGAACTACATTTTGTATACTAAGATATGTTTGTAGAATACAGATACAATAATATGCAGGGCCGCGCAAAGAATAAGATATGTGGCTGTCTTTGAATGGTGCAATTTCAGTTATTTTAAGCATGTTTTAGTCTTATTTAAATTGTAGCTAAATAGTGGCGTTTATCTACAGATAGTAGGTAAAATACAGGGCAGTACAAAAGTATTTAAGTATTCTTCCGTCTATTGGTATGAATTGCTGAAAGTGTAATTTTGAACTATTATGCGTTTTAACATATTTCAACTATATGGAAAATGTTATTTGATTTTGTCTACTTGCCCAGCCGTCTGTGTGTCCCTAAATCTAGCCATCTGCAACTTCAACTTCAGCTAATATAATTGGATTGCTCTGTAATTCATATATGCTATTGAGATTTACTATGTCATGTTCGGTATTGAAAATAAAGTATATAGCGTTCATAATTTACAGAGACACTTAAAATTATTCCATTATATTGCGGTCTATAGGGAAATATCGTAATTGTAGAAAAAGTAGCACCTATACTGATCGTCTAGTTCATCTGCATATAAAAATGTAAAAAATATCTAACCGATTGGTATGAAACTTAAGATATATAACCATTGCATAGTTTCGTCGAGTTTTTTCAAATTTTATGAAAAACAACTGAAAACATAAAAAGACACAAATAAAAGGTTTTTTTTATTATTAGAAATTCTATCATCCGTAATTAATTCGATGATATCCCATGATGCGTAATAATTCTAAGTTGCCACGGTGATTATGTCACATTTAAGATACCGTCATATTATTTGCCTATTACTAAATTCAATATATATATATATATATATATATATATGTATATCAATATATATATATATATATATATATATATATATATATATATATATATATATATATATATATATATATATAATTGTAATAAACTTTCTATTCATGCATTTTTGCATAAGAGTCAACAGCTATTGTAACAAGATCTGAATATTTATAAAACTAGTTTTAATACGAGCACGCTTCATTTGCCACGTTTGACATACAATTTCGGACTTGTTAATTTTGGGAACGCAAATAGACTTCTGGAGCGCTCAATATTATGTCATTTTCCATAAGGGCTAGAAGAAAAATCCTTCCTAGATTTTAAAAACGACGAAAACATATAAATCCACAAAGAAAATGCCGAGTACAATTTTCAGTCAAACAAATAAAATGTTATACTTTTCGTGAAATAAAAGAAATAAACGATCTAAAACGCTTTTCAAGAATGCAAATTTTAAGCTAAAATATACAACATAAATATATTCATATAAAATATGAATCGGGTCAAAATTCTTACATAGAATTTGGAAGGAAAAGGTTTCCAGAAAATTCCATGAAAGGTTTGTACGAAATCCTTGAGATCATCCGTGATATATTTCAAGGATATATATCAATATCGACACTGAATTATGGGTTAAAATAGTAAACTGTCAAAATTTAAAATTATGAAAGGATTCTCAAAGTGAAAGAAGCTGTGAATGAAGCAAGAATAAACTCTAAAAAATAAGTGGGGAAATTTACACATAAAAACAGGTATATCGATGATACAAAAACGATTTGCCTATATGTGTAAAGAGGCGTGTAAATTCCCATAACACACATTTTTGTGTACTTTTCACAACTTATTGAGTAATTATTGAGTGATACACCATTTATTGAATAATTTGATGATAACAGTGTGTAAAAAATTACCTGATCACTTTTAAAATACACACAATAATGTGTAAATTGCACAAGAATACACATATATCTGTGCAATATTCTGACACATTTATCTGTTTAAACTTCTGTGATTACACAGATAAATGTGTATTATAAAAAAAAAAACATATTTTTGTGTTATATGTAATTTACGCTGTTCTTTGTGTAAAATGTAAAATACGCATGTACGAGGGAGGTTCAATGATTATTGTGCCTAGTGTATATAAAATATTTGTACAGCGACTGTTGTTGTGGAATAACAAAGTCTAACATCTTAGATGCCTATTCGCTCAATTTCAGAATTGTAGCAGCTGTATTTATATATTTTTTGAGGTAGACGTGAAAGGGGGGGGGGTGTAAAAGGTTGATTTTTAGCTTATGAGGCTATATTTGTGACAGTGGATGAGGCGTAATTACATTCGTTTGGACTCGGGTCATAATGATAGCTCCAAATCAGCATTTCACCCTCATCCCCCTTTTTAAAAACTTCCTCTAAAATAAGTTTTTTAAACTTTACCCATCCCTCCAAAACTATGTTAAAATAACTACGTTTCAGAAATTGAACTTATAGGCATTTGACACATTAGGCTTCGATATTCATTATCAACAATTGCAGTAAAAATATTTGATATACAGTAGACATAATTACTACATTAAATATAATTACAACACTAGATAGGAATTATTGAACTATCCACGTATTTGTGTAATATGCAATTTTTATACATTTTTAGTGCAATATTCAGTTCTTACTCGTATTTCTTCCTTTTATGCAAAACACAGATTTATATAGTATTAAAAATACTTAGAATTTTATGTAATATTCCAAATAGACTGAATTTTTACTTTCAATTTTTTTGTTCTTTACTTATACTTTGGTATGATTAAATTGTGAACTAGATGTTTTTTGAATTGCATACGCTATATATAATTGCTATTTATAGCAGCTTTGTTTTACGTCCAGGAAACAACATTTCCACAATATATTTTTTGTAATTTATCATTTTTATATAGATAAATCATTTTTATCATTGATACACCTATTTTTACGTAAAACATGATCATAAAACATTTAATTTAATAAGGTTTTTTTTTTTTTTTTTTTTTTTTTTTTTTTTTTTTTTTTTTTAACAGATGTGTTTATGCATCGCTTCCATCACACTACACATTGAAAATTGAATAGTTTTAAATGTATTAATAAATGGCACAAAATACAATTTTATGACCCTTATATACTTGCCTATACACATTTTTTGGGGGGGGTAATTTAGACCATTAGAACGCTAAAAAGACAAATGTGTTTGTCGAAACTTTTGGTAGATTTTATTTAAATTTGCTATTCGGATGCCAAAAATGCTTCAGAGTAGTGATAAAAATATCTAAAATGAAAAATGCATTATGAGGTTAATATCTAAGCATAAAACAAAATTTTACCGTACACAGTTTTCTCCAATATGGAGGTGGTCAGAATTACCCCTGGTCGTAATTACCTCACCCGACCCTATCGCCCTCGTAACTTATGTGGTAGCGCCTTGGAGCTCTATTCCAAGAGTTCCGTGTTCGATTCTCGCCTCGGACATTTTTTACTCTGTTGGTTGTATATTTAGTTCGCTATGTTATAAATCACGTATTAAAAATTTCATTATTACGAGCGTAAATTCACTGGTGAAAATTAATTTAAAAACTAATTTAAAAACATATTCGGATTCATTTATATTTCAGCTGCAGCGAAAACAAAAAAAAAAAAAAAAACAAAAAAAAAAATACATAAATCGAAAAAAAAATAGGTACTTTACATATGAGCAATTTTCCAATGAAATTCCGAAGTGTTCATGCCTCTTTAATGAAATTCAATACCCTTTGAACTATTTTTATTTGGGTATTTTACAATATGTTTTTGACGCATTAAGAAATGGTTTCAGAGAGTAAAATGTTGAAGAAAAATCGCAATTTTGTAGTAAAATGTTAATTTAACAAGAGAGCTGCATACTTCAGTTCATTCCCGCACACTCCACCAAAAAGTGCGATTTGTGTTAAGGTATAAGATTGTTAGAACATTTTTCTAAAGAAAATTTAATGAAACAGCAGACTATGGTGTTCATTTTTATCGAATTTTCATTTTGTTGATGAAAATTGTAAATTCATGAAATATGTCTTCAAAAATGGCGACCTCTGAAATTTTAGTTGGTGTAATTTCGAACTAGTGTTAAATTTGAGTTAATTGAGATAGTGCTAAGTTGAGATTGAATTTGAAATAAATATTCTTTACAATTTTGAAAATTAAAAATATTTTTGTTGAATGCTTTTTATTTTATAAGTGTTCTCTATTACCGTAACGACCAGACTGCCAAATAAATAATTAATTTAAAAAAAATCCGGTAAAAAAACCCATTAAAATTAATATTTTATTATTGTTTTTTCTTAAATAAGCTATTTATACTACGGAACTCCTATTTTTAGTTTTTTGAATGTACAATAGGTATCACACAAAATTTTAATGAGTAAATTCAAAACCCCTTTTCTGAAGTTTTGCCATTGAGAATATTCTCAGGGATGCAAGCGCTGCCAAAATGGCTGATTTCAATCACTAAAGTTTAATAGTATTTTTTGCTTTATTCAATCTCAGAAATCATGTAATTAAACAAGGCATGAAGTACTTAGTGATAAGAATCGCTCATTTCTGGCGCAGTGCTTGCATCCCTGAATATACTGACCTATGGAGGAAACACGAACCTTGACAAAAAAATATAAAGATTGGAATTCTAAGTCTCTTAAAGGGAAATAAATACCGTAACAATCTGTTTTCGCATAATTTTTATTATCGTATGTTTACTGCATTTCGTGAGGATATAGTATTATAGACGTATAAAATTATTTTCAGCAAAAAAGATAAAAATTTATATTCTCAACAGTTTTCACTGTCATCAATTTTATCGAGCCGACTTAATACGATAGAGTACTTAGATTTTCGCATTTTTTTCTTTTTAAAATTGAATTTTATAGGGTTTTATTGTTTCAAATTGTAAATACATCGTTAATACGTTTGTAGATAAAATTGTAAAGCTGTACTCTTTTATATTTACTACAGGAAATGAATTGCGGAGCTTTGAATTTCGGTTGATCTTTATGGGCCATAATTCTCTATTAACAACTTTTGGTCAGATTTTATTTCGCCCCAAAGCTGCTGGTGTAAAAAAAATCGTATTGCATAAATCTGTTTTTTTTTTTTTTTTTTTTTTTTTTTGTACTTTTGTAATTTTATCTAATTATTCGCAAAGATTTTTTTTTTGAATAGTGGGAGTAATAACGAGTGAAAATCTAAAATAAATTTACGAGGAAATTAGAAAAACATGCTGTCTTTTTTTCTTTTTTTTTTTTTTTTTCACTACGATGATAGCAGAATGTGAGGAAATACTCTGAAACCAGTTTAAATTAATGCATCTCTTGTAGAAATTTCTTTAATTTCGGGAGTACTCAAGTATTTCCTTAGTAGCTGCATCCAATATTTCCATATAACTTTCTTTATATTTTTTTCAAATTTCTCATTTATCTTAGAAGAACTGGGAGTACTATAGTTTAGAAGTACTATATTGGTCGTTTTATATACTGAGAAAAAAATATCGTTCCGGCATCTTGAATCTGAATTGTGGCTCAAGAAAAAATAGTTTCATGTTATCCTTAGAAATATCCTTAGAAATATCCTTTTGCTAGAGAGTTCTACAGTCTCCTACTAGAACTCAAGGGCGTTTTCCTATATTTTCGGGGTCAACTTAATAAAAAAATTTCTTCAAATAGATGTGAACACAAGAGGTTTGTTTTAGTAACAATAATTCTAGTTTATGAAACCATTCTAGAAATCAAGCACTGATTTCTGGTTACTGAGACGATTGGTTATCATTTCGTCACCTAGAAAAGAAGAGATTAGAAATTCTAGATAATTTCGTCTATTCAGCTCAGTTGTTTACTCTATTCGCATAGTTCGGAAATCTATAATTTTAGTTTAGGGATTCAGAAAATGAGTAAATATTATTTTAGGTGAAGGAAGTATTTTTTTTTCCAGTGGGGCCGTAAACTTTTCATATTTAACATTTAATGATCCTGTTCTCATTTTTGCTTAACGTCTTACATAAACATTATTTCCAAAATTTTATAATATTTTTTATAAATCATGATCCATACATAAATCAAAAGAAATTAATTTGGTCAACGTCTTACATAAACATTATTTCCAAAGTTTTATATCTATAGCTACTTTTAACAAATCATGACTCATTTTAGCAGCATATCTATCAGGTAAACAAAGGTGATTCTTCTTACTACTTAAAGACACATGTAACATCTCGACAAGTAAAATGAAGCAGATTTTGCGAAATATTTAACATCATGTACTTTACTTTTTAAAAAAATTTAAAGTATTTTTACAGTAGATATATACATTATAGCCCAAATATAAATCAAAAGAAATTAATTTCATGCATAAATTAGAATTTAAGAACTAATTTACTTTTTACATATTTTTTAGCAATATGTCTGTTCGGTGCCCTTTTCTGAAACACTGTTGAATATATCATCTTAAAATTTGTTCTGGTGTCAGAAAACATACTATTTAGGAATAATAACAAACTATTTTGATTTTGACTTAAAAAATAAAATTAAAATTATTTTACCAAAAAAACTTTGTCAATAGAGAAAAATTCAAGAACATTTTTTTTTCATTATTTTAAATTTGTTTTGGCTCAGACCTAAAATGCCTTTAAACAAACATGTTAGCTACGCCATTTTGGAAAGTTTCTAATGTTTACCTAAAATAGAATTTTAGAATAGTGTACCAAAGCATAAAAATAAAACATTAAAAAAAAGGCAAAACAAATATAGAAATATATATATATATATATATATATACTAGCGGACCCGACATATGTTGTCCTGGCACCGACTCTAAAAAATCAAATAAATGCATATAAATATAATATAACGCATGATACATACTACGCTCTTAATTTAACTTCTTATTATAATTATGTAAGGAAATTATTTTTCACTTTGCAGTAGTTTTTGAAGTCGGTTCAATTTTTGATAGAAATGTTATTTTTCTCTTTTTCGTTAAAAGTTAACGATTTCCTGAAGTCGGTTAATTAAAATTATAATACAGGAAAAAATATTGTAAATCATACACGTATGCCAGGAGTGGAGTTCGAACACACTATATCTTTCTTCGAGAACCAGCGCTTAAATCTGGCGCCTTAGACTGCTCGGCCATTCTGGTCGCAATGCTTTCAGCGAACTTATTCAACACTTTTAATTAGCGAAAAATCACTATTAGTTTTTGCCTAATTACTATAAAAGTACTTAATCAATTTCGATGAAATGTGAATCTAAACCATTCTAGAATCCACTGGAACACACACACAAAATTTCATTAAAATCGGTCCTGTCGTTTAGGAGAAGTTCAGTGACTTTAATACTCACATAAGAGTTATATATATAATGATTGTGCATTGTATACTTAATTTTAATTTTGAAATTGGTTTGGATGGCACCGTCTCCAAAAAATCAAATAAATGTACATAAATATAATAATACGCATGATAAATACTACGCTCTTAATTTAATTTCTTATTACAATTATGTAAGGAAATTATTTTTCACTTTGCAGTAGTTTTTGAAGTCGGTTCAATTTTTGATAGAAAAGTTTATTTTTCTCTTTTTAGTTAAAAGCTAACGATTCTCTGAAATCGGTTAATTAAAATCACAATGCAGAAATAAAGTATTGTAAATCATACACGTATGTCAGGAGTGAGGTTCGAACACACGATCTCTTTCTTCGAGAACCAGGGTTTAAATCTGGCGCCTTAGACTGCTCGGCCATTCTGGTCGCAATACTTTCAGCGAACTTATTCAACACTTTTAATTAGCGAAAAATCACTATTAGTGTTTGCCTAATTACTATAAAAGTACTTAATCAATTTCGATGAAATGTGAATCGAAACCATTCTAGAATCCACTGGAACACACAAAAATTTCCTTAAAATCGGCCCAGTCGTTTAGGAGGAGTTCAGTGACATGCACATGCACAGAAGACTTATATACATAAAGATATATATGTACACCCACAGTGCTTATAATATACTATTTTAAAAACCTTCCAGTACCATTATCTTTTAGATGCATAATATTTTAGCTCTATATCTTTTTGTAGATATTTAAATATTCAAAAATTTGAAACATTTTAAGTTTCATGTGCCCTTAAGTAATAAATTTTAGACTTCATTTAGATTCTAGGATTCTGCTTTAACTACATATTTTTAAGTTAGAAAATCGTCATCTTAAAAGATTGCTTAAAATAACATGTAGATAGATCAGTTCTACTAAAGTGAATCTCAAAATGTGTGAATTTTATTCTGCATAAAAAGCATATTTTACAAAATCTTTTCGTCCTCCTTTTTAACATTCTTTGTTTCTTTTTTTTTCGAAAATGTGGTGCTCTTTATTTTCATTTCCTATGTGCATATATTCAGCTTTTACTATTATTATATTAAAAAAAAAACATACATTATTAAAGTCTCTTTTTATCTTGATTAAATGTTATCTATTCATCTTGGTTTTATACATTTGATTTGCAATATGTATATCCTTCGTATGCTTGTATAAAAGCTATAGAGCTGTAAGTTTAACGCTACAAGGTCATTATGCTTTTTTCCATACTTGGTGAATAACTGTAGATCAAAATTTATAACATTCGATGAAATCTTGATTAGAAAATAAATTGATTTTCATGTTCTTAATGAACATTTAAAGTGAAAAATTTTTATTCTATAGTAATAATGAAAAATGTGGACTCTTTCGGTATTAATCGTAATCTTACTGCTCAATGATTTTTATGCATTTTTTAGTAGGAAGAATTAAAATGTCGTCTTTTAGCCCATTTCTGATTTTAAGGTATCTCAAGAAGTTTTAATAATTAGTTTAAAACAAAACTCAGAATCGTCCTTTTTTTTATATTCTACGCTGTAAAATTAGCTATCCAAAACTTTTTTTCTTTATACGACAAATAGATCTATACTTATTGCAACCATTTCATAAATCAAACTGCAGACATGCATTACAGCAACAGGAAACGTATATTTCAATACCTTCAAAAAAAGAGAAGATCTTCATATATTGGTCGGGATGTTGAAAGACACATCCGTACAAAAAAGTAGGGTTCTTTATTAAAGTTTTTCAAGTTTTGAATCCTACATTTTCCCTCTTTCTAATGGCATATTATTTTTTCTTCTACGAAAAAAAAAAATTAAATAATTCAGCTTGTTTACATCATACGTATACTGTAAACGCAAGCTTATGAAATTCATTTAAAACTGCTTGAAACGAATGGTGAATGGTGGTGGATTTTAAGGATTCGGAAAGTAAATGGACAAGAGTTAGTATTACTCGCGTTCAAAGGGTTCTGTACAATAAATACAAGAATTGTTAATTGTATTATATTATTGAAAGAAATCTTTGCTAAAACAATAATAAGTCTGTAAAAAATATACAACATAGAATTGGGTATAGTTGTAGAAGTATGAGTATCATTAGTAAGCATCATTAGTAGTAGCATTAGAAAAGTATGAGTATCTATATATTAAAATTTCAAACAGATATGAAGCCTAAATAGTGCTAATCTGTATAACTCTTTTTTAATCTTATTTTAATCTGCTTTCTGTTGTTTTATTTATTTTATATGATTTTAATTCGGTACTGACAATAAAAATAGTGCATATATAAACTTCATTTGGCATTTCAAAAAATTAAATTGAACGTAGTAATAATGTTTTTTTTTTCTTATTGTGTAAGTAAAATAAAACCCTTTCTCAAAGTTTAAACTTGGAATTGTGCTAAGCGCGTTTCGTAAGTATGTCACAAATATACAACAGCGCCATGGCCCATGTGACGTTTTCCCAGATAGATTTTAACACTACAATGGAACGAAATTCCAGTCGATTTTTTATAAAAAATATTTCACCAAAATTTTGATTTAAATGAGTTTATTCTTTATTACTTAACATTTTTCTTCTCTGTATTTTTTATATATTTTTATAATAAAATTTCTGGTTTGAACTGAAATATATTCATGCGGTAGAAGTCAGGATGACCGCTCACAGCCATTCCACTGTTAACACTAGAACCGCCAGGTATTTTAGACAAGTTTTACAAAAAGCGTTTCTCACCAGAATTATAGTTTTAAACTATTTAACTTATTTAATTAGTCTATTTTTGCGCTACATACTTCTAACATATTTTTGAACAAAATTCTGGTTCGAATCGATTATTATCAATCTGTCAGGGGTCATTTTGACCCCTAATGGCGGTTCTAGTGTTAAACTCTTAAAAACACGATAAGTATATTGTGAGATCCACTCAATGCAAACTAGTCTTGAATTCCACAGTATTTATCTGATTAATCGATTAACACCCAGTGGCATATTCTTAGATCATTAGACTTAGTGGCAAGAAAGTGCCTTTCACAACAGTTAGAGTGAAGATAAATATACGATCTCTTTCACGTGACAATTTCCCCAATAAAATATTAGAAAAATACCTATGCTTTAAAAATTGTGGAAAATCTAAATTTGGGCGTTAATGGGTTATTTCTAATTAAATTACTCTGTTTTTAACAATTTGATGTTTATTGATTTTTTACTGCTAATGGGCATTGCAGTAGACAAATATATCCTTATAAGTTATTATCTATGCTTTAACATCTTCGGTCCCTGGTTCCCTATTCGGGGACCTCTGTTTTTTTATTTATAAAAACTAAAATTTCTCATTATTTTACATTTCTACACCACTTCTTAGTAGCTGGATTTTTTTTTTCGTTTAAAGCAAACGAAGTAATAGCATCTAAGCTGAATCCCTCATAAAATAAATGTTATTTTGATCTGATTTTGCAAAATGCGTAGGTTTGAAAAAGGTTTAAGTTAGTGTCTACAATCTCAAATTTTTTCATAAGTTTAGTTTCAATAGATTCAGAAATAGATGGGGGGGGGCATATTTTTGCTCCACATTTTTAACGATATCTCTAAAAATATACGTTTTTGAGTTCAGTATTACAAAAGCTTTCACACTATATAGAAAGAAAAGATTTTATTTTCAATATCTTAACTAGCCCCTCTACTTTTTCCTAAATATATTTGTGAATTTTTAAAAATCTGTAAAAGTGTAGGTCAATAGTTTATATTACTTCCCTCAATTTGAACTTTATACGTTCCATATTATTTACACTCTACAATGCTTATAAAAAACAGGGAAATTTTTGCCTATGATGACAAATTACACTGAGAGAAAAAATGTACTGCCTTCACCTAGAATGAATAATTAATCACTTTCTGTATCCCTAAACTAGAAATATAGATTTCCGAACTATGCGAATAGGGTAAGCAACTTTGATGACTATACGAAATGATTTAGAATTTCTAGACTATTTTTTTTTTCTAGTGACAAAACGATATTGAATCGTTTGAGTAGCGAAAAATTATCGCTTGGATTTCAGGGATGGTTTCATAAACTAGAATTATAGTTACTAAAACTAACCTCTTGTATTCGCATCTATTTGCAGAGATTTTTAAGTAAATTTCACAGCAAAAATATAGGAAAACGCTTTTGAATACTAGTAAGAGACTCTAAAACTCTCTAGCAAAGGGAACTAGAATTTATAAGGATGGCATGGATCTATTTTTTCGAGAGCCACAGTTTAGATTCTAGAGGCCAGAAATACATTGTTTTCTCAGTGTGGGCGTGGGTCAAACATAATAGCGTTTTATTATGCTGTTTTAAATCTCTTAAATTCAGACGCATATAATTGCCTTAAAATTTAAGACACATTAAATTGTCTGAAAATCGAATGCTTCATTTTAAGACATTTATGTTTTTGAATTTCAGACGTTTCAATTCCCAGTGTTTATACCTTGAATATATTAAGACACTTAAGTGTCTTAATTTCAGCCATCTATGGTGCCTGAATTTCATAATCCGATACTTAAGTGTCTTAATTTCTCTTTCAGTCACATATGTGTCTGAATTTAAGACGCCTTTACTTGCAATGTACACATTTCATCCATGAAATTTAATCTCAATTTTCTCAAAATTTTCTTTTTTGAACCTTTTTTTAAAAAAGAGTAGAAAACTCAATAAGCTACTTCGAGAGGGAGGGTATATAGGAGGGGAAGAAAAAATACGTTCGAAATAGCTTAAATTGTTTGACCTTTATGGAACAAAAGATTACTTTCAGTCTTCAGCAAGTTTCTCAGTAGGAATCAAACATTTTTTAATATAAATTTCACTGTACTTTTTCAAATTAGTACCATATCCTAGATGTACTGGTACATCCGAAGAGTTGGCAGATAAGCAATAGTGTGAATTTTTTTATAAATGTGAAATGCTTCAAGGAAGTTTTACTTTCCATCTTTTTCTTAAGTTTTTTCCCCCTCTACTCATCTGTAACTAATTCGGTTTCATTTTCCTATGGGCTATTGCTTGCAATCCTCTGTTTTTCTATTGGCTATTAAACCTTCAACTTTAATCTCCCATCCCTTCTATATATATGAGCAAATTTCCGCCATCCTTAGCACTGAGGACGGTAAGCTGTATGCTACCGAAACCGGTATGCTAATAAGTTAATATAATTGGTGCTTTTAACATTGATACTTTTTACATTTCTATATTTTTTCATATTTTTAAATGAAGAAATTAGATATCAGTTATAAATCCGTTTTATTTATAAAGTTTCTAAAAAAGGAATCCTCTACATAAATAATATGTAATGTTCTTACTGTCTCAAATGTGACACTCCCTTGATCTTAAAATAAATCTGTGTTGAATTTAGTGAAGAATTGTAGCTCAAACTCAATAACTTTCATGAAATTTTGTTCAAGAAAAACGGGTTTCTTAAACTAAATAAAAAGTCTTAAAAATAATAAGCAAAAAAATTAAATTTAAAACTATTAAAGAAAAAAATTACTATCTAACTGCAATTCAAAAAGTTTGCTATTCAAACTTTTTTTTATGAAAATTTTAGTATTAGGAAATTAATAACGTCTATGAACCAATCTATCACCTATTAACCTTACTTTTAAAGTTTAACGAATAAAAAATTATATAGAAAGATATACAATACATGTACTATTGAAAGCAGGATGCACATACGTTTGTCAAATAAATCCGCATTGATATCAGTGAATAATTATTGCTCAAAACCATTTATTTTTGATAAAACTAAAACGTGAAAAACTGAATTTTTCAAAACAGTGGGAAAAAATATCGTTGAAAAAGAGAATTTAAAATTTTAAATCCATAAGGAGAAAAAGTTATTATCTAAATCTCAATCAAACACTTACTATTCAAACATTTATATACATATTTTAATAAAAAATAAATAAATATTGTCTATGAACCCGTTTCTACTTTTAAACTTTCAGAAACAAAGAGCCCTCTCTATATATATATTAAAAAAACACAATACCCGTACTGTTGCAAACGTGACGTGCCTTCGTTGGCCAAATAAATCGTTTCAGAAATTTCCGCAAATAATATTTTTTCGTTGAAGGGTGCATATATAAAATATCAATAAAAGGAATGAAACCTGACATGACTGGGAAAATATATAATCCCTCCTACGTCAAGTTCCCGCCTAAATAAATACAGCAGGAAAGTACATCATTGAAGATTGTCTACATTGAAGGTCAACAACTATGTAGTCGCTTCATATATACAGTAAGTCGGTCGTGGTGAATCTTTTTATCTGGACGTGTCAGAAATTCTCATATTATTTATCGACTTCCTGCTCAGCCTTTAATCCTTTATGTTCCGAATTATGAAATGATGAAAATTTTACCTGTCACATGTTTTCTGACATTTTGAAATTTCGTCAAAAGATTTGTGCACTCATTAAATAAATGTTAAAAGAAATTCCCTTGATTTATATTTAGAAATTTATTATTGCATTCAAAAGCATCCCTCATTGGATATTGTCTACAATAAAGGTTAGTAAAATAATTAAGTTGTATTTTGATATATAAACTAATCTGTATTATTGAGCCTCACTGTTAAAAAAATTCTGAAATTCACGAATATTTTTTTTCTGAATTTCACAAAAAAGTCCCTTTTCGCAACAAAAGGGCATTTTCCGTTAAAAATCAGAAAACTCCAACATATTTCCTGAAAATAACGAAACGGATGGAAATAGAAACAAGAAACGGAGACACTCCGTTACGCTGGAGACTCCGTGGCCGAGTGGTCAAGGCACCTCTTTAACAATTGCTTGCGAGCGTCGGTTGTGGGTTCGAATCCCACGGGCGCCATGAAATAATGAAAACATAAAAAATCCCTTTTAAGTTATATTTTTTCTGTTTATTTTTCTCTTATTTCTTATTATAAAATCTTTTAACTAATTAGCCAATAAATAAATAGATAGTGTATGACAATTTCAAAAAATTGTCTATAACATTATTTTTGTAAAAAATGAATAATTTTTTTTCATTCATTCATTCAAAAAAAAGGAGAAAAAAAACAGTGATTTTTCACAGTGATTTTTTTTTAATTTTAACTATTTAAAAAATTAAAATTGATTTAAAAAATAATAAGTATTATGCATCAGTCTAAAACAAAATAAAATAAACCGTTTACAAATATTCTAACGAATATATTTGAAAGAAAATCTTTAAAAAGCACAACAGATTTTCCCACTAACTCATAAAAGACATACTTTGTACAAGCCGCCATCAGCAGCGTTGGCTTAGTCAGTAACGATTTGTTCCGCTATCAAAAGGTCTCGAGTTTGATCTTCAGGACGGCTTAATTAGGCTTAATCAGGACTAAATTATACTAAATAATTTAATTAATTAAATACAATAATGTAGTAGCTTAAAATCACTCGGAAATTTCGAATTCTTTGACGGTTAATCGATTCGTTAATTTTAAAAATTATATTAAATTATTATTAAAAATCAAACCTTGTAACAGAAAGTTACTGCTTCTTCAAGCGCAGTTTTTCTTTCTTTTATTCCCCAAAACGGAAAATATACTAACGGAACGGTAAAAGTTCTGCTACTTTGCTGCCAGCAGTTTCATTGTGAATTCACAGATTTATATTTAACAGTGCTTTTTCTCGACTTGTCAAACATTCACATACATTATTTATAGATTTTCTACTCATTCTTTATGTACCAAATTATGAATCCATAGTAAAAATGTCACCTTTCAAGTTTTTTCTGAGAATTTTAAAATACGTTAAAAAAATTGTACGATAATTAAATACATATTTAGAAAGATTTCGCGTATTAATTTTACTAATTTTAATATTATAATACATTGCTAAATTTTGAATTGGATATATATAGTCATCATTAAAGATTGTTTACATCGAAGGTCAACAATTGCTATATAGTCACTTCCTATATAAAATAAATCAATAGTGCTGATATTTTTTATCTGGACGCCTCAAAAGTTCTCATACTTTATTTATAGTCTTCCGACTTACTCGTTTAACACTTTCTGTTTCGAATATTGCAATAATGAAAATTTCACCTTACACGTTCCTCCAGACATCTTGAAAACAATTTAGAGGTATTTTGCTAAGTCTAACACTAATTAATAATCATTTTACAACGTTACCACAAAAAGTTTTAATACTATTATCACATTTTATCGGAATCAACAAAATTTCATCAAACGTTAAATTAGTGAAATTACTGACATAATTTTAATATCTAACAAAATTTATAGCGGCAGAACATTTTCTGAAGTTTTCCTCATAAAAAAGGTTATTAAACATGTGAACATGTTATTTTAAAAATAAAATATTTTCAGTTTTGAAATTTTTCTACTAAAGTAGTGATATACCTTATAAAACATGATTTCACATGAAAAGTTTAACAGACCATTTTTAAATTAAAACTAGGCAGATGAATAATTACATAAAAACAAAGTTCACTTAAAACTAATTTAAAATCCAAGTTTCATCTTTAACGTAAATAATTAGCCGGAGAAAGAAACCGATTCTTTTCAACTGTGACTTTTTCAAAACTCAAAGTTTAATCTCTGTCTCTTTCCGTTAATTCTTTTGTAAAATTTAATTAGTCTCTTAAAAGTTTTTATTCTCTCTGAAATTTTTGCGTACTAATAATTTAGTGAAGCATTAAATTAAAGCGTTTTATATTTAAACAAACGTTTCATACTCTTAAAAAATACTTTTTTTATTTAAAGTTTTATAATAAGCTTCATTCATTAGATTTTCATTCAATCTGAAAAGTTATTAATAATGAATTCAAATAGAGAAAAAACAGATTGTTCTGATGAATAAAGATAAAAAAAATAGATTATTTTTAACAAAGAACTATGGAAATTTGAATTGAATAATTTAGTAAAAAACAGCAAAAGAAGTGAGACAATCAGCATTTTTTCTTCTAAATCAAACTGAAAATCAAAATAATTCATGTTGTCGATGAAAATAAAGACAATTCGCATTTATACGCCAAATCACAAATTTATCATAATAATTCAAGTGGGTGAAATACATATATATATGTATATATTTAATTGCGTAATTGATTTTCAGTAAAATAAATACTTGCTCATAAATTTCATGTGCAATATATTTCGTTTATTGGAATCATCTTGTGATCACGTGATCAACACAGGGCTCCCAAATTGTCCGCGAACTGAACACCAATACATTTTAACAGAAAATTTCATGGTAGGTTTCTACAACATTCGCGCGAGAACTAACCTCCGAAGGTGGTTTCTTTGCAGTTTGCAAGAAATATCTACAAAAGAAATCTTTTTAAGAAAATATTGGCGTTCAGCTGGTGGACCATTTGGGAGCCCTGTAATAATATCCAATTAATAATAATCAGCAATTTAGAAATAATGCATACCAAAAACACCTAATATTACCAATGAAATGATTATTTATTCTTGATAAAATAACGAATTTTAGTTAAGGTAACCATTCTATTTTATTTTTTATTGAACAATTTGATTCAACAATTCAACAATTGAACATCGGTACAAACAGAACGGGTTAACCAAAGACTCTTCTGTTATTTCCGGAAGGTAGCAAACCTGATAAAAAAATCCCACAGGAGAAAATTAATAGTTAAATTCAAAGAGTACATTCATTGAGACATTAACCAGATTATTAGGGAAGGTTTTAATACTCTCATGATATCGGTGTCTTTGGTACTCATTTTACATTCAGCTACTTCTTTTAAACCCAGAAATTAAAAGATCGCGTCTTTGTTTAAAACCATCTTTAAAAAGGATTTATGCAGCTAAAAGAACATTTATACGCACTATGTTGTTCATTCTGCATTATATGATGTTGTTTCCTCTTCATTGAGCTTACTCATTGTTCATTCAATTATTTCTCTCAAAACCAGAAATTAAAAGACGGCATCTTTATTTAAAAACACCTGTAAAAGGATTTTATGAAGCTAGAAGAATTTTTATCCGCACTATGTCGTTTCCATATGACAGTAGATATTCGAAGAACAAAACTGCCCCGGAATGGTATTAAATCCGAACATGGAAGATGACATCAGAAAGATACAAAAGCTTAATTCAATAATATCGAACAGCGAGCACAGAATGATTGGAGAATTTAACACATTTGATGATTTCAGTTCGAAAACATTCATAAGACGAGCTCACTCCTTTATCAAAAGAATTTGTTAATTTTAGTTTTAGTTTTTGTTTTTTCAAAATATTAATATATTTCAAAATATTCAAAATAAACGAGTTGTTCATAATAAGACATTTTTTAAAAATTGTTCAAGAAATACTTACGTCACTTAAAAAATTTCAACTAGTTCCTTATTTTGTCATTTTTAGATGATTATTGAATAAATCTGTTTTGTATTCCTAATCATCATTATTATTTTGTATTTTTAAACAAATGTCTTGGTGGATCTCCATCTCTGGAGCTTTCGAAACTATTGATTGCCATGTAGACCTCATCTTGGCCGTATCCAATCTCAGATGGCTATATTACTACATTTAAGAAACTACTACTATTAAGAAAACACTTTTGGAAGTGGAAATGATTCAAATACATAGCCTTATGTCATGGAGATGCAATTGTCACAGGCAGGTGAAAGTTATATGATATAAAATAAACATTTTAGAGTAACTACATAATTAAAATGTGCTAAAATATATTTTTACAAATGAACTTTCCTTTATAATTATTTCATCTTTTGTTTCACTGCTGAGTGCTATTTATACGACGCGCGACGTATCAAGTTTTCCATCCCGTTTTAAGTTCTTTATTTTTAAACTAGAAGATAGCCCGCCAAAATGACGTGTTTGCATTTTTAAAGGATGATAAAAAATTACAACAACTGTGGTCAATCATAGCCACTTTAAGCTGAAACAATTTTGATAAATACCGCGATTAAACTTGGAGAGGAAAAAATCTAACCAAAAAAAAAGAAAAAAAGAAAGAAAGAAAATTTCAACAGAAATCTGCATTTAAAACTATAGCAAAATTATCTGGTAAATGGGGGTGGGGATTATAATGAAATTTAAAACGCACCCGCGGTTTGCTTAAATAAAAAGTTTTAATTAAATAGTGTTTTGGAAATCGTGAAAAGATTTCAAAGCGAAGTAAAATGTAGTGACGTCATTTACAGCTCCCACTGCAAATCTGACCACTGAGAACGCTCCATTACGACTATGGAACGGTTTCATTGGTCAGAAAATAGATTGCCTTTAAAATCGGAGGTAACTTTTCACAGTGTTTTTTATAGATTTGAAATTCGCAAGAGTCACTCGCGGCTGTAAAAAATTAAAGCAATCCGAATATAAAAATTTTAACAATATTGCATTTAAAACGCACCTTCGCTTTCCTTTAATAAAAAATTTTAATTAAATATACACTGTAAAAAATTTGACTCATTGCTACAGCGTCATTCCACCGCTTTTATAGAAAACGGTTACTTTACTGTGTTATGGAGCATTCTCATTGGTCATAAAAGAGATATTCTATAAAAACTGTGGAGTGCCGCTGCAGCAAATGGATCTAATTTTTAACAGTGTACTTTTTGAAATCGTGGAAAGATTTCAAAGTGAAGTAAAATGTAGTGACGTCATTTACAGCTCCCACTGTAAATCTGACCGATGAGAACGCTCCATTACGACTATGAAACGTTTTCATTTTTGAATGAGTTTCTTTTTCTCGTAGATGGGTTGACCCCGGAATTGTTATACACGAACGGGTTTTATATATATAATATGTAGATCTTTCACATACAAATAACAGAAATTTTTTAAAAGAAATCATTAAACACAGAATATACAAAAAATAATAAATATGTATCAGGCTGAAAAAGCAACATTATTCTGAAAAAAATGTGGCAGTGTGTTCGTAGGCAAACAAAAGAAGAGAACCCCTTTACCTTGTATCATGCAAAAATGTACAAATGCGTCAAGAATATTCTACGGAGCCATAGTTTAACCAACAATGATTCAACCGTTCATTGTTGAGAAATTACAACAATTAAATGTGACCTGTCCAAATAATTGCTGTTGGCCTATTAAAACTTTAAATTAGGTGTGGAGTCTAAAATTGCGTAGTCAGAGAGGGGGAGGGGGGTCTAAATTCTGCAGATACCAGTAATATTGTAAAGATACCTTCGCCTTTATTAATATATGATAAAATTTTAAAAATAAGTAAAGCGAACAAAACTTTATGAATTTAGTGGTATCCAGAACATTTGGACCTCACCCTGTCTACGCCACTGGTTCCGTTGGCTTATTGTTTGTATAACACATCTACTATTTTCCAGCGGTTTTTACAAACCAAGAGCTGTGGGCCAATTATCTGTGCTACTTTGGTTACCTTTATATTATTTACCATAAATTCAAAATGTCTTTCTTTTTTTTCTTTTTGAAGCTTTCCATGCACAACTTTTTAACTTCTATTTACCCAAAAAAAGCACGTGCCTTAGTTAAGTTTAAGGATCTGTCTGATAAAAAGTATAGACCATGTAGCTACAACTTATCACGCCCTTCTGCAATCCCCAAAGTGTATTTATGAGGCAAAAATATTTTCAATGAGAAATGACAATTTTTTCATTCGCTACTGTAGCATATTGGAGACTACCTCATCCCGTGTTATTCATTTTCGTGGCTCACGACTTGTGATATGCTTAAAAAATACAAAATTTGTTTCGCATTTGGATTCAATTTAGGTAGAATTTCAGCGATAGTTAATAATATTTCATTAATACTGACTAGAGAAGAAGTTACAATGATTACAAATTACCAAGAGCAGTAGATAAATTGTCAATGAAAAGAAAGAATTTAATATTTTTTTTTCTGTGAAATGTTCAATCTTTATCGAAGATTTGAAATTATTTCCCAAGTTCAAAACGGTATTTTACACAACTTTGTATTTTAATCTGGATAAGCACAAACGGTTTTCGGAATAATTTTTGCCTAATTTTTTAAATAAAATTAATGATTATTCAATAGGAAATAATTATCAAAATAGGAATAATTTTTAAAAAGTTTTTCTTTTTATACTTGTGTTTATTTAAAAATATCCCCATATTGCATCTGTTTATTTCGTCTTCCAAAAATATTAAAGCCTTTCTTTATGTTCTTGCTATATCAGTTCTGTAATATTCACCATTGTGTACAAAGAAATAGTCTTGTATCTATATTTTCGGAACTCCTTTGACAAAGAAAAATGATTTTGAAATACAGTTGATCAAAGAAAAAAAAATACTCTAACAGAAGAAAATATTAATTTTTAATATATAAATTTGAACGTAGTTTTCATAGAGTGACCCATATAGAAATTAGCGTTGCTAAATTTTCATTATAAAATATTTAAAATTATTATCTATATCTTCGATAACCTTGCCAGGGTTAAAGAAACAGTAGGCAAGTAGATGTCTTTATCCCCTAATAATACAAAAGATGTGAAGTCACGATGAAATATTCTTACACATCACATTCAAAACTCTATAAAAATCATGATTTCCTTCATTCGTCTTATAATGGCTCTTACATGGCCGTTATTTCGTAATTTTGTAAAGTCGTGATTTTTTAATAGACTTTTACCAAATAATATATTCGTTTTTTAATGTATGCCTTAATGCTTTAATTTTCTACTGATGCTTCATATCTCGATATCCTCATTTGTTGTTAAGGGATGTTCTGATTGAGGCTCTATTCCAATTTAATAAGATTTCTAATGTTTTTAATCTTTTTTGTTTTTATTTATGTCTTTAAATGACTTAACTTTCGCATAAACTTGCTAATCGTCAACTTTGAATGCAGTGTTAGTGGTACTTTAGTCATTGTATCTAATATTTAGTATAATCATTTTATAGTGTATTAAATTATAAACAGTCATTGTATGGTGTATAATCCTTTTTTTACAGAAATATGTAAAATACTTATTAATCATCATCCACTGTGCATTAATTGTATGATTTTAGTAAGATAATGAATGGAAACATTAAGAAGAGAATAACAAAGAATGTGTATAAAAGCATTCTTTTGTGACAAATCATTCTGACTAATGCATAACAACTGCCATACAACAAGAAGTGCCATTAAATGAATTAAGAAACAATATTTTGAAATCGATTTTTTTTTATTTTAAAGCAATGCGCTACAAAATGGCATAAATGAAAGTCACATTGGCTTTGACAAGATTCATCCATATTGTTCTTACCTGTTAAAAACTTTAAATGATTCAACAAGATATGTTTTAAACATATAGAATCAAAATTTATTTACTACATTTTCTGAAGATATTTGAATTTCATGAAGCTTTGTTGAATGTGTTTATGTTAAGCCTTTTCCTCATAATTTTTATTTACTGCACTTCAATGCAGCTATAAATGGATGATTCATTACTGGGTTTCAACATTGAATTCTTCAACTGTTCTATTTAAAATTTTACTTTAGAAAACGCATGAAAATTTCTGAACAAATTCAGAAATATTTATGAGAATATGCATTCGTTTTTTCTTTGATATAATAAGAGAATATTGCAAAAGAAAAACAGAGTGTTTATATGGAAATAAGAAGTACCGTAATTTCGGGTGTATAAGCCGCGGATCAAACAATTCTTTTTGGACCCAGAAATCTTATTTAGTGATTGAAGACAAATATTTACGGCGATCTAACTAGTTATATTTGTTTCTTAAAAAATTCTGGGTTGAAAAAGAATTGTTTGATCTGCGGCTTATACACCTGAAATTACGGTATGTAAAATTAACACTCGAATATTGAAGATTTTCAGATATATTTTAAAGACATTATGCCGTTAAAGTAACAATTTCATACGATTGCATAGTTTTTTTTTTTCGTCAGACCTTTTTTGGTTTTATGTTACGTTTAACTCTCAAAAACTGGAGATATTAATTTATAAAATGAATAAAGATGTTAAACCTAAATTGCGGTTTGATTAATTAGCTTTATAATTAAAACATATTTTACCTTTAGATTCTTTTCTGGCCTGCCACAAACATTTGCAGAATCTTTTGAACACTGTAAAATAACTTGTACTGTAATTTAAAAAAAAAACCTTCCAATGAACTGTAAACAAGGTTCGTAGGCTTCAATGTCTTTCAAGGAGCTTTTAACATAATTTTTGTAAAAAGACTTTATTTAATGAAAAAAGTTCCATCTTCAGATATAGCGCCCAGTAGTTTTCAAAATTTCTATTTCTACAACAACTAAAATCCCTTAAATATCTTGATAGATACAAACCCTGTATACAGGGTTTGTATCTATTTATATATAAATAGATTTATAGTCCAAAAAGTGTATACTTTTACAGGAATTTTTTGTTTCTCATTTCGCATTAAGATGTTAAAGGACACTCTCTGCTGTAGAACATATTTAATTTCAAAGCTCCAGCAATACATTTATTTTTTAGCAAAACTTTTTGAAGATGGTCTGATGTCTTGGATTTAGTTTTTGCTTTGGCGCAGCATAAAGTAAAAAGAATCCTTATTTTTTCTTTTAAAACATGCTATTTAAGTTCCAGCAAACAATTGTCGATTTTTTTTACGCAAAACTATTAGTAGAAGAAAAAATATTAATGGGAATTTCCGATTTTAGTTTCATAGAAAGATGAAAGAAAAGTACAATTATTCAGCATATTTTGATTGTCTAAGAATAGACTTTTTATTACTCATTCCTTACTCATTAAAGTACCGTGGACGTTTCACTAAATTTAATTTACAGCTTACTAAATAAAACTACAGAAGGAAAATTTAATATACCTAACTTTTAAAGAAATAGCTATTTTGACGTAAATGGTTTATGATATAATGAAGAACGTAACAACTGCAACGATACCTCTGTACTTAATGGTTTAGGAAATTTTATGAGCTAAGGAATGGAAATATGTTACACCCTGCACATAAATGTTCAATTGTGCCAGTTCTTCAATAATATGTGTGCTTTGCCAGAAAAAAAATCTTGATGATTGAACAATGCGCAAAATGTTCACGTTGTTAGAACTTATTACCAAAACTAATATTTTGCCATATTTCCCTTGGCGTTTATGTCCTTTTCATTCAATTAGACATAGAAATTACCAAATTGTCGAAATAGTCTTTGTACATGTGAAACAACTACTTTTTTAATACCTACTGGAGTTCCTTGAAGCCGGATGGATGTGTTTCTCGTGTTTTATTTTTCTTGTGGTTCCAAGCATTTTTTATTGGATTAAGTTCTGATAAGTTGCTTGGCCCTTCAAGAATCGCTATTTTAATATCATATAACTATTTTTGCACGAGTTTTCAATTATTAACAGGTGCTCCATATTAATGTAAGGTGCTTCATCAAAGCAAGTGCATTAAAAATTGACGGGACCAAAAGGAAGGAAAAAGAATGAAGGGACCAAAATTGCAGCAAGTGGTCTTCTAGAACTTCTAAACATTTACTACCATTCATAGTCATATTTTAAGAAAGATAATATTATCCATAATTTATTACCACAAAAAGCGCTCCTAAACCACTACATTATCTGGGAGATTTACAATTTTAAGAATGAATTCTGTGTCATATCGTGAGGAAACATCAGTTTTGTCTCAGCGTCATCTGACCTCCAATGACTAAACTGAAATAAATTTTATCACAAAATATTAGTTTTTCATTATCTTCAGCTTCTAATTTCAATCGTTTTTACAAAAATATAATTCATTTTTTCTTTCATGACATCAATAACCAGAGGAATTTTCGCTACCCTGGATGGTAGCCCCGTGTCTTTCTGAAGTTTGTGACACATGAACCTTACTGATACATTCATAAATAAATCTGAATGTTTCTTTTTTATTTCTGGAGCTATTATTGTTTGTTTTAACAGTACCTCACGTTTTAATAGACTATCAGATCCGGCCGAAGATTTTCTTGTTCTACCAGAACCAATTTTTCGTTTTGTTGTACTGCTACGCAATAAATTGGTCTTGTCTTTTTAAAAGCATTGATAATTTGGCGTGATGCTTGAAATCCAAACCAATATGATTTCCAGGAACAATTTGTTCTATTAAAGTCGACTCATGTATTAAATGCCGCGGGCACCCATAACCTGGTGACCGATGCCTTTATCTTCTTTAATTTAGCTTTTTCGTGTGACAATTTCTGTGATCAGATCTATTATACAGTTGCTGTCAATGTTGAATGTGAATGTGATGCCACCACAAATAAAAAAGGTCATGTCCGTGATCAAACTGACATCATATTAATGGAGGCATCATCTGACATTAAATTTCGTTTTTATTGCTTTTTTTAAACTTTTAAACATAGCACAATTCCCTTTTTTACCCCTTCGAATACTGACAAATAGGTCCGTCAAAAGCAGTTTGTTTAAATAATGTATCGATACTTAATTATTTACATTTTAGCATTATATGGCTAACAAATGAAAACATAAAAAAATAGAATAACTTCGATAATTTACACATTTTAAAATTTTGCCAAAAAATTCCCTTGCCCTGTCAGAAAATCCACCCGTCAATGGAAAGTACAATTGTGTAATTCTCCATCCCTTATAGGAATTATAAGTGAGTATTCAAGAAGCTAATATTTTTTATTCAGCATCGAATAGAAACAACATTTTGTATAAATTTTTTATACTCTGTTGTTGATATGTTTTAAATTTAGCAAAGTAAATTTTATAACTAAAAGTGCATTAAAAAAATAAAAAATAAACATAATTTCGAAAATTTAAGAAACAATAAGAATTTTTCTTGTATTTACAATAAGTTCTTTATTTCATGTAACATACATATTTATTCTCTTCACGCAAAAAAAGAGACTTAATTAGCTTTTTAAATCAAAATATATCACGTAGATATTCGCTGAAAAACTTTTCTTTTATGCAAACTTTCTTGTAATTAATGTTCTCGCTATTTACATACAATATATTTATGAGAACTTTTTTAAATTCTTCGTGTTAAACCCTAATTAAAAAGTAAGAGTGATTAGCTTAACCAAATTAATTCAATTAAAAATGAGGAAAATAACTCTTAATGTTTATTATTCAACATGCAAATAAAAAGGAATTCATCAAAGGCGCTTAAGACCCAAGATTTCATGGAATGCAGTTACTTAATTTACATAAAAGGCTCGCTTAAATCACAATCATATCATGTGGAATGCAGTGTGTGAAAATATTAAATAAAATTCTTCATAAAATAAAAGCATTTTTATACGATTTCAAACTAATATTTATACGTTCTGTTAATCCTTTCATGCATGAACTATTTTTACATGGATGGAAAAAAGTATTTTAATTTTAAAATAGTTTTTAAATGAATTACACGAATCTAATGAGCAATGATTCATTCTATTGTATCTTGCTATGGTAAGTAGAAAAATAGAAAAAAAACTTTCACTTTATCACATAAGCGATAATTAAAACACGGTCCTCTGAATATGAGGACTGAGCGCGGACACAAAAATGGTGGATATCAAAGTCTGTGCTTTTTAAACATATATACGGTAATTTAGACACCAACATTTTATGAAAGTAAAGAGGAAAAGACTTCAAAATTTATGGATACTGAAATTCAAGGGATCGTACACAATTCGCTTTTTGTGTCTTGGGCTCAGGCCTAGTATTGAGGGAGATATGGGCATTACATTTTCATGATTAGCACATACATCCCTTTATTTTAGGAAATACTTTTTTATGAAGACATTACGAATGATGAATTTTTACTTTATGTAGTCACAAAGTTTCTTTCTTTAAATAATCCAAAATTATTATTATTCATAGTTTCTGGTATTAATTAATAGTTTCTGGTAAAAATGTCGGGTTAAAAAATCAAATTTATGACTATTTTACTATGAGTGAAATTTACTATTTCATCTGCAAATGAGGCAAATTTGTTCAAAGCAACGAAAAATATTTTTGGAATTTTTGATGTAAGTTCGAAATTTCTGTATAAAACAGCAGGCCAAGCTGGCAATCCTAGTCTGTAATGGAATTTGGTGTCGGCTATAAAAATTTCGGAAAGTCATACTGAAGTTGTAGAGGCACTAGTGTCTGCAAATGTGTGAAAACACCCTTTGAGCTAAGCTGCAATAAAAACGTGTCCGCAAGCAAGCTGACGTTATAATGACGATGACAAAATCTGACAAATAAATTTCGTTTTTACTGCATTACTTAAAATATTTTAAAAAATTACACAATTTCCATTTTCATGCCGTCCAATAGTGAATTTTAGAATAGAATTTTAATACATTTTAAATTACTTATCGAGCATAAATTTCTATTTAACCCTCTAAGCGTTTGGCCCGTAATATTCCGTAAACTAAGCTCCAGGTTTCACTGCTATATAAGCAGGTATTAAGATATTATAATTCTATAAATTTAATGAATTTTCAAATCATTGAAGAATGATTAAGACTCTCAAGGATTACATTTATATTCCTAAATAAGATTTTTTATGTAATATTGAAATAATCATATTTTATTAGCATTTAAAGCAAAATGCAGGAAAACAACATTACAATTTTACCCATTTGCAAGACGCTTGGAGGGTTTAATCTATCTTTATAGCATGCTGCCAGATTACAAAAGATTAGCCTGTTGCACTTGAAAAAAATATTTAGTTCAACATTCTTTTCTTGCGCAGAATCTCTAATTGAATTATAACTTCATAAAATAAAGGATCAAGTGCGAGTATTACTCGTGCTCAAAAAGTTCCGTACATTGTATATGAATTATTAACTATATTATTAAAATAAATCGTTGCTAAAAAAATAATAAGACTTTGCTGAAATCTATGAAACGTAGAGTTGGGTATTGCTGTAATTACTAGAAAAGTATGAATGAGTATTCATGAAATGTTCAAAGGTATATAAAGCCTAAATAACATCGAATATTGCTATTCTCCGTAACTCATTTTAACACTTTTCAACAAATCTGAAAAGTGTTTATGATTTCAGTTTGTCCGTTTGTACGCGCTATAACTCTCGTAAATATATTCGGAGTGTCCTGAACTTTTGACTTGATATTAACGCTTACCGTAGAATAATCCTTATTTCAAACGAAGTTTGTAGAATTGTTAATTTATTTACGGGGGCAGTCCAAAGTATTCCGCAACATTACGGCCATTAGGAAAAACATGTTTCAAATGAATTTTAAAGATATTACATGTTTTCAACCATAATAAAATTGATATACATTTGCGAAATGCACTAAAATATGCATTCTGTAGAATATGCGGTGCAAAGAAAAGTTGTTATTTAATTACGTGGCCATACAAAAGAATTACGTTACATAATAGAATAAGGGGATACTGTTTGGGGCGTTCTTTAAATATGTTAAACTATTTCATATGTAATGAAATTGATATACGTCGCTGAGTCTTCCTATAGGTTTTTGTAACTCTCAAAAGATTTCATATATTATTTTCTATCCGAAGTGCTATATATTAGCAAAAATGGCAAGAAATGCATTTTTAATCACGATATATGCATTAAAGTTTCACTATATTCATCCAAATTAGATGAAAATAGAAAAGTTATAATTGACATACTGGATAACACAAGATAAATCGATTAACAGATTATTGAGTATGAGTGTAGATTGTTTAAATTGGGGCAGTTTTAAATGAGTTATGCCTTTTTATGTTGAACTGCATTTAGTATATTAAAAATGTTTGTAAAATATAGATAAAATTTTATACAGTATTACACAAGGAATTCGATACATGACCGTCTAAGTGTGATAATTTCTGGAAATTTGATTTTAGCAGTTTTAAGAGTGTTTTAGCTTGAATAAAATTTTAGCTAAATAGTAGCGTGTAACAGAAGTACATGGAAATTTACAAGCCTGACCAAAAGTATTCAAATATGTTTCCATCAATTAGTATTAACTGCTGAAAGAGAAATTTCAACCTGTTATGCGTTTTCTTTCTAAGCCTAAATTTTCGCATTATATTGTACATATACATCAACCTACAGGCCAAATACACAGCTGTTCAAAATAATTGGTATACATAATTGGCTATGGACGGATAATTGTATTTTATCTCTCCCTAAATTTTTTCCAACTTTTATCAGATACACCCTGTATGACATGCTGTTCAATTTGGAACCCAATGTTACATACATTGAAAAAGAAACAACAATTTTATTTATATCTTTATATTAAAATTACTTGCAATGAAATGCTCTTAATATGGAAAGATTGACTTTGCACCCAAAATATTTGCAATTAAATGCCAATACGATTGCATAATTATCGGTTTGGTTCTACATTGAAAATATTTCGCATGAAAAGGCGAAATATTCCTTCTCCATAATTGTTCAAAAATGTCAGAATACAAATATTGCTAACTTTGAAACAATATTCGTTGCCAATATTTAAAATATAGTCAATACAAAAAAAAATACTGTTCTTCTATGTTCCTATAATTGTAAATTGTGAATTTACAATTTCTCTCGAGAAAAAAAAATCATCTACATAAATAATACTTTTTCGTTAATATTCTATTTAAAAATAAGAAGAAAATCATGGATTTTGATTGCTCAACTGAATATAATATGCTGATGATTCAGAATTCATGTCATATATAATGCATTGCAAGTGAAACAAAAAAAAATGTTTTCTTCGGTAAACAAAATTTTTCTTTTGAGTTCAAAATAATAAAAATTTCTGTTCTTATAATTAAGACGCAATCGCATATTATATTCTATTAAATGCAATGTAAGATGTATCCTCATAAACAGGTTTTCCTGCAGGAAAACTCTCAAAAACTTATTATATGATTGTTTATGTCTAGTAATTTCATCTATGATCAAATTATCGCTCTTTGTATATCCTACGATACATTTCAGCTCTATTCCACCAATCAGTGTTTCTTTAAAAATAGTCGGTCTGCTTTCTACTTTTAACCCCATCGTTTTCTGATTGTTTTCACATTTTCTATCTCAAACAGTAGGGGGAACTGGGGTACATTGATACAGTTTTTTTCTAAGATTTTTTTTGGTGTCAAGAAAGGAGAAAATTCAAGTTTTTTTTCCATGAGGTGATAGCAAAACTTGTGTAGTATGTTATAAAAATGTACAATCATTGTTTTATACAGTATTTTTGCATGCAATTTTAAAAAAATCAAAAAAAGTCATTTGTATCAATGTGCCCCATCCCCGGGGCAGATTGATACGTTTAAGAAAAATGACGACAAAATAATACCAATGCATATTTTTCATAAAAAATTAGTTAGAAAACCATTTTATATTTATTTAAAAAAATTCAAATCACCGACAATTTATTTTTAAGCAATATTAAAGCAATCAAAATTAAATATATTATGACCTGATGTTCTGGCTGTTTCTTGTCTGATTGTTGGCTGTGATAACTTTGTCATATCTAGCACTTCAACCCCAGCATTATCTTCTTTCTTATGAAAGATGAAAAAATTACCAGTTTTTCTGTTTATAAATAGGTTCATAAACAGAAAATAAAGGATAATTATATTAAAAATTCTGTTTATAATATAAGTATCATTTTCTGTTCTGCAGTTTGTTTCTCTTACTTAACATTTCTCATGTCGAAAATACTTTTTTCTCTGGAGAATCGATATAAATTCGAGATTTGCCAGAATGCCGTCCTTTTCTTTTATTAGTTCTACTAGCACTAGATGCTGGGTAAGTTCCTACGTCTTCTGTTTTCAGAAATACTATAAAATGTTCTAATATAAAGAAATTAGAGCTATTTCACTTCAATAAAAACTAATATTAGAAATTTTTCGTGAAAAAAAGGTTGGATTAAGGAGTGTATGGTAAAAAAAAAATAATAAAAGATAATGAAAATATGAACTATTAAAGGATTTAGGCTGTATTAATGTGCCCCGTCATAAACTGTATCAATGTGCCCCATACAGCGATTTTGAATAAAATGAGTCTCAAATCCAACACTTCCCAATATATCTAACAATAAATAATGAGGAACTGATAAAGAGTAGCTGTACTTACCAGGGAGAGTATTCATTTTGGTTGAAAATACTGGAACAGATGTATAATAGCATTTCAATTGTACAACTCAAATTTACTTTTGAACAACAAAAACAATAAATCACCCGTCCCATTTCATCAAACTGCTGAATCATTCCAAGATTTTCTGTATGTAGTTAAATACACTAGCATCACCTTTCGGAGCTGTTGTGAAACTTCCTGTAATGACCCTGTGAGCGGTAGAGGGGGTGTATCAATGTGCCCCATGTATCAATGTACCCCAGTTCCCCCTATATATTTTAAATTTTTGTATGTTTTATCCTGATTTCGAAAACGCAAAATATTTTGTCACTGTGCAGTTTTTTGGTTACTTTACGATCTATTGGTGTCGTACCTGTTAAATTCTATTCACTCATCTCCAGTTTTTTCTACAATGCATCCGAATTTTAAAAATAAAATGTAGTATGATGCTTTGTTTATCAAATCTACTTCTCAAACAATATCTCACAATGTAGTTGTCGTATAGGAAAGAATGAGGTGCCAAAATATTCACAATTAAAGAAACGGCCAGTTAATATAAAAAAAAAAAAAAATCGATATTTTGTCAAATTTCAAGGTACTATAGTATTCTTAAATTAAAACTTGTACACTTACGTTAAAAATATCGTTTGCGATTTTTTATTTCTGACAGGAATATCAATCGATAGTGAAAAAACGAGTAAAAAATTAGTTGGAACATGATTAAATTGTTGTTTTTAACCCATTAGTGCCCGAATTATTTTCTTCGATAAAGTTCAAATTTTTCATTTTTCCACCACTTTTAAAGCAAGAATAACTTTTATCATAATTTATCGAGGATTTTGTCTCGAGAAAGAAAGTATTTATTTATCCTCCTTTTTATTGGTGTTAAATGCGTTTACTTGAACTTTTTAAAACTGTTCCAAAAATGGGACGCTAGGCACTAATGGATTAACAATAACATTTCCCGTTCAGTGTTGACAATAACCCTACTTATTCGTATTAAGCAAGTATCAATAGCATATACTTCAGATCATACGACTTCAAATAACCTTAACAAGCAATGTTGTCATTTTGATTTCAAATAAGTCTTCTAAAAGATTATTATGCACTCAATTAATGAGACAATTTTTAATTGTTTATTATTTATCATGAACCTAAAAAAGGAAATTCCTCAAAAACTTTTACAGAACAAGCATCACTTCTAATGAAATTGCTCAAGGGTACTTAAATCTGCTGTCGTTTCAGCATTCGTGTCGATAAGCATCGTGGGTGAAAATATAAAGCATTTTACTTATTAAATCAAGATTTCTTATAAGTTTAAGCTATTCATTTTGTTATAACGTCCACCCTTTCATAATTGTTTTTTTCTCTCTTAAAATAAATAAAAATGAAAATCTCTAAAGTGTTGAAGATCAAAGATTTCATCGAATGCATCCACTTCTCCTATTTAACACTAGAACGCCCGGAAATTTTACTCAAGTTTGAAAATAATATTTCTCACCAGAATTTTTATTCAAAGTTATTTTATTGATTTTTTAACGTAAATCTTCTCGGTTTAATTTTAACTTATTTCAATAAAAATTTTCTGTCCCGAATTGAAATTTAACCATGTGGTTGGAGTCGAATTGACTCCTACTGGGCGTTCTAGTGTTAAAAAACAGAAAAACAAAAAGTGCATTTCCTTTCAAAATTATCCCAAAGAAAATCTTCTGGTTTAAAACCTGAGGTATTTAAATTATGAGTTTATTTTTAATGGTCAAATACCCTTTTTTTACAAGTACGATAAAAAATAATGCTCCATTCTTAATTATTTTTTGTTTAACATAAAAGACAAAAAATCACACAACATATTTAAGACCATACGTTTTACGGAAAGCAATTACTTAGCTGATTTAATATCTACTGGCATTTCTCAATTAATCTCACACAGAAAGTATTTTAGTGAAACTATGAAGTATTTATCGTATTAAATGAGAAATTTCATATACTGGCCAAAATACAATTTATTTTCTCCGTTTAAATAACACAGATTGTTAATTGCTTTGTGTTCAACTTTAAACGAAAGGACAAAAGCCATACAAGAATAAACGTTTTATGGAATGTAAATACGTAAGTGTTTAAAATAAATCTGACTAAAGTTTCAGAATAAGCCTCGCATGCAATGGAAATATAAAACAAATTTAGCTTATTGAATCAAATATTTCACATAGGGTCAAAATAAAATTCATTCATTTTGTCACAAGCGCACCATACTGTTAGTTATTTTTTAGTGAACGCGAAATTTAAATAAAGAAAATCACAAAATGTGTTTAAAAGCAAACATTCCATGTAATGCAATCACTTAGCAGATAAAATATCGATTGTGACTCACAAACTGCGTCACATGGAATGCATATATAAATGCAAATATAAATCACATACTTTCTTTAATCAAAATGTTTGCATATTGTTAAAATAAAATGCCTGAATTACGTTAATATATGGAAGGTTAAACGATTACTATCCCTAGTGAATATAAACTATTTGTACTGCGATGGTTGATGTGGAATATCGAAGTCTAATGTCTTATGCCTGTATGCTCAATTTCAGAACCGTAGCTGGTATATTAATGTATTTTTGAAGGGAGCAGTGAAAGAGGCGGTGAGTGTAAATGTCCAGTTTGGAGCTTATAGGGCTAGACTTGTGACAGTGGATGGGACGTGGCTATTGTCTTTTGGACTTGGAATCATAGTGATGTTACCAATTCTCATTCACTCTCATAAATCTGGCCTCATAAGCTCAAAACTAGCTTTGCATCCTCATCCTCCCCCTTTGAAAAATTCTTCCAAAAAATGTTTATAAAACGTCACCCCTCTTTCCAAAAATATGTTAATATAACGTTTATGGTTCTGAAATTAAGCATATACGCCTCTAAGACATTAGGCTTCGATAATTCACATCAACTATCGCTGTACAAATATTTTATATACACTAGGGCTAATAACTGTTGAACCACCCACGTATAACATACAATTCCGACAGTTTTTTCTATTTTGAAACGAATCGTGGAATCCATCTGTAAAAAGAAAAGACAACAACTTTATTTAGAAGTGCATAGAAAAAAAGAAAACGGTTCCGTAATCATTTTTCTAATAAAAAAGCTCATAGGGGTCTTGAGAGATCCATTTACACCTATTTCTTAGCAAGAAAAATGGCCTTCTCATTTAATGAGCTTCATAGGTAACTCTCGCTTTATTTTTATTTTTTTCTCGACATGGCAATAAAAGGCAAAAGAGCTATTTTTCTTCGAAACATCATTTTCTCATAAATAGGTCTTTCGTACTTAATGCTAACGTTATTTGCGCCGTTTGAGTGATGGCTTGCCGATAAATATTAATTAGAAGATAATACAATAAAATGCATTCCTAGAAATCTTTTCACATATAGATCCTAACGTTTTTGCATTTCAGTAGCTTTTTATTCGTAATATGCGTCACAAATTCGTATTTACGAAATATATCTTTACTTGCAATATATATTTTAAAACATTTAAAAAAAGCCTGATTTATAAATTATAATAAGTAATTTTTAATATTAACAAAATAATACTAACATTATTTGCAGTATAAATTAGGTATGAATGATGCTTTGCTAATATGACAATGAAAGGAATTCCCAGAATTCGATTTCTATTTATACACTTATATTCTTGTGTTTCATTATTTTTTATTCGTAAAGATGCAGATGTACTTTTAGAAATGATAATTTTACTTATAACATAGTTTCCATTTATAAAGAAAATATTGTATTATAATAATATAAAAAATAAAAAAGTATTTATATTATTTGCAATATAATATATGGGCCATTTTCAAATTTCGCTTACATATGCTGCCTCAGAGTAAAAATAAAAAAAATCAAACATAAATTAATATTTAAAGTTTAATTTGAGCTACGCATTGGCTAAAGAAGATTATATTGAACATTTCTAACATAAGAAATAAAAATTTTTGAGGCATAAATCTTTAAAATTTTGATTCTAAGCAAAAATGCCTGTCCCATTCCAAGTTTTATATTTTAACTGTTTTTTTTTAATTTAAGCTAACTTTTTTAAATAAAAAGGTATAATTATTTTAAATATGAACTGTTAGTGCTCTATATTAATGAAAAAAATTCTTACAAAGGATATTTTCTTTAAGAAATTATCAGAAAACTTTTGTCCCTCACTTTTTGTCAAGTCCGTTACCTTATGATTATTTTAGTGAAAATAGGTTTCGAATGCTGCCTAAAAATCGCAGCAAATATTCGGCGATATAGTTAAACTATTTACGCAACTACTATTTGCCATTTTTTACTCTTCACTTGTGGAGCAATTTAATAGTGGCAAGAATAATCTTTTATCAAGTTTGGTATTTTTTTTCACTGTCAAGTCTGTTACCGCAAATTTTAATATTAAAACAATGATTTTTGCACTTTTGTAATTAAATGTTGTTTACTAAATAGTTTCAGAAAGTATGTGCATTATTATCTAAGTTAGAAATTCTACAAGCTAGTTCATTTCTAATAGTTTTTCTTGAAATGTCAAGTCCGTTACCATGAAATGTAAGCGATGAAATGTACGCTGCTAAGTAAATTTACTAAATAGTTTTAGAAGGTCTATCTATTATTATCTAACAAGGAAGGTCTCCATTGGGGGCATACTCAGAATTTTTTGAAAAAAATACGAATTAAACTACTCATGTAGGTAATAAAGGATCAGTGAAAATTAGCGGCGGAATTACATTATTAGATATGTAAAAAAATAAAATAGTTTGGAATAATTGGCGTGAAAAGCTGAAAGCGACGCGGGATTTGGCGTACAGTGCATTTCCTCGCCAAAAGCAGACGATTTTAACGAATCTGAAAATTGATTTCAATTGACTTCACTGTTAAAAATCTGCAGCATTTACTGCAACGTCACTCCACTACTTTTAAAGAATATCTCTCTTCTGACCAATGAGAATGCTCCATAGCACCGTGAATTGGCCGTGTCATACACTGTTAAAAATCTGCTGCATTTTGTTGCAACGCACTCCTCCGCTTGTATATAATATCTCTATTCCAACCAATGAGAAAGCTCCATTTCACGGCCAAGTAACCGTTTTCTATACAAGCAAGGGAATGCGTTGCAACAAAATGCAGCAGATTTTTAACAGTGTATTTTTCAATTTGGAACAATTTTAATCAATTTAAATTGTGTTTTAAATGATAAAATATATTAATTTCATTTTGTTTAAGTACGTATAAACGTATGTGACAAAATTACACTTAAAATAAAGTAAAAATGCAAAACTAAAATTACTTAAACTAAACTTATTTAAATAAATTGAACATAGAAAGTTTTTTCTTTAAAAAGTATTCGAAGCGTAAAAGCGTATTTTTCAAAATTTCGTTTTTTCGCCAACCGGAGATAAATCGCCAAATAAACGAAATTTTTATTATTTTTTTACGGACGTTATAAGGAGATTCCGCCGAAATGTTTTTTATAAACATGTATAACTATATGAGAAGAACATTCTGTAATTTTTTCAGACTTTTCTGAGTATGCCCGTATGGAGACCTTCCTTGTAAGTTAGAGAATACACAAGCTAGTTCATTTTAATAGTTTTTTTTTAAGTTTTATTTGAAATGTCAAATCCGTTACTTGTCAAGTCCGTTACCATGAAATGTAAGCGAATAGTGTAAATGGCCCTTATTCACTATATGGCCAAAGATGACTGGTCACTTGCGATTTTAGACGTTTTGTTAAATATCTAGAAAAATATACGAAGAATTATTTTGAAACTCCAAGTGTATAAACATACTAGTTCAGGTCATATACTTCCACAAATATTTTCCCCCGAAACCCCATAGGAGATCGTCAACAAATTAAAAAAAAAACAATTTTTTTTTCGATAACCCTGTCAAAATTGTGTAACAAAAGCGCGCAAAGTGCAAAATAAGTTCAAATTGGCTTAATACACTGTATTCATTTTTATGAGGCTGCATGCATACTCATAGTAAAATTAAGATTTTTATAAAAACTATCCCAAATTTTGTCAAGTTTTTTTTAACTTATAATTTGCCCACTTCTTAATATAAGAAAATTATCTTTTCAGACTATATGAGAAACAACATTTTACATAATGCCCTGTAATCAGAATTAAAAATTAATAAAAATTAGATAAAAAATGAGCAGTTTTACTAAATAATGTTTCACTGTGCTTGCGTGAATGCAATCAAAATATAATTGGCATAATGTGTTAGCTAAATATATAGTGCAATTTCTGTGAAAGTCTTGAAAATACAGCTTGAAAATTGGGGAAACTATCGTCGATAGAATAAGCTAAAATTTCCTTATTTCCATAATGAAGCAATTAAGATGAAGGCTGTATCCACATATCCATTGATTAGTGACAATATAGCATACAAAATATCAAACGTACTAATATATTTGGACACAGCCCCTCATATTTTGCTTCCTTTTGGGAATAATGGATTTTGAGCTTATTCAATCAATGATAATTTCAGAATTTTCAAGGTATGTTTTTGGAACTTTTATAAAAGTTGATCCTTACAATTAGCTAACACATTATGGAAATTATATTTTAATTGCATACGCAGTGAAACATTATATATATAAAATCCCTCCGTGTATAACGATTCCTGGGTCAACCCATCCACGAGAAAAACACTTATTCTGACCAATGAGAAATTCCATTGTGAAAACTTATCTCCGATTTTAAAGGCTATCAATTTTTTGTCCAATGCAAACGTTTCAGAGTCGTAATGCAGCGTTCTCATTTGTCAGATTTACAATTTGAGCTGTAAATGACGTCACTACATTTTACTGTGCTTTGAAATCTTTTGCCTATTTCAAACACAATATTCACACTGTTAAAAATTTGACTCATTTGCTGCAGAATCACTCCACCGCTTTTATAGAAAACGATTACTTTGCTGTGTTATGGAGCATTCTATAAAAGCTGTGGAGTGACGCTGCAGTAAATGGGTCAAATTTTTAGCAGTACACTGTTAAAAATTTGACCTTTTTGCTGCATCATCACTCCCCAGCTTTTATAGAATACACTGTAAGTAGCACACACAAAGTAGCAGTTTTCTATAAAAGCGTTGGAGTGATGCTGCAGCAACTGTTAAAAATTTGACCCATTTGCTGCAGCGTCACTCCACCGCTTTTATAGAAAACGGTTACTTTACAGTGTTATGGAGCATTCTCATTGGTCATAAAAGAGATATTCTATAAAAGCTGTGGAGTGACGCTGCAACAAATGGGTAAAATTTTTAACAGTGTAATACGGTAAAGTAATCATTTTCTATAAAAGCTGTGTAATGAAGATGCAGCAAAACAGTCAAATTTTTAACAGTTTTTAATTAAAACTTTTTATTTAAGAAAAGCGAAGGTGCGTTTTAAATACAATATTGTTAGAATTTTTATATTCGTGTTGCTTTATTTATTTATTTTTATTTATTTATTTATTTTTTACAGCCGTGAATGACTTCATTGTCACATAACGAATCACGATTGTTTACTCTTTATTGTTGACATTTGCCGACCCAGCGGCTTGGTTGGTAGCGTCAGCTCCTCCCACGCCGCTGGACCCTGGTTCGAGTCCAGCTAGCGGCGTGGGTGTCTGTGTTGTCCCTGTGATAATGTATGTACCGGATAATCTGTAATAAAGTGTTCTATATGGTTTCTTGTGATCGTTGGTGGTTATGCCGGCGAGCATATTTCAGATGTGTATATTGCTGGGATGATTACTGTTTCTAAACCAATAGGAGACCGTCATTATCACGGTCAAGTACACGCCCACACAGTTTGATTGACAGGAACTCGTGGACAATTGATCGTGTGTGTTTATTATTTATTTGTACTCGGATTGTTTGAATTTGTACTCGGTAATTAAAAATTAAAGGTACGAAAGAATTTTTTTTTCAAAATGACTGAATTTTATTTACTTTAATTAGAAATTATACTTCCTCTGATCCTGAAATAAATAAATAAATAAAAATTAAAGTAAGAATTTTGCTTATACGGATATTTTCGCAGAATACTTTTTTTCCCATTTGTTTAATATATATATAAATCATTTTGGAACGATATTTAGAATATTAAAAGGGTTTGAAATATTTTTTTATGTCTTATTTATTAATAAAAGACAGCCTCCAATAATTTAAAAAAAAAATCACCAACGGACTCTCGGCCCGCGATGGACTCGAACCCATATCCTCCGGTTTCAAGCTCGACGCTCTAACCATTCAGCCAGTCAGCTCACTTTCATCCGCAACAGATTATTGTTATAATTAGCACCGTCAATTGTCCACGAGTTCCTGTCAATCAAACTGTGTGGGCGTGTACTTGACCGTGATAATGACGCTCTCCTATTGGTTTAGAAACAGTAATCGTCCCAGCAATATACACATCTGAAATATGCTGCCGGCGAATAGCTATAGCGGCTAAATCAAACAAATAAATGTAATGTAATGTAATGTAATGTAATGTTGACATTTGTTTTCGGTCATATGAAGTATTTTCTTTTAAATATTAGATAATGGTAGAAAATAGTTAATTCACAAATGTTTTAAAATAGCATTATTAGTGCATGTTTTGCATTATTAATGCATGTTAATTTGCATGTTTTTTGTGAAATAATTATTGTAATTTTGTGAGTGAAATTCATTTAGCTGCATATTCTATGCCATTATTTTACCCATTTAAATAATTATTTGGCTACCCTCTCATATTCGTCTGGAAATGGCCAAAATGGGAAAATCTTTTATACATTTTGGATATTTTTATTATTTTCTCAGTATTTTAAAATATTTTTTGGCTGTAGTTTCACAATGTATTCTTTTATAATTAATATTTTACCTTACTTTATTCTTTTAAAATTTATGCATTTACCATTTGTTCATTACAATCCTTTCCCATTCATCAGATAGTTTTGTTATGGTTTTAAATGCAGATTTCTATTGATTTTTTTTAGATTTATCTCTCGTGTTCAATCTTCGTATTTTTCAAAATTGTTTGAGCCTAAAGTGGCTATAATTGACCAAAGTTGTTGTAATGTTTTCATCCTTTTAAAAATGGAAACACGTCAATTTGACGGGCTATCTTCTAGTTATTTAATAAAACTGCTCATTTTTCTTACAAAATTCTGATTACATAGTATTATGTACAATGTTTTTGTCATATTTTCTGAAAAAAACATTTTTTTTAATATTAAGAACTCAGCAAATTATAAGCAAAAAACTTGTACAAATGAACACAGTTTATTGAAGTAAGCCACTTAATAATAATCTGCAGTTTGAACGCGTTTGCAACGTTAGTTTTCATAGAGTTATTCAAAACATCTTCATTTTTTTTCAATTTGTTGACGGTCTCCTATGGGATTACGGAAAATAGATGACCTGCACTTTTCTATTTACACACATGGAGTTTCAGAATAATTCCTCATGTATTTTTCTAGATATTTAACAAAACGTCTAAAATCGCAAGTGGCCGGTCACCTTTGACAATATATTGTATCTGAGTGATTGTCTAACAATACATACTAATAAAAGTATCAGAAAATAGAATGAACTTGGAAGAATTGTTTTTGGTTATGGGCACTGATATTCTCTTATTTCAATATTTTCTATTCTTCAATGTGCATCATAAAGATCAATGGAAAATAAGTTCGGATAAAAAAATTGACTTTTTATTTAACCGAAACTTCGGTTTTCCTTAAGTTATAATAGTAAAAAGCTAATGGTGGTGGAATATTCGCTTTTTACACAAAATACTGCGTGATTTGATGCATGATCTTTCACACAAGATTTTGTCTGCCAATTTCCGGTGACACTACAGAGTAACCGATAATTTCATTTTTCTTTTACAAGTATGTTGTGTGAAAGATACTCATTTTGAATAGCTTTTGTTGTGATACACTTATAGTAATGTCTGCTTATAATAATGTCATATTCAGCGCCGTCTATCAGAATAGTTTGTTACTAAAATTTCGGGGTATCTGTATAGGATTTTTACCTTTTTTAAAAACATACAACACGTTTTATACTTCTGTCTATCACCGTTTTTGAGTTATTTGTTTTCAAAGTTATTCAAAAGTATTTGTTATTAGTATTAGTTATTAGTATTAGTATTAGTTATTAAAAATGTTAATAAATAAAAAAAAAATTGTAACATCACCATAAAATGAAAAATTAGTTTATGGTGATTTTACAAAGTTTTTTAGTTTATTTATCAATTTATCGTAAGAGATTACGGTGTTTTTCACTAAAAGTGTTAAAGTATTTTTTGAAATATTTATTTAAAAAAAAATCTGCTCTTACTAAAGCAACAAATATATGCAGCATTAACGCCTTATTTTTCGGATGTATTCAGATTGCCTGTCTAATATGGTATGAAATTTTTTTCAGCATTACAGCTGAAGTTTATGTCGATTACAATCAACTACAGTTTCACGTTATTGAAAACATAATGGAATTTTATTGAACATACTTACAATTAAATGCCAATATTTGGAAATATTTAAAATAAATTTAGAAAAATAATATTGGTAATAAAATATAAATATTTAATGTTAAATTACCGTTAAATGTTTGTGGTATGGACAAAAGGTGGATTTTTTCAATGGAGATTTTAATGGACAGATATCGTCACACTTTCAAGTTAAATCTGACCCAATAAGAACATCACAGACCGAAATAGTTACTCACCCGAAACCAACGAAATACAAGGCCAGTCCATGAGTTTTAAAACGTCATATGGAATGGATTATATTTACGCGTCGATTGCAAAAACAACAGGGGCACCACTTTGTGCCAATCACCGTATAAAGATTATTCATTCCGTGTGATATTTTAAATGCAATGAACTGCCGTCCTATGCAGTTGGTTGCGACTCATCACATCCCATTTAAATGACTTTACCAGAAGTTTATCTACGATGCCCTTAAGTATGGTGACATACAAGAGATAAAATTAATTTGGCAAGACTATTTTAGACAAACAAGAATATACAAGAATCTTGATAAGCACGCTACTATCACCAAACAAGTGTTTGCTGACTTATCACATTCACCTTAACGAACAGCTATGTGAGTATCTCAGAGTTCTGGAATGTGGTTTGCCGTTATTTGAACGAGACATTGTGCATGTTGCCACACTCTGATAGAGGTATCATAGCCTCAACTATTAGTCAAGTGGCACACATGCCGATACCTACGTCATTAATTGCTGTAGTTAGATTTAGAGTAGTGTACCTTTACACAAAGCAAAGTGGTAACATTTGCGCTGGACACATTTCAAATTGTAATTTTTTTTTTGGGGGGGAGGAGGGAGTCCAAAGTTTGGCAAAAGGTATTCAGAACTAGTCTGAACGTGTTAAGTTAAATAAGTGAAAATAGTCAACACATTATAGTGATATTAAAATGAGCACAGAGATACTAGGCAATTCATTTTCGTCCAGAATCTTCGAGATGTGTGTTGCCACTCCTTTACATATAAAGGCATTCCTGTATTACGTAAGCAACATTTGATTCTTTAACTTTTACGCAATATATTTCTGAATTGTGTATGCAAATGCATGATAAAATTTCACTTGAAATATACCAAATATAAAATGGAGTAATAAAAAATTATATTTTTATTTATCGACAATTTTTTTATATTAAGCTATTTAGTTAAGAATATTATGCTCTACTTCGTATATTCAATACTTTTGTACTTAAAAAAGAATAATAAGTTTCACGTTCATGTTTTTTAATTGCTTTTTTACACTGGAAGGACTTTATATAGATTAAAAGTATTTTTTTAACAAATTCATTAATCAAATATTATATTAAATAAACATTACAAATATTTTGTAGCAATTTTTTGTAGCACAAAAAAAACAAATAAGTTCCATGCTCATATTTTTTAATTGATTTTTTTTACTCTGGACAAACTTGATATCGACTGAAAGTATTTTTGTAACAAATTTATTAATCAAATATTATATTAATCAAAAATAGCAAGTATTTCTGTAATAGTACATTTCACTTAAAATATTTTCAGTCAATATTTAAACTACATAGATATTTCATAGGAAGTATTTTCTATTAATGAAACATTGATGCAAAATGAGTCCCATTAGAACCGTTAATTGTTTACTACATAGGAACTATTTTAGAAATTGGATTTAATTCCATTAGCTTTCTTCAGAAAATGGCATACTTTCTAAACATATATATTTTTATCCCATAATGCATCTGCTCTGTAAACAACAATTTAAACGTCACTCTATCATGCATTGACTCAAGCAGCAAGTAAAATATACCCGAAATAAATACATCTTGGAATAAAATGGAGGTCTCTTTTTCTCGTTTTTACATGAATGTCTATCGTATATAACGCTTGAATGCCATCGGAAAGTCGTTTCGTACCCAAATTTTATGCTCCCCCTGTCTTCATTATCACAAAAAAAAACTGGTTTCCGGAAGGGTTTTCCGATAAACAGAAATTTGAACTGAAAAAGATGCATTCGCAAAATGAATTCTTACTCTCCACTCTTTTAACATGAATATTTTTTTCATATTATGCATACTTACGAAACATATTTATGTGCAAAAAAGAATTCAAAAGAGAATGAAAAAGAAAAACCAGTTTATATAAGCAATCAGAAGAGTTTTATTCCAAGCTCATTTCGGATTAAATTGGTTTTCATTTACAAATATCTACATTTTCTAAGATTTCTTCATACTGAATGCAGTTTTTTATGAGGAATCTTCCCCTTTTAATACGTTTAAATATAACGATAAAAAACAATTGCTGTTTTCAATTAAAATGTCTAGTTGATATTATAAGAAATCGGAGAGTTTTATTCTAAGATCATTTTAAGTTTAGATTGTTTTTCATTTATAAAACATGTACATTTTGTTAAGAGTTCTATTTATAAAATTCTGATTACGGCTATTAATTTCTCTGATAATACTTTTGATTATCATATGAAAAATAAATTGATGTTTTTATTTTCTATTTAAAGTGTAGTATTTTAGCAACAAGGAATTAAGAGCATTGTAATCCACACTTGTTTTCTTATTAAATTGTTTTCCTTTTTAAATATTAGATTTTGGTAAGATTTTCTAATATGAAATGCAATTTCATATTAGTCATCGTTTTTTGATAATACTTTTAATTATCAGATTAGAAACTATTTCATTTTTGCCTTTGATGAAAACATAGTAGTTTATATTATAAGAGTTTGGAATAATTACATTCTAAAGCTAATTTTCGAATTCAATTTTCATTTACAAACAAGTAAATTTTGATAAAAATACATAAAATGTTATAATAATTCTAAATAACAGATTTTTAAAAAAAGTTATATTTTAATGTTTTTATGCTATAAGCAGCTATGTATATGTTTTAATAGTTTATGCTGTAAGCAATAAGAAGAATTTTATTCCAAGCTCAATTCTTCATTAAAATATTTTTCGGTTACAAATATGTGTATTTTGATAAGTTTCTTGCATGAAATGCAGTTTTAATACATTAATTTCTTGGTAATACCAGTAGATATCACATAAGGAAAATATAGTTCTTTTTTACACTCAAGAGCCAAAACATTATGGCCACCTACCTAATAACGTGTCCGCACAACTTTGACTCGCAAAACAGCTGTAAATCCTTGGCATGAATATCACAATTTCATGGTATATGGACGAAGATAAATTGTATTATTTGTTTAAGTAGCGGTCATGCATATCCGGGACATTCCGAAATGGTTGTTTTTTGAGCTCTGTGCTACCATTGAATGACACTTGAAATATGCTCTGGAGGATTAAGACACTTCTAACTAGGAGACAAGAACATTAACTGAAAATCAGTATTTATGTTCATGGACCGAATCGAGAGAATTAGAGTCATGTGACATGGTGCATTGTCATGCACGAATACTCTATTTCCATGTTTGAAGACAGCTACCATGTAATGGTGCATATGATCCGCTTTCATATTCAGATAGTCCGTGGTGTTCATGGCCTGTTCTTCAATACCCACGCGCGCATGAGAAGATTCGCCAAAGTTTAGTATCACCATAACTGGCCTGTGTATGACCTGTTGACCTCTTACATAAGGGGGAGTAAAAGTTCACATAGAAGGCGTCGTACACAAACACGCCCATGGACGAGTTGAAGGATGTACTGTGTTTCATCCGACGAGTCAACATACACCCTGTATTGTATAGTAGTCATGATGTTCCTGGACCTAATGTAAAAGTATCAGGCGATGATGTGTGGTCAATAGGGGCATATCAGTGGGATGTTAGCTCCGTAGTCTCACACTCAACCATGTCAGCTGAACTGTATGCTCCGAAAAAAATGCACTTGGACCTGTATTGTCTTGGGACGTAAATTTAGCCATTCTCTGGTGCTGATTTTGCTTTCACAAGGGCGGGGATATCCAACGTTCTTTTGTTTGATAACACTTGGGCGTCCAAAGAGATAGATTCAACTGATGGGTTTATTGTTACCCATCCACTTTGTACAAGTACTAGCAAGGATATGTCTCGAATAACCCATGAGACGCGCAATTTCGAAGTTACTCATTCTGAGTCGTCGGGCGGCTGAATTTTACCCTCTATCAAAATAGTTTAAATCTGTAGCATTTACCCTCACAAGCAAAAAAATGATTTCCGAGACTCTCTGTCAGCATTTACACGTCATTCGCCTTACACGTCATTCATGCGAGTTCATTGCAAAATGTGCGGGTGGTCATAAGGTTTGAGCCCTTGAGTGTCTAATGGAAACTATATCTGTTTGTAAAGGGTGTTGGGTTAAAACTAAATAAGCTGTTAAAAGCGAAATTCCTCGCTTGGTATAATTAAATCCATGTCCCCCAGGCTTAATTTCTCCTGTGAATAGCTATATACCAAGCTATGCTAAAATCCATGTGTCATAAAACTCATTCGACCAGTGCTGTGTTATACCAGTTGGATAACACAGACCTGTTCAATATGCAAAAATAACTGTATAGTGAACGACGTAAAGTATGTAAGTCCTGGTAGCTGATTAATGAAATGAGAGGACGTACGCAGCGCAAGTGCCTACCATGCATCATTTTCAAAAAAAAAAATTAATTGTTTTTGAAGATGTATTATAAATTAAGAAATATTTATTTTGTTAAAAATTTCTTTTTACAAAAGCTTTCTTTATTCAAATTTTGACAGTTTCCAACTCGTTTTTATAAAACTGTGCACTTTTTTTCATTAATAATGCACACTTTTAGCTTTGTGCTTTTCACATATGAAGGTGTTGCGACCTTAGACGATTTGAACCCGAAATTCAGCGTTGGTGGAACTAAGACATTTAAAATGCTGCCATTTTAACAAAATTTGAAAAAAATATTTCCTCCCTATGAACTAAATTGCATTTTTTTCTTTTAAAAGTAATTTTTTTAGGCATAAAAAAGTTTTGGTTTTAAGATTTTAAGGTCAGTCTAAAAGTGTATCAATTCAAATTCAAAATCTGTGTTTAAAGTTTGAACAAAAATTGCAATATTTTTTAATTTAATATAAAATAATTGAAAATTATGGAATTAATATCTTTGAAATTAAACGTTGAAATTTTAATATACATTTCTTTACATACATTTCTTTACATACATTTCTTACATACTCTTCCTTACAAATGTTTGTTGTTGTTAAGTTCGCAAAAGGTCATATTCTTGAAGAAATGGTTATGCAATACATACAGGCTTATAAAAATTTTAATATCAAAATATATTACGGGCCAGAGCTGGCCGTACTGGCTTTATACAAAATCCTATCATATTTTTAAAAAAAATCATATTAGATTTCTTTTTAAAATATCTTATTGAGGAAAAAAATAGTTTTCAAAAAGTGGTAGGAATGAAATAAATAATAGTCTACTGGAATGTATGTGTCCCGAATCGCAATCAAACGGTTAAGTAACGAAAATAGGAAACAACAAGTTGGAAATTGCACAGCAAACGTAGCAAATGAGGTGCGTTCGTACTATAAGGAAGTTTTAAAAATATTCAGATATTGGTGTAATAGTATACAGTATTTCGGATACATTATAAGTATCCGAAATATTTTGTGTGTCCCTGTAAATACTATCTGATTTCTTTTACACAGGAAGTAACATTTAGTAAACTTCAACGACGTATATCAATCAGATTAAAAAGATTTAAACACGCCACAACAATGTATCCTCCTATACTATTATGTTACGTGTTGTATGGCCCTATAAATTAATAAAAAATATTTTTTGCACAATAGATTGTACAGAATATATATTAGAGTATATACTTCATAGATCCATATCAATTTTATTATTTTCGAAAAAGTATAACATCAGTAATATGCGCTTGAATATATTTTTAGCATTGGCCATAATGTAACAGAATTCTTTTGATTGTCCCTGTAATTGAACTATGCATCCGATTTTCATAAAATTTTAAATATCTTGACAAATTTATAAAATATTATACATTTGAAATTAAAATGATTCGGTTGGGTGGTTTTTTCGTTGTTATATGCGGACAGACAGACGAACGGACAGACCGACGACTATAAGTGCTATGTATTTATATAAATACGAACGCATCTAAAAATGATAAGAAAACATTTTGCTTTGCAAAGAGACAGAAGTATTGTATACACTGTATATACAAATGTATTTCATCATATAAATCTAGATGATATTCCTCTTTTACCTCAGATTATGCGTTTTGAAATTTATTCGTGAATAGAAGGGTCTTTTCTCTATTGACAATCGAAGAAAAGTATTGATTTAAAGTAAAAGTTCGGGATAGTAACAAAAAAAATTTATTTTCCTTTTCGCATATTCGAGGAATCTTCAAAATATATTTTAGTTTATTGTATTATAAACATAAAAAGTTTTTTTTTTTTTTCTAAACACAATTGAATTTTTCTAAGGCAATATCGGTAAAAGAAATATTTCACTTAAAGTGATATATTATCATCGTCTTAGTCCAATGTACACCATAAAAAGAGACAAATGTTTCTTAATGTCTTAAATCTGTATAAATATCTTTCTAATTCTAACTATGGCTCAATATGTGTTTTAAATTCTACGCCTTTTTTTTCATTTGTTTCAAAAATACGTTTACACTTAACACGTTTTTCTTGTGATTTTTAACTCTATTCAAACTAGCTGGCTTCGCCCGCTAGTGGGCTCCTTCTTTTATACGTATATCTCGAAGCGAACGAAATTCGAACCATGTCCCGCTACCTATGACACCATATAGCATGCGTGCTGCGCACGCACTGCCAAATATACCCCTTCTATTCAAACAAAACTCGAAGTCTGTCCCTATTGCGCATGGCAGCGTATAGCTGGCGTGCTGCGCACGCATTACCGAATTTTATCGAGGCTTCTAATAACATGAAATCTTGAAGCGAACGAACCACGAACCGTGTCTCTGCTTATGCCGGGGAACGTGTGTTCCTCTCGTGGAAATGTTGTTCCTATACCTAACGGTTGACTATCCACGAGTGGGTGATTTCATGCCTACGGCACCATATATCAGGAGTTCTTGCACAGAGTGCCGGCCCGCTATTGATCCCTTCCTTTTTTATAAAATCTCGAAGTGAACGAACTCTGAACCGTGTCTCCCGCTGCATACGGCAGCATATAGCAGGCGTGCTATGCATGCACTACTGGGGGCTCCTCCTTTTTATCGTGAGCACTAATTATATGAAATCTCGAAGCGAACGAACCTCGAAATATGGCCACGCTGCCTCTGGCACCGTATAGTAGACATGCTGCGCAGTTATCTCAAAGTTTAAAACATATCTTATTGTTAGATTTCCTAATTTTAACCAATTCGCGTTATATTAGTTCCACTTTCACACAACAGGGAGCGCACGCTATTCTTAACAAAACTGTATCTGAATGAAACTCCATTACATAATCTATCAGTTTATTCGAGTGGGGGTGCTTTAAAGCAAGAATTTTTAGACCTTTGCAAAAATTAGTATTTGTAAATAGTGACATTTAACACGGAATATTTTCTTATAAATTTGTATGATGTGTCATAAACTACCTTAAGGTTTCAAGATCAAATAGATCAACCTAGAATTTCTCTTGTATTTCCTGATTTTGTTTGCACCCCTCTCACCCCCGAAATGTGACTTTTTTATAAGTTTATATCATGTATCATAAACTATCATAAAGTTTCAAACAGTTCCAGCAAGAATTTAGAATTTTTACAGATATTACTATTAGAAAATAGTAGTAATCGACGGGGCATCATTTTTCTTAAATATTTGTTATCATGTTTTATTATGTATCTAAAAGTTTCAAACAGATCACATAATAATGGCAATATTTAATTAGCAGCTAAAACGGTAAGAAAAGCTGAGGTATTAAAAAAATTCTAGTACCCCTCTTCCTACTCCCCTCCATCCTAAATTTCAAGTTTTTCAATGTTTATGCCTTTTCACATGTTTAAAAGGGATGGGATATTTAGATTTTTCAATTTGTACAATTTTGCGTGAACTGATATGTGCAAAAACCAATATCTGTCATGAATTAAAAATGGATGTTTTCATAAAACCGAAAGATTTACCCTATTGAAAAAATAGAGACTTATTGTTAAATAGGTTGAAAATTTACATCGGATTCCGAAAAAATCCGAACACAAAAATCAATATTTTAAAAATTTTGTTTCCTATATAAAAATTCTGAGTTCAATTTTAACCTCACCAGTTCACCTCTTTTATCGACTGGCACTGAAATTAAAGCGGCAGAGAAAATAAATTTTTAAGATTACGGTAAAAATTCATAACTCGGGTTCTAACTGGGCTACGAACACCACTTTTATAAAATATGAAATAATTTTTTTGTACATCTAGGAGTGCAAGTTTCGGATTTCTGCGATTTATGGAAAAAAGTTACAGACCCCCTCAAAAATCTCCTAGTAACAAATGTTACGTGATACCGCAGCTGCTGTAAAAATTATAATTTTGAGTTTTGATTTCAAACCCTATTTTTTCGTGACAGCAATATCCACATGCACCGAAAAATTAGATTTTTTTATATATTTCTTTTATGTATTATGATTTTTATATATATATTTATGATTTTTGTATATATTTCTTTTATATATTACTTTTTGTGTAAAATAGCAAAAAAGTTTATCAGGCCTCACGGGTGTCGCGCACAGGCAGATACACAGACGGGTACGACTATTAATAGATGTGAATAGCTGGCTTCGCACGCTAGCGGCCCCTCCTTATTTATAAAATCTCTAAAAGGACTAATGTTGATGCGAACGTACATCGAACCGTGTCCCAGTGGCTTTCGGCAGCGTATGGAAGGTTTGTTATACACGCGCTGCCGGATGTACTCCACCTTTTCGAACGAAGCTCAAACCGTGTTCCCACCACCTAAGGCAGCGTATAACAGTCGTGCTGCGCACGAATTGCCGGGTGTGCATGTCCTTTTGGAACGAAACTCAAACCGGTGTCGCCGCTGCCTACGGCAGCGTATAGCAAATGCGCTTCGCGTATATGTCTGCGATTAACAATACGAACTCAAGAATCGATACTTTATAAAAATTGTCCCCCGTATAAAAATTCTGAGTTGATTTTTAACCTTACCAGTGCACCTGTTTTATCGACAAGCATTGAAATTGAAACGGCAAAGAAAAGAAATTTTTAAAATTTCGACAAAATTTTATGAATTGGGTCTAAATGGGCTACGGACACGATTTTTAGAAAAGATGAAAGTAGTTTTTTTCTACGTCTTGGAGTGCAATTTCAAATTTCTGCGATGTATAGAAAAAAGTTAAAAACCCCCTCAAAAATCACCTGGTAGCAGATGTCACGCGATATTCCAACTGCGATCTTGCTGATCTTGCAGTTTGACTTCAAACCCTCTCAGACATTGCTCTCCGTTAAAGATCCGAGAAAAAGAATGAAATAAATGAATTTTTAATCAATTTTTAAGGATATTTCGAGAAATAATCGGGCTATAAAACTAAATTTTAAGATTTCAGAAAGCTCTCTAAATTTCATGTTCTGTAGCGCAAATTGCATGTTCGTGGCTTTTTTCGAACGAAAAATATCGCCTTTTAAAAATTTGTCTAGTACATAAATTCCGCTAAATTGACGCCTGCTTTTGATCAATTACGCTGAAAATCATTAAAAAGTTAGGTTTTTAATTAATTTCGTCGCTAATTACTGCCGGATCCGGGTGCACTGAAAAGTTATCTTTTTTTATATACGTTTCGCGTCTTTCTGCGTCAAACAGGAAAAAAGTTTTTCCGGACTCATGGGCTTTGCGCACAGACAGACCTACACGACTATTAATAGAAGAGATGATGTGATGAAGCATGTATGGATCAGAAGATGTATGGATAAAATCTGTGCGAGTCTTTTAGAATGGTATGTTATGAAATGATAATAAATTATCATTTAAAATATTTAAGATACATAAATCCAATGCGTTATATAGGTCTTCTTTATTTAGCAATTTAATATTTAAAATAAATTATCAGAAAGCTTTCGAATAAAATTTCTCTAACTAAAATTAGCTTCCTTTTATAATCAGTTTCAGATTCAAATTTTGAGGACTTTGAGATCGGTATTCTAGATACCACCGTCACGTCTTTTTCCTCGATGGATCTTTTAAATTGCAGGGTTTATTTAATTCCTTAACAAGGTGTAAAAATAAAAATATGAGCGTCATGTGCATCAGGATCTCTCTTGATCTAACATCACATTTTCATATCTCTACGCGATGTAGATTTTGCTAGGCATCCCAATCAGACACACAAACATATTTCTTTATTACTATAGTCATATATTTCATTGCGCACGGTTTTTACAAAAACACATGCAAAGTCAAGACGCAAAATTGTTATTAATATACTTAACGTCAACAAAAAATTGATTAGGATTTAATTTTAATACCGTAATTTCGGGTGTATAAGCCGCAGATCAAACAATTCTTTTTCGACCCAGAATTTTTTAAGAAACAAATATAACTAGTTAGATCGCCGTAAATATTTGTCTTCAATCACTAAATAAGATTTCTGGGTTCAAAAAGAATTGTTTGATCCGCGGCTTATACACCCGAAATTACGGTAGTTATTTCCTACGGGTTCATTTGTTTGTATGCTTTTTTACTAAGAATTATATAAATTTTAAATCAGGGGAGAACTCTAATTTCTATCGGCGGGGACCGAGCTAAGCTCGGTCAAAGTTAACTTTGTGTTCCCTTCGATGTAATATGCTACCTGTATTATTGTTATAAAGCATATTATTTATCACAGTATTATTTATAAAAATGTTTAATATGAATACTATGTATGTACGTGCATGTTTATAAATTTTACCTAATTTACACATTTACAACAAAAGGACATCAACCCAAATCACATTTTTAGCTCGTCTCGTGTTAGTTTAGCCATGTATATTAATTCCTATTAAGAATGTTTAAAAAAAATTCTTCACATCCTGAAAGCATTTTCCCCCAAATATTACCAAATTTTAAGACACTTTTTCATTTGGCGCCAAGCACGTATTTTAATATTCTAATCGTGAAAGTCGATTTTTCGGCCAAGTGTTACTAATATTTTCTCAAATATCGCCAATTTATTGGCTGTTACAATCTTGTCAGCTTCGTGACCCGTATTACCCAAAAAGACCCATTAATCAAATTAATTCAAATATTGGAATAATTCAACGATTTTCTGTTAATTAAGAGCGGTAGAATATAAACTTTATCAAAATTGTTTAAGATGTTTCTTACATAAAATTAGCTTGGCCCGAAGTGAATGACACATTAATATAATTTTCTCGAGCATGGGACCAAGACATTGGTAAAATAGCAAATTCAGTTAAAAATCGTTAAAGCCGTATTCTAGATAAAATACACTTGACCCACAGTGTCCAAAAAATGACGCACTAATCAAAATTTCTCAAGAATATGATCTAGCCCAGTAATTTTATCGTGCCCAAAAAAGATATAAGGAAAATTTATCACTATCATTTTAGTCGTTTGTTAGATACAATTAGCTTGAACCGCACCCATAGTGATGCAAATATAGCCACTAATTGAATTTTCTCAAAAATGCGATCTAACCAAATGGCCTTTTCAAGTTCAAAAGTGATAGAATACAAAATTTATTCAAATTCGTTGGAGCTGTTTTTCAGATAAAATTTGATTGACCCGCGGTGACCCAAAATTGACCCACTAACCGAACTTCTCGAGCATGTGATCTAGTCCAGTGATCTCCTCGTGTCCCAAAAGGTATAGCATAAAATGATCCCAAGATTGTTTCGGCCGATTTTTAATTACAATTAGCTTGACCGCGGACAAATAGTGACAAAAATGACTCACTAATCGAAATTCCTCGAACATGTAACCTAATCCAATGATCTTCTTGTGCCCTGTAGCGGCATAGTACACATTTTTTTCAAAATCTTTTGAGAAGTTTTTCAGAAACATTTAGTTTGATTCTGATTCATTGTGACCCAAAACTACGCGCTAATCAAATTTTCTTGAACATGCAACCTAGCCTGGTGGTCTTCTTGAGGACGAAAATTTAAAAATTTATATTTTAGTAAAAATCAGTAAAGCCGTTTTTTAGATAAAATTTTTTTCACCCGCAATGACTCCAAAATGACCCATTAATCGAAATTTCTCTAACATATTATCTAGCTTGACCTTGACCCTTTATGACCCAAAATAACCACTAGTCAAATTTTCTGGAACATGTGACTCAGCCCAACGATTTTCTCGTGCTCGAAAACGATAAAATAAAAAAAAATTATTCAAAATCATTATAGCCTCATTCTAGATAAAAATAGCGTGACCCCAAGAGACCCAAATATGACCCAATAATTCAATTTACTTTACACTGAGATGACAAAAGTCATGGGATACCCTTCTAATAGCGTGTCGGTCCTCCGTTTGCCCGGCGAAGTGCAGAAACAAGACGTGAAATGGACTCCACGAGTCGTTCGAAGTCCTCTGGAGAAATTTTGAGCCATGCAGCCTCTATAAGCGTCCATAATTCCGAATGTGTTGCTCCTGAAGGATTTTGTGCACGAGCTGATGTCTCGATTGTGTCCCATAAATGTTCGATAGGATTCATGTCGGACGATCGTGGTTGCCAAATCATCCGTTGGAATTGTCCAGAATGTTCTTCAAATCAATCGCGAACAGTTGCCCGGTGACATGGTGCATTATCAGCGGGGAAATGGGTACATGAAGTCCAGGGATGGTTGCAAGTGGTCTTCCAGTAGCTGAACGTAATCATTTCTAGTAAAAAATCGGTGCAGCTTGACCAGCAGACTTACAAGGAAGGTCTCCATACTGGGCATACTCAGAATTTTATGAAAAAATACTAATTAAAGTACGTATGTATGTAATAAAGGATCAGTCAAAATTAGCGGCTGAATCACATTAGAAAATATGTAAAAAAATAAAATATTTTTGAATATTTGGCGGGAAAAGACGAAAGAGTCACTCGATTTGGCGAGCAGCTCTTTTCCTCGCCAAAAGCAAACGATTATAATGCAACTCAAAACTGTTGGATATTTAGAGTGCGAGTAAATGTTATTTAATGAATTTAAACATAAACAATGAGAGACTTTAATGTATTATATACATATATATACATATTGTATTACATATATATATTACTTGTTAAAGTAGTTATTTAATTAATCACTGGAAAAAAAAATTTCATAGATAAAAAAAATGATATTGAGAAAAATTATCTTCATACATTTAAGCGTATTAAAAAATAAAAGCCAGGTTTCCATAGCAACAAAATTTAATCGACAATTCTCAATTGGACTTTGAGCTTGAAACAAATCTAATTAATTGAAATTATGAATTTCGTTTTAAATCTTAAATTTTGATGATTAAATTTGAATATATATACATATAAATATCGATTTAACAAAATTATACTTAAAACAAACTAAAGCTTACAAAACAAAAGTTATTTAAATTAAATTTCTCAAAACAAGTTCAACATTAAGTTTTTCTTTTCCTTGAAGTGTGATATAAAGTATTTTTTGAAATTACATTCCATCGCCAACCGGCGATAGACCGCCAAATAACAAAACTTTCATTATTTTTTTACGGTTACTGAATGGAGATTCCACCGAAATTTTTTTATAAACGTATGTAACCACACGAGAAGAACATTCTGTAATTTTTTCAGATTTTTCGGGGTATGCCCGTATGGAGACCTTCCTTGTTAGTTCAATCCTTGTAACACAGGTCACACCATTATGGAGCCACTACGAGCTTGCAGAGTGTCTTGTTAACAACTTGGGTCTATGACTTAATGGGGTCTGCGTCACATTCGTACCCTTCCACCAGCTCTTACCAATAGAAGTCGTGACTCATCGGACCAAGTTTCTTTTTTCTAGTCGTCTACGGTCAAACTGATACGATCACGAGCCCAGGAGCGCCTCTGTTGGCGATATCGTTCAGTAATTAATGGCACCCGAGTCGGTTTTTTGTTGCTATAGTCATTTAAAGCCAAATTTCGACTGTCCTATCAGACACGCCCGTCGGACATCCCATTTCCATTCCTGTGGTTGTTTCACGCAGTGTTGCTTGTCTGTTCACGCTGACAAATCTACGCATACGTCGCTGGTCGTGTTCATTAAGTGCCGACGTTCGACCACTGTGTTGTCCATGGTGGGAGGTTTTGCTGAATTTAGTTATTCTTGGCACACTCTTGACACTCTGAATCTCAAAATGTTGAATTCCGTAACGATTTCATAAATGGAATACCCCATGCGTCTTGCTCCAACTACCATACCGGGTTCGAAATCTGTTAATTCTCGTCGTGTGGACATAATCATATAATCACCTTTTTCACACGAATCATTTGAACACAAATGAAAGTCTTAACCATACACTGACCATTTATACAATTTGTAAGCGACACTACTGCCATCTATATATTTGCATATTGCTATCTCATGATTTTTGTCACTTCAGTGTAAATTACGACTCAGTCCAATGGTCTTCTCGTAATCCAAAACGGTGGAATACAAAATTCAGTCAAAATCCTTGGAGCCATTTTATAGATAAAATTAGCGTGACCCATCATGACCCACATGACCCTTTTAAACAAACTCTCTCGAAAATGTGACCTAGCCCAATGGTTTTGCGTGACGCAAAACGTTTGGACACAAAATTTAGTTAAAATCCATCAAGCCGTTTTTTAGACATTATTAGCTTACCCCAAACCAATTTTGACCCAAAATGACCCGCAAATATAATTTTCTGGAACATACGACTTAACCCAACGATTTTCTCGTGCCCGAAAACGGTAGAATACAAAATTGAGTCAAAATCGTTCGAGCCATTCTCTAGATAAGATTAGCGTGACCCGCAATGACCCTTAAATGACCCACTAATCAAATTTTCTCTAACATGTGACTTAACTCAATGGTCTTCTTGTAATCCAAAACGGTAGAATACGAAATTTCGTCAAAGTCGTTAGAGTGGTATTTTAAATAAAATTGATTTGACCCATAATGACCCACTATTCGAAATTACTCGAATATGTGACCTAGCCCAATAGTTTTCTCGTGTCAAAAAACTGTTGGATACACAATTTCCTTAAAATCGATCCAGATAGAGATATAAATAGCTTGACCATGGCCCATTATGACCCAAAATGACTCACGAATCAAATTTTCCTAAACATGTGTTCGTACCTGAAAATGGTAAAATACAAATTTTTGATAAAATCGTTAGAGCTGTTTTTGAGATAAAATTTATACACACGCAGAAGCACAATTTTTACCCTTATTATAGTATAAGATGAAAAAAAAAGTCGATTTGTTCAAAGTGTAAAAGGGATGATTAATTATATTTTCCATCACAACATTTATTTTTATTAGTCGCATATAGAATTTCAAAGTATTCGACATTCTTTAGAACATGGACAATACGAAATGAAAAAAAAGGGTGTTCTTATACATCAACGAAATTTTACTATTTTCTATGCTTCAACATTCAACGAAATGACCTCGTAAGATCCTATGAGGTATTCAACACTTGGATGATCTCATTGTCTTGATATTATACTCTAAGGCACAATCCCGACAGTTCTCTTTTTATCCAAAATAGTTTTGTCTTTTCTAGGCACGGTATTGTTTTCTCCCTATCTGCTATAGATGTAAAATTTTTGTACGTAACCGTATTAATTGCAATAAGAAAATCAGAGAAAGGAAGAAAAATCATGTGTTTCATTTAGATTATAACATTCTTTGGTGAAGTATTTAAATAAAACATATTTCCCTTGTGGTATTTTAATTAATTAAATTAGTGCGTGCGAATTTATCAAAATAAATGCGCTTCACTCATAGACAGGGAGGCGGCAGCACAGACAATCACCTCATCGAGTTCACGGCTGAAATCTCAGAATTAAAAAATACTCGATTCGCATATTAAAACTCAATCGGTCTGCCAAGTCATATCTTGGTGCAACACTCTTGGAAACCTGATTTTAGCGGATGACTCGTAGGTTTACTATTGTGTTTTTCTGCTTCCATGTTTTCATACCTTTGCGTGTTAAATACTCTACGAGTCAACTGCTACATTCGAATTTTCAAGGGTTTTTTCCCATCAAGATATGATTTAGAAGACTGATTGCGTTTAATATGTGAATCGGGTTTTAGCTAATTCTGGAATTACAGCCGTGAACTTGATGAGGTGATTGTCTGTGCTGTCGCTTCTCGGTCTATCAGAAGTCAGATAACAAAAAAAGGAATTGTGAGATTATTAAATGGTACTCTCTGAAATACAAAATATGCATTTTTTTTATTAGAAGAAATTAACAACGCTTGAATAGTCATTAATAGTTGGAATAGAAGGAAAGAGAAATGTTAGTAGAAACTGGCTTTAATTGTTGTGACTTATGACGGATAATGTATTTTCACACAATATTTCATGCAAAAATCTAGAATTTGTGATATCTGGAAACAAAAGTCTCTGATTATGTATCATATTTTTTTCCTTGTGAAATTGAATCTACAATTTTCTACATTTATAAAAATAATAAATCCGGTAGAAAGGTAAAAAATAAAACGAAATCTGAAGACCATACACTGTTAAAAAAAATCTGGAATTCACATACCGTAATTTCGGCTCAAGCAATTCTTTTTGGACCCAGAAATCTTATTTAGTAATTGAAGACAAATATTTACGGCGATCTAACTAGTTGTATTTGTTTCTTAAAGAATTCTGGGTCGAAAAAGAATTGTTTGATCTGCGGCTTATATACCCGAAATTACGGTATATATTTTTCCTTAACTTCACTGCAAAAGTCCCTCTTCACGACAAAAGGGCATTTTCCGTTAAAAGTCGAAATTTTTTATCATATTTCCTGAAAATAACGAAATAGCCGAAGTTGGAAGGAAACAGCGGCTATACTCCGTTATATATCGCAAATTTATTTTGAATGTTTATAAAACTGACATGTTGTTGCACAGAAATGAAAAAACTGAATGAAAGAATCCTGGCTCTTTTGTAAGATTTGCATCATGCTGCTATATTGCAAGTATACTGATACCAACAACTTTCTGGGCAACAAATTAACCAGACCATATTTTAACCATTCATTCAGCAAAGAAAATTTCCCCAATAAATTATTCAATCAATCTATATTATATAATTATTCACAATAATAAATTAGCCTTATTAATAAAAAATTGCAAGAATTATAACAGTATCCGTAAAATTACAATCTACATTATAAAAATATAAACACACGGTATAATCCATTATACGCCTTTAGAATCACGTGCATTCGAAGACTCTATGGTGTCATAGCTAGAGCAATGGACTCCCACGCCAGTGATCGCGAGTTCAAATCACCCCGATGACATTATTTTTTTTTCCGAGTCAATAAATATAGGAGCTTTTAAACTGTTTGGTAGATGGCACCATCAGTATGTTGTTATACCAACTTTATAATGGAATGTTACCTCTTCTTTACACGGTGTTTTTCCTTCTTTTATTTCCCAGAACGGAAAATCTACTAACGGAGCGGAAAAGTCTGGCAACTTTGCTGCCAGTAGTTTTACCGTGAATTCACCGATTTATTTTTAACAGTGTAGAGAAAGAATTCTATAAGTGTCTATTTGGAGAAAAAACATACGAAAGTCTGTTTAATAATATCTTTTTAATAACAATGACTTTTTTAGATAAATATATTGCTTGATATTCAGGTATTCCCGTTACTGCCTACGTTGTCAAGTTACGTTTATCAACTAATAATAATAGCTTTTAATTAGTAAAGCATCCTTAGCTAAATATACTGCTTCATAGTTTTGTTTTCATGTTACACTGTAAATTGCCACATGGTATTAGTAATAATTAAGTTTCTAAATATGTGTTTATTAGTAATCAATTCTATGATAGAGATATTGCTTCATGTTTTTGTACTCGTATTACACTATAAATTTACAAATGATGCTTATCTAAATTAAGCATTTTTATTCAAATTAATATTTATTAACGGAGCCGATATAACTACATGTATTGTAAAAAATAAAAATTCACCTTGGCTCGGACTACAGACACAGATATATTTTAGAGTTATATAATAATTTCAGCAAAAAAATTAAATCAAGATTAAAGATAAAACCAGATTAATAAATTAATTGCCCACTTTTGAGGAGATTTCAATTTTATTTTTCTGTACGGATTGGTTTTATCAGAATCAATGTTAATACGATCTTTTTAAGCCAAACTTTTTTATCTCTTGTGAATATTTTTACTAATATTATCCATTAGTACAATTCCTTTTATCAAAATATTTTTATACAAGAGTTATAAATAATATTAAGATTTATATCCTAAACTCATACAATGTGATGTTGTTTCATTAAATGTACCACATTGTAAAAAAAAAAAAAAAAAAAAAAAAAAAAAAAAAAAAAAAATCCGTTAAAAAACGGAAGTTTTACTGGTAATCTAATTGCCAGTACTATTTCCGTTTTTTAACGGAAAAATAATTCCGTAAATTCTAGAAAATATTCTGGTTTTTTTTTTTCACAAAAGTATTCCGTATTTTATTCATATTATCAAATTTGAAATATTTCTTTCAGGGAGGGAAAAAAATAAATGATCACATTACTTTGCAACGAGAAACTCACACCTGTATGAACTTCAGTATTTCTATTTAATTTAAACAACACTAATGAAACAACATTTACCTTAGGCAGGATTCGAACCAGAGAAATCTCCTCTTCCAGAGTAACGCTCTACCTCTACACCACGGGAAAACGAGCAGCTTATTCAAATATTCTTACCTATCCCAGATGCTTTTTAGGTAGCTTTCATTACAAAAAGTAAAAAGCTACCTATTGCAGCCGTCCGGAGGAAAGCACTTCCGGAAAATTTTAGTATATTTTCACCGATCATGACCCCCAGACCCCAAAACCACCCTCCGTTCAAATGTTGACATATATATATATATATATATATATAACCATATATATATATATATATATATCTGATTTTTGTCATGCGATAACTAACGTATTTATGAACCGATTTGAATGAAACTTGGTATGTACATAGTACATACAAATGTCTCAACCGAGTTCGTTGGCCAGCATCATCCACCATTTTGTTTCAAAATGGCGGCCATTTTAAATTTTTAAAAAAATTTAAAATTTAAAATTAAATGCGAAAAATTTAAAAGTTAAAAAATATTTTTCTTTTGCGTGTTAGAACTTAAAACAACGATTCCAGAACACTTTTTATTTTTTCTATATCTTAAAAAATTATTGAGTTATAGCACTTTGAATTTTTCTTAAGGCTGACATTTTGAAACGATCTGTTTTTTGTCACGTGATAACATGCGTATTTATGAACGGACTTGAATGAAACTTGGTATGTACATAGTACATACAAATGTCTCTACCGAGTTAGTTGACCAGCATCATCCGCCATTTTGTTTCAAAATGGCGGCTATTTTAAAATTTTTAAAAAATTTAAAATTTGAAATTAAATGCGAAAAAATTAAAAGTTGAAAAATATTTTTCTTTTACGTGTTAGAACCTAAAACAACGATTCCAGAACACTCTTTATTTTGTCTATATCTTAAAAAATGATTGAGTTATAGCCCTTTGAATTTTTCTTATGTCTGACATTTTAAAACGATCTGATTTTTGTCACGTGATAACACGCATATTTATGAATCGATTTGGATTGAACTTGGTGTGTACATAGTATATATTGAGGCCTGAATCGAGTTCGATACTCAGTTCCATCCGCCGACTTATTTCAAAATGGTGGCCATTTAAAAAATTTTATAAATTTTAAAATTTAAAATTAGGTACAAGAAAGTGAGAAATTGAAAAAGATTTTTCTTTTATGCATTTGACCTTGATACAAAGATTCCAGAGCATTTTTTGTTTCGTTTGTATCTTAAAAAATGGCTGAGTTATCACATATATATATTAATCGATTTCAATATGAGTGTGCATGTGCACCTGAATTAAGATTTCGACCAAGCTCATAATCAGGTTCTACTAATTTGAGCTTAGTATTTTTGAATAAATAAATATATAAGTATATGAAAGCTACCTCTTCCTCCCGGCACTGCCGGAAGGACTATTATCAAGTAATGCTATGCTGAAAAGGGAGCTATTTTCTTAGATATAATAGTATTTCTCAGTTGAATATACAATTCTGAAGTTTTCATATTTTTTTAATTAATAGATTTTTATTTTCATACTTTGTACACGAAATATTTTAGTCTTTAAAAATATTACATACATGAAAAAATATATTTTAAGTAATAATTGCTTCTTTTAATGAAGGTTTTTATAATTCAATTATAATTTTATTTTTATATTTTTATATATTTATTTATTTTTCCAAAAATACCAACACCCCCCCCCCTCTACACACACTTTTTCAAAGTGTTTGTAAGATGATCTTCTCTAAACTCAAATAAACATGATATTAAAATAAATTTCCTTTATTCTTTATTATAAGATTATAAGTTTGATAAACGTCACTTTTATAATAATTTTATCATTCTTTTTGGAATTGTTTTAAGTTTTTAAGTGCGAATCTATTACAGTGAATGGACTAATATTAAAATAATAATAAAACTATTAAAATTAAGTATAGATTTTTTCATATTAAAATACCTTTTAGGGATTTTTAAAAATAATAATAATAGTAATAACAAGTCGAACATGTTTTTAAAATTATAATGAAATGTGAAGTGTAACACTTTCTTTTCAAGTTTTTCAAACACACAAAAAGAATGAATAAGATTTAAATTTTTTTTATCGTTAAAATTAAAAACTTCCTTATAGATTTTTATTACAAAAAGAAAAAGAAAAGAAAAGAAAGAAAGTAAGAAATAATTATTATTACTTGTTATTAAAACAATTTCATTGATTGTTTTTTATAACTTAGGTAATCGTCGACATTATAATAATTTCGCTAGTATAATTGTCATAATATAATCAGATGTTTTAAATTTTATGGACGAATTTCTCAAAGTGAATAGATTAAAAAGTATATTAAAATTTAAAACCAGAAATTTTTTCCATTTTAAAATATCCAACGGACTTTTTAAAAAATATGCTATAAATGAATCAAACATTATTTTAAAATCATGATGAAAATAAACTAACTTTTCTTTTTCGGCTATCTCAAACTTAAAAAGGATTAATAAAATTGTAGAATTTTTATTATTTTTTTAATATTGTACAATATGTTAGCTTTCTATTATTAAAACAGAATGAAAAAAAGAAAATTATTATAGCAATAATATTTTTCTATTTTAGATATAGATGGCGCCACGAGATTTTTTATTTAGAGTACTGTTTCCAGAAAATTTACAGAAAACTTACTGCATTTATAATCTCAAACGTCAATAACGGAAGTTATACTGTTTTTTCGGAAAAATAAAACTATTCAGTAAGATTTTACGGAAAAATTTGCGTACATTAGCGGAATTTTTTACAGTGCAGACACTATATTCTAAATTCTGAGGATCTTTTCATTGAGGCACATTTGCATTTAAAGGGCTACTTCAGTGTTTCGAAAAGATCCGTTCGCTAATTCTAATCCTATGGAAGAAATTTATAACGATATCTCATGGTCATTTCAATGTTTTATTTTTTTTATTTGTATTTATTTATTTATTGCATTGGGTCTATTGCTGAGATCTACTTGTACAAAGCCCGTTTCTTACTTTTTTGTTTTTCGTAGCAGATTTTTTTTATGAGGATGCTTTCACGCTTAAAACAGCTCCAAAAATAAAAGTGACCTCATTAAAATTATCTATTAACAAAATCGAAAAAGAAAAGGAAGGCAGATGTAGAGATCGATCTCAGCTATCAAATACAATATACATACATACATACATACATACATATATATATATATATATATATATATATATATATATATATATATATTCATATGCAGATGAGATAGCTTTATATATTTCTTCCATAGAACTAGCAATAGCGTATGATTCTTCTCACTTGATCGAATCAGCCTCTTAATAATTCGACCCAGTATATAGTATCTCTGAGTGTTCTTAAAAGTTATAAACACGTCAAAATTCATGTCACCGTCTACGTTAATCTATCGGATAAACTAAGATGGGATATTTTATTTTATACACCCCCCTCCTTTTTTGTCTTAGTTTAAAACTTCTCCATGTAAAAGTTGTAGATGATGTTAAAAAAATTTATAACAAATTTTAATGGGTTTGATATCTTGTGAATTGATGAACTTGTGAATTTTTTTCTATTTCAGTCCCTTGCCCCCCTTTTTTGGTAAGAATGAATCATATTATAGACATGTAGTATAAAAGATGCAGATATTATTAAGAAGATATGTAATGAATATATATGGATTTAATAGCTTATGAATTGACGAAATTATGATTTTGCTTCTTCTTAAAACGCTATTTTTGAGCCCTTTAAGCTTCAATTATATCAAAATTTGTCATGCAAGAAATTTGGGCACATTTCCTAGAAGTAATAATAAATTTAAACAGATTTGATATGTATCATTATTAAGGAGTTATGGAATTTTTCAGCTTTCACATGAATCCTCGTATTTTCAACCCTTCGGTCCGTTTTTTGCACATTAACAGGCCACCCGACTCGCTCAAAAAAACGGGGATGATAATGTTAAGTTTATGGGGAAGTTATTTTCAAATATGTCTCTCAAATTTTAATACTTTAACGTGATTTTTTTTCATAGGATAGCTGAAGACGAGCTACAACCGGGCTAGTATTTATTTTTTCGATTTTAGTTACATATTTTTTTTATATTATGATAGTTTATTATCATAATATAAATATTAAAATAAACTATATGAAATATTAAAAGCTTTAATGGTTTGCCTAATAGATCCTATTTTAACTAATACGGTATTCACAGCATTTCTTACAACATTCTTCAGTGTCTTAGCCCGTATTATTTTTCGATAATAATCACGCATATATTTTGTAAAAAAATAACTCATTCACCGAACGGGATAAAATAGCAGCAGACAAATTAATGAAACGTTATTAGTTGTGCCGAGTCAACTTGCCCGCGTTCGATGTGCTTACTAGCCTTATAATAAATTTCTTGACAAAATTGGAGGTCTAACCTTCTAAACATTAATAATCCAAGTAAATGACATATGGATTAGTTAAAGTTAACTATACATTATAAAAATTACTAAAGTTAAGTCGCAATTATTAAGATAAGTATTAGAAATTAGAACAAAAAAATAATGCAATAACGTTTATTTGTCAATACAAAACTAGTTGTTGGGGTTCACCGTAATACTTACCCATCATGGATATGCATAATATAATATATGAAAATAAAACATGTATAAACTATTTCTAAAATGCATCGCATTTCCGAAACAAAATTTAAACGTATATTTAAATATTTTTAATATACATAATAATGCTCTATTAAAGAATTGCTCATGAACTAATTTCGAGAAATTATATAAAACGCCAAACTACTCAAGTAGTACCGAATTGCGTAAAATAAACATCCTTATAACTCCAAAAATTATAATCATATTAGTTAACAGTTTACTGCTTCGAATTAGGCGTCTCATTTCCAATAAAAATACATATTTAAATTGCAATTTGAATGAAATACAGGGTCATGAGAAATCGAAGAATTTTGAAAACAGGATTACAAATATTTCGACAACTAATAATCCGACCGACTTTGTTCTTTATGAAAAATTTGTTTTATTTTATTGCCTTCTACATCCATACCTTAAAATAACAAATTTCGAAAAATTTTATACCTTTCATCAGAATGAATTTTTCGAGTGTCCGAAAAAAATAGTTCCGGATAATCGAAATTACTGATATTAAATAGGCTTCGTTCCATTCTTACATACTAAGTGCATACAAGATTTCAAGTAGCTATCTCAATTTGTTCGAGAGATAGAGCGTTTACAGACACACGGAGAGGCACACACACAGACGGACGGAGGGCAAACTTTTTCTTCTAAAAATATGTTTTTCGGAATCTTCAGTATCTGAAACATGTAAATTCATCAAGAAAATTTTTCGATTTTCAAAACAATTTCAAGACTTACCCTGTACTACGTATGATGGGTAAGTAAAAGTTGTTAAAGGCCCACTGGACATGGGTAACACTTCAAAACAACCCTGGAGATTGTAGAAAACAAAACCAAAAGTATTTTGTGACTAATTACACCATCTATTCGAAAACAGGCGAATTATGAGGCTTTCGCTTACTTACCTATGTAGACAACTGGCCCCGGTGTCCCTTATTTAATAAATCTGTTCTTAGTTTAATAACATGTGAACTCAATTGAACTCAAGTGATGTCAATTAACAATAATGACAAGGAGGATTTTGTATGACTTCACGTTCTATGACATTCTTCAAATAAGACAAATCTCTTGATTTGATGCGTATGCCTCGGATTTCAGATAAGCCCAAAACAGAAATCCTTCGGAATGAGATTGGAGATTGTGATGACCACGAAATACAAAGTTGCGTAAGATGACTCTCCACTAAAGTGCTGTTGCAGTGCTTGTTGAACACATTGTGGAAAAATGTGGATGAACATCATCTTGCATCTACAGAATGTTATTAACGACATTTCGGTGCTGCTATTCTGGATTTATGTAATTCTGTATTATGTAATTCTAATTGTTGTGTACAGGGCACTTGTGATGGAGCATGTTTTCATAACTATGGAGTGACTTGCTCGAAGAAGAACGGACCGAAAACGAATGTTCTTGCGATGTCGCACATGAACATTGTGTAAAGGCCTTTCTGACACATAGTCACATTTTCGTCAGTCTAGTGAATGAAATTTACGTTCCCAATTAAGAAGAAATGTGTCTCATCTGTCCATAATATCCCCAGTTGCCATCTCCTTTCTTCATCATATCTGATGAAGTAATTCGCAAAATCAAACTGCTACTTTTCGCTTCCAGATCGCAACATCTGGACGCACTTTAATTGAAAAGAAAACATCCAAAGAACAGGGCGCAGAATGTTGAGGAATCTGCTTTTCGGTGCATCTAAATTGCGTGGAATACTTTCTCCAGTATGCAAGGGACCTACAGGAAACGCATTATTCACCTCCTCTACAGCGTCAGCAGGAACAGATGCTCGTCTTGATCTCTGTCTCATCGAGTTTCTTCAATTTATGATAACCAAATCATGCACAGTTTTTCAGAACATAGTGATTTCAAAGATAAATTCTCACTGATTCGTTAGCATTTTTTCCGTTCAGATAAAACAACTTTATCAATTAACCTTGTTACTTCCGTGTAAGTTTTGTAAGTTTGATCTTGTTTTTCCGTTTGAACAATTGCTAGCAAAAACGAGCTTCACATTATTAAAGCTTTTCGAGATGCAATGCTTTTCGCGTGGAGTTAATGACTGGTGCTTCTCATTTCTATCCTTATGAATTATGCAAGTTTGTCAGTTCACATCCTATGTTTTTATTGGTCCTATACAATTCTCTTATTTGCAATTGACATCGGCAATTTTCACCATACGCATATCGCTTCAAAAACATTTATTGTTTTTCTATGTGCTGATGAATCAGCTCAGGAAAAAAATAAATGTTACTATTCTGAATTTCTAAACAAGTTTCAGTGCAACTGCAAAGTAAAAAGCTCTGTTTTTTAACTAGTGAACGTCTAATCAAAATAAGCTAAAAATGAAAAACACTTTCATAAATAATTTCGTTTAACCTTTGTATCATCTTATTACAGATCTGCAACATACCCAAAAGCAAATAGTACTCACATAGTAAGTTTTAAAATACTATTATATTTGCTGTTCCTTCCACCAGTTAATACAAATTAATCAATGGAATCTTCAACAAACAAATCTATAGAGTTAATTTCTCATACCGAAGTTTTATTTCCTCATTTGAGAAGCTTCAGGTCAATATTGCAAAGATTAACTTAGTAAATTTTGCTAAATTAAAAAAGCTGAAGAAGACCGAAAATAAATTTTTTAAAGGTAATTTTGTATACTTTAAAATTTTGTACTATAAAATGGAGAATATTTATGAGAAGTGCGTAAATTTCTGTTTATTGCAGATGTGAAAAAAAGTACCTTTAACTCAATGACTATTTTAGTTTTACGTTCGAAATTTTTTATTAATTTTTTACATGTTTAAAATGATGTCTGCTAACATCTGAGTCAATATTTTTCAAATTGGAGTTTTTGAGTCATAAAGGATTAAAATAAGAATTCACGTTTATTTTTATTTTTTTTTATTATGTTGATTGTCGCACATATATTTTTGATTTTAAATATGCAAAAACATTTTCTTCCTAAAAAGTATTCAAATAAATCGTGTGTTTTTACTCACATTACTATGAAAAATATTTATCTGAAACACAAAATAACTTATTCAAAATGCACAATGAAATACCTAAGAAACACTTTTCTAAGGACAGAACAAGATTGGGAACGATCCAAAGACACTGATTTTTTTATAGAAATAAATGTTTGTTTTCTGAAATTTCTTATTATCCTAGAAAAAACTTTGTAAAAGACATTTAAACTATTCCCGCTGATGTGAATCATTGAAATGAATATTACACGATGCTGTCATCATAAAAAATATTATGATGTGTATTTCAAAATATCAACATATGAGCCGTTTTATTTCCTTAAATAATGTCTTTAAAACGAAAATAAACATATTTTTTATTATCTAGGGTATTCAAGAAAGGTTCCCTCCACAACGATTATCCTCAGAACGGCGACAACCATATTCATAAATGTAATGTGCATGATAAAGTGATCATGCTCTATGCGATAATACTGCATACAGTGTTCCTAATGGAGAACAGAAGCGTTACTGTATACCTCAAAAAATTACACACGGGAAAGACTGGGTGACATTTAATCGGGAAACATTTAATTTAAAAGTTGTATAGCGTCTTCCATTCAGTATAAAATGATGTTTTATGTGTATAAATAACTTCAGTAAAAGTCCTGAAATTTAATTTTTATAACCTTACACCTGCGTACATACACCCCAATTTATTAGTAGAATAAATATGCATTATAAACAAGATACATTCTAATAAGGTGTCCTGGGGTAAGAACGCCAAGTCAAGGTTCTACATATTTTCACGGTTTTGTTTTTTATATATTTTTTTAAACATATATTAAATTTGATACAACAACTTACTTATTAGGTATACAAGAAAGAATATTTTAAAAGATATGAATTCATAAAACGTAATGGCGTGGTTTCTTAACCAAAGCTACTCATCGTTATTACCCATCTATGTGGGTAATAAAGTCATGTGAACAAAACTATAAAATAAGATGGGATAATGGCTTGTAAGTTCTCCAATTCTAAAAATACGAACTCTAAAGCCCTACAAATGGACAAATTGTTTTTAATTACCATTAATTTCAATATCAGAATGCAGTTACAACCATTTAATATTTTATTTTTCTGACATGAGAAAATTAGCTGTATTTAGGACATAAAAATGTCACTTTATCCTTTTTAGTTTTCAACTATGACAATAATGGTCTCATACATAAAATAAATAAAATAAAATAAAAAATATAGTTATGCTTCTGAAAAGAATCAACCGGGTCAATAAAAAAATGGATTGCATTATTACACCGATATGCATTTTGCGCAGTATCTTTTAAACTATAAGCTACCTCGTGAATTCATCCAAAATCTCCAACAACGTCTTGAAAGTACGAGGGATGATCCAAAAAAAGTCTATAAGGTAGGGGTGCACAACCTGTGGCCCGTGGGCCAAACTGATACCAGTAATTTTATGCAGATTAACTTTTCTTATAATAACGACAGAAACTTTGCTATGAAAGAAAACAAACGTCATAGTCTAAGAGCTAGCAACGTCAAAAATCACGTCATTTTATCAAAGCTCATTTTTTAATATGTTTTTCCCTTTTATGGTAGAATACGTTTGCAAGCGGTCTGGCAGTTGGGAGACGTTGCGTTTAGCTGTGGCAGAAGGGGTTATGCAGGTCAAAAAGCTTCAAAATCACGTCATTTTATCAAGGCTCATTTTTTAATATGTTTTTCCCTTTTATGGTAGAATACGTTTGCAAGCGGTCTGGCAGTCGGGAGACATTGCGTTTACCTGTGGCAGAAGGGGTTGTGCAGGTCAAAAAGCTTCAAAATCACGTCATTTTATAAAGGCTCATTTTCTTATATGTTTTTATCAAGCTTAAAAATTACAAGATATTATTCTTTGGACAGCAGAAAAACTATAATTATCCAGACACAATCCAGACACAATCCAGAGACCATCATTTCCAGACACAAATTCGATTGCAAAGTAATGCCAGACGTCTTTAAGTATGGCAGCGAAAGTGCCTGTTCCAAGAGTGGTTTATAATTTAAATTTTACAAGACCTCTTTACGTCATTTTATCAAGCTTAAAAATTACAAGATACTACTCTTTGGATAGCAGACAACCTATAATTAATTTGACAGACACAAATTCGGTTCTAAAGTTAATGCCAGACGGCTTTAAATATGACAACGAAAGTGCCTGTTCTAACGGCGGTTTACAATTTAAAAATTATACGACCTCTTTACGTCATTTTATCAAGCTTAAAAATTACAAGATATTACTCTTTGGTGGGCAGACAACCTATAATTAATTTGCCAGACACAAATTCGGTTGCAAAGTTAATGCCAGACGGCTTTAAAGATGGCAACGAAAGAGCCTGTTCCACGAGTGGTTTATAATTTAAAAATTATAAGACATCTTTACGTCATTTTATCAAGCTTAAAAGTTACAAGATATTACTTTTTTGGATAGCAGACAACCTATAATTAATTTCCCAGACACAAATTCGGTTGCAAAGTTAATGCCAGACGGCTTTAAAGATGGCAACGAAAGAGTCTGTTCCACGAGTGGTTTATAATTTAAAAATTATAAGACCTCTTTACGTCATTTTATCAAGCTTAAAAGTTACAAGATATTACTTTTTTGGATAGCAGACAACCTATAATTAATTTGCCAGACACATACTCGGTTGCAAAGTTATAGCTAGACGGCTTTAAATATGGCAACGAAAATGCCTGTTCCAAGAGCGGTTTATAATTAAACAAATTATAAGACCTCTTTACGTCATTGAACCGAATTTGCAACCTTGGATTTTTCTGAGTCTTATTGATTAGATTCACTATTTTTCTGCACCTGATTTTTTGCACGACACTTTTTTAGAGCCTTATTGAGTAAATTTGTGATACTTTGTGCTTGATTGACGAAAGTTGCATTTTTTTAAGTCTTACCGACAAGCCTTTGCATGTGATGAAAATTTGTGCACCCGGAGAAAGGTTAAGGGGTAAGAATTCATATAATTAGTTAACATCAACTCACAGCCTAAATATTGGACAAATAAATTCATGTGTGGCCAAAACCGGGGCATACACCCTAATATTTAATAAAAGAAACTTATATTTTGATAAACAAGAGCTTTTTATAAGTAAACTTTATATTGAAAAAAAATTGCCGAATTTGCCGAATGCAACTGAATTTGTGTCTCGCAAATTAATTATAGGTTGTCTGCTATCCAAAGAGTAATATCTTGTAATTTTTAAGCTTTATAAAACGACGTAAAGAGGTCTTATAAAATTTAAATTATAAGCCACTCTTGGAACAGGCACTATCGTTGCCATATTTAAAGACGTCTGGCATTAACTTTGCAACCGAATTTGTATCTGGAAAATTAATTATAGTTCGTCTGCTGTCCAAAGAGTCATATCTTGTAACTTTTAAGCTTGATAAAAACATATCAGAAATTGAGCCTTTATAAAAAGGCGGATTTTTGAAGTTTTTTGACCTGCATAACCCCTTCTGCCACAGGTAAACGCAACGTCACCCGACTGCCAGACCGCTTGCAAACCTTTTCTACCATAAAAGGGAAAAACATATTAAAAAATGAGCCTTGATAAAATGACGTGATTTTGAAGCTTTTTGACCTGCACAACCCCTTCTGCCACAGGTAAACGCAACGTCTCCCGACTGCCAGACTGCTTGCAAACGTATTCTACCATAAAAGGGAAAAACATATTAAAAAATGAGCCTTGATAAAATGACGTGATTTTGAAGTTTTTTGACCTGCATATCCCCTTTTGCCACAGGTAAACGCAACGTCTCCCGACTGCCAGACCGCTAGCAAACGTATTCTATCATAAAATGGAAAAACATGTTAAAAAATGAGCCTTGATAAAATCAGGTGACGAAAACGTTGCTAGCTCTTGGAGTATCACTTTTCAAATATTCTGGTGGCAAACGATTTTCTGGCAAAAAGGTTGTGCATCACTACTATAAGGCAAAGGAAAAAGTATTTATTAACAATAGAAACAAGATACAAATGGCAATCAAGAAACACATCTGGCCTTAACTTTTCCACTTAGTCGCCAAACCTGTTTAGGCATTTGTCAGAACGTTGGACCAACTTACTTATCCCGTCTTGGTAGTATTTAGGGCTCTGCTCATTGAGCCATTTCTTGGCAGCTGTTTTCACCGCATCGTCTGAGGTGAACAGTATTCCGGATAAGTTTCGCTTAAACGCCGGAAAAAGGAAATAGTCACTTAGAGCCAAATCGGGGCTGTATGGAGGGGGGGTATTTCAGACCTCCCACTTGAACCTTTGCAGCAAGTCCTGAGTCTGGCAAGCTGCATGGGGCCTGGCATTGTCATGCAGAATTATGACGCCTTTGCTCAACGATTTGTCTGTGAATTTCTGATGCGGCCACATTCTTGGGCCTTAAGAATCGAATTACGGCTCGCACCTCTATGCAAGACCACTTTTCTAGACGCCGTGTCATTACTGTCGCTCTTAAGTGTCTGCGTACTGACGCTAATTAATCGTAGAACAGCTGTAGGACAACTAGCGCCATCTTTCAACCACCCTGGGTGGAAATATTCGCTCCACAATTATTACGTTTCAAATGCTTCTGCCTGTAAACTTTTTTTAGATCAACCTACGTATATGAAATACATTGAAAATTTCTTTAATAAAAATATAGTCTTCACATCATAGAACTTACCTATCAAATTTTAGATCGGGCGTTGACACTTACATGCTTATTCCGGCTTTAAGGTTTACAAGTATATCAAATTAACTTTTAGCGGTTGTTTTATATTCAAATTAATAAGAGTTTTTTATCTCGGAATCTGCAGCGCATTTTTTCGAGTCCTTCATAAATACACGTAATATTAGCCCTTGCCATTATGAACCATCCTGGCGTTACTACCCCACAATGAAGAGGGAACTCCTGACTGATTAATTGACTGATTCATCAACGCAAAGCTGCAACAACTAAATTAAAGGATCACAAAATTTGGTAGTTCCTTAGACGAAATTAATTCTTTTTATTATTTGTTGTTGTTGTTGGACTAGCGTCAAATGTTGGATCCCATGCTCATTCCACTAGAAGTACCAGCAAGTCATGTTATGTATTGACACATTTAAGCATAAAATGTTTGCATATAACTCGCCATGCTATTGCTGTGTAAGATAGCTATATAGTATTTGATGCTGGCTAGCATTTTAACCCTTTAAATCACATGATAGAATACGTTCTAGAAATTATGTAGTTCAGAAAATCTGATTTTACATTAGAAGAATTCAATGGCTAATTTCGTTTATTTAAATACGGAATGTTCTGTTATTAATTAAAGCAAATATTGCTGTTTTAATTTTCCGGCGGGAATTAAGATAACGAATTAAAATATCTCAAAATATCTCGGACGATCTCGGGTGGTTTGGGATCCAGAGGGTTAAAGCATATAATAGCATAAAAATCTTGCAGACAAAGCAAAACATAGCAATAACTAGCCCATTTTTACTGTTGGTACTAGCGTGAATTTTGATAACGAGTAGATTGCTGTTATGACCTAGGTAAACAACAAAAACGGATTTTTTAAAATTCACACATTAAAGGGTTTAAATAGACGGCGGAAGTTGTAGGTCCTTTCGCTATGTCTCAGCAGCAGTTTCAGGCAGGAGCATAAAAATCAGCATAACAAATCTACTAAAAATATAGTTAAACACGTATTTCAGCGGTTTTTGAAATTCAACCACAAAGGCGAGTTAAATGGGTTTTCGAAAGTTTTAAGTCATATCGCTATAAATCAGCAGCATTTTTAGGTAGGAGCATAAAACAAAGATAAACCAATCTGCTAAAAAATAGTTAAACATACATTTCAGCGGTTTAAGAGCTCACAAACGGCATTTCTGAATCCGATTATGGAAGATTGCTATTCTGGATTAGTTATATTTCTTAACTAATTTTTCCAAAAAAGACTTTTTTCCCATAATATGTATAGATGCCATATGAAATACAGTTTGTATGAAATACAGTTTGTATGAAATACAGTGCTAACGCCCTGACATTTTATTTTCTTCCGTATCGTCACGGAAATCGCACATTTTTGTTACATGCGTCAAAGAAAACGCTATTTCTCATTTATAGAGTATAAGTCTTTTTCTATGGTAGTGTCAAAGTAAATTACTTCATTTTGTTTCATGTTATTTCTTAAGAAAAGATAAGACTGGGTAAATTCCTATGGAAAATATGCAAGTACAAACGCCTGTTTCCTCGGAAACTACTTGACTGATTTTCATGAAATTTGGAATCCTTATCCACTGCATCATGCTTGAGACTTATGACACATAATTTTCTTCTGCGACTAAAACTTTTTATTTTAGAACAATGGCAATTTCAGAAATTTTCTATTTTTTTAGAATTTTTTTGTGAAACTAATTGTTTTTTTAACTGTATGCCACATGTGATATTATACATATACTCAACCACTAAAAAAATTTAAATCGAAATTACTGCAGTACTTTAGGAGTAAAGGGGGATTTTGGCTGAAAAGTACAATTTTTTAGAGAGTTAAAAACCTTTGACACTTCAGACTTGAATGAAATTCTTGCATAGTGTTTTGAAACACGAGTTAAAATATATATAAGCACTTGTATAAAAATTAATTACATATTATAAATTTGTATAAAATACTATAAACTAAAATTAATGTGAGTGGGAGTGCCGTTCCAGTTGCGTCTTGTCTAAATGATTTATGTTCGGGAATGTACAGCGTTCCGTTATTGGGATAACCATATTATTGTACTTTTATATATTTTACCTGTAAAAAACTCTCTGGGTTAACATGGATAAAAGCAGATGCTTCTGCAAGTATCATAATAAAACTAACAAATGTTAGCAGGGCTTAGTTTTTAATAAAAACGTTTACAATCACTACATTCTGCAGTACTATCGACCGCATCGTATTCCTCCCTTTCTACTCTTTGTTTTTAAGTAACATGTCTGTACTTAATACGTTATTTGTAAAACATAAATATTTTTTTCTTCAGTAGCAGAGATCTGACACATATTTTAAGTGTATATATATATACAGGGTGTTTCGCTACCAGACCGACAAACTTTGAAGGGTGATAGTAGACATAAAGACAAACATTATTAAATAGGAAACCATGGGGCGCAAACGTCTTCTGTAGGAGCTAGGGGCCATTAAAGTTTAGGGTCCAAAAATTCAAACGCTTATAAAAATTAGAAAAAAGGGTCGATTTGTTTGCGGTTTTCTCTAAAATCATTCTTTATATCACGATTTTTAATTTTTTTAATTTTAAAGGTTAGGTTCGAAAATTGTCGGTAGAGGGCGCTTTAGACTTTAGAGTAACGAACAAATACTTTTTACTGTTCTTTTGTGCATAGGGTTGAAATTATTCTAAAGTTTAGACTTTAACTTAAATTTTAAGCCCAAAATCGGAAACAAGGGGATCTATTAACTAGCGAAAATTTAACTGTGAACCAAAGGGGAGATTTTAAACGCTCATAAACATTGGACAAACTAATCGATTTTGTTGCGGTTTGCGTGTAGTTGATTCTCTTGGTAATTATTTTATTCAAAATGACGTACAGCTTTCATGTCCTCATTTTTTGATAGAGGGCGCTTCCGATACATGTCCGACATTTCAATGATATTACTCCTGGGTGTTTCACTACAAGACCACCATACTTCCAGTAAGTGTAAGGGATGCAAAGATGACCGGAATCACACAGGAATGTAACGTTGAAAATTGCTTTTTTGCATATTACGTTTAAAAAAAAGCAGAGAAAAAACAACAGAAACAAGCAGAAAAACAGCAACATGTTAAAGTGACAGAACAAAGTTTATTTAAAGGTTTTACTGCAAAAGTGTTCGAAATTGCGACCAGGAAAAGTCCGGCAAGCTTGACAGCGACAGTAGATGGCGCTGCGATTTTCTTGCGGTAGATGTAGCTGAACGGTAATGCGCGTGAAAGTTACTCTGTCGTTGCGCAGTTCTATTCGGTTCCAGCATGATCAGGCTGTTCCACATTTTACCAATGATGTTCACCGATACCTCAACGTAACATATGGACAGCGGTGGATAGGTCGTGGTGGCCCGGTTTATTGGCCTGCCAGATCACCGGACCTATCAAGGATGAGCTTCTTCTGCTGGGGTCACATGAAAAGTTGGGTGTATGATAATCCCGTACCATCAATTAAAGACTTAGCAGCTCGTATTTCTGTAGCTTCCAGAAATCTATCAAAGATTCCAGGAATCTTTCAAAGCGAGAGGAGTTGGATCATTCTCATTGAATAGGAAAAAACAAAGTCCCACTTGATTCTATAATTTTTTTGAACTATTTTACCAATAAAGTTTATTTTTACTAAAAGCTGTACTTTTTTGCCATCTACTACTCATATCCTTTACTTAAAAAATAACTCTAAACAATATATATATATATATAAATGTATGTAAAATATCATTCCCCTGGCTGTCCCCAACCCCAGAATTAGACTTTGAATCCACCAAATATTTATTAAATATTGATTTAAAAAAATTGTTATTATTAATATAGTATCACAGTTTGTTCCTTTATATGAGGAGTACATATGTATAGGTATACTATAATGCAACTCTGTGAAAAAACACAATGAAGTATGTCCATCAATTTGGGCATCATTCCCCTGCACTTACAAAAATAGTTCTAAAAAACACCAATAGATGCCGCTGGTTTCAAATTTGGCATTGATCCAATTTTAACTACTTGCTTGGAAGATACACCTTACAAGTTTAGAGACTGTAGCCTTTTTGTTTGTGAGTGCAGATGTTGAAAAGTGGAGTTCCAAAACGAATATTTTTATTAGCCATCATTACCCTGGATCAATTTTTTGTGGATACATTAAAGGTAAGCTTTTTTTTTTTTTTTTTTTTTTGTTTTATATTTTTAATACATTTTTTTAATATGTGTAATCATTTTAAAATATTTTTGTTCCCCCATGTAATTCTAAGGTAGATATTACTAACAAATTATCATTCCCCTAGCATCATTCCCCTGCCTGTTCTTAAAGCAGGGGAATGATTCTAGTTAGGAGAACGATGAAATTTTACAAATGTTATTAATATATTTTCTAAAAACCCTATTAATACATTAATAAAGAAACTAAATATTGTTAAATTTAAAAATATTCAAAAATTCTTAATATTGATAACTATAAAGGATTTTTTAAATGAAAATTGAAATACTTTAGTTTTAGGTAATCTTTAAATATAGACGCTACATTTTTTACATATTAGTTTGTTACAATTTAGGAAATTTAAAAAACAACGAAAAATGTTTAATTTAGTTAATATTATACTCAATTATTTCATAAAATTTGACAATATTTTGCATTAATTTGAAACAATATGTAATCATTTATTGCTATTGTTACTTAATTTCAATCGGAAACTTTTTTTATTAGTTGTTTTTCAAGGAGAATTCAATGTAACTTATCTGAAATCTGCATTTTTCAATTTTTATCAGCATTGAATCCAGGGGATGGCCAGAGGAAAATTTAAGATTTTGGGTTTTCAATGGTCAAAATGTGCATTTCTCCCCCCTCCCCCCGGAGAACAAAGTCTGAATTCAACACTGATTTTCATAATTAAAAAAGAAATTAATGTGTGTTTAAGATTTTTATTTTAAATGTATGATTAAATTTAGACACTTCATTAAATTTAAATGTATCTCATTTTTATTTTTAATTTAAATATTTTTAAGTACCACTTTAAATTAAAGCATGTCTATACCTACAAAATAAAAAAAAAAGATTAGCTTTTACTTTGCCAGTATCCTGTTTTATATAAGTGGTTAATATGGAAAAAAAATAATTCTTTTCATTAAGATTAATAATAAAATTTAATACAAATAAACAAAATTAAACTGATAACAAAATGATTTTTTTTAATAAAAATTCTCTTTGTTTTCAGGAAGATGCCATAAGTAAAAGAAAAACTGACTAGAGAGGAGAAAATAAAAAAATAAAATAGAACCACAGCGCAAACGCTATCAAAAGATAAAAAAAAGACCCAGCTGTATATAAAATACAAAAAGAAAAGAAACGACAGAAATACTAAAAAAAAAGATGAAGGGTGCAATAAAGCTTACTACAGAGATGACTGCCCGCGAGAAAAGAAGCAAGTGGAAACAATGAAAAAATAATTCCAGAAATTACCGAAAACGATCAAGTCTCACTAAACATCAAGCTTTGACTGTTGAAGAAGCGTCAACAAATGAAAATTAGGATGCGTTAAACACAAGCTGAATGTCAAATTTACTCAACGCTCCTTTATCTAATTCAAAATCAAGTAATGCTTTAATCGAGAAACGGAAATTATCTGGAAGAAAACGCGTAATGAGCAACAGAAGAGCACTTCATAGAAAATGTGTAAAAATGGAAAATCAGATAAAATTTCTAAGAAGAAAATTAGAGAAATATAAAAAACGTAACCAAAGATTGAAATTTAAAATTAACAGCAAACAAGATAATATGAGTCCCAGGTCAAAAGCAGATTATTTTCTGAAGCGAAAAGAAAAGTTTTCTTCAGTTGTTAGAATGAAACTTATGTATATATATTCATTATTGTGAAAACTATGTACAGTAATTTAAATAATTAATGCATATTACTTTATTTGATTAAAAATGTCCAGTGATATGAATTTTTCTATCATTAATAGTTGGCTGCAATGCTTTATAGATTATTGAATCATTCCCATGCTCACTACCATCATTCCCCTGGAAGTTGTTTTTTTAAATTATAAATAAAATATTAAATTTTAGGAGTTATGAACGATGGGTGATAATTCTAATACAAAATCACTTTTTATAGCTATATATGAAGAAAAAAGTTACTTATTTCATAGTTTATAAATTTGTATTTTGCAACTTCCAAATTACCCTGTTTATGGAGAATCACCCAGTTACATGCGATGCCGCTGTCAAGCATGTCGAATTACTTCTGGTCGTAATTTCGAACATCTTTTCTAGTAAAACCTTTAAACAAACTGTTTTATGTCATATTAACGTGTTTCTGTTTCTCTGCTTGTTTCTGTTGTTTTTTTCTCTGGTTCCTTTAACCATAACTCGCAAAAAAAGATACTTTCAACGTTACATTCCTATGTGATTCCGAGTCGCTTTTGCATCCCTAACACTTCCTGGAAGTATGATAGTCTGGTAGTAAAACACCCAGGAATAATGCCATTGAAATATCGGAGATATGTCGGAAGCGCCCTCTAGGAAAAAATAAGGACACCACAGCTGTACGTCTTTTTGAATAAAATAATTACCAAGGGAATGACCTACACGCAAACCGCAACAAAATCGATGAGTTTGTCCAATGTTTATGAGCGTTTAAAATCTCCCCCTCGGTTCACAGTTAAATTTTCGCAAGTTAACCGGTCCCCATGTTTCCGATTTTGGGCTTAAAATTTAAGTTACAGTCTAAACTTTAGAATAATTTCAACCCCATGTTCAAAAGAACGGCAAAAAGTATTTGTTCGTTACTCTAAAGTCTAAAGCACCCTCTACCGACAATTTTCGAACATAACCTTTAAAATAAAAAAAATAAAAAATCGTGATATAAAGAATGATTTTAGAGAAAACCGCAAACCAATCGACTCTTTTTTCTAATTTTTATCAGCGTTTGAATTTTTGGACCTTGAACTTTCATGGCCCCTAGCTCCTACAGAAGACGTTTGCACCCCATGATGTTTCCTACTTAATAATGTTTGTCTTTATGTCTACTATCACCCCTAGAAGTTTGTCGGTCTGGTAGCGAAACACCTTGTATATTATTATATATATATAATTAAAGACAATAGGAAAAGTGCGTCAGAAAATTGAAAAAGTAAATATGAAAAAGTTTGAATATCTAATGACCTCGTCAGAGAAGCTTTCTAAGAATTAATTCGTTGCAAATATTTGCTTTTTCGTCTCGTATTGTTAGCATTAATTTAAAAATGACAATATTAAGCTTAATTATTATTTATTAATAATAGCAACATTAACCTCATAATAGATCGAAAAACTTATAATTGAAAGAAATTAAGATGGCCAAAATATAAATGAAAAATCAACAGAAATAGATAACAAACTTAAAGAAATATAAAACAACTCACCAAATAAAAAAAAATGGTGACAAACATGGCATCTGAATCAAAGAAAGTAATGTGGTCTTAGGATAAGTATGTTAACATGTGAGTCGAAAAAGAAAAGAGTTGAAAATGATTTTCATAAATGAATATTTGCTTACATTTTGGTGTAGTAAGAGTAATACCTTTAGCTAAATATTGTCTAAAAGGACATTTACCTGGTTAAAATCTGAGGAATGAGAATTATACAATTAGTCAATATTGTAGAAATAAAAAGAGGATAAAATTCGTACAATGTAAAATAAAAATGCAACTAAAAGCAACATACAGCGTGTTTCAAATCTATAGTTCAGAAATGTAAAAGAACTAAAAGGGGTGGCAAATAATCAGATTTCGTATAGGAATGTGGATGCGGAAATTCTGCGTTGAAGCTGTGCACTGCTAAAGAAATTCTGAAATTCACGAATGTTTTTTTTCCTGAATTTCACAGGAAAAGTCCCTTTTCATATCAAAAGGACATGTTCCGTTAAAAACAGAAAACTCCACCATATTTCCTGAAAATAACGAAAAGGATGGAAATAAAAACAAAAAACGGAGACACTCCATTACGTGTGGGGTGGGGGGCCCCGTGGCCGAGTGATCAAGGCATCACACCGCTAATCGCCTGCCAGAGCAGATTGCGGATTGGAATTCCACTGGTACCATGAAATAATGAAAACATAAAATATGCCTTTTAAATTACATTTTTTCTGTTTATTTTTCTCTTATTTCTTATTAAAAAATCTTTTAACTAATTAGCCAAAATATAAATAAATAAATATGGTACGACATTTTCAAAAAAAATGTTTATGGCATTATTTTTGTAAAAATTGAATACAATTTTTTTTTCATTCATTCTTTCAAAAAAAAAAAAAAAAAGATAAAAAGACAAAAAAACGAAAAAAAATAGTGATTTGTTTTAAACTACTTAAAAAATTAAAACTGATTAAAAAATAATAAGTATTATGCAGCAGTCTAAAATAAAATAGAATAAACCGTTTACAAATATTCTAACGAATGTATTTGAAAGGAAGTCTTTAAAAAGACAAGATTTTCCACTAACTCATAAAAGACACACTTTGTAAAAGGCGGCATCAGCAACTTTGGCTCAGTCAGTAAGGATTTGTTCCGCTATTAAACGGTCTCGAGTTCGATCCTCGAGTTCGAGTTCGACAGCTTGAGGTAAATTATATAATTATAATTAAGCAAAATAGCATAGCAGCTTAAAATCACTCTGGGAATTTCGAGTGTTTTGACGATTAATCGATTCATTAATTTTAAAAATTAAATTGAATTATTATCATTAAAAGTCAAACCTCGTAACAGAAAGTTACTGCTTCTTCAAGCGGAGTTTTCCTCTCTTTTATTTCCCAAAACGGAAAATCTACTAACGGAACGGTAAAAGTTCGGCTACTTTAATGCCGGTAGTTACACCATGAATTCACAGATTTATTTTTAACAGTGTAGAGTGCGCTGTTGAGTTCGGCGAATTAAAGCGCTTCGCTGACTTGAATCACCATTACCCGCATGGATTTCGAGCAATATTTACCGTTTCGTCAATGCAGAGATAGCTGACATGCATTTCACGTATGGGATTGTGCAACGAAAGAACTCAAACGCAGCAGCTCTCAATCTTTTCGAAAGACTATCCTCTGCTGTGCGTACTACTAATTCTTCCACTGCAGGAATTCTGCGATGACTTACAGTGTCCATTTCATGCCACGAAGCATAAAATGGTCCTCTTGCGTACAACTCCCGATGAAGACTCTCAAACATTCAGCGACCCCGCATATTCCTACCCGAGAATCTTTCGGTGTAAATCCTTTGAGCAACTGCTTTATTTCCATGCGCAATGAAAAACATGAAAAACTTGACGACAAGCTCTTCATTTATGTAATGACGCATGTTGTTCAAAATCCGCGCAGAGAATAACGGTTCAAGCCAGCAAAATTCTTTTATTCACCGAACACATCAGCGCATGTTACTGCCTCAAAGCTGCATTTTTGAACTCACACTCCTAAACGAAACTTGCTTATTTAGGTCCTCATTACTTGCCTTTATGTTTCTTATATACAGTTTTGAAATCTCCTGATATATACATGGGTTGGTATATATATATGTGTGTGTGTGTGATCTGTTTGCGTGAGTTCGATCAGTTCACGAATGCTCCGAAAAAATCTGGCAATAGCCGCATGAACAGCGTATTTTGGGATTTGTCCGGCGTGATTCCTGAGGTGACTAGGAATCCCCTGGCTTAAATTCGAAGTAGGGTTTCTAGGGTGTCTGATTGGTAGTACTAACCTGAACATGGTACAAATAAAACATTCCACGTTTTGATGATAATTTGTCAATTTGTGTTCTGTTTCTCTGGAGAATTTCTCCCTTCTGAGACTTATTCTGATGCACAGGATTCATAAAGAGTATTGTATTCTTCGTACGTTTTAGCTTACTTTAAGAATATTACATAAGGCCGTTGTATGATAGCTCTTTATTCTAAAATAGGAAAGAGCGCTGCTGTTGTCATAATTTAATTGGTTGTGACCTTTTCAATTTCACCCATTATCCTTGAAAAAAATTGTGGTTAAAAACATAAAAACGAAGTTTTAAAGTTAGTTTAATTAAATAAGTTTTATAGAATCAGAAATTATTCACAGCAATTTAACCCTTTTGTGAAAGCATATACTTGATGAGATTGCTATGTGCAATATCTTATTATTTATTAGATTTGCCCAAATATTTAGGATTGTTATTCAAAAGCCAAAATTAGGTAAACAAACACATTTTATATTAAAAATAAATTTACCGGTAATCTCTAAAATAAAGAAAACTGTAAAATTATTCAATCAAACCGTAACCAAGCGAAGGGAATAAAGCAGGAAAAAATGCTTTTTGATGAGAGTGAGCTGTGGATTTTAATTGATTACTCAATTAATAATTAGAATTTTGAAATTCTGAATATAAGGTGCATCAGGGCAGACTTTGAGCTACCTTAAAAACATTTTTTAGCCTTGTACGCGCCCCAGATTTCGCTAACCATCGCAGACACGCGGACACACACAGAGCGTTTTGTTCTTTCATTAGTGTAATATAGGTAAAATCTTAATTCTTTTCACACTTTATTTTCATTAAATAAGATTCACATAATTTCTATGTAAATTTATTGAAAAGCACGTTAAACATTATCAAAAGTTATCGAAAAAATTAATAATAATTATAAAAATTATAAACCTTTGAAAAAAAAATCTTTATTAAAATCTCTTTTTTAAACACCAGAATGTGATGATATTAATAAGTACTTTTTAATTTTTATTTTTAAATTTATATTTCATTCTCTCATGTGTAAATGAAATATGAAAGTTTTAGTGTTTTAAAGTAAAAAATCTAAAAAAAAATTTCCAATTCAAAATTTTCATAAGAGATCAAAGTTTTTTTTTATATAAATGTCTCTGGAACATACATTTTATTGTAGATCATGATCATTTTATTCTTGGTTCAGTTCCAAAATAAACACACCAGAAAGGTTGTCTTTACATCGGCGGAGATTGTCAGATGAATTGGTCCCTCCATGAATTGTTATAATAGTAGAAACACGTACCGCTGAAATTTAGCAATTTTTTGTCTTTTTTTATTCTAAAGTTTTCTGTGTCTTCACGAAAACAATAGCCAAAAATATATCTACCTCTACATATTACATGCATTATTTATTAATTTAAGCTGCCACGTTTTTTACAATAGCTATCAAAACAAACATTTATCATCATTAAAAACTCCCACGAAATAATATTAAATCATTTGAACAATTTATGTCAGAATATTTTGTTAATGCATATGACCTTAAGTATTTCTAATTTTGATGACTGATTTATGATGCCTTTAATTGATTTTCCAACCTTTTTTTGTTTAGTTCCAACCTTTTTTTTTTGTTGCAGAATTTAGTGAGTTGTTTGTAGTAATAATCCGAAAGAAGAAATATCATATAATTTTATTTTCGCACGTGTAACTAATACAGCTATTTTTTGTGTAAATACGTTTTATGTGTGATTTTTATTCTCTTGGATTTTCATTTGTGTTTGAAGAAGAAGCAAGGAATTTAAAGAACCATGCCGTGCATCACACAGAGCCCGCAAGGTAAGACAACTTATATTACTATTTATTAGAAAAAAATGATTCTTACCTATTTGTGAAATAAGAAAGTTAACATGACATCCCTGCCGGGATGCACGGTAGTGGTAAAATTTGAAATAATTTAGAACTATTCGAATTTAGAATAATAATTTAGAAAAATCGAATATAATCGAATTAAAAAGGATAAAGATTATTTAAGTTTTTCTAGTTGAGAGATGGGAATTCCGAAAACCTTGAAATTTACAGACATTGTCGGGTGGTCTTTGGGATAAGTTGTAGTCCCTTTCTTTTGGCCGCTACTCTTACACATCATTTAGATGAAGCACCAGAGATTATTAAAGACATTACTGTAAAACTTGGAGAATCTTTCTATGTGGATAACTTTGTATCTAGTGTATAATCGATAGAAGAGTTAAATATTTTCTAAATGAAGCACGAAAACTCTTAGCATCAGCACAGTTTGATCTTCGTGATTAGTGTCATAATCAGCGCGAGAAAATTGGATTAGGCCTGAATATACATATTATACATTAATTATATATATTTTATATATATATAAGAATATATATATAGAATATATATATTATATTTGTATTTGTAAAAGAAAATATTCCCTGATCAAGAGCCTGATAAAAGGCCTGAAAGTACTAAGATCTTTTTAAATGAAATTAATTAATAACATCTATAGTTGATTATTTCAATTGCCTTTTAAGTAAACCTGAACATTTTAAGTTCATATTATACATTTTATGTTAAAAGCGAGGCGAGAACTTCATTCCGTCATATATTTTATATTTATTTATTTAGAGGCTTGTATTTCGAACACGATTGCGAGGCTATATCCAGAATTAATTTTCAGACAATCAGTTTGTCATTTTAAAAACTGAAAGAAATAGCAACCACTTTGACTCTATAAATCTGTTTTTTTCCCTTATAACAGCAAAGGATCTGTATTTAAAAATAAAGATATTTTGTATAAATATTTATTTTTATGCACACTTATTTTTTGCTTTAACTAAATGCCATGTGTCAATATTTTTATTATTTTGAACCAAATTTTAAACAGCCTTTAAATATTCAGTGTTTTTGTGAAAGAGAGATTTTGTTTATGAAAATAATGGGATTGAAATTATTCAGATCAAAACTTGTTTGTTTTTTCTACAATAATTTGCCATTTGTTTACATTTATCCTCTCATAAAACTCAAGGCAATATGTTATGCTCAGTTGGGTTTGAAAATTTCCTTACATTTTAAAACACCTAAATGAATGCATTCTCGCTAAATTATAAATTATAAATAAATAAATTCAATATTTGTGTGATACAAATGTCGTTTCAAATTCGTATTAACAGAATATATTCGTCATAAATCAATTGGATTTCTGAAAGCTAAGCTTTGGACTGAGTCAGCATTTTCCATGAATGTAATCGGGATCCGGAAATTAGTTCCAACCAGTTCCGGAAACTAGAGGTCTGCGTTTCGAACTCAATTGAGAGGCTGCATCCAGGAATTACTTTCAGACAATCAGTCTGCGTATGCATTGTATCCTTCCAAATAGGCACATTTTACAAACTTTTGCAATTTTCTATTTTTTAAACGTGTCCCAAATACTATAATGAGGCTAATATATGTTCTCATCAAAAAAAATAAATAAATAAAATAGGCAGAGTATTTCAGTATATAAGATACATTAAGCTGAATTAATTTGTTCATTTTTGTTAGTGTTCAACTAATAAAAATGTACAAAAAGATTCTCATTAACATTAAAAAGCTTATAATATAACGAAAGCATAGATGGAAATAAATTTTTGATTACTTTTAATGCACAGAGAATTTTTGAAAAAGAGTATCTTTCATATTTACTTTCCTTTAAACAAAATTTCTTCATAATTCAATCAACAATTTCTAAATAAAAAAGTAAAATATTTTCAACTTAATCTTTATTTTTAAATCATTTTACATTTTTTTTTTCAGTCTTTTTTCTGACTTCTGCAAATAGTTTTTTTAAACATCTGTCATAATGAGTAATTCGGTGTTTGATTTTTTTATTTCTTTTTTTTTCTCTATTTTCTTTCTTTAACATTCGCTTTTTGAAAGTATTTAAATAAGTTTTTTATGGCATTACAAGATAATTAATAAGGTCACAAATTTGTTGTATGATTAATTCATTTCAGTGATGAAGTGACTACTTTATGAAAATGTGTGAATAAGAGTCATTTTTAAGGAATTTTAAAAGTACATGAAAATTTAAAATTTAAAAAATAAAAAATATTTGATGGATAAAACTTTGTTTCCATTCTTTTGTTAAGACTTAAAGAAGATTGATAATAATGATAAAATCCCTTTCGGCATGGCCTATAGGCGGAGGTAGATTTCGAAAAGTTTTCATCTCAACAAAAAAAAAATGATTAGAGGTAAACCCAGTTTAACTACTTTATTCAGCCGCTTTAAAAAAAATTTTTATTTCATTATTCTGTAAGAACTGGTTTTATCAAAATCATCTTAAATGAAATTCTACTCAAATGCCCATTTTGGCAACATATTTTGAATTGTATTCTTACTTTATTTAAAAAAATTGACCAATATGCTCATTATATAGTTCCTAAATAACAAAAACTATTATATAAATTCGTTTGACAGCAAAATTCAATTTAAAAATGAGTCATAAAATAACCGATTTATTATTTTAATACATCCACAATTCTTTAATCAAGATCGCTTTGAGAAATTTTGTGCGAAGTGCCCACTTTGACAGATTTTTTAAATATATATTTAGCCTTTATCAAAAATCTGACCAATACACAGTAATTACACAGTTCCTAAATAACAAATAACTGTCAATTGAATGCGTTTGAGAGGAAAATTGAATTTAAAAATGAGTCATAAAATAAACAATTTGTTATTTGAATACAGCCTCAATTCTTTTATGATCGCTTTGGAAATTTGTTTGCGAAGTGCTTAATTTGACAGCTTTTAAAAAATATATATTCACCCTTTATCAAAAAATCGACGAGTACGCACATTATATAGTTCCTAAGTAACAAAAAACTGTCATTTGAATGCCTTTCACAGTAAAATCGGATTTAAAAATGAGTCATAAAATAACCAATTTGTTATTTGAATACCCACAGTTCATTAATCATGATCGCTTTGGGAAATTTTGTGCAAAGTGCCCATTTTGGCAGCCTTTTTAAAAATATATTCTGCCTTTATCAAAAAACTGGCCACTCCGTCACATTATATAGTTCCTAAATAAGAGAACCTGTAAATTGGATGCGTTTGAGAACAAAAAAAGATTTAAAAATGACTTGATAAAAACGAAATTTCTTAAATTTCCTCAAATTTCAATCACGATAACTTAGTGAAATTCTGTTCAAAATACACTTTTTGGCAGCCTTTTTAAAAATATATTCTGCCTTTAAAAAAACTGGCCAATCCGTCACATTACATAGTTCCTAAATAAGAGGACCTGTAAATTGGAAGGGTTTGAGAACAAAAATGAATTTAAAAATGACTCAGAAAAAACGCAATTTGTTATACTACCTCAATTTTTCATTGACAACTTCGGGAAATTCTGTTCAAAATACCCTTTTTGGCAGCCTTTTTAAAAATATATTGTGCCTTTATCAAAAAACTGGCCAATACGTCGCATTATATAGTTCCTAAATAAGAGGATCTGTCATTAGGATGCGTTTAAAATCAAAAATGAATTTTAAAATGAGTCAAAATATAAGCAGTTTGGATTTGAGGTTTTTTTCTCCAACTCCTATTTTTGTTTAATTTATTTTTGCTATAAGAATTGGTTCTATGAAAAACTTGTTAATATAAAAGTTGTAGATATTATTGTAAAGATGTAAAATAAATTTAATTAGATTTGATTGCTTAAGAATTGAGTAAGTTATGGATTTTTTCTTTTTCCTCCCCCCTTTTTTTTCGTTTTTAATTTTTTTCATCGGTAAAAATTGGTCCTATCAAAAACTTGTAAATACAAAAGTTTTAGATAATATTGAGTACATTTATGTAAAATTTAGTTGGATTTAATATCTTGAGAATTGACGAAGTTATGAATTTTTTTCTCCCAAAAACCATGTTTTTTTCGCCCCTTGAGCCCATTTTTAACTTTATCAAAAATCTGTCATGCATAAACTTTTTGCCCATTTCTTAGAAGTAATATAAACTTTAAACTGATTCGATATCTATTTTAATTAAGGAGTTATCGCGTTTTTTCGGTTTTCACAAAAACCCTCCCTATTTCCTCCCCCTTGGTCCAATTTTGCATATTAACGAACTCGACCGAGATTTTAAGCTCCTTGATTTTATGTAAAAGTTTGAAAAAGATCTGAGCATAATTATGGAAGTTATCGTGTCTAGAAGAAAGTGATATACACCGATAGATAGATAGATAGATAGATAGACAGATATATATATATATATAAACTTTTTTACTGATGGTAGTTTTGGGGTCTAGGAGTCATGATTCGTGTAGATCCGCAAAAATTTTTCAGAAATTCCAACATGGGAGAGAATGCAATAGGTAGTATTTCATACGAAATCTACCTAAAACGGTAATTTATGTATATATATATATACAGGGTGATTCTAATTTTTTTTACAATAAAAGAGGGGTTATAGTACATATCAAGACAAACAATATTAAATAAGAGACCAGGGGTCCCAAACGTTTTCCAAAGGAGATAGCCGCCATTAAAGTTTAGGGTCCAAAATTTCAAATAAACATAAAAAACGGAAAAATCGGTCGATTGATTTGCGGTTTTCACTAAAATTATTCTTTATGTCGGCATTTTCTTGAAATTAAATTATAAAGATAAATTTTAAAAATGCCGATAGAGGGCGCTTTAGACTTTGGAGCAATGAACAACTATTTTTTGCCGGTATTTTTTACATTTCATTAAATGTTTTCATAAGCTTAGACTCAACCTTAAACTTTGAGCTCAAAATCAGAATTGTGGGGAGTGCTTAAGTAGCACAAACTGAGCTGTGTTCAGAGGGTTCAAATTTCAAATGATTATAAAAAACGGAAAAATTGGTCCATTGATTTGCGGATTTCACTAAAACTATTCTTTATGTAGGCATTTCCGTGAAAATAAATTATAAAGATAAATTTCAAAAAATGCCGATAAGGGGCGCTTTAGATTTTGGAGTAACGAACAACTGTTTTTTGGCGTTATTTTTTGCATCTTATTAAATGCTTTCGTAAGCTTAGACTTAAACTTAAATTTTGAGCTCAAAATCTGAATAGTTGGGAGTGGTTAAGTAGACAAACTGAACTGTGTTCAGAGGGTTAAAATTTCAAATGATTATAAAAAACATAAAAATTGGTCGATTCGTTTGCGGTTTTCGCTAAAACTAATTTTTAAATCAGCATTTTCTTGAAAATAAATTTTAAAGATAAATTTCACAAAATGCCGATAGAGGGCGCTTTAGGCTTTAGAGTAGCATACAACTATTTTTAAACGTTATTTTTTTTTATCTCATTAAATGCTTTCTAATGCATAGACTTAAATTTTGGGCTCAAGTTCTGAATCGTTGGGATTGTTTAAGTAGCGAAAAATTGAATTGTGTTCGAGGAGTGGAAGGGTTAAATTTAAACTCCTGATAACACTTCAGTTTACGCTTCTTAATCCCTCCCAACGATTCAGAATTTGAGCCCAAAATTTAAGTCTATGCATTTCAAAGCATTTAAAGAGATTAAAAAAATAACGGTTAAAATTAGTTGTACGCTACTCCAAAGCCTAAGACTTCCTCTATCGGCATTTTGTGAAATTTATCTTTAAAATTTATTTTCAAGAAAATGTTGATTTAAAAATTAGTTTTAGCGAAAACCGCAAACGAATCGACCAATTTTTGTGTTTTTTATAATCATTTGAAATTTGAACCCTCTGAACACAGTTCACTTTGTCTACTTAACCACTACCAACTATTCAGATTTTGAGCTCAAAATTTAAGTTTAAGTCTAAAATTACGAAAGCATTTAATAAGATGCAAAAAATAACCCCAAAAAAGAGTTGTTCGTTACTCTTACATTTAATGAGATGTAAAAAATACCGGTAAAAAATAGTTGTTCGTTACTCGAAAGTCTAAAGCGCCCTCTATCGGCATTTTTTAAATTTTATCTTTATAATTCAATTTCAAGAAAATGCTGACATAAAGAATAATTTTAGTGAAAACCGCAAATCAATCGACCGATTTTTCCGTTTTTTATGTTTGTTTGAAATTTTGGTCCCTAAACTTTAATGGCGGCTATCTGTTTGGAAAACGTTTGAGACCCCTGGTCTCCTATGTTTGTCTTGATGTGTACTGTCACCCCTCTTTTATTGTAAAAAAAAATTTGGAATTACCCTGTATATGTATATATATACTTGCGTGGGTGTATCGCAAAATTTCAATCACGGTCGAATACTTTTTAATGCTCCTCGCACCACTTTTTTAAAACAAAAAGATTTTACATACGCTTTGAGAAGATATGCAAGAGACATATGTTATGAAATGTATCTTTTTAAATAGTGGTACCAACAGAATATAAAAATTTTCGCTTGCAATTGAAATTTTCTGGCAACGTATAAAGCTTATATTAGGCTTGATGATGTCCATAATCATACCATTAATGTTATATTTCAACAGGATATTTAAGAAATGTTTTTTTGAAATAAATTTTTTTGGCAGATTTACAAGGCATAAACAAAATAAATAAAGAATACTGCCCAGTTAAACTGATGGCATTGAGCTCACAGGCTACAAATACTAATTGTACATTAAAGCCTTATATTTTCAAGGGTTAATTCCGTTAAAAAATTAAGAAAGGGAAACAGCTCTCTTATTTCCTCTTTTTTTATACTTAATCATTGAACCTCCTATACTATCAAAGACATGCTTTATCATATAAAAAATCTATATCCAAAATTCAGAGCAAATTAGATAATTCTTAATAAAAACCCATTTAGCATTTATATAATTTAAAAGGAGTTATCCCCCTCTTTTATACTTAACCATTAAACTTCCAAAACTATTCAGAGATTTGAACGAAATCTGAAAATTCTGCTTGAAAAACCCATTTATATAAATTAAGGGGGGGGCATTAGAACCCCTGTTCCCCCTATTTATACTTATACAATGAACACCTAATAACAGTCACTGAATCGCCTCATCTGAATGATCCTAATCTAAATTTTGAACGAAAACTTAATTCTGCATGAAAATCCCATTTATATCAACTAACGGGGGGGGGGGATTAGAACCCCTGTTCCCCCTATTTATACTTATTCAATGAACACCTAATAACAGTCACGGAATCGTCTCATCAGAATGATCCTAATCTAAATTTTGAACGAAAACTTAATTCTGCATGAAAATCCCATTTATATCAACTAACGGGGGGGGGCATTAGAGCCCCTGTTCCCCCTATTTATACTTATTCAATGAACACCTAATAACAGTCACGGAATCGTCTCATCAGAATGATCCTAATCTAAATTTTGAACGAAAACTTAATTCTACATGAAAATCCCATTTATATTAACTAACGGGGGGGGATTAGAGCCCCTGTTCCCCCTATTTATACTTATTCAATGAACACCTAATAACAGTCACGGAATCGCCTTATCAGAATGATCCTAATCTAAATTTTAAACGAAAACTTAATTCTGCATGAAAATCCCATTTATATCAACTAACGGGGGGGGGGATTAGAACCCCTGTTCCCCCTATTTATACTTATTCAATGAACACCTAATAACGGTCACGGAATCGCCTCATCAGAATGATCCTAATCTAAATTTTGAACGAAAACTTAATTCTGCATGAAAATCCCATTTCTATAAATTAAGGGGGGGGGGCATTAGAACCCCTGTCCCCCTATTTATACTTATTCAATGAACACCTAATAACAGTCACGGAATCGCCTCATCAGAATGATCCTAATCTAAATTTTGAACGAAAACTTAATTCTGCATGAAAATCCCATTTATATCAACTAACGGGGGGCATGAGCCCCCCGTTCCCCCTCTTATACATATCGAATGAACTCCAAAAACTAATCAGGGAAGCGCCTTGTCAGGATATACCTACATACAAAATTTCAAGTGGATCCGATATTTTTATCATGAGTTATCGCGTTACGCACATACGCACATACATACAGAACGGACGGGCACATAAGCTCTCAGGCTATGATAGCCTGTGAGCTAAAAATAGATCTAATGTAAAGAAACGTTCTCCTCATTAAAAAAGATAAAGAAGCAACCTTCCCATTACAGAAAATTTCCTTTAAAAAATTGAAGAACATATATGTAAGGTACTGCTGTTAATTTATTTGCGATGAAGTAAGTAAGGGGAGCTGGGGCACATTGATACACCCCCTCTACTGCTCACAGGGTCATTACAGGAAGTTTCATATGCAAAAAAATCAAATATGCACTATCCTTTATTCTCAGTACCGATTTCAGTTTTTAAAAATAGATAAGGATAAGGTATAAAAAGTGATATACAGAATAACTATATTTGATATTATTTAGGCTTTCTATCTCTTTGAACTTTTATGGTATGCCCATTCATATACTTTTCTAGTATATTCAACATTACGGTGTACAGCTTTTTACAAAGTCTTATTATTCTTCCAGCAACATTTTTTTTTTTAAATAATGCAGTTAATTCTTTCGCTACGAGAGTATTTTGCTTAGTTATCTTTACCACCGGTTTTTCAAATCTGGCAATTTTCTGTAAATAAATCGCAAAAATGTTCCAATTAAATAAGCTAAAATTTATAATAAAAACTACTGGTGGTAACGATGAAGCATTCTGTGACTTTTAAGTGACACGTATCTAAGTCGCTCATTCCCAAGAGGTTAATTATTCATATGTTTGTTGCACGGAACCTTCTGAGTGCGAGTACTACTCGCACTTGACTGTTTATTTTTTAGAGGTCACACATTAATTACTGCCCGAAAGAAACAGCATACCGGAGTCTAATATATTCTATTTCCTCAAGGTGTATTATTTTCCAATAATGTATATTTAACAAAACCAACACAGTGTTATTAAGGATATAAAGTGTTAAAATAAGAAAATTTTAATTGTGAAACAAACATTTATAAAGCTTAACCCTGTCATAGTTAAAGAAAGATTTTCTATTCGTAAAATGATTAAATTAATTAATCTACCAGAATTTACGAATTGTGAAAATTCATTCGGAAATATGAAAAATATTTCACATGATATTAAACTGAAGGAAATTTTAAATGTGAAATGAACATTTATAAAGCTTAACCCTGTCATGGTTAAAGAAAGATTTTCTATTCGTAAAACGATTAAATTAATTAATCTACCAGAATTTACGAATTGTGAAAATTTATTCGGAAATATGAAAAATATTTCACATCATATTAAACTGAAATATTTTTTCCATACTTCTGGTACAATTCTGGCACTTGGGAATTAAAAATAAGTGGTATCACAAATATACCATCACCCCTGAAATGGCTAAAGCAAATTCTTATATATTTATGATAATGAATTGACTAGACTTTTTTGTGCTAAAAAAAGAAATATTAAATGTAAAAAATAAATTTAAGTTCAATGCATATTATTATAGGTTTATGATAATGAAGTGACTACAGAATTTCTTATATAATTTTTCGCAACGATCAAAATTACAACGTGAAACATATATTTTCAACAGAATGCTAATTAATCGAAAATAAAAGCAAAAATTATCAAAGTGGAAAAAATTATTATGTGTATTAAACTACAAAACGAAAACAGTATTTTTATCTATAAAAATTCAGCATTTTATATTGCAATAATCTATGTTATAAAATCAAAATTATGTCTTTCATAATATATTTCAACACAACATTATGAAACGAAATTTTAAATTTCAAAACAAAACTTTACAAAGCGCAAAACGAATAAACGTATTAAATGAAAAAAATTTCCATAAAAAACGAGAATTTCAGAAACTTTATTTACATTTTTTTAAGCACAAATGGCATTTTTGAAGTGATGCGGATTTTGAAGTCTCAAAAAGTTATGAATTCTTTGTTCGAAATATTCAGCCAACTGAATTCATACATCATAACTGAAATATGAAAGCAAAGAAAGAACGTATATCTGTTTGCTGCTAAAGGAAATCAAAAAATTTATTGGATATTGAAATGCCGAACAATAGATGCTTTTAAAGGTATAAGTTCGTAAAAAGAAGTATAAAATTTCATTCTAGATTGAAAATCAAATTTTTAAACGTCTTATAAGATACCAAAAGTGTGAGTAACATTTTGTTCTTATATATATAATACTTTATTTTATTTCATTTTATTTTTATTAAAATAATTTTTCATTTATTACATAGTAAAATAGCTATGAGATTATGATTTAAAACAAGCGTTTACGTGTAAAAAAAGTTTTGTTTAAAAGAGAACGGAAGTGAGTTTTATAAATATAATTGAATTACACTTCCTACCATTTTCCTTCCTAGCATCTACTGAGAACAAAAATATACTTTGATCATTAATTAATTTATTGTAAACATTTATCTATATAACTAATGTATGCTTTTCGACTCAAATATGGCTAATTCCATGAAAACTTGTCATGTCTGTCACATACAACGATTTTTGGGTACCAGTATTTTAGAACGGAAAAATGTGACTTTTTTATCGGAAATATCTCATCAGTTGAATAGCTTGAAGGAAACTTTTCGAAAATAACGGTGGCGAACAAGAATAGTGATTTTTAGTTGTGTGACAGACATGACAAGTTTTCATGGAATCAACCATATAAGATAAATCATAAAATCTCTTTTATGTCTTTATTAAAATCTTACTCAGACCTCTGACAAGGAAGGTCTCCATACTGGGCATGCTCAGATTTTTATGAAAAAAATACTAATTAAAGTAACTTATTCATGTAATAAAGAATAACTCATAATTAGCGACGGAATCACAGTAGAATGTATGTAAAAAAATAAAATAGTTTCGAATATTTGGCGTAAAAAGACGAAAGAATCACTCTATTTGGCGAGCAGCCCTTTTCCTCGCCAAAAGCAAACGATTATAATGCAACTTAAAACTGTTGGATATTTAGAATGCGTGTAAGTGGTATTTAATGGATTTAAACATAAGCAATGAAAGACTTCAATATATTATATACATATACTATATACCTATTGTATTACATATATATATTACTTGTTGAAGCAGTTATTTAATTAATCACTACAAAAAAATGTTTTTATAGATATATATATAAAAAAATCGTATTGAGAAAAATTATCTTTCTACATTTAAGCGTATTCAAAAATAAAAGCCAGATGTTTCCATAGAAACAAAATCTAATCCACAATTCTCAGTTGGACTTTGAGCTTGAAACAAATTTAATTAATTTAAATTATGAATTTCGTTTTAAATCTCAAATTTTGATGAGTAAATTTGAATATAAATACATATAAATATAGATATAACAAAATTATGCTTAAAAAAACTAAAATTTACAAAACTAAAGTTATTTAAATTAAATTTATCAAAACAAGTTCATCATGAAACTTTTTTTTTTCTTGAAGTGTATTTGACATAAAGTATTTTTTGAAATTACATTCCATCGCCAACCGACGATAAATCGCCAAATAACGAAATTTTCATTATTTTTTTACGGATACTGAATAGAGGTTCCGCCGAAATTTTTTTTATAAACGTATATATCCACGCGAGAAAAACATTCTGTAATTTTTTCAGATTTTTCGGGGTATGCCCGTATGGAAACCTTCCTTGTGAGATACACTAAATGTAAAAAGGTGACCGGCCACTTGCGATTTTAGACGCTTTGTTAAATATATAGAAATATATATGAGTAATTATTCGTATAGGTTCTACATTTATAAAGCAAAAATATGAGGAGTAGAACCAAAAATAATAGTATTTGGAATATTGTGTATTCTATATTGACACTAATCAATGAATTTATGGATACACTTTTTGATTCATTTTGAGAATAACGGATTTTGAGCGAATTCGATAGAGGATTATATTCAGAATTTTCAAGCTATGCTTTTGAGACTTTTACAAAAGTTTCTCTATACATTTAGCTAATATATTATACAAAATTACATTTTGATTGCCGTAACGCATGCGCGGTGAAACATTATTTAGTAAACCTTATTTTTTAATTCTGATTACAAGCTATTTTGAACAATATTATTTGTCATATTTTCTGAAGAGAATTTTTTTTATATTAAGAACTCTACAAATTATAAGCAAAAAACCTTGAAAAAATTTGGGACGGTTTTTATAAAAACCTTAATTTTTCTAAGTCTATACATGATATCTTCATAAATATGAACACAGTTTATAACAATAATTCACGTAATCTTAATCTTTAGTTTGCAAGCTTTTGCTACATTAGTTTTGACAGTGTTATTCAAGAGATACTCATTTTTTTCAATTTGTTGACTGTCCAATATAGAATTTCGAGAAAAAATCTTCACGAAATATATGACCTGTACAACTCTGTTTACACACCTGGACTTTAAGAATAATTCCTCGTGTATTTTTTTAGATATTTAACAAAACGTCTAAAATCGCTAGTGACCGATCATCTTTGGCCATATTGTGCACATTAAATGAATTGCAGGTTGAAAAATGAGATTTGAGTTATGCTTCCTGAATGAATATTATTATGTTTTCATTTTACTTTTTGTATTATTTATGGAACTTAACAATACTGTAAACAGGTTTTCTCAAAATTATTCCTACAAACGTTTAGGGAAAATAGAACATACTCCGAACGGCCATAAATTTTCAGGTCTGATCTAATAATTCCAGAAAATATTGTATAGAGAAGACAGATTCAATATTACTTCGAAGTAACTGCTACGTGAAGTAATGTACTCCTGTGCTCAGCTGTATAGGTGTCGGAAAAACTTTTAAAGTCGTCTTTCAGAATGCCCTTTAATGAGGACGTCACAGTTTTTTTAATGACTTCCATATATTGACTTTCCAAATATTCTTTAAACAGGTTTTGTGCAGAAAATTGGGTAACTATTGCCTTATAAATGTTCAGTGGATTAGTGAGTACTCGAATAGTCATTCCGAAATTTGAAGTCCCACGCTGACGAATTTTCTCAATTGTTTCTTATGCGCCGACGGAATGCGGCCATCCTGCGTGCACGAAATCATCCACATATTCGCGACCATCCCGAAAACGACTAAACCAATCAAAAGTGCATGAACAGGATAATGCTTCCTTTCTTTATACTTGTTTAATATCTCATGTGATCTTGTCGCGAATTTACCCAATCTGAAACAGAATTTAATGTTTATTTTCGGCTCAATATCGTCTCTGACGGCAAAAAATTAACAGCTGAGTTTCAAGGTCAACCACTTGCATCTGAAAGACGCCGATGTCGTTGGACATTGGCAGATAAATGAGCTTCGAAATATAAACATTATCGCATTCTAAAGATTTCCAGTGTTCGTACAGTTACGTCAGTCTTAGAAATTAATGGCCGCACCTTGTACATAAACAAGCGCAAATCATCATGACCGTTATTCAAGTGATAAGGCAGTAGAGGGTGCTTTCTAGTTTTAGAGATTTACTGAACAGTATTGAGCAAACAATTGAAGATTTTGAAATAAGAATGCATTTTCCACATTTAGAATGATATTATAGAGGAAACTTAATTTTATTTTATTAATAAATATTTTTACCCAAAGTACGATCTCTTCATTTCACAAGCAGCTGTGCTAAAAAATAGGATAGATTTATCAAATCAGTCTTCGACCGATTGTGGCAATGCCTTACATCGTAAAAACACAGACTATGTTACGTACAATATACTGGAAAACTGGACGCCAGTACAATCCCCGTTTTTTAGTGGAAAAAATTACGTAAATTCCATAAAACATTCCATTTTTTTGTGGGAAAATAGAAAATTTTCTGGAATTTACGGGGTTTTTTTTTATGTCGTAAAATTGTCCATTTTTCTTTTTTCTTTTTTTTATACAGTGTATTACCTCAAAAATGTTTCAAAATAAATTGAAAAATATTCTCAGTCATCTTTTAAGTTTTTCAAATTAGGACAGCATTTGAGTAGCGATTTAATTCACCTGATCTCCAGATGAATTTGTAGTGAACTACAGTTACAAAACAGAAGTAGTATATTTTCAGTTAAGAATCAAAGAGAATGAAGGTATTTTTGATTGCCATGAAATAAATACTGTCCAGGTTCTATTTCTTTTAAATAGATATATTTGAGCTTCAAAATGCGGAAGCCATTGAATGACTGTCAGGAGGGTGCAGCAAAGATCAAAAGAATTACTCAAATCACATCTGTTTTCAGTGTATACAATATCACCAATATGTTCGGCAAATGGCTGCCACTTGGCTCGCTTATCTGAGAAAAGATATACTATGATCGAAGTTACTTGGGTTCGTATATCGCTACAAAGTTTAAAAATAAGAAATTTTGAACCAAAGTCCTCTATCTAGACAATAAAAAAACTCATGAGATAGCTAAATATTTACAGCGGGCCATGTGCTGAGATAAAGTACATATTGGAGCGAAGGCTTGGGTCTTATAAATGCGTCGGTACCGTTGCTGTTGTTAATGAAGGCCGATTATCTTCACGAGTTAATGGGACCAAAAGAAGAGTGCCCCTGGAATCTTTTTAAGGGAACCTTATCCGCAATTAGCAATGAAATCCAAGGCTCGAATAAAACCCACGGAAACCCGCACGATTAGGCCGAGTTGCGCGATTGGGTTCATACCCAGCACATCTTGTGTACCAGCTTTGTGAGCAGAGTCTTGTGGCCACTTATGGGACTATAAGAACGTTGGAGAAAGCACGTAACGAAGCGAATATACGTGACCAAGCCAGGAAAAAATACATTAGAGGATGTACTGATCAGATATGAACATGTAAGGAATTGATACTGTGTGGTTGGATTTTGACGGACATTTACCAACACGAGGGATATAGGCCCTAAGGGGGTGCATTCCATGAAGGCCTTTATTAAGGAGCCTAAACCATATTTATGCAAGGAAAAACAAGGTTCACGGAAAACCTCCGAACGATTAGGACAACGACCGCGATTGGGTTAGACTTAATACCTGCTTCTACCAGTTTCGACAGCAGAACCCCTTTGACACTGGTGGGGCAAGCAATTGATACTGATGATGGTTGAAAATGAAAAAAAATTATGCTTTTCTTTATTATCTTTTTTTATCATAACATGCAGCTGAATGAGGGAGGACATGCATATTAAAAGACAACATAGAGAAAATACTATTAAAAAATTATGAATATATCATATTGCGATAAAAGCATTTTTTTAATAAAATGAAGGCGTTAAATCCAATTGAAAGGGGATTTTTAAGATGACAAAGGAAAGGAAATCAAAAATTGCATTAAAAAATCATTCCGATATTATAGTGAAAATTTTAGAGGCTTTTACGCATGTTTTTCAATGTTTTCATATGTGATTTGTTAAATTTAACTTTAAAATTTAACTTTTTATTTTGCAAAAAAAATACTAAAAATAATTTTAGCAAATAAGGTCTAATATTTATGATCTATACACGGCCTTAATCATATTCATAAAGCACCTTTCTGGACTGAATTCCAATCAAGCGCCGTGGAAGCATTTGTGATTATGTTGGCGTAATCTAGCATCTCTAAACGCTTATACAGTATTTTAATAATCTTGAATCAACCTGTGTATATTTCACTTTAATAAAAAATCGTTATTAGGTTACTTTTTTATTATTTTTAAGCTATACCAATAGCGCGTTGGAAAGACTACAAAAGCTGGACCATCCAGATCGCAGATTGTTTGTCTAACTTCATTTGAATTTTTATTTTAAGAAGTAAAGGAAATATGAACAATATTCTCCTATTATTATATTTTCTCCCCAGAAAAATTCCGAAAGAAGATTTACTGCAGTTCAATTTAAGGCGATTCTAAAAAAAGAATTCTCCTGCTCACTTTTGTATATTTTCTCGCAACACATTCATGGGGTTTTTTTGATCACGAAAACATGAAATTTGTAGGCATGGGTATTGCAGTGATTAAAAACCGAATAGTCCGAATAGTGTATTGCATTTTTTTTTCAATAAATGTATTATAACTTGCGTTATAAATGATTTATGTACCATGATGACCTTTCTCGTTTTCAAGCAACTATTTAAAATGACAAATTTGATATTATTTTCTGTGTTATCTTTTTTCTTCATCAAAATACAAAGAGAATGCTACTCACTTGCCTAGTTTATGAAATTACGTGAATATTTAAGGCAATTAACAATAAAATTATTTAGTAGACCTGTCAAAATGTTGTTATTATAGATTTAAGAACAGAGGTAACAGGCTAAAAGTTTTCATAAATACAAAATTTTGTAAGCTTAAAAATGTCTATGATTTCTTTTCAGAAAAATACTGAGCAGGCCATGAAGGTAAAAGAAATCATCTGAACATTGACTGATAATTAAAATCTTCGAAGTGTAGTCAGCTAAAAGTATCCAGGAGGTTATTTAAAAACTCAGTTTGTAAAATATTTTTTTCCCTTTTTTAAATATTACATTACTTTTGTTCTGTGACAAAGGTAATGTCAAAATTCTTAAGTAACTCGTTATTTTTATAATTGATTACAACTATATTTATGAATTTTAAACTGAATTTACACAAAATGTTGTTTTTTGAACTTCTATGCACTTTTTCATAGATGGCTCTTAATTATTCTGGAATCTAATCCAAAATAAACCTGTTTTAAACAGGAAAATTTATATCAGGAAATGTGTCTTCATGCTATAAGATGCATTTTAGATTTCATTTTGAAATGCTTGACAATAATAATTATGTGTGGGCCATTTTCACCATTCGCTTACATTTCAGAATTTTATTTTTTATTTTTCAAACTTAATCATTTTTTTAAAAATGGAGACAGTTCTTAAAGTAAATGTTTATTAAGGTACATGAAAAAAATTGGTAGTGCACTTTGCGCTATAATATAATAAGTGAATGCTATTCAAAGTTGACTTGTAAGGCAAATTGTCAAGTTTGTTACCATACAAAATTACTGAAAATACTCAGCTTTAAATGTATTAAATTTTCTAAAATCAACTTACTTTGAAGTGACTTATGTTCCTAAATTTCAAAACACGATATTTATAAATAATACTTAAATTAAATTGAAATGAGAGACAGTTTTAGCCAAAAGATTTTTATCACATAGAAATTATACAAGAACTTTTTCTAATAATTACAATATACATTCATGTAAATTATTAAATTTTAAGGAAATTGCATATCTGTTTCTTAGTTGAATAAAAAATAAAAGTAGAATGGTGAAAAAATGATAATCATTAAAAACCCGTGCGGTAACAGATTTGACATTTGGTAACGGACTTGACACTATGTTGAAAATCGCCGGTGTAATGTGTAGAATGTGTAATATATTATTATTCTGATACATAAATATAACGTCTCATTTTGATCGCAGATCTGCGTGAAAGTAAAATCACAGTTCTGTGGTTTTGGGATCGTAAGGCCTTAAAATTCTTAACAGAAATAATTACAATTAAATATAAGGGAGGGAAAGGGCAATAAGCCCCCTTAATTTATATAATAGGTTTTTTCATGCAGAACGATACGATTTGCTTCAAATTCGGTATACCAGTTTATTATGCCAAGGACCTTTTTTGATTATATTTGGTGGTTTATTGATTAAGTATAAAGAGGAGATGGGGCTAGTCTCCCCTAATTTAGATAAATGGGTTTTCATGCAGAATTGTTCGATTTGCTTCAAATTTAATTTACTAGATTATTCCGATATGACATTTTCTTGATTAGATTTGTATTTTCATTGGTTTAGTAAAAAAGTAGGAAGGGAGTCCCCCCTTAATTTATATACGTGGGTTTTCATGCAGAAATATCAATTTTGCTTAAATTTCTTTTTCACGTTCATTGTTGTAAGGAGCTTTGCGGATTAGATTTGGATGCTCATTGGTTAGTTTAAAGAGCGAAATGGGATGCTAATACTACCTTTATTTAGCGAAATATTTTTTCATTCAGAATTATCTGATTTGTTTAAAGTTCGGTATGCAGATTTCTTCTAATAAGGCTCATCCTTGATTAGATTTGAAGGCTCATTGGTTAAATTCATAACTTTCATGGGTTCCTTAATTTAATTTCTGGGGTGAATTATTCTTTGAAATAAAAGTATAACGCACAAATATGAATAGCTTGTGAGCTCAATGCAATCAGCTTAACTAGGCACTTTTGTCTGTTTTTAAATACGGATTATAAATCGTATTGTGCGGGATTAAACAAATCTGTATTAAATCTGAACCCTTACAGTATCCTTTTGAGAGTGAAATTAGAAAAATAATTACATTTTTAATATTGAATATCGTCAGAATTCTTTATAAAAGCTTCAGAAAAAATATTTAGTTTAAATCTAGTGACTATTTTTTTTTCTTTTAGTAAAAGTAAGTACATCATTATTAATGCAAATAGACATACAAAAACTAATTCATTAGAATTAGTTTTTTAGATTCATCAGAATTCGTTTATTATTTATCAGTTCATTATTAGTTAACTAGTTTTTAATTTATTATAATTAGTTCAAATTATTAAATAATCTTTTTCACATTTCAAATTGATATTTAGACGAATAAATGGAATAAGATGAATTTTTTAATGCTTATATAGTTAATATTATGATTGAAAAGATATTTCGTAAGTTATTTTTTTAAAAATTTTATTAAGTAAATATTTATTTCCATATTCGTTTATATAATTGACATCTCAAAGATGATTTTCCTTAATAGTTACAGTTAAAGATATAAATATATTATTAAAAAAGAATCCTTCTACATATATCTCTGGACTTACCTCTGGAAATAAAATAAAATGCTCATTAAAAAATACCAATTACGAAATTGTATTTTAACAGAATTTCATCTGATTGCTTTATGTGCAGATGCACAGAGGTAGAAAATCAATGTTTTTTCTATCAAATTATTTCTTTTGTAACACGAATCATTTCTGGATAAATTGACAGCAGTGCGTGACGATCGAGATCTTTTAAATCTGTTTTTTTAACTTTTCTTCATATCACTTAATTATCGATAAATTACCGCTTTGTGCATTCCTTCAATTTTAAAAATGTTTAACAATCATTATTTCAAGCCTGTCAGCAGTATTTTCTGTGAACTAAACAACAAGTTTTCCAAATGTTTCATTTTCTCTTCAACTCATGCTTTAAAACGAAGATGAAATTTAAGAAAAATGTTGTATTACGAATAAATGATCTTCGAGTTACCGTAAAACAATAATAAATTTTAGGCTTCATGAATTTTGTAATGATAAGATGAAAATTTTAGAAACTTTACTTCTTGTTCAAACCTGCACTCTAAAAAGTAAATGCGTAAATTTGCACATAAAAACAGATACATTGATGATAGAAACACGATTTGTCTATATCCGTAAAGTAGTGTGTAAATTTCCCAAATACAAGGCTGCTGTGTAAATTTCAAAATACACATTTTAATGTGTAATCTGATGATAACACTGAATGTGTAAAAGTTATCTGAACTGAAATGAACATTGTAATGTGTAAATTGCAAAAAATACACATATGTCTATGTAATAGTCTTGCACATATATTTGTGTAATATTCTGTTCTTACACATGTAGTTTGAACAATACATATCTGTGTAATATTCTGTTCTTGACATATATATTTTGTGAATTAAATGATTTTATGATCGCAATGCATGAAAATTTCATGAAAATCCAACTCATCTGCTTCTTCATTCTAGCAGTTTTGTTTTAATCCTTGCACACTAAAAATTGCTGCTTAATGACTGATTTTTAAATTTATTACCATGCCTTAAAACTGAAAAAACTTGAAATCAAATCGAATTTTCCATTTTTTGATAAATAAATATTTTATCGAGTTGCACTTTGTTTTGTCACGTGACGAAAAGTTTTCTTGTTTTCTCGTGATGCCATGTCGAGAATTCGGTTCAAAACACCTACTTTGAAATTATTTTATGAATAATATTTAACCTTTATCAAAAATTGGAAAAAAATATGCTTCTGAATAAGAACGCATGCAAATTTTATGCTTTTCGAACAAAAAGCAATTCAGATTTGGGCGAGGAACTAGTTTATTTCTGTTTGACCACAACCTATGAATGCATGCTAGTCACGCGAAAAATCACGAGCACTAATGTTATAGGAGTAATTCTTAGAGATTTCCGCTTGTATTTTAAAATTTTAAATGGATTTTCATATATAGGATACCTGAGGTCAATGTCTATTGTTGTCGTTTTAATTTTTTTTATTGTGTTTACAGCTCTTTTATATAATTTCATTATTTTTATTTTCAGAACCGGTTCCAACCGGTTCCGAAATGAACAAATGCTCTGATAAGATTAATATTAACTTGACCATTTCTTTCCATGTCCAGTGTACAACCTTATACCCACAAAACAGAGTATCCACAATGTATTTTGGAATTTAGACACTACTTTATTTATGTCATCAAATTGTTTTTACATCATCGATATACCTAGCAACATCAACAGAGGTTTGCATAGGCCGGAATTTTCAGCCCCTGACCGAGCCTGAATGGACCTGAGCCGATAGAGCCTGAATTCACCAATTGTTTTTAATAACAATCTTTTCCATCGATTTACGCGATCTCTCCTACCTATGTACGCAATCTTACCAATCCTCTAAGAAGAGATTGCGCAAAATAGTTTTCTTGGTTTTATTGCTGTTGTTCGATTAAATTATAGCATAGGAACAAAATGACAATGGAAATGCAAAAACAAATGCAGTCAAAATTATTACTGGATATATATTTTTTTTTAGTATTTAAAATTTTCATTATTATTCTTTTGAAATGTGTGCAGAATCTCCTAGCTTTAACTTACATAAAATTTGAAGCAAATCCAATAGTTCTGCTTGAAAAATCATTTATCTGAATTAATGGGGGGATTACCCCCCTTTATACTTATCCCATGAACTCCCAAAAGTAATCAAGTAAGAGCCTTATCAAATGAATGTAGAATTTTTTAAAGCAAATCGGACATTTCTATCAGGAGTTATCGCGTTACGTACATACTTACGTACATACAAACATGCATACATACATACATACACATATAACTGGTGGGCACATTAGCTTTTCTGTTAGCCTGTAAGCTAAATATGTAAACGTCTAATTTAAATATTTTGTGAAGCAGCCAAAAATGAGAAAAATTTTAATCCTGGACATCTGATTAACTTTTAATCGAAAGAACAACTAATGCAATAAAACTAGACAAGCATAATTTACTCGTATTTGTTTACGAGTTCTAAAAGTTGGAATGTGAAATAAGCGAATTATACTAATATATTTTTTTTATCTATAGCCTCCAATTTATTCTGAAGAATATTGCAGAAATTTAATTACATATTGGAAGAATACTGTTCTAATTTAATATACATTTTATAAATATTACGTTTTAATATGAAATATGATTAGTGTTGAAAAACGGTTAAAAAACAATATAAAGCGAAAAAATTTTGAATACCTAATGACTCATAGAAACTTTTTGTTGGGAACAAAAATAATGTTCTAGAAGAATTACCTTTTATTGAAAATTGAAAGAATGTATTTTAATGTCAGTTTTTATTATTATTATTATTCACTGAAATATGTTACAGGAAGTAAATAGCGATAGAAAATGTAAATAAATATTACTGATAAAATTAACAAGTTTAATGCATCTTTGAGTGTGTTAAGTTACATATTAATACACATATTAATAATTTAATAGTAGTAAATATAATTACTGTTTTTAAAAATTTTTAAATAATCACAATATAAATATTTTACTAAAAAATTAATTCTTTTAATAATTATTTAATACCAAGCAAAGTTTTATACTCAAAAAGCCATTTTTTTAGCGGTACAAAGCAAAATATTATGACTAAGTACTTTCGGTTCTAAATTTTCTTTAAATTTTTGGAAAAAAATATTTTTACATTAACAAAATTAGAAAAAGCTATTCAAATACCAGAATTTAAGGTTTGGTGAAATTTAACTGATATATGATTTACTGAAACATAAGGAATGTACTTATTTTGTGTACTTTTCACATGGCAATAATCCAAGAAGAAGATTTTTTTGAAGATGTTTGCAAAATTTGTCTTACTTGATAAATTATATTAACTTTCCTACCCTGTTCAAATTTTACTCAATTTTGATAAAAGCATTTCACACCAGAATTGTTATTTAAAACGTTTTAATATATTTAATTGATTTACTTCTCTGTATCGATTATTTAGCTTTCTTTACAAAAAAAGTTCTGGTTCGAATCGTATAAAACAAATTATAGATATGCGTCGATTAGACCCATTCAGGGCAGGAAGGTTAAACAAACATAAAAACTTACTAGTATTTCTTTTTTTCATAAATTGTACTAGGCTGCAATATTTGGGATGTGTCATGCATTCTAACTTTTGATAATTGATTCTTTAGTAATTTGTTGATTTTAATCCGAAAATGACCTTTTTTCATCAAGTAAGGATGTTTTGCAAATCTGAAATTTTAAAGTTAAAAAGAAAAAAACAATTTAGAAAAATAGGAAAAATCTCACACCATAAAGTGAATGTATTTCGTGTGTATTTTTAACTTTTTAAAATTTATTTTTATGTTTATTTTTACCACTGAATCCAAAAAACTATCTTCATTTGCAGCAGATCGCTTTAGAATGTCTAGCAAATTGGAAATTTGCATTCGCAGATTGTTCCAAGTTAGTTCAAAGTTAAAATTGAACAAGTTCTACTCCACCCCATCGGAATTCTGAATTATTTAACAGCAAGAATCCACAGTATAAGTCAAAAAAATTATTAAATCATTGAATAAAAAAGTTTTACATGTACTTTATTGCATCTGATGTTCATTATTTCTAATTTGCGAAATTTGCGATTTCCGAAAAACTCTGACGCAATCGTTAAAAATAAAGGTCATTTTAAGATTTGGTGCTAAAAACTACATACAAATCAATTACCAAAAGTTACAAAAAAACATCCATCTCCTTTTCTTTATAGTAACAGATTTTTGCTATTTTTTAACTGCGAAATTTATCATTTGCAAAATATCCTAAGATGATGATTAAAAATAAAAATCATTTTCGGATTGAGCAGTAAAAAATACGTAAAATCACGTATCAAACATTTAAAATCACAACCATTTCCTTTATTTTTTAATATAAGATTTTCGGTTTTTTGTTTTTTACTTTTCTTCCTTCAAAATTTACGATTTGTAAAAACTACTCACGTTATGGTTAAAAATAAAAGTCATTTTTGTATTCAGCGCTAAAAATACGCAAAAAATGAATTATTAAATATTAAAAAACACAATCAATGCAGGATTGTGTTATTGGTTCAGAAAAGTAACATTGTAACAAGAACTTTACATTTAAAGCGCAAAATTTTTCATATAAAAAATACACCAACGATTTAAAACTAATTAAAGTAACTTATTACTATTAGGTAGATTTCGTAAGAAATACTACCTATTGCAATCGCACCAGTTTATATATCTATCTATCTATCTATCTATATATATATCTCACTTTATTATGGACACGATAACTTCTATAATTCTCCACCGATCTCCACCAAACTCGTACATAAAATCAAAGGGGATAAAATCTCGGCTAAGTTCATTAATGGGCAAAATTGGACCAAGGGGGTCGAAATAGGGGGCATTTTTGTGAAAAGAAAAAAAGCCCATAACTTCTTAATGAAAATAGATATCGAAAAAGTTTAAAGTTCATATTACTTCTAAATAACGGGCCAAAACTTTATGCATGACAGATTTTTGATAAAGTTAAAAATGGGCTCAGGGGGCGAAAAAAATAGAGTTTTTGGGAGAAAAAAAAATCACAACATTGTCAATTCTCAAGATATCCAATCCATCTAAATTTTTTATAAATATTCCCAAAATTATCTAAAACTTTTGTATTTGCAAGTTTTTGATAGGACTAACTCTTCCCTGTAAAAAAAATTAAAAACGAAAATAAAAAGGGCTTTCGAAAAAGAAAAAAATCCATAACTTTGTCAATTCTTAAACTATCAAATCCAATAAAATTTATTTTACATCTTCTCAATAATATCTACAACTTTTATATTGACAAGTTTTTCATAGGATCAATTCTTATAGCAAAAATAAATTAAACAAAAATTGGAGTTAGAGAAAAAACCTCTAATCTAAACTGCTTACATTCTGAATCGTTTTATAAATTCATTTTGTATTTTAATCGCATCCAAATGGCAGATCCTCTTATTTAGGAACTATATTATGTGAAACACTGGCCAGATTTTTGATAAAGGCAGAATATATTTCAAAAAAGGCTGCCAAAAAGGGTATTTTGAACAGAATTTCCCGAAGTGACAGTGATAGGAAATTTGAAGAAGTATTCAAATAACAAATTGCGTTTTTCCTGACTCATTTTTAAATCCATTTTTACTCTCAAATGCATCCAGTTCATAAGTCCTCTTATTTAGGAACTGTATAATATGACGCATTGGTCAATTTTTTGATAAAGGCAGAATATATTTCAAAAAAGGCTAGGGTATTTTGAACAGAATTTCCCGAAGTGACAGTGATAGGAAATTTGAAGAAGTATTCAAATAACAAATTGCGTTTTTCTTGACTCATTTTTAAATCCATTTTTACTCTCAAACGCATCCAATTTACAAGTCCTCTTATTTTTGAACTGTATAATGTGACGCGTTGGTCAGTTTTTTGATAAAGACAGAATATATTTCAAAAAAGGCTGCCAAAAAGGGCATTTTGAACAGAATTTCGAGAAGTTGTAATTGAAAATTTAAGGAAGCATTGAAATAACAAATTGCGTTTTTTCTGACTCATTTTTTAAATTCAGTTTTGCTCTCAAACGCATCCAATTGACAGGTTTTCTTATATAGGAGCTGTATAATGTCCCGTATTGGTCAGTCTTTTGATACAGGCTGAATATATTTTTAAAAATGCTGTCGAATTGGGCACTTCGCGCAAAATTTCCCAAAGCTATCATGATTAAGAATTGAGGTTGTATTCAAAATTAGTTATTTTATAACTCATTTTTAAATTCAATTTTGCTCTCAAACGCATTCAATTGACAGTCTTTTGTTATTTAGGAACTATATAATGTGCCGTATTAGTTGATTTTTTTAAATAAAGTCAGAATTATTTCAAAATAGGTTGTCAAAATGGGCATTTGATCCGAATTTAGCTTAAGATGTTTCTGATAAAACAAGTCCTTACAGAAAAATGAAATTAAAAATTTTTCAAAAGAGGACAAATAAAGTTGTTAAACTGGGTTTATCTGTAATCAATTTTTTTTTTTTTTTTTTTTTTTTTTTTTGTTGAAATGAGCACTCTTCGAAATCTACCTCCGCCTATAGGCAAATCCGACAGGGATTTTTTTTCTTACTAAATGCTGAAACATAATTGAAATCAGAATAAGAAATGTACAGAGATGTTCTATCACTGTATACGACTCTGATAACAATAAAAATAATAGATAAGATATAATAATACTCAATGAAAGGCATGTCGTATTAATGGAACGCCGGGTCCCAATGGGTTAAAGAGGAAAATTGAAATAATGAATTTTAACTGAATGGTAGTCTTTTTATAATTCATATATGTTAAAATAATTGAATATAATTTCAAAACAATAATAAGTATGATCGATGAAATTAATACATTTAAAAAAAAGTTTTCCGTGCGTCGAGTTCAAAATTAACAAAAAGTTTTATAGTCGCTTATCAATGGGAAATGTAATTAGCGTTAAAAGGTTAAATACATAATTTAAATCTGCCATGAAATAACTCAGGTCGAAAATTTTTTAATCCTGAACAACTGATAAACTTTTAGTATAAAAAACAAAAATAATAACGATGCCGTAAAACTTAAAGTGCGGAAGTTACTCCCATTCTTCTTTCAGATACAAAGACTGAAATGTGAAAAAAAAAACCGCTTTATACTATGATTTTTCTATCTATGGCCCCTCATTTATTCTTAAAGATATTGCTTTTCTCATGTGAAATAAAACAAAACTCAAAAAATCGCTATCGAAAATAAAATAAAAGTAAGGGATTTAAAGGACTGTCTTTTTTTAACTTAAATATGTTACAATAAAGAAAGTTAGTGGGAAGAAAATATGATTTAAAAAATTAATAACTTTAAAACAACGTCTTTGAGAACAAACGAAAAAATAGTATTTCTCTAGTTATAGTGGGTTCTTTTTCATGTATATATATTTTCAAATTATTACACTTGATATGATGCATATTGTATTTCTTATTTTATTTCGTTTTATACATTTGTATGGGATTATATCCTATTCCATAATTTTTTGGACGTTACGCGCCTTCCTTTTTTATTGTGCTGAAGTTTTTCTGTTTTTCTCCATATATTATGGGGCCGATTCTTTCTTTGAATATATGTTTATGGATTGCATTAAATATTTTTTGTTCCGACATGTTAATATCACTTTTATCTAAAGAATCTTCTCGCTTTTACCTTTTTAAAAAAATTTCTAATAATTTGTTCCATTTTATTGTAAATAGCTGTGCGTTTGTACTCATTTAAAAAGTTCATATGCATCCTGGAATTTTCCGATCAGGGAATTCTCCAGTACAGATATTTTCTTATTGAAAATTCCTGATTAAATAAGGAGAAATTTTGCACAATTAACCTTGATTTATTTTTCTATTTAAAAAAAACTGATATGTTTCCAGAAAGCGTACAAACACTGCATTAATTTTTTTGTAACTTGCTTAAAACTTTTACAATGTTAATACGTGATAATATTTCACTTTATTTTAATATCAACGCATACTTAGATTCAGAATGAAAATCATTATACACTGTAAAAAACGGACGATTTTACGGAATTTGTACTGGTAATTAGGACACCAGTACAATTAACTGTTTTTTAACGAAAAAATTTCCCTACGTTCCTGAAAAAAATCAGTTTTTTTTTTTTGTTTTTCTTCTGGAGTTTACGGAATTTTTTCCGTTAAGAAAAAAAGAAAATTGTACTGGCGTCCCAGTTACTAGTACAATATCCGTTAAATCGTTCATTTATTACAGTGTAAAACGTATGGCATCCCACTCAATTGTGGCATTCATTTCATCTGTAAAGGATGAAAATATACTGTTTCTTTTTTTCCCTTGACTCATGTCAGCTTACAACAACTCAATGTACCTGCGCACACTACACATAACGTATAAATCTTCCAAATATTGTCAAACCAATATTGGTTCTATTGGTTGGAGTCCAATATTAAGAAATGTTGTTCTAAAAAGAAGAAATTCCAAAGCAGTAAATATTGGTTTAAATTACGATTTATATTGAAAATGTTTTCAAGGAAATAACAATACTTAAAAAATATTGTTTTTTCTCGGGAAATATTAAAATGAAACCCAATGTTACAGAAATGTTGATTTTAGAGTAGAAATACTGAGAATGAAATAGATAAATATTTCTTGCCAAGAATCGTTGCAACAATAGTAAAATACAAACAACCAATTTCAGGGTAATATTTCATGCCAGAATTTCTATTATTGGTCAAGATGTTATTTATATAGACAATACAGACCCTTTGTTACTTGAATAATAGCGTATTATTCATCCAATTTCTTTTTTACATATGTAACGAACTTGAAAATGCAACATGTATATCCTACACATAGTAACATATTTATTTTATACTTATTTACATACAACTTTACTATATTAACATACATATATTTTTGCATATGTAACTTTTTCATATTGAATACTTTTCTTTTTCCATGCGTAAATAAGAAATCTTTGATATCACATGCCATTCAATGACAATTATGTGACCTAATCATACAGGATTACTTACTCATACAGGACTTGAAGTTTCCACACAATTATGCAAAAGTCATAGGAGAAATTAACATAAACAAAACTCAAAAAACTTCTTTCATACAATAAAAAATATTTTATTAAAAATATTTTATTCAGAGTGATTTCAGAATGGTTGATGCAACTGCGTGCGTGAATGCAGGAAAAAGATTTAAAAATCGAATAAACTAGATCTATAGTTAATTAGCTAATTCTAAGAACACAAATTACATATGTCGAAAAGAGGCGAAAGGAGATTTCAAAAAAGGCTGAAAAGTTTTGAGTAACAACTCTTAAAAAAAGAAAATGGGCACCTAACAGAAAAAATATTCGAAATAAAAAGATTTTAACACAGGAAACCTAAGGTACGTAGCGTAAAATAATAAAAGTTTGAGATGGGCAGTAAAAAAAATGTTTTAAGGTGGAAATAAACAAATTAAGTGGTAAGAAATGTAAAATTTTAAATTATATATGTATCCTTGGTTGTTAAATCGAAACTTTTCACACGTACCGACAGCATATATTACTCTATTTTATCTCGAATCTTCCGTTCCCAGAACGTAATTTACAATGTCAAGTCAATTACTAACCTGTTTCTTAAAACTTCATATCTAAACCATTGAATGTTTCAACCTCTGACAATATCATCAAATTTAATAAACTTGCATGTAATACGTTAAATTTTCGCTTATGAAATATTTGAAAAAAAAGGGATGTTAAATTAAAAATATAAATTTAATGTTGCGTTCTTCTATTTTGATTACAAAAGTTATATTAAAAAAAGCATTGTAGCTCTAAAAATGCTAGGTTCAAGGCTCACTTTAGTCTAATCATATGTTTTTTTAACAAGCAGAATATAATACTGCTTTTAATCATGCATATATTATATAAAATATCTTTGAATTCAATAATGATAGTCCGAATGAACCCAACTGCAAGATAACAATAAATAATAAGACATTAGATATCAATAAGAAAGACAACTTCAGAAGTAATATACCTTGTGCTTCAGAAGCTTGTCACCGCTGGGCATTTTACAAAGATTTTCAGCAGCTAGAAAAACTTATTATGGATGAAAAATAAGTAAAACCTCATATCTTGTAAGCAGATCTTTAATTTTTTTTTAGATATGAGCTAAAGTAAAACCCTTTTAAAAATATTTACAATTATTATAGTTATAAAAAAAAAGATTGTTAGATACTTTCTTAGGAAGTCAAAAATATTGTATATTACCTGCCATGGAAGAAAACTGAGGCTTCTCTATTTGGCAACAAAATATCCATATAAAAAAAGAAAATTATGTATTTTCTGAATTTTTATTGTTAGTTCCTACATAAAGGTTAAATGCTACTCTTTAAACTAAATATGTTTTATCAACGTATCCTCCTTAATCGTATACTGTACTAAAATGAGATACGGATGATAATAGTGATTTTTCTTCTTCAAAAAATTTACAAAGTTCTGGCGTGATTAAACATACAGATGTTTCATAATCCACGAAAATTAAATATAACCGAAAGTACATAATAATCCCCTCCGAATTGCTCACGACTCCAAAATGCATTCTTTATTTTTATAAACCTCAAAAAGCAATATATTTTTGGGAAAAAAAAACTATAAATGTTTATTTTGCTGTCATCGATTTTTGGAGCGTTTCTGAGTAGTTTTTATAGTGTATTAATCACTTCTCTCAAACAAAAAATATCGATTTTTAGGATGCTATACATTTTCAAGTTAACCTTTTCATGATAGTAACTAAATTAATACATGCAAGATTTAAAAAATAACACAAGTTTTAATCTTAATATTAATTATATTAATTTATCATATTGTTATTAAAACATGTTTTTTGCGCAAGAACATGCTTTCGAGAGAATTGATAGCATCAGTAAAGCCGATATGCCAAGTTTAAAAACTGGTTGATATTAATATTTAAAAAAAAATCAGAAAAATTTTAGAAAATCAGTGGCAGCAAAAGGAAATTTGTTTTTATAAATTCTTCGTAAACCTCGGAAGCATGTAGTTTTTTAAAAAATTGAATATTTTTTCTAAATCGTGTGTAACTCGACAGAATCGGGATAGTTACTGTCCATTTTCATTTGAGGTTACATTGTAATTTCCAAGATTCAGAAACAATTTCTTTTGCTTTCCAGTGTGTTCGCATACCTTAACTCTTCTGTGCATTTCATATCATATATATACATATAAAAGGCAATAAATAGTGTCCCCACAGATCATACATTTTTGCAGTTTAAACTTTATACGGGCGGTGATTTAGTACACACGGTGCACGTAATTTTAATTCGAAAACAAACAAAATGCACCAAGAATATTTTAATGAAATTTGGTTTTTATAATGAAAGCGTTAAAGAGAAGGGTTTTTTTTTAATAAATTCATTTGGAAACTCGGATGTGATTCAATTATTTTATCTTTTTTACGAACATAAAATTTAAGTCCCTGGAAGGATTAAGCCTTATTTAATATGAAAAGAATGAATAAATGTTTTCATCAATATTTTAGTATTAACTTAAAAGTACATCCTGCAAAATATAATACTGCAAAATTTGGTGATTAGGAACAGCGGAATGAATAGGAATGAAACTTCCTATTCATGCAAAAAAATTCGTTATAAATATATGTGATGATATTTTTAGTTGCTAATTTTTTATAAGAAGGTACTAACATTAAGAGTTGGGAAAATAAGTTTTGCCATGTTGGCACTACTACTGGGGTATATACAATAAAAAGAATATTGCCCAGTTAAACTGATGGCATTGAGCTCACAGGCTACGCATACTAATTGTACATTACAGCCTCATATTTTCAAGGGTTAATTCTGTTCGAAAAAAAATTAAGAAAGGGAAACAGCTCTCTCCTTTCCCCTTTTTTAGTTCACAGGCTATCATAGCTTGAGAGCTTATGTGCCCGTCCGTTCTGTATGTACGTTCGTACGTTCTTGCGTAACGCGATTACTCATGATAAAAATATCGGATCCACTTGAAATTTTGTATATAGGTATATCCTGATAAGGCGCTTATTAGTTTTTGGTGTTCATTCGAAATGTATAAGAGGAGGAACGGGGGGCCTCATGCCCGTCCCTTTAATTGATTTAATGGTTTTTTCATGCAGAATTAAGTTTTCGTTCAAAAATTTAGATATAGGATAATTTTGATGAGGCAATTTTGTGACTATTATTAGGTGTTCATTGAATTGTGCCCCTCCCCTTAATTGATATAAAAGGGTTTTTCAAGCAAAATTGTCAGATTTCGTTCAAATCTCTGAATAGTTTTGGAAGTTTAATGGATAAGTATAAAAGAGGGGAACAGCTCCTCTTAAATTATATAAATGTTAAATGGGTTTTTATTAAGAATTATCCGATTTGCTCTGAATTTTGGATATAGATTTTTTATATGATAAAGCATGTTCTTAATAGTTTAGGAGGTTTAATGATTAAGTATAAAAGAGAGGAAAGGAGAGAGCTGTTTCCCTTTCTTATTTTTTTTTTTTTTACAACGGAATTAACCCTTGAAAATATAAGGCTGTAATGTACAATTTGTATGCGTAGCCTGTGAGCTCAATGCCATCAGTATAACTGGGCAATATTATTTTTTATTATACATAATCATTGAACCTCCTAAACTATCAAGGACATGCTTTATCATATAAAAAATCTATATCCAAAATTCAGAGCAAATCGGATAATTCTTAATAAAAACCCATTTAGCATTTATATAATTTAAGAGGAGTTATCCTCCTCTTTTATACTTAACCATTAAACTTCCAAAACTATTCAGAGATTTGAATGAAATCTGACAATTCTGCTTGAAAAACCCATTTATATAAATTAAGGGGAGGGGCATAATGCCCCTCCCCCGTTCCCCCTGTTTATACTTATTCAATGAACACCTAATAACAGTCAGGGAATCGCCTCATCAGAATGATCCTATATTTAAATTTTGAACAAAAACTGTTAATTCTGCATGAAAAACCCATTTCTATCAATTAAGGGGAGGGTCATGAGCCCGCCGTTCCCCCTCTTATACATATCGAATGAACTCCAAAAACTAATCAGGGAAGCGCCTTATCTGGATATACCTATATACAAAATTTCAAGTGGATCAGATATTTTTATCATGAGTTATCGCGTTACGCACGTACGCACGTACGAACGAATGAACATACATACATACAGAACGGGCGCCCACATAAGCTCTTAAGCTATGATAGCCTGTGAGCTAAAAACTGCAAGTGGATCCTCAAAAACCTTATTTTTTCAACGTCTTCAAAACTTTGTGTGTAACTGCAGTATTTTTCGTATTATAAACCTAAGAGTAGGGATTTTTAATTGATGATAGAACTGTAAATGATATGCTGTATTAAATTCTACTAATTTCTAAATTACATAATGAAAAGGTGAAAAATGGCTTGTAACATTAGAGATTTATGATTTACAGGGTGAATCTGAACACGATTTCTCTCATCGTTTATTTTTATATACAATAATAGTTTCATGTAAAATCTGAAAATATATGTATAAATACGTAATTTAACAGTATTTTGTTTGTTCTAATTACTTGAAGAGTTTAAAGTGCCAAGAAATTATTTAGTTAAACAAAAAAGTGAACGCCCAATCCAACAGACATGGAACACACAATAAAGTAATTTAAAAATGGCAAATTACTAGAAAAATTGCACAGAATTATTCTCTGGCATCCACAACATTACACAAACATCTCAAAATGGAAAACCAAACAAAAAGAGAGGGATGCAAACAGTAAAAGTGCTGGGGATGAGGGCGTACCAGTAGATCGTACTAATACATGCAGCGATTGCGGCTACTCAATAGATTCATTTACCCAATGACTACTGGAAAAGGCTAAAACAGAACAGGGTTGAATTTGTATTAATTTCTAACGCAATTCGAATACAATTTCTTAGAATAAATTTTAATTTTTCTTGAGTTCAAAGCTGTTTTCTAATTTTTAAAAAGGCATATCTTTGCTATAAAAAGTAAAGTTTTGGTTTGATAGCAACTACGTGTTCCTATTCCTCACTTATCATTTTTTTTCTATTTTTATTAATCCTATCAAAGTTTGAATCAAATTAAATAAAGATTATAACATTTGTTCCGATTCACCCCTAACTGCGGGGTGAATCGGAACACCATTAAAAAAATAAAAAAAATATATAAAAACAGTAACAAATGTAACGCTTTTGCTTAAAAAGTAAAGAACAAAACAAGACCGAAGTTTCTAGAAAAAAAATAAAAGAATTAAAAAATCACTTGTTTTTTTAACGTTAAAAATGAAAAGTGTTCCGATTCACACACTTTTATGGTAGATATCTAAATCAAGTATATGTAAGTAAAATTGACTTTCTATTTTTATTATTAATCTCTCACAAATAGAAAAAAATATCATGTCAATAAGTAATATTTACGAAATATCGAGTGAACTATGCGATATATCTGTTATAAGGCATATTTTTTTTTAAACAACTTACTTTATGTGCTACTTACGTCTCAAGTGAGAAAAATTTAAAATTTCATCCCAGTGATATCTATTTTATTTATTTTTATTTTTTACAGCGAACATATTATATCGAGTAAATTTTTCATACATATTTTAAAAACCACTTGCGCAATAGATGATATAAAGGCTGCACTTATGGGATTCATTTGTATTATTTATTTCAAAGAAAGAACCATCTGACAAGTAATTTTTTCACCTAAGCTGATTCTGCCCATTTTTTAAATCATCATTTAGTGCATTATTAAAGAAAACTCATCATGTGAATCTCATCATGTTTATTACCACGTAAATATGAAATATTTATTACAATCAAACAATTAAAATACTTAGACAGACATACAAAACAGCACATTTTCTTGGCCTAGCCTTAGTTTTCCATTTAAACAGTATATAATTAACGTAAGAAGGATTTTTTTAGGAAGATTTCGTATGAAATACTACCTATTCCGGTCGTTCCTGTGTTAGAATTTCCGAAATATTTTTGCAGATCTACACCGATCATGATCCCTACACCCCAAAACTATCACCAGTAAAAAACTTTATACATTTCATGATATTGCTATAAGATATGGTTATCTTTTGCATTTGGTTAAAAAAATTAAATGTATAATTAATCATTTATACAAAATAAAATGCTTATGTTCTTCTCATCCAATTAATACACATATTAAAAATCCAATTTATGAAGCACTAAATAATGGTTTTCCTAAGAATTCCTGTATTCTTTTATATACAATTAGTTATTGCACGGTCTTAAAAATAATTAACACATGCGTTAAAAAATATATAGAAAATTATTAAAACATAAAAATAATAATACAAAAATAAAGAATGTAAAAAATATAAAAAAATATATATAATAGGATGGCTGAGTGTGTAGATGTTAGAGTACGGGGGAGGGCAGTGTTGTCTCAATAGTACGCAATGGTTAATTAATATATATATATATATATATATATATATATATATATATATATATATATACCTATATATATTACTTAATTCTGCTCATAGAATTAAAATATCTGCTCAACTAAATTTAAAATGCATAACTTAAAAATCTGATCAAGATATTGCTATAAGATATGGTTATGAATTGCATTTAATTAAAAAAAATTACTTGTATAATTAGAAGTATTGACATAGAAATTACTCTAAAAATATGACTCTCGTGCATTTTAAATAATTTCTCTTTCATTTAAATAATTTTACTTTTATTTATTTACACTATAAATGGCAAAACTATAAATCAAAAATGTAAATAGTTTTTTTCTGCTAGATGGCAGCACTAAAGGTGGATTTTTGTGTATTTGAAGTAGCAGTATTAATTTAGATTTTCAGTTAAAAATTAAAACAGTATTTCTAATAATTCTTCTAAATAGTAATAGCTTTATCAGTAACAATTATATATTTTTATTGTAGAATAAGTGGTATAATATAATGTATGATCTACTAATTTTTTAATATAATAATTATTGTTATTATTTTAATTTTATCATCTATCTTTGTTGTGCTAGCTGTAACCTTTAACCGTATACTGCGTCACATGATGATTTTTAATGTGACATAGCATCGCGACTAGTTCACTTGCTATATTGATTTTTGCAAGGGATATGTTTGGTATATATTTTAATATATATTATATATTTTATATATTTTTTAATATAGTTATTATTCAACATTGTTATTAGAATTAAATTGATCTTTTTCCTATTTTGAAATGATAAATAAAATTCAACCAGTCGGATGCATTATGGGTCGAATTTCATAGCTTATAGCACGACCTATAACAGAAACTGGTTGGATGTTCTGCTTTTGTATTAAGCTATGCACCCCTGAAGAGTAGCTTAATAAAAAAGCCTTCTAATATCTATTTATCCATTTTCCTTTCTTAATTTTGGTAATCTACTTTCTATATCACTTCAAACTTCAAATGATTTTAATAGGATTTCATTTTTCATGTTAATTAAACATAAAGACAGTATAAATACTGGTTTCAATGAATTATTTTTATGGTAATATCTGAGTTACTTTGGTTTTATTTGTAAAAGTATTTGTATGTATATATATATATACCGGGTGTCCCAAAAATGACTGATGGATTTTAAAATTCAATAACTTGCAAACGGTGACAGCTATTTAAAAAATTTTTGCAGGAGGGCTATGTATAATGTCAGGAGTTTTTTTACCGCAATTCTTGATTTTAGTTCGAATTTCAAACAACAGATGGCGCTGATGGCGGTTGGCGGCCAGTCGACGCCGAGACTTACTTCATTCAGCTTTGACGCAAAAGAAGGAGATTAAGGCTATGGAGTACGTCTCATTCTACAGTAAAGTCTTGCTCTCAGGCACCAATTCTGGACTCATTCGATATGATTTCAATGGAATGCGTTGTAGCCATGGAAATAACAGATTGTTCGATAGTGGAATACAGCGTTTAGAAGTGGGCATACATTTCGCAAGCAGTTTTTGAGTTTGCAGAAGATTTTCGTTTAGGAAGTTTTATTTTCCCGGATTAAATTACTTTTTTATGGCACGATTTGAAGAATATTTTATGCATCATATTTTAAAACTAGATAAAGAGATTTTTTCAATTTGATGATTTTTGTTATATTCTTAAGAAATTTTTAAATCTTTTAAGAAAATTCGTCAGTAGATTTTCATGAATGTTCAAAAAATTTTCATGAAAACTGTTGATAGTACATTATTGTGTAAAATAACTACCAAAAACAAATATTGTAAGTTGCCTTGTTTAGCCCTTTTCAATAGGATTAGTCTATCGTTGCATTAAAATAGAAAAAAAAATAAATGTGAGTTAATTAAAATTTATTTTCCCGGATTAAATTATTTTTTATGGCATGATTTAAGGAATATTTTAGGCACCATATTTGAAAACTACACTGTTAAAAATTTGAAACCTTTGCTGGATCGTCACTTCTCCACTTTTATAGAATGAGATTACTTCACTGTATTATGGAGCATTCTCATTTGTCAAAATAGGGGATAATCTATAATAGCAGTGGAGTGAAGATGCAGCAAAAGTTTCCAATTTTTAACAGTGTAGGTGAAGATATCTTGCTCTTACTCTGTAAAAATCTGCTGCATTTTGTTGTATACGCACTCCGCTTGTACAGAAACGGTTACTTGATTGTATTATGAAGCATTGTTATTGGTCGGAAAAGACATATTATATACAAGCGGCGGAGTGCGTATGAAGCAAAATGCAGCAGATTTTTAACACTGTGGGGCCTGATTCTGAACTCATTCGATACGATTTCAATGGAATGCATTGTTTCCATGGAAATAACAGTTTGTTCGATAGTGGAATACAGCGTTAAGAAGTGGGCATAAATTTCGCAAGCAGTATTCGAGTTTGCAGAAGATTTTCATTTAGGAAGTTTTATTTTCCCGTATTAAATTACTTTTTATGGCACAATTTAAAGAATATTTTATGCATCGTATTTTAAAATTAGATAAAGATATTTCTTTAATTTGATAATTTTTGTTATATTCTAAGAAATTTTAGATCGATTTAGATTGTTATATTCATGCTCAATTTTGACTATTGTATTTTTCTATAGAAGAATTTGTTATTTCCATGACAACAACACATTCCTTTGAAATCATATCGAATGAGTTCAGAATAGGGCCCCACAGTGTTAAAAATCTGCTGTATTTTGCTTCATACGCACTCCGCCGCTTGTATATAATATCTCTTTTCCGACCAATAACAATGCTTCATAATACAATCAAGTAACCGTTTCTATACAAGCGGTGTGCGTATACAACAAAATGCAGCAGATTTTTACAGAGTAAGAGCAAGATATCTTCACCTACACTGTTAAAAATTGGAAACGTTTGCTGCATCGTCACTCCACTGCTATTATAGAATATCTCTATTTTGACCAATGAGAATGCTCCATAATACAGTGAAATAATCTCTTTCTATAAAAGTGGAGGAGTGACGATGCAGCAAAAGTCTCAAATTTTTAACAGTGTAGTTTTAAAATACGGTGCCTAAAATATTCCTTAAATCATGCCATAAAAAGTAATTTAATCCGGGAAAATAAATTTTAATTAACTCACATTTATTTTATTTTTTTCTATTTTAATGCAACGATAGACTAATCCTATTGAAAAGGGCTAAACAAGGCAACTTATAATATTTGTTTTTGGTAGTTATTTTACACAAAAATGTACTATCAACAGTTTTCATGATTATTTTTTGAAGATTCATAAAAATGTACTGACGAATTTTCTTAAAAGATCTAAAATTTCTTAAGAATATAACAAAAATCATCAAATTGAAAAAAATCTCTTTATCTAGTTTTAAAATATTATGCGTAAAATATTCTTTAAATCGTGCCATAAAAAAGTAATTTAATCCGGGAAAATAAAACTTCCTAAACGAAAATATTCTGCAAACTCAAAAACTGCTTGCGAAATTTATGCCCACTTCTGAACGCTGTATTCCACTATCGAACAATCTGTTATTTCCATGGCAACAACGCATTCCATTGAAATCGTATGGAATGAGTCCAGAATCGGTGACTGAGAGCAAGACTGTACTGTAGAATGAGACGTACTCCACAGCCTTAATCTCCTTCTTTTGCGTCAAAGCTGAATGAAGTAAGTCTCGGCGTCGACTGGCCGCCAACCGCCATCAGCGCCATCTGTTGTTTGAAATTCGAACTAAAATCAAGAATTGCAGTAAAAAAACTCCTGACATTATACATAGCCCTCCTGCAAAAATTTTTTAAATAGCTGTCACCGTTTGCAAGTTATTGAATTTTAAAATCCATCAGTCATTTTTGGGACACCCGGTATATACACTATATTGCCATTGATTATGGGACACTTGCGATTTTAGACATTTTACTAAATATCTAGAAAAATACATGAGGAATCATCTCGAAACTCTTAGTGTATAAATATAATAGTATAAGTCATACATCTCCGTGAAGATTTTTTCCCGAAACTCCAAAGGGGGCCGTCAACAAATTAAAAAAGAATGAATATCTTTTGAATAACCCTGTCAAAACTAATGTAGCAAAAAAGCTCAAACTCTAGATTGTAATAGAATGCCTTATTGTAATAAGCCTTGTTCATTTTTATGCAAATAGCATGCATACTCGCAGAGTAATTAAGGTTTTTATAAAAATGATCCCAAATTTTTCCAAGTTTTTTCCTTATAATTTTCAGAGTTCTTAATATAAAATATTATTTTTTTCAGAAAATATGACAAACAACATTGCTCACAGTACCGTGTAATCAGAATTAAAAAATAATGAAAATTGTATAAAAAATGAGTTGGTTTACTAAATAATTTTTTACTGCGCATGCGTCAACGATATCAAAATTTCATTTGCATATTATGTTAGCTAAATGTATAGAGCAACTTTTGTGAAAGTCACAAAATCATAACTTGAAAATTCTGACAATAATCGTCAATTGAATAAGTCGAAAATCCGTTATTCTCAAAATGAAGCAAAAACAAGAGGGGTTGTATCCATATATTCATTGATTAGTGTCAATATAGAATACACAATATGGGATGTACTACTGCATTTGGATAAAATCCCTCATTTTTTTGCTTAATTTTGGAAACAACGGATTTTGTCCTTTTTCTATAGACGATTACTTTCAGAATTTTCAAGCTATGATTTTGAGACTTTTACAAAAGTTGCTCTATATATTTAGCTAACATAATATGCAAATGAAATTTTGATATCTTTGACGCATGCGCAGTAAAAAATTATATAGTAAATCTACTCATTTTTCATACAATTTTTGTTATTTTTTAATTCTGATTACAGGGTACTGTGTGCAATGTTGTTTGTCATATTTTCTGAAAAAAATATTATTTTATATTAAGAACTCTGAAAATTATAATGGAAAAACTTGGAAAAATTTGGGACCATTTTTATAAAAACCTTCATTACTCTGCGAGTGTGCATGCTATTTGCATAAAAATGAACACAGTCTATTACAATAAGGCATTCAATCATAATCTAGAGTTTGAGCGCTTTTGCTGCATTAGTTTTGACAGGGTTATTCAAAAGATATTCATTCTTTTTTAATTTGTTGACGGTCCCCTATGGCGTTTCGGTAAAAAATCTTCAGGGAGATGTATGACGTATACTATTATATTTATACACTAAGAGTTTCGAGATGATTTCTCATGTATTTTTCTAGATATTTAGTAAAATGTCTAAAATCGCAAGTGTCCCATAATCAATGGCAATATAGTGTATATATATATATATATATCCATCTGTCTATCCATCTATATCTATAAAAATCACTTTTGTATTGGCTCAAATACTGATACATGAAATCAAGGGGCATACAATCTCGGTCAAGTTCGTTAAAGGGCAAAATCAAACCAAGGGGGTGAAAATAAGGAGGGCCAATACGAAAAACCCCATAACTTCTTAATGCATATAGATATCAAATCAGTTTAAAGTTTACATTAATTCTGAAACATTGGTCAAATTTTATCCATGACAGACTTTTGATAAAGTTAACAAGTTGGAAACTGCACGTGAACGTAGCAAATGAGGTGCGTTCGTATGATAACGAAGTTTTAAAAATATTCAGATCGCGCTGATATAGTAGAGCATACTTCGGATACAGTATCGTAGTCGAAATCTTTGTGTTACTGTAAATATGCAGAAAGTAATTTTTATTACACCTCAGCAACGTAATCTTATTCATAAAATGTGAAATAGTTGAATATAATTAAAACACACCCCAAACAATGTTTCCCCATATAGCATTATGTAGTGGAATACTTTTATGTGGCCCTACAATTTAATAATAAAAATTCTTTGCATAACAGAATGTACAGAATGCATATTTCAGTATATATTTCATAGATTCATGCCGATTCTATTATGTTCGAATGAGTGTAACATCATTAAAATGCATTTGAAACTTTTTTCCCATTGACCGTAATGTAATGGAATACTTTTGATTGTCCCTGTAAATGATCTATGCATCCGACTTTCATAACATTTGAAATGACTCGACAAAATTACGTAATAATCATATGTTTTAAATTTTAAACGATTAAAATGCATTTGAAACATTTTTCCCATTGACCGTAATGTAATGGATTATTTTTGATTGTCCCTGTAAATGATCTATGCATCCGACTTTCATAACATTTGAAATGACTCCACAAAATTACGTAATAATTATATGTTTTAAATTTCAAACGATTAAAATGCATTTGAAACTTTTTTCCCCATTGACCGTAATGTAACGGAATCCTTTTGATTGTCCCTGTAATTGATCTATCCATCCAATTTTCATAAAATTTGAAATGACTCGACAAAATTATGTTATAATTATGTATTTTAAATTTCAAACGATTCGGTTGGGTAGTTTTTGCGTTGTTATATGCGGACGGACAGACAGACAGACAGACGGACAGACAGACGGACAGACAGACAGACGGACAGACAGACAGACGGACGGACTGAGCGACAACAATAGGTGCTACGTATTTACATAATTACGAACGCACCTAAAAATGGGCTCAAAGGGCAAATAAACTAGGACTTTTGTGAAAAAAAGATCCATAGCTCCGTTAATTCTCAAGATATCAAATCCAATTAAATATATTATAAATTTTCTTAAATATTATCTAATACTTTTGCATTTACAAGTTTTTGATAGGAGCAACTCTTTTTGAAAGAAAAAAAAAACAAAAACAAAAAGGGATAAAAAAAAATCGATAACTTCATCAATTCTTAAAATTTCAAATCCGAATAAATTTATTATATCTGTTCTCAATAATATTTATAACTTTTATAGTGACACGTTTTTGATAAGACTAATACTTATAGCAGAAACAAATTAAACAAAAATAGGAGTTGAAGGAAAAATCGTATTAAGGATGTAGTCAAATCCAAATAGCTTATATTCTTACTCATTTTTAAATTCATTTTGCTCTCAAACACTCCAATTGGCAAGTTCTCTTATTTATTAACTCTCTTATCTTATTGGCCATTTTTTTTAATAAAAGGCAGAATATATTTCTAAAAATTCCGTCAAATGGGGCATTTTGAACAGAATTTCCCGAACATTGAAAAATTGAGGATGCCTCACTAAAAAAAATCTGTAGAAAATCTATAGCTTTTTGGCCCAAAATCTGTGGGAAATCAGAAGGTATTTGGCCCATTTTGCAGATATTTTTAAGAATATCTTAAAAAATTCTGCAGATATTTTAAAGATAAAGCTAAATGTGCAAATTTTTTTCAAATTTCTGTAGAATTTCTGCAAAAAGTGGAGATTTCTTCAGATAATCTTAAGATTATATTTAGCGGGGTGTGTTCAAATAACAAATTGCTTATTTTTTGACTCATTTTTAATCTATTTTTGCTCTCAAACACATCCGAGACTTCAAAAGTTCCGATTGGCAGGTTCTGTTATTTAGGAACTGTATAATGTGCCGTATCGATTCGTCTTTTGATAAAAGCAGAATATATTTCAAAAAATGCTATAAAAGTGGGCATTTTGAACAGAATTTCCCAAAGCGATCGTGATTGAAGAATTGAGGTCGTATTCAATTAACAAATTCCTTATTTTTTATTTATTTTAAAATTCAATTGTCTCGCAAACGCATTCAATTGGCAGTTTGTCTTATTTAGGAACGATATAATGTGCTGTTATGGTCGATTTTTTCATAAGGTCAGAATATGTTTTTAAAAAGAATGTTAAAGTTGGCATTTTGACTAGAATTTTGCTTAATATGTTTCTGATTAGACAGCTCTTACAGAAAAGTGAAATGAAAAATTCTTCATAAGCGGCCAAATAAAATTGTTAAACTGGGTTCATCTCAAATTATATTTTATTGTCTATTGTCAAAATGAACATTTACCTTCGAGATCTACCTGCGACTGTAGGCGAATCCGAGATGGACTTTTAACTACATATGTCTTCTATGTATTACATTAAAAATCATCACGTGAATTGTTTTTAAATTACATAAGATGTAATGTCAAACTTTTATTCCTGATAGTTTTTTATCATTACCATAACACTTTAACAGACAGTATAAAAAAGAAAATTTCTCATGTGACCTGAAAGTTACTTTTTTCTCTAAACTGCATGTAAATAATGTAGAAACGCTTGTTTATTCAAGTAGATATATATTCTCTTGTGTTCTTTACTCTTCAATGCCTTATGGCATCATAAATCTTCATGCGAATTCTTCAATTAGGATTAAATATTAAACCTTCATTCAGGACAAATACCGAAATATTCTTGTAATACTTTGACAGCCAACAAGAAAAAGTGCATAATGTTGTAATCGGCTAACCTCTTGTATATTATGACACCAAAGAGCAAACATTTAATGCATCAAGAAACAAATATAGTTCATAAAGTATTCTAAACTGTCTTCTAATCTAAATTAAATCCTGAATTCTCATTTAATAGACTTTCGCAGCTTTAAACACCTTAGTGATATGTCAGTACGATGTTGTTGCTATGGTAACTTAAACAATGCTTCAGAACGCACTCCGTGGATGTATACTACTTAACTTTCAAGTCAATCTACCAACTATTTGTTGCCAAGAGAGCACTAGAATTTCATGAAATCCAGAAATATCTATTGACTAAATAATTTCAATGAACACAGAAAGTGAGGCGAAATAACTGTGCTTATTCAATCAAAAATATGTTTAAACCGTTTGGAAATGTCATTTACAAAAATAAAAGTTACGGTTGTTTATCCTCCAGTGAAGCAAAGAATACAACATAACTAACAATATTATATGAAATTCCTCTAATTTATCGTATAATGTAAGATAATATGTGTAAGGGAATGTTGTAAAATCTTGTTATAGAAAATTGTATTAATAACTATAGGTCACTAAGATTAAATTCGTTTAAATTCCTAACGATACAAAAATAAACTTTAAACATTAATTTGTATAAAAATTATAAAATTCAAGTTTATTTTAAGGGTTTTGTTTCTCGAAATTCTTTTTCTTGATTAAAGACGCGAAAGGATGTAACAAATTAATGGCATAATTTTTTAATGTAATAACACACGAGTAACATGATTAAATACTGGACAGCTTTAAAACCGAAAAGTATTTGTCATCTTTCAAAAAATTTATAATTTGAGTTATTAGATGTTTCTTCCCGGTGATGTGATTTAAAATTTGGTTTAAAATGTCAGTTATTACTCTGTTTCTTAATGATTCACTACGTATATAGGTTAAAGAGGTACTCTACTTATTATTAACATCAAAATAAAAATATCTTCAACCGCAGTTCCAGTATGTAAGACCTCCGCGCCAAGGTCACACATACGTAATGTACAAATTATTCAGAAACCTTGATCATATCTACCAATTTTAATTTGAAAATTTTGCCTTCTTTAATCGTCAGTTTATGTATAGACAGTGGAACAGATTGTATAAACAGCTATTTTTTTCCTTCATGATTATCTTTGTTAATATCTACATACAGTAATAATAATATACACAGGTATTATAACCGCTGCATTTATGTTTTAGAATTTAGTTATAGAACAAAGAAAAACTCCTCCGCCTTATGCTCTGTGTACAGTTTCTGAGCATTTTATTTTAAATATATACGTATATTTTAAATAAAGAAGACTGCTTCTCCCAATTTAAGATTAATTAAGAAAAAAATAATGCGTCAAGCATAGATTGTGAAGCACTTTTTAACACATGTAGATTAATATAATAATTCAGATTAATAACAAAACTACAATGTTTTAAAAATTAAAATATTACGTCTCATTTCAGCATATGGAATTGTGTAACGTATTTCAAAGCCGAATTGTAGCCGTTTTTATCTCGAATTGGAAAACTATTCAAATTTTGTAACACCCTGTATATGATATGGAGAATTGTATCTATTAAAAACATGTATTCCAAAATTCAGTTCACTTAAAGCATATATATATATTTCAGTAAATATCCCTTCAGCAATTTACTCTAATAAGAATGGTATGTGAATACTTTTGTGTAGCCCTGAATTTATACATGAAGAGTAATATGGAAAAAACTAATTAAATTTAAAGCGCATACCAAATTTTAAAATATTCTCTCCAGCAATTATTACGCAAAGACAATATGTGTCCCTGTAAGTTAATAAAAATACTATGAATGCTCTGTTTTAACGTTATCTTAGTGAAATTCGGTGATTTATATCAAGTTCAATACATTTTAAAAAGCGTAATGTCATTAAAATATCCTCCAAACGATTTTTTTCCATATACCATAATGCAATCGAATTCTTTTGAGTGTCCCTGTGAATGAACCGTAAATCGTACATACTTCATACGCAATACCAAATATGCTTTAGTCACCCTAAATAAGCTTTATCAGTTTCATGAAAATCCCAGTTTATTATACGGGAGAAAGTGAGGACAGACGGACAGACAAACCGAATGCATAAGCACTTTTCAAGTTTGTTAGAAAATGCTAGAAAAAGAAAAATTACTGGAAAGTCCCTATGCGTATTTAATTTTTATTATGATACAACATTTTCTAAATGTCTTGAAATGTTCTTCCGTAGTTTATTGCTGTATTAATAGTACGCAAAAGAACTATTGACACATTCTATATATTTCAGTAAACTTAAATTTTGTAATTTGAAAATCTACTTTTTTTTATTCTAAAATTTCTAATTTTTTTTTAAATAACTGAAACTTTCCATAAATTTTCTATTCCTTCGTAAATGCATATAATTTTAATAAGTTTGACTGTGTGTAACATCTTTAAAATTCATTTGAAATGATTTTTCCCATAGGCCGCAATGTAACGCTAACATTTAGGTAGCTTTCATTACAAAAAGTAAAAAGCTACCTATTGCAGCCGTCCGGAGGAAAGCACTTCCGGAAAATTTTAGTATATTTTCACCGATCATGACCCCCAGACCCCAAAACCACCCTCCGTTCAAATGTTGACATATATATATATATATATATATATAACCATATATATATATATATATATATCTGATTTTTGTCATGCGATAACTAACGTATTTATGAACCGATTTGAATGAAACTTGGTATGTACATAGTACATACAAATGTCTCAACCGAGTTCGTTGGCCAGCATCATCCACCATTTTGTTTCAAAATGGCGGCCATTTTAAATTTTTTAAAAAATTTAAAATTTAAAATTAAATGCGAAAAATTTAAAAGTTAAAAAATATTTTTCTTTTGCGTGTTAGAACTTAAAACAACGATTCCAGAACACTTTTTATTTTTTCTATATCTTAAAAAATTATTGAGTTATAGCACTTTGAATTTTTCTTAAGGCTGACATTTTGAAACGATCTGTTTTTTGTCACGTGATAACATGCGTATTTATGAACGGACTTGAATGAAACTTGGTATGTACATAGTACATACAAATGTCTCTACCGAGTTAGTTGACCAGCATCATCCGCCATTTTGTTTCAAAATGGCGGCTATTTTAAAATTTTTAAAAAATTTAAAATTTGAAATTAAATGCGAAAAAATTAAAAGTTGAAAAATATTTTTCTTTTACGTGTTAGAACCTAAAACAACGATTCCAGAACACTCTTTATTTTGTCTATATCTTAAAAAATGATTGAGTTATAGCCCTTTGAATTTTTCTTATGTCTGACATTTTAAAACGATCTGATTTTTGTCACGTGATAACACGCATATTTATGAATCGATTTGGATTGAACTTGGTGTGTACATAGTATATATTGAGGCCTGAATCGAGTTCGATACTCAGTTCCATCCGCCGACTTATTTCAAAATGGTGGCCATTTAAAAAATTTTATAAATTTTAAAATTTAAAATTAGGTACAAGAAAGTGAGAAATTGAAAAAGATTTTTCTTTTATGCATTTGACCTTGATACAAAGATTCCAGAGCATTTTTTGTTTCGTTTGTATCTTAAAAAATGGCTGAGTTATCACATATATATATTAATCGATTTCAATATGAGTGTGCATGTGCACCTGAATTAAGATTTCGACCAAGCTCATAATCAGGTTCTACTAATTTGAGCTTAGTATTTTTGAATAAATAAATATATAAGTATATGAAAGCTACCTCTTCCTCCCGGCACTGCCGGAAGGACTATTTTACTGTTCTTGCAAATAAACTAATCATGTTAAAAACTTCATGTTCGTGCGAGTGTAAACATCAATAACGTCCGAAAATTTCAGGGCAATCCGAGTATATTTATAGGAGTCAGAGCGCGGACAGACAAATATAAATCATAAACACTTTTTAACTTTGTTTGAAAACGTTAATAAAGGATCTATTTCAACTTCCATAGGCATGGAGGAATACATGCTGTCATGGAAGCCACCATCGCTTCTTTCCCTATTTTCAATCTTTTTTCTTGAAAACATTATCCTTCATACTTGATGACAACATGCTCATTAATATACTTTTGCACCGTGTGTCAAGTCAGAGCAGTTTTCTCATATGAGGCATCAACCAGACCACACTCTCACCAGGCGAAACTTTGACACAGGACTCAGATCTGTGCGAAATGCTCAACGGTTGTTTTTTATACATAATCGGAATTTTAGACAGTGCTGTCTTTTGTATTTTATGTATAAGCTGTTGTTTTCTTTCTTCTCTTTTTTGAACCATTTCTTTCTTTCGGATTCTTTTCTCTTATTTTTCTTAATCCTTATCTTCGAAAGAATTTATCTACAGCTTTGACTTTGTCGCAAAAGGCAACCGTCTCTTATCTGTTTTCTCTTGTCTGACGAGTCGTGAGCCACAGAATGTTGTCTTCAAAATCTGGACTGGCATTTTACACTTCAGCTCAGCCTTGATTTTTTGGTCGCGTAGGAGTCGCATAATTTGAGAGTGGGTCCGTCTCTATTGAATAACCAGGTGTTAAACGATCATAATCAAATTTTATTGGAGGATCATCAGATTGCAGTGCAATATCAGTAATTGGTTTAGAAGATCATTAACTGATTATTAAGGTTCACTGTCTGGTGTCGTAACGTTTGTTTGGATTTGCTCAAGAAATTTATACCGCATTCGCCTCGAGGAATGAAATAATTCAAGATTCTCAACATCACTTTTCTATTTGTCTTCTTCCACACTTCTTAACTCTGGAGCTCGACATTTTCTTTAATAGGAATTCAATGTACAAAAGGATCTGAAAGTTCCTGCTACATCTACTCTAGACTTTTCGTCACTTGCATTTGTAGGCGAGCATTTTTGTTGCTCACTGCACCTTTCCCTAGTCTCAGTTCCATTTCTCAGTCTACTGTATCTGGGTTAAACGGAAACGGACCGCTTTTTCGTTAGCTGTTTTTAACTTCTTCCGGAGTTGCAGTTTCAAACAACACACATGCACTCAAAGGACTAAATACTGCTTTTATGATCACCCTGTTTGTAGTTTTCCACTTGTTAATAGCCAGCACACTTCGAGAAGCTTTAAAAAATCAACGTAAGCGGATTGGAGTACGTGTGTTGCGTTTGGGTAAAAAGGCTAAATATAGGGTTTGAATATCTCATCATAACTTGATCATTTCAAAAGTTAAGTGGCTCTTCTGACCATCTAAAATAAACTGGGTAGTTTCATATTTTGTTTTCTCCAACATGTCAAAAATACTTTCGTGAGATATTCAAAGTAGGTGCTCTTACCTTAACAAAATTTCTTTGATCTACCTAATCCCCAGTCGTTTAGAACATTCTGTGAAATTTCACAAGACAATTTTCTGCAATGTAAACGATCATCCTAGGGATAACTCTGCTGCGGCATCGAAAGTAGCCATTGCGGTTATTAATTTATTTCCATTACTTGTTTTTATTTAATATAAATTCCAGAATAAAATGGGTCCTAATTTTTCGCCCGTTTTTTGACAAGTTTGAACACCGCTTTTGTCAAAAAAATTCTCCTGGAATCAAGAAGAATGTCAATGCAGCCTTCAGTTTCAAGATATTTGTGAAGTTCTTGGAACGAGTCGTAGATGTTGGTCTCTCATATTTCTCCTCTTGTAGTGCTGATAGCATCTGCATACTGCTCAGATAGTGAGCTGTTTTTCCACATGAACGCTTTAAACCATTTTCCCCGGATTTGAGTTTGCAAAAAGGTTTGTTAATGTTTCAATAATGTTTTTTACTGTTTCAAATAGAGTCCTACTCTTAATAGGGAATCCTTTTTTAGCTTAAGTATTTATCCAGTCATTAAAAAGCTGTTGTTCTATTTTTGCTGAAAATTGATGAAGGTCTATTCGTCTTATCATTGGTGTTTTTCCTTTAATCTTATACCAAAAAGTTTTTTAAGGAAACATAGATGAAACCTCAAATAGGGTTATAGATTCGAAATTACATATGATAATAATGGTTAAAAACATACAGGAAACATTCTTACCTATCTAACAACATTATTGTGCAATGCTCCAAACGGTATGCTATGGTTTCTGGAAGCTTACATAGTGGAAACGCCCTTTTCTCTCACGTTTTCAATAACTGGTAGTAGATCATTTTCCGAGTACTGCAAGAATTTCTTTTTTGCGGCATAATGAATTCTGAAAAGAAAACAATTATGGCTTAGTAAGCAAAAAAAATGTAAGGATGATCAACCAATGGATACGTATGTCGTTAAACAGTAATTGATATATTGATCAATAAGTAGAGTACTTGAAATCAATAACTGATCACAGCTGATCAATTTCAGAAATTTGTTTATTTAATAAGATTGGAACTTAATCTATCAAACTTCAAACACTAAAAATAAGTCAATCGAAAATCTAAAAATCAATATTTAGAATGCTATCCTTGGGCGGTGATTAACATAACAATAATTTTAAAAATATTTCTAAAAATAGCAGTCAAAAATATTAGTTGAAATAATCATGATGGAAGAGAATTATTTTAACTTGTCGTAATTGTCTCCGACTAATCCAAAACTAAATTTTTACACTTTCAAATAAAATCATTTCATAATATAGCTTTTGTTACAACAGACAGCTTAAAACTATGTGACAGCAAGCTCTCCAACTTTCAAACAACAATATTCGGTCTTGTGCCACGCATTTAAAACTCATTTCCATCGAAAATGGCATAATATTTTAAAAAATCAATTAACTGATAAAAGGGTTTCAAATACTGGTGGGGTTATACACTATCTACCAAAAAGTATTTGTACACTTTCAGTTTTTGACATTTTGTCAAATATTTAAAAATATACTGGTCGGATTCTTCTGGAACTTCAGAAATATAAAGATTATGTTTCACTTTATATTTATTTACATTCATTTGTTAAGCGGGTAATTAGGGGGCCGGCAAAAAAATAAAGAATAATAGAAATATTTGGGATCGCCCTGTACATGAAAATGCACGAAACGACTTATCGCTTTAGAATACAAATATATGAATACAGTAGAATATGTACACTAATTTTTGTGAGAATAGCATGTATATTTATGGCGATAGAGCGATTTTTTTTTTAAATTCAAAAAATTCTGGTATGTTTTTTATTTATATCATGCTGGGTTTTTGACCAAATTTAACGCAAATTTCAGAAAAATTGGCAAAATGCAGTAGAAAAAATGTAGTGCAATTGGAATATAAATATATTAAATATTTTATGAAATATGAGTAGTTGTATAAAATAATTTTTATCTGCGCATGCGCGAACTAGAAAAACATTTTTTTTACATCATTTAATAGTCAATTCTATGGAGTGACTTATAAAAAAAATCCAATCAAATATCGTGAAAATTCAAAAAGATATCATTATTTTAGTGAGATGTTTTTACTCTGCTCTCTAAAAACGGCTGAATCTTAAGGGATTCTCCACAAATTGACATTTTTTAATAACTGACTTAAAAAAAAACTAGTATGGAATTAATACAATATCTAATACAATATTGCTGCTAATAAGTACTTGACAATTGTGATAGAAAAGAAAAAGAGCTTTATTCACATTCAGGGCCAAAACTAAGAGAGGATTGGGGGAAAAGGTCATGTGCCCCGGGCGCTAGGATGAAAGTGTCCCAAATGTACATTTTGTTTGGCGATTTTTTCCATGTCTATGTTTAGCATGATATTGTTAAAATTATTATATCTGGGCTATGCTAAAGCATAAAAAAATCTAATGATGATGGCATAAGGTCCCTGCCCCTACCCGCGAAGATGCTCACGAGCTAATGCTATTCCTATGGGGATGCATTTTTCTAACTCTTTTGCATTTGGACATTTTTAAATAATATGTTTTGCATTGGATAGCGGAAGTCCTTTTCAAGATCGCTCCGTGATTACTTTTTCAATTTTGGCGTAGATATTTTTATAATGTTTCTTTCACTTCCAAAAGCGGTTCTGAAAGTGAAACTAACTTTATAAAAAATATCTATGACTCAAATCGAAAAAGTAGTCAAGGAGCGATTTTGAGAGGGACTTCCGCTATCCAATGCAAAAAAAAATTGAAAATTTCAAAATGCAAAAGAGTTATTAGAAAAATGCCTCCCCACAGGAATAGCATTAGCTCAGCAGTGTCTTCGCGGGCAGGGACAAGGGCCTTAAAGATCCCGTTGAAAGTAGAATTTTTTTGATTCGGTTTAAAGTATCAAATTGGAGTATTTTAATAAAGCAGAATACGTTATTTTATATTACATATTTTAAGTTTTAAAATAAGTCGGCTATTAATAAATTGGAGAAATTTTCTTTGTAAATATGCTTTGCGAAGGAGGGGGAAAGGGGTACCTTCAAAATCCACGTTTGCCTCGGGAAAAAAAGACTGGTTTTGGCCCTGTTCACATTTAATAATTTGTAGATCCTCCTCGAGAGGCAATTACAGCTGCGACTCTCCTGGGCATGCTCTCAACTAGTCCTTGTATTACATTTAATGGTATTTTATTCCACTCTGTTTGCACAAGGCAGGTAAGCTCTTTTACTGATTTTGGGCGTGTGTCACCCGCCTTAATTCGACGATCCAACTCGTCCCAGAGGTTCTCTATTGGGTTCAGGTCTGGGCTCTGGGCAGGCCACTAGAGTCGATGCACTCCATTATCAGCATACCAATCCATGCTGGACCTCGCTACAGGGCAGCTTGCGTTGTCATCCTGGAAATAACATGGGTCCAATCAATAGTATTGCCACAACGTAGGAAGTACACTGTTGTCCAGTATATTACAGTAGGCATCGGCATTGAGCTTACCATGAATTGGGACCAAGGGTCCTAGTCCGAACCAGGAAAAACAACCCCAGAACATGATTCCCCCTCCGCCAAATTTAACTGTGGGCACAATACATTCTGGTAGGAGGCGTTCTCCAGGCAGACGCCAGACCCAGACCCTACCATCAGAACGGTAGAGGGTGAACCTTGATTCATCACTCCAGAGAACCTGTTTCCATTGCTGTACAGTCCATTGCTGGCGTGTTTTGCACCAACTTAACCGAGCTGCGCGGTTGGACTTGGTGATTAAAGGCTTATGGGCGGCAGCACGGCCATAAAAATTAAGCAGATGAGCTTCCTTACGGATGGTATTCATGGAAACAACACATCCTGAAGCTTGTTGAAATTCTTGGCGTATGTGTAACATTGGTTGGTTGCGGTTCTTCCGAATTTCTCTAGACAGAACCCGTCGGTCTCTATCTCCCAGTTTTGTCGGTCTGCCTACTCTGGCCACATTCTGACAATCACCATTCAGCTTCCATTTTCTAATCACATAAGCCACAGTCGTTTTGGGGTAATTAGGCTCGCTAGATATGTCGATTAAAGATCGGCCATTTCGGTGGTACCCAATGATCACACCTTTCTCAAAATCAGACAGCTCTGTTCTTCTTGGCATCATGCATGCGATTGATGTCAGTGTTGTTTTCGACACCACATTTAACAGTGGAGAACTTGACGTATTTCAGGATCGCAGATATCGGCATTTGCATAAGAGCCATTATCAATTATGTATCAATGGGTAGATTTGACACAAATGCTTCGATTTTTTATAATTATTTTTATCCTGAAATAGGTTCGTTCTGGTAATTATCTAAGAAAAGAAGTAAATCACCAGTAAAAAACGTAAATGGAGATTTGGCAATTTGCGTAAAATCTGATTTCATTCAACTGCTTTCAGAGACCAATTGAAAATCAGTTCACTCCTATCCACAATAACTTTCTGAATTTCCACGAAATTCGATCGGATTTTTTTATGGGTAGCTCCATAGAGTTGAATATTAAATTATGTAAAATGATAAATTTTATCGTTCACGCATACGCTGATTAAAAAATATTTCATACAAATACTCATATTTTAGAAAACATTTAATATATTTATATTTCAATAGCACCTTATTCTTTCTACTACATTTTGCGAATTTTTCTGAATGTGGCTTTATATTTGGTTGAAAATATTGCATGACATAGAACATTTTAGAAAATATTTAATATATTTATATTTCAATGAATTTTGGTGAACTCCCCCCCCCCTCCCTTTTCTTCTTTGCAAAGCATCTGCAAAAGTATTTGCAAAGAAAATTTTCTAATTTATTAATAGCCGACTTATTTTAAAACTTAAAATATGTAATATTGATTAAAGTAGTCTGCTTTGTTTAAAAAAAATGATACCTTAAAATCGTGAAACCGAATCAAAACGAAAAAAAAAATCTGCTCTATGCGGGATCTTTATGCCATCATCATTAGATTCTTCTATGCTTTGGTATAGGAGAAATGCTTTGAATGTGACGATTTTGAAAATATCATGCTAAACATAGACATGGAAAAATCGCCAAACAAAATGTACATTTGGGACACTTTCATCCTAGCGCCCGGGGCACATGCCCTTTTCCCCCAACCCTCTCTTAGTTTTGGCCCTGAATGTGAATAAAGCTCTTTTTCTTTTCTATCACAATTGTCAAGTACTTATTAGCAGCAATATTGTATTAGATATTGTATTAATTCAATACTAGTTTTTTTTTTAAAGTCAGTTATTAAAAAATGTCAATTTGTGGAGAATCCCTTAAGATTCAGCCGTTTTTAGAGAGCAGAGTAAAAACATCTCACTAAAATAATGATATCTTTTTGAATTTTCACGATATTTGATTGGATTTTTTTTATAAGTCACTCCATAGAATTGGCTATTAAATGATGTAAAAAAAATGTTTTTCTAGTTCGCGCATGAGCAGATAAAAAAATTTTTATACAACTACTCATATTTTATAAAATATTTAATATATTTATATTCCAATTGCGCTACATTTTTTCTACTGCATTTTGCCAATTTTTCTGAAATTTGCGTTAAATTTGGTCAAAAACCCAGCATGATATAATCAAAAAACATACCAGAATTTTTTGAATTTAAAAACAAAATCGCTCTATCGCCATAAATATACATGCTATTCTCATAAAAATTAGTGTACATATTCTACTGTATTCATATATTTGTATTCTAAAGCGATAAGTTGTTTCGTGCATTTTCATGTACAGGGCGATCCCAAATATTTCTATTATTCTTTGTTTTTTTGCCGGCCCCCTAATTACCCGCTTAACAAATGAATGTAAATAAATATAAAGTGAAACATAATCTTTATATTTCTGAAGTTCCAGAAGAATCCGACCAGTATATTTTTAAATATTTGACAAAATGTCAAAAACTGAAAGTGTACAAATACTTTTTGGTAGATAGTGTACTACTTCACAAATAATACAATTTAATTATATATACTTCAAATAATATGCCAACATTTCACGTAAATATTCCAATATTCTGCGTAAATATTACTGAACAACATTGGATATGTAACTCAGTTACCTATATAATGTAATACTGTAAAAATATCGTACAAACTTTCCCACTATGGATATGTATATTATTTTAAAATAAATACCTTAAAACTGCAATAGAAAAATAAATAGCAAAGTGGTATATTATGTAATTACATATTAGATAAAATATATTTAAACATAAGTCGAGTAGCTATATAAGATAACGATATTATTCTGAACCAAAGAGGAATAAAAGAATCTTATTCTTTAGGTTCATAAAAGCAATCATCATCAAAAAAACTTTCAAAGAAGAAATCTACGAGTTACATTTTTCGTCCTCGCCTTTCATTGGGTGCTTTCAAATATAAAGAGAATCATAACTTATGCTTTTGTTACTTTAATGTTGCCGCTATATTGCGTACATTGAAATTTCTGTCAAAGATAAAACAAACAAGAAAAATAAGATAAATTAATAAAAAGGCTTTTTTTCACTTTATGGCTACAACATTATTGAATTAAATAGCTAGCTACACTATAATGTTTTTTCATGATTTTTCTGTTCAATTTTGATTATATAGGGATGAGAGTGTTCCGCGTTTTTACATACCAATATAATATTAGAGAAAACATTGTTCTGTTAAATCGCAGTATTTTTCGTTTGACTAAAATAACTTTTTCTCCAAAATTATACTGGTGGGAAAAACCGCGGAAAATGCTCATCCCTAATTATAATTTCCTATTTGTTTGAGATTTTCAATAAAGTTGTGACAATTAAAACTATTAACACTAGAACCACGGTGACGAGTCATTTTCACCCGTAGCAATTGAATAGATGTTGATTCCAACCAGAAAACTCTATTTAAAAAGTTTTAGATATATTCTGCACAAAAATAATATAAATAAATAAATAGTTTAAAATAAAAATTCTGATGCAAAATATTTTCATACAATTTGAGTAAAAATTTCTCGCGGTTCTAGTATTAAACACTGATGAAAATTTATGTAATTCACAGAAAAAAAACAGGCACTCTATATAAAGCATCAATTTTTGGATAAATGCTTTCTACTGAGATTCTCGGTCATAATTTTACAGACATTTCCCTTTTCTTATACTAAATTCCCGGTAGGAATTTCCATGTCTTTATTTAATACTATTTTTATCTTTGGTATAGCATGTAATTCAAAATGCACAGTTTTAAAATTCTGTTACAATTGCATCAGAAATATTAAATAAGAAATGTCTTTTAAAAATCATTTTATTCAAAGTTAGACAATTTTCGAAAAGAAAAATTAGCCGGAGTTAGCGGGGATTTTATTGACAATACAAGTTGCAATTGTTCCAAATGGTATCTTTTAAATACAGTAAATAACAACTTGCATAGGAGAATCAGTAAAATGTCCGTCTCCAACCCATAGCACACGGGGTCACTAAAATTAAATCTTGTAAACAATTAAAGGGTACAGCTGTTTAAATTCAAAAAGTTCAGATTCTACAATGTTAAAAATGTCGCTAGTTTCGATAAATAATGTATCCTGTAGTTATAACACTATAGCGTTAGTAATGCCAAGTCATAATAGTACGCGTAGTTATGAAGAAATCTGGGGGATGGCACCAATGGGCTCTGCGTAGAAGGGCTCTGAGTCATCTAAATCACAAAAAAACCGTTAAAAGTTAATTTGTTGCATTTGTAAACCCTATCCCTGGAAGAAGCACTAAAGAATCAACGCCTAATCAAAAAATTGCGAGATAAGTTCTGTGATGCGAAGAATTTATATTTATTGGGAAATAATTTAATTATTATGTAAATTTGTAGTGTATTTCATGTTGTTTCAAAATGTTGCGGAAGATTTTGAATGAATTCGCGAAGTAGTTTATAATTTAAAATGTATTTTGCTCAATATTTATATCGGGAGAATAATGCCATACACTGGCTCTACTGATCCGGTTCATTCTTTTCAGTGCTGAAACTACAACCGAAGATAGATATTTTTATTTTATGCACGAGAGAGCTTTATTGTGATCGTTCAAAACAAAAAAGAATAAAAAGAAATTTGTATGTCCAAAGTGCTGCTAGATTTTTCATGCCAGAAGGATAAAATGCACAGAAAGAACTGTTTTGTTGAAACACCTAAATTTTGATTACTATTGCCCCTACAAAATATTTTGCTTGGAACGATCAAATTGTAATTGGACTAACCAAATAACTCTTTTAATTCAACAAAATTTTGTTCAAAATTTGGTCATTTCAACAAAAAATTTTTGTGGAGGCAATCAAAATTTAGTTGTTTCAACAAAGCAATTCTTTCCGTGTGTAAAATGATTATTATTGCACCCTGATATCGCAATTAGTGGCAAGTAAGAGAAATTTGTCTATTCATAGGTGTGTAGAATTTGTATGTTTAGAAATGGATAATTTGCGTGCCATTATTCAATCTTCTTTGCAACTTCGTTTACATGGTGTAATTACCCACATGGGTGGGTAATAACGCCAAACAACATTGGTCAAAAAATCAGGCCATTATTTTTCATGAATGCATATCTACAGAAATATATGCATATCTTGTATATATAGAGAATAAATTGTCGGTGAAATCCTATATTTATTTCAAAAAAAAAACAATATATTATATATATATATATATATATATATATATGCATACATATATATACAGTCGAGTCTCTCTACAGCGAAACTCCATACATCGAATTTCTCTATATAACGAATTTTTAGTAGGAACGGTCCCCTTATCGCATGATTACATTAAAATCAGTCTCTATATAGCGAAATATGTATCTCCATATAACGAATTTTTTCATACGTTGGTCATAAAAAACAGTTCTAAAAAGCTTCGAAATCATATAGAATCAATTTTCCATCACTTATTTTTGATTTATCGTCAATGCTGAGTTTTTTTTTATTTATATTACTACTCTCCTTGTTCTTTAAATCGAACGAATTCATTTCACCTCCCACACCCCTTTCCACATTTTTCTCAAAACAGTGTCAATTGTATTGATACACATGTAAGAGAGGAATCAATGAGAGGCACATAAGAGAGGCCTTCAAATGGAAGAAAATGTTAACTACAATTTTTCATTCTTTGGTAAAATTTGAACATTTTTTTAAAAAGCGTAACAATAAAAAAAATAGATTTCTTTGTCTAAAATTAATCAAAGTCTTCCTCATTTGATTTTCATTAAGTTTTTAAATAAATGTCTGTTCTCTTTTTTGAAACAGCTTAAATAATTAAGAAACAAAATGTTAGGTTAATATATACTTTTAAACATTTCAAATTCTTAATTCAAAAGATCAAAAATAATATTTGTTCAAATTTCACACATTAAATATGATTTTTAACATCATTCTCTATATATCGAATTTCTCTATATAACGAATTTTTTACTGGAACGGTGGATTTCGTTATATAGAGACTCGACTGTATATATAACCATTACTTGCATTACAATATATGAACCATTGAATTTAATAGAAAATTACATTGAAACATAGGGAAAAAAAATGAATACAAACAAAATTTTCAGAACCAAAGCAGAATCCTCAAGCCTCAAAGACTTTGGAACTACAAATTAAGTGAGATGTTTTATCTTCGTATTAGCCATGAAAAAGCAGAATAATACGAATTTTTGGCTACCAACACACATAATACCAAAATTAAATGTAGAAAAAGCATCAAAACAAGACACAACTAAATTACTAAATTGGATGGAACAATAAAAAGTGAAAAAAATAAAAATAAAAACGGATAAAAGAGACCAAGGACTGAGTCTGCCACTTGCTCAGATTATTATAGATGCAACAAAGTTGATTAAAATCTGCAGGCTTGAAAAACTATTTTTAAGAGATTTCCACATTTTTTTAACCTGTATATAATAATAATTAAGGAGCAAAGTGGTAAAATTATGAAGGGACGGATTTAAAATGGAAAGAATTATATCATATTAACCACTTAATCGTCACGCCCGAGACATTCACGGGCTGAAAGCTTCACGGTTTTTATTCAGAATTGTTTGATTCCCACCAATTGTATAAAATAGTGTAATTGTTTTTATTCTGGTATCATTTTACTTGTCATTAAATAAGAAGATTACTTTTTTTCAAAAAAGTGGTAGGAATAATGAATTTGAATTTTTAAACCGTAATTTAATGGACCATTAAGGGGCTAAATAGAATATTAAAAGTAGACTATAGAGAGCGGTCGAAGATACAAAATAAAAGTATAAAAATTAAAAATTGAGATTTAAACACGAGGTTATCCTCAATGTAGAAATGTAATTATCGCTTTTACAATGTGATAACAGGAAAAATATACCAGACACCAATAGTTTACCCTAATAATATGTAAAACAAATGTAATGTAATATGTAAAACAAAATCATTTAATTTGACTATGCTAACTTAAACTCAATATCTTAGCAAAAGATGAAATAAGAAATAAAAAAAGATAATTAATATATACATTTTATACATTTAGAAATAGTACTTTAGGTACCCAATTAGTTAAAACTTAGGTACAAGTTAATCATGGAAATTAATTAAATTATATCAATAGAATTATTTGATGTAGCTATACAATTACCCATAAATTAGTGTCAGTTGAACATCCTGTATAAACTGTTTTGCAATTTGAAATTTACCCCCCCCCCTTTAGATATTTTATAACCATTGCGTATTATCCAGACAACACCGCCCTTCTCCGTACTCTACTATCATCCTACCCAGTCATCCTTTTACATATTTATATATATATATATATATATATATATATATATATACAGTAAAGCATCGTTTATACGACGATCGCTTATACGACGTTTACATTTATACGACGTTTTAGTGTGGTCCCAATTCAATCCTATTCAATTTAATGTAAAAATATATCTTTTATACGACGCACAAGATCGGTTATACGTCGATTTTTTAATTTTGTATACTTTTATTTTTGTTTATTTTTCTTGTGTATTTAAAGAACATGCTGAAGTTAGCAGCTATGAATGATACCATCGAGCGTATTTAAATGTACCCTACATGATAACAATGTGGGCTGGTGTTCGATTAGCCTTAAAAATCAGCTTACGCGTAAAGCTGCTATCAGATTCACAAACTTTTCGAGCAACACTCTTTTCAGCTAATTTTAAGCCCAACTTTTTCCCGTTCAAAGGGAGATAAAGGTTGCAATTGTCGTGGCTAAAGTTGGAGGAAAAAAAGAAAAACCAGTACTACTACTAGCGTTGCAAAGGTTTGAAAAAAGCCGGTTTAAACCCTGGAATAAACCGGTTTTTTAGGAATAAACCTGGAAAAAACCCGGGATTTTTTGGAATAATTCGGTTTTTTGGGAATAAACCTGGTCTATTGGAAATAAACCCAGGAATAAACCGACTCTTTGCAACTCTAACTACTACTACAGCCGTTACTATTTATCACCTAATCGTATCAATCGCTTATCTCTGATTGGTTTAAATGCTGAAAATTGAAGAAAGAAAGTCGCGGCTAGCGCAGACTTTTTCAGAATTGCTGAAAAAAATTTGAGACAATGTTGTTTGCTATTACATTGGGTGTTGAGATGATATTTCGCGAAAAGTTGGAGGAAATCAAGTGTTGGCTCAAAAATTACTCAAAATATTGGTGAATCTGATAGCAGCTTAATGGATTACATTAGAGGGCTATTCTTTTTGGGGGGTGGTCAATTTTACCGACCTGTTTTAAGTTGCAAATAGACCATCCTTCTAACTGTTATCAGTATTGGCGATATATAATGGGCCACGCGGTGTTTTTGATCATTGACTTTAAGAAGAAAGGAACCTTTTAGTCAAGTAGAGTTGAATTTCTTGTTTCCTGGCCCATTGTTGATTTTCCTCATTCTTTTGGAAATAAATGGCAGAATAATCCAAAACAAAAGATTTCCTGAAAAACTGTAGAAGGATGGCAAAACAAGTGTTTATACAATTGTTGCCTTATTTTTACAAGCATATTCTTTGCTTATCAGTGTACCAACAATACAGATCGTTTCCTTTTTCATTCTTCACTTTTCGTACTCTTTCGATCACAGCTCCTTTCAGACATGTCTTGAAAACACAATTCCATCTCGGTAAAAGAAAAAATTGAAATTTTGAAAGAATTCGATAGTAAAAGATTACCGGGAGGGTCAAAATTGACATGACTAAAATTATAGGTATTCCAGTTTCTACATTAAAGACCATTCATCATGATCGCCAAAAAATTGTAGAAAAGGCGTAATTCAGTGAATCTTCGGCATAAAAAAATGCGAGTTCATGAAGGTAAATTTCCTATAATGTAAAAAGTTTTGCTCCAGTTTTTAGAACAGTGTTATACGTCGAACATTCCAGTAAGTGGTCCAACGTTGATGGAAAAATCGAAAGAAGTCGCAATGAAATTGAATTTGGCAGACTGTGGCTACAGTAGGGTAGTTGCAGAAATTTAAAGAGTGCCATGGGATCACCTGTCAGGTTGCAATGGTGAATCGAGAGATGTTCCAGTTGATTCTGTTGCAGAATGAGTCAAAACTCTGCCAGGCATAATAAGTGAATATCAACTTAAAGATATTTTTAATGCCGACGAGACGGGTCTTTTTTTATCGTCTAATCCCGAATCACACATTAGCTTAAAAAAGCGAAAAATATAAATGAGGGTAAAAAATAAAGATCGCCTTACTGTGCTCCTTTGTGCAAACTGTGATGGAAGTGAAAAGATCACTTCTTTGGTGTTAGGAAAATCAAAAAGACTTAGATGTCTAAAGAACATCAAAATGCTATCGCTGGATTATGATGCCAATAACAATGCGTGGGTGATGACCGAAATTTGTACTAAAGACAGAAAAAACGTATCAATGTTATTAAGAGGCAAAAATGAAAAAAAGTGCTATTCATCGACCGTTGTTCGTCGCACCAACTGGATACAGATTTTTTGGAAAATATAAAAGTTCACTTCTTTTCTGCAAATTGCACAAGTCACCTTCAGCCATGTGGTTTGAGCCCGATTAGAAATTTAAAAATGCATTATAAAAAGCAGTTAGTGAAACTCGCTATTCGAATGAGTGAAGAGCCTGATCTTAAAAAAAAAAAAAAAGTGTTCTTGATGCAATGAATATGATTTCGTTGGCTTGGTCTCAGATAATAAAGGCAACAATAAAAAACTGTTTTATAAAAACATGATTTACACATCAAAATTCTGATGATAATGAGAATAATGACGTAAGCGACGATGATTATACAATAACCAATGAAGATGATCGGAATCCGCACAGAGCCAAGACAACTATTGATGAATACACGGATTGTGATGAGGTTGTAAGAACGATAGAGATTTGCAGTGTTGATGAGATTATTCAGAATTTCCAATCTCAATAGCATACTGACAGCCGAAATAAAGAAGAATGCCAGCGAGTTGTGTATCCATCATTTCAAGATGCCTTGAATTGTATTGAAACATTACCAGCGAAAAAAAATTCAGTTCCTTGACTTACTGCACAATTCGTAAATTACAACCCCACTTCAGTGATCGTGTCAAACAACTATAGACAATTTTTCGTAATACTACGTAAAATGATTAAAAATAAAAAATAAATAAAGGTACGCATATTTAAATTGCTTACTAATTTTTCCTGCTTTTAGTTATTTATTTTACTTTATTTTATTTTTTTGTAATTCGTTTGTTTTGATTTCCTTAATTTACAAATTTATGTAAATCAACACATTAAACATTAAAATTAAGTGAAAACAAAATTAATTCTAGTTTTAGAAGTGAATATCGATTATACGACGTTATCGTTTATACGACGTTTTTCGGTAGTCCCATCGGCGTCGTATAAACGATGCTCCACTGTATTACATTTTTAATTTTTTATTATTGCTTTTAAAAATGTAATAATAATTACATTTTAACAACAATTTTAAAAATGTAATGTTTTAATAATTTTTATACATTTTTTTACGCAATGTGTTAATTATTTTTAAGATTATGTAATAACATAATATATATATATATATATATATATATATATATATATATATAACACTAAACCGTGAAAATTGGTAGAACTTCAACGTGACGTTATTAGCCCAGGGTAGAGGTCTGCACGGGCCGGAATTTCCAGGCCCGGCCCGGCCCGTAGGAAAGTTATTTCGGCCCGGCCCGGCCCGGCCCGTTGTAAAACTCAAAAGTTCGGCCCGGGCCGGGCCCGGCCCGGCCCGTTTAAATTTTTATATTTTAGGCCCGGCCCGTACAAAAATCAGCAAAAACAGGCCCGGCCCGGCCCGTTTTGGCCCGTTACAGTTTCTACGATTTCTAAAAAAATCAGATTTTTATCATATAACTAAGATATTTTTAAAGAATACTGCATACGTATCTATGGAATGATTTTACAGTATATTTTACAGCAAATACACATTAACAACATTAATGATTACTTAAGCTAATGATTCTTAGGCTTTCAACATTCGAATAAAGATTCATCAAAAAATTAATATGGCTTAGAATAAAAGAAAAAAGAAAGAAAGCTAAAAGCATCGTTAATTTTGAAGCTGTTTAATAAAAGAAGATTTATAAATATATTTCTGTATCATTTTATAATAGATTTCAAATCCAAATTCATTCTTAAATTCAAAGAAGCTCCTTTCTGATGCATTTCTAAATTCATTTTTTTTTTCTCAGAAACGCATAAGATTAGCAGGTATCTTTATTCAGAAAATATATAATCGAATGGCGTTATCCATTTTTTGATACAAGCAATTTGAGAATACTGCAAACAAATAAAATACTGTCATAATTAGCGTTTTGAATAGTTTTTTCGAAGCAATAGCAAGGAAAGGGAGAAAAACCTGCAATCATTTGAGAAACTATTACATCTCAACAAGGTTATACAAGTATTTTATTTACCAAAAATGAAAAACTTTATTCGATTCCAAATCCCTTCAATAATTAGGTTTATCACTTTTATACTTTTACAAATTAAAATTAATCAGAAAATGTGTCAAACTTTCGCATTATTGAGAAATTAATTTAAAAATCATCAAGAAGTATATATCCAAAGACTAAGCTAACATAAGTTCTTTATCGCTGTTAATAATTTTACAATTCATGTTTTCTGCCAATAATTAAGTCTAGTACCGGTCCGGCCAGTCTATATGTAGAAAAATAATGCAAGCGTGATCTCGGACCGGCATGAGTCAGCTAAAAAAATATTAAAACGGGTTACACATATTGTAATCCTCCGATGCCGATACACTGTGCATTTTTATATTGATGCTGTCAAACTATTATGGCCACATTTATACTTATTCTCGTTAAACCATTTTCGTCGAAAATAGCTCATATTTTATCGTTTCTGCTGAAATCTTCAAAACGGGCCGGCAGGCCCGAAAATTTTTTTTATCGGCCCGGCCCGACCCGTCTGGCCCGTTCAATTTTTTTGCCGGTCCGGCCCGTTTATCTTGTTTGTCGGCCCGGCCCGGCCCGTTGAAAAAACTGTTATAAATCTGCCGGCCCGGCCCGGCCCGTTAGAAAATTCGAAACGATTCCGCCGGCCCGGGCCCGTGCAGACCTCTAGCCCAGGGCACTTGGTATATAACAGCTATCATTTACAGAATCTTGTGTATTTTTATCGATGTAAATATACAGAGTGTACTGCAAAGCTATCGAATAATTTCTATGTTATTTAATAAAAACTCTTTTTTTTTCTAATTTCAGTAATCTTACACGAGACTTAAGTTAATGAATTATCAGTAAATTCTCTGTAATTTCACAGACTTTTTTTTGCTCTAAACTATTACGACTAATTATACACTAATGTCTCTCCACATACTTTCGTGTGTTACTGTATACAGTAAATCATAGTCCGAGAAAAGTTTTCTTTTGTAAATGTTTTTCACGTTTCATGATGGCAATTTAAAGACTATATAGTGATTCTCCTTATATCAGTCATTCGAATATATTGTTTTTCCAATTTAATCCTCATGCCCCGATGCGTAAATATAATTGTATATGCCCTCATTGTTTTTTCGTGCATGTTATTAAAGTAGATTAAAAGATTTCAAGAATAATAATGTAAAATTAGCAAAGAATTTGTTAATTAGAGTTAATAAGCTAATTTGGCTTTTAAGTACCGATGAGTCAGTATAACTAAATATTTAGCAAACCTGAAATTAAAAAAAAAATGTAAAACATTTCACTGTTCTTTTTAAATGTTATTTGTAACAAGATACCCATACCTATTTTTGATGAAACGTACGGAAAATGTTTCTTTTCATTTAGAAATAATAGCAAACTGAACATCAAGTAAATTTCGACAAGTAACGAACGATTACACAAGCCGGCAAAATAATATCTTATCTTCTACTTCATTTCAGATATTTCTCAATACGTTGAGTTTGGAAAGGCGATTTTTACTATCATGTAAGGTTTTGCCTTCTTTGCTTTTTTTTTATTTCTTTATCTTTATTTCAACAATGTGAAAAATAACACACATGATGCAACAGGATAAAACACTACCGTGAAAACGCCTAAAAATAAGCTACCATTATTTCCGTAATATAATCCGCTATCAAACAATTATGGTTGAAACTAGAAAATTTATTTAATTATTGAAATAAAATATTTACCGCAATATAAAAAGTTACATTATATTAAATAGAATTTCAAGATCCAAACATGATTGTTTTGTCTGCGGATTATATGTCAGTAATTTTACGGTATGTATTACCTTTTACTATGTATCTACGTTTGTCATAGTTTCCACTAAGACAATTACGCGTTTTTTTTTTTTTTTCAATTACTACGTTTGATGAATCCTGTGATATTACTGCACTAATCAAAACATACATTGAATGGAAAAAATGAAGGGAATCTACGGTCAATTTCTCCCTAAACCAAATATACATAAATAAACAATATAATAATGTATTATATAATACTGTTTTTGCTATATTATTCTTAGAAAGAACAGATTACAGCATCATTTGATACTTCGGAAAAAGTTTGTCGAGTTTCATGAATTTATATTACATAAACATGTCAACTAATTTAATAGGTAAGGAAAAAGAAAACACAATTATTTAGATTATTTATGCTAGCTTACTTACCGTAAGATGAGGTTTTAATTATATATTTCTGTGTCAAACGCATTGAATACAATTTCATTATAAGAAATTTATAAACATATTAATTTATTTCGGCAAAAATACATGATTTGCGCAGTTTTATTTCTTCTTTTTTTGAATGCATCTTCGTGTAACGCAAAATTTTATTTTGTACTCATAATTGCACTTACCGTAATTTCCAATGTATAATCCTCGGATCTCGTTGGACCCAGAAATCTTATTTGGTGTTTGAAGATAAATATTTAAGCTATTTAACCCATTACCCGCAGGCGTTGCGGTCAAGCAACAGTCAAAATAAATTCATATAATTCAGTTGTTTACATACCCACCACTATTTTTTAATTAAAAAATTCGCTTTACTTAAAGACAACATTTTAAGATCATAAAAAGCAAAAATTATCTTTCTGGGTTTGTGGTGGCAATGGACATTCAGATAAAAATTTTAATGTTGCAACCTTAGAGTTTTGGCAGTTAACGGATTAATAAGTTACATTTCTTTTTTAAAAATGCTGGGTCAAAAAATAATTGTTTGATCCGCTTACACAAAATGGATTATACGCCGGAAATTACAGTAATACCTCTGATGTTTGGTTGTACATTTAACAAATGCTATTTGACTAATTTTAAGTTTATCTGCAAAACCTTTGTTATTTATGTTTTAATGATGCTTTTTTCTGCTGTTAACCATTAAAAAAAATTGCAGCTATCTTGCTGTGTCATTCATTTCGTAATTTGCGCACTTTTAACCGCTCTAATCGAGGAAGCCTTTAAAACATGTTTAACGGCCTAAGCAAGGGAATTCCCGTATTATTCTGATGCATTTTCTTCATTTACTCTGCTTTAACACAATTATTTAGGTTATGTTAGCTTACTTATCATTAGATGCGTTTTTAATTATATATTTCGGTGTAAAACTCATTGCAATACAATTTCATTACATAAAATTTTTTGAACATTTTAATTTATTTAGGCAAAAGCACATGATTTGCGCAGTTTTATTTTTTCTTTTTTTAATGCATCTTGGTGTAACGCAAAATGTTATTTTGTACTCATCATTGTACATACGTACCGTAATTTTCGGCGCATAATCTGCGAATACTATTGGACGCAGAAATCTTATTTGGTATTGTTTAATCCGCGGATTATACGACGGAAATTACAGTAATTCCTCTGTTGTTAGGTTGTATATTTAACAAATGCTATTTGACTAATTCAAAGTTTCATTGAAAAGTCTCTGTTATTTATGTTTTAATGATTCTTTTTTTCTGCAGATAACCATTTAAAAAATTTGTAGACATCTTGCAGTAGATATATGATCCATTTCGTACTTTGTAGACTAATTGAAATTGTACCCTTACTAATCGTGAAAAAATATTTGATCAAACATCTGTGAAAAAAAAATTAATAAATTAGTGTTTTCCTAGAAACGGATCATTATTTTTGGAACACTCTGTGTATATATATATATATATATATATATATATATATATATATTAACTAGCACGGCGTTGCCCGGGACCCGTTATGATAACCTCAAGCAAACACTTAAAACTTTAGATCTACAATTAGTCAAAATTAATCATAGGCTATGAATTATTAGTTAGAATAATATTTTAAAGAAATGCATAAAAAATTGTGTAAATGCTTTACAAAAGGCGCTAGGACTCCAATAAGAATATCAGGGTGTAGGTCCTGAAAGCAGAGTCCAAAACTCAACTTTAAAATTATGCACTGAGAAGGCGGGAAAATGAGTGGATGAAATATGCATGGCGAACAAAAATTTCAAGGGCCCTGAGCTGGGCCCTACGGGACCAAAGAGAGGCCCAGTCTCTTAAGAACGTGGGAATAACTAAGTGCAAAATTGTTCCAAAAATGAAGATTGTATTAAGAGAGGGCAGTTTAATAACAATTTATGGCACAAAAACTTCAAAGAACCCTGTACCCAAGGGGTCAGGAACTTATTTTGCATGTAGTTGGATATAAAATATTTTTTGTAGTTATTAAAGTAATGGGAGGATGCTAAAACTACTTAAAAGAAAACTGCAAGCAATTCGGATCATCTTTAAATAAATTGCACCTACGGCTGCAAGAACATGATTAATATTCAAAATTGGTAGTAGCTAGAATCTGAGTTTTTAATATTATTATTATTTTATTTATTTATTTATTTATTGTAGTAGTAGACGGACTTAAGAAGTTGTTACAAAAAGCGAGTGATTTGGACCATTTTTAAGGGATTTATAATAAGGGGCCCAAAAAGACCAACTGACAGTTGAGACTGCCCTAACAGGAAAACATGTTAAAATGTCTTAGCACTTAGCGCTTTAGATCTACAATTAGTCAAAATTAATCATAGGGTATGAATTATTCGTTTGAATAATATTTTAAAGAAATGCAGAAATTGATTCGGTAAATGCTTAAAAAGGCCTCGGTGCTGATAAAAATATGAGAATTTTGTTGGTGAAAAATAAGTCCAGGGGGACTCGAATTTTAAAAATTTGCACTGAGAAGATGAGAAATTTAGGGAGTGAACTATGTTTGTCTCACAAAATGTTCAAGGGCCTTGTACTGGGCCCTATGATTCCACAGTGGACCACAGTGTCTTATATGGAATGTCAAAACATTAAAATATCTAAATGAATAAAGAATCCTAAAAATGAAGATCGGATTAGAAAGAAGCAATTTATTAACAATTTATTATTACAAAAACTTCAAGAGGCCCTGTACAGGACCCCAAGGAGACAAGTATTTCACATGTAGTTCGATATAAAAATACTTTTATAGTTATTAAAATAATGGGAGGCCGCTAAAACTATGTTAAATAAAATCGAAAGCAATTTGGTTCATTTTTAAAGAACCAAGGTCCCCAAGAAAGCGAATGATAATCAAAATTAATAGTAGCTAAAGTCTGAGAAAATTTGTTTCGTTCATGTAATAGCTAGAGAACCTAAAGAGTTGTTAGAAATATAAAGCTAGTGAATCGGACCATTTTTAAGGGAACTATAATAGGGGGACCCGAAGGGGCAAACTGACAGTTAAAACCAGGGCCCTAACATGAAAACCTGTTAAAATGTTTTAGTACATAGCACTTTAGATCTTTACTTAGTCAAAATTAAGCATATACAGCATTAGCTATTCGTTGGAATAATATTTTTTAACCCCTTGAGCTCTGATGGTAGAATTTTCTACCACATAATTTTAATTCCGAAATGACACTATGGCATCAGAAAATTTGACCAGTTTTTTTTTTTTTTTTTTTTTTTTTTTTTTTTCCCAAATGGTTAATGCATTTTTCGTGTTTATCGTTAACCGGTTTTTTTCTTTTCAAAATAATGGTGCGAATATAACATTTGGAATTTTGAAGAAATGTACACCCCAGAGCTCAAAAGGTTAAATGCAACAATTGATTGGGGAAATGTTTGAAAAAGGGCCATAGGGCCCGAATAAAAATATCAGGGTATTGGTCCTGGAAGAAGAGTCCCAGGCAACTTTGAAATTTTGTACTGAGAAGATGAGAAATATAGGAAGTGAAATATTTTTGTTTAAAAAAATGTTCAGGGGCCCTGAGCTGGGCTCTATGATTCCACAGGGGCCATAGTGTCTTATGTCGAACGTAAAAATGTTAAAATATATAAGTGTATACAGAATCTTAAAAAAGAAGATCGGATTAAAAGGAAGCAATTTATTAACAATTTATTATTACAAAAACTTCAAAGGGCCCTTACTTGTCCCCAAAGTGCCAGGAATTTATTCTGCATGTAGTTGGGTATAAAAATATTTTTGTAGCTATTAAATCAATGGCAGAATGCTAAAACTATGTTAAATAAAATTTAAAGCAATTTGGATCATTTTTAAAGAAGTTGTACCAATGGCCCCAAGAAATTGATTAATATACAAAATTAGTAATAGCTGAAGCCTGAGAAATTTTTTTGTTGGTCACGTAGTAGCTGGAGGACCTAAAAAGTTGTTAGGAAAAAAAAAGCTAGTAAATCGGACCATTTTTAAGAAAGCTATGATAGGGGGCCGCATAGAGGCCAACTGACAGTAAAACCAGAGCCCTGATATGAAAGTATGTTAAATAGTTTTAAGTAAAATAGTAGTACATAGCGCTTTAGACCTTTAATTAGTAAAAATTAAGCACAGCGTATGAATTATTCGTAGGAATAATATAATTTTTAAATGCACTAATTGATTGGGTAAATGTTTAAAAAAGGGCCCCAGGGCCCGAATAAAAAGATCAGGGTGTTGATCGTTAAAGATGAGTCCAAGATTCAACTTTAAAATTTTGCACTGAGAAGGTGAGAAATATAGGGAGTGAAAAGTGTTTGGCGTACAAAAATATCAAGGGGCCCTGGGCCAGGCCCAATGATTACCTTGGGGGCCCTGTGTCTTATATGGAATGTAAAAACTTGAACATTTCTAAATGGAACAGGTATCCCAAAAATGAAGCTCGAATTAAATGGAGGCAATTTACTAACAATTTATTATCACAAAAACTTAAAGGGACCCTGAAGCGGGCCCCAAGGATACAGGGTCATAACTAAAAAATTAGGAAGGTGATAATAGTTAAATGGAGAAAGGTCCCTCAAAACGAAGATGATTTGATAAAAAGGAGTCGAGTTATGAACAATTTGGTGCATAAAAATTGTAAGGGACCCAGCGGTCCCAGCCCTTATAATATTAAAAATCTGAGCCTCAGGTGCATCAGGACTTGACTTGGTCTGTCTTCACCTAAAATTTCAGACTTCTACGTGCGGTAGATTTTGCTAGCCATAGCAGACATATACACACATACAGAGACAGACGGAGCGTTTTGTTATTTTATTAGTATAGATTTATGTGTATGTTTATTATTTTATTTTTTACAAGTGCGATTAGTTAAATATATATATATATATATATATATATATATATTACAATAATTCATTTCTAGTATCCCATATTTTCCATTATAAACTGCACAACTTTGATGAAACTTTGCTTTTTTTATTTACAAAGTTTTCACAACTTTTATTGGACAGATAATAATTTTAAGATAAAAATTACACTTTAAAATATTTTATCTTTTAAATATAAGTTGATGGTGAAGTTTTCTGACCATCTCTTATAACCACATCCTCATCTGCTATACAATTTTCCGAAATTTAAAAATAACCGAAGGTTAATTTAAAAAATCTTTTTCTAATCAATATTAAAAATGCTACATTTTTTATTTAATAGATAATAATTTAAAGGTAAAAACTATAATTTAACTTTTTTATATATTTCTAATTGTATAATAATTTAAAGCTAAAAAATATAACTTAACTTTTTTATATGTTTCTAAATGTATATATAAGAGAGATTTTTTAACGTATCTTCTTACTCCACCTTCCCTTTTTTTAAACACTAAGCAAATAAAAAAAATATATTTAATTTATTTTTTAAATAAGTGAATATTTCTCAGTAGTTTCCAATGCATTTTTACAGTACTTTTTTAGAGTACAATATATATCTATAGCTTTATTAATTGGGATGAATGTCAATCCTATCTTAATGTTAATATTTTAGTTTAAGCGTTACATAATTCAAATTGGGACAATCATAAAAGAAAACATGCTAAATATATTTTCCATCTATTTGATGAGTGCTATTTTGATAACTATAGCTATATGATGGTTAGTATAATGAGTGGACAAAAGTATTTTAATGTAGATTGTTTAAACTAGAAAATAAAGCTATATTTATGCATCAATTTGGGTCATAAAATTTTAACTAACATTTTTGTGATTAAAAATATATATTTTTTTAAATAGGTTAATTTATGCCAAAATAGGCCTAAAGTGAAATAATCCATAAAAAGCTGCAAGAATTCGTGTTATCTTATGATAACATAAATAACATAAAAGATTGAACTATCCCTTAATGATTGCGCTTATGCATCTTATCATTATGGAAGTTGAATATATAAATACTTTTATAAGTACATCCAAAGTTATTCAGACAATACCATTAAATTAACCACTGAAACCAGTATTTTTACAATCATATTATTAAAAACAGTTGAAGTTTGAAGAGAAATAGATGGCAGATATTTTTCATATTCCAGTTCTTTTAATCTATTCCGGACCTTCGGTACATACAAACACGCTTAAAAGATGCTTACAAAATTTGTTTTTGGCACCAGTAATGCAGATAAGTAATATTTCACTTATTTAATTAGAGCATTTTCGCGGTTATGTCGTTAAAGGTATCCTTTAAAAAAGTGATTCCAACAGAATAAATTTTGTTTAAGAAACGCCAGTCCCGAAGGAGCTAACCATTTAACTGATTTACCCGTACGTCATACGCACAAGAAAAGATTGCTTGATGCGTCACTTAAAGCTTTATGACATTACTAAATTTTTTAAATACAATTCCATACTATAATGACCGAAATGTTTAGACTAAATATTATGACTATTTTAACTTAAAAAAGTGGTGTTTATCCCATTTTTTCAATTTATTGCACATAAACAAAAGAATACGTAAGCCCCTTCGCAACGGGAGCCTTATTTGAAATTTTTTATGTTTTGTCACCGGTTTTTTAAAACAGAAATTAGCGTTTTATTAAATCGAGAAAATGCTTCGATTAGATGAGGCAAATCAACTCAATCATAACTCTGTCTTTGCTGTGATATGTTATCGAAAATTTAGGTTTCTTTTTTAAAAAGAAAGTCAATTTGGTTGAACTTCCTCAACTTTTTATTTAAATACGCAAGTATTTTTATTAAACAATGACATTATTTGAAGATTAGACACAGAAATATATTATTATTAGGTGTCTATGCATAATTACTTCATATTTCAAATGTAAGGCCGGTGTTTCACCTATCCTATAAATTGTTCAAGAATGGGGTAACAGCAGAGCTGCCAAGTCTCCGGCTTTTTGGATACCAGAAATTGAATACAGAAAACGTCCTTTTATTTAATTGGAATATTTCAGCAATTCAATAGAACAACATTTTCTCTAAAATAATAGTGGTGTGCAAAAAGCCGGAGACTTAACAGCTCTGGTAACAGGGAATTGTATCAGGTTTATCTGGGACATGCGGGATCCAGTTACCCCAATACTGGTTATAAATAATTTTTATATTACGGGAAATTTATTTTTCCATTATTTTTATGCTTGAGTAAAGGAAATTTTATAATATATTATTAAAATTGCATAGTAAAAATTTTGAAAAGCATGTCGGTGGGTATCAAACCAAATTTCTTAAGTATAACTAAACCTCGTCAATTTATGACATAGATGAAAAGGGTAGGGGTAGATAAGACAAAGCGATATTATTAGTAAATTATCGAAACCAGTAAAAAATAGCTGTTGTGTTCGTTGTTCCATGTTTTGTTCGATACAAAAACATGGTTACATTCTCCACAGATTTATCGGACTTATCGAACTTTTATTGAGGTAAATAAAAAAAGAGAATCAGATACTTAAGTACTAATGTACCACATTCTTACTTGTAGATTTATCTTGTTTTCCACCTTAAATACCCATGTGACTTTTATACTTATTACCTATATTAAAGTGCGTATGAACTTAATTCATATGTTTTTGCATAGATATATCTAATAATTTTACATTTGGTACTCTTTTAGCTCACAGGCTATCAAAGCCTGAGAGCTTATGTGCCGGCCCGTTCTGCATGTATGTATGTACGTGCGTACGTGCGTACGTACGTAACGCGATAACTCATGATAAAAATATCCGATATACATGAAATTTTGGATTTAGGCTTATTATGATAGGATGCTTCCCTGATTAGTTTTGAGAGTTCATTCGATAATTTTAAGAAGGGGAACAAAGGTTAATTCCCCTCCCCTTAATTTATATAAATGGGTTTTTCCTGCAGAATTAGTAGATTTCGTTCAAATCTTGGATGTAGGATCATTGTAATGAGATGCCTTCATGATTAGTAGTGGGCGTTCATTGGATAAGTTTAAAGAGGGGGAATGGGGGGTAATCCCCCCGTCCTAATTTAGGTTTTTAACGCAAAATTTATTTATTTGCTTCAAATTTTGTATAAAGGTTTCTTTTGAAATGGCGCTTCCCTGAATTGTTTTTGGAATTCACTGGATAAGTATAAAGGGAGGATAGTGGAAACTACCCCTTATAATTTATGTAATGGTTTTTCATACAGATTTAACCGATTTGTTTCAGTTTTTGTATACAGGTTCATAGTAATAAGATGCTTCGCTCATTTGTTGTGGTATTCTTTTGTTAATTATAAAGGAGGGTACGGGCGATTACCTCCCCCTTACGTTAGCTAAATAGAGTTTTATGCAGAGTTATACGATTTGCTTTTAATTTTAGATGTAGGTTTTTTCTGGTAAGCTGAATTTCTGAACAGTTTTGGAGGTTTAATGATTAATTATAAAGGAGGGAACGGGAGAAAACGTTTCTTAAATTACATAAATGGGTTTTTATGCAGAATTATTCGACTTGCTTCGAATTTTGGATACAATTTTATTATATGATAAGGCGTATCCCTGGTTAGATTTGTGGCTTCAATGATAAGTATAAAGAAAGAAAATTGGGGGGGGGAGTGCTTCCTTCCTTATTTTTTTTCGAAGGGCATTATTATATAACGCTGTAATATGTAATTAGTCTGCATAGCCTGTGAGCTCTATGCTATAAGTTTAACTGGGCATCATTCTTTTTATTAAACATCTTGATATTAAAGGTTTTCTTTAAAACGCCCTTTAGTTTATATATAATTTACATGATCTGCCTGGTTTAAAAATTTTTATGTTATTTACACTTTTTCAAACTGGACTTGATACCCCATATTTAAAAAAAGTCGTGTGCAGCATAGACTTGGCTGTCCAGTTACCCGATTTTTATAGGACAAATGGACTTATGAAAAAAGAAACATTAAATACATATATATATATATTATTTTTAGAGATTGAAATGTATTTTTGATCATTTCTGTCTGTTATAATGAAACCAACTGTACACATTTAAAAAGGTTTAGACTTCAATTCAAGTGAATATCACCTTTTAGGTGCTGATTTACCAGAGACTCCGGAATCCATAATCACATTTTAAAATCATGGCCATGTTGTTTCATGTAACTTTAATTAAAATAATTTAATTAAAAATACCTTTATTTATATTATATATGTATTATTTTATGCCCCGGAAATAATCAATGTACATTTCAAAATTCTGTTACATCATCCCTTCCATTTAGAAAATATTTCGCAGAAAACCGATTAGATTGTAAAATGTAAATTTTGATCTGAATATGAGCTGTCAATGGTTTTGTAAATGATAAAAACAGAGCTCCTACAAGCCAGTGTTTTGTATGCCAGAGATGCAAACTCCGCATCAAAAATTATTACAATAGCTGAAGTTTAATAGTAGTCGTTTCTTTATTAAACCTCAGTAATCTTGTTATTAAATGAGGCAAGAAGCACTTTAAAAATTTAGTGGTACCAATCGATCATTTCTGGCGCCCAGTGTATACCAATAATTTCGGATCAATTATTAAGATTAACCCTTTGAGCTCTGATGGTAGAATCTTCTACCACATAATTTTAATTCCGAAATGTCACAACGGCACCAGAAAATTCGACCAAATTTATTTGAAAATGGTTCAATGCATTTTTTTTCCCCGTGTATATTGTTAATCGTTTTTTTCCTTTGAAAATTACTGGTGCCAATGTGACATTTGGCATTTTGAAGAAATTTACCCACCAGAGCTCAAAGGGTTAACAACATATTTAACTAGAAATGAACTTCGGAGTATGTTCCTTTAAAATTTGCTTTCATAGATCTAAAAAGAATACGAGTGGTTTTATACCATATTTTTGTTTGAAAACTGGCATTAAAAAAATCTAATACTGTAAAAATGATAAGCAACATCACCTATTGTTTCATGTTTCAAACAATTTAAAAACCAAAATTTGAAAGAAATCGTTAGGCAATTTTTTTATCATTTAATTGGGAATTCATTTGTAAAAATGTGCCATATATCGAAGTAACATATCAAAAATTCTAATTCGTTTATATAATTTTCAAGAATCAGACTGCTTTCTTTATACAGTTTTTTGATTCATCAAAAGTAAAGAAGATCCCTAAACATTTTTACTGATGTATTGATATTTAACACGAAAGCTGAAACATAAAAAATAACAGTTTACTACAAAAAGAAATCGAATCAGTATTTCTAGCAAAAAATACAGCTTTCTTTTGATAAAAGAAAAGAACTTTCATATCTAATCCACTGTGATAGATCTATCAATTTATAGCACGCAAATAATCATTGTTTATTTCTGTGCTTTTATCAAATGCTTTTGAAAGAGTTGGGAAAAATAACGTTTTATTAAACTGTAAGTGGTTTCGTTGTGAATATAAAAGTTTCTTAAGATAGCAGACAAGTAATTAGAAATATATATATATATATATATATATATTTTCAAATATCTTAATGAATACCTAAAATCGAGTTCTAAAACTTTTGGTTTGGGTTTGTTTATGACGGCCAATTATCATCACGTGGGATATAGGCCCTAAGGGAAGGGCGTGTCCTCCGTGGGGGTCTTTCTAAGGGTACCTAACCGGTATTTACGCAACGAGATTTAAGGTTCATAGAAAACCACTGAAAAGTCTGAACGATAAGGAAGAGGATCGCGATATGGTTCGTACCCAGCACCTACCATCTACCAGTTTCGAGGCCAGAACCTTTCAGCCACTGGTGGGGCCTAAAACTTTTGGAGCCTTGGTGCAGTAAATAATACTTTAAGAATAAGGAAAAAGTAGCAAAAAACAATCTAGAAATAATCATTTATAATACAAATATTAACTTGATAATATATTTTTATATTATTTGTTTTTCAATACTAAATTCATTATTTCGAATTTTTAAACTTTTCACTCTTACCCCTAAAATTTACTAGTAAATTTAATCCATGGAATAAAGAAATCAATGGTTATAAATAGGACTGAAATTTCTTCTGAATTCTGGTGGTAAATAAATAAATAAATTGTATGAATTGCCATCTTTGCAAAATATGCAAATTGCGCTGTTTATCACGTCTATTACGATACAATTATCAATTCCAGCATCAATTTCTAAGGTATTATGCTATTTTTCTCATGAATATGTATATTTTTTTATTTACCACAGTATGATTTGTACATGTTATTTTTAAAATGGTAATTTCATATTCAGGAACAACTTTAATCTCTAAAATCTTTTCAGAATTGAACATGAACAACATTTTTAGCCCGCTCATGCATACGGGCCTCATATAAGGACAGATAAATATTGCATTATTAAACAAAAAAAATTGAGCATTTATTTATGAGGATCTGATTTGTGGACAGATAATGGCTAGCATATAGTACAATATTAAAATTGTTTATAATGAGTTCTCAGTTATCACATAAAATTTTTTGTGAATAATGAAAAAAAATAAATAAAGATAATTTATGCATGGGACGGTTAAACCAGTCGCAAAACAACGCAGTTATTACGAGAAATTCTAAAATATATATAATTCAATAAATTTCATTAAAAGTGAGATATCAAATTAGAAAACAATAATAGTTTTCCCTTTCAACATGAAAAAACAATTTATCTTCCGACAGCTATAACTATCTTAATCAAGATGAATCAAATTTGTGGTGTAATCTTTTAACCCTTCGAGCTGTGGCGTGTAAATTTCTTCAAAATTCCAAATGTCACATTGGCACCAGTATTTTGCAAAGAAAAATTTATTTTAAATATACACGAAAAAATACGTTAAAATTTTTTCAAATAAATTTGGTCTAATATTACGGTGCCAGTGTGACATTTCGGAATTAAAATTAAGTGGTAGAAAATTCAACCATCAGAGCTCAAATGGTTAATATACTAGGTCGTTCGGAAAGCTGCTTCGGTTTGGGAAAATCAGTTAGTGCTGGAAAATTCTGACCGTTAACTACTATGCATTAGATATCAACATTAATGCTTTATAATTAAATGATAGAATTTTCCAGGACGAATTAATTTTCACAAATGGAAACGACTTTCCAAACGACCTAAAAGAATTTTAGAGACGGTGTTTTTTTCATGTTTTTAACTTTTAATGTAGCTATTCTGAAATAAATGAAGGAAGCAAGACTGTTTCAAATACTATTAAAAGTCAGTTGAGTCAAAATAGTTATGTTTATAAGGTTGCGAAATTGAAAATTTTATACAGTTGCTAGCTCCTACCCTAATAGCATGCATGGTCACAGTGACGTCACTGTGAGTCACTTTCGTCACATCACATCTGTGACCAAAATGCCACCACTCAGTGACGTCACATTGTGACTGAGATGTGACTTTCTTAAAAATCTTCAAAAATTTATAAATATCTTTCAAAACATGTTATTTACTTTTTACAACGTCTTAACACGTTTCTTGACAATTAATATATCGTCGCTTTTGTCACAATTTCGTCACAATGTTAATGTCAAATTAGTCACAAATGACACATTTTTCACAAATTTGTCACATTGTGACCACTTTGTGAAACGTCACAAAAGAGCTCTAAAACGGCCATAACGACTTCACATTTTAGTCACTGTGACTTCACATCGACAATCGATGGTCACAAAGCCACAATGTGACTTCACAACGAAGTTGCAGTGACGTCACTATGCTTTAAGGGTATATACAAATTTAAATGTAAATACATAAGACAGGGTTCGTAGGGATCCTGATATTTAAAGACCATGAAATTCTTCAGTACAAGTATTTTATTATAGAAAATTTCTCTTTAAATAAGGCGAAATTTAGTGCGTTTGAAGGACGTTTATTTTTTAAAAAACAATTACTGGTACTTGATATGGAAAAACCGGAAAACAAACGGCAGCCGTACGAACCCTGTAAAGGCTGCCTTCACAAAATATAAAAGTGTAAAAATGGATTAATATGTAAAAATAACCAAACTAGTGGAGTAATTTTGTTTTGCCATAGTGTAAAAATGACTAAATGAACAGAGCTATACAGTGCTTAGCAAAAGTTTAGACGCTGATAATTTTTAACCTTTAAGTAAAAAATACGAACACTTGAGTTTTACAAATGACTATACTTATTTTTATATATTTTTTAAACAATGTAGGATAAAACTAATGGTTATAATTTAAGATAATATTTAATTTCACTGAAAAAAGAGAAATTTGCATACTGCAAAAGTTTAGACACTTTTTTGAGTTTTTGCCTACTGTTCATGGAAAAATGCAAATTTCTAACTTGTGATGTCATATGTCTGAAGTATTTAAGTATACCTCGATATAGCATCAGTTAGCGGCGATGCTGCGAGCTAAAAATATTCCGTTAGATGAGGTAATTGAAGTAGGAAAGTTGAGATGGAAAAAAAGACTGTTGTAGAAATTTCAGCAATATTGAATCGTCCAAAGTGGTCTGTCTATGAAGTATAGTCTAAGAATGACTCCTTCAAAACAAAACATAAATCCGGAAGACCTTGTGAGATCAGAAAATGAGATGACAAAAGGATCCATAAACTGGCATTTACAGAAATGGTGATTGCTAATTATATTAAAAGTAAGTCGGGACTTTCTGTGTCGACGGACATGATTCGTAGATGAATAAAAGAAACAGGTAAATCAATTTACATGAAAATGATAAAACAATCAGCTTTAAAATCTCGCTACAAATATGCGAGAATGCTTTGAATTTGCAAACATACGTCATATGAATCCAAATGGTACACTATGATAGTCAGTAACGAGAAAAAAATAAAATGTGAATGGCCAAAACGGGTGGGCGACTTGCGTAAAGAGCCTGGGACTTTCTTCGACAACAAGGAGGTGACTTTTTAAAGATTTGATCCTCATTTTGCTTTAATGCTCGAGTATCTCTGTAGTTATTCAATGGTTGCCAAACAACACAAGACTACGTATATACATTGGAGATTAATTTTTAGTCATTTGGAGAACTTTTAACTGGTACAAATTATGGATTTTAGAAAGATAATGCGTATATTCATATTTCATACAAAAGAAGAACTTCGTTTAACTCTGAAAATACTACTAATCTCAACTTGCCAGCTTGTAGCTTTGATCTGGACCCAATCGAAAACCTATCTAACATCATATGTCGTAAGATTTATGCAAATTTTTGCATTACTTTTCTGTTAATGAGCTTCAAGGTGCTGTTGAACATGTTTGGTACAAAAAAGACCCCCAAATAACGCAGTATTTAGTTTCTTCGATGAAAAGCACATTTTTCCACTAACTGCAAACAATGCGGGTGCGACTCGATTTTAATTTGTAGTTATTTTTCTGTGAATATACAAATTGTCTATACTTTTGCCACAATGTTAATTTCGTTTTTTTTTTGTCATTATATGTTATCTAAAAGATAAAATTCAACATTTATCGTTTGTGAATAAAGAATAAGTCACAAGTAATGTATCACAGATGAATTACAAAAATTCGTTACATACTTCTGAATATAGAAGCGTAATCGATCATTGTCTAAAATTTTGCTGAGCACTGTAGTATAGGATAGTATAGAGCATGGAAAGAGTTTTTAGACACAGGAATATATAGGGCCCTGATACCGCGTAAAATTTTCATTTTCGTAACTTTTATGAAAGCAATTATTTTCACGTAAATGTACGGGACACTAATAAAAGCACTAAAATACTCAAAACTTCAATCCCTTGTAACTTTTTGCCTATGCACAGTACACCAAATTTTAAGCGATATTTTTTTTTAGGTAGAGCCTTCAATTCAGCAAAGTTTAAAAAAGGAAAATCGAGTGTACCAATTATCTTCAATAAAAATGTTTAGATGTAACTGTTTAATATCTAACCAGTAGCGGCTGGTCAGGGGGTGCTGCATGAATTTATTCACACCACTAAAATTTTATGTTTATTTTGGCTTTATTTAATCAACAAAATTTGTCAAATAAATAATATGAAAGATTCTGTTAAATTTTAGTGGTGTGAAAAATCGGATGCAGCACTCTCTGACGAGTCGCTACTGGTTCTAACAAACTACTATTTTCCTACCCACTAGAAACCAACGTTTGCTTAGGGTTTATAATAGTCAATATAAGAAAAATATACAACGATAAAATTACGGCTCAACAATTAAATATACAAATAAATATATTTCCGCAGTAGTTTGGAGCAGGAATATCTAAAACTAAATTCATATACGGTGACATAAGTGTAATTACATGCATGCCTGTAACGTAAGTTAACCTCTACGATTTTTCTACCAATATTTTCGTTTTGAGAAATGAGACTTATTTTATCGGAGATACCTCATTAATTGAATAAAGCCAAGAAAACTTTTTGAAAATAACGGTGGGCAACAATTTCTCAGTTATAATCTTGGTGACTTACGTTACAAAATCCGCATGATGACCCGTAAGACAATATTTATATTTTTAGAATTAAAACAATGCAGCATATGCAGGCCTTCTACTTGTACCATTGCTTCAGTGTGCCTTTTTTCGCAAAAAAATATCTTTTTTTAACCCATTAGTGCCTAGCGTCCCATTTTTGGGACAGTTTCAAAAAATTCAAGTGAGCGCCTTTCACACCAGTAAAAAGGAGTATAAATAAATACTTTCTTTCACGAGACGAAGTCCTCGATAAATTAAGATAAAAGTTATTCTTGATTTAAAAGTGGTGAGAAAATGCAAAATTTGAATTTTAACGAAGAAAATAATTCAGGCACTAATGGGTTAAATTTTTTCTTACAAACTTTGTAGCTACCTGGAAGCTATATGTTGTTTTAAATGTTGTACAAAGCTAGGACAATTTTTTCTGTACAAATACTAGTATTAAAAACAGACTAGAGGGAAACCTGCACATGAACTACCAGAGGCAATCTTAGTAGAAAATATTATTAATTATTAATAATAGATGCTTCGATTCTTTTTTTTTTCTAATAAATGTACAAATTGTTCGCTTAAACTCGTACCCACACAAAAAAAAGAATATTTCAATCTCAATTTTATATGATTCTACTTTATTTATTAGATTAAGATAGATATTTTTTAATAAGTTTACAAATTTGCACCATTTTGCATGCACAATACTATCTAAGCAAGATATGTATTTATCTCTCTCTGTTGAATCTAAACTTAAGAAAATAAAGTTGTAAGATTTTTGTTGACAATTTTGTATCCCTAAATTTTTTTTATTGTTCGGTATTAAAATAAGGATGTAATTTTTAATTTAAAAGCTTTGTTTTATTCAAATTCTTTAGCCAAATTGAGTAAACAGTTTTAATGTTGAACTTCATATGATGGGGCACCATTGAACATCTAAAATTATGAAGTAAAGACTTGTTGATGTATCTAAATATTATAATTTTTGGAATTTTTTTTCTATGTGAAAAGAGGTTAATTAAGAAAATCAAAGAACATGGACTAATATTGTTAACAATCCCTCTTTACTGCACACAATTACAACTTCTGGATGTATCAGAATGGGATGTTTGAAATCTAAATTGATGATGGCATTAATTTTTTGATAATTGCAAATCCTGGATACACAATAATCATTCATGATTTAGCAGGTTTGTCCAACAAAGCCTGCAGTCTTTCATTTACTCTTTCCCAAGCATTATTTTTGGTTTTCGTACTAGATACAACGTAATTTGAGTCAGGTTTTTTCATAAAAAGAGAGAAAGAAAAATTTTAATTTTCCAGAACCATCGGTATCATATTGGTGTATTTCAAGGATATTGTAAAAGAGTTTTCACAACCAAACGTAACTGGAGGGGACACTCTGTGTTATTTCAACAATGATTTTTGACATCAACTTTGATGGATTTAAGTTTGGTTAAATAATATAAAAAATATTAGTTTCAATAAAATATAGTTATTTAATTTTATTTATATTACTTTATTTTTCTGAAATATATGCAGCTTTTTATGAAAAATCCCAATATTTACATATTGTATTCATTTGTTCAAAGGTGTCCCTTTCTTGTTCAAAGATACATGGGGCAGGTTTGAACAGAAATCTTTCAGCTTTTAGAATCCTTACAAATTTTTTAATTTGCATGGAAAACTTTTAATTTCAGGTTCATACATAAAGCAATACATTGTTTTTATTATGTAATACTTAAAACGAAAAAATATAATTCAAATAAGAAATGTATTGATTTTTTAAAAAAATTGTTCAAACATGACTCCTCTTCTCTCTATATTGTACCTCTAATTGCATTTTAAATAACAATTTAAAAATTAGCGTAAAAAAGCATAAGTGTGAAAATAAATTTATTGCGAAATACAAAAACAGTTTTTACATTTAAATTAACAACATTAATATAAGTGCTGCTGATACAAAAAATGCATTGGAAAAAGTAAAGATAATGTGAATTTTTTAATACAATTCTTGCAAACAGCAAATCATTTCTTAATTCAAATAAAAACAAAAAGATAATTTACAAAATATCGAACACTTTCATTATTGATAGTAATTTATGAAAGAGTCTGTTTTAGTTTTTTAAATGTAATTTGCTTTTTATCATGACTTTTCAAATAAACATTTATTTTAAACTATTAAAAGCTTTAAATTCTCCAAAATAATGTATCTATGAAATGAAGCATAAATCAATAAACTTAAATTAAGCTATCTGAAGTATTATTATAGAAATTGATTAAATAAAGCAAGTATTCATATTTGAAAACAGTGGTTCTCAAAATTGGCCATGTTTGTAATTTATATGAAAGGTAAATCAAAATAAACTGCCATCTGTTGGTCAAAGTATGAAAATTCCCATATATGTGGAGCTCCCAGTGGTCCTCAAATTTGAATATTATTATTCCTAAATAATAGTTTCCCTTCTCCTCATTTAACCCTCTCATGCATAAATTATTTTCCATTATTTTGCATTATTGACTAAAAATCATTTTTTGAGATAAATGAAAACCCATTATAACATAATTTTATTATTGCACTATATGCTAGCTATTATCTCTCAACAAATCGGATCTCCATAAATGAATGCTCAAAAGTTTTTTGCTTAATAATGCAATAATTATCTGTCCTCATATGAGGCCCGTATGCATGAGAGGGTTAATTGCCCTCTCATGCATACGATGATATGTAGTCAATCAATGATATGTAGATATTTCTATAGTGGCCTCATTTTGTGAAAATTGTGACTCAAAAGTTGTTCATAATGGATCGATGATGATACTTTGACTTCACAGAGGAGTAACAATGTCAGTATCACCTGAGAGTCAATTTGTGACGTCAGATAGACTGTCTTTGTTATTAAGGCAAACACACACACACAAATATTTATTTTGACCACAGTAGGGATTTTTTTTAAGTGAATTTTTTCAGGTATTTCCCATTGTCCGAAAAAAATCACCCAGCATTACAAATAAATTTACCTAGTATCATAGTCATTACCAATCATCCTTTTCCTAGTTCGCATAGTTGAGATGAATGCCTAAAAGCCTTTAACCATTTGAGCTCTGGAGTGTAAATTCTTCAAAATTCCAAATGTCACATTGGCACCAGTATTTTGCGAATTAAAAAAGTGGTTAACTGTAAACACGAAAAATTCATTAAACATTTTTCAAATAAATTTGGTCAAATTTTTTGGTGTCATTGTGACATTTCGGAATTAAAATTATGTGGTAGAAAAGTCTACCATCAGAGCTCAAGGGGTTAACACTAGAGTGACGGGAATTTCTACTCAAGTTTCATAAAAATGTTTACTACCAGAATTTTTATTTAGAACTGCTAAAGTTATTTAATGAATTCATTTTGCCCCCCCCCCCTTTTTTTTAAAGATATTTCTGGTTCGATCAGTAATATACCCGTTTGGTAGGGGCCACTCACCGTCATTCTAGTGTTAAATGAATGCATGAAAGATTTCTAAATACTATAATTACCGATCCCAGAAATTAATAACTATTGAAACAGTTAATGCTAAAACTGAAGAAAACATAACTTAACCCATTAACCGATGGTGTTGCGTTCACGCAATAATTAAAGTAAATTCATATAATTCAGTTGTTTACATACTCACTAATATTTTTCAATTAAAAATTATTCTTACTTAAAGAAATAACATTTTAAGATCATAAAAAGCAAAAATTATCTTTCTGGGTTTGTGGTGGCAATCGACATTCAGATAAAAATTTGAAAAGCTCAACTTTAGAGTTTTGGCGGTTAATGGGTTAAAATTTCTCTCCATTCTTAAACCCTTGAGGGACAAATAATAATGTCAGTGTAATATTCAATTCTCACAGGAAAAATAAAAAAAATTTGTTTTAAAACAAGAAAAGACGACTATTCAACATTTTGCCGCCAATATTAAAAATATAAAATTTCGTTAAAAGTTTCTCGTGGGAATCTCGTTTAACCCTTTCCGGCACACTGTGCCCGGTCTGGGATACGTAATTTTAATTCTTAAATTGCAAACGGCGCCAATAATATTTTAGTAAAATTTTGCTTTTACAATAAAAGCTTAAATTAAGCTTTTCAAAATATCTAAAGAATTCGTTTGAGAATTCCGGTGTTAGTCGGTAATTTCATCTTTTAATAACAGATTTTGCCCGCGACGGAAAAAGTTAACCCTTTGAGCTCTGGTAGGTAAATTTCTTCAATATTCGAAACGCCACTTTGGTACCAGTATTTTGCAAAGAAAAAAGCTGGTTAACGATTTACACGAAAAAATGCCTTAAAACTTTTTCAAATAAATTTGGTCGAATTTTCCGGTGCCGTTGTGACATTTCGGAATTAAAATTATGTGGTAGAAAATTGTACCATCAGAGCTCAAAGGGTTAAATTAAATAAAAAATGTTAAAATAAGCTAAAATAAATAAGTTAAGGTAAAACTGTCCCTCAAGGGGATAAAAAAAGTAACTAATGATGTCACCGCCGCTGACAATGAAATTTTTGTGACTGAGAATATTTCCTCGTTAATATCAAGAAAACTGTTGCATAGAAAAATATGAAAATTGGTGATGTTACAGAGAAATGTTTGATAAATTTGCTGATGTAAACAGTTTTCAAATATAAAAAATATTTTAAGAAATATTTAAAGTTAAATTTGGACAAAATCGTTCTATTAAAAAAGTTTTATGATATAGCAAAAGGAAATTATATAGCACAGGAAAAACAGTGCATAGAAATTATAAAATTTTAACATTATTTTATGCACTAGAACAGCCGTATTCAACCTTTTCTTCTCGCGGGACCCAGATATAAGTTTTAGACTTTGGGCGGGTTGCACACACTTATAAAGTGTTAAAAAAACATGATTAGTACAACAATTCAATATAACAAAGTTAATCCATTAGTGCCTAGCGTCCCTTTTTAGGGACGAAGGGAAAAAGGCAATAAAGCACTTTTCACACCAGTAAATAGAAAGATAAATAAGCATTCTTTTTTGAGAGACAAATTCCTCAATAAATTAAGATAAAAGTTATTCGTCTTTAAAAAGTGCTGGGAAACCCAAAATTTCATTTTTAATGAAGAAAATAATTTGGGCATTGATGGGGTAATATGATAGAAGTAGTGTAAAAGTAGGGTGAACGTTTGTCGCAGAAGAAATTTAAATCGAAAATTTTATACCACTTTTTGCAAATAGTAATAGTAATAATCCTTCGTAGTAGTCTCATGTTAGAAATGCTGTAGAAGTATGCCGTGAAGTTTGCTGGTTTACAGTAGTACTGTAAAAGGTTTCCCAGTGCTAAATTATAAAATTCTAACCCTCAAAAGCTGTAACCCTTAACTGTAAAATTAGTATGAAACGTAATAACATAACAATGTAGAATTTCCAAATCCTAAAGAAAAAAGAAGAAATTTTTTTCTAATAAATCAATCTTTTGTTTAATGAAAAAAAATGTAGAGATATATAACGCAAACTTAATTTGGAATTATATATGATCAATGTTGACGACTAAGAAATGTACCGTAATTTCGGATGTATAAGCCGCAGATCAAACAATTCTTTTTCGACCCAGAATTTTTTAAGAAACAAATATAACTAGTCAGATCGCCGTAAATATTTGTCTTCAATCACTAAATAAGATTTCTGGGTCCAAAAAGAATTGTTTGATCCGCGACTTATACACCCGAAAATACGGTATACATCGCTATACGACAAAAAGGACTATATGGAAAATAAACTTTCGACTAAGGAAGTGGCTTTTAACGTAACAAGGTAGAACCCGTCAAATTTTGAAGAAAAATTTTTTTTAAGAAGGAACTGTTTTATTAACTCATAATAAACCTACAAAATTAGTTATAGTAAAAAATGCATTTTATATTGGTACGTCTAACTCTTAAACAAACGATATTTAAAGTTAAATTAACAAAATACTATTTCTATAAAACGCAGTTGTAGAAATTGTTAAAATAAAACTTTAATCGTATATGTAAGCAGTAAAAAATAATAAAGATATGTTATTGTGATAAAGTTATCAATTAAGGAGCTTATGGTAGTATTCCAAAATGAAAAAAGCAAAATTTACTCAATCATAGAATTTTTTCCCCGTAAAATTTAAACCTGGCATCATTTTCACCATATCAAAATTTACAAATGCACATTTCGCATCTGTATTCACCTTTTCAAAAAAATTGACATTTTAATTTGATCATTCTGATTTAAAACTTGAAGTCTCAATATTATTAGCTGAAACAGATATTAAATTGTTGATATTCTTTTTCGTGTAAATCAAATTTTGTAAATGAAATCAAAATTCACCGTGTTTTATAACAGAAGATATTTAAATTTATTTTTTTCCCTTTTTCCCCTTGCTTTTAGTAGAAATGGAATACTCCTGATGCCACGATTAGAAAATCAATATTAAAATCTACAAAAAAAAATAATATTTCAAAAACAAATTAAGATACATATTTCAAACAAATTTCACTTAAAAGGACATTTTTTCCCTACACGATGGTGTAAAAATTGAAAATGTGCAATATTTAGAAGTTAATAAATTGTTAGTAGAAAAAATTGCAATATCGAAATTTCATTTAAAATTTGAAAGTGTTGCCATGCGCAAAATGACGTATGTGTTACGCACAGATACGTTTGGCCTTTATAATATAGATTTTAAGTTAATTATCAGTAACATGTTTGATATTCCCGAGTAAAGGTGTAAAACAACGCTAAAGATCTTAAATACTTTTTATGTCTCTCAATTAATTGTACGAATATAGGTTATTGATTATGAGTCTCGGGCCGCACATAAAACTGCCACCGGGCCAGCGGGCTGCAGGTTGAGTATTGCTATATTGGAAGTTCCCGGTGTACAGACTGTATTTATTTTTTTTTTTATTTGACTCATTTATTGGGGATTTATTTCCATTTTAAATTCAAATTTCTAGAATTTAAAGATATTTATTTCACATATTTTAAAAAAGGACATTATTTTCAGTTGTTCCGATTTCAAAAACAGCACAGAGAAAAATATTTCCTTCAAATTAAAACTTTATTTACATGTGGCTATTATAAACAGGAAGAAATTTTTAAATTAAAATTAACCCTTTCAGGGGCAAGGTATTTAAGCTCCAAAAATGTTCAAAAAATTAATTCGCACCACAATTTACAAACAAATTTATTTGAAAATTATCAAAAGTTTTTCTTCGCGTTTATTATCACATCAGAATGGTACTAAAACATTACTGGTGCCAATGGCATTTTGGGCAATAAAATTAAGCGTTTGCAAACAGCAAACAGTATCCCTGAAGGGGTTAAATGATTATGTGTTTAAAGCAGAAAAATCATCAATATTACATCATAAAAATTATGTTTATATGTAATTTTTTCAATAATATATTCACTATTATGCGTTAAAAGTCGTAAATGGAGGAAATTATGTCATATTTAAAATAGTCAAATAATTAATAGCTGGCAAAGTAGTTTATATAATTTCGTTATGCCAAGGAAATCATTATATTTTTAAAAAAATAAAATGCATGTAAATTTATAAAAAAACATTTTGAATTTTCAAATGAATTGTGAAATTTGAATATTTTTCTCCGTTTAAGAAGCGTATCATTCTAGGAATGATTTGTTTAACCAACAATATTTATTTCATACGTAGCATTTTACGATAATTAAACATTTTGGATGTGGATAGGTTTTGATAAGTTTATTTAATTTTAAATTCTAGGAATTTTACTATTCACTTGATTTTGTATCATTGTTATTTGTTGAACCAAAGTACTTCTTCTTTAAATAAAATTTGATAAGAAGTACATCTACCAAACTATGAAAACAACAACTGGGCACCCAGATAAAACTCAGTGAAACCTCAGACCTTTCTGATACATAAATAAGACTATTTTAAACATATTTTATTTCACAATAAGAATACTACACAGGTGTACTAAACGTAAAACTATAAAGCTCTAAAAGGACTCAAGTTTTTTTTATGATTATAACCATAATTTTTATTTAAAACAGTTTAAGATATTTATTTAACTTATCTCTTACAACTTTGTGAGTTTTAAACTTAATTTATAAAATAATATCTGGTTCGAACCAAAATATATTTGTTTGGTGGGCACAAAATGACCTACCCCGCGCCTTTTAGTTTTAAAAGACAAACATAACATGCTACTTTTAGTATTCAAAAGAAAATGATATAAACATCAGATTTGGCAAATAGATACTATCTCAGCAGGGGAATTTTGCTTTGTGATGGGTCACCAGGTGACATGACAGTGACATCACCTTGTGATTCTCACGTGACTGTCATTTGAAGTGACATCGAGTCATTTGAATTTCATTGATATGAGTCATCACATATTGCCACAATCAGCTCACATGGTGATTTTCAGGCGATCGAGTTTCCACTGGGAAGTCACCTTTGCGCTCATTTGTGAAAAGAACCGGATATTTTCAGTTTTTGTCATTTGACAACTCGTCACAAAAACAGCTATCATGAAATATTTTCAGTGGAGTCTCTAAGTCACATGAGAGTCACACAGTTATTGTATCATCTAAAAAAATGAAGTCATCTGGAGACTCGTTACAAAGCAGGAATCATAGTAAATTTTCAATGGTGTGGCCAAATGAGAGTAAAAATGTGACGAGTGAAAGATATCACATTTAATTTCATTATAGTGACAGTGACATTAGTGACCATTTGTGACGTCAAGTAGAACTCAAATCGACTGGCTGTACTTTTAGTACCTATATTCTATGTTTGCTGTTTACAGAATTAGCTTTTGCGTACTTATGTGATTTTTGCTTGAGTTTTGCACATTAGTGCGTGCAAATTAGCCTAAGTTAAGAATTCATTTAAAACTGCTTTACCTTATAAAAGAAAATTACTTGAAACCGAAGAACACAATATAAAATTCAAGATGGGTAATTAGTCTCAATTAGGTTTAAGCATTAACTTCTTTGTTATTGTCCAGGCTGCAACATATAAACAACTCAATACATTTATTTAGAATACTTTGTCTAAAATATTCAGTTGACCAAAATAAATATTCAATTAGATTTAACAATACATTACTATGATACATTTTGAAACTAAATACAACGCAACAGTTCACCTAGAAAAATAGTCTGTATCTTGGATCTTTAAGTTACAAATGTTTAACATTTTGCATTTCAATGCAATGTAATTTAAATATTTTAATCTTTACTCACTGTTATTTGTCTGATTAAAAATAATCACACATAACTGAGTACTACATTTTATCTTAAACTATTACATTCTGGAAGCTCTAACATCATTTTTAATTAACATTTTTCTTAGTCCTTTAAATTTACGCAAATTAAACAGAAAATATAAGCTCTTAAATGTTTACAATCGAAGCACAAATTGTTGTTTTACTCTTTTCTGTTTTCAAAACTGGAGAAAATGAAAGCCACAGTGGCTGCAATTTCGTCATCGGTAATCTATGCAAATCGCATCAGTGAATTCCATTCTCGAAAGCAACTCCTGGAATCTTACGCTTAATGCCAGGATGATTCAGAATCTTCATTATATTGTACTTAGCCTTACCCTCTCATCATTAGGTACTATTAAGAAACGAATTTACTTAATCGGCAGTGTTTATTCAGGCGGTTGTACTCTTTAATTATATCAGAAAATTTACAATTAAGATTTTAAACTTTGTCATCTAAAACAAATCTATCTTACGCATATGATTTTCGGATCTCCGAATCCGAGTTAATTAAAATTTATCTCAAAAGTAAGTATCCCCTGTTTACAATGAAGATGTTAAAGGATCCATTATAAAATTTATGACTATGTAATAAATCTTGTAATGTTCTGAAATATCTAGTACTATTTTATAAATATTTTGGCTCATTTGGAATCCTAAAAGTTCTTTTACTAATAAGATTATAAATAAGTTCACTTGAATAAAATGAGAGGCACATTTAATGTAACTTTTCATGCAATGTAGTTCTGTGATTATGTTACTTAGGTAAAGAAATAGTTTTCTGGTAGGGGGTAAAAGTGGAAATGCGTCATCATTATGCATTTAAACATGAATTGAGATGTTTAATATTGCCTCTGTCCCAAATTAGTTGCTACATTTGAATACTTTTGTGCTGATTATTGATACTGATCATTTTATGATTTTGTTTGAATATTTTTCAGGGATATCAGTGTACTATGCTATTAATCAATGGAATTTATTTACCAAACTTTCCCTTTGTCCTTTTTTAAATCAATACCTAATTAGTTTTTAAAAATCACATGTCTCAAGCCACGCCCCAGGTTGTAAAGATTCTTCCACTGGTAATTTTAAAAGTATCTTCAGGTTAATGAATAGTGAAATAATTAGGAAGAGAATATTTTTTCTGGTATACCAGTAATAGAGTCCACGCAAAATGAACCGTGGCTTATAAGGGTGCAAGACCAGTATAGCCGGGTTTCATAGTAAAATATGCCCTTGAGCCAACCACATCCAGTCCTACATGGATCGATAGCCCATAAAAAAAAATTCATTTCTCCCAGTTTTAAGTTTGTATCTCAAGACTATGGGGGGTAATGACCCTAAATGCCTGTTTTGGAAAAGTGCGCATTGTGAGGAAACTACTAAGCAAATTTTAACTAAAAAAATAAGGAATATAAAAATCACCATACGAATGTTTGACAATTTTTCAGATTTTCTTAAACAAAAGAGCAAGTTTTTTAACATTTTTCCTGTTTTTAAATGAACATTTTAATTAAAAATAAACTGAAAGTTTTGAGTGACCACCTTATTTTTTGCATGGAATACTATGAGACATGATGCATATTCACTATCAATTTCAACTTTCTACGTATGGTGCATCATATTAAAAAAGGCAAAATCATATACCAGCGGTAATGTGGGGCGTGTCTCGGACAAACTTCACGCCTTCTTTTCAAATCTCACATATTAATTCACACGGTATTTTTAAAAGAAGGCGTGAAATTTGTGCGAGACACGCCCCACATTTCCACCGGAATATGATTTTGCCCTTTTTTTAATATGATGCACCATACGTAGAAAGTTGAAATTAATAGTGAATATGCATCATGTCTCATAGTATTTCATGCAAAAAAATTAATGTGGTCACTCAAATATTTCAGTTTATTTTTAATTAAAATGTACATTTAAAAACAGGAAAAATGTTAGAAAACTTGTTCTTTTGTTTAAAAAAATCTGAAAAAATTGTCAAACATTCGTATGGTGGTTAAATATATCCCTTATTTTTTTCGTTAAAATTTGCTTAGTAGTTTCGTCACAATGCGCACTTTTCCAAAACAGGCATTTAGGGTCATTACCCCCCATAGTCTTGAGATACAAACTTAAAACTGGGGAGAAATGAATTTCTTTTTATGAGCTATCGATCCATATACTACTCGATGTGGTTGACTCAAGGGCATATTTTACTAAGAACCCCGGCTATACCCTTTTCTTCAAAAATTTTGTAACAAAGTGCTACAGAGAATAAAAATACCAAGTTGTGATAATTTTAACTGCAAATAACACAAATTTGATTGATATTTAAGGAATTTCTTGCACATAATATACTTACGAATGTAAGCGAATTCGTAGCATATTCGCTTACGAATTAAATGCCAGATTTCGCGAAAGAAGATTTTGAGGACGAAGTTTTCTCCTTATTGAGATGGGTTATTTTGTACGAACTGCCTTCGCAAAACTGCATAATGTTGCGATTTACACAGCATCAATTAAGTTATAAATATTTTTTTTTTGGGGGGGGGGGCATCTGATGTTGCAATGACTGTACTACGTTAAACCTTCATTGAACCGTGTGCCACATATGGCTCCTAAAAACATTATAATTCTTATTATGTGCCATGAATATGGCAAATGTTATCATTATAACTGATCAAGAACAGTCCAAAGAATGGTGTAACACTTGTTTTATCCAAGTGAGGTGGCTGCATTTGACAAAAAATTAAAACTTCTTCTTCGGATACAAAAATGTTTTCGATAAGCTATAAAAGTAAAATTTACTTTAGTTATTTTTACTCAATACTTAAAAAATATTAACATAAAGAATGTTGCAGAGTGTTAAGCAGATAAAATTAATTATTTTAAGCGCATATAATTACAAAATATAGACACACAATATTTAAAAAGCCCAATTGTATACATAGGGTACATGCCATGAAATTTGAAATTTATATTTTTTACTACGTATTATTAGATTGATATATAGATTTCAATTTTTTTTTTTACAAAAATAGATAAAATCGTCAGCGAAGGGTTAAAAAATCTCGTGATGAAGTGCATCTAAATACGGACTATTTGGTGTTTGTAGCTGCAAATTACATCATATTTGTTGTTTAGTATAATAAAAAAATAAATAAACTAAGTAATAAGTTTATTTCTGAATATATAATAATTAAGACAACTTTGAATAGTTTCAAATTTACACATTCAGAAATAAACTTAAAAATGATCTGAAAGATATCCTGAGAGGAAAAAAAATAAAACGAACAGATCTAAACAAGCAATTTATATTGTACTAGACTCTTTAAAGAATAGTTGAAAATAGTACAGTGGCTTTAAAAAAAGTAATGAATCAAAGACATATCTCTTCATCGTAAGAGCAGAAAGCAAAAGGCTATGAAGACTGAAGTAACGAAGCTATTCCAACTCTATTTCATTCCGGTCACATCTTCGCTTGAAACAAGCCACTTGCATTTACGGCTGTCTGCCAAATCCCCTCCCAAAATATCCTTTGTCTCCTGCATCCCAAGAGATGTTCTTTGAAATAAGATAGTTGTTTCTTGAAATCGATCAGTTTTCTTCCCACAGATTTTACTGCAAGGGGAGGAGGAAGAATTCAAAATACCTCTTTTACATAAAATAAAATTGCATGTAATCAAACAGAAGAGTAATGCAAGCAAAGTTCGCCAAAATTCAAGTTAATTTCAAATTTCTTTTGGCTTTAAAATATATACCATGCGCATAATGTATATTGCGTTAACGCTTTCATTCATGATGTATGTTGTTATGTTAATTTAAAATTGCTTTTTGCCTTAAAATATACTTTATGCAGATTATGTATATTACGTTAACCTTTCCTTTTATGATGTATATGGTTATGTGAATGAAACGTTCTACATTTTAAAAAACTTTAGAGGACTTGTACTGTATTTGTGCCGTTATGTTCTTGTTATATATTATATATGTATGCGGAATATTTTAAGTATGTTTGTCTATTTAACCCTTTGACGTATTCCCCTTTTTTCTAAAATTAAAAAAAATAATAAATATTTGACTCTTTGTGTATTAAAGAAGTTTTTAAAGAAAGTTTTTGAACTTTATTGTCCGTGATATAAGTGGCACAAAACACACTTTGCACCAAAAAACTTACGCAATTGCACAAAACGTTTATCTATTTAAAGCATGCTAAATTCATTGTATACATAACTGGCATGCACATTGGCTGACAATAAATCTTGTTTCGTCAAAATATTCTGTGCATGTGTAAATTTGTGCAATTTACTGATATGTCTCAAATATGCAGCATCATGCAGTAAATGGCTAAATAAATTACGGAATTTATACAATGTCGGTGTCCGTGTGCATTGCTTGATATATATCATATCTGTTTCTTATATATGTATATTTGAGGTGGATCACAGATTACGGAACAGAGAATCAACTTTCATACACAGTAATGGCAACTTGTTTAACATGGGATTACGCATAGACAGTAGCGACACGAGCGGTCCACTCTGAAACTACGATCATAACAGAAGAGAGGTTGCTAATTCGGCGAAACATCGCTTCCTTGGCGACAAATGATAAGGAAAAACAAATACAGCGACGGCTTGCTGCTTCTTGTTTTGATATTTATGAAAGAATTATGAAATAACTTTGACGTATTCGTCTTGCAAACAATGCATGTGTTCGTACAATGCATGTGTCTCCTCGTAACATAACGATCTAATAATTTAAACTTGAAAATTCAAGAATAATAACAGTAATAATTACGAATCAATATAAGCGCGGAAATCTAAGATCAAATAGCATAAGCACATGTGCAAAGATAATCAAATCAGCATTCAGCAAAAAGCGCCAAGCAGAATAAGGTTACAGTTAAACAGAAATCACGAGGATAGAAATCGCCAACGCGATGGTTTAGTTTTTAAGTGATCCACTGAGGGCGCTCTTTTCAAGCCGAGTTGAGGCTCTGTTACTACTCTGTGAGGTGGATCAAACAAGATAATTGAATTAGGTGAAACATTTTGTGTCTAGTAATTATTATGTTCTACATAAACAATATTAAACAACTTTACTACTCTTTTTATGGTTTCAGTCTTTTAAAAAATATTCAAAAATATTTTATATGACATGCTTAGAATTAGCATAGTTGTGCAATACTTTAACAATTTCTTTTGTGCGAGTGCATATTTTCAATAAATTATTTAGCATGCCTATCTGTGCTGTAATGAGTTGTTTTCTAAACAAAGGTATCTTACTTTTGTGGCAAAGCTCACCCTTGATACGTTTTTTGAACACTACTTTTATTTATTTATTTTTAATCTTAGTTGTAATTTCGTAGAAACGTTCTAAGAATAATATTTTTCTTGCAATTGTTGCTTGAAAATACAACGAATTTCTTTTTTAAAAAATTACAGAAATAAAAAAACGGAGCCTTGATTTGAAGGAAAATGTTTTTATTTCTGGAGAATATTAAAATCTAATTAAAAAACATTAAAAACTAAATATAAACATCTCTGCCATGAAATTGTATTTTAAAAATTTAGTGGTGTTAAAAAGCTTTAAGAGATGAAACAAACAATCTCTTCTTGCCCGTACGACGCACGGGCAAATCAGTTAACTGGTTAATTTTTAACACGTTGAAAATAACAAAAGAACAAATTCGATGATTTTTAGTAGCAGAAATACGCTCACACTATTTTATTTTTGATTATATCTACTTATAGCAATAATTGGTTTAAAGTCTTGATTAAATTAAAAAACCAATTCTGATAATACTAAATTTCTTAATTTATATTATTTATAAAAAAATATTGCCTATCCCAGTGTATTCTTCATTCGCGGATTTTAGATTTAAGTACCATTCTTTATGAACAATAAACATCGCCTTGTTTAATGAAAGAATATTATAAAAAAATTGTGTATAAATAAGGCAAAAACTATTATTCGTAAATAGTGGTACTCAAATTCAAGAATCATATGAACCCAACATGCATTAAAATATTTAAAAAAAACATATATATATATATATATATATATATATATATATATCGATTGCTTTATCGATTAAAATATTTATATCATGTTTTCATACAATTGTATACTGCAGGGCTGTCCAACGCGGCGCCCGCGGGCGCCATGGCGCCCTTTGAAGGTTTTTTTGGCGCCCTTTAGAAGATTTCCTGATACTACCATTTTTAAAAAAACAATTTCTATTTAAAAGGATGCTTTCTTTTATTCTTGTTATTTGCTTGAGAAAAAAATTTAAAACGTAAAGTGTATTTCGCGCATTAAGAATGAAAACGTACATTAAAAATTTAGTCATGTGTAACTGAGTTTCTTCATTAATTTATAGTTATTTATTATAAAAAGATGTTTTTGGAAATTATGACGATGGTAATTGATAAAAATGTGGAATGACTTTTTAATGTGCTAGAATAGTAAATGTAGAAAAATAGGCTTGCCTCCCCCCCCTCCTTCTTGGTATATGAATGTATCACTTTTTTGTTGATGTTATCATTTTTTATGTTGTAATACTGACCCATTGCTGTTTTATAATACAGGTAAAAGGGATTATTTTCTCTCCTAAACCTTTAAAATTTTAGGTATTTTTTCCCATTTTGGATAAAAAGAATCTATAAAATCATACGAAATCATTTCCATGAATGAATCTCTTTGGGACCACCCATGGATAGTATCATGCCTGCCTTTGTTTTTGTATTGTTTATAACGGCATATTTAGGCTTCCGAAATAAATCGAAAAGTATTTTTTCGTCCTAAAATATCTAACAATTTATTACTAGAATTGTTTTTTAATTATAAGCGAGATGAATGTTTCTGGCCCCTTCTACTACAAAAACTGTTGCGATAGTTCCTAATAGAAAAATGTATAATTCGAAATTTTCTATGATTTTTAGTTTTTTTTATTATTTTTCTCCTTTTTGTATATTTTTTAAATTTTTACATGGAATTTTAGATTGATAGGGTCCTACTACAATATGAATTTGCATGTGTATAACACTTACTAATATTGTTAGATAATTTTGTTGTATGTTTTGAGCTTTGTTAATAATGGCACCCTTCACTGTTTACCACGAACTGAAATGCGCCCCTGCTTAGTGAAAGGTTGAACAGGCCTGGTATACTGTTATACTACGATTCCGAACTTTGTAAGAAAGATGCTTTTCAGCGCAAAAAAGAAGCTCGCATATGTTTTTCAGAATCACTAAAAAATGTAATTCTAAAGTAGTAATTAACTTTCTAGACTTATAACTTCTAGTAGAAGTCATGAAAAAAATGTAAATTTGCTGAATTAGGTACCTGCAAGGTAATTAAACTTTAATTTAATAGATAAGTTAATTTCAATATTAGTTACGTTTTCTTCACCATACAACCATGTTTTTGGAAAAAGTAAATTTACTGAATTATGTATGAACACGTTAATGAAAAACAAAATACATTGGCGGACAAAAAGTTGCTTCACCTAGAAAAATACGCATTTTGACATTTCTACGCACTGTTTTGCTTGGCTAAAATTAATTTAGTTGCTTCAACATATGGTATCATGGCACTTCATTATCGAATCATACAACTATTACAAAATAATACATTAACTAGTTTTGATAAATGGAACGCCAAAATGATAGAATGACCAATTATCGTTATTTTTTATGCTGTGAAAAGAAAACTGTATACTTTCAATTGACATCCTGGATAAAAAAAACTATGACAATTTCTTTAATTAAAGAAGGGTTTTCACCAAAATAAGGGAATGCTATTTGTCTGCAATTGCTTGAGTGACTAAACTGAAACTTAAAACTGGTGTTGTCGAGTGAATAGATTGATCAGACCAAAAGAGGGTAATTACAGTCAATCAGGGTAACTTTGCGCTAAATCAGAGTAACTTTGCTCCACCTTTACGAAATTTTGATCCATTCTGCCATGGTGGAATCTTGATGAAACGAATTATTTCCAAAGAGCTGCCACAGTGCTGGTATCTATATTTCGAAACCAAAACTTTGCCGTTAACTCAAGTCATGTAGCAGATTTTATAATTTTCCTCTCTTGTCCCAAAATTACCCTGATCAGTCAGTTACCCTGATTGACCTTACAACTTCTGAAAATCGATATCTGAACCAATGTCTTCGTAATCTTCATGTAAGTGCTCATAATTTCAAATTTAAATTTTAACACTAGAAAGGCCGGGAATTTGAGTCAAATTTCATAAAATACGTCACACTAGAATTTTGTTTTAAAACAGTTTAACTTTTTTTATTTAACGATTTTTCTTCCCCGTCTTTCTATTTGTGTGTGTCTTTTAAGCTTATTTTATAATGAACGTTCTAGTTTGAACCGAAATATATTCATATAGTAACGGTCAAACTGACCGCACTTGACGGTTCTAGTGTTAAAATGCCCGTGATATTAATATATGTGATGGTACTGTTAAAAGACGGCTTACGAAATGTGGATTTCATAATAAAAACATGCAGAAGATGCTTGCTAGGCTGCAAAAACATTTTTTATGGACAAGAGCTCAGTAAGACTCAGTTATTATTCCTGACGATCCTAAACTCTACCTTTAGACGAAAAAGTGTAGCATATCTTCAAGACTGTGGAATTCTATTCTGTAAATATTGCTGTATTTCACCTTTTGTGAAATTCTTAATGAGCTAAATGGTCCGAAAAGGCATGTCCAACAAAGGACTGCCATTATTACTGGCCATCAGATTTCACCGACATCCTGTAAGAGTGTTTAAAATCAATTATTTCAAATAATTTTAAAGTTACAGAAAAATGTATTTTTGACCTGACTTAATATCCTGTTATACTAGGAAATTTTTAAATAGAATCTAACTGATAAATGATTAATAAAATTAATAAATGATTTTACTGTACCAGTTGCAAGTTTTTTCTACTGAACAAAATATGTATTAATAAAGTAATTTCCCAACTATTTCCCCACTTTATGTGCAGGCCTATCTGGAAAGTCTGCTATTAAAGTTATGCATTGGCTTGAGAATAGTCACAATCTTAATGACATTCGAAATATTTGGCTTGTAAAATGCGCTAAAATTTCTAAAAAGTTAAAGGCTATCAAGAGTAAACTAAATTAAAACAATATCAGGGTTTGGTACATTCAGAAGTGGATTTTTTCCATGCCAGACAAATGCAAGGCCGCCATCGCTAATTGCGGAGAATCTACATAGTATTAAAATATTCCTTTTGCTTATATAGACACACCAACTGGCATATAATGTGACTGCACTTATGCAAAATTTATTATTATGTAGTGCATTTGCAGTTAACCCTTTTATCGGGCAAAGCAATTCTTAAGATAAAATGTTGAAAAGCTTCATTGCCACGATAATATATAAACAAATTTGTTTTTAAAAAAAAGTGTCATTTCCGTCAAGTTTGTAAGCTCAAATCATCACACAAAAAATTCCGGTGCGAATCAATCTTTTTTTTCAACTAAAATTAAGTGGTAAGTATATTGCAATTGCCCGATAAAGGGTTAATTTATTCCATGTTTTGATAGAATTGTACATTTTTCTCTTTCAGAACTGATTCCGTATAATTAGGTGTTTCAATAAACTAATTTTTACGATAAATTATTATTAAAGTTTCATTTTAATGTGATAACGTTATCTTTATATTAACCCTTTCCAGCACACTGTGCCCGGTCTGGGATACCTAATTTTAATTCCAAACTTGCAAACGGCACCATTAATGTTTTAGTAAAATTTTGCTTGTACAATAAAAGCTTAAATTAAGGAATTTAAAATATTTAAAAAATTAGTTTGTGAATTCCGGTGTCAGTCGATAATTTCTCATTTTAGTACAGATTTTGACCGTGCCGGAAAGGGTTAAACGTAATCATAAAACACATTATTTACATATAATGCATTTTTTACAGGTGATGCAGTTTCTCATCCTCCAGTATATACATTCACATACATTCTGGTGTTACTGGATTATTGGAAGTGTCATGACCATTATCTTCCATTTTGTACGCACATTTGTTTCCAATATTTCAAACAGCGATCTTCTACATGTTTGATCATAAAATTTCTGGAATTAAATATCACGAAGATTACTATTCGGAAGCAGTAGTAACAAAAAAAATGTAAAACTGGGAAGTATCTGTTATAAATTTCCTCACAACAGAGTAGTTTCATGTTTCATGCCTTGTACAGGTTACTTGCACGCTTTCAATTATCATTCTGTAAAATGTATTTTAATTTAACTCAGGTCAAACAAGTTTTGAAACAGAAAATTTATTTAGTATACTTTCTTTATTTACTTGTTACATGGAGCTTATTTGAACTTAATTTAAAAAAAATTGGACACAGACGAGTTTGAACTGGATCCATTAGTACACATTTTACAGAAGAATACTAGAAAATTCGAAAGTTATGATATATCCTTCTTATAGAAGAAGTACATTTCCCGTAATTTCCCGCGTATACGCCGCGGCTTAGTAAAGTCTTTTTCAAACCAGAAAATATATTCAGAAAAAGAAGTCAAGTGCGTGCTAAGCACAAGCAAGTCCAATTTATAAAAAATTAATTCTGGTGGGAAATCGAGTTATCCGACGTGCGGCGTTTACGTATGATATTAAGGTACTATGTTAGACGCCCACCTGTTAACCCATTTTCATCATTAATGCATATTATGCGCGCATTTCATAAATTTATCCTTTATTGAAAAATTCCGAATTCATACCAGCAATTCATAATAACACTTTTTGCTTTATTTACAGATTATATACATTTCGTGATGACAAAAAAAGAATTTTTCTTGATATGTATTATGGTTTCGAAACATCTTAATAGTAAACGAGATTTCTGAAATGAAAACATATATGAGCTAATAAGCCTGATAACTGACAGAGCACTCTCTCACCAGTAAAATATTATAGACATTTTCACCTTGTTTAAGCATACCTTTTCATTTAAAATTACTGTCATGAATAAGGAATTTTTTTTATTTATTATTCCTGGTGGGAGTATGCCCCGTTTAATCAGACCCTGATGAGCTAATGATACAAACAGTTTAAAGGAAAAAAAGAATAACAGCAAAGTTTTTAAGCAAAGCCGGGCCAATAAATTTTTGTATTATAGCTTCTTTTGCAAAACTGCAAATGTACGTCCTTATTTCAAAATAATTAAATAATTCTTGAACTATTTTTTTTTTATCTCTTGATGTCTAGTATTGGAAATTTTCATTTATCGTCGCTGATATATCATCGAGCAGAATCTTAAAAGATCTAATGCAAATATCTTAATCTTAATATATATGTATATAACTGCATAAGTCTATTTTGAAAAATCTAGAAAAGCCCATAACATTGTCTCGAAACTTAAAATTTATCGATATATTCAGAAAAAAGTAAGTTTTTCTGAAAGCAGGAAATTTCTATTCAACAAATGTTTTATTTCAAAAAAAAAAAATCTTCTTCCTATTCCTGTATTGTTTTCAGATATTTGCTATAGAGTTTTGAAATTACCCATAGTTTTTTAGTTACGTTGTAAGACGGAATAAGAGTTCAAAGAGATGTAGGATTGGCAAATAATTATTTTAGAAGCGACCTGAAAGTTTATTATTTATATGTATTGTTAACTATTAATTCATTGTGAAATCCCAATATTAATAGAATTGAGCCATCCACTATGCAAATTCTTTAGTAAATTGATTGCCTATATTCGCTTTCATGATTATACACAGGTGAATATAAATGAACGAGCGATGGACAATGTAAGTTACATTTCAGTATACTCCGCGTAAAACGATTTTCTGCTTAATGAAATTTAATGTATAGTATAATAAAGTATTTTCAATAAATAAATCTAAAAACCATTATTTATTTTTAAAAATTATGCATGTAGAGATAAAGTTTCTAAAGCTGCTTTCAGTTAAGCGTTTTCCTGATTTACCCGTACGTCAAAATGGCAACGCGCTTTTGTCTATCATGATTTGCCCGTACCAAGTGCGGGCGTCTATATGCCAATCATTATTTATTATTCTCACCAGTAAACTTTTTTTTTTTAATTTTGCATTATTTAATCCAAGCATTTTTCTGATTCAATTAAGCAAAAAATTCTGTTTTCGAAAACCGGTGATAAAAGATTAAAAATTCTGTAATAGACAATAAAAAAATAGAAATTATTTGAAAGTTTTTTTTTTCAGAAATATTAATCAGTTAAGTGGTTAATATCTTTTGGCTCAATAAACACGAGTGTACAAATGACCTGTGAAAAAAGTGTTAACCCTTTGAGCTCTGATGGTTGAATTTTCCTCCACTGAATTTTAATTCCGAAATGTAACTATGGCAACGAAATATTCGACCTAATTTAATTTTAAAAGGTTTAATGCACTTTTTTGTGTATATCAGAAACCGAATTTTTCTATGCAAAACATTGAAAAAAACGTGACTTTTGAAATTTTGAAGAAATTTACCCACCAGTGCGCAAAGTGATGACACATTTTCGTCTCAATTAATATCAGTTTTAACCCTTTGAGCTCTGGGGTGTAAATTTCGTCAAAATTCTAAATGTCACACTGACACCAGTATTTTGCAAAGAAAAAAACCGGTTATATATATATATATATACAGGGTGATTCCAAATTTTTTTACAATAAAAGAGGGGTGATAGTACACAACAAGGCAAACAATATTAAATGGGAGACCAAGGGTCCAAAACGTTTTCTTATGGAGATAGCCGCCATTAAAGTTTAGGGACCAAAATTTCAAATAAACATAAAAAACGGAAAAATCAGTCGATTGATTTGCGGTTTTCACTAAAATTATTCTTTATGTCGGCATTTTCTTGAAATTAAATTATAAAGATAAATTTCAAAAAATGCCGATAGAGGGCGCTTTAGACTTTGGAGTAATGAACAACTATTTTTTGCCGGTATGTTTTGCATCTCATTAAATGTTTTCGTAAGTTTACACTCAAACTTAAATTTTGAGTTCAAAATCTGTAGTTGGGAGTGGTTAAGTAACACAAACTGACCTGTGTTCAGAGGGTTCAAATTTCAAATGATTAAAAAAAGCGGAAAAATTGGTCGATTGATTTGCGGTTTTCACTAAAACTATTCTTTATTTAGGTATTTTCGTGAAAATAAATTATAAAGATAAATTTCAAAAAATGCCGATAGAGGGCGCTTTAGACTTTGGAGTAACGAACAACTATTTTTTGCCGAATTGTTTGCATCTCTTTAAATGATTTCGGAAGCTTAGACTTAAACTTAAATTTTGAGCTGAAAATCTGAATAGTAGGGAGTGGTTAAGTAGCACAAACTGAACTGTGTTCAAGTGGGAGGGGGAGGTTCAAATTTAAAGTAATTATAGAAAATGGAAAAATTGGTCGATTCGTTTGCGGTTTAAAATAAAACTGTTCTTTAAGTCAGTATCTTCTTGAAAATAATTTTTAGAGATAAATCTCAAAAAATTTCATCAGAGGGCGCCTCAAACTTCAGAGTAACCAGCAATTCATTTTAACCATTATTTTTTGGTTCTAATTAAATGCTTGCAAAAGCACTTTAAATGTTCTCGGAAGCTTAGATTTAAACTTAAATTTTGAGCTCAAATCCTAAATCGTTATGAGGAGTTAAGAAGCGCAAACTGAAGTGTGTTCAGGAGTTGAAATTTAACCCTTTTTCCTCCTCGAGTACAATTCAATTTTTTGCTACTTAAACACTCCCAACGATTCAGAATTTCAGCCCAAAATTTAACCCTTTCAGGGGCAAGCTATTTCTGTTCCAAAAATGTTCAAATAATTGATTCACACCACAATTTAAGAACAGATTTATTTGAAAATAATTAAGAGCTGTTTTTCGCGCATATTATAAAATCGAAATTGTATTAAAATTTTAGTGGTGCCAGTTCGCAATTGGAATAGTAATATTATGTGTTTGCAGACTGCAAACACCGCCCTTGAAAGGGTTAAGCCTATGCATTTGAAAGTATTTAATCAGATTAAAAAAATAACAGTTAAAAATAGTTGTACGCTACTCCAAAGTCTAAGGCGCCCTCTATCGGCATTTTTTGAAATTTATCTTTAAAAATTATTTTCAAGAAAACACTGATTGATCAAGAAAACTGCTGATTTAAAAATTAGTTTTAGCAAAAACCTCAAACGAATCGACCGATTTTTTCCGTTTTTTACAATTATTTGAAATTTGAACCCTCTGAACACAGCTAAGTTTGTCTACTTAACGACTCCCAGCTAGTCAGATTTTGAGCTCAAAATTTAAGTTCAAGTCTAAGCTTACGAAAGCATTTAATAAGATGCAAAAAAAACAACGCCAAAAAAGAGTGTTTCGTTACTCCAATGTCTAAAGCGCCCTCTATCGGCATTTTTTGAAATTTATTTTCACGAAAATACTTAAATAAAGAATACTTTTAGTGAAAATCGCAAATCAATCGACCAATTTTTCCGTTTTTTATAATCAATTGAAATTTGAACCCTCTGAACACAGCTCAGTTTGTGTTACTTAACCACTCCCAACTACAGATTTTGAGCTCAAAATTTAAGTTTGAGTCTAAGCTTACGAAAACATTTAATGAGATGCAAAAAATTCCGGCAAAAAATAGTTGTTCGTTACTCCAAAGTCTAAAGCGCCTTCTATCGGCATTTTTTGAAATTTATCTTTATAATTTAATTTCAAGAAAATGCCGACATAAAGAATAATTTTAGTGAAAACCGCAAATCAATCGACCGATTTTTCCGTTTTTTATGTTTATTTGAAATTTTGGTCCCTAAACTTTAATGGCGGCTATTTCCTTAGGAAAACGTTTTGGACCCTTGGTCTCCTATTTAATATTGTTTGTCTTGATGTGTACTATCACCCCTCTTTTATTGTAAAAAAAATTTGGAATCACCCTGTATATATATATATATATACTAGAAAAAATGCATTAAATATTTTTCAAATAAATCTGGTCAAATTTTCTGGTGCCGTTGTGACATTTCGGAATTAAAATTATGTGGTAGAAAATTCTACCACCAGAGCTCAAAGGGTTAAAGGTCTATAATAGTCATTTAAAAAAAATATCTTTTGAAATAAGTAATTTTCTTTAAACGGTGCACCATAATTACAAATTACTTCATATATTTCTATTGGTATTATTACATTAATTATTTTCCTATTCACTGTTGTAATGCTCCTTTCAGTGGCATCAATCACATAATATAAATTTAAAAGCACCTAATGTTTTCTAAAAACAAATGATTTGTAGTTTAATATGGTAATAGCATCGTCACTTCTAAATGTCATTTTCAAGGGTTCATTGAGAGTGTGTCATATTAAAAAACTATGTTCTTGAAGTTTTCTCGCAAATTGCTTCGTAAATTTATCACCCAACCCAAAAAGCGATTGTTACAAAATATTAAACGTTATTAAATTTTGATTATATTATTCTTAAGTTTAAATTACATCTTCATTCTTATTATAAACGGCGTAAGCTAATCGATAATCTCTGAAAATAATTTACTTGCATCAATAATTCAAAAAGAATCACAATATTATGAAATGATTTGCATTTTTTTTTCGTTTTAAAAACTAATATTTATTCTGTTTTATTTAACAATTCAGCCTCTTTTGCATTTTTTATAAAAATCACTATGAAATTACAAAATATCTATGAATCTACTATGAAATTACAAAATATTATACTTTTTGTGATAACATGAATTATTAATTATAAATTTGAAACGTAATTAGATTAATTTAATAAACATCAGCTGAAAGGAAAAAAAAATATAAGTTGTCACACAGTAAGCATTTTTTCAATCAGATAACTGTGTATGCATTATTTTGAATGTATTTTTTAATATACTGTATTTCTGCGGGATCGTATTTACCATACCGTATACTGCAACAAAATATTATTCATTTTCAAAACACCACATATTCAAAAGTATGACACGTACAAATACAGTGGCGTAACCACAGTGGAAGCCTAAAACCAGTAATATTGTAATGTTTTCTTCTCTTTCGTTCACCCTCTAAGTGTTTGGAACGTAATATTCTGTTCACTAAGCTCCAGGTTTCACTGAAATATAAGCAATATTTAAGGTAATGCAATTCGATAGATTTAAGGAATTTTCAAAGCAATTTAGAATGATTAATACTGTTAAGGATTACGTTAATATTTGTAATTAAGTTTTTTTTTTTCTATAATGTTGAAAGAATCATATTAATCATATTTTCTGAGCATTTAAAAGAGATGTAGGGAAAACAACATTACAATTTTACCCATTTGCAAGACGCTCAGACGCTCATAGCAGGCAATTTTCTGGTTAGATAAGGTGGGCAGAACTTAAAAAAATCACCAGTATTCAGAGCACTTAGGCAGCCAACCTGTTTACGCCACTGAAATAAATATGAATGATATTAATAATAACCACAAACCACCAATATTTATATTATGTGCATTAACCAGCAGCACGAGTTCATTATATTTCAAAATTTAGGAAAAGCACGAAAAGAATCTCCGCGTGATACAATCATGGAACTATTAAGAAAGAGGAACTGACATATCCTGAAAATAGTGAAGCTTCAACTGTAACCGCTTTTACACGGATTCATTACTAATGAGGCGAATTTCCACCGATTAAATTATGCGGAAAAATTCTCTTAATTTAAATGACTCATTAATCAAAATCTTAAATAAAAAATGATGGCAGGAATTGATATCCGCTTTTACTGGTAAGAGTTTATTTCTGCAGTATTAGTTCCGCCACATTGTGACAACCAAGTCAACCCAATGTTATTGTCAGCAAAAAGATTTTACCTTCTCGTCAAACTGACACCAGTAAAATAAATAGAATTTTTTATCACATTTTTTAAAGAAATTTCCAATCAACAAGATACGAGGAAAGTTTCTTGTTAAGTTTACTGGTAGAAGATTTCGCAGGCCATAATCAGAAATTGTTATTTCGATTAAAATGAAACAGCTGCCATCTTGTGACAACCAACTCAGTTACTTCACTCGCAACTGATAGACAATAGACTATATGTCTCCTCTTTTTTATTCATAACTCTATTGATACAATATGCGAAATGTCATAGTCTAACTGGATGGGGCACCCCCCTCATTGGAACGTTTAACACTAAAGCAGCCGGGTATTTTACTAAAGTTTTATAAAAAAGTGTTTCGCCCCAGAATTTTAATTTTAATCTATTTAACTTATTTAATTAGTATATTTTTGTGCTACATACATTTAACATATTTTATGAAGAAAATTCTGGTTCGGATCGATTGTTATCATTCTGGCAGGGGTCATTTTGATCCCTAATGGCGGCTCTGGTGTTACGTTCGTCGATACCTGAACGATGAACCTCCACATCACTGGATTGCGCGTGTTAGTGAAGAACCTCGCTTTGTTCTGTTGCCCACCGGGTCACCTGATTTAACACTGGATGACTTCTTCCTATAGGGACACATTAGGATGGGTTTATATTTTTTTGCCATCATTCAACACTCTTTATGGAAAAGTATCTTTTCTAACCTTTTGTGCTTTATTACCAAAAATGCTCACCAATGGGTCAGATGATAACAAGATTTTATCAACCTGAAGGAAATTTTTCTTTTTGCTATATGTCTTTCAGTTTCATTTTAAAACCATTAAACATGAAAAACACCACGTAACCACAAAAAAGCGTCGCCTACCACAGCAAAGTAATCGAGAGCAGAATGATACGCCATAAGGCTCCAGTTAGGTGTATAGACAATCAAAAGTCTTTTTTGTGTACGCATACTATCAAAAACATTAGATGAGCTCAGGAAATGAATCAGTGCTGCAATAATGACTATAGATAGCATGATGCTACAAAATGCATAGAACGAGTTCATCTACCACCTGCACGTATGTCGTGTAACGTAAGAGACGCGCTTAGAATATTAGTAGAATGTGCAGATAAATTGGTGAGTTTGGGGTTATTTTTATGTATTGGGTCGTTCGGCAAGTTGTTTCCGTCTGGGAAAATCAATTCGTACCGGAAAAATTTGTCCATTTATATCTAAGTATTAGATATCGGAAACAATGTCCAATAATTAAGTAATAGAATTTCCCGGTACGAATTGATTTTCCCAAACTGAAAGGACTTTCCGAACAACCCAATATTAAACAATCCTTTTGTAATACTTTTGAATATACAGCCCTTTGAATGTGAATGAAGCTTTTATAATATCCCTGTATTTTGTTTTGCAAATCAGAACAGGGCATAAAAAAGGGCTTTCTAAAGCATATAGCTGTTCTTTTTTTAATCCCGCTTACAAAGCTAAACTGTTCAACTGAGGAAGTATTAGCTTTATTTTATTTCAGTTTCAGCTTTTAATCTTTTATAATATTAATAACATAAGATTGCATGGAATTTTCAAACTCTTTTTCAAAGCAATAAGTAAGTGGCTTTCTCGGAAAGAAATGCGTCATTTTTTCAATTTATAGATGCGTTTGTAATTATATAAATATATAGCACCTATAGTCGTCGTTCAGTCCATCCATCTGTTTGCCTGTCCATAAGCATATAACCGAGAAAAATCTACCCAATCAAATGCTTTGAAATTTAAAATATATAATTTATGCAGGATTTTGTCGAGTCATTTCAAATTTTATGAAAATCAGATGTATGGTTCAATTACAAGGACAGCCAAATGTATTCCATTACATAATGGCCAATGGGAAAAAATTGTTTCAAGTGTATTTTAATGGTGCTACAACATTTCAAACAGACTGAAATTAATATGCATCTATGAAGTTCACTAAAATATACATTCTGTACAATATGTGGTGTAAGAAATATTTTTTATGCATTTAATGGGCCACACACAAAAATTCCGCTACATAATGGTATAAGGTGAAACATTGTTTTTGGTGTATTTTAATCACGTTAAATTATTTAACATGTAATGAAATAGATATAAATTACTAAAAGTTACTTCCTGTATAATAGAAAGTGTATAGTATTTAGAAGGATGCACAAAAGATTTCGGATATCACACTGCATTCGAAGTACTGTACATTAAAGATGCCTGCTGAAAGTGCCTTTTTAGTTGTGATATGCGTTTTTATTTCAATTAAACTTCTGCATATTACATTATCAGAGCTGCCAACTTCTACGCCTTCTTAAATTTTATAAACTTGTTTGGAACCACAAAATATTTTTAGTAAAATGTATGCCAAATGCATTCAATGTTATGTATTGCAGTACATATTGCCAATTATTAAATAAATTTTCTGTTTCTAATATGTGTATTTAACTGTAAATAGGCGTAGAAGTTGGCAGCCATGCATTATGTATGTAAATGTTGTTGTTCATATACAGAGTAACACGAATAATCTGTAAGTGCTACAGAATATGAACGAAAATTGTTTAAATGAGGTTTTTAAATAAGTTATGCATTTTTTCGCTGAACTACATTTAGTGAGTCAAGATATGTTTGGAGGAAAAAAAAATGACAAGTGCCTTGCAAAGATTTAGATACAGGGCAATGAATGGAAGATGATTTCTGGAAATACACATTTCATTAGATTAAAGTATTTTTTTAGACTTTTAATTAAATTTTAGCTAAATAGTGCCGTACATATATATAAGGGTAGTAGGCAAAATACGGGGCTGTATAAAAGTATTCAAGTATGCTACCGTCTAATTGTATACATTTTCCAAAGTCAAATTTTAACGTATTATGCGTTTTAACGCTTTACAACATATTTGAATGTATTTAAGGATTCGATTTGTCTGTCCGAACACTAATTTGCGTTAATGTAGTTGGATTGCTCTGTAATTGATACCGGGTGTCCCAAAAATGACTGATGGATTTTAAAATTCAATAACTTGCAAACGGTGACAGCTATTTAAAAAAAATTACAGGAGAGTTATGCATAATGTTAGGAGTTTTTTTACCGTAATTTCTTATTTTAGTTCTCAACTCAAACAATAGGTGGCGCTGACGGCGATTGAAGGCCAGATCGACGCTTCACTCAGCACTGATCACCTGGCCTTCAACCGCCGTCAGCGCTACCTATTGTTTGAGATACGAACTAAAATAAAAAATTACGGTAAAAAAACTCCTGACATGATACATAACTCTCCTGCAAAAATTTTTTAAATAGCTGTCACCGTTTGCAAATTATTGAATTTTAAAATCCATCAGTCATTTTTGGTATATGTTATTGAGAATTACTATGCCAATACGGTATAGCCATTTAGGGTAACTTTGAACCATGGGGTAGAATTTTGCATCACGTCCTAATTTTCAATATTTTTGACTCCAAAAGACTAAATAAACTACAGAACTGTGCTCTGTTGGCAAGGTTCTAAACTGGCATTTCTACTCTTTATTTTAGAAAATAAATTACCAACATTATGTGCAATTAGTTGCATCACCAGGGTTCCTCAGGAGATTCCTGCAATTTCAGGTGGTTTTGCACCAGAAAATTCGTAAAGTACTGATTGCTAAAACTCGAATCTTTTCCATTAAATAAGGGCAGATATTTCTTTACAAATATTCCGATAAAAGATACTCGAAGCGTACGAACCCTGACCACCCATCTATTTTTGGGATGTACTGTTTTCAAGTTAATTTTGAATGCTGTTTTCAAGTTGTTGTAATCCATTTAAATTTTCATAGTAAGTAACAATCTACTCATTTATTAGGCATATTATTATCTAAATGCTGTAAATGTGTTAATAATTTGTGATTATTTATTTATTAATACCGTATTTACTCGTGTATAGCGCGCACTTTTTTCCAAAAAATTAGGGCAAAACTCCTAGGTGCGCCTTATACACGGAATAATTTTTTACTGTTAGATGCAGTCGAACGATATACATATAAAACAAGAAATTATTCAAAGAAGATATTAAAACTCGAGAAATGTTACTTAATTGAAGTATTACTGCAATTTTTTTTTCATTCCTTGCAGTTTTTTATACAACAGAGCTAATGACATTATCTAAACGCTAATTTGCAATTCCCTTTACCGTCAGTCATTCCTATTTCCCGTCATTCTCTTACAACCCGAAGTCTAAAAATGCATTTTCGTCTTGTTTTCTGGTCTGGTGTAATGTTTGTTTCGACTTTCTTTACCAAGGTTTGCACACTCCTTGGAATTTCCAAGGACACTGGCACCTCTATTAAAAAAAAGGAAATTTATATTTAATTTTTAAACCACAACATTCGTAATCCCCACCTTCATTCACAGATTTTGCGACATTTTTCTGCAGTAAAACACTTTGGAAATATTCTTAAAATTTAGTGGTAGAACTGTGCGAATCCTGTTTACTGAAATTTATTTGGTCATTATTCATTAGCGTGTCAAATTTATGGTACGCGTTATATACGAGATTTTAAAAAATCGCCATTTTTACTTGTAAAGTAGGGGTGCACCTTATACACGCGTGCGCCCTATACATGAGTAAATACGGTAGTTAATAAAATGTAAAATAAGATGGCATTGCCGTTTTACTCCATTTTCAGGGTAACTTTGAGCTTGCTCAAAGTTATACTGATGTTTATAATTTATTGATTATAGGTGCTACTATCAAAAGTTCCCCATATTTGCACGTATATCTATGTATATTATAAAGGCCAAATGTATCTGTGCGTAACGCATACGTCATTTTGCGAATGGCAACACTTTCAAATTTTAAATGAAATTTCGGTATTGCAATTTTTGCTATTACAAATTTTTAAACTTCTAAATATCGTACATTTTCAATTCTTACACCATCGTGTAGGGGAAAAAATGTACTTTTAAGTGAAATTTGTTTGAAATATGTATCTTAATTTGTTTTTGAAATATTATTTTTTTTGTAGTTTTTAATAAAACTTTCTAATTGTGGCAAAAGGAGTACTTCATTTCTATTAAAAGAAAAGGAAAAATGAGAAAAAAATTAATTACTATATCTTTATTTTGCCGTTTTCTCATTAAAAGGGAAAAAATGAAATTTAAATATTTTCTGTTTTAAAACTGGTGAATTTTGATTTTATTTACAAAATCTGATTTACGCGTAAAAGAATATAAACAGTTTAATATCTGTTTCATCTAATAGTATCGAGACTTCAAGTTTTGAATCAAAATGATCAAATTAAAATGCCAATTTTTTCTGAAAAGGTGAATAAAGATACGAAATGTGCATTTGCAAATTTTGATATGATGAAAATGATGCCGGGTTTAGATTTCATGGGAAAAATTCTATTATTGATTTAAAGTTTAATAAATTATCTTTTTCATTTTCGAATACTAGCATAAGAACCTAAATTGATAACTTTATCATAATAACAGATATTAATTATTTTTTGCTGCTTACATGTACGATTAAAGTTTAATTTTGACAATTTCTACAGCTCAGTTTTATAAAAATAGTATTTTGTTGATTTGGCGTTAAATATCGTTTGTTTAAGAGTTAGACTTAGCAATTGAAAATGCATTTTTTCTATAACTAATTTTGCAAGTTTATTATAAATCAATGAAACAATTCCTTTTTAAACATTTTCTTTCGTCGAAATTCAACGTGTTCTACCTTATTCATTTAATGGTATTGTAGGGCAGTTTAGTAATTTTGAGACTTTCCAGTGGCGTAGCTAGGATGGGTGACACCCAGGCCTGATGTAAATTGTGCCACCCCCCGCCGATCCGTCATATTTTTTCATTCACAATTTTACGTTATTATAACAAATGGACATACCATTTCTTATTTATCTTTTGTTCTCCTACATAAAAAAAAAAAAAAAAAAAAAAAAAAAAAAAAAAAAAAAAAACCAGCAGCGACTTATTTCTCAATTTACAGTCTGTATAAGTCAATGTTCTGCCTATATGTGAAAGGAAAATCTTTCTTTTAAAGTTTCTTTTGCTACCCACTCATTGGATAGGTTGGTTTTTGTTCCCTGGTGCATATCTTATATAGACACACAATTCCATATAAAATTTCACATTCTCAAAGCAAAAAAAAAAAAAAAAAAAAAAAAAAAAAAAAAAATTACTCTATTGCGTAGAACACTAGAAACTTCATTTTATTTCAGAATTCTTTTCCAAAATCTTAGATTATATATTATATAGATTTGCATAAAGAGATTGGGTGACACCTGGGGCGGACCGCTCCCCCCCCCCCCCGCTAGCTACGCCACTGAGACTTTCCCAAAAATTCCATTAAATGTCGGCTAATTCTTGAGATGCCAAAGAATTCGCGACTTAGGACAATTCCACACGAGGAAAACAATTTTCTATTGTCTCTGACTTCACTAAATGCCATGTTGAGCATAACGTGTAATGCATCGAAAAGATTTTTTTTTCTCTTTCGTGTTAAAATAATAAAAATGTGTTAAATTGCATAGTATAACAGCATGGCCGGAGTATGACACTCCGGGCTGCTATATAATTTCTAGTACTAATAAAATCCGTGCGCCTCTGTCTGTCTGCTTGAAGCCGATTACAGTTCGCAACGCGGGCGAGTTGGAAGTCGCGAGAGGTGTCTTTCGATTCGAAAAATTCCGGGGAAGTCATTTCGGGCATTTTCGAGACCGTGGGACCAAAATTAAAAAAGTTATGAATTAAAAACCGGCCGGGAATCGGAACGGAAAACGTCTTATTTCCCAAACAGGTCTCAAACGGAGCTCTGAGGCAGAACACTGCGCTACCTTGCGGTGAAGAACAGGAACTTTTCCCCTTTGGCTAAAAGAAGAAGCAGCCGAAAACCTATTTTTCTCCCGTCAATTTGTCAAAGAATGTATAAGAGAAAAAGAAGTAATTGGTAAAAAATATTAAACACTGTTTAATTAATATAATAAGTACAACTATTTAAGCACAGCAAGATATGTTCACTAAGAGGTAATAGTGTTGCTAATTAATATTTTGAGGATCTCAGATGTAACTGGCTATTCATATATTTATTCTGTATGTGAGTATTAATCGTTGTAGCTCATTTTCATACTTTTTCTTTTTGGTAGCATACACGAATATTGTGTAACCTAAGATTTACGCGATTAATACTAATTTCTGTTAGTACAAACGGAAAACGAGCTGCCAAAATTATTTGTTAGTTATGTTCTTTGTGATATTAATGAAATTACTTATTTTTTTTTAATAGCAGTCTTTTGCAGTTTTTAATAAACAAACTTTTTTGCGCGTTTTTTCTTAAACCATCATGCAGACAGTTTTTAAAGTAGAAAAAAACTGATTACATATTCAGAATCTGCGTAAAAGTCTGCTTCTGATGATCCAAAAAATACGAGAAAATGTATTATGGACACGCAGCGCCAACCGTGCAAAACCAAATATTTTTAACGGGACAATGGCGACCATGGCGCATAGCGCCGCACAGTGGGGCAAAATACCGAAAAGCTGGCCAAAATATGAAAATGTTATTCAAATTGTACGAAAATTCGTATGCAGGTGTTTTTGAGGATGCTAAGTAAGAATACAAAATTAAAATTAAAAAAATGGCGGATTCAATATGGCGGAACAAAAATTAAAGTATCTCGAAAGTTATTCAATTTATATGCAATTTCGTAAACTTTTCAGGGTGCTAATTAGGATTTAAAAGTTAAACTTTAAGAATAAATAAATAAATAAAATTATAGATTAAAAGTAAAAACAATTAGATTTAAATAAAATTTAAAATTTCGAGGGTAAACTTAAAAAGGAATTTTCAAAAAACCAAGGCATTTTTAATCGAAGTTTAGGTACGTTAATTGAAAGTAAAATATTTGACTATTTAATATTTATATTATTAAAATAAAAACGAAAATATATTCCAGAAATTCACCTTTAGAATCAACTGTTGTATAATAAAAAGATTCTTCAGAGGTCAAGGTGTCGAAATAGTTAGCAGAACTTGTTGGCGGTATTGGAAGATCCTGTGACTCTTAGGATCAATGATTTTAATTTCTTCTACGATAATTTACCTAAACTGGAAATGAAAGAATCTGATGACATTAAAAGGCGTAAAAATATCTTCCATTTTTTTTATACTGCATTTTGCGATAAATCTTCTCTATGCCTTTTGATCAGTTTGTTGCATGATTCTTGAGTATCTTATGGCATTTGAAAAATTGGCAGTAATGAAGATAATGTTATTTCTTTGTCATTAATAAGTAGTCTGTTTACTAAAGTAAGCATATAGAACCAGGGATGCGGCTCAAATCTACGAGCTATTTGCTATTTGTAAGGAAAAATCTTCGAAATTTATTAAATAAATGACATGACTACAAGAAATTACTTATGACATAGAATCGTTTAATCAAATCTTCGTATACGCTCGTTATAGAAGCACAAATAGTTGCGTTTTCAAAGAATTGTGAATTGTATTGCCATCATTTGTGCTTCCAAATCTGGGATTTAGTTTCTCGACGAGAAGTCTTTATTGTAAACGAAATATTTTTTGCTATTTTATTTTGCAATTTCAGTGTTCCTTTTTTCATGCAGAGTACGAGTTTTTCATTTTTTCTATCCAGTTTGTCTGCCAGATGTAAGCCCTCTCTAAACATCTTTGCATGTAGCTTAATATATTCTAAATTCTAAATTATCTCAATCCACTTTTAATAAAAAATATCATATCGGTAAGATGTTGTTTTGATGCTGTCTGACATAGTTAGCAACGTTGATTATTGCACTAATTCGTTATTAACGACTATTTCTTCTGTATCAATGATTGTATTAAAGGAAATAAGTTGATTCTCTTGGTGTTTAATACAATCCTATTCATTGACAGTAGTTTCCGTATTTCTTGAAAAGAAAAATAGATCTTGATTGGCCCGATAAAATCAGTGAAATGAAGATCTCTGAATTTTCAAATTGACGATTAATGAATTGTTCGCAACATTTATGTATTCTAGTAGCACGGGAGAACAGAGACCTCCTGCCATCTTCATAGCTAAAAATTTGCTTAAATGTACTCAGAATAGAAGTGCCATCACATCCTCACTTGCAAATCAAATCCAAATTACTAATATGGGCGAAAGTGATATTCATAAAGATTTTCACTCGCATTAATGAAATACGCTCAGTAGTTTGATCTAGCAAATATTGCCATTGATAAAATAGTTCTTCTAATTACAATAAAACAAACAAAATTACTAGCTATAAAGATAAGAAAATTTTATTCTACCGGATTATTAATAGAGAATTATTTTCATTTTTTTTATTACTAAGCTTACTTATCAAATTAATTGAATCTTATGACTATAGTACTTATTTACAATATAATAGGTAATAAACTATTATAAAATTGAATAATTCAAAAATTTGAAAAATACTTATCAGCTAAATTATGTGAAAAGTAGTCAATTTCAAAATATTTGAAGCGGCCGAAAAAGTGGCATTTTTACTTACGGTTACTAAAATATGCGTGAAATGCAGAAAGGCAGTTTAAGGCAGCTGGTTTTTTATGAATCATTAGACAATAGCCCAGGTTATTATTTCCATTACATTTCGTTGTGGAACACCGTGGAACATTTAAACTTTTTGATGTTTGAAAGCAAAAAAATAAAAATTTTTCTAAAATTTTTTATCCAAAAGTGATAATGAATTTATTAATTTTTATGTGCTTAATATAAATTTTGTAATACATGCAAATAAAGTACGTACTATCATAATGTGAATCCATTTTAAATCATTAAAATCGGATAATATTATAAAATGTAGCACGCGTTTAGATGAACTGTTGTTTTGCTGTTTTTGTTCACTCTAAATAATACTGCTTCAAGCATCATTTATGAAATGATGCTGCTTGTAAGGGCAAAGCAAAAATCTTTTTTTAAATACAGATTCTGACTCTCCAAACATTATTCTAGCCAGCTGTATAATCAAAATTCCCTAAATCGTAACTTCATTTTTCGACTTTTGGCCAGCTTTTTGGGTTTTTGCCCCACTGTGCGCCGGTGGGCCGGCTTCGCACGATGGGCCCGTACCGCCCACTGTGCGAAATCACATATTTTAACGGGATAATGGGCGCATAACAACCATAGCTCTTTAATTTACTTTTTTTGTGCTGAGGATTCGAACACCAAGACTTGCTTATTAAATGAATTTTTTTGTTTATTATTTATTGCTTAATATCGAGGTTCGTTTGGAAAAAGTGGCCCAGCTAGCGGGCGTAGCTCGCTAGTTTTATATAAATGCCGTAAGTGTGTAATAGATTTGACATGTAAATATTTTCACAAATATGGATAAAATGCATAAAATTCATTTAAAGGCGTTATTCGGGGCGGAGCTTCTCAAATTTGACATTTCATACATTCGGCATTTTTTATTCGTGGTCGAATAATGCTAGTACTAGTATGTATTACTGTAACTATGGCTATATTATTGTGTTAAAACATTGAAAATTGTTTTTACAGCAATTTTATGTTTAATATGAACAATAAATAATTCTTTTTTATTTTTGAATATTAATGGTTCTCTTCATGGTTCACTTTTCTTATGCATAATATTTTTGATAATACAATAAATTATACAAATCTTGTGATGTTGGGAAATCTAAATTAGAAGTTTTCATGTATCTGAAAGCATTTTGGGGGTTTCAAAGTTGTCCTAACTATAATACTTTTTTATAATGAATTATTTTTATGATATTTATCATATGGTATCATATCATACAAGTTACCTTAAATGGCTGTGAAACTTTGAACCTGAATAAAAATTCATTTTTTATTGCTTTTATCATTATTATTCCTTAATTTTTCATAGTCGTTCAATAATTTAGGATTAATTCTTCTTTTTATGCCACTAATTGCAACAATATTTTTTAAATAAGAGTGTGGCATATGAAAATAGTGAAAATGTGGATCAGAATTACCCTGAATGACTGTATTGAAAATAAAGTACCTAATGTCCATAGTCTATTTACAGATCTACTCAAAAGTATTCTATTACATTACGGTCTATGGGAAAATGTCATATTTATATAAATATGTTGCGCTTGAAATCGTCGCATGGCCTGTCCATCTGTCCGCATAAAACAGTGCACATCTACCCAAGCGAATGGTTTGAAATTTAATTTATATAATCTTTGAAGAATTTTGCTGATTCTTTTCAAATGTTATGAAAATCGAATCAGAACTTAAAAAGATAATAATAAAATCTTTCTTCATTCTACTAAATCCTATGATGTGCAAATAACTCAATGATATCCCATGAAAGGCAATTATTCTAGGTTTGGCATGTTGATTACATCCTATTTAAGATGGCATCCTATTATTCTCGTATTACTAAATAGAAGATATGCAATCTTATCACATTCATGCATTTTTACACAAGAGTTTACCAGCTATTGCATCAAAAAATGAATGTTTATGAAACTAGTTATAATACAAAACCACCTCATTTGCCACGTTTGGCATGCAATATCAAACTTGTTCAAATTAATATGTGTGAATAAAATCTGCCGCATTGTTAGATAAGAAGAAATAATTGAATGGTTTGGGGTAAGAAAGCGTTATCTCTGTTTTTGTCATTTTTGATAAGTACACTTTCTTGTTAAATGCCGCTTAAAATAAGAATTTTTTTATGTTATCGATGACAGAACATGCATATAAATATGGACTGATGTAAAAATGGAAAACATACTTTTGACGAGCCTTCAAAATTTTAATTTAAAAAAAAATTTCGAAAATTGTAAAAAAATAAAAAATCTCCTTCTTGTTAGAAGCCCTTTAAATTTTTGAAAAAAATATGGTGTCCACTAATTTTAAAACATGTAGCCACTTCTATAGTTCCCCAGTTTTAATTATTCATTATCAAAAGAAATGTTATATTGACATGTCAAGTGCCACCATAAAGAGGAGAATGTAAAATAACGCATCCAAAATTAAACGGCAAAGCAGACAGTAGCGGCTCGTCAGGGTGTGCTGCATCAAATTTTTCACACCACTAAAATTTAACAGATATTTTTATTTTATTTTATTAAACTAAACTGGAATCACTATACAATTTTAGCGGTGTGAAAAAATTGATGCAGCACCCCCTGACGAGCCACTACTGAAAGCAGACATTGAAAAATCCCATCAATATATGGAGCGCAGTCCCCATTTCGAGCCACTATGTTGCAAAATATAGGTAATACAAGAAAAATAAATAAAAAATTATTCTACATGATTTTATTTATACTGTATTTCTATACACGTTAGATATTTGCAAACAATACTGCTACAAGAGATGGTGAACGTTTTTGCCAGATTCTGGAGACATGCATTACACCAACGCATGGATTGGTGCGCCTTATCAAACATATGAGTTGTATCTCGTACACATTCTGCTGTCAAAACAAATTTCTTACTAAGTCATACTCCGATAAAAAAAGTGTTTCCTAAGTTCTTTTTAAAAACGTCATACGAAAATATCTACCGGAAAGAAGTTTTGAGATCGCGGTGGAGCTCTAGCTGTTCCGGATGGCATTTGCAAGACGATGATCCTATGTGATTTTTATATATATTTTTTACGTCTACTTTGTTCTTTCGTTTTCAAGCCGTAATTTTGAATCACCTTGTATACAAAATCAAGTTTTCTAATGTGTCACTGTTAGAAGTAGTCGACAAAATAATTCCGTTTGTAAAATGTTGAAATGATTGACTCACACCTGAAAATAAAAGTAATGTGCGTACCGTACAGGCCGGCTAATCACATGTCACTTAACGTGTTAACACGTTCGCTGACGCTTACATGAAGATGTGATGACAGTTATGCCGCTCTGTAGAAGTGGGTTTTTCCCTGAAGCCGATTTATTTTTATAACAAAGAATCAGTGAAGGATTTTTCCGCGCCAGTGCGCAACTGGTTATTGGACATCACCCCGCAGCAAGCGCTGACGCGTGAGGAGTGTCCCCTTAATGTTGGCGCCATATCACGCGCTATCGCGTGAGCAGCAGCGAACGTGTTAAATGAAAAGCACAATACAGATTTCATTCTTAATTTACAAAAATATTAACGCGAGAAATTTCATAAAAAAAATAATTGATCCACTAACTAAATTTTATTTTTAATATCGCAAGTCTATGCCATAATAGTACTGTGACAGTATAAAACCTCCGTCATCCAAAAGCTACTCTAATTGTCCCCGTTGTTCTCACTCAACGTGGCAAAGGGAATCGTACCCACGGTTAAGTTGATGTGCCCCATTTTGAGATATATTTCAATTAACTCAGAAAATTGACACGCCTCCTTAAAAATAGTGACTATCGTAAGTGGATTTTTAAAGCGTTTGTAGTATCCCCTAAATTTAGACAGAAGTGTTTTCTAAAGTTAATTATTGGCTTATTTAATTTCATAAAAATAAGGCAGAGAAAACTTTTAGGAATTATTGATATTCCAATTCAAGGAACTGTACAAAGGCTGGAAAAATCCGCCTACTACAGCCGCCATATTTTTTGTCAGCGTATAGACGCGAAGAGATGAATTCGGTCATGGTGATTTCATGCTGGCGTTAAGAAGTGGTATTCACCTGATAATCATAATTTGACATCACATCGAGTGGTAGTGACATAGGGTGCGTACAGAGGGATAATTTGTGGGTACTCAATTTTCATTAACCCTTTCCGGCGCAGTGTTACCACTCCGGCAGCACCTAATTTTAATTCCAAACTTACAACTGGCACCAAAAATATTTAAGTATTTTTTTTTTTTTTTTTTTACAACGGCAGCTTTAATCAGGGAATTCTTAATTTCTAAAAAAGTCTTTTGCAAATTCCGGTGTCAGTCAACAATTTCTCATTTTACGAACAGAATTTGTCTGCGCCGAAAAGGGTTAATTGAGATGATTTTCAGAGAAAAATCTAATCGCAAATTCTCTCTAAGGGGCTTTCATTATCGTCAAGCCAATATTTTTGACTTCTTAAGTGACCGATCTAATCGACCCCAGACGTATTATTAAGCTCAGAAAAATAGGTTGCCATAATTTGGACAAAAATATAAATCTGAAATGTGAATGTATGGATCTGAATGTCGGTACTCTCATGTATCATAAGTATACATCCGCTCTAGTGTTTACTCTTCGGGCTGGAGAAAGAGATAAATTTTCCTAACTCTGGTTACTACGAGAACCATTACCTTAACAAAAAAGGAATGCTTTATTCGATATTTACTCAGAAAATGACAAATTTTAGCGCTTATACAAGTGCTAGAGGAAAATGTTTGTTTTTCAACTCCAATCAGATTCGTGAGTAATTAAAAATGAAAAAATTGTGAAATTGAAAATGAAAGATATTTTTTACAAATATAATGAATTTTATGTACATTATAAACACCACATCGCACTTTTAAAATATAGGTTGCACACCTAGACGAATACTATCAGAATTCCAAAAATAAAATTTTTAAGGAGAGATGAGAAGTAGAATTTTAATTTTCTAATTGCATTGAATTAATAAATTTAATTTTACAAAATTGTTAAAATATGCAGCTTTGAAAAAATATCTCTGATATTGTTGGCATGGGTTGATATCATTCCAGGCTTACTTACAGGGGCTAAGTTTTAAAAAAATGAACGGTTTTCATTGTAACGTAGTGTTTATGTAGTCCTATAATGCGCAGTGTACAATCCGTTCTAGAAATTCCGAAATCCAGAGAGTAGGAGTTCATGCTAAAAAATCCAAATACTAAATTTAGGTTTCTTTCCTTCTAATCGAAGACTAGGCCCCTACCTATACCGAGTTACCTCAGCTTAACGGGTTAGATACCTGGTATCGGGGCGAGTGACCTCCTAATCGCAACGTAGCGGCAATAAACGCGATAACTTCGCTTCTCACATCATCATATCTGCAGTACTTGCTTCTCATTTGAGCATTCTTTGTTTTGTCGGTTGCTTAGCGTTACATCCTGTGGTTTGTACAGCAAATGGCTACTCAAGTTGGTCTCGTAATTTAGAGCCTTGATCAGATGACGAGAACTTTACCTGGCAAGGCACCTATGCAATAACGAAATGCCTGCTGTTAAATAAAACAAAAATTTCTATTTCAAATTTCTGGTATTAATTTAGGAAAAGTGAATATAAATATCCATTAAATCAGAAACACTGATGGTAGCATAAATGCTACCGTGGACATTTGAGTCTTATGTAAGCGAAATATCAACATTAGCATATTTTATTGGTTTGGAAAGATGAAGATCTGTGAAGAGTTTCACATATAGCATTAACTTAGAATAAGAATCATCAACATTTTTGTCTGAAAGCCATTTGACAATGCAAACTGCGAAAATTAGTTTTCGCTTTATTATCATAAATTTTCTTCATTAACCACTTAACTGATCAATATATTTTTTTTCTTACTTTCAAATAATGCATTTTTCCCCCAAGTTTTTTACAGAATTTTTAATCTTTTATCACCGGTTTTTCAAAACGAAACATTTGACTAAGTCAATCAAGAAACAAAAAAAAGGGCACTCGTATTAAATAATTTAAAATTTATAATAAAAATTTACTGGTGAGAATAATAAAGCATAATTGGAATATGGATGCCCGCACATGGTAGGGCAAATCATGATTGGCAAAAGCACGTTGACTGTTTGACGTACGAGCCAAATCAGGGCAGTGGTTAATCAAAGATTTTTTTCTATATTAAAATAGCCATATCTTAGCAGTCGGTGAGCCACAGGTTAAAAAAACCTTAGTTTGAGAAAAAATGAAATTTTGATGTCGTTGCATGACGATTCTTTATAATAATCAGTCCTGTTATTGCCAAAACTACAAATTATGGAAAGAAACTACCATTCAAATAAAATTATTTTAACCAGAAATTTTATTTAAAGCGTGAAACCAAATAAATTTCAAATGTCTGCTACATGGGGTCAAGGTACATTTAGTTAAATGCATTTTCGTATTCAAAGTATGTTTTTTTCCTGCTAAAAAACCCCGGAAGGTTTTCAAGCATGCAGCTCAATGAAAAAAATCCCTGTCGGCTGGGCCTATGAGCGGAGGTAGATTTCGAAGAATGCTCATTTCAACAACAACAACAAAAAAAAAAAAAAAAAAAAAAAAAAAAAAAAAAAAAAGATTAGTGATTAGAGATAAACCCAGTTTAATAATTTCATTTGGCCGTTTATGAAAAATTTTTAATTTCATTTTTCTGCAAAAACTGGTTTTATCAGAATCATCTTAAGAAAAATTCAGTTCAAATGCCCATTTTGACAACATATTTTGAAATAAATTGTGAATTTATTAAAAAATCGACCAAAACCGTACATTATACAATTCCTAAATAACAAAAAACTGTCAGTTGAATTCATTTGAGAAAAAAAATTGAATTAAAAAATGAGTCATAAAATAACCGATTTGTTGTTTGAATACATCCTTAATTCTTTAATCATGATTGCTTCGGAACATTTTGTGCGAAATACTCACTTTGTCAGCATTTTTAAAAATATATTCTATCTTTATCAAAAAACTGGCCAATGCGTCACACTATATAGTTCCTAAATAAGAGGATCTGTAAATTGGATGCGTTTGAGAGCGAAAATGGATTTTGCTATGTGAAAACTTCCTTAAATTTTCAAATCACGAAGACTTCGGGAAATTCTGTTCAAAATACTCTTTTTGGCAGCCTTTTTCGAAATATATTCCGTCTTTATCAAAAAACCGATCAATGCATCACATTATATAGTTCCTAAATAAGAGGATCTGTAAATTGGATGCGTTTGAGAGCAAAAATGGATTTAAAAACGAGTCAGAAAAAAACGCAATTTCTTATTTGAACACTTCCTTAAATATTCAGTCACGATGATTTCGGAAAATTCTGTTCAAAATACCCTTTTTGGTAGCCTTTTTTGAAATATATTCCGTCTTTATCAAAAAAACGACCAATGCATCACATTATATACCGTAATTTCGGGTGTATAAGCCGCGGATCAAACAATTCTTTTTGGACCCAGAAATCGTATTTAGTGATTGAAGACAAATATTTACGGCGATCTAACTAGTTATATTTGTTTCTTAAAAAATTCTGGGTCGAAAAAGAATTGTTTGACCTGCGGCTTATACACCCGAAATTACGGTAGTTCCTAAATAAGAGGATCTGTAAATTGGATGCGTTTGAGAACAAAAATGGGTTTAAAAACGAGTCAGAAAAAAACGCAATTTCTTTTTTAAATACTTCCTTAAATTTTCACAGTTGATGACTTTGGGAAATTCTGTTCAAAATACCTTTTTTGGTAGCCTTTTTTGAAATATATTCTGTCTTTATCAGAAAATTGACCAATGTGTCACTTTATACAATTTCTAAATAAGAGGATCTACCATTTGGATGCGTTTAAAATCAAAAGTGAATTTAAAAATGAGTCAGAATATAAGCAGTTTGGATTTGAGGTTTTTTTCACCAACTCCTATTTTTGTTTAATTTTTTTTTTTTTTTTTTTTTTGCTATACGAATTGGTCCTATGAAAAACTTGTCAATATAAAAGTTGTAGATATTTTTGAGAGGATGTAAAATAAATTTAATCAGATTTGATATCTTAAAAATTGACGGAGTTATGGATTTTTCTCTTTTTTCACCGCCCTTTTTCTTTTCGTTTTTAATTTTTTTCATCGGTAAAAGTTGGTCCTATCAAAAACTTGTAAATACAAAAGTTTTAGATAATTTTAAGAACATTTACAAAAAATTTATTTAAACTTGATATCTTGAAAATTGACGAAGTTATGAATTTTTTTCTCTCAAAACCCCTGTTTTTTTCACCCCTTGAGCCCACTTCTAAATTTATCAAAAATCTGTCATGCATAAACTTTTGGACCATTTTTAAGAAGCAATATAAACTTTAAACCGATTCGAAATCTACTTTAATTAAGAAGTTATGGCGTTTTTTTGGTTTTCACAAAAACGCCCCCTATTCCGACCCCCTTGGTCCGATTTTGCCCATTAACGAACTTAGCCGAGATTTTATCCCCTTTGATTTTATCTACCAGTTTGGTGGAGATTGATGAAGAATTATAGAAGTTATTGTGTCCAAAAAAAAGTGATTTTATATATATATATATATATATATATATATATATGTAAACTGGTGCGATTGCAATAGGTAGTATTTCATACGAAATCTACCTAACAGGAATACATTTTCGCTTGCTTGATGCATGTATGTTACTATTGGTTCTTGTCAGTTTATAAAATATTGCATAGTTGTATGCATTTTTTATACTTTAAAACTATTTTAAAAACTTTTTAATTACACATAAATATTTTATTTCCTCAATTTTTCTAATTACTTATTAGTTAATAAATATTCAATTTTTATAAAACTATTTAATTAGTTTTTCTGACATATTATTATTTTAAAAAAAATTAAATCTATTAAATCTTGCATAGTAATTATTTCTCAATTGTTCTTTAGTCCAGTAGCAGTAAAAACTGAAGAAAAAAGAAAGTAGTTTTTACATTTTATACTTTATTTTTAAAAAATTGTGCAATATAAATTAGATAATATATTAATGGAAAATCTCTAAATAATGCAAAATGGCCAAATAAACATATTAAAACTTTCTGCTGCATTTTGTCATTTCATTTCTAGAAAACTACGTAAATATTATTGACACATTAATGAGACTTCTAAATTTCGAAAAAAAAGTTTTAAACAATGAAAAGTTGAACATTAGTTTTAAGTTATTTATCGGCATCTACAAGAAATTTCAAAGATTAGTTCGCAACAGTTTGTTAAATATCATTTATTTATGTGATTTCCATAACCGACCAAAAAGTTATTTTCCGGAAAAAAGATTCTTTTGACGTTAAAAAAGATTATTCGCAGTTTTAGAATATTCAAAACTTAGATCTTGAAATATATCTCAAAGTTCTTTTGCACTTTTCATATAAAGAAATCTCATTTCACGGAAAAAGTTTCGAAATAGTTCGTGTGAAATAAGCATGCTGCCAAAATATTTTTAGATTTTCTATACAAGAAATATGAGACTATTTTGTCATCATGCATTATATTTTGACAAACGAAAATATCGCTGACAGATTCAAGCTATGGGTGAAAAGATTTGACTATGCAAGAAATGTAATAAAAAATTCAATTAGCTATTTTGTGTTTTTATTCAGACTACTGAAATACTATGTTTTCTTTTGGATGTTTTCTAAATATCTCTAGTATAAAATCAATTTGAGCATAATATTGTGTTAATATTCCATTGGTGCATTTTACTGAAAATATCTACACTTTTTTGTTAATGTTGATCAATGGAGCACCCAAGTTGGGGTCCAGAGGCTTTGGATGCCCTTCATTAAAGAAATGTATTATTCCTCTTATCTAATCGCAAAAATTTCACTGATTTAGCAAGGAGAAAATGAATTTACGAGATTAGTGGCATGCAGAGCATCTGGAACCTGCAGTCCTGATGGATCAGGCTGTACCCTACATAAATTCAAAAAGTCAAACCGCAGCCCGATCCGAACCCGAAATGAAAGCAAAGTGAACCACGATTTCATGCAATTATGCAAACAAATCCAGAAGTACAGGTTGTTTCAGCACAGCGGTTACAAATTTTTAAGAGCGACAGAGTACACCTAGATGATGGAAAATCACTCAGCAATGGACACGTTTACCTGGCGCAATAATGACGACACAAAACATAATAAAGAAAGAACACGATAGGGCTGATGAAACTTATTTAATATTCTTAGTGCAGCAAAAATGCTAGGACAATGCTATATAGTGCTGAAGAACTTGTTGCATGCAACGTGGCAGCTATTAAGGAAATCCGTGACACTCCTATATTTTCGATAACATCAGATATTCCATTCGTCGGAGGTGTGATGCCTATATCACGGTACGAAGTCGTAATTCTCAGCAACTTCTTTGATGACGATTGCTGTGTCATTTTATAATTATTATTTCTTCGTTTTTTGAAGCACTAAAAATAATAAACATGTTTTTTCAACCTTATTCGCATCCTTACTTTCTGGTAATTTATCTCGTCACTACCGCGTCGGGAAATTGTTTCCGACTATACATTTGCTATGTGATTTCTCATCTTCTAGGTACACTCTTTCTTCCCCACTAAAAATAATCTTAAGATTATCTGAAGAATATGCCACTTTCTGCAGAATTTCTACAGAAATTTGAAGAAAATTTGCAGACTTAGCTTTATCTTTAAAATATCTGCAGAATTTTTAGATATTCTTAAAAATATCTGCAAAATGGGCCAAATACCTTCGGATTTCCCACAGATTTTGGGCCAAAAAGCTATAAATTTTCTACAGATTTTTTTTAGTGGGGTTTCCTGAAACTTTGTAATCGCTGTGCTGAAACACCCTGTATATCGATAATACCAAATCCGCTTTTATTTAGAAAAATGAATACATCAGAATTCTCTAATATTCAAGTACAGTAAAAACTTGTGACTAGTGTTAATCTCGGGATGGTTGAATTGAATCCTGAATCCGAGTTTTTCCTAATTTTCTTCTTTTGGATCGGTATAGTTTTAGCATTTTTTCTTCGGGTTAGGTTCATCCTACAATAATTCTTGCGGGTCATATTTAAATTTTTTATAAATAAATGTCGGAATGTTTGGGATTTTTGCAAACAATTTCAGTAGCAAATTGTTCCAAATGAAAACTAGTCGGATGTGGCAATCCCAAAATTTTCTTCTATCAAATTCATGTTAATATTTCAAAATTCGCTATCACAGTGCCAAATATAAATTGTAATCTATGCCCGTCATGAGAATTCTAAAGATATGAAATTCTGTGCATTAGTCCTCAAACCTACAAAGTACAGCTTAGCAGTGCTTCCTATTGGGCGAATAACTCCCAAAAATAATCAGCAGTAACTTGTGTCAACATCTAACTGAACCATAAATTAGATGGAAATTTGTGCATTAATTCTTGAGATAGGGCTATTGCGGAAATCGTAAAAAATTCATCATAGAAGCGTGACCTATAGAGCAATTTACATCAAAACGCAAAAAACATCAATTCATGTCAACGACTAACTGAATCTGAAATTTAATTCATTTGCGTACGTTAATAATAAAGATAGAGCTGTTGCAGAAATCCCAAAAAATGTAGCATAGCAATACCATCTGTTGAGCTATCTACACCAAAATGCAGAAAATGTTCAATTCATTTCAAGAACTATCATAATCTGAAATTGGATGACAATCCATGCATTATTTGTGGAGATTTCCCGACTATGGGAATATTGAAAAATTCTACATAGTAGTGCTACCTATTGAGCGTTTTACACCAAAACCTAAGCAGCACTAATTTATATCAAGGAATAACTGAATTTAAATCTGTATTACATTCCGTGCATTAGTTTTTGAGATAGAGCGCCCACAAAATTTTGTTACGTAAAGAAACAAAGAAAGAAGACAGATTCGTAGTATAGACTCACAGACAGACATTTTGAGAAATGTTGTTTTTCTTTGTCTCTGACCCCAAAACGTTTATATCCCTAAAACCTGAATTTAAAAATTTTCATACACCCAATACTTCTGGTAAAGATAGAAGAAAGTAAGAATACGTATTTGAATATCAATGAGTACATACAGGATGTCGCAAGATTATTGGGGCAAACATTAAGGGAAGGTAGGGGTCGTCACAATGGACTTAGGTTTGCCCCTGCATGAGGATGCGACTTTCAAAACTCGCCTTGTCCAAAATATAAAACAAAATCGAACTTTCTCTATCAATCTAATGTATTGGTGAATCTACATTTAAAAAAAAACTGCTATCCGCAAAAAATCCAGTTTTTTTCGCGTAATACTGATTTGTTAAAAACTTGAATCAGAATGGAAACCAATGAACGTAGTCAGAGAATTTTCGCGATTCCCTAAAAATGTTTTTCCTGGTTAAGGCGAGTTTTGAAACTTACGTTTTCATACATACACTTCATGAGAAATTGAGAAATGCATGGCTGCCAACTACTAGGCCTATTTAAAGTCAAATAAATATGTTAGAAACAGAAATTTTAGTAGATGCTTAACAATATTTGCTGTAATTGATAACATTGAATATATTTGATATACATTTTACTTAAACATTTTTGTGGTTCCAAACATGTTTATATGATTTAAATAGGCGTAGAAGTTGGCAGCTCTGGAAATGTGATCATAAATGCAGTAATTTCCATCGTATAATCCGCAGATCAAACAATTCTTATATGACCCAGAAAAATTAATTATTAATTGTAGACGAATAATTATCGCGTCTAAAAAGTTACTTTTTATATTTAAAAAAAACAAGTCATTGAGTGATTTGTACGCACCAAAACATAACCTCCTCAGTCCTGAGACCAACTTTGAGTCTTAAATTTTAAAAATTTCTTGTTAAATGGGTTTTAAATACTCTGAAAATCAATAAAAAAATGCTGAAAAAAAATTTATTATTTTTTTTATTACAAAATTAGTGTCTCCTATAAGCGACATCCGGTCATAACTTAGTACGATATGTTAAATACGAAGTATAATTTTATGTATACATTTATATTTATTTTACGATCAAATAGCATTTTAATGTTATCGTACACATTTATAATAATACAGAACATATTTTTAAGATTAAATAATTAATTCATTGTATAGAAACAACATTTATAATAGTTTGAAAATTAAATTGTAATTATCTAATCTTTTAGAAATAACTGAAACTTAAATTAATATATATATATGTATATATTTATATATACAATCATTGCAGATACTTTCCTAAATATCAACAAGAATTTTTAAGTCATTTTTTAAAATAATTTTTTTCGTGATCTAATTTGAAACATTGTCTGTCTTCTTGCAGGCATAAAAAAAACTTTACATGCAGTGCATCGAATCCTTGCAGAATTGGATTTACAACCAGGCATCCTACATCGGTTTTTTGTGGAAGGTTTGGGTATCTCAGGAAAATGTGAAACCTATCTTTTTCGCAAAGAAGTGGATGGCAAGGAAAATCTTTGCCTTATATTTGTTTTTCTCTTGTGATGATGGCTCACTAGGAATATATTCTGAGCCACTACATTCGTCTGTGCTATAGAAAAGACATTCTTGTAGATGAACTCTGAATGTAAGATAGTCTAAAATTTCTTTCTTTGCTATATTGAGCAACATTTGTTTCTACCCAACTGCAGCTATGGCAAAATCAAAAAAATTCATAAAGACTCTTATGGTCCATTTTTTTGCCCTCGTTTGTATTCTATAATAGCTTAAATCTCAGTCAAAGGAATCAACACTTCTCATATATTAATTTTATTTTTTATAATGAATGGACGATTCACTGACACGTATTCGTTATTCTTTTTCGACCATCGCTTAAATGTACCGTAATTTCGGGTGTATAAGCCGCGGATCAAACAATTCTTTTTGGACCCAGAAATCTTATTTAGTGATTGAAGACAAATATTTACGGTGATCTAAATAGTTATATTTCTTTCTTAAAAAATTGTGGGTCGAAAAAGAATTGTTTGATCTGCGGCTTATACACCCGAAATTACGGTATCTTCAGGATGCTTACCGGCAGCTGATGAGGCAATTGGTTTGTTATCAAACCATTTCAAGATACAAAATTGTCCATCATTATGATTTTTTGGTCAACTGAAGCCCGTCCAAGCTTTTTCATATCAGAGTCGGATTTAAAATTTACATTTAAGGGTATGTTACTCTTTCCTAGAGTATCTGTTCCTTGACATTCAGCTTTATATAATATATAATAAATGCTTAATAAAGGAATTGATGTAAAATATCTGTCCATATATAAGGTACAGCCCTGAGGTAAATTCTTTGTAAGTTTAAGCACTATTTTTCCACCAGTATCTAATTATTTTCCATCATTCTCATTTATAACCGTTTTTATTTTGTCTCCGGTACCTTGATATATAAAAAAAAGTCTAACGGATGACCATCTGAATCTGCGGCTAAAAGACCTTCAATACAAAGGGATTAGGTTTTCCTTTGATGAATCGTCTTCCTTCTGCATGGACATAAAAATGAATAATTTGTTCATCTATAGCTACGGCTGAGAATTTTTTATTCAACAGACATCCTAATACAACAGTTTGGAGAATATGTCTGGCTTTCGCAAATTTATCTTCAGACTTTTCTTCATTGGTTACTGTGAGATCATCTCTTTGTTTTAAATTGTCTCTGATTGAAAAGTAAGTATCACTCGACATGTTATCTTAACCCATTAACGCCCGAATTATTTTCTTCGCTAAAATTTAAATTTTGTATTTCACACCACTTTTAAAATCAAATTAACTTTTATCTAAATTTATCGAAGATTCTGTCTCGTGAAAGAAGGTATATATTTATCTTCCTCTTTACCGGTGGGAAAACCGCTTTCTTGCTGCTTTTGTAACCGTCCTCAAAAGAGGACGCTGGGCGTTAATGGGTTAAAAGCGGGTGTCTTTCGAACATTACATCCGTATTCTAGGATATATTAGATAGGTCATTATAATTGAAAAGCAAAAAAATGATCTCAGATTCTGTAAGTAAAAGGCTTTTTCGAGTCTCTACTGTTTTTAGTTAAGTATTTTTTATTGTTTTACATAAAAGCTATAAAAATTTTTTAACTCTACATACTTTAAGTTTTTTTAATAATGAATTTTAAAACATATTCAATTTACCATATTCATATATTTAACATATTCAATTAGCAATAATTAGCTCGTATGTTTGAAATTATAATATATTGTTTGAAATCATAATATATCTATTTTCGCAAAGATGGGATTACGTTGAGACACGTGGTCTACTTTGCGTATTTCATGTTAAATTTTCCGAAGACAATTGTTAGGTTATGTGGTATTCTGTACTGGGAATTATTACTGCTGTTTGCTTTCATACCACACAGAACAGAGCGGGAGATTCAAAATACCAAAACTAGACCAAGTGTCACAACATTACCTCATCTGTCACGAAGTAATCCCATCTTACGGTAAGAAAAATCTTTAGAAAAATACTGAATTTAAATTCAGAAAAAATAGTTTTACCAACAACTTCAGAAAATGCAGTTTTACTGGAGCATGACCGGATGTCTCCTACAGGCGACACTAAAATGACCTTGCTTTTTTTAACGCTTATACCAGTTAAAGCTTAACACAAATGGTGTCATTAAAAAAGAACAATCTTTATATTATAAAATCTTAGGCTGACTAAATTTTAGGAAAATTATTATTAATAGATAAAAGAGCTTAACTGTACGCAAGTGATTATTTTTCCTTCTTTTTGGCGATGCCATTTTTGCATACCGCTAATTGAACGACAAAAATTATTTTGGTAACAAAAAAGCATTCTGCAATATGCAGTCATCTATTAACAATAATAGAAACCAGTTTTTGAAAATCTGGAATGAAAATTTTGAATGAGATAAAAGTTTTAATAAGTTTGTTTTTCTCAATTCAAAAATATTATTTCCTTAACTCGCTATGTTCGAAGAAATTGAGAAGTTAATTAAAAACAGTAGTAAAGATTAGCTTGTAATAAAAGGTCTGTTTAGTGTCTCCTCCAGGCGACATCAGGACTGAAGAGATTAATCAACACAATGTTATATTAAGTATTAAATAAATTTAAAGTTTTGTGATAATCCATGCTCTAGTTCTTGAGATGCTATTGTAGAAATTGTAATTAATGCAGCATGGCAGCGCCACCTGTTGAGCGACATATACTAAAAACTAATCAGATATAATTTATATCAAGATATAACAGAATCTAAAGTTTTTAGCATTTAGGTTCTTGCGATAGAGCGCCCAAAAATTTTTGTCACATACATACAGACAGACTGACAGAAAAATAGACAGACTGAATCACAGATGGACAGACAGACACTTTGTAAAAAACATGTTTTTCGGGTTTTTGGACCTCTAAAACGTGTAAATCCGTCGAAAAACGGATTTCGAAAATCTTCATGAATCCAGTACTTTCTTTTTGTTATTATAGAAGAAAGTAAAAATCTGGGTCGAAAAATAGTTGTTTGCTCTGCGGATTATACGCAGAAAATTACGCTATAATTAAGAATCATTTTTACTTTGAAATACTCGAATAATGAAATACTCGAATAATGAAAAATATAAATTTTTTAGACACATACAAAACAGTAGAAATTTAGAATAGTTCATGCACACATGCACATGGTAAGTTTTGTAGTTTGAGAGGCACCAAGTATTCAGAGGTATAAGCATACAAGTATATAAGTGCTAGAAATTCAAAAAGTGTTCGCTAAATAGAGGTGTCTGCTTTTTACGAGTATCCATTATGAATGAGTATCCTTATTGAATATAGATTTTTAAACTAATAAAATATTTTGGCGCTTTTTTAAAAATATTGGGTCAACTCAAAACACGTCAGAACACGAAACAATGAAACCCGCAGCAAGAGATTAGAAATCAAATTATCCCGATTGTAATACTTACAAGGAAGGTCTCCATTGGGGGCATACTCAGAATTTTTTGAAAAAAATACGAATTAAACTACTCATGTAGGTAATAAAGGATCAGTGAAAATTAGCGGCGGAATTACATTATTAGATATGTAAAAAAATAAAATAGTTTGGAATAATTGGCGTGAAAAGCTGAAAGCGACGCGGGATTTGGCGTACAGTGCATTTCCTCGCCAAAAGCAGACGATTTTAACGAATCTGAAAATTGATTTCAATTGACTTCACTGTTAAAAATCTGCAGCATTTACTGCAACGTCACTCCACTACTTTTAAAGAATATCTCTCTTCTGACCAATGAGAATGCTCCATAGCACCGTGAATTGGCCGTGTCATACACTGTTAAAAATCTGCTGCATTTTGTTGCAACGCACTCCTCCGCTTGTATGTAATATCTCTATTCCAACCAATGAAAAAGCTCCATTTCACGGCCAAGTAACCGTTTTCTATACAAGCAAGGGAGTGCGTTGCAACAAAATGCAGCAGATTTTTAACAGTGTATTTTTCAATTTGGAACAATTTTAATCAATTTAAATTGTGTTTTAAATGATAAAATATATTAATTTCATTTTGTTTAAGTACGTATAAACGTATGTGACAAAATTGCACTTAAAGTAAAGTAAAAATGCAAAATTAAAATTACTTAAACTAAACTTATTTAAATAAATTGAACATAGAAAGTTTTTTCTTTAAAAAGTATTCGAAGCGTAAAAGCGTATTTTTCAAAATTTCGTTTTTTCGCCAACCGGAGATAAATCGCCAAATAAACGAAATTTTTATTATTTTTTTACGGACGTTATAAGGAGATTCCGCCGAAATGTTTTTTATAAACATGTATAACTATATGAGAAGAACATTCTTTAATTTTTTCAGATTTTTCTGAGTATGCCCGTATGGAGACCTTCCTTGTTAGTATAGTTATTTAGTATAATACTTAGTGCAATACTTAGATAGCATACTGTGTCGACACAAAATGAAACAATATACCACAAGTTCGGCCCTATACAAGACACTACCGAACCTCTACCCTTGTTGTGCCGTTGTTGTTGTTTTAGTTTCGTTTTAACCCATTAGTACCTAGCGTCCCTTTTTAGGGACGCTTCAAAAGGTGCATTCAGCACTGTTTTTGACACCGGTAAAAAAGAAAAGCAATAACTATTTTATTTAAATGATACAGTTTCGTGATTATTGAACTAAACTTAAATCTTCTAAAAATAGTGGTGCCAATCAAATAAAATTTACGCAAAAGATGCTGGGCACGAATGGGTTAAAACTCTAATTTCTATGGTAGGTAAGTTCCAGAAACACGTTCTAGAAATTCCGTAATTCAAAGAATGTGAATTCACACCAGAATATTCCAGTAACAAATTTCGGTTTATTTAATGGATGAATCTGTATATAATAAAACACAATGTAACGTACCCGGATAGCATTTTCAGAAAGAATCACGTTTTGAGCACCTTATCGCCAGAACAACGATTGGTGCGGAGATGAAGTCAATGCTACGCACCCTTTCTTGTTTGTGACGTCAAACGCCTAGAGAATAGCAACCCTTCCTTCTGCAAAGAGATCGTGCTTATTGTTTATTTGTTTTTCCATATATGTTATCAAGCGAAGATTATAATATGAGGGAATGTTATTCACCGTAGTTTACGATTAAAACATAGTTTAAAACAAAGAGCTTTTTCAGATTAAAATGCTTTAAATTTTACAGAACATCTAAACAAAGATTTTTTTGTTTTTCTCAATTCAAAAATATTATTTCCTTAACTCACTATGTTCGAAGAAATTGAGAAGTTAATTAAAAACAGTAGTAAAGATTAGCTTGTAATAAATATAATTCTATTAATCATATGTTTTATGACACATTTGAACTTACAAGGGGACTACCAGACATGTTACTCACAGATTTTGATGATTTCAAAGTATGTTGTAGGGGTCATACCACTAATTATTCTGTTGAAAGGGTTCCTTCAAATGGACCTTGGTTTTTGAGAAATTGGGGGTCAAAGTTCAGCGTATGTTTCAAATACCTAATTGTACAACAACTGAATGTCGATTCGTGGCGTCGTGCCAAAGCATGTGTTTGTGAATCGAAAGATTGTGAGTTCGAATCCATCCTCGGCTTCATTTTTTCTTTTTTACTTATATATATATTTTTTTACACGTTACAAATTTTAAGTATTTTTATTTCTAGAGCAATTGCTACAACTTTTATATTTTCTTAATATAAAAGTTTTCTTAATATGCATTTACATTTTTGAATTTTTTCATGAAAATTTATATTTTTTCTGCAATTTTTAAACTAATATTTCTTTTGGTAACACAGCAAAACTAATTTAAGCCTAGAAATTTTTTTTCTTAAATATTATCTATATTTTTTACTTTATGCCTTTAAAATTATTCTTATAAAAGCATAAAGTGATTTAGAAATGTTATTAATCATTTTACGATAATTTTTAAGACTTAAACACAGAAATAACATCATGAAGAAACAATTAGCAGTCGCGTACGGAAATTTAGTATAAATGCCGAATTTCATAGAATGTTTGACATTTTTCATTTCATAGATTTTTCAAAACATTTTTCAATCTCATAGTTTCCAAATAAGTACACTTACAAATTTCTCGAGATTAAAATTGCTTTCACAAATGTGTCACATGTTACCTAATTTTGATTTCAGTAGACCTTTTTCAGAATCAGAAAAATTCGCATTATTGAACAAGGGGGGGGGGGGTAAGGATTTAAGGCATGTTTATTTTTTAAAGTAATTTTTAGAATATTTCTACTGTACAGCACGTGTGTGTGTGTGGGAGGGGGGGGTGTCATGAATCCGTGGCCTCACCTTTAAACCCGCTATTGAACTACGCATATGAAAATATGAGCTCCACCTTACATTTTCTTGAGCGCCCCCCCCCCTCCCATTACTCATTTTTAATTATAGCCCTGTGTACAAGTATGCATTGCATTTTAATCAGGGGCGTAGATAAGGGGGTGTTACGGGCGTCTTAGCCCCCCTAAAACATTTTGAGGCCCCCCCCCCCGAAAAGATTCCAAGGTCACTAAATGAATTTATGTTCCAAAAACCCAAATGAATTTCTATTGAAAAATCTAATTTCGTTTTTAAGGACCTTTCATCGTTTTGAAAAAAATACTAAATTGTAACTAAAACAGGTGTTTCAACACTTGCTCATTTTACTTACACATATGAAGCCAACATTATGTTTAATACTGCACTAGTTATGCTCGCGAATTTTCCATAATCCTATTCTTTTCTTAGCATAAAATGAAGTTATTACAACAGTTTAATCAGAAACTTAGTTACTAAACTACAGTCTAAATATGCAGTAATTGATCTTTCTGCGTCACAGAGAGAGAGACAAAAAAATATATATGAGTCATCCCACTACATTTTCTTGACCCCCCCCCCCCCACACACACACACCCTAATTATTGACTTCTAGTTAAGGCCCTGGTTTTAATATTCTATTTGCATTTTTAAAATAAAAGTTTAAAATTTCAATAAATGTAACTTTTACGGATAGATGGCAGCACGAACTTTTAAGAATTCTAGTGAAAAGCACCGTAATCACTGGCGATAAATTGACAAATAAACTAAAAACCTTTGTAAAATCACCATAAAATGAAAAATTAAGCAGGACGCGTTTCGAGCTACAACAATAACAGCATGGTGATTTCACAAAGTTTTTTAGTTTATTTATTAATACGAATTCTTCCAAAGATTATTCTATAGTCTATACGATGTATGTCGTATGCTCGATGACTGCGAATACCCAGTTTCTGAACAGTAACGACTAGCGAAACGAATACTTTTTAACGGGTAGAGAATTCTAAATCAACGTTACCATACGGGTATTCATTTTGCCGTTATTTTCACAGCACTACAGTACATTATCTAAAAATCCATGCGCAGTATTGTGTAATACACATTTGAAAAAAAGTGATTGATTAATCTAAAAATATTATTATTTAAAATTGTGGAGATTTTAAAATATAAAATTTTCTTATACTTTTTCAAAATTTTAATTAAATACGCATTTTTATTTAATTATTTGTTGCAAAATGTACTTTTAGTTGAACCCTGAACTGCAGTCAGTTCACCAATTGAGCCTTGTTTTTTGAAATAATAGTAATAATAAAATATTGAAAAAGTAAACTGTCTTCTTCAGAAAATATCAAAAGGTTCAAAGCTGTAGAATTCCCAATTCTGCTTAAAATTTGTAACATGTAAAAAATATAAATATAAGTAAAAAAGAAAATAGAAGCCGAGGACGGATTCGAACTCACAACCTTTCGATCCCAGACATGTGCTTTGGCACGACGCCACGAATTGACATACAGCGTTGGTACTAATAAGTATTTAAAATATACGCTGAACTTTGACCCCCCCCAATTTCTGAAAAACCAAGGTCCATTTGAAGGAACCCTTTCACCAAAATAATTAGTGGTATGACCCCTACAACATACTTTGAAATCATCAAAATCTGTGAGCACCATGTCTGGTAGTCCCCTTGTTAGTTTATTTTGTGTTTGGCGATGCAGCTAGCTGAACGTTCTCGCTTTCGCCAACTCGCCAAGGCTGGTGCTGAAAACGTGATTCTTTCTGAAAATGCACCCAACCTTAGCAATTGTTGCAAATTTTTGTTTTATTAAGAAATGTAATTTTTTTATTGTATTTAAGTCGGAAAGCCTGGTTTACCCAGAAATATTGTAAATGCTAATGGTGTGTTTATTATAACATAAGATAGCCGAACTTTGCTCATCTAAAGGCTTCTACATTGTCAATTTTTTACCCTTTTTTCCCCAAATTTTAACTCAAAAACACAATTTTTACGCACCGTCCTATTACAGGTATTTACACTAGTGAATGTTATTAAATATCGCAAAAATTCCCATTATAAATTTTTTATATGAATTTTAAATAACTTAATTCAAACATCCACTAAATTTGTAAGACCTATGGTAAGCATATAAGCTGTCTTGAACATTAGAGAGTTAAACTAACCAACTTTTCCTTTTTCAGTTTTTCACGGGTTTTTTTTTTTCTTTTTTTCTTGCTAATGAAAATATACTCTCCTTCTGCTCACGGAAAAAAAGAAAAATTTTGACAAATTATTCATGTTATCTACTGTGATTCTAATGGTCTAACTACTGCAAGTTTAAAACTCACCTGAAATTTAAAATTTCAAAACTTATTAATTATGATAAATGAAATAAGTGTATTGTTACTAAAGTAGCTCATAAATTGTGTATACGATATCTCCGAAAATCGTTTATGATTTCAATGATACATATTTCAAAATGTCAAAATGTCCTAACTTATGTGTAGAGATGGATTGCATGTTATTCATTATTTATTCATACTTAGCTGTTAAATTCGAAATTAAAGATTTACCATTTTAAGTTCTCAAGTTTGGTTTGAGCATTTTTATAGGTACATTGCACTGCCATCTAATGATTAAAATTTTAAAATTTAGAGCTTTTTTATACAACATTTAATAGAGTCCTTATAAATGTTATTATTGCCTACTATATTTAAGAAATTATTGAATGTTAAAGCGCCATCTTTTCAAGGGGGCACTTTGTATACATAGTGCGTTATAAATATGTTTTTTGTTTCGATTCTATGATTCCATTTTGTAAAATGAGCAGAAACGATTAGTATCTCGACTTGATCCTGAATAATTACTCAGGTTTCGTACGCTTGAACTTCCAAGCACCTTTTGCCAGAATTTTCACAATGTAATATTTGCCTTATTTAATAAGAAAGAAAACAAATCTATCTTCAGATATGCCGATCAGTATTTTACGAAATTCCTGACACAAAACATATAAAATCCAATCAATTCCTTGATGCGGACGGACCCTGTTACTAATTTAGATTTCATCTCGCCACCTTCCGTCTAATGATCACTATCCCGAAAACTAGGCAAAATGGTGGGGAAATATACGGATGAAATTTAGACAACAACTTTTACTGCATTAATCTTGTATTTCTAGGTAAACAAAGACATCGACTGCATTTTCATTTTTAATTTCTGACTTGTAAGATACAGAAGGAGAATAGGTTCTTTCTTTTTAATTAGATGCTTATCGCATTGCTCGTCGCATTTAAATTATATATTCATCAAACTGGCTAGTGAAATTTTTGCATCAATAATGAAGTTTAGAAAATGTTAATCAACACAACTAAAAAGAGTTACATTAAGAAAAGGACACAGTACAAGAAAGGAATATTATATTAACAAACCAATACTAGTTAGATTGATAAATATGCGCGCCAGTATTGTTCAGTGGCGTAGCCAGGGAACGGGTCCAAATAGAGATACCCATGGCAGCCAACTACTACGCCTATTTAAAGTCAAATAAATATGTTAGAAACAGAAATTTTAGTAGATGATTAACAATATTTGCTGTAATTGATAACATTGAATATATTTGGTATACATTTTACTTAAACATTTTTGTGGTTCCAAACATGTTTATATGATTTAAATAGGCGTAGAAGTTGGCAGCTCTGGATACCAGAAACATGGTAAAAGAAAATTCGACCTGATTAATAGCAGAATATTCTCCAACTACATTAAGCAAACCGAACTGTACAAAAGTATAAGGTGTTCAAAGAGTTTGGACCCTCACCCAAGTTACGTCACTGTTGTTGTGCTGATATTGCAGTTACTGGAAACATTTCAAATGACATAACAATGTTAGTCAAATGCATTTTACACACTGCCAATGGAATGCCACTAACACAGAATTGACTTGTAATTATTGGTACTAATTTAATTAGAAAGATTTGCTATGAAATACCAATATTTCATAAATATTGATAGTAAAATGGTGATATATTTCTTGCCGTTATTGGCTTAATATTTCATTTCAATATACGTACTTATTTTCAGGGGTAAAAATTCTTCAAAAAATATTTTTTCTAATATCCTAACAGCATTTAAAACAGAAAGACTGTTCTCCTTCTTTTAGAATGTACTGATATTTCACTACTCCAAACATGTCACTTCTTGCATTACTGTCCGCCCATCTACTCAATATTTTTTCTTTTAGCTTAAAGCTGTTGTTTACAAGAGTTAAAACAACAAAAAAATAGGTATATAAACAAAAGAAAAAATACCCATGTGGCCAAAACATTCTTATCCATTTTATGGTTGGAACAACGAGACAAGCATAAAATATTGATGGGATTTCTAATTTCTTAATTTTTATGTCGGAATGACATAAAAAATTCCAGATCATTTATTTAATAAAGATATAGGCTATATAAATGAATATAATGCATATCGTTGTAAATGGGTTAATTTTATTATGTCTGAAATTTTAAATCCATATATGGATCTTCTAAAAAAAACAAGTATGCAAATAATTTTTAAATAAGCATTATCTAATGTTTTTAAAAGTTTCTAGAAAAGAAGCGAAAAATCATCAAATGCGTGTTGATTGTGAAACATTTCTCTACTTAATGCATTTAAATAATGAGATATTCATTATTTAAATTCATTAATTTAATTTATGTTATAATATAATTTAGATCAATAGCATTTATAAAATGAAACGAGTATGAAAAATCATGCGTAAAGCATAGATTATGAATCACTTTTTAATACTTCCTGAAATGCATAGAAAAACTTGGTTATTCAGGGAAATAAGTTGTTACTATCCATAGTCAAATATGTATTTCAATGCTTTCTAACAACCCTGTGTTTGATCTGTCGCTTGATATATATACTATATAATGGGGAAATTTAGTTTAGCAAGAAAACGCCTTACTGGTTAAAATTGTTCTTTCAGCAATTTATACTAATAGATGGAAACATAGTTGAATACATTTGTTCAGCCCTGTAATTTACCTAATACATTTATTACTTGAAAGTATTTTGCTAAAATTTAGTTCAAACAAAAATACATTTTAAATTACTTAAATTACATTTCCTGGAAATTATCCTCTATAGACGACCATGTATCCAGTACTTCGCTCGAGCCTGTATATCATTTTATCTATATTCTACAAACATTTCTTAGTAAATTGAATGCAGTTCAACGTAAAATTTCATAACATATTTAAAAACCACCTTTAAGTAAATTACGCTCATATTCAGTAACCTTTCCGAACTGCTTTGTGTAACCCTGTATATCTAAATTGTGTAACTATTAGCATTTATATACACCATATAATGTGTATCTCATTTAGTGAAACTTAAAAGTACATATCACAATTAAAAGTGCATTTCATCCATCCAACAGCCTTCACCCATAATATACATAATATACAGTACTTCGGATAGAATATACTATTTAAAATGTTTTATGCGTTCCTGTAAATGCTATGCACTTCGTATTATTTGTAAAATAACTCATATTAAGCCTCAGCGACGTATATCATAATTAAATATGTCGCAAACATTTTCCCTATTTATTATAATGTAATGGAATTCTTTGTGTGACCCTATAAATGAATAATAACTATTCTTCTCAATGCATATTTTACTGCACTCTGTAGATGCATATAAATTTGAATATGTTTAACAGAGTGTAATATCTTAAAAATTCATTTCAAACAATTTTTCCCTATAGGCCGTGATGTAATGGAAAACTTTTCACTGTCTTTGTAAATAATCTAATCATGGTAGAAAATTCCTTTTAATAGGGCTCATGCTAGGCTAAACGTCAATAACTTTCAACAATTCCATGCCAATCCGAGTGTATTTACGAGAGTTAGAGCGCAGCCAGACAGCCAGACAAACCGAAAGCATAAATTTTTCTAAACTTTGTTGGAAAGTGTTAAAAAGACTGCGTTAATTATGCTGCTCATTCTAAGAAAATGATTGAGTTTATGTAAATATTTGAGTATAAGTGCAAAGACTGGTAAAATGATAAGGAAAAATACATGAACATTTCACATTGATTACACAAACTTGAACACATTATGTATAAACAAGTTGGAAATTGCACGTGAAGCGTAGCAAATTAGGTGCGTTCGTACGATAACGAAGTTTTAAAAATATTACTTTCATATATCAATCTCATAAAATTGTAAATAGTGAATTACAATTAAAACGCTCATATATCAATGTTCTCCCTATACCATTACGTAATGGAATACTTTTGTGTGGCCTTGTAAATCAATAACAAATGTTCTTTGCACCACAAATTATGTAAGATGTATATTATAATATGTACTTTATAGTTACATATAAATTTTATGAAGTTCGCATGAGTGTAACACGATTAAAATGCATTTGAAACATTTTTACCCATTGACCGTAATGTAGCGGAATACTTTTGATTATCCCTGTAATTGATCTATGCATCCAATTTTCCTAAAATTTGAAATAACTCGACAAAATTATGTAATAATTATGTATTTTAAATTTCAAAAGTATAGAATATATTTGAAACTTTTTCCCCAATGACCATAATGTAATTGAATACTTTTGATTGCCCCTGTAATTGATCTATGCACACAATTATCAAAAAATTTGAAATAACTCGACAGAATTATGTAATAATTGCGTATTTTAAATTTCAAACAAGTAAAATGCATTTGAAACTTTTTTCCCCATTGACCGTAATGTAATGGAATACTTTTGATTGCCCCTGTAATTGATCTATGCATCCGAGTTTCATAAAATTTGAAATGACTCGACAAAATTATGTAATAATTATGTATTTTAAATTTCAAACGATTCGGTTGGGTAGTTTTTGCGTTGTTATATGCGGACGGACAGACGGACGGACTGAACGACCACTATAGGTGCTACGTATTATATAATTACGAACGCACCTAATAACGCGGCGTAATATGAAAAAAAAAATGTGTAAAGCTAAAAAAAAAGTAAATATGGGGAATTAACACTATTTTAAAAAGCATAATTTGACATTTATATATTAACATGCATATACTGAAATTACAAGTTTTTAAATTATAAATTTCAATAAAAATTACATAAAGATTGCATTCATTGGCCATATTTTTAAAGAATCACTGTAAGAGTGTTTTTTTTTTTTCTTAAGGTTGTCCCCAGTTACGCGGACGAAAAAAAATTAGTTTTCTTTTTTTTCTGTTCATTAAGAAATCATTTTATTTCTATTTTAAAATGCAATGCTTGACCATAATTTTGATTTATTATTAAAAATTAATAAATATATTTGTGATTATTGACATGCTTTTGATGGTTCTTTTTTTCTGGTGCCTCACGGTAATCATTGTAGCTTAAAGGGTATAGCTGGGTTGCTTAGTAAAATATGCCCTTGCGTCAACTTCATTGAGTCCTACATGAATCGATAGCCCATAAAAAGACATTCATTTCTCCCTAGTTTCAAGTTTGCATCTCAAGACCACGGGGGATAATGACCCTAAATGCCTGTTTTGGAAAAGAGCGCATTGTGACGAAACTACTAAGCGCATTTCAACGAAAACGATAAGGGATATATCTAACCACCATACGAATGTTTGACAATTTTTTCATATTTCTTTCAATAAAAGAAAAAAATTTCTAACAATTTTCTTGTTTTGGAATGAACATTTTAATTACAATCTATTGAAAGTGACCACCTTATTTTTTTTTGGAATGAAATGCTATGAGATATGATGCATATTCACTATCAATTTTAACTTTCTACGTAGGGTGCATCATATTAAAAAAAGACAAAATTATATTCCGGGGGAGATGGGGGGCATGTCTCGCACAAATTTCACATAATATAATGTTATTTCACGCCTTCTTTTTAAACTACCGTTTAAACTAATATGTGAAATTTATGCAAGACACGCCCCTCCTTCTCGGCCGGAATAGGATTTTGTCTTTTTTTAATATGATGCACCCTGTGTAGAAAGTTGAAATTGATACTGAATATGCATCATATCTTATAGTATTTCTTTCAAAATAATTAAGGTGGTCACTCAGAAATTTCAATAGATTTTTAATTAAAATGTTCATTCCAAAGCAAGAAAAATGTCAGAAAACTTGTTCTTTTGTTTAAAAAAATCTGAAAAAATTGTCAAACATTCGTATGGTAATTAAATATATCCCTTTTTTCGTTGAAATGCGCTTAGTAGTTTCGTCACAATGCGCTCTTTTCCAAAACAGGCATTTAGGGTCATTTCCCTTCGTGATCTTTAGATAAAAACTTGAAACTGGAGAGAAATGAATTTCTTTTTACGTGCTATCGATTCATGTAGAACTCAGTGCGGTTGATTCAAGGGCATATTTTACTAAGAAACCCGGCTATATCCATTAACTTATCTGAAAAAAATCCGCCACTAATTTGGTCACCCGGTAGAACACGCGCTTACCCAGGGTAGAAATGCTTTTAACTTTGTCACCAATAAGATCAAATTATAACCGTCATTTTATTTAGGCGGAGACAATCCTTTAACCATTTCCGGCACTGGCAAAATCTATGCAAAAATTAGAAATTATCGACTGACACCGGAATTCACAAACGGTTTTTTTAAGTATTTTGAATTCCTTAATTTAAGTTTTTATTGTAAAAGCAAAATTTTACTGAAATATTACTGGTGGCGATTGCAAGTTTGGAATTAAAATTAGATATCCCAGACCGGGCACAGTATGCAGGAAAGGGTTAAAATTTTGCGATAAAATAAGTTGAAGATTACTTTTAAAAGATAAGCGGTTACAATTGCAAAAATCTTACGCACTACGGGTCAAAAAGAACCAGACGTGTACTCCCGAGTCAAATTGGCGGTTTGTGCGCACTAGCCGAGGATTTTTCCATTTAAAATAATACTGGTGAGTACACTGGAAATTTTTAAAATCTAAATCCTTAAAATAAAGACATCTAAAAGTGTAGAACGATAAAGCCGAAGCTCATAATAAGACGTAAGACTGCGGAAATTTCAAGCTTATTAATCGTCAGTTGGCTGACGTGAAGGGATGGGCCTGTAAACCAAAGCTAATCAACGGAATTCTACGGCTAATCAACAGCATATTCTACAGACTGAATGAGAAAGAAGGAATTTATGATTTTTTTTAAATAAAGTAATGGTAAAGGAAATTTGATGTAGATATGAATACGCTCAAAAATGATTCAAAAGTATAAAAAATTACAACAAATCGCAAATGAAATTGTAAGAACAAGAAACATAATTATGAAATGGCCTACCAAGAGAGGGATCATTTGGGATCTCGCAGCTAATTCGCTGTGCAGGCCGGCCTCGCACACTATACGGGTTCCTTTATTAAATAAGGTTAATTCTAGAGACTGTACAGTGGAAGCTATGATTTTTAGGATTTCGTTCATCTCATGAAACCTTATTCGTCTCTACCCTCTGCCCGTCCGTCACACAGTCAGTACACAAAAACTTTGTAAGTCAGACTTCACATTTTGTGTACTTACAGCTGAATACCTTGTGTCACACGACGAATTATAAAATTTTGAAAAAAGTCTCTTGCTTTAGTTAAATTAGTTCTTTAATGTCATCCTATCATTATTGCGATTTAAATTAACAGAACCTTACTTTCAACGCATTTCCCGTAAGCATCATGGCTTGGAGGGAAAATGTCTCGTTAGTAAGTAGAAGGTTCTTATTTCGAACTTACATTAAGATAATAAGATTAGGGTTTAATAAGAAGAAATTTCGTATTTTCGGCCAATTTAAGGGTTTATATTATTGGGGTTTCGATCATCTGACATTCATAATATTTTTTGGAATTCAATTTTCTTACTACTTTACAAACTTTTGTGATTTATTAAGGATTCGGCATTTTAAATTTAAGCAATTTTTTCGCTTTTAGAAATTTTCAAATTTCATATACAGTCGAACCTCGTTAATACGCGAATCAGGGGTCCGATCAAAATTCGCGTATTAAACGGGTTCACGTATGAACCGAAGGTCGCAAATTTTCGTCGAGTGGTCTATCTTATAATAATCTATACGAAAAAAAATGCAATTTTTAGCGTTTTTAAGATATAAAATGACATTTTATTTATTTTAATCATTATGTGCTTATTAACCCTTTGCGGGGGGCTGGTTTCATAGATATACCACTTAATTTTAATTCTCAAACGCCACATTCGCACCAGAATTTTGTTAAAAAAAATTACGATTTATTGAATTCGCGAAATATAGCGCTTTCTTATTTACAAATAAAGTTGTTTTCAAATTCCAGTGTCAGTCATTTATTTCACTACTTAAGCAATGAATTTGCCCTGCCCCGCAAAGGGTTAAGCAGGAAAGTTTGAAAGTTGAAAATTCAAATAATTGTTTTTTTTCTCAAGTAAATATCCTATGCCTTTTCAAATTTAGATTTATTATGTATGACACATAAAATTGAATAAGACGATTACAAAAATTTCTGCTAACGATATTAACTAAAACTAATGTTAACTAAATTGAAATCTTTGTTAGCTATACAGAACAGATAGATGCGATAATAAATAGTGTTGATAATAATAAAAAACACTGACTGAAGCGAATAATGTCATAAAAATTGCTTTTCGGAAAAGTAGCTGTCAATTTTGGCCAGTTTGACATGCAGTTGCGACATTACCATGATGTTTTCAGTCTTATTTAGGTAGAGGTAAAGTTCGCTTATTGAGGTTTCTCCGTCCAGTGACGACGAATACTATCTTAGGAAATTGAATGCCTCTGTAACTTTGGCGAATAGGAATGAGGCCAGAAGCTCAGGTTCATTATCTTCTTCTTCCTCATCCAGTTTGTCTGTCGTAGTGACATCGGTCATGATATCATCCAGACTTTTAAGTTCGGAGGTAAATCGATCTTTGTTGATATTAATGAACGCGTCTAAATCGACAAAATTTTCACCTACAGTTCGGTCCTAAAATGCGGCCAGCCAATCTTCTTCAACATTAGAGTGCGAGGTTGGCTCTGTGTAAATCATGTCCTCGCTACTTCCGAAACTCGCTGTGTGAAAGCAGTATGTAATTGTTGGTGTGACACTATCCCATGCTGCAGTAAGCATGTGCATGCCATCGAGGACTGTAATTGGACGACACTCGTAACAAGAAGGATTGCTGATGTGTTCCATTTGGAGAAGATATCGCTGTAAGTGCATCTCGAGTCTTGTAATTTACTTTAGCACTGTTGATTATTTCTAGATCCATTGGCTGGGTCACATTAGTCGAATTTGGAGATAGAAATTCTACTTGGAAATTATTCGGATCTTCGTTATCTTTTGGAAGCGCGGGACAGTTGTCCACAAGCAATAACACATGGCACGATTCTTTTCTCATACGCCGATCAAAATTACGAAGTCATGTTGTAAAAATGTTGCCTGCCATGCTCTACGCTGGCTTTCGAACAGGCAAGAGAAATTCTTGACATTTTTAAAGCATCGCGGGTTGCGTAATTTCCCTATGACTTCAGCTTTAATTTATCTGATCCATCAGAGTTAACACCGAGCAGAATAGTAAGACGCTCTTTGCTCAGTTTGCCACGATGACATATTTCTCCTTTCATAACCATTGTTTTATTGGGTGTCAGTTTGTAAAAAAGTTCAAATTCGTCCACGTTGTAAATATCCCGACTTGAGTAGCTTTTTACAAGCTGTGGAAGCACATTAATTTTAGAAAAATAAACATCTTCAATGTGACCTGTGTACACCTCTAGGCCTAAATAGATTGCCTGATTTTTTTCTTTAAATTCCAACTTTAAAGATTAGTGCGCCGGAAAGGGTTAAGAGCCTTTTCTATGTCATCAAACTTGGCTGTTTTTATTTTCTTGTTCTTTGTTCTTCCAACCACTGCTTGGTTAATGATGGCATTCCTATTCTTTAACAAAGTCCTTAAAGTTGACTCAGGTATGCCTTTTTCTTTGGCGAACGCAGATTTATTTGAGACAGCTTGGGCATAGTGTTGATTTATAATTTGTAACTTCTCAGTGAGGGAGAGAGCCTTTCGTTTAATATGTTTTGCTCCTTCCGCCATAGTTTAGACTAGATTATAAAAGCATAGATGGATACAGTAGACTAGATAATACTGGGATGGACAAGCGACTCTCTTCTATTAAAAAATATCACAGCAGTGATGAAACAGCGATTGAAAAGAATCACGTGTTTAATCTACGATTATAGTGCATGCTCCATCTATCAATTCTACCGCTCTAATTAAAAGGAGTAGGGTCACATCATTTCTTAATTATGGGGAAAATTTCTTTTCATTTTTGCTTTTGGTAAAAACTTGCTGACTCACGCAGCCCGCGCCCCGATGGATGAACCTTACATGAACTTCAAATTTGTATGATTTTATAAATTTAATTCCCTTTTTCCATACATATAAATTTTTAAATGACAAAAATTGAAAGAAAAGTATTGAATTGAAGGTACATTCTGCTTTGCGTGATTTGATTTTTTGAGTCTATGCGTACAGAAAGAGAGCGAAACCACGACAAAACACTCGGGTTTTTAATGATTTCAAAAAGTTTGCATCAATTATTTTTTAACTTGCATGTTCTTAAATTGCGTCTCATGATAGGCCGAAATGCATAAGTTAAAAATCTGTAAATGCTGTATTTTTTTCCATTAAAATTTTACACTGTGGTTTTATATACTCTCCAAATGAAAACAGGTGTTTCTCAAAGCAGACATAATGTCTTTAACTTTTGCACAACGCTAGCCTCGTCTCGCTTATGCTATTTCATTGGCAGAATTTTGATTTTTCAATCTCGTGCTAGCCTCGGATCGAGGTCAAATCTAGTCAGCATGTGGTTTGATGGGGGGAAATGTTCAATTCAATTAGGATTAAATAATTGTTGTATAAAAAATAAGTTAAATAATTGTTTGAATAATTGTTGTGTGAAATGCTTGGGAACATACTTCATCTAAAAACTTGTATGTTTAGAACTAAGCTCATTCGCGAATTAAACGTAGGTTTTTCTCTCTAGGGACTGATAAAATCTCGCGTATTAAACGGGTTCGCGTATTAACCATTCGCGTATTAAACGGGGTTTTTTTATATGTATAAGATAGGAGTATTTCATGGGATCAAAGAAAATTCGCGTATTAATCGGTTTCGCGTACTAAGCGGGGCGCGTATTAACGGAATTTGACTGTATATCTCCTCTAAATTTTTTAATGTCAGATTTTAAAAAAAAATAGAATTTTGGATTTTATTTAAATAATTACCGTAATTTCGGGTGTATAAGCCGCGGATCAAACAATTCTTTTTGGACCCAGAAATCTTAATTAGTGATTGAAGACAAATATTTACGGCGATCTCAGAAGTTATATTTGTCTCTTAAATATTTCTGGGTCGAAAAAGAATTGTTTGATCTGCGGCTTATACACCCGAAATTACGGTAATTTGGACATTTTTCATTTGATTTAAATAAATAACTTCCTTTAATAATTATTTTAAAATTAAACTTATTAGTGCTACTAAGAATTTAATAATTATAAATTAACAATTTGGATTTAGTAATTAAAGTATAAGTTGTTTTGAATGAAACATTAAACGAAAACCTCGGTGCGATGTGTGATCACACTGACCCACTTGTTTTACTAAGTAACTGTAAAATAATTTAATAAAGCTAAAAATACGCTCAAAAATGATTCAAAAGAAAAAAAGGTCGCGACAAATTGCAAATGAAACTGTAGAAAGAAGAAACATAATCAAGAGATTGCCTACCAAGTGAAGAATCATTGTAATAATAGAAAATATATACTAAGGTGTAGCTACAAAAAAAAAATTACTTCAATACTTCCTGTTCTATAAGATTAAAAAGGGTGGGTTAGGAGATAACAGCTAATTGGCGGAATAGGTGGTAAGTTCGTATCGTGTGAGGTCCTTAAATAAATAAGTTTTATTCCAATGACTGGACAGTGGGATTTAGGATTTGTTTTACTATGTTTTATTACTAATAGCAAAAAAAAATTAATACAGTTACGAATACTCTTAAAAAGGATTCAAAAGAACGAAAAGTTGCGGCAAATAGCAAATAAAACTCCAAGAACAAGAAAAGTAATTCTGAGACTGCCTGCCAGAAAAAGAATAATATATTTCGAAAAATACCGTAAGATGAAACAACAGAAATTGTTTTCATCTTCCATATAAGTAGAAAGCCTAATTTATGTAGAAACAATTCGAAGGAAGCAAAGTTAAAGGTTCGATAAAAGGCGCTCGTCCCGAAATGGGTTAAAATAACTTTAATTGTAAAAGTCTTCCTTCAAAACAGCATTATTGTAGTCGTCAATCCAGTTTGTCCATTTGCGAAAATGATTGGCCTCCTTCGTATGGCTTCTAAAATGAAAGGGAAATTAGATTTTTTTAATCAGAATTTCAAAGGTAAAATGAAATGCGTGGAAATATTAAAGACAAACTTCAAACGAAATGCTCAAAATTTAAATATGTGTTAGAATTTCTTGTTTGAACAAGATGACGGCCCCTAGGATTTCTACACTACTTGTCGTTATACAATTGTAAAATTCATTTGTAAACAATACCTTAATCTCAGTGTAGTTATTGGTCTCAGTTGAAAGATCAGTTCGAAAGTACAATAAAACGAACGAAGAATGCTTAAAAACAGTTTTGCGTTAAGAGTAGAGAAGAATATCCAGTTATGTAGCACAAACACTTATCAACACAGTGCTATATCGTCTAGAAATCATTTAAAATGCAAAATAATTTTATACAAAATGTTACTATACGCTTCATTTCTTTTTGTTAACGAATTAAACAAGATATATTCATTCTGTTATTTCGAAACGTGTCAGATCCATGTAAAATTTTACGTTAAATAAACATTGATTTCTGTTTTTTTTACTCCATACATCCCTATATGTGTATATTTTCTAGAAATATTAAACAAAAATAAGGATGTAATATCATTATTTTAATCCCTTAGCGATTAATTGGTGTATATCCAAATTTGGAAAGTACTCTAAGGTAACGACGCAACACAGATAAATCGTACATGATTATTCGTGGGGCAACATTGATTGAAGAAAATACTCATAGTGTATATGAATCCATTGTGTATATGTAGAATTCAGCTATTTCATTCGTCTGAGATATATAGTTTACGTGTTGGTAAATGAAAAAGCACCTTTTATCTGAGTAACCAGTAAATAATTCATTGAGCTCTTGGCTACTTGACTAATTTTCAGTTGAGGCAAACTGATTGGACTACTGATTGCTACATTGTAAAAAAAGTTGCATAGGTTCCGTTTTGAAAACGGCAACTAGTTGCCTTTTCTGATACGAATACATTCATTTTGAGAATAAAACATTTCAATTTAATAACGATAATAGCAGAAAATACAGATAGTAACTAAAAGGTTTCCGATCATTTTTGAGATGTTTTGTATTCAAAACGGAATAAAATGAAACCTGAAATTTCTTTTCAGAAATTAAACGTTTCACTTCAGATGTGAAACGTTCCTAAAAAATTTTACAGTGTGCTATATAATTTTATGTTCAAATAACAGTATTCAATTAAGTTAAACTTTTTAATACTGTAATTCAAATATAATGAGATTCCTGGAAATAACCTATAAATTCCACTGAATAAATTTCCCTGGCAGTTTCTTTTACTAATTAATGTGAAGAAAAGCCATTTTCATTCAAATTCTTATCACACAAGATTTTTACCAAGATTTCATCCATAGCAAATGACCCATACAATAATCTTATTTTAATTCCAACTACAATTCCTAAAATCTAAATATTAACATTATCTTTTTTATTAGAAGCAGCCATTGTAATGACTACACATTAAATTTATTGTTGATAATGACCTTAAGAAAAGAAAATATGGGCTACTATTCTTGATATAAAGAAAAAAATTCGGCTAATGAGGCAATAAAACGAATGAAAATATTCAATGAAAGTAAACGAAATGTATTTCTATAAAATTAATGGCAATATTTTGTTCGGCAATATGTTTCAGCTCATTTAATGTGTCGAGTCATACATATTTCAAAAGAACAAGAAATAAAACACATCTGAAAATAAATTTGTTCTTGAATGTGTATGTCACTGTATAATATGACTTCGAAAGGCTCCAGTAAAAGAAGGCTATAAAAAATGAATCTCTTTCCTTAATAACAGTCATTATTCATGACTTAAGGAAGCAGCCTTAAGCGCAAAATCAAGTGAAATCAAATGACTCGGGCTTTCACTTTATAGATTTCTATTTTAAATATAATGATAAAAAATAAGTTTGAGATAACTGAAATATGTTTTTATTTTAGCTAGAGTAATTTAAAATTTTATGTTGTAGGAAGAATATTTTGAAATATTTAATACACATGTGATATCTTATATGTATTACTAAATGCGATTAACAATGCACTATGCTAAAAGTATTGAAGTATTTGTAAAATAAATAAAATAGCGTAAATTTGTTTTGATAAAAATTATTTCGTAACAAAGGAACTTAATGTAATACATTTCTCAAATAGTATTTCCCTAGAAGTAAACAACAATGCCATTAAAAAGGGTAGCTTCTCAAAATTATACAAAAACATGAAAGATGTTTCGAATGGGAAGGGGGGCTTAAACCATTCAAATTTATACTTGAAAGCATTAAATGTAAGAAGCATCAATAAAAGCAGTTAGCAGTGCATTATTCTAAAGATACTGAAGAATATCTAAAGTAGATGAAGCAACATGAACGTGCTTTGATTAAAAAAAAAAAAGTATTCCTCAACACCTTGAGCTCTGATGGTAGAATTTTCTACCACATAATTTTAATTCCGAAATGTCCCAATGGCACCAGAAAATTCGACCAAATTTATTTGAAAAAGGTTTAATGCATTTTTTCGTGTTTTTCGTTAACCGGTTTTTTGTTTGCAAAATACTGGTGCCAATGTGACATTTGGAATTTTGAAGAAATTTACGCCCCAGAGCTCAAAGGGTTAACAAGTAAAGTCAATGTTTTTTTTTTTTTTCTCAAGTAGTATTTTACTAGAAGTAAAAGAAAATAATCGCCAATAAAAATGAGTAGCAAAATTATGCAGAAAATAGTTTCGGAAAATAGATGTGGAGAGGGGCGGCGTAAAATATCCAAATTCATATTTGAGAATATTATATGTAAGATATACCAATAAAAGCAATTAGCTTCATTATGCTAAACATATTAAAGTATAATAGATGTAATATAAATGAAGCATCATAAACTTGTTTCGTTAAAAATAATTTCGTAACAAGTAAACCTAGTGTAATGTATTTATCAAATAGTATTTTATAAGAAATAAAAATAAAATCCCCATAAAAAAGGTGTACAGTGCGTTCCAAAATTTTATAGACAACTATTTTTCTTTATTTAAGAATTATTTAAATGTGTGAAAAGCATAAAATAAATGGTGAAAATATATATTGATGGAATAAAAATAATAAAATACTCAAATAGCTTTTAACTGTCATAGATTTAATATAACAATTTAAAAACAAAAAATGCTGTCCCAGAATTATAGATACAACCGCTATTAAAAACTAATTAACATACTGATATTTAATTTTTTTTCCATGCTCGAAGGTCATGTATTTGTTTTGCCATAGTTTCCTCAGATAAAATCGAATCCGTCTTTCTGTTTCCGACTGATTGCAAAGATGCCTCGCTATGCGTAGTTTTTCAAAAAGGATATTTTTAAAAACTATCGTTTAAAGACTCGTGAATGGAAGGTTGTGGACATTTGAGAAAATCTGGACGCAGTAAAGTAGGTATTTACTTAATTTTGTCAAAAAGCGAACTGAAACAAAATTCCGTTCTTGACGGGAGAAAAAAAATCTAAATAGACAGAGAAATTTTGACATTAATTTCAAACCAGAACCTGTATGTGCCGCCGTTAATGTTCCAAAGTGTTACTAGAAAATCTTGAAGTACAGTTACTTCCATTTGGAAAATTATTAGAGGAGTGCAAATGGACGTATCAACAAGACCATTTCTTCATTTTCGCATCCCAATCAACAACGCAGTAGTTTAGTCAAATCCAATTAATTATTATGGACCGTCCAGCCCTTAGTTATCACATGAACCCATTATAGAATCTTTGGGAAAGATTAGCTAGAGACGTATATGCTAAAAGGCATCAATTTGCAGCAGTTTAAGATTTGAACAAAATCGATTTTCTTTAAAGTCACAACTCCGTCAAACTCTTATTTAGAGTATACATGATTGAGTTTTTGAAGCGATTAATGCAAACGGCTTAAAAATTTAAACGTTAAAGGGGAAAAAATAAGTTTTCTATAAACTTTTGGGACATTCAAATTTTTATTTTTATTTTTCTCACAAAGTCCATGTTTTGTAATATTAATTTTGCTTAGTATAATTATTGTCTTGCTATTATTTATAATTATAATTTGTTTTGAAATTGTTACTCATCCTTTTAAATAAAAAAAACTAAAAGCCCGTTATCTATAAACTTTAGGGAAGAACTGCAGCTTACATAGAAGTATGTTTACATTCACCGCCCCCTGAATACTAGGCCATAGCGCTAACACAAAATTGGCGGCTACCGTAGGCGGAAATTTTTTCAGCTTGCGTACCCCCCCCCTATCCCCTTCCCCTTGAATTTTGGTGCCAGTAATTTTTTTATGTTTTTTATTCTTATTGTTTTTTCAGATTAAACAAGCCAAAGCTTTTATAAAATATTGATGTCTAAGTTTAATCTTTTAAAGATCGCTTAATACTCGGGAAAAACATGAAACATTGTGAGTTTTCTAAATAAAACATGCCATTAGTTTTTCTTTTTTTCTTTTTTTTTTAAGAAAAAAAAGGGTGTTATAGAATAAATTTACATTTGTAGAAAAGCCATCATGAAAGAAATCGGTGTGAATGTTTGTTTCACACTATACAAATTAATACGAATAAGACGTCTACTTTCCTCATATTTACAAATTTTTGCAAATAATATTTGAAACAGTATACATATATTTCTATATGTATATATACTGCTTGATTCACTACAGACAGACAAACTTTGAGGGGTGATAATAGACATGAAAACAAACATTATTAAATGGGAAGCCATGGGGCGCAAACGTCTTCTTTAGGAGCTAAGGGACTTTAAAGTTTAAGGTCCAAAACTTCAAACGATGATAAAAAAAAAAAAAAAAAAAAAAAAAAAAAAAAACGGAAAAAAGGGTCGATTTGTTTGCAGTTTTTGCTAAATAATTCTTTATATCACGATTTTTTTTCAAAAAAAAATTTTAAGGTTACGTTCAAACATTGTCGATAGAGTGCGCTTTAGACTTTAGAGCAATGAACAACTACTTTTACAGTTATTTTGTTCATGGGATTAAAATTATTATAAAGTATAGACTTAAACTTAAATTTTAAGTTCAAAATCGGAAATATTGGAATCGGGTAACTAGCGAAAATTTCACTGTAAACAGAGGGGGGATTTTAAACGCTCATAAACATTGAACAAACTAATCGAATTTGTTGCAGCTTGCGTATAGGTGATTCCCTTGGTAATTATTTAATTTAAAATGGCTTAATTGCAGCTTTTGTGTCCTCATTTTTTGATAGAGGGCGCTTCCGACACATCTCCGACATTTGAATGACATTACTCCTGGGTGTTTTACTACCAGACCAACAAACTTCCAGGAAGTGTTAGGGATGTAAAGACGACTCGGATTCATATAGGAATGTAACGCTGAAATTGCCTTTTTTGCGAGTTATGGTTAAAAGAAGCAGAAAAAAAACAAGCAGACAACAGCAACACGTTGATGTGACAGAAAACCGTTTATTTAAAGAGTTTACTACAAAAGGTGTTCGAAATTACGACCAGGAGTACTGCGGCAAGCTTGAGCACAGACTTCTCATATAAGTAGACGCCACATTCCGCATTCCAAGGTTTCGAATCCAACATCTTTGGCTTTCATCGCCAAAAAGATACCGTTTTTTCGCGGCGATCGCTTTATTGGCAACTTTCAGATTTCATTCTCGCAGTAAAGTAAATGTAAACACAGAAGCGAAACTACAAGCTGTTGCTGTAATTGTCATTTTAGAAGCCAAAATAATAAGTTCTTAAAAGAACTGTTAAAAGGTAAATTAAAGAGAAAAGCGGAAGTGCGGTTATTTCAAGACAAACATAAGAATGTGAGTTTCGGCGGGAATTGGTGAAAAAATTTCGAAGAGATTTTGACAGGAGAAAAATCGGTTTGGCACGCTAAATCTACCCACCGTCATGTGATGGAAGGCAAAGATCCTGGCGTTAGGAAAAGGTTGCCGATGTGGAGTCTAATTATGAGAAGCCTGTGAGCTTGACAAAGACGGTAGATAGTGCTGTGGTTTCCTTGCGGTGGATGGGGCTGAACGGTAATGCGCGTGAACAGCGATCGCGCTGAAAAGATCATTCGCGAGCCGGTTCCAAAGGTAGTAGAATAGAAAATTAGAACGATGAACTGGTCGACATGTTGATTGTAAATGGAGCTGTGGACTGTAACAGACGCGCCGCTCTGAGGTTGTGCAAGGAGCGTTTTCCGCATTGGCGTGCACCCCATCATATGACATTTTCAAGTGTGAATAGAAGGCTTCGTAAGACTAGTTGTTTATCGAAAGTTAAGAGGAATCAAGAACGAACGAAAAGAATACCTTACAATGAGGAACAAGTGTTAACTATCGCAGAAAGCCATTTAAGCACGAGTACTCGTACGTTAAGCCAACGGGCGGGATTTTTGCACACCACTGTCTGGAGGATACTATCGGAAAACAAAATGAGCCCATGCCATCTGCAAAGCGTGCAATAATTATACCCTGAAGAATATCCACATAGAAAGACGTTTGCTGAATGGTATTTGCAACAGATTGCAGCAGATAACGCATTTGCGGCGTCTGTATTGTTTATGGATGAATCAACTTTTACAAGAGAGAGATCCTTCAATAAATATAATGCCCATATTTGGGCTTTGGCGAACCCCCATGGTAAGGGACCACGTGCTGCTCAAAGGCGTTTCTCTATTAATATTTGGGTCGGCATTCTTGGGGACTACCTTATTGGCCCATACTAGTGCTCGTGATGGGATACGTATAGCAGCTATACGCTTAACCGATATACGTATATCCGTATAATACGTTTTTCTGCTATACGGATATCTTAAAATATACGGTTAAACGTATCCGGATACGTATAAGGCGTATCAATTAATCGTATATTTAAAAATACGTATATTTAATGTATACGTATATTCCACGTATCGTATCTAATTTAAATATCAGACTTCATCAGTTTTATGTCACTGAATGGAGAATAATTTGGAAATCGGTGGCGTTACGACAGGAATCCGCATAGTATGTCTCATATATACAAGATCAAGCAATGAAAGGCGTATATTTTTTTTAAACAATTTTAGATTTTTTTTTAGATTTTAGATGTAGATAAATAGGTTTTTTAGATTTTTTTTTGTTTATATCATGTTAATGAGCTCACGTACCCCGCTATTTTATATTTTGTGTAGTTAATGTATACAAAATGTATCGATTGTAAATAACCAGCAAAATTAAACCCTTTTTGAGCAAAGAATGAGAGTATAAATGTTTCAGATTTACTGTAAATTCTTGTTAAATTTAGTTTTTTTTTTTTTTAATTCTTTGTTCATTTATTGTTTTACACTCAAGATTGCACCCGAGCGTAAATGCTATTCTTTCCATGGAGCTAATATTTTCTAATTCTGTTAATGTATAATGAAATTTCATTTTTTTAAATCTTGACATTCGTGGTATTTTTAGTACAAAACGAGATGGAACACATCGAAAGACGAAGCTAAAAATAAGTTTTAAAATGACTCCATCAATTCATTCTTGGTTTCAATTTCATTTCTCTGATACTTATTAATTGTTTTAAGCTAATTAATTTTTTTATGTAAAAATAGATAAAATATTTTTCTATAATGTTTGGACAATTTGCAAATGAAACAGAAATTTAATGCTTTCGATCGATTATTTCTTTGCATAGTTTCCTCGTTCAGATTTCATAAACGGGATGGCTGACAAAGAAGGTCTCCAGACAGCGCATACTCAGATTTTTCTTAAAAAATACTAATTAAACTACTCATGAATGTAATGAAGTATAAGGGAAAATTAGCGGCGGAATTGCAGAAGAAAACATGTAAAAAATAAATAAATTACTGTCGAATATTTGGCGTAAAAAGACGAAAGTATCACACGATTTGGCGAGCAGCACATTTCCCCGCCAAAAGCAAACGATTTTAATGCAACTGAAAATTTTTAGATTTTTAGATTCCGTGTAAATGTTATTTAATGAATTTAAACATAAACAATTAGAGAGTTTACTATATTATATACATATATACAGATTAAACTGCATATATATAATATATTATTAGTTGCTGTAGTAATTTCATTTACTTCTGAAAAAAATATTTTCATAAATAAAAAATTCTTATTCAGTAAAACTATTTTCATACATTTAAGCGTATTCAAAAATAAAAGCCATATGTTTCCATAGCAACAAAATCGAACTGACAATGCTCAACTGGACTTTGAACTTGAAACAATTTTAATTAATTTAAATTTAAATTTCGTTTTAAATCTCAAATTTTGATGGTTAACTTTGAATATAAATGCATATAAATATCAATATAACGAAATTATACTTAAAACAAACAAAAGCTGACAAAATCAAAGGTGTTTAACTTATCTAAACATGTTGAACATGAAACTCTTTTCCTTTAAAATGCATTTGACATTAAAAAAAAAAATTTTTGAAATTGCTTTTCATCGCCAACCGATGATAAATCGCCAAATAAAGAAATTTTCATTATTCTTTTACGGACAGGGTACGGAGGTTCTGCCGAAATTTTTTTTACAAACGTATACATCCTTATGAGAAGATATTCTGTAATTTTTTCAGATTTTTTGGAGTATGCCCGTATGGACCTTCCTTGTGAGTCATTTCTACCAACGGGATAAATTGCTTGTTATAAATTAACATACCCAATGAATTCTTAAAAAAATAATGAAATATAATTACTATCATGATCTCATTAAAAAGTTTTTTTTAAACAATTTGACATGATAATAATTTTATGCTCTACATAAATTGAATGTCTGTCTTTTTGGTTAACAGATTTCAGTTTAATGAAAAAATGCTGCATTCTATGGATAATCTAATTCTTATGATTAACAGTATATTTTCTTTTACTTCCTTTTTAAGTTGGTTGAAAGAAATTGGAAAATAATTTAAAATGTCGTTAAACTGACCGTCAGTTTTCAATTGAATGACCTAAAGTTAATTTTATTCCAATTTTATCATGTTACAATTGGAATTATACAGTATTTAATTTAGAAGTAATGTAAGTACGATAAAAGTGAAATCTGTAGTGTTGTTAATTGTCACTATCGTTGTACAATTCTAAAAATTGTAATTTGGTTTTGGCTGCCGTTCAAAAGTAGACCACAATTTTTTGACGACAACAAAGAATTTCATAATGAAAGAAAAATGAGTTTTTTGGTATTAAGGAATTGTTAAATTAATTTATAATAAATTTACAAAAATTATTCCTATAGAATGTAAGCCTTATATGAAGTCTTTTTTAATCATTCTTTATTAATCTTAATTTTCCTGAAATTCATTACTAAATTCTTTTCCGAATTTGTTATTAAAAATTTAATACATCTTAGATAAAATTAATTTTTGAAAGCGGAAGAGAACGTGTCATCAAGATGAAATAATCAATAAAGTCTCCAATTATCATCTTTACAATCTAGAAACGAAAAATCAGTGAAGACTGCGTCATTTTGACACCATCAAGTAATATTTTCTCTTTACATGTGTTGATGGTAAAAATACCTTACCAACTTTCATCAGTACGAACTTTTTAATGCACTAGATATAGGTATTTTTAAGCTTAACTTGTATATATTAAAATTAAAACGTATTTCCTATTTCATTCTAATAAAGAAAAGTGCATCAATAAAATTTAATTGCTTAAAGATAAATAGATCCAATAAACAATATTCTCATGATATCTCAATAAATGTAAATTTTTATTCGCTTATCAATTAAAGTACCCGTATATATATATATATTTAAACCGAAATCTAACTGGCAAATTAAAAAATACGTACAAAAAGGCAAATATCTGAATATTTTTCGTTATTTTTCTTTTCTTTGCAACAAAAGAAAGAATCCAATTGCCACTGTTTTGAAGAAATTTCATGAAAAAGTTTTTAAAATTAAATATATAATGTAAAAATGGAAATAAATCAAGAGAAAAACAGTTACAAAAAATAATTCTCAAGATCAGTTCAGTAGAAACCTTAGGGCTGATGACTAAAAAAAAAAAAAAAAAAAAAAAAAAAAAACAGCCTGGTCATTAAATATATAGTTGTAAAATCATTCATTTTAAGTTTTGTTAATATTGACAAGTATAATTTTTTTGTATAAAGTACTTTGGTATAAATTTTTATTGCTTACACATTGGAAAATAATAAATTGGATGATTTAGAATCCGAATGCACATGATTAAAATGACTTTCCTTATATATATATACTAGCAGGCTATGCCCGCTTCGCTGGTCCGTATTTCCAGAATAACCTTGACTCAAACAAAATAAAAATTTTATTTTAAAGCAGTATAGACTATCCTGGACTGTCCTTCCGTATTGCTGAAAGTCAAGCCAACGCCATTGCAATATTGTACTATTGTAAGTCTTGGCGAAAATTTGGGCAATTAAGCACCATCTCTTTTATTTTATCATTTGTAGTAGAGTTTCGTATGAACATGAGACCGTTATGACAACAGGAATCAAAATGTTCTCGAATCATCACACTATTACATTAGAGGATATTACAATGATTAGTGAGATTGATTATCAAACTTATTAACTTTCGGATTGTACATTATCATTTTTTAGTTCTTAAAATCCCGACACCTGAACTTGCACTATGTGTAGTTCTTGTAGCCTACATTCAATGTCATTTCATGTTACATTTTTTAATAAACGTCCTCTTCTATCAGGTCTACTGTAGTTTCCTATCTACCTTGATCTGTTCCAGCAAAAATACATAGAGTAAACAATGTAAAGAATTATTGTCAGATAAAGAAGAGTTTTTGTTTGTTTGTATTTATGACGGCTATTTATCTACACGTGGGATATAGGCCCTAAGGAAAGGGGTGCCCTCCGTGGGGGTGGCAGACGAAGAAGGGTGTTTCACTTATATATTTATTAGAACAATGAAGCATAAAAAGTGTGTTTTAAAGCTGTATTATTTGAATAACATTAAAATTACATCAGTTTCACTGCCTCTTCCTTTTATAAAACAGTTGCAAATATGTAGCCGTTAAATCGGGAATAATCTTGATGACTAAATTTTGTAGAAAAATGAATCTTTAGTTTGCATCCAATAAAATCTTTCTACTTTCTGTAATCGATTCCATTATGATTTTTTTGTGTCAAACATTAGAAGTGCTAGGAAGGATATTGTTACAAATGTACCAGGCTTATTTCATGTTTGTCCTGAAATAAATATGAAATTTACGATAATCAATTATTGGCATTTAATCTTATAACTTGACGATAGTTTTTTGTTCGACGGGGTAATGAAGTAGTGTCTAATAGTTTAATATTTGACAACGTTCTGTTGACAGGGCTTATCGTTAATTAAAACTGTTACGTAATTATGAAAAACAAAAATTTCAGCTGTCGAGATGTCATGTATATTTTTTTCTTAAACAATTTTAAAGTATATTTATTTTCCTTACAATTTTTTTTAAATTGTAATGAATGATAAATTAATTGCAAATATTTTTTCATTATAATGATTTTTCCGACACATTGAAAATATTGCTTTTTTGGTGATAGTGAAATAACTGCAGATGAAAAAGATATAATAGTGAGACTAAAACACAGATTTAACGACTGCTTTGCGTATGACTTGGCGGGGGCCCGATAAGTACGCTAATTCTAACAATTTAAATATCCAGATAGAATGTAAACAAATAATGCATACCACTTGATTATTCCGTCGATCAATTTCGCCAAATTATACAAATGGACATAATTTTTATTTTAAATACCGTAATTTCGGGTGTATAAGCCGCGGATCAAACAATTCTTTTTGGACCCAGAAATCTTATATAGTGATTGAAGACAAATATTTACGGCGATCTAACTAGTTATATTTGTTTCTTGAAAAATTCTGGGTCGAAAAAGAATTGTTTGATCTGCGGCTTATACACCCGAAATTACGGTAACCAAAGAATCAATAAATTACTAAAATGTTAGTAGAAATAAAAATAAACATCGAATTAAAATTGATTGATTACGTAACAATTATGCATAACAAATTTAATGTCAACTGTTGGAACTTCAGGAAGAGGCACATGTTCCTCTTTCGTTGCGCCGCTCTATGTCGTTAAAGCACGTTGCGATATGCAACACAAAGTCTAACATCCCCCCATCAGTGCCAAAAAGCGAATCCCAAACGCTAATATTCAAAGATTTCAGATGGAAGTCCCAGTTAAATATTTCTAGTTCCAGAAGTTTTTTCAGCAATTAAATCTCTAGCCCGGAAATATCACGGGTACGAGAAGTAACGAACAACACATCAGGCCGTGATATTGAAGGGAACAAAAATGAACAGGGTTTGTACGGGTACCGTTATTTCCCAAGTGAAACATCAGTGCTGCTTTATAAAATAAATGAATCTAGTTTAAGAGGACATAATTCCTAAAAATTGGTCAAAATATCGGGTTTCTTTTTTTAATATTAATTGAAAGCTTCTATAATTTGAATATTTTGACACCTCACTTTTACCTATACGGCTATTTTTGCAAGATAGTGTAAATTTTGTTAATAGATCCGGCGCAATTACCTTTAAAAGGAAAACTTTAAAATGATTTTTCTCCCTGCTCATATTTTTATAACTTGCATTTTTGAAAACTAATAAGGTTTTTTTTGTTGTTGTTGTTTATTTAGATGAATGTTTGAATACTTTTTTTTTTTTTTACTTAATGGTATATTTAATATTTTTGTGCATGTATTTAGTATCCAAGTTTATATTTGTTTTTAAAAATATATTTAAATTGAGTTTGATTTTTTATTTCATTTTTTTCTACATACGAGAGAAAAACTTTCTACATACATATTAAATGTAAAATTTCATATACCTAAAAATCCATGTACAGTTTTATTTTGTACATTTTAACGAACGCGAAAAAAAATCATGGCAAAAATATTCATATTTTAAAAAGTAGTGGGAATTTTTTAAAGGCATTTTTTATTTAAATTTTTGTCAAATAGGCTGTTTTACAGATTTTTTTTTATTTTCTTTAATTTTTAGTATTAAATATTGTCGCGCAACATTTATTACAGTATTAATTAAAATTGAAAAGATGGTTTCAGAAGTACTGTGTCCTCTTAAACGAACAAAATTTCACCTTATTTAAGTAGAGATTTTCTTTAATGAAATACTGGTACCAGAGAATTTTCTTGTCTAGAAATTCCAAGACCCGTATCAACAATGATTAAGAAGTTAAGTAAACATACATATGTTTAAAAAGGTTTGCCTCTGGCATGCTCCATTTTTGTGTCAATGCTGAGGCCTAATATTTAGGGAGTGGTGTTTAAAATAATAAAAGACGTACTGGTATTAAGTCAGTTAGTACTCTATGATTAATTATTGTGTATGGCATGGAGGTAAGGGGTTAAATAAAAGTCATAGCTATCAAGATTTTCCGCTTTTTTGGCATGTAAAAATTTTATGGTAAATTTTACCATTTAAAATCGCAGTAATCAGCTGATTAAATAAGACAAAGATTTCTGTTAAATTTTTCCGAACCAAAAAAGCAGAAGATATTGGCAGCTATGAAAAGTATGCAATAAACAAACTTTTTTCTTCTATTTCTAATCGAAATATAAACCATTTGGTGACAGAAAAATAATAGTAATTTTAACATTAGGTACCAAATTTAAGAATGTTTCATATAAAAGTATTAGTTATTTAAATCCATGTCTGAATTTGTGCCCCATTTTTTATTAGGTAAGTTTAAACATCTAGAATTACTTAAGGAAAATAAGGATAATGTATAAAAAGTATCTTTATTTATTGTAGATTTACTCATCCAGAGAAAGAACAAAATAATTTGGAAATCAAAATATACTGATTATATTTCAAAATTAAATCTATATATATATAAAAAATCCAAGTATATAAAATTCCAAATTTAATTATTTTTGGAAATTCTGGAAAGTTCATTTCTCAGATAAGCCATTTAAAGCCAAAAAGATAATAAAAAATAGCATAAAATATCGAATTAAAGAAAATTTTGTATAAAAGAATTAATAAAACAAATTCATGTTCAAATTTCTGCGCAATATTTTATTAATGAAGTTTAAAATTCTAGCGTTATGGAAAGAATAAATATAACGTACCGTAATTTCGGGTGTATAAACCGCGGATGAAACAATTCATTTTGGACCCAGAAATCTTATTTAGTGATTGAAGACAAATATTTACAGCAATCTAAGTAGTTGCATTTGTTTCTTAAAAAATTCTGGGTCGAAAAAGAATTGTTTGATCTGCGACTTATACACCCGAAATTACGGTATTAAAAATATTCTTTATTTCCAATAGCAAGTGATCCACTGGAAAAAAATAATAATATTTGAAAACCCTCATACACTTATTTTATCTCAAAAAATAAATCTCTGCAATTTCGGGAAATTCCAAATTTAATAAATTTTCTGGCAAATTTTGGAAATTCGTTTCTGAAATAAGCCATTTGGCGCCGTAAAGATAATAGTAAATTTTAGTAAAAGACATCACATTAAATAAATTCACATAAAAGAATTAAGGATTTAAATTTATGTATTAATTTGTGCGAAATATTTTATTATTTAAGTTTAAACATCTATAGTTACGTAAAGAGTAAATACAATGTATAAAAACATATTCTTTATTTAAATAATGAGAAAAATCATCCAGTGACAGAAGGAACTATTTGGAAATCTACATACACTGATTGTATCCCCCAGAAATAAATATCTGCACTTGCTTAAGATCTTGAGTTTTGTGATGTACACAGCGCACGGCATGCTATTTTGGACATTTCCAACAATCGCGTACGCAACGTACGTCATTATATCAGGCGGATTTTTTAATTAGGCATTCCGAATTCTTACCAGAAAATTTCCACTCTTATTATTGCTTTTCAAGGCGATTGGTTTTCCATAAATAAAGTAAAGGAAAAATACCCCAAAAAAATTTGCGGTGTGAATTCAAATTTTCTTATAAAAAAAATCTGCCAGATGCGGTAACACTAATGATTGGTGACATACATCCATTAACAGAGCTAGAGAGTTCAAGTTCCGCCACATTATGACAACCAAGACAATCGCCTCTCAGTGTCAATGAAAGGACTATACTACATAGCAAACGTTTACCAGTAAAATAAGATTCAAGTTTACTGGTGGAAGTTTTCATCAGTGGTCAGGAGAAACTGTTGATCCGATTAAAAGAAACAACTGTCATCTTGTGACAACCGCGTCAGTTACTTCCCTCACGACCGATAGGCAGTATTATATGTCTTCTCCTCTTTATTCATAACTCCATTGGTCAAATAAGCTATTTAGTGGCAAAAAGATCGAAAACTTTAGAAAATATCGAATAAACATAAAAGAAGTGATGATTTAAATTCATGTATGAATTCCCGCGCAATATTTTATTAATGGAGCTTAATCGTATAAAGTACTTGCGAAAATATTATAATGTAGCAAAAAAAAAAAGTATTTATTTCCAACGAATGGGAGCAGAAAATTTAGCCAATGTAAGAATAAAAGAATTTGTAAATCTACATACACTGATTGTATCTCTAAAAATAAATCTCTGCACTTACTTAAAATTCCAAATTTAACAAATGTTTGGCAAATCTAAGAAGCCCTTTCCTCAAAAGAGTCATTTGGTTCTAAAAAGATAGGAGTGAATTTAAAGAATACTTTCAGTAAAATTCTCAAATTATAGAAAGATTTATGATGTGCGCAATCCCGCATTTCGGTATGCACTTCACACTTTTCGTCGTGAAGAAAGTTTTATTCAAGAAATTTTCTTAAAAGGGAATATTTCGAATGGTTCATTTAATTAGGTGAAGAGTTTCAAAGGTGAAAAGTGGCACTGAAAAATCATTCATCAAAATGAAAGTCTTAAGCTCGGGCATTTAATATGCTTCAGCAACTATGCACAATACAACATAGAGCAGTGAGATATTGATTCGGAAACGAAAGTTTAGGCAGTCACTGTAAAACTGATGATTTAATGTTCTCACTAAAAGTTTACGTGTTGATTTTATCATTTATTTCTTTTGTTCGGAAAAGAAAGAAGTGTTAGCGTTAAAGCAGCGTGGATCTTTTCAATTAATCAAAATTTAGAAAATTATCTTTCAGCTTCTAAATGTCTTCAATCGTGAATCTTTGCCATGATATCCAATTAATATTAGTTTGATGTGCACTAATTTAATATTAGTGCGGTATTGGACGAATTTTAGCTAATGTTATACAAATGTTTAAATATGTATATACATATACAGGATATCCCAAAAAAGGTATCTGAAATTTAAAATTCTAATTAAAATAAATTCACAATAATTAATGTAAAGATTTAATAAGCCACATGCCTATAAGCTTGCTTTAGAATTTTGCAGGCAGAAATAATAAAATTAATTCAAATTTTAGTCAATACTCAGCGCTAAATTGGTTCAACTTCTAACAACGCTCATTGAAACTTTCAATTGCAAAACATTTTAACAGCTAAATATATTAAAGAGAATTAACTAATCTTCATTAAAGATTTACAAGCTCGTTTGAGCCTTCTTTTAGGTCAAAATAGCGTTGCTGTCTGGTAATGACTTTTAAAACTGTTTGTTAAATTAAAGTATCCACAAAAATCAAACACTTCGTGTGAATTCTAATACAGTAACTAAAATCTTTAAACAACGATTTAACGTACAAATACGTACAAACATGACCTCCTAAAAAATTACATACGGCCGTTTCGAGGCTATTTTTATTCCCCTTCCACAGTGCGAAAAAAAAGAAAAAGAGAGAAATGGGTTTACTGAACCCCTCGGTTATAGCCCCGTATACTGGCTAATGATCTGATTGAAAAGGTCAAAATTCTGATTTCAACTTTTAAATCAAATCATTAGCCAGTACTCAGGGCTATAACCGAGGGATTCGTTGAATCTGTATTTTTTTCATTCGCACTGAGAAAGAGGCTCAAGGGGGCTGGTCATTCAGTTTCGGAATTCTCCTCCGTAATGTTAAGTCTATGGACGTTTGATGCATTCGTATATTTAAACTATCTCTCGGAGAAATAAATATTTTTAACTTTTTATTTCTGTGTAATCTTCTTAAAATATGTCTCTCTTTTTCTTAGTTCCTAAATATTTCTAAAATCTATGCTGAATTTTATATTTTATGTGTTAAAATCTAATAAACTCTGCGAAAAATTTTAACAGTTCATATTAACTTAACAGTTCATTAAGTATATAATTTACAAAAATTTTGAAAACTAACAAGGAAGGTCTCCATACGGGCATACTCAGAAAAATCTAAAAAAATTACAGAATGTTCTTCTCATATAGTTATGTATGTTTATAAAAAAATTTCGGCGGAACCTCCTTATGACGTCCGTAAAAAAATAATAAAAATTTCGTTTATTTGGTGATTTATCTCCGGTTCATATACGTTTATATGTACTTATAACAAAAAGAAATTAATATATTTTATCATTTAAAACACAATTTAAATTGATTAAAATTGTTCCAAATTGAAAAATACACTGTTAAAAATCTGCTGCATTTTGTTGCAACGCACTCCCTTGCTTGTATAGAAAACGGTTACTTGGCCGTGAAATGGAGCTTTCTCATTGGTTGAAATAGAGATATTATATACAAGAGGAGGAGTGCGTTGCAACAAAATGCAGCAGATTTTTAACAGTGTATGACACGGTCAATTCACCGTGCTATGGAGCATTCTCATTGGTCAGAAAAGAGACATTCTATAAAAGTAGTGGAGTGACGTTGCAGTAAATGCTGCAGATTTTTAACAGTGAAGTCAATTAAAATCAATTTTCAGATTCGTTAAAATCGTCTGCTTTTGGCGAGGAAATGCATTGCTCACCAAATCCCGCGTCGCTTTCAGCTTTTCACGCCAATTATTGCAACCTATTTTATTTTTTTACATATCTAATAATGTAATTCCGCCGCTAATTTTCATTGATCCTTTATTACCTACATGAGTAGTTTAATTCGTATTTTTTTTTTCAAAAATTTCTGAGTATGCCCCCAATGGAGACCTTCCTTGTAAGAAAAACGGAGACATGTTTTACGAAGTATATACAAAAAATAGACCTTAAAAATTTATTTCCCGAGGAGATATTTTAAATATACGAATGCATCAAACGCTCATAGACTTTACACTAGTGAGAATTAGGAATCTGAAGTGACCAGCCCCTTTAATGCATAAAAGTGAACACAATCCATGAACTGCATTTTAAAATGATGCTTACATCATGTTCATGATAATTATAATTTATGTATCGTTGAATTTTAAAGTTCGAGTGTATTTTTGGGATAAGACGTAAATAGTGAAAGCATAAAAATATTACATATATATATGTATGTATATATATATATATATGTATGTGTATATATATATATATATATATATATATATATATATATATATATATATATATAATATTAAGTTTTATCACATGCTTCTAAAATGTTACCACATCATTAAAAATTAAAACATGTTTAATGAAATCGATAAAAAAATTTGGATTAAAATGAAATAATCATCTTACGTTTAAATGATTTTTCCAAATGTAAAATTATATAACATAATTGCAGAAGCAAAAAAATAACCATTGTTTTGGAGAATATTAGATAATTTGCACACAATATTTTAGAAATACTTAACTATTATATGCACACATCCATGCAGCAGAAATTATCTAGATTTAACTTATATTTTTGAAATTTTAGAATAACGTAAAAATTCCTCCTATGAAATCTGCTTCGGGATATATGAATCAAATTGAAAATATTCCCAATAAATTACCATTATTTCTATACATTTGTATTTCATTGGAATTAGTTCTAAGCTAAATCCAGTATAGGTACATATAGATTCAATTGCTAATCAGTATTTATTAACTGCAACTGTATCATACACTACTTCTAGAACAGAGTCATTTTTTAAAAAATCAGAAATGAAAAAATATGAAATAACAATTAAATATTTATGAATTCAGTTTGTAATGTATGATTTGATCAGAAAAAAACTTGTGTATTCTAATAGGGACATTTTCAATAAATTAAACTTCAAAATGTAAATGCTTTTCGAGCAGACATTTTATGGAATAATCATTATTCTACAACAAAACTTTTCTATTATATATTTAAACAAATAAATATTACTATTTTATTTTTCTCCTGTTAAAAAGAATTTCTTCAAAAAGAAATTGTATCTTTAAAATCTATTAACTATTAAGAAAATCCCATTTCCTCTTCTAAGACATGTATTTTGTGGCTGTACATTACGCTTATGAAAAATTCATGAAAATTATTTTAAACTATATAAATTTTAAATGAGTTTGTGTTTATTTTCTAATTAATTTTTTTGTCCTGAACCTGTTCTATCAGTATTTAGTAACTCACATTTATGATTTCAAATGGCGGCTTCGGAATTAAAATAAGGGTGATTATAAATTAATATCTCAACTTTAAATGGCTAATAAGGCTAATAAGGCTAATAAAAGAAAACACAAAAAATTAAAACACTGATGTTAATTGGAAATGAAAAATAACAAATAAAAATTTTAATTCAACTCAGTTGTCATCAATCAAAAAAAATAGTTAAATTTTTTGCCTCTTATGTTAGGAATGATGAAATTAATTTAAAATATAAGTAATACTTTTTATCTATTTTTTTTTCGTAGATCTCTGAAGTAACTCATTGGAACAAAACAAATATAACACAAAAACGGGTTATACCTAAAAACACGAAAGACATCGATATAGTTTAAAACAAATGTCATGAATTTTGCATAAAGAAACTCTAAAGCCACAAAATACATGTCTCAGAAAAGAAAATGACATTTTCTTTTATGTTAATAGATTTTATGGTTACAATTTATTTCTGAAGAAGTTCTTTTCAACAGGAGAGAAATAAAATTTGAATAACTAGATAGCTACAGTCTTTGAAATAAATAAATAAAATACTTACATTCACTTTAGTGTGCTGGTTTTTGGCACATGGGAAAATTGAAAGTTTTACATTCTTTCAAAACTCTCGCGGATCCAATTTTACAGTTAGATCCCTCTCCGTGCAATTCGTATCGATTTAAAGTCACATCATTTCGGAAACATCTTCATACGAAAACAATGACAAAAGAAGAAATATAAATTAGGATTGTCAAAATATAAACAGACATCTTAAATATACGAACAAACAGTAAACACAAAAGCATATATCTCACAATAAACTTTGAAAGGAAAAATGCGTAATTTTTTGTCGAAAACTAATATGCACACATACGAAAAATATTTGCATAGTTTGAAACAATCGTCATGAATTTTTCATAAGCGAATTCTACAGCCACAAAATACATGTCTTAGAAAAGAAAATGCTATTTTCTTTATGTTAGTTGATGCTACGGTTATAATTTATTTTTGAAGAATTTCTTTTTAACAGGAGATAAATAAAATTTGAACAACTAGATAGACACAGTAACTGAAATAAACTAATAAAATATTTACATTCACTCTAGTATGCCGCATTTTGACACATGGGAAAATCTAAAGATTTACATACTCTCAAAACACACGCTAATCCAATTTTACTGTTAGATCTCTCTCCATGCAATTCGTATCTATTTCAAGTCGCATCATTTTGGAAATATCTTCATTCGAAAACAATGACTAAAGAAAAAATATAAATTAGGATTGTTAAAATATAAAGAAACATCTTAAATATAGGAACAAACAGTATACACAAAAGGAATTATTTCGCAATAAATTTTCAAATAAAAAAATGTGTTTTTTTTTTTTTTTTTTTTTTTTTTTTTTTTTTTTTCAGAGAATTAATATATACACATACAAAAAACATTTATATGGTTTAAAAGAATTCTCATGAATTCTTCATAAGCGAATTCTAAAACCACAAAATATATGCCACAAAAAAGAAAATCACTTTTTCTTTTATGATAATAGATTTTATGGTTACAATTTATTTTTGAAGAAATTCTTTTCAACAGGAGAGAAATAAAATTTGAACAACTAGATAGTTACAGTAATTGAAATAAACAAATAAAATATTTACATTCATTCTAGTGTGCCGCTTTTTTTACATATGGGAAAATTGAAGGATTTCTCTCAAATCACACGCGAATCTAATTTTACCCTTAGATCCCTTTCCATGCAATTCGTATCAATTTAAAGTCACATTCTTTTGGATATATTTTCATTCGAAAACAATGACTAAAGACGACATTTTGTTTGTTTATTGAACATCATACATCTGACTTGTGTTTTGACATGAAGTCTGCTTATAAGCCATCGTCAATATACAGGGACGAGATAGCACACAAGGAAATATTACAACACACGAGAAGTACAACCAGGAGCTCCGCACAAAGAGTGTGTGCAATGGAGCCAGTGGGATTCGAACCCACAACCTCACGATCAGCGGCGTGATGTCTTAACCACTCAGCCACGGAGGCCCACTAAAGACGACATATAAATAAGGATTCTCAAAATGTAAACAAACATCTTAAATTTGAATTTGAATTGACAGTGCTTTGAGGCCTGTAGCTAGTATGGCTGTCGCCTCGATTGATCCATAATACACAGAAACAGTACAGAACACTTTTTATTACAGATAGCCAATGCGTGCATTTATTACACTTCAAAGGGACAACACACCACCCATACCCGAATCCGGATTTGAACCGAGGACACGCGGTGTGGCAGCAGCTCCCGCTACCAACCACGCCACTGGGAAACATCTTAAATATTTGATTTATTTATTTTTATTCATTTATTTATTTGAATAACATACATCCGACTTGTGTGCTCGACATGAAAGCCTGCTTATAAGTCATCGTCAATATACAAAGACGAGAAAGCACAAGGAAATGTACAATACAAAAGAAATATAACCAGGAGCTCCACACAAAGTGTCTGTGCAATTGAGCCAGTGGGAATCGAACCGACAACCTCCAGGTTAGCAGAACGGCGTCTTAACCACTCGGCCCACGAATGCCCTTTATTTATTTATTGGAATAACATACATCCGACTTGTGCGCTCGACATGAAAGCCTGCTTATAAGTCATCGTCAATATACAAGGACGAGATCGCACAATGAAATTTACAACACAAGAGAAATACAACCAGGAGCTCCACACAAAGTGTGCGTGCAATGGAGCCAGCGGGAATCGAACCCAAAACCTCTAGGTTAGCAGAGTGGCGTCTTAACCGTTCGGCCACGGAGGCCCTAAATATTTGAACTTACAGTATACAATGTCGCCCAGTGGCGTGGTCAGTAGCGGCAGCTGCTGACACACCGAGGGTTCCTTTTTCGAATCCGGGTACGGACATGGATAGTGTGTTGTCCCTTTGTGTAATAAAATATATGTAATGGATATGTATAATAAAAAATGCTTCTGTATTGTTTCTGTTACTGCGTATAATGGATCAATCGACGCGACAACCATAGCAGCTATAGGCCTCAGAGCAATGTCAAATGAAATTAAACAGTATACACAAAAGGATATATTTCGCAATAAATATTCATATAAAAAATGTGTAATTTTCTGTAGAGTATTAATACAAACACATACGAAAAAAATTTATATAGTTTAAAATAATTTTCATGAATTTTTCATAAGCGTAATGTACAGCCACAAAATACATGTCTTAGAAGAGGAAATGGGGTTTTCTTAATAGTTAATAGATTTTAAAGATACAATTTGTTTTTGAAGAAATTCTTTTTAACAGGAGAAAAATAAAATTTGAATAACTACATAGATACAGTAACTGAAATAAACAAATAAAATATTTACATCCACTCTAGTGTGCCACTTTCTGTCACATGGGAAAATTGAAAGATTTACATTTGCTCAAAACACACACGAATCCAATTTCCCCGATAGATCCCTCTACATGCAATTCGTATCGATTTAAAGTCAAATAATTTTGGAAATATTTTGATTCGAAAAACATGACTAAAGAAGAAATATAATTTAGGATTGTCCAAATGTAAACAAACATCTTAAATTTAGGAACAAACAGTACACACAAAAGTATTATGTCACAATAAATTTTCATATAAAAAATGTGTAACTTTTTTGTAGAGAACTAATGAACACACATACGAAAAACATTTATGTAGTTTTAAAAAAACGTCATGAAGTTTTCATAAAGAAATTCTACAGCCACAAAATACGTGTCTCAGAAAAGAAATTGACATTGTCATTTATGTTAATAAAATTTATTGTTACAATTTATTTTTGAAGAGCTTCTTTTCAACAGGAGAGACATAAAATTTGAATAACTAGATAGCTACAGTCTCTGAAATAAATAAATAAAATACTTACATTCACTTTAGTGTGCTGGTTTTTGGCACATGGGAAAATTGAAAGATTTACATTCTCTCAAAACACTCGCGGATCCAATTTTACCGTTAGATCCCTCTCCATGCAATTCGTATCGATTTAAAGTCACATCATTTTGGAAGCATCTTCAAACGAAAACAAGGACTAAAGAAGAAATATAAATTAGGATTGTCATCTTAAATATAGGAACAAATAGAACACATAAAAGAAAGTATTTCACAATAAATTTTCATGTAAAAATACTTTTTTTTTTTTTTTTTTTTTTTTTTTTTTTTGTAGAGAACTAATATATACACATACGAAAAACATTTATATAGTTTAAAACAATTATCAGGATTTTTTTATAAGCGAACTCTACAGCCACACAATACATGTGTTAGAAAAGAAAATGATATTTTCTTGTATGTTAATTGATTTCACAGTAATAATTTATTTTTGAAGAAGTTCTTTTCAACAGGAGTGAAAAAAAGTTTGAAAAACTATATAGATACAGTAACTGAAATAAACAAATAAAATATTTACATTCAATCTAGTGTGCCACTTTTTGAAACATGGGAAAATCTAAAGATTTACATTTCCTCAAAATATATGCGTACCCAATTTTACCGTTAGATTCCTCTTCATACAGTTCGAATCGATTTAAAGTAACATCATTTTGGAAATATCATCATTCGAAAACAATGACGAAAGACGAAATATAAATTAGGAATGCCAAAATTTAAACAAACATATTAAATATATGAACAAACAGTATATAAAAAAGGATATATTTCACATTAAACTTTCATAAGGTAAATGGGTAATATTTTGTCGAAAACTAATATACACACGTGCGAAAAACAATTGCATAGTTTAAAACAATTGTCATGAATTTTTCATAAGGAAATTCTACAGCCACAAAGCACATGTCTTAGGAAAGATAATTGCATTTTCTTGTATGTTAATAGATTTTATGGTTACAATTTATTTTTGAAGAAGTTCTTTTTAACAGGAGAGAAATAAAATTTGAACAACTAGATAGATACAGTAACTGAAATAAACAAATAAAATATTTACATTCACTCTCGTGTGCCGCTTTTTGACACATGGGAAAATTGAAAGATTTACATTCGCTGAAAACACAGTGGAATCCAATTTTACCTTTAGATCCCTCTCCATGAAATTCGTATCGATTTAAAATCACATCATTTTGGATATATATTCATTCGAAAACAATGACTAAAGCAGAAATATAAATTAGGATTTTCAAAATGAATACAAACATCTTAAATATATGAACAAACAATATACACTAAAGGATATATTTCAAAACAAACTTTCAAAAGAAAAATGTGTGATTTTTTTTTTTTTTTTTTTTTTTTTTTTTTTTTTTTTTTTTTTTGTCGAAAAATAATATTTACAAGTTCTAGAGGTTTATTTTTCATTTTTTTAAATGAATCTGTAAAATAAAAAAGGTGTTTCTTTTATTAAGCTGCATACGGACTTTATTTCGAATATGCATTATTTCAAATAGGCAGAGCTTCCAAGTTTCCTTCCAATATTTTATTTCAGAAAATGTTCCTTTATTTAATTAGGAACAAAACAGCAGATTCTCTAAAATAATAGCTTTGTCCAAACAGCCGTTTAAGAAAATTACTGCGCGGTTTAAATCTATTTAATGCTACAGGATTTTTCTAATATTTCCATTTTAAAATATTAAATTAACATTGTAAAAATATAAATAAATATTTTAAGGTGACCTTTTACCTCAAAATTGATCAAAAAATTTATTTTGGATTTTAAATATTAAATAAAAACCTGTTTAGTTGTGAATATTTTGATAAATCATTTTTACTCATACCTCAATTGCACTATATGGCTTCTTACGATTTTAGACATTTTGTTAAACATCTAAAAAAAAATACATGAACACTTATCTTGAGACTCCAGGTGTCTAAACATAATAGTACCATTTATATATTATCGTGAAGATTTTTTCGGGAAACCCCGTGGAGGTACGCCAACAAATTGAAAAAGAGCGAATATTTTTTGGATAACTCTGTCAAAACAAATGTAACATGCTCGTTCAAACTGTAGATTATGATTAAGTGGCTTAATGTAATAAAGTGCGATCATTTTTCCTGGAATAGCATGTATACTTTTAGACAAATTTAAATTTTTATAAAAACAGTCCCAAATTTTGTCAAGTATTTTGCTTATAATCGACAGATTTCTTAGTATAAAAATATGTTTTTTAGAAAATGTGTCAAACGACATTGTACGCAATACCCTGCAATCAGAATTTTAAAAAATATTATATGGAAAATAAGCAGGTTTACTAAATATTTTTTCACTGCGCATGCATTAAAGCTATAAAAATTCCATTTGCTTAGTGTATTAGCTATATTTATAGAGCAACTTTTGTGAAAATCTCAGAAACAGCTTGTAAATTCTGAAAATCATCGTCTATAGAATAAGTTTAAAATCCGTTGTTCCCAAAATGAAGCAAAAAAATGTGGGGCTATATCATAGCTGCCAACTTTTACGCATTTTTTCTACCACAAAAATTTTATTGTAAACATTGTCTTATTTAATCTTCGAAATCTTACGTTTAAACAAATGGAAAATCTCTGTACAATTTTAGTGGTAGCAAAAATGCGTAAAGTTAGCAGCTATGGGCAATATCCAAATATAGTTGTACGTGCGAAATTGTATATACTATGTCAACACTAATCAACGGATATATGAATATATAATAAAATATAAAACATAAAATAATAAAAGACGCTCACAGTCTTTAATACATAATGTTTTTCATTCGATATATTACAGAAACGTCACCCTGTCAAAGGTGTTGGGAAATATGTTTCCCGCTTAATTTTAATTCTCAAAAAATGAAATTGTACAGGACATAAATAAGCTTTTTAAAAAATATATCAACAGACTTAAAAAAAATGCGCTAAAAAGAATTAAATAATTCTTTAAAATTCTCTAATGATAAAACATTATCCAAAAATCAGACATCGGATATCAGGTACCGGCTTAAAAACAGTTAAATTTAATATGTATAATTTAATATCCACTAAACATGGATTTTAGCGCGAATATTTTTACAACAGATGAATTTGAAAATTTATGATTTAATTTATGAATATATACACATAAAAAGTAATGAGCTACTTTTTGAAGTTGGTGCCAAACAATTACAATCGATAATAATCAACATCATTATTTAGTTATGGAACTAGGCACAATATATTAACAATTCTTATCATATTTAAGATAGTTTGGCACCAACTTCAAAAAGTAAATCATTACTTTTTGTGTGTATATATTCATAAATTAAATCATAAATTTGCAAATTCGTCTGTTGTAAAAAATATTTGCTTTAAAATCCATGTTTAGTGGTTATTAAATTATATATATTAAATTTAACTGTTTTTAAGCCGATACCTGATATCCGATGTCTGATTTTTGGATAACGTTTTGTCATTAGAGAATTTTAAAGAATTATTTAATTCTTTTTAGCGCATTTTTTTTAAGTCGGTTGATATTTTTTTTAAAAGCTTATTTATTTCCTACTTTTTAGTTATTCATACTGTAATACTCAATTATGTATACTGACATATGATGTCTCTTTGCAATGCATTGACTAACTGGTGTACTTTGCTGTTCTTTGAAGTATTCAATTAGCTGGTCAATTTCCTATTTCATTTTCAGCTATACGAAAGAAATTTACAATGTCGGTTAATATCGTTGTGTATCTTTAGGTTTTTCTGATGTGGTAACTTGTTTAGGTAAGATTTGGCTCTTCGAAAAGTTATCGCATTCATCGAACTTTAAGGCTCCATCGATTCTTACAGACCTCGGAAATGGGTATCAAAAAGCTAACAATCCATCAAGTAAAGTGTCATTACGCATCAGAGAGCGCGAAAGTGCTTTCTTACCTATATAAATGAACAGCAAAATGACTCCATGTATCAATGAATAGTAAAATGCTTTTCTAGTATAGTCAAAAGTACTCTCAGTTCAGTCAGAAAAGGCAAAATGAAAGATTTTCAAAAATCGCGCTATTCTTCTACAGACAAACTATACAGTCTAATTCCCATACAGGCAGTTATGGAATCGAAAAGGAACGGCGATGATTGGATGAGGAATCCGAAACTGAAAATTTAAAATAAGATGCTTCTTAGTGAGAGTGACAACATTCGATGCTTAGACAGTTCTTCGACAGACATTTTGTCATAACTATAGAAATGCATGGTGTTTTCTATTACAGATCTTGATAATACTTGTCTGAAAGATTTCGATTCTAAGTGTGCGAGACGTTATCAAGATAGACGATAATGGCCGGTTCAAGAAGATGTTTGGTGTCTCGCTTTTGTCCAGACTCTTTTCAATCAAATACTATACCCCCTGTTCCGTCCTTTCAATATCGAGGAATCATACCTGATCAAAATCTAAAATTATTCGGATACATAAACTGCTAACCAAATCTGAATCTAGAAACAATGTCGCTACACATAACAATTATTGTGCGTTGACTTATGGGGATATTTTTTTCCTTCGGAACAACATGTACACTGTTAAAATTTTTAAACTTTTTCTGCATCGTTACTTCACCACTTTTGCAAAATATCTCTATTTTGACCAATGAGAATGTTCTATAACACAGTCAAGTAATCGTTTGCTATAAAAACGGTGCAGAGTCAATGCAGCAAAAGTTTCAAATTTTTAACAGTGTAGTAGTGGAGTTTTATCTTTTCGGCACCTACATCCGATGCCGGTTGGCATTGATGTGGATTTCCGGTTTAGTGGATATGATAACTTGTCTAGTTAAGATTTAGCACTTTGAAATTATCTCCACTTCGATTATTTACCACATCCAACAAACCTTAAGATCTACATTGAAGTCTACGGACATCGAAAGAGGACGTCGAAAAGCTGAAAATTCATCAGTAAAGTGTCCTTAACACAATCAGATCGCGTTAAATGTTTCCATGTGTTGATGTAGAACAAAGTATCTCTATGTATTGGTACATAATAAAATACTCTCTTTTCAGTCAGAAAAATTAAAAAGGAAGATGTTATCAAAAACGCACCAGGATTTAATTAATAATCTGCAGTCATCTAATTCATCAATAACGACATCCGAAATGAGCACTGGTGCTTGTACGTTGAGTTCGAATCTGATAGCCGGAACTTGATAGCTTCTGTAAGAAAGTGGCAATATTCTACGTTTAGACTGTGCTTTGAGACACGGTTTTTCAAACTCCAGATAATGTTGAAATTTTCTATTACAAAATTTGGCAATAATCGCCTGAACAAGTACGATTATACGAGTGCAAGAAGTTAATTAGCTTCAGTTTAATGACAAATTCATCAAAATATTTCGCCATTCTCTTTTGTCTAGACTCGTCTCAACCTATCAAATATCCCCGTTCATTTCCACTTTGATATCGAGGAATTCTGTCATAAAAAAACCTGAAAGCATTCCGATATTTAACTCGATAACTGAATCTAAATCTCAAGACAGTGTCGATACACATAGCAATACACTTTAATTTCTTTGTGCATCCGGCATAAAATGCAACCTGATGCACAGGCACTTGTGCTCCGACATATAAGTGTACTTTAAAAGTGATTTTTCATCGTTTTTGACACATATTTCCAATGTCGGTAAGCATCGATACAGACCTTCCAATTTGGTGTATACTTTAATTCATCTAGTTAAGATTTTGCACTTTCGAAAAAGCTCACATCTCTGCAACAATTGCTAGGATCCATATGTTTTTTTTCACTATTTAGCAAAACGAGATTGACCAATCAGCAGTCTGAATTTTTGCAAACTTTTCACTGTTTGAAGAGAACAGTGAAAAGTTAGGAAAAATGCAGGCTTTTAATTGGCCGGTCACATTTCGTTAACAGCGAAAGAGAACTTGGTCGGGATCCCGTAGATTTTGCGCTGTCAACGAAATCAAATTGAGCAATTAGAAGTCTGCATTTTTGCGAAAATGTCGCTGCTTAAAGTAAGAAAATTTTCTCATTGGTCATTCTTATTTCGTAATAGCACGAAATTTATATGAATCCAGTCCAGTCGAAAATTCACAAGATCAAAATAGATCATCGTCAAAATAGAGCATAATCAAAATGATCATAATCAAAATGATTATGCAGCTACAACTGCAGATTTCTAACACCGGTCGTTGTCTAGACAAGATTTCTCACTTTGAAGTAAAAAGATCTCGTATCGATGTAAGAGTAAATGCCTGAATTTTTATTTATTTATTGTACACACATATCTGACTTGTGTGCTCGACATGAAAGCCTACGATTACCTGAAAAATGAACGCTTCTAATTGGACAACTGCTTCAAAAAGAATTTGAATTTTTAATGTTTTTATTTTTAAAATATTCTAATCAAAAGAATTTGATGAAATTGAAATGGGACCACGTGGACATCTTACACTTTCAAACAAAAAAGAATTATCAAAATCGGTTCATATTTACGGAAGTTATGGGTGAACAACAAATACATACAGGTTGAAATCATATCCTCCTCCTTGAAGTCGGTTAATAAAAAAAATGTTTTTATACACTGTTAAAAAAAGTTTGTAAAGTTATTAAACTTTTTCTAGGAAACTGGGATTCCAAGAACTTTTTATGTAATGGTAATAGCAAAAATTCATGTAACACAATCGCTTACATGAGTTCTTGCTGTTACCATTGCATAAAAAAGTTCTAGGAATCCCAGTCTCATAGATAACGTTTAGTAACTTTATTTTTTTTACAGTGTAACGTATGTAAAGATAATGTACTTTACAGTATGCAATTACAGTGTAATGTATGTAATGTAATACAATTTATGCCCTTTTAAATCAAATTCTTTGCAAAATTCTGTTGGCAGTCAATTATTTCAAAGTTTTAACAATCGAAACATTTTGCTCTTGAAAAAGATTAAATATGATACAAATTACTCGTTTTTATATGTATAAAATATCGCAACAGTATAAAGACCGATTTTGAAATCACTTTCAAAGAATTTTGCAACATCCGAAAATATCCTCATTATCTTTATTATGAAACTGAGAATGTCAAATATTATGTCCTCATTTTAGTTTAAAAATATAAGGTCACCCCATATTATCTAAAAAAATCAGTTCAGTGTGTAATGACAGACGATATGCGAAAGATAGGTTGCATTTATGTACATACTTCCAAATTACCTTCATTACTGGCCACAAATGAAAGACTGTATATTTTCGATCGTACCTTAGGCTTCTTCTCAAAGAAAGAAATAATAATACGGGAGGTAAGAAGTTTGTGTAAGCGATTTTTTTAGATATTTTTGAAGCTGTAATCCTTATCTTTCCTATTAAAAAGCCTTTTATTTTGGATTTAGACTGTACTGGCACTGTAGAAATATGATATTTAGGCATGTTTTATGAGATAACAGCTGATATTAAAACACTACATTGTGGACAAATAATTTATGCTGTTCAAATTCTCAACTTACTAAAGTTTTATAAAAATAATGTCCTTTTAAATTATAAATATATTTCATTTAGTAAATGCAGGGGTTTTTAATGTGTAATAAACTTGAATTACTTACTACCCAAATACAAGTACGTAGTTATGAAAAAAGTTGTTTTATTAATGAAAATGTTTAGGGATAGAATTCAACTTGAACAAGCCGGTAATTGCACGTCAAACGTAGCACGTGAAGTGGGTTCGTACTAAAAAGAAGTTTTATAAATATTCAGATCTTGGGGTATTACCGTAATTTCGGGTGTATAAGCCGCAGATCAAACAATTCTTTCTCGACCCAGAATTTTTTAAGAAACAAATGTAACTTCTTAGATCGACGTAAATATTTGTTTTCAATCACTAAATAAGATTTCTGGGTCCAAAAAGGATTGTTTGATCCGCGGCTTATACACCCGAAATTACGGTACTATACAGTACTTCGGATACAGTATTGTATCCGAAATCTTTTGTCTATCCCTGTAAATACTATCTGATTTCTATTATAATGAAAGTAACTTGTATTAAACCTCCTCAACTTATATCAGTTTGATAAAATGGTGAGTAGTATAATAAAACGCGCCCCAAACAATGTTTCCTGCTATAGCGTTATGTAATGGAATACTTTTGTCAGGCCCTGTAAATAAATAAAAATCATTCTTTGCACCACAGATTGTACAAAATGTATATTTTAGTATATACTGCATAGATGCATCTCAATTGAATTATGTTCGAAAAAGTCTAACAGCTTTAAAATGCACTTGAAGCTATTTTTTTCCTTTTTCGGAATACATTTGATTGTCCCTGTAATTAAACTATACATCCGATTTTCATAAAATAAATAATGACTCGACAAAATTGTGCAAGAATTATATATTTTAAATTTCAAGCTATTCGGTTGGGGAGTTTCTGCGTCGTTATATGTGGACAGACAGACGGACGGACTGAACGACGACTATTGGTGCTACGTATTTATATAATAAAGAACGCATCTAAAAATGGAAACTGATTTTCTCAGATAATTTACAGCCTGTTACTCAAAATACAAATAAAATGATTTGTTTCATATAAAATTCTTGGCACTTTAATCGGAGATTTAAAACGAGGTTTAAATTACAGAATTATAAAAATCTAGTTTGTCTAGGAACACTTTCGCATTTGTTAACTCCATAACTGTGTTGCCCGAACTGACTTCGGGCAGGAACTCTTTGCAGGCTTCGTTACTTAAAGCTTTTTGATACTACTATTATTTTTAAAAATATTTTCATACTATTGAAAGGCAGAAATGTTTAGACTAAATTTTAGGAATATTTTATTTAAATAATAGTGTTGTGAATGCGCTATTTTCAATTTATTGAACGGAAAAGAATTACACAGTTAAGGGGTTAAAAATGCAAAATAATTCAAATACAGATTCCCAATTTTGTGTACATTGTACGTATGGTGAATTGCGTTTTGCAGCCGTTTACTTAAAATACAAGTAAAATTATAAATTTTGTATGGAATTATTGTTTTAAATAATATAATATGGAAATTACATAATTATGAAAAAAGATTTGTGTACACAGAAAATTTTTACATTATTAAAGACCACATTTAGATTTTTTTTTTTACAAATATGTTTGATGGATATTTTGCATACATAGAGAATTATATTGAATTATATTTTACAGCCATTTACTCAAAATAGAAGTAAAATTATTAATATTATATGGAATTACTAACGCTTGAATAATCAGAGACAGAAAATTAAATTATAAAAATATAGCTGTATTATTGAAAAAAAATTCAGATTTTGAAATACATTCGATGTGTTATTTTAAATAAAAATTGTTTTTTGGACACTTTTTATACGTGAAAATTTATGTTTTTCAGCCAGTTACTCAAACTAAAAGTAAAATATATATTCTCATAAATTCTTGACGCCTAAATAGTGCAAGATGATTAAAAGATTTACGTAATTATGCATATATATATATGGGGGATTCTACGATCAGAGATAATTTGTACGGCAATCTGTTTAAAACAGATTTTTTATTCTATATGTTGCTATTTTTTGCAATGAATCGCATCATCTTAATATACTTTATTAAATAACATCACGATTGAATTCCTAATTAAAACACATTTTTCTGAAATTTCTTACAAAGTCTAAAAAAGTCTCTACCCTGGCATGTCCCCTTGCTAGTTTCAATTTAACTTTCAAACAATACATATATTTTTTTCCATCAGATGTTTAATTAAAGTATGTTTAATTGGAACTTAAGTAATTATACTTACGTATTATAAAACAAAAAATAAAATAATTTTGTTAATTTCAAATAGTTTTTTTTAATTAACATTTGTCCCGCTTTTTTTTGTGTATCCACCCTGTCAAATTTCGTTCCGCTGAAACAAATATAAATTCAATGATGGCTACATTGGAAGTAGCGCTTAAGGACATCTATCGGCTTGAAGTTAGCAATACTAAACGCGCAAGCCATTTAAGCGTCGCCATTTTTATTTGTTGCGACCCGACCGTACGGTGTAGTGGGTTTGCAAGGTGATCAGGTATCCCCTGGTAAGTCATAAAACTTATCATATTCATTTAATTCAATTGCATTTACTGCCCTAATTAAACAATACAGTAATAATTAAAGTGAAATATACAATTAACCCAAAAACTAATTCAGTCATTTAAAAAAATTGAATTTATCATGAAAATGTCTCTCCCCTGCCGTATTTCCCCTATCAAGATAACTGCCAGGGGAGAGAGTCATTGACCAGAAAAAGTTATAAAATATGTATAAAGTGACTTGCCCTTATATGAAAAGGTAAATAAACGAGACAAAAATCATAATTTAAAAGTTTTTGATAAAACTCAAACTTTTCTTTTTGGCCGTATCCTCTATGTACTTGAAACCTCTTATCGTAGAATCACCCATATACCGGGTGATCCAGAAGTTCCGGGAGTTTTAAAATGCTAATAATTAGTAAAGTATAAACAACAGAAAGATGCGGTTTTCACAGAAATACTTAGATACTTGTGGGATTTCGTTTTTTAATATAAAAAAATATTTTATATTAGTTACACTTTTTGCCGACAGGTGGCGCTGAAATGGATAATATAATATTGCTACGATATCATACAGCTCGTTAAAAATAAAGAATTAGTGTCCAAGGGTTACAACTTTTCAGTATGACAATGACGACCATCACTTCTACAATGAGACGATGAAAAACAGACAGCACAGCATTAAAAAAAGGAATTTAGGGTGTTTTTTTTTAATGTTCTGGTGTATAGCATCTTTCAGCTGGGTCAATGGCATATCCGATCTCTGTGCACATGAGACTTCAAGTAGCCTCAGAACCAAAAGTCACAAGGGGTAAGACCTGGAAATCTTGGAGACCATTCTTGTTGAAAAATGCGACTCAGGACACGCGTATCTCCAAACGTATCCCTCAGGATCGTCGTTACAGGAGAAGCGATGGAGGGAGGCGCTCCATCCTACAGGAATGTTACGGAAGGCAGCGCTTTTCTCTCTTTCAAGTGAGGGATGACTTTATCCTTAAGAAGCGCTGCATAGCTATCACCTGCCACAGAAACTATTTGCAATCTACTACCGGAAATTTCCTCGAAGAAAAAAAGGCTAATGATGAAAGAAGCTGTAAATCCGCACCACACTGTCACTTTTACGACATGAAGAGGTTTTCCCACCAATGCATGAGAATTTTCTTTAGCCCAAATGCGAACGTTCTGCGTGTTTAGGGAAAAGCGTGCTGGTATGTCCACAAACCATTTTAAATCCAATCCGCATCATTCTCCATTTTTGTAAAAACCCAATTAGCAAATTCTTGACGCGTTATAAAATCAGCTGACTTTAAGTCATGCACATGCTGAATTTTATAGTGATATCTCTTGAGAATGATCCTTAGTTATCGCCATACGGTTTCATCAGAAATTCCAGAAAGGCATGAAATCGCACGCGCACTGCACTCACCTTGTGCTGACGATGACGATGTGGATTGAGCATTAGCATCGAGCTCTACCTCATTTACGAATACAACAGATGTTTGGGGTCTTGGCTTCTTTGGCAATCTTCCAATGAGCCTCTTTTCTTAAACCTGAGCAATAATCTTTGTGAGATGATGCGAAATGAATTCATCTGCTTACATAACGCATGGTATAGAAACTTTCAATGTTGTATACTAGCGCCACCTGTTGCTAAAAATATTAACTATTTATTTTTAAAAAAATGTCATTATAAACGAAAATCCCACGCTTTTCTGAGCATATATCTGTAAACCGCATCTTTCTATTGTGCATAGTTTTCTAATTATTGACATTTCAAAACTCCCGAAACTTCTGGATCACCCGGTATATATATATTCCATTAAAGAATTTTATCACATTGTTAAAGAAATTTTACCCACTATGTTGAAACACAATAATTTCAACATAGACTTTAGCTTTTTTGAAAGCTTGCATATATGGAAAATTGTGGTTTTTAGTCATTTACTCAAAGTGCAAGTAAAGTATTTAATACCACACTAAATTTTTGGTGCTTAAATAATTTGAAAAATAAATTTTAACTTAGTAGCCATTATCTAACACACTGTAGGAGAAAAAGTAAGAATAAGAACAGGCTTGTAATAGGAAACAAACAATTTGTTACACTATACTATGCACTACGATCTGCAGAATATTCGGTCTATGATTCTATTTTGGTTCCATAGCATTTTTTAGAGGGTCTCAAACATTAGCTGTCAATGTCGCTTATGGATAAAAAGATAATATATATTTGCTGGTCCAAAAATTTCAAAAGGTAAATTCATATGTATATGGAATTTTAACATGTATGAAGTTCATTTTAATTTGTCATTTAAATTGTAATAATATAGATAGTAAGTAAAAATATGCATTTTAAAATTTATGTAATTACGTTTGGAATTTCTGACCAATTTCTTTCTTTTTTTCAACCCCGTTGGTTCCTGTTACCACCACTTTAGGAGCGAAAAGTTATGCAAAATCGAGGCGCCAGTGGGTGGTCTCTCATCTGTAAAAGGGTATAGCCGGGTTTCATAGTAAAATATGGCCTTGAGTCAACCACATCGAGTTCTACATGGATCGATAGCCCATAAAAAGAAATTCATTTCTCCCCAGTTTTAAGTTTGTATCTCAAGACTATGGGGGGGGGGTAATGACCCTAAATGCCTGTTTTGGAAAAGTGCGCATTGTGAGGAAACTTCTAAGCAAATTTCAACGAAAAAAATAATGGATGTAAAAAACCACCATACGAATGTTTGACAATTTTTTCAGATTTTTTTAAAACAAAAGAACAAGTTTTCTAACATTTTTCCTGTTTTTAAATGTACGTTTTAATTAAAAATAAACTGAAATTTCTGAGTGACCACCTTAATTTTTTTGCATGAAATACTATGAGACATGATGCATATTCATTATCAATTTCAACTTTATACGTATGGTGCATCATATTAAAAAAAGGCAAAATCATATTTCGGCGGGAATGTGGAGCGTGTCTCGGACAAATTTCACGCCTTCTTTTCATATCTCACATATTAATTCACACGGTATTTTTAAGAGAAGGCGTGAAATTTGTCCGAGACACGCCCCACATTCCCGCCGGAATATGATTTTGCCCTCTTTTTAATATGATGCACGATACGTAGAAAGTTGAAATTGATAGTGAATATGCATAATGTCCCATAGTACTTCATGCAAAAATATTAAGGTGGTCACTCAGAAATTCCAGTATATTTTTAATTAAAATGTGCATTTAAAAACAGGAAAAATGTTAGAAAACTTGTTCTTTTGTTTAAAAAAATCTGAAAAAAATGTCAAACATTCGTATAGTGGTTTTTTACACCCTTATTTTTTTCGTTGAAATGTGCTTAGGGTAATTCCATGAGCACATGTCGTGTAAGTCACACACGACGATTTTGGATACCAGTATTTTAGAACGGAAAAATGTGACTTATTTTATCAGAGATATTTCATTAATTGAATAAGGCCATGCAAACCTTTAGAAAATAACGGTGGCCAACAATTTAGCAGTTACTAAAAATGTGACTTACACGACAATTGCTCATGGAAATACCCCTTAGTAGTTTCGTCACAATGCGCTCTTTTCCAAAACAGGCATTTAGGGCCATTACCCCCCATGGTCTTGATATACAATCTTAAAACTGGGGAGAAATCAATTTCTTTTTATGAGCTATCGATCCATGTACTACTCGATGTGGTTAACTCAAGGGCATATTTTACTAAGAACCCGGCCATACCCTTACAAAGTTTTCTTCGCATAAGATTTAACAGCATTCTAGCAGGAATCTTATGTGAAATATTGGACGAAAAATGAACCGAAATAAATTTAGTGTTAAGAGACTACTTGCTGGTGCCTAGATTTTTGGATCCCTGGGTGCGATTCTCTTTTAGGTGTGTATGTTTAAATACTAGTGTGTGTAATAATAGTGTAGTTTAACGTTTCTTAATTATCCTCATATTCATTCATCTGTCTAAAACTGCTAATGACAATAAAAGTTTTGACCCTTCTTTTAAAAATATTAAGAGAGAGGGCTAGGATTTCTAAAATCACTCAAGTACATGTATAACTATTTTTAATAGGTTTTTTCATGCTTCCAGAAATTGCTGTCGGGATATGGCAAAATGTTATAAAACTTTTGACCCTCTATAATCTTCTTAAAAATCTTATAAATTTCTTTAAAAAAATATCTTATAAATTTCTTAAATCGACGAAAACCGGGTTTAATAATTTTTTACTGGATTTTTTTTCTGGAATTACACGTTGTATTAGATTGACCGGACAGTTCTGTCGTGTAATGTTCAATGACTTCAATGACACAACTATGTAATAAACTATGTAATGAACCACTAAAATGGTAATACCCCTAGTTTTCTGGTTTGACATTAAGATGAAAATAATGGAATTTTTAATATTTTAAAAAAGTGGTGTCAATAAAGAAATCTGAATATTTAAAAAGTAGGTGTGAAATTACATTATACGAAAGAACTTTCGGGTTGACTTAAAAAAATTATAATGTTTTATTTTTTCTTGAAAAAACAGAAAAAAACAAACAGAAAAAAATAAAATCCAACCCATTGTCCAGTTTTGTTTCTTGGAGGTTCTAAGTAATTGCTAATGTCATACTTTCGAAAAAATTTTGTTTGATCCGCGGATTATACGCCGGAAATTGCGGTAATTAAAATTGATTGATAATATGTCATACTTAATTAAAATAAAATTGAAATGACTACTATTATTATTATGGTTATGACCTTTAAAAGCTTTTCGGACAGAAAATTAAATTACGCAACTTTGAAAAAAAATAATGATGAAAAATTTTAAATTGTTAATGATCACACTCAAAATGATAATTTAATTACAAACTGATTTTCTTGGACATTCTACATATATGGAAAATTGTGTTTTACAGCCACTTTTTAAATAAAAATAAAAAGCTTAGTTCTTTATGAAATTCTTGGCATTAAAATAGCACAAGGTTTAAAATTAAGTTACTCAAATATGAAAAAATATATTTTATAAATATTTCTTCGGCGTTAAACATCACAATTAACATAGTAATTTAAACATAAAACTGCCATTCTTTGGCACCTTGTATGTACGTTTTACAACCGAAAACTCAAAATACAATTAAAATTATTAATCTCAGTATTTAAGTAACCCGAGACGTAACAATTCGAAACTGTAAAAATAAGGTAAGAAATTCGAATCACGCAACTTATCTAAAAATACTGTAACAGTGAATCTATTCACATTGAACGATCACATTCAACACAGCCTTTTAATTACGAAAAAACTTTTTTAGACGCCTTTGTATGCATGATTACTTATGTTTTACATTCATTTACTGAAAATATAAATAAAATAATTAATCTCGAATTAAATTCTTGGCGCCTAAACAATAAGACGACATGTAAAACTAAATCACGCTGTTATGCAAAAAATATTTTATTGATGAAAATTTTCAGATTGTTAAGGATCACATTCAACATGGTAATTTAAATACAAACTGCATTTCTTAATGCGACGTTCCAAATTAATCGTTTCATTAACTAGACTTACGGGAGCAATTTTTCATACAGCTTTCTCTATTGTGTTTCATAACTCAGGGGCGTTCTAACGTCTTCTGCCAATGTCTCGCCTTTGATTTGATGAATAGTTTTATGGGAGCATTTTTCGTCTTTATATGGTTCAACTAAATTCGCTTGAGCACGACAATATCTTTTCGCATTTATTTTTGATAAATAGGACTATTTAAATAATACTGGCTGCAGACGCTCTCTCTCTCTATGAAAATTAATTCTTTATTAACTGTTTGATAAAAGTGTAATTAATGATAATGATAACGATGATTTGTAATTTGTATATATTTAACAATATTTCATTTTTAATTACAAAGTAACAAATCCTCGTTTTGTTTATTTATTTTGTTACTATGCACATATTATGTTAATGGCTTTCTTACTAAAAACAGTGTGGACCAGAAATAATAATATTTTAAACACATATTTCGTCGGTGATATAAATATACATGAAGGGCCAAATTAAACACAGCAGCTTTTTACCATTAACTTTTGAATAATTTCTTTTTTTATATTTCCAGCATTTACAAAAAAATAGTATACGTATTATATAAACGCTTCCCTGATTTGTCCGGACATCATACGGGCAAGGTGTTTTTGCCAATCATAATTAGCCCGTAGCACGTACGGGTATCCATATTCCAATCATAATTTATTATTGCCACCAGTAAATTTTTATTGTAAATTTTGCATTATTTAATCCGTTCATTTTTCTGATTCAATTACGCAACAATTTCTGTTTTTAAAAACCAGTGATGAAAGAGTAAAACTTCTGTAATTGACATGAAAAAAATAGGCATTATTTGAAAGTTTTTTCAAAAATATTGATCAGTCAAGTGGTTAAAATGCGGTTATTACTTAAAATTTCCATGATACCTCTGTTAAAAAAGATAATTTGCTATGTGGATCAAATTCGTTAGCCAAATTCATCGATGACGAATGCACAATTTCCTGTCCAGTTAAAATGCAAATCAGTGTCAGTTCAATCAAACACTCGTTACCGAATCGATATTTGTTAGTCGGGTTAGAAAAAAAGCGAGAGAAACCGGTTTTTAAAAACAGAAAATTGTGCTTTATTAAATCGGTAAAATGCTTTGATTAAACAAGGCAAATTTTACAGTAAAATTTTACTGGTGTGGATAAACAAGGATTCTTAAGCCTTTTTGCGGCACGTATACGTGTCGCTCGTACCCAAGAGGTTATTTTCCAACGTCTCTTGTCGCGTTTAGCATCGGGTTCAGCTCCGGCTGAACATTGTAATTTCTTTTCATTATGCATATATTACCTAATAAATGGGTCGGTCTTCAACACTATCCTCTACAGACTAATTTCCAGTTCAATAAAACACTCGTTACCGAACCGATATTTGTTAGTCGGGTTAGAAAAAAAAGCGAAAGAAACTGCGTTACCTGAAACATTCATTAACATATGAATTTGTTAGATGGTGTATCACTGAAGTTTTAAAAGTGATTATTATTTTCCAACGTCTCTTGTCGCGTTTAGCACCGGGTTCAGCTCCGGCTGAACATTGTAATTTCTTTTCATTATATATATATATTACCTAATAAATGGGTCGGTCTTGAATACTATGCTCTACAGACTAATTTCCAGTTCAATAAAACACTCGTTACCGAATCGATATTTATTAGTCAGGTTAGAAAAAAGCGAAAGAAACTGCGCTACCTGAAACATTCATTAACATATGAATTTGTTAGATGGTGTATCGCTGAAGTTTTAAATGTGATTATTTTTTTCCAACGTTTCTTGTCTTGTTTAGCATCGGGTTCAGCTCCGGCTGAACATTGTAATTTCTTTTCATTATATATATATTACCAAATAAATGGGTCGGTCTTGAACACGTAATGGTTCTACAGACTAATTTCCTTGTCTCTACAGTCTGTCTTAAGCTATTAAGGGGGGAGATCAGGTTGAAATGAAAAAAAATCGATTTTTTGAAAAAATTAGTATGAATTCCTTGAAATTTTACAAATCCATTGCAAACGTTTTTTTTTAAATTCGAATTCGAATTAGGGAGTTATTTCTAAAAACGTCTGACAACACAACAAAAAAATTGAGGATTCCCTTCAACTCAGAACAGCACACTTGAAGCTCGTTGAGCCAAAAAATGGCCAGAAAATCTGCGGCTGAGCCTCTGAAACTTAAATAAGGTTGTGTTTATGTCCCTGGTAAATTTTATTATGATAAACAATCCTCATTATTAAAAAATTTGAAGTTAATCTATAAAATTAACTTTGAAGCCGTTTGTCTCAAAACTATTTTCTGGCATTGCGCGCACTCTCAATTATAAACTAATTATTGCTGAACCAGGAAGTTTTGCATTTTATTAATTTTCATGTGAAGCTGTTTTTGTCAAAGACATTTTTTTATTGAAAAAAATAAGAGTAATTTTTTGCTAAATTTAATGAATATGATAAAGCCGTTAATTACGCAAATGAATTTGAATATACCTTTAATTTTTTTTTCACTGTAAAATATAGCAGTATAAGTGAATGTAAGTGCAATATTCAAGTGAATGTAAGTGCAAAATCTTGCGTTTCAAAATGCATATTTAAAAATTCATATTTTTTAAACATGAAAATTTGTCGTCAAAATTTAACTAATTAATATTTACTAAATATATATTTTTTCAATGTTTTTTTTAAACCATAAATATTTATGAAAGTATAGAAAAAAAATTGCTGTATTACATTAATTGGTTTTGAAACTGCAAAGTTTTTAGTAGTAGTCAAATTATTGTCACTTCCCGGTCGCTCAGAAAAGCGATCACTAGCATGTACACTTGAAGCCCTTAGAGCCAAAAGAATGACCAAAAAAGTTGCGGCTGACGCTCTGCAACTTAAAGAAGGATGTGTTTATGCCCCTGGTGAATTTTAGCATGATAAGCAATCCTCATTGTTGTAAAATTTTCAGTTAATTTATAAAATTAACTTTGAAGCTGTTTTTCGAAAAACTTTGCTTTTTGGCATTGCGCGCACTCTCATTCAAAAACTAATTATCATAGAACCATGAAGTTTTGCAATTTACTAATTGTCATGCGGACATTTAAGCTGAACCTCAATTTAGTCTGATTTTTGTCACAGAAAACTTTTTATTGAATAAATAAGTGTAATTTTTTTGCTAAATTTAATAAATATCATTATTAATGCCATTAATTATGCAAAAGAATTTGAACATACTTTTAAATTTAGGTTTAGTGTAAAATATAGTAATATAAGTAAATGTAAATGCAATATTAAATATGTATCTGCAATAGAATTTTTTAAATTTTGCGCGCAAGATGCATGTTTAAAAATTCATATTTTTAAACCGTCAATTTTGTCATTAAAATTTAACTAATTAATATTGCTAAATATATGTATTTGAATGTTTTTTTCAAAACAATTAGCAGTTATGAAAGTATAGAAAAAAGTGTTGTATTTTATTAATTGGTTTTGAAACTACAGTGTTTTTTGTAACTGTCAAATTATTCTCATTTTCCGGCTGCTCAACCTGATCTTTGTATGGTCATTAATTATATGTTAAGTCTCGATTTAAACGATAAAATGACACTGGAAGCTTTCGTAAGGACTTGTTTTAGAGACTCGATGTTTTTTAGACCGTGATAACTCACACAGGTGTTTCTGGTTCGGTCTCATTTTTTATTTCTTGAATATTTTCTTGAACACAAATAGTTGTTGACCGTTCTCCATTTTTAGGGTTCCATACTTAAAAAAATTATAACGGTACTATTATAAGATTACTGCTGTGTCTGTCTGTCACAACTATTTTACTCGTAAACTATGGAACGTAGAAAGTTCAAATTGGCTAAGTAATAAAGACCCACATATTTACAGATTTTTAAACATTAAAAAACATATTTAGAGAAAATATAGGGGAGCTAAGTAAGTTACTTCGAAAAAAATCTTTTCTTCGTACATCATGTGGGGAGTCGTGCAACGCTTTTGTAACGCTGAACTCAAAAACACATTTATTTTTATTTTAGGATTTTTATTATATTTTTTAGAAATATAGTCGAAAATGTAGAGAAAATATATACATCCCTTTCCCCATCTATTTCTGAATCTACTGAAACTAAAATTATGAAAAAATTAGTTGTAGTAGACATTGGTTTAAAATTTTCTGGTAAACTAACAGCGATCTACCTAGTTCACTTAGTTTTTGAGAAAGACCATTTTTCCGATACACACAAACTTCAATTACCGGCATTCAGCAAAGGTGTTGAGAAGCGCTGGAGGTACCTATCGTACCCGATCGTAACCTATCGTACCCGATCGTAACCTATCGTACCCGATCGTAACCTATCGTACTATCGCAGGAGGTAACAAAATTGTAAAAGCATTGCTGATAATGATTTTCGAAAAAATCATCAGAAATTAGGCGAGACATTAACCCTTAAAAGTATGAACGGATTGGGCATATATGAGAGGGGCGTTTTCTTCGTACAATCGGCTTTCAAAGCCTAGGTAACAACTTCTAATGATATATTTATATAATGAAATATACCCAAAAGCAGGGCAAAAGTAGTAAACGTCAGAATGCTGAAAACTGACTTCTTAATGTCCAAATTATTTTCTGCAATAAGATTTAATTTTTAGATTTCCCACCACTTTTAAAAGAAGAGTATTATTACGCTATTTTAACAAGGATTTTGTGTTGGAAAAGAGTATACATTTATCTGCATATTTACTGGTGTGAAAGACGCTTTCTTGCCATTAAGTCTAGTGACCTAAAAGTATGCCAGTAGGCGTTAATGGATTAATCAGACAAATACTACGGGATTCACGACTAGTTTGCACTGAGAGGATCGCTCAATGCACCTCTCGTCTCTTTAAAAGTTAATTAACACTAGCATGACAGTGAGCAGTCATTTTGACTGGTACTATATGGATGTATTTCGATTCCTATCAGAAATTATATTATTAAAAAAATTAAAAGATGTAAAGAAGAGAAGCTTTAAAAAATAAATAAATAAATAAGCTCTTTTAAATCAAAATTCTTGTGTGAAATATTTTTATAAAACTTGACTAAAATTTCCGACATTTCTAGTGTTAAAACTTATCTAGAAAAACGTGGCTTTGACCATGGCGGCTGTAATGGAGAATATATATAATGGAGATTCCATTATATATAGTTTTTTGGCCAAAATTCACTCATTTTATAAAACTGCACTTCAGTTAATCTTTATAAATTAGGAATTATGTATTCATTGCGCCCTTTTCCCACAGTATAATATTCTATTATGTATGAAAAAGCTTTCATTATTTTTTTTTCTCCTATACGAAACTTTTCTGATGTAATTTCTAACAAAAATAAAATAAAGAAAAACAATTCCTTTCATTCTGGGCCTCTCCAAGTTCTGTTGAGAGCTATCTCTGCGTTTTCAACAACTAAAATAAAAACTAATCTTTGTACAGCTGTCGACGATATCCTTTCTCCTCAAAAACATTTAGTCCTGCAAATTATTTCGTGGGTGCGTCTTAATGATTATCCATTTTAGGGCATAAAATGTGAATGTCAGCAAATGTTTTCATCTTTCCGTTGTGAGATATCTCGATTCTCATGAAATTACACTTTTAGCCCTTTTGTGTCTGCTCCCATAATCTACATATTACACTACTTTACAGTACATCTGTTGCCGAAAAAATTTTAGTTATTGCTGACTACATATGATATGCTATTTTCAAAAATATAATTAGAATATTTTAGTCAGCTATAGTTTCTCAGTTTCAGCTATGTAGGTATTAAACAGAAAAAAATATGTATTTACTAAGAAAAACTTTACTAAAAAAAATAATTAATCATTGAGTTCTAAAAAACTTCATTTTAAATATCTTCTCCGATGTGTAGACTTTAGAAAATGACGTATCAGAGACCAACAATAGTCAGACATCATACTCGTATACCAGAAACCCTAATAGAACTCTTCAATGACGCGTAAGCCCTGATGCACACGCTCTCCCTGCTCTTCGCTTATATCTCCTAAATTTTCCGGAAACCTGTCCAGGTGACTACGGAGGAAGTGGAATTTTATGCTCATATTGCACCCCATATTTTTTAATTGTAGCAGAAAGTCTTCTACAAGTTCAATATAATTTTCAGATTATTTCTTTCCGAAAAACTTATTTTAATATCTGAAGAAGGCAAATTTTTTTCTTTTATGTTTTATGCTAACAATTCTGAAGCTCGTTTAGATAGATTTAAATCTCTTACAAGATCATGTAACTCAGTTTGGGAAAAGCATTTTGGATCATTAGACATACCTTCAAGATCCGTATCATTTTGTGATGAGCTTGGTTCTTCAATGTCTTGTTCAAATGGTTCAGATATATTTTTAGACTCTGAAGAGTCAGATAAACGCTGCACTGGACGTTGAACACAACAAGTACTTTGGTACTGCCATTTAGCTCGATTTTTAGTGTTTACGTTCACGCTACAAAAATAACTATCTTCGAGATGATTTTGTGGTTCTCGCCAAATAGTCGGTGTTCCAAATTTAAAGGCACTTCTTTTACCACTTTTCCATAATCTTAAATATTCCAAACACGATTTACAAACACGATTGGGAACCCAAGACTTCTCATTTTTATCCAAGAACATCCTAAAATACTCAAAATAGGTATTTTTCACCAACTCTGATATAACTTTTCTACAATTGTTAAACACATATTCTACGCATGTATAGCAAAAATGATCTGGATTGTTTAAACAACGTCTACATGAACTACTCATGACGCAAAAACTTGAGAAACTAATCTTAACACAGTAAAATACACCTGTTATCGATTAATATATATGCTTAAATGATAAAAATAAAAAAACAAAGTAATTCGAGCTGCTCAAAAGATTTTTCGGTTAAATTCGACAAAAGCAAGTCATAAGTGAACATTATCAATTACACAAATTCGCGGCAACAGAACAAAAGTTTAATTTTGTAAACTAGTGTTATCAATTGGCTTTGTTACTTAACAACGCGCTTCTGTCTCTCTCTGCATGATTATCTCCAAGGTCGGTAAATATACAAAGAGTTTTGGCGAACACCGAAAGCCAAATTGCTATCTAACATCTGCACTGATTATAACGACACTTGGACTTCATTTGCTGTCATGAAAAGACGTAATGTGATGTAGCTTTAATAACAGTGGACGTGCTCAGCAGCTACGCGCGTTAAGCGCGCGCGCTCAGGAGTTAGGGACATGGAGTGGATCCTTATTGCAGCTGTTCAGTACCGAACCAGGCGCATAGTACTCAGTACTGTGAGCTCAGGGACAGGTTAAGAACAGATCATGGATTTGATTGGGTGGTGCTAATGATAAAGATCATCTGTTACCGTCGTAGGTGAACTTAATGGCCGAATGAGCTTAAAATCAGCGATTGCGGGTTCGAATCCTTCACGTCTATAAACTGCGATTATGTATATATTTTTAATTATTATTATTGATTGCTTTATAGTAATAAATAGGATTTTTTATTAACCCATTAACCCTTTCCGGGGCAAGATACTTGCATTCGTAAAATGCTGAAATAATTGATTGACACCAGTATTTACTCGAAATTTTATTTGTAAAGCAATAAACGTGTATATTTACGTATTTAATAAATGTGAATATTTCATAGAAAATTTCTGGTGCCAGTTTGGCAATTTGAGATTAAAATTAGGTGTTGTCACATCGCCAACACCGCCCTTCAAGGGGTTAACGCCCAGCGTCCTCTTTTGAGGACGGTTACAAAAACAGCAAGAAAGCGGTTTCCCACCAGTAAAGAGGAAGATAAATATATACCTTCTTTCACGAGACAGAATCCTCGATAAATTTAGATAAAAGTAAATTTGATTTTAAAAGTGGTGGGAAATACAAAATTTAAATTTTAGCGTAGAAAATAATTCGGGCGTTAATGGGTTAAAGATAAATTTTTATATTAATAATACAGAAGCACATGTATTTTGATTATAATAATGAAATACTTATTTAAATACAAGAAAATATGATATTTTAAGAAGAAAGATTTACATTTGAGCCCCTTTTAATATTCTAAGTATCGTTCCAAAGTGATTTATATATACATATTAAGCAAATAAATAAATAATAAAAGGTATTGTGCGTATACGCGTAAAATAATTTCTTGATGTTTTTCCTTCATTCTTTCTTTCATTTTTTTAAGTACTTTAGAAGTAAGTTTAAGATATAAATCATACTTTATAGTGTTAAAATACACAATAAAAATATTATAAAAAGCAAAATGTAATAGATGTACATTTTTTAAACTAAAAATATCTGCACCTACATTCTTTAAAGAGATATCTCTTTAAAAAATATTAGTTTTGTAAAGAATAAAGTATGATTAGAATGTTTATAAATTTTCTCCTGATAATATTATAAAAGTACATTGCTTATATTAGGAGTTATATTAGCATGACTTTGAATGCCATTTGTTTCTCCTATCTTATGATGCATTTTAGTCTGTTATCCACACGGTATTAAAATATGCAATTATTAAATAAGAAACATTTATACTAAAACCTTCTCTGAAAAATTGTCAAACTAACAATGCAAATTCCATTGAAATACATCCAGTAAAGTAGATTAAAAATAAACCTTATAATATGTTGATATCACAATCTTGGTTGATAACAGTATTTTATTTATCGCGAAAAATACAAAACAACTGATAAATCATTTTTAAATAAATAATAAAAAAAATTGTTAAAAAGTTAAAATCTTTAGATCCCCAATTGAATTGTTAAATTTCATCAATCAACCTACCAACCAAAGCACAACCAATAAAACAGAAGCACGAAATGCACAATCACGTGATCAAATCCCCCATATAGTTTTTTTAAGTCGCGCGCGTCAAGGTTGGTGGTCATATTTTAAATGCTGATCGGGCTTAATTAGATGAAATAGGTCACGTGATACATTTCCGGAATATTTTAGATTATAGTGACCACAGGTATGTATATCTGTTGCGAGAATCATGTTTTGGGAGGATAAAGGGATATAGTATTTGTATTTACCAATTTTGAACCATAAAAATAATTCAATAATTGAATAACTTTAAAATTCCCTTATTCGATAGTACCTACTCCATGCAGAATCTCCTGAGCGCGCGCGCGCGCAAAAATGGTGTCCCTTGAACACGCCCAGGGTTTTTAAGGGTCACTCCCTGAGGAGTTGTACTTCTTTGCTTCTATTCCTGCAACTCTCAATAAAACCAAGAATATTTATTTCTGATGAATTTCACTACTTCTTCGTACCTGTCTAATTGCTACACATCGTTGGATTATAGCATTACTTACATTTTTCCTTCTAAAAAAGTGTTCGCGCCACCTGCCACTAAAACGACACCCAAAAATTATTACAGTGGTGTTGTAAATTTGTGACATACTTTCAAAGCTTTATTAGCACAGTGCAAATTTTAATCTTGAAACAAGAGTTTTATTGTAGCTATATTGTAAAAACAAATGATCATTATTACGGTGAATTTAGTTTTCTGAAATGATAAATGAAGTTTAAATATGCACTATTTTTATAGTCAGTACCGAATAAAGTCTATAAAAAAAACCAGAAAACTGACTAAAATAAGATTTAAAAAAAGTTATACAGATGGCTAAAGATATTTTCAGGAGCGGACACTGGCAGTATTTTTTTGCGAAACAAGTCTTACTATTTGTTACTCTTTTACAGATACAGGATACATTTAATAATACAAATAAAATAGGTAAGTTGCATAAGAAATTACACATATTATAGAAAAAAATAACTTTTAATGACATTTACATGCAGAAAAAGTATCCAAAAGTATTCGCTTAAAGAATGTAAGTACCAACCATTAAACATTTCCACCTGTTTGTTAGATGAGACCCGAAGAATCTTGTCGCTTACTATATTTCAGAATTTAGAATTGTCTACCAGTTTTTCAGAAACAACATCTTAGTGTATTTCTAGCACATTGGGAATAAAAACATGAATGGCAAACATATTTCTTTCCGTTCATTAAAAATATTTATCAAACATATTTTATGCAAAAATATACGTATATATATATAAGAAATTTATTTTAATAAAATAATATCTAAAGTTTAAAAAGTGATCTAGATTTATCTTTTATACATTTTGCAATTTTTTATATATGAGAACGAACTTTTACAATATATATATATTTTTAACTTATTACTAATTCTATTTTACTACTTTTTTTAAACAGTATAAATAAAATATTTGTATCTTCAAATGAGTTTTCGGTTCGATGTGAAATGTATATTGAATATTTTGTGATTTTTCAAGTTTTGGTGAAAATGCTATATTTTTCATATTATAATACTTCCTTTTGACTATACAGAAGAAAAAAGGAGGAAGAAAAAAGAAAAGAAAAGAAAAACTCAGCGTAAAACATCAATTACATTACTAAAGAAATAAATATTTAATTCGTAAAATAATTAATAGAGGATGTCGCAAAAATGTAATACCAGTTTTCCTCTTCTGTACACATCGAAGATGCATAGGCAATATAAATTGAAAAAGTCTTCAAACTAAAGTAGAAATTAAGTTTATGTGGATTAAATGACCCTGCCATTTTATTTTTTTTATTTTTTATTTATTTATTTATTTATTTATTTTGTACGATTAACCATATCATTTGTAAACAAAATCTGATGATAAAACTTCTCATATTTTTTAATAAAAATTTATTAAAAAAGTGAGGTAAATTAAAATCGTTATAATTTCAAATATTATTAATAGAATTTCATTTTTTTGCATTTAAATAAACAGAAATATATAAACATTAATTTCGATTAAGTATTTTTTTAAACATTAATTTTTATAAAAATTAAAAATATTTAAAGTAAAAATGAAAAAATTATATATGATGTAACTTTTTAAAACAATCATATTTTTAAAAGTAAGTATTTTTTTCACATTTCCTTAGTCCAAATTAAAGTGAAATAGTTGAAAAAGACATTTTCCAAGTTTGAACTATTTATTTTAAACGGTTCTGGATTTATAACAATTTAAATGGAAGAAAGGGTGAAGATTTCCCAGCATGACAAAAATGCATTTCCAAAAAAAAGTCATTTCCATGACAAACATTACTTGAAAGCTAGATTTTGAAAGCAAACCAAAGCGAAAATTTAATATTTCCTGTTCCAATTAAGATAGAAACCAGATTTAAAAGTCCATTTTATGCAGCAGAAATAAAACAAATTTTATATAACATATGAAATATATAACATGTATAACATTCTTATAAAAATATTTGTAAAAAATTTCAATATTTTTGTGTCCCGCACCACCTTAAGTAATTAAAAATACTCTATAATAAGTTTTATTTTACTCAAGAAGATATAGGATATTAATCAATAAAATGTAACTAAACAAATACTGAGTAACTAAATAGTTTATAATAAGTAGTGAATTACTTTAATAAAAGTAACTATTAATAATAAGTAACTTTAATTAAAAAAATAATAACGGCATAAAAAGTTTTATTTTATTCAAAAATATATACGATAATAGTGAATAAAAAGTATTCCTCTCAGAAGTAAAAAAATAGCGCAGAAATTACTAAATAAGTATTCTATAATAATTAGGAGATTTTCGTAGCCTCACACCCATTCAACTCTATCTTATATATTACGTTTACGTAAAACGGAAAATTAAGTTTTAAGCAACATGCAATTCCGTAATATTTATATCTCTATATATTCCCGGTTTAGACAGAATTAACTTCTTTGCGACGAGTGTCACGTATACGTAACGCATAAAATGCTCAGAATACTTGATTATTCTTACCAGTAAGTTTTAATTGAATATTTTACCTTATCTAATGAAAGCAATTTTGTGATTCATATAAGTGAAAATTTCTAATTATTTTATTTAATAAATAGTAATAAATTCTGTAAAGGTGTCGCGAAATGCTTAATTCCAGTTCTTGAAATTTTATTCTAGCTATCGTATCGCTCGTCTGAAAGAAAAGTGACACTTCTCGCAAAAATTAATTTTGCGTTTTATTCCACTGACAGGTCTGTCATATGTGCATATTTCTACACATAAAATTTCATAAGTATAGTTATACAGAATATCATATTATCACACTATGTGTCCATTATTGACCACAGAAGATAGTTGGATTGTGTGGGTAAGTAAATTATCAAATCTTCCAAATCGCGCCACACCTGCTAATATTACGCCTAGTTATGAAGGAATCTGAAGAATGTCACTACGGGCTCTGAGTAATTTTAGTCACAAACAACCACGAAAAGATAATTTGTTGCATTCATAGACCTTATCGTTGCAATAAGCACGTAAGCGTCAACGCGCGATTTAAAATACACTAGTTAAGTTATGTAGTGTGAAGACTATATATTTAATAGAAAATACTTGGTTTATTACATAAATTTGCAGTGTATTTTGTGTACTTTCAAAATGTTGTGGGAGATTCTGGATGTGCTCGAGAGGCAGATTGCGGTTCAAAATATACAGCGCTAAATGTACACCGGGCTAATAACGCCATCCACTGGTTTTACTACCCCGGGTGATTTTTTTAGTAGCGAAACTACATTATTTATTTATTATTATTATTATTTATTTATTTATTTTGCGCCCGAGAGACATCATTGTCATTCTTGAAAGTTAAAAAAAGATAAAGCTGAAAATGCTGCTAATTTTTTCATGTAAGAAGAATAATATGAATTACTGCATCCTGATATTACAGTTAATGGTAAGTTAAAACAATTTGTCAATTTTTTGAGTGTAGATTGCGCATCTTTTGAATTGAACAATTTACATGCCATTATTCCATCCTAGTTTATAGTTCTGTTTATAAGGCATTATAAACCACATAGATGGATAATTGGCCAACTAGCATTGGTCAAGAAATTACGCCACTACATTTTATGAATATATATTTCCTAAAATATTCTTTCTTGTATACATAATCTATTAGTTGTAGTAACAAATCCTGTATTTGTTTGAAAAAGAAAATCTAAAACTAAGCCGTGAAAACTGGTATAAACTTAAAGTGGTGTTATCACTCCAGGACGCCTTACTTTATTTTCTTATTTATCTGAATTTTCTATTTTGTGTAATTTTACTTACATTTTAAATTATTACGGATGCATTGGAGTTTCTGTAACACTGAATGAAAATTAGTCAAAGTTTTATTTGTTACATCATATTCAGCATCTGTTTTTCATAAAAATATTTTTTTTAATGCATTCAATATATTTTTGTTCGAATTTATTTTAAACTTTCTCAATTTTTCTTCAAATTTCTAAGTTACTTTAGACCATATAAAAAATTTTCATTCACAGAAAAAAAATTGTAATTTTCTTGGAACGTTTCTAGAACTGCATCGTGACTTGAAGCATGGGAGAAACATCTCCACGCAAACAGATGCTGCCAAAATGCGATGCGTAATGTTCATCGACTTGAAAAAGTGATTCGTGGCACTACCAAATTCAAGATTGCTGTAATCGACGCTAAGCAGGCAACGCGTGTTGCTTTATAACAGCTGTAAAAGAATTTTCACTTCAAAACCGTTAAAAATTCTTTTATATTTTAAGAATAGTTTTCTTGAAGTGAAAGATTTTGTCGGTTTCAAATTTAACGCAACTCTCCTATACTTTTTTTTCACTATCAAATGCAAACAATTCTTGGTACGAAATTTGAATATTCTTTTACCCGTATTTACATATGTTTTCACTTTTCATGTAATAATGTAACTAGTTTATAAGAAGAAATGTTTTTATGATGAAAATAAAGTTAGTAAAACTTTCGCATATTCTTTCCTTTTTAGATATTTTTATTATATAGTCATTTTTAATGTCAAATAATACAGGGTGTCTATAAAAGAAGTCCGGGGTTTTAAAAATTCATATCTCACTAACTATAAAAGAAAGCAAAATTTAATCGATTTCTCTGAAAAGAGTAGCTCAAAAAGTTTTACTCATACGAATTGGGAATGTTTGCATCAACTGTTGGCGGCGCTGCAGGGCGTTGACCTTGAAATGATGGCAACTCCGCAACAAAAGGCTCAATGTGTTATTTGGCTCATAGAAACGATAGAAATTTCTTCTGGTGGTATATCAAGAATCTTGTGTATGCAGAGAAAATTCGTGATGTTTAACATCTCAGGGAACGAATAGTGAATTGTGTGGCAACCGTCCCCTCAGACACGCTCGCCAGGACATGGGAAGAGGTATAAAACCGTCTAGACGTCTGCCGTTCCACTAACGGGGCTCATATAGAACTTTACTAAGTGTTAAAAAAAACTTGAAAATGTAAGCTTTTCAGTCATGTATAAAACACGTATGTATGTTTTTTATTTCATTAAAATATTTTGCCTCATAACCCCGGAGTTCTTTTATAGACACCCTGTATATATGAAAAGTTATCAATGGTGTTTTCTATTGAACTACCGTAATTTCCTGCGTATAATCCGCGGATGAAACAGTTCTTTTTCGACCCAGAAATTTTATTTTGTAATTGCAGGCAAATATTTACGGCGATCTAAGAAATTATATTTTATTTAATAAAATTTCTGGGTCGAAAAATGATTGTTTGATCCGCGAATTATACGCAGGAAATTACGGTACTTTCCTGATCAATATTTTAAAAAACACTTTCAAATAATGTCGATTTTTTGCATCTTTTACAGGATTTTTAATTTTTTATCACCGGTTTTTCAAAACAGAATTTTTTGCCTAATTGAATCAGAAGAAAGCTCGGATTAAATAATGCAAAATTTACAATAAAATTTTACTGGTGACAATAAAAAATTATGATTGGAGTATGGATGACCGTACAAGGTGCGGGCAAAACAGGAAGCGGTTAAGTCAAAAAGAAAGAAACAACAAAAATTGTAATAACTATAGTTATTATAAAAAATAAAAGCAATAAAAAAATGTTTTAATGATGTAGACAAAGTTAGTAAAACTTTCGCAGGTTCTTTTTTTCATTTTAGATATTTTTATATAGTCATCGTTATTTTTAATGTTAAATATCACTATCTAAAAACAAAAATTATATGGAGGAAATTTTCTATGTATTTCAATAATTTCTTAATAATCTATGTGTTATACAGATCCATAACAATATGGTTACAAGCATTTGCTACCATATATGTTTTTATTTTTCAAATAAATAATTATTTTTCAGGTAAGTGAATTCCTCGCACTTTTGTAAAGAACATTGTTGATAAGAAACAGAACAGATCAGAACCAGATCAGAATCAGATTGTGATCAGAAACAGAGGTACAACGGTTTTATTAAAAAATAAATGTTTATAAAATAAAAGAACTGCTGTATCTCAGTTTTTGATGAATGTATCAAGGAAATGTCATTGTGCATTCCTATATGATCAGTTTCTTTCTATGAAAAAGCAGGACACTGCATAGGGATAGTATTACTATACCAAACAAATGTAAATCAGTTTTTAGAGAATAATTAATTCGGAACTACGAAATATCATTCACGTCTACGAAATATCGTACACGTCTTTGAATTGCTCCCCATTTAGAAAAAAGAACAGAAATATATGCTATTATTTAAAGCGATACAGCTTAAAATACAAAGTTCACTGCAAAAAAATAAATATATTGCACATCACGTAACATTTCACGTCAATTTCTACCAATAGCAATTGAGGACCCCAGAGGCCAAGGGGTACAAGTGACAAAATTTAGATTTCGAGTAAATTGAGTTCAAAGTTAAACATCAATTGTAATTGAATGAATTGAGATATGAAACTTTTGCTTATAGCTTAATAATTTTTGAACTCTTATTTCAATATCTGTTTTGAAAAAAGTGGAATACAATTTTTGTTTTTATTTATAACTAAGCAATGTTTATCATCAGTCGGCACTTATACCCCTTGGCTTCCAAGCAGTAATGAAAACTGAAGGATACAAGTGCCAAATGAATACAAGAAATGAAAAATTATTAAATACAAAATTGTATTTATGAAAAAATTAAGAACAATGTTGATACAAATAAGCGAAAGGACAAAATTTTGTTTTAATATAAATTCTAAAAAAGAAAAAATTATGAAATAAAAAAATGAATTTACGAAAAATTTATGGACAATGTTGATATAAATAAATGAAAGGAAAAAATAATAATCTCTAGTCAAATATAAGTTTTAAAATTTTATTACAAGTTTAGAAACATTGTAATTTGTATTTTTTTAACACTTACCAACAAAGTTGAAAAGTTAATATGACTTTGGTTTGTCAGTCCGTCTGTCCGCGCCCTAACTCTGGTAAATATATTCGGATTGCCTTGAAATTTTTGCGAATTATTCATTTTTAACTCAACACAAACGTATTGCAAATGAAGTTTCTAACACGATTAGTTTATTTACAGGGATAATCAAAAGTTTTCCATTACATATTACAGTTTATGGGGAAAATCATTTTAAATGAATTGGAAAGATGTTTACACCTTGTCATACATTAAAATTTATTTTATATGCATTTACGAATTGCACTAAAATAAACATTCTATAAAATCTGACGTGAAAAGAATAGTTATTATTTATTTACAGGACCATTCAAAAGATTTACATTACCTAATGATAAAGAGGGACTTGTTTGCGAATTATTTTAATTATATTACAATTTTCACGTGTAATAAAATTCATATATATCGTTGAGGCTTAATATAAGTTATTTCGCGCATAATACGAAGTACACAGTTTTTACAGGGACACAAAAAAGATTTCTAATAGTATATTCTATACGAAGTACTGTATACATTATAAATGATGATTGATGGATGGACGAAATGCCATTTTAATTATGAATTGCACTCTTAAGTTTCACTAAATTTATACATGTTATATGACACGTATAAATTCTATAGTTCATATACAGGGTTATACAAAAATACTCGTAAAGGTTACAGGATATGAGCGTACTTTACTTAAAGAGTGCTTTTAAATAAGTCATGCATTTCTATGCTGAACTGCATTCAGTTTACTAAGAAATGCTTGTAAAATATAGATGAAATAATATACAGGATCACGCAAAAAAATTTATACATGGTCATCGATGGATGATCATTTCTGAAAATGTGATTTCAGTAGTCTTAAGTGTGTTTTAGTTTGAAGTAAATTTCAGCTGAATACTGGCGGATAATAAAGGTACAAGATAAACTACAGAATGAGCAAAAGTACACAAGTATGCTTCCATCTATTAGTATAAACTGCTGAAAGAGAAATTTCAAACTATTACGTCTTTTCTAGCTAAACTAATTTTTCCCGTTATACAGTATATATCAACCGACTGATGAAACATAGGGCTGCTCAAAAGTATTAGAATACATATTTGGCAATGGATAGTAACACTTTATTACCCTAAATAGCAAAATTTTTTAAAGATTTCAGGGAGTGTTCGAAAGTGTTTCATAATCTATGCTTAACGCTTGATTTCTTTTACTTGATAACAGTTAAAAAGCATTTATTTAATGCATAAGAAAGCAAATGGCTTTCTATGTCGTTGATCGCGCTTCTGCTATACAGACGTTAACGGACACAACTGTACTTATACCCCTTGGCCTCCACACATTTCACAAATTTGGGAAAGAGGTTAAGTAACTGAATCCTATAACTCAGTACATAATGAAATAAAGAATACTGCCCAGTTAAACTGATGGCATTGAGCGCACAGGCTACAAATACTAATTGTACATTAAAGCCTTATATTTTCAAGGGTTAATTCCGTTCGAAAAAAAATAAGAAGGGGAAACATCTCTCCCCTTTCCTCTTTTTATACTTAATCATTGAACCTCCTATACTATCAAAGACATGCTTTATCATATAAAAAATCTGTATCCAAAATTCAGAGCAAATGAGATAATTCTTAATAAAAACACATTTAGCATTTATATAATTTAAAAGGAGTTATCCCCCTCTTTTATACTTAACCATTAAACTTCCAAAACTATTCAGAGATTTGAACGAAATCTGAAAGTTCTGCTTGAAAAACCCATTTATATAAATTAAGGGGGGGGGGCATTAGAACCCCTGTTCCCCCTATTTATACTTATTCAGTGAACGCCTAATAACAGTCACGGAATCGCCTCATCAGAATGATCCTAATCTAAATTTTGAACGAAAACTTAATTCTGCATGAAAATCCCATTTATATCAACTAAGGGGAGGGGCATGAGCCCCCCGTTCCCCCTCTTATACATATCGAATGAACTCCAAAAACTAATCAGGGAAGCGCCTTGTCAGGCTATACCTACATACAAAATTTCAAGTGGATCGGATATTTTTATCATGAGTTATCGTGTTACGCACGAACGCACGTAAGAACGTACCTACAGAAGGACGGGCACATAAGCTCTCAGGCTATGATAGCCTGTGAGCTAAAAATCACTCTTAACTCTTTACCTACAAATAAATAGACATATTTCCAGATAGCCTGTGCACTTAACTCAATTTTTTCAATTTTGTCACTTATACCCCTTGGCTTCTGGGCTCCTCATGTAGTATTGCAAAGCTTTCAAAGAAACGGATTTATTTCTCCTCCTCCCTCCCTCCCTCCTCGCCCTACCCCCAAAATATTACATTTTCTCAAAGAATGCAAAATGAAATTAGGAATTTTACAAATTTCCGGAATCTGATATTATTTAAAGCATCATAATATCAATACTTCTTATTAAAGCGCGATGTTTACGTCCATATGGTAAAAATATATTTTTTTAAGTCGCTTATAATAAATAAACATAATAGACCATAAAAAGAAAATTCCATTTTATTTATTTATTTTTTTTCAAATAAATTATTTTTATAATACATTTTTTCAGTAGATGGCGACACTATACGATTTTATCATTGAATCTAGGAAGAGTGAATGATGAGTGGAATAGCTCTTTTTCCTCCAAAACATTTTGGCACTCTTTGACTTTCGCCAAGCGTTGTGTGCTTGAGGAATTGAATATTAGCGACTGGGATACGGCATCACAGACTCTCACCTCATTATGTTCACGGCTGAAATTCCAGAATTAGTTAAAGCTTAATTCACATATTAAAACGCAATCGGTCAGCTAGATCACATCTAGGTCAGTGTTGCCAGATGGGCTACTTTTTTTTAATTCAGATTCTTGATTGGCACCACGTTTTACAAATCATTAAATGTGCCTTACTCAATGGCAAGATAATTAAGGCGAAAACAAAAAGTAATTTACTGTTTCAAAAAAGTGGTGTCAATCAAGAAACCTGAATTTAAATAAAGTAGCCCACTGGCAACATTGATCTAGGTGGAAAACACCTGGAAACCCGATTTTAGCGGTTATCGCATAGGTTTACCATTGTGTTTTCTTGCGTCGGAAGATATGAAAACATGGAATATTGGGAGCAGGAAAACACAATTGTAAGCACAATGGCTACTAGTCAACCGCTAAAAGCGGGTTTTCAAGTCTTTTCCACCAAAATATGACTTGGCAGACAAATTGAGTTTTAATATGCGATTCGAGTTTTAACCAATTCTGCAATTTCTGTAATTGTCTGTGCTCACATCTACCGGTCTATAAGGGAATTCACAAAATTAACAAGAATTTAATTACTTCTGCATAAAATACTGAGATAAATAATTTATATATTTTAAACAAAAGAACGTTCAACACAAATAATAATAATAATAATAATAAATGCATACTCAATTTAATACTTTCCAAAGAATGCGAAATTGAATTATGAGAGGTTTTATAATAGGGAAAAAATTACTTAACAACAAGAAAATAAATTTAATTACAAAAATTTACATTACATATATATATATATTAGCTTATTTACATATAAAATAACAACATGTAATAATTCATTTCACACAAAACCCAAATTAATCAGTTGGATAGTTTCGGAGTAATCGGTGAACTTACATAGGAAAAAAAAATACATACGCTTCGAATTTATAACTTCCTCCTTCTTTTTTAAAGTCGATTAAAAAGGAGCTCATTTTTATTTTTATTTAAAAAATTTTTAAGAGCATGGCCTTACATTATACAAAAACAAATGATAAACATAAGAAAAAGAAATTAAATTAACAATATATTGTTTGTAAAAATATTTGATAGTCATCTGGATTTTTTTCTCTAAATGCATTAAAGGTTAAAAGTTAAAATAATGTCTCAAAACTTGCTTTACAGGCACCTTCACGGCACAAGGGAAATCTCCAAGAATTACGCTAACTCAAAACATTCTCGAATCCATGCTATTTTTTATAACCCTATTCCTTTTTATATCGATTTCAAATCAAATCTTTTTATAGTTATTTTATTCCGAAAGAATGCCTTGAAAATCTCGACTCAAACATCAAAATGTCAAAAAATAGGGAAAGAAGGATAAAATGAACACAGAAAAGTCTTCCTTTGCCTAAAGAGATTGGAAAAGACGAAATGTTGTCATAAAAGGTAGCGGAATTCCTATATTTAAATACTTCATGTTAATTCAATTGTATTTAGAGTGAAATAAATAGTATTACATTACAAAATAGTTAATTTAGTTCAATAACGTAAAAAATAAATAATTATAAAAACGTAAAAAAAAACCCTCTCCATGTTAGCAGTATTACTAGTTTTCTTTAGATTTAGGTAGAGTCTGATTAAACCACAGATCAAAGAAATCATAGATCTAGAGTACATCAATATGAGAATGTCAACACATAGCATATATCGAATAGATTTCGTTATAGAAGATTCGGGTTAAACGCAATTCTGTACTAAAATTTAACTAAATATTGCCTAAATTTCAAAGCATAATTCAAATTCTATTAAACATTTCGTATTAACAAAAAGGACCCCGAAGATAAGCACATATCTTAAGGCTCTTGTCCCTGGCCAACGAAGCACTCGCGAGCTAATGCTATTCCTATGGGGAAGTTATTTACTATTATCTTGTTTAAATTCTGACATTTTTAAATTTTTTTTGCTTGTTTGTTTTGCATTGGATAGATGATGTGCATACGATAAATGCTCATTTTTTATTTTTATTTTTTTTTTCGAATTTGAATGCAGGTATTTTTTACGAAATTAGCTTCACTTTCAAAACCGATTTCGAAAGTGAAAGTGGCCTTTAAAAAAATATCTTCAACCAAAATCGAAAACGTAAAAAAGGAGCGATGTCGGTATGTACTTCAGCTAGTCAATGCAAATCAGATATTAGAAAATAGCCACCCCATAGGAATAGCATTACCTTGCGACTGCTTCGTCGGCCAGGGGACAGGAGCGTTAAGGAAACCAGAGAGAAGATAGACGACGAAAATTGGTTCGATCGTGTATTCGGAACCCGGTAATTAATATAAGTCATTACTTCTTTTCGACATATTTATTTATGTATTATATAGGGATGAGATTTCCGCGTTTTTTCGCACCAGTATTATCTTAGATAAAATGTTGTTGAATTAAATTGCAAAAATGTTCAGATTGAATGAAATAATATTTTCTCTAACAAAATACCGGTGTCCAAAAACGCGGAAATCTCATCCCTAATTATAGAAATAAATACTATTTGTCATGGTAAGGGAAAAAATGCAAAAGTTTTAATATTCTCCAACAAAATCAATCTTGAAAAACTCAGTTTTGATATAATTTTTATGTCAAGGTCATTTTTCAGTAATCATTTTTTTCTGCTCATTGCGTTGAATCTCGATTTCATCTGGAAAACAAACGAGGGGAGTTTTTAACATATAACAAAAGAATTATTAATTTTTATGGATTTTGAATTTTGCATTACATATTTATTTCTTTTCTTTTAATTTATAATCGAGAGACAACGTAATAATTAGCACAAAAAAAAAAGAAATGAAGATTTTAAAATATTGCACCTGGACTTCAAAAGTTTTGCAAGATTAAATCTGTCGGACAATATTAAAAAAGTTCTGATTGCTTTTTACAATTTAACAATATTTGTCTCCAAAATAGAAATCGATGAATGCAAAATAAAGTAATATCCTAAATGAATTACAGGTTTTCAAATCATCGATCAAACTTCAGCCAATTTTCGTCATTTCAAACCTTTCTGGTCCCCTTAAAATCAGAATAGTCACATTTTATTAAGGGGACACAGTACCTTTCAATACTTTTTTTTTTTTTTAATTTTGAAAAATGCAATAATATATGTGGTGGCACAATACATAATGCTAAAATTAAACAAATAATTAAAAATCTTTCAAAACAGCGTATTTTACTAAAATTTAATTTAAAAAATAACTTTTTTTTTAAATCCCTAATACTTTTATAAATATAAAAATTTTTGCTTTGATTTTTTTTTTCATCTTCATTAGAATATACTACATAAAACTGTGCATGTCACTTAACAAGTTACCACCATTACCTCGATTATTTTTCTTGTACACTATCATATACATCAGAAGCTTCACCACATATTTGTAAAAAGTAAAATTGTGTAGTAAATTAAATTATTTCAACCACGTTTTGCTGGCTGAATAATTCGGTTTCCCTAGTGTAGCCGCAAATTTCAAAGACTTTTCATTTACGATAATCCCTGATATTGGAACATTCTGCGATCTGACATAGTTTATCCAAATAAGAAGAGCTTTTTCAACATTCTGAAATGTTGAAACATGTTGCTAGGGACATAAACGTTGAAACTTCACATGGCTATTACTTTTAAGATGTAACTGTCGAGTGGTTTTCAAAAAACCTAAAAATTAAAAGGGTGTACGATACAAAATGGTCTAAGCTGCAGCTTTAACTTCTTAAATAAAATAGATATCGAATCGGCTTAAAGTTTATATTACTTCTTAAAAATGGGCCAAAAGTTTACGCATGACACATTTTTGATAAATTTAGAAATGGGCTCAAGGGGGGAAAAACAGGGTTTTTAGGAGAAAAAAATCATAACTTCGTCAATTCTCAAGATATTAAGTCCAACTAAATTTTTTATAAATGTTCTCAAAATTATCTAAAACTTTTGCATTCACAAGTTTTTGATAGGACCAACTTTTACGGATGAAAGAAATTAAAAACGAAAAGAAAAAGGGAGGTGAAATAAGAAAAAAAATCCATAACTTCGTCACTTTTTACGCTATCAAATCTAAATAAATTTATTTCACATCTCCTTAATAATATCTACAACTTTTATATTGACAAGTTTTTGATAGGACCAATTCGTATAGCAAAAATAAATTAAACAAAAATAGGAGTTGGAAAAAAACCTCAAATCCAAACTGCTTATATTCTGACTCATTTTTAAATTCATTTTTGATTTTAAACGCATCCAAATAGTACATCCTCTTATTTAGGAACTGTATAAAGTGACGCATTGGTCAGCTTTTTGATAAAAACAGAATATATTTCAAAAAAGACTACCAAAAAGGGTATTTTGAACTGAATTTCCCGAAGTCATAGAGATTTAAGGAAGTATTCAAATAAGAAATTGCGTTTTTTTCTGACTCGTTTTTAAAACCATTTTTGCTCTCAGATGCTTCCAATTTATAGATCCTTTTATTTAGGAGATATATAATGTGACGCATTGGTCAGTTTTTTGATAAAGGCAGAATATATTTCAAAAACGGCTTCCAAAAAGGGTATTTTGAACAGAATTTCCCGAAGTCAGCGAGACACAAAATTTAAGGAAGTATTCAAATAAGAATTTGCGTTTTTTGTTTTTTTTTACTTGTTTTTAAATCCATTTTTGCTCTCAAATGCATCCAATTTATAAATCCTCTTATTTAGGAGCTATATAATGTGACGCATTGGTCAGTTTTTTGATAAAGATACAATATATTTTTTAAAAAAGGCTACCGAAAATGGTATTTTGAACAGAATTTCCCGAAGTCATCGAGAGTGAAAATTTAAGGAAGTATTCAAATAACAAACTGCGTTTTTCAGACTCGTTTTTAAATCCATTCTCGCTCTCAAACGCATCCAATTTACAGATGCTCTTATTTAGGAACTATATAATGTGACGCATTGGCCAGTTTTTTGATAAAGATAGAATATATTTTTAAAAATGCCGTCAAAGTGGGCATTTCGCACAAAATTTTCCGAAGCGATCATGATTAAAGAATGAAAGATTTATTCAAATAACAGATCGGTTATTTTATGACACATTTTTAAATTCAATTTTCTCTCAAACGCATTCAATTGACAGTTTTTTGTTATGTAGGAACAATATAATGTGCTGTTTTGGTTGATTTTTTAATAAATTCAGAATGTATTTCAAATCATGTTGTTAAAATGGGCATTTGAGCTGAATTTTGCTTAAGATGATTCTGATAAAACCCGTTCTTGTAGAAAAATAAAATTAAGAATTTTTCATAAGCGGCCAAATGAAGTTATTAAACTGGGTTTATCTCTAATCATACTTTATTTTTTGTTGTTGAAATGAGCACTCTTCGAAATATACCTCCGCCTATAGGCCAAGCCGACAAGGATTTTTTCTATTTAAGTTATTAATATCTTTAAATTAAAACATTATAATAATGAAAAAAATCAAAACGAAAAAAACACGTCATATTTATGTAATAAAAGAAATAAATACTAATATTTTACAAAGCAGGACTGGAATTGACTTCTGTATTTCATTCTAAACAATCTTTAATTTCGCCCGTATTTTTAAGAGGATCATGAGATATTCCGACCCTGAACATTAATTTCAACACCCTGTACACTGTTAAAAATTTGAAAATTTTGCTGCATCATCCCTTCACCGCTTTTATAGAATATCGCTATTTTGACCAATGAGAATCCTCCATAATACAGTGAAGTTATTGTTTTCTATAAAAGCGGTGGAGTGACGAGGAGCAAAAGTTTCAAATTTTTAGCAGTGTATAGCTGAAGACTCCGTCATCTTGACTACAGACAAATTCTTTCACGTCTAATGGAAAAGTGGAAATGTTTTAATGCGCTCCTCATATTCAGATTTGTTACTTATCATAAATTCCAATGCAAATATAAATTATATTATGTAGAAATAGAAAAGTATAAAAAAAAGAAAACCGAAAAAATTTATATATATAAATATATTAATGAAAATGTCTTTTTATAAAATGTAAAATGAAGAGGAAGAACTTGGCCTACTTCACGGGGGAGGACTACCACTAATTAATATTGAGGACTTAGTTTGATTTAATTTCAAAGTGCAGATGGCGCCCTCAAAAAAAATCCCTGGCACAGGATTGTAGGAAATAATAGACAAAAAACTGGTGCGAGCTGATTTATTCTTAGACTTTTAAAATTTGTACAAAACCATCGTTCAGATTTTTTTTTCTTGCGTCTTGTACAAATTTTTATAGCGTTCAGAGGGAAAAAGAATGTCACATTTAAAACCGTACTATATTTAAACAGAGAAGAGAAACCAGATTTTAATTAAAATTTGTTGAATTATCAAATAAAAAGAAACACCGAGAAAATGGTGCTAAATCGCAATTAAAATATAAAACTTTGTATGAATTAACATAAAACAAATGAACAAACAGACATATTTGGGACTAAAAATTTTATCTGCCCTTCATTAGCCATAGTAACCACGTAGCCGCAAGGTTACAAGGTCCCAAATGAGCAGGAGGGGCAGAAGGGAAAAACAGTGTTCATTTTTTAGTTGTTCATCTCTTTTCATTTCCTTTACTCTTCTTTTCTGTTAATTTTTCTATAATTTTGACAACACTTTCCTTTTCTGTAAATGATCCTCTGTGATTGGTATTACCTTTCAGCTATCCCACCTGTTGCATTCTTTATAAGCTCACTACTCTGCCCTTACTGTTCATTTGTGTTCTTATCCCCTTGCGGGCAGGTGTTTACTTTGGCTGATGAAGGGCTGTTAAAATTTCTAACCCGTAACGCGTCTGTGTTCTTTTTAGTTTTATGATGATTCATAGAAGGTTTTGTTATATAATTACGAAATGAGGTAGTACAGCAAATTGATCTATGCTTTACTGTCGGTTTAAATCATAAACGAATTCATTTTTGTAGTTTTGACGGTGTTCTTCTTTATAATCAGAATACTAGGAACAATTCATTGATACATGCTTAAATCGCTCCATTGAATAAAACAGCCACTGCTTGTGACCGTTTATGAACATTAGGGTTATTGGAACATAGACGGAAATGCCTGAAATAAAAACATGTTACAGTCAATTTAAAAAATATTCATTCATAATTTGAAAAAACTCCTGTGTATGAAAAACGCATATTACAAGAAATCTTAGGAAGTCAAGAAAAGTTACTTTTTAAAATCGACAGTGTTGAATTTGTTAACCGAAATTAATTTCTCCACCATCTCTGTGAAGTATCTTATTTTTGAAAATGTTGCGATCGAAAGGCTTTATTAGATTTTTTTTTAATTCTGTCTCTTCGATTCCCTTTTTATCAGTTTTATTTTAAGGATGAATTCGGTAAAAACCTTTTTCTCAACTTCCGAACCTTCGAAATAAGAAGAAATCAAAAAATATTCTTCGATAGAAAAAAAAAATGTAATCCATACCCCAGATTAAATATCTTTCTATTCTCCCGTTCATATCACGTCTAACTGTTGATAGAACAATCTTTATACTAAGAGTGGAAGAAGTTACAAGTACTGTTATTAAAAATAAATGTTTGGAAAAGCTAAGACGAATCTTCCGATAAGGAATACCATATTAACAGAATATAAGTCCATTATTATTTTTCTCCAAGCTATATAGGTTTTCTTCGAGTTTTATTAATCTAACTTGATGAATTATTTATTTCATGCAGAATTTTAATGAAAACAAAATTTCGCTTCCGGACATATTTATATTTATTTTGCACATTTTCTATATAAAAATTATAGCAAATGACGATAACTTCGTAATTTATTTTTGACAGCGTTTTACTCTGAACCACATATTAATTTTACTCATGTATCAATCCAAACAACAATTTCAAAAATTTCAATGTAAAAAGGTACTTTTTTCGTGCTTTAAACTATATTAGTTGCATATATTTCAGTTAAAAATTTGCCAACTGAGGGCATTTTCAACCAAACATTTTTCAAACATTTTCTACATTTTTTACAAAACGTCTCTTTTTGAGATAATACGTTTCTGTATTTAATGAGCGTTATCTAACAAAGATTAATTAGTTGCAAATGTAGTTCTAAAATACAAGTTTTTTGTTACAGAATCCGTACCTGATTTTAATGAGTTGCAAAATACAAGTTTCAAGGCTTTCAATAATATTACGTCATAACTTTAATATAAAAAGGTACTCTTTGTGTTTTTTAAACTATTTACCATGTAGTTATTAACTGCATGTATGTCAGTTAATAATTTGTCAATTGAGACATTTTCAACCGAACACTTCAGGTGCATTTTTTTACAAAAATATGTTTATTGATATACAACGTTTCTGTCTTTAATAAGCGTTACCTAGCAATGATTAGTCAGTTGCAAATATAGTTCTAAAATAAAAGTTTTTAGTTAAAGAATCTGTGTCTGATTATAATGGGTTGCAAAAGACATGGTTCAGGAGAGGTCTTTCAAAAATATTTCTTAGCTGCGAAAAGAATCTTTCCGTATTTGATTTTTCAAAGCTATTTCGAAATAAAATAAGAAAGCCCATCCTTGAAAATTCAATTGCGTAGTGATGCTTTATAGCACAGAAACGGTGTTACTGAGTTACTTAAATGATCATCTCTCATTTAGAAATTCAATATTTCATGGTACATTTCCAGTAGCGGCTCGTCAGGGGGTGCTGCATCAATTTTTTCACACCACAAAAATTGTACAGTAATTTCAGTTTATTTCAATTAACAAAATTTGTCGAATAAATATTAAAAAAGATTCTGTTAAATTTTAGTGGTTAGAAAAAGCTGATGCAGCACTCCCTGATGAGCCGCTACTGTACATTTCATTACAAAACTCTGAATCTGTGCAGCATTCTATATCTTTGAAACTCCGAGCAAAGTATAATGCTTCACGTTGCAATTCATAGGATTCAAATTATACATTCTACGATTTAACTGTGCATTTCCGGACTCAGCATTTTTTGGATTACATAAAATGTCGTCGAATTCTTAAGCTGAACCATACTTTATCCGAAGGAAGCAATATTATTAACCCTTTAAGCTCTGGTGGGTAAGTTTGATGGGCTTGAGAGTAAAAATGAATTTAAAAATAAATCAGAAAATAAGCAGTTTGGATTGGAATACACTCTTAAGTGAGGCAGCCAAACTTTGAAATTTTATAATACAGACGAAGAGGTGTACATGAGACAAAGTGATATTATTAGAAAACTATCGAAAATCATAAAAAATCGTTCTGTTCGTTATAAAAAATGGTTACATTCTCCACAGATTTATTAGAAATATCGCACTTTCTTTGAGGTAAAAAAAGTGAATGAGACACTTAAGCATTTACGTAGCTGTTTTTTTTCATATATTTATCTTGTTATTTCCCCCCTTAAAATACCCAAATAACTTTAATACTTATACTTAATTCCTACGTTTTTTGTATAAATAAATAATTATATTTAATAATATAATTAAATAATACTAATAATTTGACATTTAGTCCTTGTTTCAGACACCTTGACAGCAAAATTTTCCCTTACAATGCTCTTTGATATATAATTTACATGATCGGCATGATTTAAATTTTTTAAAGTTGTTTACACCTTTTCAGTGAGAACCTACACTCTCAAAAAAACTTCCGTCTTTTCACAGAAAATGCACTGGCAGCACTGCTGCCAGAAATTGTCTGTATATTGACGATTTTCTGTTTATTTTTTTCTCTGTCAAAAGAGGAAAAATATCCGTCCCTTGAAAAAAGTTTGGAAAAAATCAATGCGGAAGAGGCGGGGATCGAACCAAGGATCCCAGGATTACCAGACCAACGCTAATCCACGGCGCTACGGCTGCTCATGATGATTGTGCGTTAAAATAGAACCCTTCATTTCATATGGTGTGGGTTGGTGTATTTCGTTAAAAAGCTTTTAATTATGCAGTTAATCTCGGAAAGATTTCATCTTTAATAAAACTGTGGCTGGGTTTTTTTTTACGTTTAGTATTAATATAGTATAAAAATGTGAATTTTAAATATATTACGTAGAATGTTAGAGAAAAAACATGGATGTTCTATTTGTGAGAATTTTTGAACGAATAAAGAAAGTAATTGTTATTTATTTTTAAATTCGAAAACATTTTTGTCTTTTAAAACTAAATTAGACATTTTAATCAATAGAATATTTTTGTTTTTCATTTTAAAAATAAATTCGAACTTATTACTAACAGACCCAATGCGCATGCGTGCTGGATAGAAACGGAAACTTTTCCTCATTTTTCGACGCTCGGAATGAACTCACAGAACAAATACGTTTTCTGGGAGAACAGAAATTATTTGTGAAAAAATAACGATAACTTAGTGTATATTGTCGAATTTTTCTGACAGTGTAATACCCCATATTGAAAAAAAAAAACGCGTGCGAATTACTGGCTTACCTAGTCTAGTTGTTCCCTTTTTACGGGCCAAATGAACCCACGAAGAAAGAAAAATTAAATACATATATTTTTTATTATTAGACAATAAAATTAAATTTTTGTAAACTTCTATCTGATATAGTGAACCTAACTGAACACATTTACTCAGGTTCAAATTTTAATTCAATGAACATTATCTTTTAGAAGCTGAATAGCTAAAATCTCCATAGACGCATTGTAATATCATGGCCCAGTTGCCCCACGTAACTCTACATCTTGTGGATACATTAGATTAGTCTCTACTCTATCTAATGATCAAAGCTAGTAAGGCAAGTAAAGAAATAAAATGATCTACTCCCGAGTTCGGCTTGGATGTTCATGTTGGATTGGGTTTAATTTTAAACCAAGCCCTCAATCCTTTTATCTATCATGTGCAATAAAGGACGGAAACACCCCCAACCAATGTTATATGACATTAAGTGTCTTAATTTACACTTTTGTGATATTACACTTAAACTAGTTGGATGGGCCAATCCCGAAACTTTCTTCTATCTCATACAGGCATTTAATATTTCAAAAAGTAATTACATATGTTAATACTTTAATATTATTAATTCAGTATTATAACAACTTTGATTTTCATTTTTAATTTCTGTTTCAGTCAATTGATCGCAGTATAAACGAGTTAATGTGGATTCTGATATTTATTAAAATTAATAGTTTTCCCTTATTCTGTTATCATCATCTGTTTGCAAATAGCCGGATTAGCAGGACGCAAGTTCCAGTCTCTGAACGAGCCGATGAACAATAGAACACCGATGAATCGAGAAAATGATTCAGAAAGCTCTATTACAATGCTCCTTTCCCACGGAATATCTCCAAATTCAAATAGAAATCTGCTGGCCATAGCCAAAAATATACACAAAAATTTGGTTCAATTCTGTGCATAACTTCATACACTTTTAGGTGGTACAACATTGAAAATAACACTAAAATTGCTATTGAAGTGCCCCCTTCCGGCAGAATACTTCAAAACTAAAGGAGGACCTGCTTTCCACAGCTGAAAAAAATTCACAAAAAAATTGGTTCATTTCTGTTCATATTTTCATACTCTTTTTGATGGTAGAATGGCGACATACGGACACACACAGACACACGCACAGACACGGACAGACAGACATTTTGTAAAAATATTTTTTTTTAATCTCTGACCCCTAAAATGTGTAAATTCGTCAAAAACCGGAAGTCAAAGAAATTTCGATTACAATACTTTCTTCTATTAAAGATAGAAGAAAGTAAAAATAAGTACCTGTTTTTTTTTTTTTTTTTTTTTTTTTTTTTTTTTTTTCAAAATTGAGATTTAAAAACTCGGATTTTACTATAAGAACATTAAGTACTAAAAAAATGAGAGAAGAAATGCTTATTTTTGAGTGCTCGTTTTCAACAATGTATAAAAAAAAACTAGAATCATGTAAAATTAATTTAGTCTTAATAATTTTCAAATATAAATAAAAAATCAGGTCACTCGATTTTTGCTTTAACCGGATTTTATTTCTGAATTATGAATAATGAGCGTCATTAAGGGAAGAATTTTCTTTTTCTTTCCTTTATTCAATGGATTCTAATACTTATACCTCTTCTAGCCATTAAAATGTGCCGATACATACTTAGAAAGGAAATTTATTTCACAATGACTTTCTTTCGAGGGATTTTCTTTTTCTCAATAAAATATGTGAGTTGACACGTTAAGTGAGTAGAAGCGTATTGAAAAACAAACAATGTCATTTATTTCAATTCAAAAGATTGAAATTTATTTCCTTTCAATGACAAGCATTCTCCACTTGCTAATAACATTTTTTATGCATGCCATATATCTAGTAATCTTTATCATCAAAGAATCAAAAGAGGAGAATTTTTAAGAAGCCCCATTTTTTAACTAACTTGCTTTGATACAGTATTTGCCTTCCACTAATATATTTGAGACTTTAAGATATGAGTCGAAATAAAACATGTAATATGTGGAAATGTTTTATTAATATTTTGAAATCCATTATGTTTGCTATATTCACGTCACGCCTCATTTATTTTTGAATTAGGATATTGCCGTAAAGGCTTCTCGGAAGTACAGTCCTAGAAAAAAATCGGATTACACACCTATTAGTTCTGCTGCAAAAATTCTCATAAACAAAATATAGCTACCAAATGACAAGGAATGATGACTAAGATTAAATGCTGCTCATAACGTATACTTCAACAGTAATCTACATATTTTAAATTCTATCACCTTTCATTTTTGTCATGGTAACACTCAAGTTTGAAAATTTATTTTCTTGATCAGTATTTTAAATAAGCTATATTTTCTATTTCCATGTCACTCCTAATTTATTTTTAAATTAGAAAATAGCCATAAAGGCTGCTTCAGAGTACAGTCCTGTAAAAAGATTTACGACACCCCTATCAATTCTGCCGCATAAAAAAATAAAGCTACCAAAAGATTCGGTATAATGACTGATGTTAAATTTTGCTCATTACGTATACTTCTGAAGTCATGTGCATATTTTTAATCGTATCATCTTTTACTTTTCGCATGGTAACCCCACATTTGACAATTTAGTTGCTTCATTCATATTTTTACATGAATTATGTTTGATATATTCATATCACGCCTGATTTATTTTTAAATTAGGAATTTGCCTCAAAGGCTTCTTAAAGGTACAAACTTAGAAAAAATTGCACCACACCCCTTTTAGCTCTGATGCAAACAATCGTATAAAAAAGATATAGCTACTAAAAATAATATTTAATGTTAAACACTGCTCATAACGTATACTTCCGGAGTCATGTACATATTTTAAATTGCATCACCTTTCATTTTTCTCATGATAACACCCACATTTTGCAATTAATGTATTTGATCATAATTTTTATATGAATTGTGTTTGCTATTTTCATGTCACGTTTAATTTGTTTTTAAATTAATAAATGCCGCAGAGGCTACTTTGGAGTAAAGCCCTGAAAAAAATTGCATCATACCTCTATCAATTCAGCTGGAAATAATAGCATTAAAAATGATATAACTACTAAATGGCTAGTAACGATATTTAATATTAAATTCTCCTCATAATTTATGCTTCTGGAGTTTTCCACATATTTAAATTTGTATCACCTCCAGTGGCGCCAACTTATATGGGCCCGTGGGGCCCGAGCCCACCCAATAATTTTGAATTCTAGCGTATCCAATTTTCATTGTTCTGTTTCGTTATTTATTTCATTATTATTTTATTGATCATTTTTTCCCTTGGACAAAATTTATTTTTCCAATGACCGCGCGCTATAATTCTGCGACTGATACCCATAAATTCAAAATGACTGAAATGTAAATTTTAACTTTTTGCTGTTTCAATTTGTAGTCATGTTCATGACAATAATGTTCATTACAATAAATATTACTGCCTTTAGAAGGAAAAACGCATTAGAATATGATTTTAAAAAATTGCAACTATCTTAAAGCATGATAGTTGGACTTAAAATGTCTCATCTTTCACCAGCTGTCCACCCTTCAAAAAAAAAACAAACTAATTGTATTATTTTACCAAAATATCTTTGACCCCACCCAATATCTTTGAGCCAATCCATTATTTTTCAAAAGTTGGAACCACTGATCACTCTCATTTTCTTATTGTAACATTTGACAATTTATTTCAATGACGTAACCATGGTGCCGAAAACAAGTAATAGTAAGGTTTTCTTCTCCTCCTTTCTTAACAGAAAATTTTCTGGTAAGATAAAGTGCGCGATCAGAACTTTCAAATATTACCGGAATTAAGAGTTCTCGGGCGCTTAAGAGTTAAGAGACCAGATTTAAGAGTTATCGTTACGCCACTGTATTTGCTTGATTTTTAAATTATTTCTGTTTACTATATTCATGTCACGCCTATTTTGTTTTTTAAATCAGGAAATTACCGCAAAGACTGTTTTGTGAATATAGGCCTAGAAAAAATTGCATCATACGTCTATAAATTCTGCTGCAAATAATTGCATAAAAGGTATACCTAATTAAATGACTGGGAATAAAATCTAATGTTAAATACCGCTCGTATTGATACTTACAATGTCATCAACACATTTAAAATTGTATCCCACCTTTCATTTTTTTTCCATGATTTGACACTTTATTTGCGTTTTTTCGTTTAAATTAGCCCGGAAAAGTGTACCGTTAATAAATGTTTTGGTAAATCCTTAGAGAGGTATGGTAAAAATGTGTTCTGGATTTATATGTAAATTCAGAAAAGTAAACTTTAGAAGTTACAGAAAAGCTGCAATTACATTTAATAATCGGAAATGTTACATAAAATTATAAAGTAAATTAATATTATATGAAAAAATATATGTATAACGTTTCGGGTTGCTTTCTAATTTCTTTTTCTCAATAGACGGCAAACATAACGGGAGTCGGAGTTTTTAAACCGTAAAAAACTAAAATTTTAAATCCCCACCTTTCATTTTACCCATGGTAGCTACTACATTTGATACGTTATTTGCGTTCCTTTGTTCTAATTAGCCCGAAAAAATATACTGTTAATATATTTTTTTTCACACACCTTCAGACAGGTATCAAAAAAGTGTTAGGTGTTTATATGTAAACTAGCAGTCTTCGCCCGCTACGCTGGTCGTTTTTTTTAAAGAAATCTTGAACAAAACGAAATATATCTAGCAAATATTTAAAAAATATATTTAAATAAACATCCATAATTGTTGTCTTATTCATATAATCTTACATTATCCTGTTCAAAGTGGATATAATTAGTCTATACAATAGAAAAAATAGCTCTAAAATGACTAAATACCCATGTTTAACTGTTTTTTAGTAGGTGTATTATCTTGAATTTCCGGCTTTTACATAAATCTGCTGCTGAAATTTGGCGAAATTTCTTAAACTTGCGACAATTCCATGTAACTGTCTTAGGTGGAAATTTTTAGATAGATAAAATGTATGTTTAAGTTTATTTTAGTAGATTAGGTAACCTCAAATTCATGTCTCTATCTAAAACTGATACTAAGCTATGACGGAATGGCCTAAATTTTCGTACATCTTGCTAATATTTTTGGAAGGGGGAAATTTTTAAAATCACTGGAAAAAAAACTTTAATAATTTTTAATAGGTTTGTTAACTTAATTTCACGCTTCTAACAAAAGCTGCTGCTAGGCTATGATCATTTTTTGAATTTAAGGAAAAAGTCTCCTTTCTAACAATAATGAAAGCTTTATTTTTTATACGTTGATTTCTTCAGGATAACATAGACATTCAATGTTATATTTTATATCCGTGTATATGGAGAAAATCTTCGTGAGTCACTTTTTGAGTATAAAAAAGTATAAATGCAGCACTGTATAGTAGACATGCTGCTCTGGTTTTGCAGAATCAGTTAGTTTCATTTTCCACAGCCGGGGTTGCATTCTTTATTCAGCAAATCTCTGTTATTCAACCTATCCGTAGATACATTAGTCAAGGGGGGTGAAGGGTTCAAATAAGAATATTTTCATAAGTTCACTTCAGAAATTTGTTGAAATTACTATTCGGAGATAATGGTAACTACTACTCATAAATTAAGGACGCAACATGTTCTGTATGAACACACGAGTAGGGTATCCACTGCTTGATGCACCGTAAGAGAGGCATTCTGCGCACGCGCTGCGAAATCTGTTAGTTCCACTTTTCAATGCTTTGGGGCGAATTCTATTCTAAACAAACCCGATACTTTGCCATTCAAACTATCGGTAGATACATTTCTTGAGATATGGGGATTCAAATAACAGAAAAAACCCTGGGTGTCTAATTAGGGGAAAGTAGACACAAGAAGGACATAATATGAAAAAGTGGTCAAAGGGCCGTCCAATAACATATCACATGAGAGAGGGGCCTTGTAAGGGGGAAATTAGGGAGGTGGGGGTTCATAATATGAAAGAATAGTCAAAGAGAACATCAATGGTATATCACATAGTCCCATAGAGAGCCAGTGTCTTATATGAAATGTAGAGTTGTGGTAGAGAAAGTAAAAATAGAGAGGGGGCAGAAACGACGATAGAATTAAAAGGGAGCAGGTTGTTTACAATTTACTGGTTACAGATTTTCAGTTTTCTTTATTAGTTCAGTTCATTGTCCCTATTCTTCCTATTTTCATCTCCCGTTCTCAAATTTAAGCTTTACATACACGTACGTTTAACGATTTTAAAATCTATATCTTATATTTCTTTTCCCTCAATATTTTACAACTATTTCCTTTCATTTTGAAAAGTAAGTGGAAGGATCAAACGGAATTAGATCTCTTTTTAGTTAATTTTTAATGATTATACCGATCCCTGTCTAGATTATCTTTGAATTGTCCCGTCAGTTTTTTTTTTTCAAATTTTTTTTTAAAAAAAGATACAGACAATTTTTTTCGGAACTAGGTATTTGTATGTAACACATTTTGCTATATACATACACTATATGGCCATTTATGTCAGGTCACTTTCTATATATTTCTTGTTAAATATCTAGAAAAAGTACATGAGGAATTATCCTAAACCTCTTCAGATGTGTAAAGAGAATAGTATATGTCATATTTTTCAGCGAAGTTTTCTTTTCCAGAAATCTCATAGGGACCCGCCATCACATTGAAAAAAGGCGAGCATCTTTTGGATAACCCTGTAACAGCTAATCTTGCAAAAGCGTTCATATTGTAGAACATGATTAAGAAGGTTATTGTAATAAATTGCGTTCATTTTTATGAAGAGAGCATGAATACTAGTAGAGAAATTAAGGCTTTATAAAAACAGTACAAAATTTTACCAAGTTTTTTGCTTATGAATTGCAGTTTTAAATATAAAAAAATGCTTTTTTTTCGGAAAATATCAAAAACACACATTGTAAACGACAAACAAAATTGTACATAATATTTTCCAAACAGAATTAAAAAATAGTAAAATTTGGATGAAAATGAGCAAATTAACTATACAATATTTCACTGCGCATGTATAAATGCAATCAAAATATAATGTGCATATTGCATTAACTAAATGTGTCGAAGAATTTTTATGAAAAACTCAAAATATACCTTGAAATTTTTAAAAATTATCGTCAATAGAATAAGATCGAAATCCGTTGTTCCCAAAACGAAGCAAAAAGACGAGAGGCTGTATTTAAATTTAGTACTACGTGCAATGTTGCGTGCTGGAAATAGTGTGTAAAATACACTGTATTTGGATATGACTCCTCAATGTTTTGCTTTGTTTTGGGAACAACGGATGTCGAACTTGATCTATAGTCGATAATTTTCAGAATTTTCAAGTTATATCTTTGAGATTTTTACAAAAGTTACTCTATACGTTTAGGAAATACAGTATGCACATTATATTTTGATTGCTTTCGAGCATGCGCAGTGAAACAATATTAAGTAAACCTGCTCATTTTTCATTCATTTTTTATTATTTATAATTCTGATTGCAAGTTATTGTGTGCAACGTTGTTTGTCATATTTTCTAAAAAGAACATTTTTTTATATTGAAAATTCTGCAAATTATAAGCAAAAAAATTTTTGGATTTTTTTAAATAAAAATCTTAATTTTCGTAAGAGTATAGATGCTTCAAAACAGTTTGTTACAATAAGCTTAATGATTTTCTTCAATTTGAACGCTTTTGCTACATTAGATTTTACAGGGTTATCCAAAAGATATATGTTCTTTTTCAGTTGGTTGATGGTTCCCCATGGTCCCCCTTGAGGAAAATGTGCTCTATTCTATTTTTTATATTTGCGAAAATACATGACCTACATAATTCTGTTTACACACCTGGAATTCCAGCATAATTCCTTAAATAATGTTTAAAATATTTAACAAGATATCAAAAATCGCAAGTGACCGATCATCATTGGCTACATAGTGTAATTTAAAATTATTATCTCATATATTTTTCTAAATTTTCTCAAATTAGTGAAAAGTAGAAAATTCCATCGTCTGCGATCTCATTATTTTTCATATTTTCACTTGGAAGTCAAATCAAATTCATGCGCCATTTTGAACCGTTTCTGTTTAAAAAGTGCTTCTTTTAATGAGATTTTTTAATTAGTTTTTAAAAAACATCTTGATTAATTACGGGCACAGTATATGTTATAAAAAAGAGGAGAATGTTTACTATATTGGGCTAAAAAATTAAAACTGGATTACATTTTATTAATGTGTCAAAATCGCCACAAAATGTGAAAAATCCCTATCGCACAAAAAATTAAACAAAAAAAAAATCTAGTCAAAACTTCCAAAATCAATCTTCTAGGTGGACAACTACATGTTTAGCGATATCTTGTTAAATTTTGTAGCTCTGCGTGCAGCATTCTCTTCAAAACACCTTAGACATATAAGCTCACTGACAAAGTTTGTTCCGTATTCTTGAAGATCTATTTAAAATTAGACAAGTGCGAGAACGAGACATATTTTTTTCGGTTTGGCCGGGCTCGAGAAAAACCCAGCGGTGTTTACATGTTTAGATTATATGAAAAGTATTTTAATATAATCTAAAATGCTATTTAAATCTAAAATACATCAGGAGTATACCTTAGTTCTACAGCAGAATAATATGTAGTATGAAACATATTCTGATATACTACTTGATAATTCAAATCAGAGGCCAAAATATTTGCTTATTTTTAGTAGCTCGAATTTTGTATGGTAACTAAAGATTTCAGTGTCTTTACACGGAATTTTTGACTACTTTGTACTCTTTAAGCTTTTCTTCTGCGGAGAAAGAAAACCAAAGCTGAATAACGCACAGTAACATCATTTTTGCTTCAACAAAAACAAATTTCGTCTCCGAAATTCAACGTCCATTCTGTAAGAAGGCATGTGATATAGTTACTTTATTAATATATGAAATTGCGTTGGTATTTATTTCATATGAAAAGTGGTCTTAAACTCTGTGGGTTAAGTAGAAAATGTATACATTAAAATAAAAAAAAATTTGTTACGAAGTCAAATCGCATTTTTTCGGTGAAAAACAGGGTATCCATTTTAATTTCCTTTTTGTTTACATTTTTATAGTACACGTTTACGCCAACCTTTAGATCAGCTAAAACATTGTAAAATGGCCATAAATATTTATTAAAACAATGTATTTATACTACCAAAGTTTTAGTTAAATTATAGGCTAGAGGTTAGTGAAATTAAATATTGTGTATTTTTGCATTAAGGGGGTAGTAAGGTTAATTCGAGGGAAAAAAAGCATATTTTCTATCATTTTTTGTAAAGATACAATTGATATTTATTTATTTGTATAATTATAGTATAATTATATGTCATTTAAAGAGTATTCTGTGAAATTTTCATTAAGAAATATTTAAAAATGAGCCGATGACAGCGAATCTTCGAAGATGTCCCAAAAAAAAGTTGATTCGCGGTGAACCGCATAACTCATGACTGGATCGACTGAAATTAAAAAACCAAATTGATTTAGTTAGTTGATAAGTTTCCTCAGGGAACGCAGTCGAGTTTTGTTTTCTTTTATTGATTTTTCAATTTTTTACAAGGCTCGGAAGTCAAAATACTGATTTTTCATCAAAAAAATCTGATATTTTGTTTTTTAAAAGTAAGTTAAAATTAAAAAAAAAAAAAAAACTCGACAGCGTTACCTCGTAATTTATATAAAGAAAGAGTGTGTAAAATTTTAAAAAGATCGGTTCAGTAGATTTTGAGCTACAGAGTTCACCGGCTTCGAAAAAGCGAAGTGTTAGAAAAACACGTTTAAAGTTTCACAGACGTTTTTGTCGAAATAGATATTTGTAAATTATTGCTTTTTTCATATACTTACACAGAATCATCAATGCCAGGCCCATAAAGTGAAAAGCTGTAGGAGATGATGTCCAGAGCATCTTGTTGCTCTTGTCTACGACGAATCCTGCCTTCTTTGCTCTCTTTTGCAGCCTCTCGCTCCGCTTTACATACTCGAAGACTATCTGTTGTTCGCGCCCATTCATGAGAACTTGTTCCAGTTTTTATGCCCATTTCTTGCAAAAATGACAGCAGAGAAAAACAGCCTTCATTAAATGTACATGCTGCAACATTAGCTGCAATTTCAACGACGTTGGAGGTGTCATTCACTGTTTTTGGAGTAATTTTCCAGATAAGTTGATTAAGGCTTTCATTATTGTTCTGAGTGAAACCTCCAACACATCGTTCCAGAAGTGCATCTTAGCTTAAATCCTCATAAATAGGTTTGAGCTCCTCCCTACCTTGAGCTAATCCTCAAAAATAGATTGGTCAAGCAATAGCAGCTATTTGGTAGCTGATTGTTGCGGCCACATTCCTCAGTGTGAAATCGGAGGGCGGAGACTTACAAGTGTATATCTCAGTCAGTTTTACTTCAATTGCTTTCAAATTTTCACAGAATAATCTTAAGATGTTGTACATTAATATAAAAAAAAATAAAAAAAATGCAAAAAAAAAAAAAAAAAAAAACCTTACTACCCCCTTAACAAAAACTTCATCATCACCGTTGAAATTGATGTCAATAAAGTAAGTAGAATCTCCTCTAATGCATTCTGCATGAACCCGTTTCTTACATTTTGGGAATTTTATCAACTTCTATTCATTTAGAGTTACAGCATTATGTAATTTCACATAATTATTTTTAAAGGAAATAATTATACTTTAATAAAGGTTTTGAAAAATCCTAACAGTTACACACTGTCGAATATTTTTACTTTTATGCCTCTAAAACACGTAGAATTAATTTAACATCATGGAATTGTCTCGATGTATTAATACCAAATAAGATAGTACATCTGCTTTGATATGTTTAATTTTCCTATTATTAACGATCTTATTGTCTGCCTGTGTAATATGCTAAAGACCATTACTAACATAAAATTTAATAATATTTTATTTCTGTTAAAAATATTTCGTAACTGTGGAACGTTTGCATGCTATGTATACATACCGAGACCGTTATGTGTAAAAGTATCCCTGAGACTATTTTGTCTTTCAAACCTTTGAAGGGAAAGCACTTCTATTCTTCAAAAGCTGAAATGATTGAATAACACCAGAATTTAAAATCAAATTTATTTCAAAATAGGTAAAAGCTTTTCTTCACGTACATGAAGAAATTAAAATTTTCATTTCAAACTTATGGTGTCAATGTGGCATTTCGCAATTAAAATTAATTGGGACATATTTTCTCACACCGCCCTTCGAGGGATTACCGTAATTTCCGTTGTATAATCCGCAGATCAAACAATTGTTTTTCGACCCAGAAAATTTTGTAAAAGAAATGATTTTCAGAATCTTTTTGAATCCTTTTTTTAGATCGTCGTAAATATTTGTTTCCGATCACTAAATAAGATTTCTGGATCCCAAAAGAATTGTTTGATCCGCGGATTATATGCCGGAAATTACGGTAAACAAAACTAGAAGCGTCGTCGTGCAAATTGTATTCATTCAATTAGGTAGCCTAATTCTACAACATAACCCTCTTAAACTTCAGTATTAAGTAACAAATACTGTATTATAGATTATGTAAGGATAAAAAAAAAATTACTCAACTTTTGAAAAATCAAAACAGTTGAACTTTTAATGACTCTCTAAATTCAACCAGCGATAGGAGATTTACTGATTCTAACTGGCCAAAAGTAAATTTTTAAAAGTTTATCCTAGCGTAATTTATTTTTTGCCTGTTATAACTTAATTGTTAGGCGTTGTGTCCTGCTATTGGTTTTAATATAAAAATACTTGTGTAATTTATAGACTAGTGCAATGTTGGTCTTTTTTTTTCTTTTTTTGGTAATGAATGAATCAATTTGAGAATAATTGTTTAATCTGTTGCTTGAAGAATAATAAAATACAGGATGGTTCAAAAGGTCATGTCCAAACGGCGCGTATGGCTGTGTCAGATCATGAGAAGCAAGAATTATATAGAAACTGGTGTTCGAAAAAATGTTTGTGACTGCGCAATTGCATTGTGCCCGTGGTGCAAAGAAAAGATAACAAAGAGTGTAAAAAGATCTTTATTTTACCAAAAACTTAATCGAAGTATAAAATACAAATGAAAATTGATACAACTCATAACAAATATTCAAAATATGCCACATTATAGAGTTCTGCGCAGGTCAGAATTTCCAAGCCTGAGCCCGACCCGGCTCGAACGAAACTTATCTTGGCTCTGCGTGGTGTAAAAATTAAAAATTCGTCCCAATCACTTCGCGGTACGGCGTAAAAATTAAACGTTCGGCCCGATCTCGGCCCGTACAAAAATCAGTGAAATAAGGCCCGGGCCGATCTGGCCTGACACTATTTCGACAAAAAAATTCAGATTTTTCTTAACATGCGATTACAATTCCTCTAAAGAATACCGCATACATTTATATAATAAATGTACAGTACATTTTAAAATTACGATGTGTTTGCAACGCAGAAAATACACAGATTTTTCTTAACATGCGATTACAATTCCTCTAAAGAATACCGCATACATTTATATAATAAATGTACAGTACATTTTAAAATTACGATGTGTTTGCAACGCAGAAAATACACAAAATTAATGACATGTAGCAACAGTAATTGTTATTTAGATTCGAAGATGCTTTAACATTCAAATAAGGATTCATTAAAAATTAATATAGTTTAGAATAAAAGAAAAAATGGTTAGAAACATCATAACTTTTGAAGCTGTATATATAAAAAATAGATCTGTAAAAATAATTCACTGTCATTTATGAAGGTCTCTCTCAAATCCAAAAAAGCAACTTTCTGACGCATTTCTGAATTCATTTCTTTCCGGAAACGCATAAAGTGTTCTCATTCAGATTCACAAGTGTTCTCATTCAGAAACTGTGTAATCGAATAATGTTAGACATCTTTTGATAAAAGCATTTATCTTTGAGAAAATACTGTTAAAGATAACGTTTTGAATCGAATTTACGGAAGCAACATCACAAGAAATGTGATAAATATAACTAAATCCGGCTCAGACACCGGTCTGAGCCAGTGTCTCACACATGACTGATCTCGATCTCTACGGTGGACATGTTACATTTCTGTATTGATGTGGTCAAACTAGCATCGGCTTGTGGCGAACATTTATGGTTATTCACGCGAAAGTCATATTCATTAACAATAGCTAATATTTTATGGGCTTCGTTTAAATTTTTATGCCTTTGGCGGGTTTTTTTTTTTTTTTTTTTTTTTTTTTTTTTTTGGCCCAACTCAACCCGGCTGGCCCGTTTAATTTTTTGCCAGCCCGGCCCGCGAGCCAAGCCCGGACCATTGCAGACCTCGTTAACCGTGATTCATTCTTCACATCGGAATTGCATGCTATCGCGAAAGAAGTTCCATTTGGTCCGGAGTCTCATGCTTACATGCTGAGCTTCAGCGATCCGTATCATGATGTCCATAGCCAATGGAACTGGTGTCTTGCACACCTGAAATTTAAGATAGGGTCGATGTGCCAGTAATGGACCACCTTCCAGTAATGGGCCACCTCGCACTTTTTTGTTTATAAAAAAAATAATAAATAATAGTTTAGCTTTTATTATTTTTTCTGAACTCCACCTTGCATGCTTTATAAGCTGGATTAATTTTTTACACTTTTCGTCAAAACAATTAGGAAGCAGAAAATAAAGTTTCACAGTTTTTCTGTTTTTCACTGAAAATCTTAATGAACATGCTAAAAGCAGACTTTACTTACTTAGTTTATAACTTTTTTATTTTTCCGTAAAAATTGAATGTTTTTGTTTGGTTAGCAATATAAAACATTGAATTTAATGTACCAATGGCCATTAACAAAATTTTATTTATTTTTAAGATTTTAGGAGGGGTGGTCCATTACTGGATTGCTTATTTCGCGATTTTCCAGTAATGGACCACCCAAGTGACCAGTACAAAAAGTGTTATTTCAGTAGAGATAAAATATTTTGATTTAACTGAAAAGCTACATAATCAAATTTAATACTTAAATTTTAAATATTAGAATATAATAAAGGCAATTTCTTTATAAATAGTTGTTTTTAAAAAGTCATCCAAAATTGGTATAAAACACAAGCAGAACATTTAACAAAATCTAGATGTGCCGTTACAAAAGAAGTTGGTTCAGAAATGTAAAATCATATTTGGAAGAAGATATTATTAATATTTTCTTCCGAATTCTAAAGCATACAGAGAGAATTTTCAATAAGGTTAAAACAAGTTTTCTTTTGTGTTCTTAAAACAAGGAAAATTTTGGGACCAAAATAAGTTAAAGATGCGTATTATGTAGTACCAAATAACGAAAAAGAACAAATCACTGTTATGGGATGTTTTTCAGCAAATAATGAGATTGTTCCATTGGTTATAATATATCCATATAAGCATCTCTGAAGGGAAATTGTGGAATCAATCTGTACCAAATTGGTGGGCTATATGATTATCTGAAAATGGTTGGATAGTGCAGGAACATTTATCATTTTAAATGCATTCTAAAATTCCATATTGAGCAGTTTGGACTATCGGAAAGGGAAGATAAAATTGAAGATCTGTTATTTATATTTCACAGTTGCAAAGCACATTACTTAGATAATGATATGAATGAACACTGGAGACTTTTTTTTTAATGCCTTATTTTATCTAAACTTGATTTCAGTAAAACATTGTCTTTATCTTGTAAATCCTTTAAATTTAAATATTTTGTTGTATATCTTTACAATATAAATCCTTTAATGTTAGTTAATAATAAACAGTTAATAATATCATTAATATTTTGTTTTATATCCACATTATAAATCCTTGATTATAATAAATTCATAACTTAAATTTAAATATTTTGTTTTATGTTTTTTCATTATAAATCCTTTAATGTAATGAATTTCTAACTTAAGTTTTAATATTTTTTTTATTATTATGCTTTCTGGAGCAAAATACAATTGAAACCAGTTGGAAATTTCACGTGAAGCGTAGCAAATGAGGTTCGTTCGTACGACAACGAAGTTTTAAAAATATACAGATCTTCCTGATATAGTAGACAATACTTCGGATACAGTACAGTGGTTGAACTCTTTGTGTTCCTATAAACACACAGGAAGTAATTTTCATTACACCTCAGCAACGTATATCATATTCATAAAATGTGGCACAGTTTAATATAATTAAAACATGTCCCAAACAATGTTTCCCCGTATAGCATTATCTAGTGGAATACTTTTGTGTGGCCCTGTAATTTAATAATAAATATTCTTTGCATCTCAGATTGTGCAGAATTTATATTTTAGTATATATATACGTCATAGGTTCATGTCAATTTTATTATGTTCGAATGAGTGTAACACCATTAAAATGTATTTGCAACTTTTTTCCCCTTTGACTGTAATGTAACGGAATACTTTTGATTTTCCCTGTAATTGATCTATTCATCCGATTTTCATGAAATTTGAAATGACTTGACAAAATTATGCAATAATTATGTATTTTAAATTCCAACCGATTCGGTTGGATAGTTTTTGCGTTGTTATATGTGGACAGACAGATAGACGGACAGATAGACGGACAGACAAACGGACAGATAGACGGACAGACAAACGGACAGATAGACGGACAGACAAACGGACAGATAGACGGACAGACAAACGGACAGACAAACGGACGGACTGAACGACAACTATAGGTGCTACGTATTTACATAATTACGAACGCACCTAAAAGCAGTTATCTGTTATTTTTTGTAGGGTGGCCCATTACTGGAACATAGGCGGCCCATTACTGAAACATAAGTGGTCCGTTACTGGGCTTTTGGGTGTTTAGAGATATTTCTATTATTTAAAATTAATTTTTTATTTCTATTGGGAAATGTAACTATGGGATTAGTTAAATATTGTTGAAAGATTAATATGATATGAAAAAAAAATGTATACAATAATTATAACTATTAATAAAAAATTATTTTTTAGAGAAATTCCTTAAGGGGGTCTATTACTGGCACATCTATTCTATAGATGGAAATTCAGAGGTAAAAATCCAGACAGTTTAGGTAAAAGGATCGCGGGAGACAAGGTATAGGACAACAAGGTACAAGGTAATGTATTGAATTCGCGATTTTGAAACGGCGCCGAAGCGAAGCGTGCATCAGGGCACATTTTGAGCGCTTGTTATGAGTTGTAGCATTTTTCATTTCTATTTTGTACTTCGATTAAATGTTTTGTGAAATAAAGGTATTTTTATGCCATTTCTTATCTTTTTTGCGTCATGGCCACAATACAATAGCACTGTAACGATTGTGTTTCCGACCCCGAGTTTCTATGCAATTTCTTGTTCCTCTTGATCTTACAGACCCACACTTGCCAGTTGAACATGAACGTTTGAACCACTCTGCATACTGCTCGACTATAGACGATTCCTAACAAAATAAGACTTTATTTTATCGGATTTATATGCATAAATTTTGCACATATCGGCTGTTATTTCATATTTATTGTCACAAAAATCTCTAATTTTCTATCTGTTTTACAATTTTTCATTTTTAATACATAAAACATTATATGATTAGCTTATTAAGTCTAAACTTTTTTTTTTTTTTTTTTTTTTACTTCAAGTGCCATTTTTTTTTATCAAAATATGCAAATTTAAGTTATTCATATAAAGAATTCAATTTGGATGCAGAAACTAAAATATGCTCGTTTTAAAACAATTAATTTCTCGGAAACTTGTCGTACGAATTGCATGAAAATTTGTTTTTTGGCTAATTGAAGCATTTAGAGTTCATTTAGGCAGAGTCGGTACTGCTATTCAAAAAAGAAAGTTAAAATTCGTTTTGATATGTATGGCTGCCGAAGCAAATTTCATATACATTATTTAAAAGTAGATTTTATTTTCTTCATTTGGTACCAGTAATTTTTTTTTTCAGAGTTAGTCGGGGATGTTTACTTTTTTTTCCCACGACTGTACGTACGTATTGCTAAAAACTTTACAGTGAAATAATCTAGAATTTACTGTGCTTATTTTATTGACAAATTTATAGGCAGCTAAAAAGTGAGATTCTGATAAAAAGAAAACACAGCAATTCTGGAAATTTACCATACATTCTGTAAATTTGTACTAACAAGAATAAAGAAGGACGTACTGTTCTGGTTGTTCAAACTACGACTATATTTCAGAATATTACAAGCGAGGTTTTGTGAAGTATTATTGTTTATTCCTTTCTCGTTAAATGTGCCAATACGAGAAATTGCAACAAATTCGAAGATTTCTTTAATGAAACTGCAAATTGAAATGAATTGTATATATCTTTTCTTATTCTACATAAAATCCATCGTACAAACATGTGGGTAACGATCTGTGCTATATTAATGTAATACTTTTACAACGACAAGGATATGCCATTATGTTACACTGGCAGCAAAATTATTAATATATATGTCACGTACAGACACGTACTTGTAAAAGCAATTGTGGGTACGTACGTGACTATTTCAATGTAAATCATTTTCAAAAAACTAATGAATGCTTCCAAATGTTTATGTTAGGTAACAGCAAAACCTTAGAAGCTAGTTGTATGGCATATTTTTATGCTTACTTGAAAATTACAAAAACGTGTATATCTATCTTTCATTTGAATTTAAATTTAATTGTTATCAACATTTCAAAATTACAGAAAAAAACGCTTGATGAAGTTTAATATTTTTTATCAGTACTGATTAACTTTTAACACTAGATCGACAGAAAATTCGGTTTTGGTTTCGTTTTAGGCCGAAAATCTGAGTTTCACTGAAAATTCATTTTTGGCAGAAATGCTGCTGATAATTCGATCGGACCGAAACTCTCTGTATTCCAAAAATCTCGTTTCTTCCTAAGGAAATATTCCACATTGCTCATATATTTGAGCTACATCGACTCAAATGAAACACTATTTTTTGCTAAGAGCTTCACTGCTTACAATTTTCAGTCACGACTGACTCAAATAGTGAATGCATAAAAGCAAGCAAAGCAATTAAGACAAAACTTTGAAGACGCATTTCACATGTTTATTTAAAGTTGCAAACTTAACAGTAATATTTTTTTTAGTTTGCAACTACACAAAATGTTTCGAATACTCTGAGAAAGTTTTAATGTAATAGATGATAATTTACAAAAAGCATTATAAATGATAAATCGAGGTATATGTATATCTGAAACATTTTTCAAATACAAAAAATTGGTAGAATTAGAAAGTCATTCTGTAACGTTTATGAATTAATTGCCTTATTTTTTATACAAAAATAAAAAATTTTAGTCAGAAGCGCAGACAGAAAGCGTGAGCTACACGTACGTGTGTGGTTCAATAGTCATTGCCCCTAGTGTATAGAAAATTTTTGTACTGCGGTGATTGGACTTGCGGAATTTCGATGACTGATGTCTTAAATGCCTATATACTCAATTGTGATCCCGAATTCAAACGACAATCGTTACACCTTATCCACTGTCTCAAATCTAGCCCCATAAGCTAAAAAACTGCCTTCCACTCCCAATTCCCCCTTTCACTCCCCCCTCCGAAAATATGTGAATATAACAACCACGACACTCAAACTGAGCATGTAGGCATCTAACAACGAAGATCTCCTTACTGGGCATACTCAGAAGATTCTGAAAAAAATTTGCTTTTTTTACTAATTATATATGTAACAAAGGATTAGTCAAATTTAGCGGCGGAATTACCGTAGGAAATCTTTTAAAAAAAATTCTTTCGAATATTTGGTGCTAAAAGACGAAACGATTTGGCGAGCAGAACTTTTCCTTGCTAAAAGCAAACAATTTTAATGTGACTGAAAAAATTTTATTAATAAATTTTTAGAATACGTGTAAATGATATTAATAAATTTAAACTTAAACATTGAGCGAGTTCAATACATATATATAAATATTTCGTATTACATATTTATGATGCTTGCCAGTTAGTATTTAATTTTATCACTGTAAAAATAATTTCATACATAAAAAAATATTTTCATGTTGAAAAATACCTTTTCATATATTTAAGCGTATTTCAAAATAAAAACCAGATGAATAATGATGCATAACGTAAGAAGAAATAATAGAGATGGAGTATAGAGGCTGGGGTGACGCTAAAAATGTAACCCCAAATTCTGCTACATTAGGCTGAAACACAACCACGTGCTTTCGGAGAAAAAGAATAAAACGTTTATCAATACAATTTATAATTCACAACACAATGAATGGTATTTAAGAATGCCTAACTATAAGCAGATCATTTTCATTTGGAGAAAAAATGCACGTTTGATATCGAAGAATACAGTCTCTGTTCCACGTAATTGTTTTGTTTGGGCCGAATGAGAGCATTTAAATTTGAGCGATAACGCGCATCATATTGCAAGCCCATTTTTCGGCATACTGCGCCTCCATAAATCTCTTTGCTCCATGAGAATGTTGCAGTAAATACATTTCAGTATCAGAGAAGTTTTTGTTTCCATAGCCACAAAATTAAATCGACAGTGCTCAAGTGAACTTAATTTTGGGAGTGAAACAATTTTATTTAAGTCACATTTTGTTTTATTTCATAAAATTTTCCTGTTAAATTTCATTACAAGTATATATATGATAAAACTGTAGTTAAAACAAACTTAAACTAACAAAACTAAAATTATTTAAATAAAAACTTTTTGAACAAGTTCAACATGAAATATTTTTACTTTAAAAAATATTTTACATAAAAAAGTATTTTTTGAGATTTTATTTCTTCGTCAATCGGGATATGTCGCTAAAAAATGGAATGATGATTATTTTTTAAGAACGTTCTATCGAGGTTACACCTCAATTTTTTTTATAAACATATCTATCCACATGAGAAGAACATTCTTTAATTTTTTTCAGAATTTTCGGAGTATGCCCGTATGGAGACCTTCCTTGTAAGACATTAGGTTTCGATATTCCATAATAACCATCACAGTACAAATATTTTACATATACTAGGGACAATAATTATTGAGCCTTCTTCGTATAATTAATAAAGATTTGTAATTTATTAATAATTATGCATATTTATATACATTTTAATTACTTTTTAAAAGTTTTTGGACATTTCATTTTCGTCCAAAAACAAGAAGATTACTGAAATTCGGTTTCAGTTTCTGTTTCGGTTCTATGCTTACTTTAAATTTATTTCTTCCTGAAACAGATGCGTACATAATCTTTTTATATTTTTTTAAGCTAAAAGTTTTACGAAAATTTCCTAACAGATAAGGTAGAAACATAGGCTTCTAGACTATAGGTAATGTTTCTTTACTTCATCGTCTTTCTTCTTTTCTATCTTAATGAAATTGTATGCGATAGAGGATAGGATTTTACGACAGTTCTTTCATCTCATTTCAAGGGATATGCTACCCGGATGACTATCCGGTTATCCATCCCGTTTCCATAGCAATAGAACTGAGATCGGTTAAAAAATACGCTCCTAGTATTCTTCGATAGACGCATAAATTCTACCTAAAACATTTATTCGTAGGCTTAAGTTTTCTTATATGTATGATGATCTTGATAGAAAAGTAAAACGTTGTAACTTTTTTTTTCATCCGACCGTTTTGTGACTTGTAAGCGTGACTGTATGCTTTAATATTATTAACATGATTGATACAATTATTTTAGATTTATTTACTGTTTATGAAATTGAGATATCAAACGAATTTATTTCAAAGAGGACTTTTAACCCATAACATTTATAACACTCAAGATTTGTACGAGTACCGTTACTTTCAAGGCAGAAATAAGTATATATATATATATATATATAAATACTTTTATAAATACATCCAAAGTTAATCCGACAATACCATTAAATAAACCAATGAAACCAGTATTTTTACAATCATATTATTAAAAACAGTTGAAGTTTGAAGTGAAATAGAAGTTAGATTACCAAAATAATAAAAGATACATGGATAAATGGACATTAGAAGGCTTTTTCATTAAACCACTCGTCAGGGGTGCATAATTTAATGAAAAAGCAAAAGCATCCAACCAGTTTCTGTTATGGGACGTGTTAAAAGCTAAGAAATTCGTCCCACAATGCACCCGACTGGCTGGAAGCTATTTACTATGACAAATTAGTAAAAAGATGCTCATTGAAGAAAATAAAAACAATGACAAAATAACAATAATATAATATTCCTTTAAAAGAAGAAAAAAAAGCATATATATACTAAAATATTTACCATACTCAAATCCTATCAAGATGTACTTCAAGTGAATCCACATCAGATACAAACTACATGTGGCTTTCTAACAGTTAAGGTTATGGTCATAGTATAAATCATATAGATAATAAAATTAAAATTGTAACAATAATTATAAAAATTAGTAGAACATATATTGTACTATAAAATTCATAATACATTTAGAAAAAAAATAAATGCTACTGTTAGAAGTATTATATTTTTATTTTTAAACAATTATTATTACTATATTAATTATTTAACTAGAATATATTACTTCAACTTCTAGTAGAAAAATGTTTTAGTGCTGCCATCCACATGATTAATATATTAATTAAATTATATACTTATGGTGCTGCCATCTATTATTGGAATAAAAATAAATTATTTAATACCTAAGAATTTCCAAGAAAAATTTCTATTCTAATATTTTACAATTAATTTCTTTAAGACAAATACAATAGATAACCATATCTTATCTCAATAACTTGATCATTTTTAAGTTATGCATATTATTTTTAGGTAAACATAAACTTTGATACTATGTGTAAAGTTAGGGGTTTTGTGTGTGTGTGTGTGTGTGTGTGTTTTTAAATATAAAATAATTAACCATTGCGTATTATCCAGACAACACCGCCCTCCTCCGTAATCTAACATCTAACCCACTATATATATATATATGTATGTATGTATGTATATGTAAAATAAGTCTACTAATAAGTAAAATAAGTCTCTAAGCGCACAATTTTTTTGCTTATTCAAGGAGAGATTTTCTATAAGAAAATACATGTACCGAAGAATTTCATTGTCTGGAAATACAAGTACCTGTACGACCCCTGGCGTTGACGCAACAGTAAAAATTAATTCGCATTCTTAAATTTACGATCTATAAACCACCATTTTTGTATTTAAGAACTTGCCTTATTTAATAACAGAAACTTTGACCATTAAATAAAGCAAGTATTATATTTTAAAATTTGTGGTGGCAAGTGTTTTTCAGCAAAAATGCTTAAAATAGCCATCTTACAGTTTCAGCGGCTAAAGGGTTAAAACATACTTGTCAACCTGCTGTTTTTTTTTTTTTTTTTTTTTTTTTTTTTTTTTTTTTTTTTTTTTTTTTAATGGATAAACATATTTTCCACCCGAAATTACATAACAAGTTCAATGTTTCTTGCTTCGATGTGATAGTTATTTGAAACCATCGTGCTTTTATTTATCAAATAAAATTCCTGGTTTAAAATATATTTTGTTGATTTAAAAAGGACGGGTTGAGGGGTTGGCAAGTACGGTTACTGCGATCTCATTTCATTCGCGTTAGAGGAATCAGATAAACTTATATTCACTTATAACTTTTTTACAAAGTATTTGACTTCAGAAAAACTGATAAATGATGCATCAGATGAGAAAAAATAACTATTTTGTAATTATAAAATTAAATTCGCTGATTTTCTTATCCTCTTCTTATCAACCAACATAAAAATTACAATTAAATAAAGCAAAAATTTTATTTAATATGCTACGAGAAAGTAAAATATTTTCAGAATTTCAGAAATAATTTCCAACTATTACTAGTATTGATAGGAATAAAAGATTTTCAGCTATCATTCTTCATTATGAAGTAATTAAGTTTTGACTTTTCTAGCTTTAAAGATAAAAAGAATGTATGTATAATACCAGATTCTTCTGAACCAGGATATGTGAAGTTCTGTTTTAGATTCTGCTGAACCGCAATTTAAAACAGCTCATACCTTCACAAGACAATATCCAGTTTCATTGCTTGGCGTGAAGTTATCAATAGCATCTACAATACAAGAAACTTTAGAAAAAAGACTTATTTAATAAACGATTTCCCCGAGCTCTTTTTGCTTCTTCAAAATATTTATATAAAATAAGAAAAAAACAGTTGTCACGATTTTTTTCAAACCTTCCAATGTTAAACAATAAAAGCATTTTTAATAACCATTAAAACCATTTTTAAAATAATAAAAACAAGTTTTACTATGTATTCTTCTTCTTCTTATTATTATTATTATTTTGAAAATCGGCTTCATCTTTGTTTTCTCATATCCCAAAGTAAGTTTTTAACAAGTACAAAAAGTTATACACATATCCACATTGTAGAAAATGTTGCTAAATAGGTTAACTTTCAAGTTCAGAAAGAGTCAATAAAATAAAAATTTCTAAAAAAAATTTCTTTTTAGTCACTAAAATAAAAAGTAAGAAGTAAAAAAGAAGGTCACTGCATTTTCATTAAAGGTACAAATATTACGCATGACCAAACATAAAAGAAAAATTCAACAATTACATCTCTTATTCTGATAATTTAAAAGGTAACATAGTCTGATCAACCTCAATAATACGTTAAAATACCATATCGATCCAAGCATTTTAAATAAAATTGGAGGATTAAATGACAGACAAAAAAAAATGCCCTGCAAATTTAACTTGATATGAATTATAGTCATTGTGCCAGTTTGAGTCAAAAGTTTTTTAATAATTATGATACCCATTATTTGAAAAGTCATATACCTTGATCGTGTTAACCCATTAAAGCTGGAATGTTTTCCTAATGCAAAATCAGCATTTCATGCTACTTTTTTTAAAACAATAATTTTTATTTCATTATTATCACGAAGTTTAAGTCACCAAATAAAGGTAATGTTTCCGTTCAAAAATACAGGTATTCAAATAATAAAATGGTTAAAACTTTTCTGGCACATATGGTACCGTTATGCTGGGTTTAATAAGATACTGGATGGGTTAACTCTACATCTGGGCGGCAATCTGTTGTGACTTATAAAAATTCTACTTGGTTTGCATTATCAGTAAAACTTGGTTTTTCCCAAAGTACCGCCAATCTGCAATATCTGATCGAGGTGAAAACTACCACTCTCCGTGAAGACACACTTTTTACGCACCGCCATTCATTTAGTAGAAGAGATTCTGAGTTTGACAGTCGTTATCAGTTTGAATTAATTTATTCACGTATGTGTATGTGGTAACTGGTTATTTTGCTCTTAAAATATAAATAAAGGTCAACACAAAAACAATGGCTGAAGAAATAGACTACTTGAAGAATCTAGTTTCTGTTAATGAAAGTATAATTCAAAACAAATTTAGGAGTTTCAAAGAAGATTATACCAGCCTTAAATATAAACTTACATCTAAAAAGCAAATTCACTGTTAAAAAAAAAAAAAAAAAAAAGCTTTAATTCTTTTTTTTTTTTTTTTTTTTTTGCAATGTGAAATTGAACTCAAGCATAAAGTAAAGTAAAAATCGAATTATTTCAGTCACGCCCACCACACAACCAATAGCAGCGCGGCTTTATCCAGATTTACAGCAATCTTAAAGACAGCAGCTTGCAAATTTTATATAGACTGTATTGTCAGAAGGGTTGTCCGCACTTTTTGTTCTAAAATAGAGGGGGTTTTTACAGTGTTGCTGTGACAATGCATTATGATAAGTATTCATTGTATTTTTGAATAAATAACTGGAATATGACCGCAGTAACGCCAACTTTTCAAAAATATTGGGTGGGCTTTAACTTTTTTTAAATAAAGTAACGCATATATATATTTTTTTATTGTACATATGTGCAGAGACAGAGAGGAGGCTTGAGAGAATAATTAAAGATAATTTGAAATTAAAATATGTTTTTTCTAAGCAAAATTTAAAATTATAATTTTATAAGTAATTTTTTAATTATATTATAAGTTCTTCCTTGTAAATTGGGACCCCCGCCACCCCCCCCCCCCTAAAAAAAAAAGAATGTTCAGCCCGGCCTGGAAAAAGTTAAAATTTTGGCGCGATCCTGTCCCGCCAGAATGAACTCCTGCAAATATAGTTTTTTTTTACGCCGTTAGGCTAAAAGATGCTTCGTACGAGAAGATATGTCCAAAAATACCTATTTAATCTTTATTTTTCATGTTTATAATCTTCATTTATAAAGGAGCGACCTATGCTGTGATACTTATTTATTTTTTCATCAATCTCTATATAAAGGTTTCACTTATCATTAATATCGTTAGTCCATATTCCATTTATTGGAGATTTTGATAAAGACTGTACAGCAAAATCTTCTGAGACGGAATCACATAAAAAAGAAAATATGCGTTATAGATAAGTTGCTTTTTAGCAGGTGTAAATGTATTCTATTCCTTTTTCAGGTATTATAATATCAATTTTGCATGTATCAACACATTTTAACGCTTAATACAGGATTCCGTCACAAACAGATTTTTTTATGCGATTCCCTGTATTTTAGTTTTATTGCCTAGAAATCTAATATTCTTTAATATATATATATATATTAAAGTTTAATTGCAAATAATGGGGTGGATATCACAAAATGTGAGATTTTGATTATCTGAGATAATGAAATTATTTATTGAAAACAATTAAAAATTTTAAGAAGTAAATTTATTTTCCATTGGAGAGTTAAGAATTTTCCATGTAAAATTGTTAAATTAGGAAAATCTTAAATAAGTTAATTTTTATGTAACTGTATGTCATTTCTTGGCAAATGTATATCATATAATAAACACTGGGATAATAACAATTTCATTCTATTTTTTATTTTTTTTTTACATTCTTGTTTATTTTTCTTTTTAAGTCAAAACCTTTCAATTTTGTTTAATGCAACATATTTTCAATATAGTAGATCAAATCCAAAGTAATGTTCATTTTTATTTGTTAATTTATAGAAGCCAGGAAAATGACACAATAAAAGTCTACACGATTTTTACAAAGACTTTAAATACATTATTTTCAAAGAAATATCTAAAAGATCTGGCTGGTAGCAATGATCTTACTACATCTAGCTTAAATTATGTCGAAAATAAGAAGAATTATTCTGCAGCGTCATATTTATACCTGAAAAAGACCCAAAATGAGCAAGCCAAAAAAATGATATCTATTTTTACTGACAATCATATTTCAATTATGGAAAATTATTCGTAAAATACAGAATTTGTTACTTTCCTCATATATAAGATAGAAATATATAAGACAGAAATTTATAAGATATAAATATTAATTAGAAATAAAAAAAAAAAAAAAAACAAGAAAAACTATTTGTTCAGTATAGCGGAACGCCCTTTATTTTACACACATCAGTGTAACAGTCTAGGAAAATGACAATTTGAAATTTGAAATCTTTTAATTGTGTGTTATTTGCGCTATTAGAAACTTAATGTCGCTTTATAATACTTCTAAAAATACTTTTTATTAGAATGTAATAAGTAAATTGTATTATATAACGTTTAATAGGAAGTTTATTGTATTGTGAATTTTCGTATTTTGTGATATTCTCTCAATGGCGATTATAAATTATATGCAGATTTTGCAAAATGTTTTGAGCTGAGACAAACTTTACAGGTTTTTCCGCGGAACTCACAGACAATGTCTTAAATAGGGATTTGGTCGAGACCGGGAATGAATATTTCGACCAGTGTAGATCTTGGGATCAAAGCCAGTTCTGGTTGATTATAAAAAAATACATTAGGCCAGGTCCGATCGAACATTAAAAAAGTAAGGTCTGTGTCCGGACCGAAAAGAATGAAGCCAAGCCTGGTCCAGTGCGGCCCAAGTGGCTCGAAAACATATATGCCTGAGTCTGGCTCTTGAGCTGGGCCAGCAAATGAGCCGAGCCGTCAAAATACTTTTATATATATATATATATATATATATATATATATATTATATATATATAACGGTCTCAACTTGGGAAGGCTTAAACTGCGAAAAAAATCGAAATCTGTATTTTAGAAAGAGCCTTGTTTTAAATCCACTAAGATATATTTAAATAGTACTAAAAGAAGGTGGAAAGGGCAAAAGTAAAATGCAGGGGTGAGATTTTTTGCAAACCAATATTTTGTTAGAGAAAATGTTGTTTTATTTACTCGGAACATTTTTGCAGCTTAACAGAAGAAAATTTTGTCTAAGAAAATACTAGTGTGCTAAAACAAGGAAATTTTAGAAACTGTGAACTGAATTGGAAGTTTAAGATACAAAAAGGAGGTTCTTAGTAGCCTGCAATTTTTATAAAAGCATTTAAACATTTAATTAGGCGCTAATCTTTGTTTTAAATAGTACATGCGTTTTTCTGCATGATTTTTCTTTTTTAACCATTTCGCATCTTTAAGACAAAAATTGTACAATCTTCGAACATGTTCTTTCAAATTATGTTACATTAATTTTGTTTCGTCAAATTTCAAAAAAATATTTTCTTTCAAAAAAATATTTTTCTTTTGAAAATAGGATTTTTTTAATGCTTTCATCTTTACATAATTTTTAAATTTATAATTTCAATATTTTTAAAATTATATTTTAAAAAATCCGGAAACAAAATTAATATCTTATTTTCCGCTTTAATTAAATTAAAAAAACATCGACAAATAATATTTCGAGCTATAACGATTTTAAATTACCCCACATAAAAAATAATAACCATTTAAAAAAAAATAACTTTATGAGAAATTATAAGATGTGATTTTGTTGGCAAATTATATAGTTCACCATCGCGAAAAAAAATTAAACTTAATAACTATTTTTTTAACGTGTTCCTCGAATCACTGAATACAATATTATTTCTTGAATTACACACATTTCAATTCGAGTCTAATCCCTTAAAATCTAATGAATTATTTAACCCGTTAACCACCAAAACTCTAGGGTGAAATAAATTTTTATCTGAATGTCGATTGCCACCACAAACCCAGAAAGATAATGTTTGCTTTTTATGATCTGAAAATATTACGTTTTTAAGTAAGGCCAATTTTTTATTGAAAAATAATAGTGGGCGTGTAAACAACTGAATTATATGAATTTACCGTAATTTCGGGTGTATAAGCCGCGGATCAAACAATTCTTTTTGGACCCAGAAATCTTATTTAGTGATTGAAGACAAATATTTACGGCGATGTAACTAGTTATATTTGTTTCTTAAAAAATTCTGGGTCGAAAAAGAATTGTTTTATCTGCGGCTTATACACCCGAAATTACGGTATTTTGACTGTTGCGTGAACGCAACACTAGAGGGTAATGGATTAAATAGTCATATCTCTGTAAATTTTGCAGAAATCAAGATGCTATTTTTTTGTGTTTAATGCAAGAAGGACTGGATAAAGAAAAAGTTTTTATTTGGAGTTTTTATCTTACGGGGGCCATAAAAATTTAATTTTCACATTTTATCAAATATACCCTCATGGAGATGCACGAAATATCTTTGCATCTTTTTCACGAAAATTTGCAATTGGAAGTATGGTTCTAAGGGTAATATTTAAGAAAATAGCCTATTGCTTTGATATTTATGGTTGGTTGGTTGATTTTTGACGTCCGATTATCTGCGCTAGGGATATAGGACCAGGGGGGAGTGCCCTTCGTGGGGGTCTTTCTAAGGGAACCTAACCCGTATTTACGCAAGGTTCGAAGAAAACCACGTAAACTCCGAACGGTTAGGCCGACAGCCGCGATTGGGTTCGAACCCAGCACCTGCCGTCTACCAGTTGAGAGGTCCCAACCTCTCGGCCATTGGTGGGGCCGTTGATATTTATGAATCGCAATTTATGGATAATAAATCTCGTATGGAATTTGACTTCAATTTTTTACTTTTGTATTTAAAAAAGTATATGAAGATGTATTAGATTTGATCATTTAACACTATATGTAGCAGTAAAAAAAATTACATTAAATGTAATATTAGATGTATCTAAAAATCCTTGTGTAATATACATTTGATTTTTTTTTTAAATTGGACAAAAATGTTATTATTTCAATAAGTAGTCAAGATTTTGAAAAATTCAAAAAAAAATTTAACCTTTAAAAAAATTTAACTAAATTATCAGTTTATTATTTGTCAAAATGTATGTTTTTTTAACATTGAAATCCACAGTGTTCATTATTTAAAACAAATTTAAAAAAAAATGTTGAAGAAGTAAACTACCCCGTTTGTTATTATCTGTAGTATTATAAAAGAAAATCTTTGCTAAAAGATTAAAAAGACTTTGTAAAAAACTATAAACCATACGGTTGTGTATCTATTAATGAGCATACGTTCAAAATTCAAAGAAATATGAAGCATAATAGTATCAAATAATACTATTCTAATCAAATCATTTTTATTCCTATCAAGTAATTCTACTCAATTTTTAATCTTATCCCGATTTTTTATGGTGAACTTAATTCGGTGCCTTCAGTAAAAATAGTGCATATTTAAAATTCATTGGTCATTTCATAAACTCGAATTCAGCGAAGTAATAATCCTTTACTTTACAGTGTACCTAAAACAAAACCCTTGTTCCCAGTTTAAGCTTGGCATTGTGCTAGGTGCGCTTCGAAAAGAGGTCACGATATTGCAAAACTGCCTTGGTCCGTGACGCATTTTTTTCTGGTAGGGGAGACTGGGGTACAATGGACCACGGGGTACTATGGTCCTCCCTCTATTTTTGATATTGATTCTGTTTTTGAAAGCTTCATGTAGATGGCAGTCATGAAGTAGTAAAAAGAGTTTGAAACCATGTGCATAGCTGACATTTTAGCCATTTTATGCTTGATAGTTGATTTGACACAGGAGGAGTAAGGTAAAAGTAAATATTTTCAGTGAAACATATCTTCATTTATTTATTACAGATTTGTAATTTGAAAGACATTGCGTGGCAAAATAAAAAGGTAAGACAATACATTATTATATTTGTTATAGCTAAATAATAGAATTCTAAATTTCTTTTTTTTTTATCATCAAGTTTTTGTCAAACTTCCTTATGGGGTACAATGGACCATGGTCCACTGTACCGCAGTTTTGTATCCCATGTTTTTAAAAGTTAAATATTATATGTGAAATTCAGAATTAATAAATTATTTTACTTCTGTGTGTAGATTAATTAATGATTCATGTTGTGTAATGCATTTTTGAAATATTTATCTGTATAATATATGCTTTCAAACATAAAAATTAGCCCAAATTAAGAATTAATAAATTATTTTACTTCTGTGTGTGAATTAATTAATGATTCATGTTGTGAAATGCATTTTTGAAATATTTATCTATATAATATAAGCTTTCAAATTTAAAAATTAACCCAAATTGAACACCAAAAATTAGTAAACAAAATAATTTGTGCATTTGAGGTTTTTTTTTTTAATTTCCTATAATTTGTTAATTCAATATTCCTGCACTTATGCATACATGCATCCATAATAAGTTAGATTTAAGTAAAATAGTAGAATGAGAAAAACAAAAACATATCTACCTATTAGTTTGTATCTGGATATAATAATTAAATAAGGTAAAATTCATTTTAAAAAATATAGATGATATAAAGTAGACAGGAAAAATTAATTATATTTTTTCCTTAGTCATATATTTAGATATATATATATATATTTCTGATTATAAAGGTTTATATTTAACTTTAAGTGGCATCATTGGCAAAAAAAGGATATATATTATTTTTCATATTTCTTTTAGCAGTGCCAAGAAACAAGCCTAGGAAAACCAATAGAGGTCCTGTGGAGCATGAAGTTATGGAACAGGCTGTAAAAAGTATTGTGGAAGATAATAAATCTAATTGTTCAATCTGGGACCGGTATAATGACTTAATGATAAAAAAATTGAAGAAAAAAATGTTACTTTAGTTAGAGCTAAAAGAGTGAATAAACAATTAAAAATGAATAATAAAATGCGAATAAATAAATAAAAATTAATAATAAAATGTGAATAAACAAATTATGATATAGTTTATCTTTCTTATTGTTAAAAAATGAGCTACACTAATATACTTTTATTCAAATTACAAGTGGTCCATAGAGCCCCATGCTGTGGACCATTGTACCCCGGCATTGAGGTACAATGGTCCACTTTGTCACTTGCTATTTAAAAAAAATATATAAAAAAAAGTATGCATAATTATTATTTTTGAGTGGATGCAGTATAAACTTTAATGTTTAGATAACATGCATGTACTTGAGCAAAAGAAAAAAATCAATACTTTAAGAGTAAACAGTCAAAATTTACAAAAGTGGACCATTGTACCCCAGTCTCCCCTATATTTTTAATTAAAGTTTAGAACACGAATTTGAAAACGCCACTGAATGCAAACTAGACGCGAATCTCATAGTATTTGTGTGAGTAATTCTAATTAAATAAGACTGTTTTTAAGAATTTCTTTTTTATTGCTTTTATACTATTATTGAGAATTGCATTATATATGTACTCTATGGCCAAAGGTGACCGGCCACTTGCGATTTCAGACATTTTGTTAAATATCTAGTAAAATACATGAGGAATTATCCTGAAATTCTAAGTGTATAAACATATAGTCCAGGCATTACGTGCTCAAAAAAGACAAATAAATGCAAGTTTTGGTGTACACTGTTAAAACTAATGGTGACACATTGCACCTTTTAGGGGTGAAAGGCTTGTCTCACTGGTGACACCCCTAGAGGAGCTAAAATGGCACCCTTAACTAGGGTGAAAGGATGGCACCCCTAATCCAGGGTGTTTCAGGGGGTGAAAGGACGGCACCTCAGGGAAGAATAATGGCACCCCTTATCCACAGTGTTCAATAGGGTGAAACGATGGCACCACAGGGGAGAATAATCTCACCGCTTATCCAGGGTGCCACAGGGGGTGAAAATATGGCGCCTCAGGGGAGAGTAATGGCACCCCTTATCCAGGGTGCCCCAGAGGGTGAAAGGATCGCATCTGAGGGGAGAGTAATGACACCCCTCATCCAGGGTACCTTGAGGGGTGAAAGAATGGCATCTCAGGGGAGAAAAATGATACCACTTATCCAGGGTGCCCCAGAGGGTGAACGGATGAAACACATAATCCAGCGTGCCCTGTGGCATCCTACAAGAAATAGCACTCACAATCTATGGCCCACATTTGCAACCCCAATCCCCCCACCCTGCTAGTCAAGAAATTGTATTGGTTTGAATCATGAAATATAAAGTGTTTACCCATTTTTAAATTGAATTCTGCAGATAAAAATATCATGATCAGTCAATATTTTGAGTCTTTTTCTTTTCTTTTAGATTGATGGAATATTATATTTTTAAACTCATTATCAGGTGTCCAAAGAAAAATTGTAGCATGTTTTTATAACTCAGAGAGGGATAATATGAACTACAAAAATAATCATAGAAAGGCAGAGAATTCAAATTGTACTTTCATTTACATGGAGAATATTTTAAGAAAAATTCAAAATTTTAACTTTTGTACAGTCTTTGCATTTCAAAATCACTAATCATAAGTCATAAGTATTGCATTGTTAGTCATACCAAAAAGGTTTTGTTAGAATAAATTGCAAAATTTACACAACCTCTACACCTATTTTCTGCCTCTAAAAATCACTGAGTTAGAGTCAAATACTGTGACTTTGTCATGCAATTTGAAGCCTGATTTTCAATTTTATGTTTTTAAGTTCTTGTAAAATGAAATAAATCATGATTTTTGACTGTCTCTAACTCATATGTTTGGATCAAACTTTTTGGGTATGTTTAAGAAAGGGCCAGTAACTATTTTTGTGATTGGGGATTTTTAGATGCAGGAACATTATAAAAATTTGATGTTTTTTTAATCCAAAATAAGAGAAAGTACAAATTGAATTATCTATCTTCATATGAATATTTTTATAATTTTCTTATAGTTTCAGAAGTAATCCGTAACCATCTTTTTTGACATATAGTATATTGCTTGACATGTATTTTCATTATTTTATATACAGGGAAACTGAAAAGTATGGGGACACAAAAAATGCTATATCCTGTAAAATATATGCCATAATTTAATTTAAAAAAAAAGAAAGAACAATATTTTAACAAATTGTTCACTGGCTTGATATTTATTTTTTACACAAGTTTGAAAACGAAAGATCACAGAATTGACAGTCCGCTGCAGATGATTCTGATTTAAATCATTCTATGCCTTGATAATTTCGCATCACATACAATGCAAACTGGGTATTTTCTATTTCTAGCTTTTCTACAGAAGTCAAAGTGAGTTAAGATCTGATTGTTCGAAGGCAATACACCTGTTATTAAATATCCACGCAGATGGGTGTTGAAGGTCAATGTTGTTTTTGCTCCATGTGAAGGCCCCAATACTGCTGGAAGTTCCATTAAAATTATTTTGCTTCCATGAGGCGAACACTTCGTTGAACATATTAGTTACTGATCATTTTGACGGTTGTGAACTTTTTGGAGGATTAAGATTTTCATATAATAGAAGAAATGCTACAAAAATTTAAAATAAGCATTTCTCAGATTTTAGTTGTGAAATATCAATGTCAAACAACGCACCAATATTTTTTCAGGTACCCTGCTGTATCTAATTAAAAAAAATGTAAAACACAAATTAGAAAAGAATATGTAATAAATGCTGTGTAACTTTTAAATTAGTAAGAATACTTCATATTCTTTAAAATTCTTCCAGAAAGTTGGCCATTAAGCTATGAAATGAATTATAGAAAATAAGTTCATTTTATAGTTGTGGTAAAATCACAGATGAAATTGAGTAAAAAAAATCATTTTTACAATATATGTAGTACTTACCTTTATAGTGAACTTATGCAAATCCATATTTTATAGCATATATCCACACAGGATTAGAAATTAAGAACTGTATGTAAGGTGTCAAAATAATGCCTACAATTTTTTTTCGATGTGCCAACTGCATTTCATATTTTCTTATTTCTTTTTACAACCATGTTAATAGTAATAATATTGCATTGTATATTTAATTTTAATGTATTGAAGGGAAGTGGGGAGGAAACTTTATATATTAAACACTTTTTCTTACTAAACAAAATAAAAACTGACTTTCCATAAGTATGAAACCTGATTAAACTACAATATTTGGATTCTGGAAAAACTTATTATTTTTATAAAGCTAATATGCATACAAAACAGATAATCAAGCAAATATGTCCACAGAGAGAAAATATGAGCTTTAGATATAACTAGGGATAAGCTAATTAAAAAAAAAATCTGAGACTAACAGTACATCAGAAAATAAAAAGTTAGCAAATAAATGAATCTTTGGTTGCCAGTTATGGTGTGGCATTTAAAACATTTACAAACCACACATATTTTTTTTTTTGTTTGTTTGAGGAAGGGAATATAAAATTTTTTAAACAATTTTAATACAGTTTCTTATTTTAGGAACATATAAGGATGCAGAAATATCTCATAATAAAATAAAATCTTGTTTACAGAGGTGTCATTGTCAGTCATTGGTGAAAGTGAAGTTAACTTAGAGGTTATTGAAAGGTTCAAAATTCTTAAGACACGTGCTGATGTCATGGTGCAGAGGGGGGGGGGATGTATTCTAAAATACAAATGAAAGCATTTGCTAAATAAAAATTAAAGAAAGCTAGCTATCAAGATTTGACGACTAGGAATAATTTTTCTATAATTTAGTTTCATTTGACGACTAACGACTGCTGATTTCTAGTCCTGTATCCACATTAAAACACTTTCTGCCAAATTGTTTTTGTATTTTGACTTATTGCATCTGAAATTTTAATCCAAAGAGTAATTATAATGAAAGGAATAAAACACTGAATTAAAAAAACAACCTTTTAGTTCAAATAATCTTTTTATTGTAAACACCAAGAATGTATTAAATATTATTAAACAAAGACGTAACACTATGTGGAACTGATGCCACTGAGAAAATTTTGAAGACATAAGTATCTAATAAAAATGATAAAAATTTAAATTGGCGTTTGCTATAGTTAACGTTAAACAACCAAAATAATGCATACCACAAAGTAACTAAGCTTATAAAATTATCAGTTTTTGTAATTAACTGTTTATATAAAATTAATACATAGCATGAGTAATTTAACAAGTTGCTTGAGTTGCGGAGCACAGTAACAGGTTGAAACACAGAAATTTCTGCACCTTCTTCATGATAAAGAGTCGGAAACTTTTCTTGTATCAAGCATGGTAAAGTAAGTACTATAAATGTAAGTTCACTATCTGAAATAATAATAATAACACATTAAGGAAAACACACAACAAGACAGTAAAATTAAAATGTATCATCAAAGTACAGCAAAAATGGTAGATGAACAAAAAAAGAAAGAATAAAATAAAAAAAATTAAATTATAGCTCACAAGGCTATCAAAGCCTGACAGCTAATGTGCCCGCAGGTTCTGTATGTAACGTGATAACTCTTTATATAAATATCAGATTTGCTTCAAATTTTTTATGTAGGTTCATTCTGATAAGATTCTTCACTGATTAGCATTGGAGGTTCATTGGTTAAATATGAAGAGGGGGAGAAGAGAGTGCTACCCTCTTTAATTTATATAAATATGCAGAAATCATGCAGAATTATCACATTTTCTTCAAATTTTTTAATAGGTTCACTCTGATAAGGCCCTTCCCTGATTAGTTTTAGGGGTTCATTGGTTAAGTATAAAGAGGGATGGCAGTTAATCCACTGTCCAATAACTTGCAGTTGATTTCTTTTATTTTTGGAAGGGCATTATTCTTTTAAATAAGAGTATAATATACAGTTGTATGTATAACCTGCGAGCTCAATGCCATTAGTTTAACTGGGCACTTTTCTCTTTATTGCCTATTTTCGGACAGCACGAGTAAATTACATGACCAAATCATACTTGTCATTCAGATATTCTTTTCCTGTATTATCATTAAGAGTTACAAACTATTTACATTATTAACCATATTTACAAAACATATCTTGTAACAAAGTGTCTATTCCAGATTAGCAACGAATTTCCCTAAGATGTACAGGTATTCCATACCAGTAATAATAAAAAAAAGTGAGGAATTTTATTAAAATTTATTAGTACGCCCCTATTATGTATTCTATATTGACACTAATCAATGAATATATGGATACAACCCCTCGTGTTTTTCCTTCATTTTGGGAACAACGAATTTTCAACGTATTCTATTGACGATTATTTTCAAAATTTTCAAGATATGGTTTTGCGACTTTCACAAAAGTTGCTCTATACATTTGGCTAACATAATATGCAAATGAAATTTTGATATCTTTGACGCATGCGCAGTGAAAATTTATTTAGTAAACCTACTGAATATTCAAACAATTTTTATTATTTTTTAATTCTGATTACAGGGTATTGTGTGCAATGTTGTTTGTCACATTTTGTGAAAAGATTGTTACTTTATACTAAGAACTCTTTAAATTACAAGCAAAGATCTTGTGTAAATTTGAGACTGTTTTTCGGATTCGTAGAAAACCTTACTTTTTCTACGAGTATACATGCTATCGACATAAAAATGAACACAGTTTATTACAATAAGCCACTTAATCATAATCTACAGTTTGAACGCTTTTGCTACATTAGTTTTGACAGGGTTATCCAAAAGGTATTCATTCCTTTTTAATTTGTTGACGGTCCCCTATTGGAGTTTCGGAATAAAACCTTCAGGGAAATATGACTTTTACTACACTACCTGCCATTGATTATCGTCCACTTGCGATTTTAGACATTTTGTTAAATATTTAGAAAAATACATGAGGAATTATCCTGAAACTCTCAATGTATACACATAATAGTACAGGTCATATATTTTTTTCCAGAAACCTTATAGGAGACCGTCAACAAATTAAAAAATAATGAATATCGTTTGGATAAGCCTGTCAAAACTAATGCAGCAGAAGCGCTCAAACTGTAGATTGTGATTAAGTGGCTTATTGTTATAAACTGTGTTCATTTTATGTCTATAGCATGTATACTCGTAGAGAAATTAAGGTTTTTATAAAAATACTCCGAAATTTTTCCAAGATTTTTGCTTATAATTTGCAGAGTTCTTAATATAAAATAATAATATTTTCTGAAAATTTGACAAACAACATTGCACATAATACCCTGTAATCAAAATTAAAAAATAATAAAAATTGTATGAAAGATGAGTAGGTTTACTAAATAAATTTTCACTGCGCATGCGTCAAAGATATCAAAATTTCATTTGCATATTATGTTAGCTAAATGTATAGAACAACTTTTGTGAAAGTCGCAAAATCATAGCTTGAAAATTCTAAAAATAATCGTCGATATAATAAGTTGAAAATCCATAAGTTCCCAAAATGAAGAAAAAAAATGAGGGATTGTATCCAAATGTACTAGTAAGTTCCATATTGTGTATTCTATATTGACACTAATCAACGAATATATGGATACAACCCTTCTTGTTTTTGCTTCATTTTGGAAATAACGGATTTTTAAGTGATTCTATTGACGATTATTTTCAAAATTTTCAAGCTATGATTTTGCAACTTTCACAGAAGTTGCTCTATACATTTAGCTAGCATAATATGCAAATGAAATCTTGATATCGTTCACGCATGCGCAGTGAAAAATTATTCAGTAAACGTACTCATTTTTCATACAATTTTCAGTATTTTTTAATTCTGATTACAGGGTATTATGTGCAATGTTGTTTGTCACATTTTCAGAAAATATTGTTATTTTATATTAAGAACTCTGCAAATTATAAGCAAAAATCTTTGAAAAATTTGGGAGTATTTTTATAAAACTTTAATTTCTCTATGAGTATACATGCTATCGATATAAAAATGAACACAGTTTATAACAATAAAGCCACTTAATCACAATATACAGTTTGAGCGCTTTTGATGCATTAGTTTTGACAGGGTTATCCAAAAGATATTCATACATTTTTTAATTTGTTCGCGGTCCCCTATAAAGTTTCTGGAAAAAATCTTCACAGAAATAGATGACCTGTACTATATTGTTTATACACTAAGATTTTCAGGATAATTCCTCATACATTTTTCTAGATATTTAACAAAATGTCTAAAATCGCAATTGGACGGTCATCTCTGGCCATATAGTGTATATCAGGAGCTTTAGGGAACTGGCTAATTCTTTATTTCCCCTTTTGCTATATTGGGGAAAGTCGGGTGGAATGGGACTGTAAGTTTTTCTGTTTGTGCATTATTCTAAATATTTCATCGATCTTATACAAGATGAAGCAATGCTAATCCATTTTTCAGTTTACAAAAAATATTGATATGCATAGACTTGCAAATGTATGAAAGAAAAAATTATTTCAAAAATGCAAGATAAATTTTATTTATTTGCTCTCAATATATTAAAGGCTTGTTTATGTATAAATGTAATAGTTTCCCCATTTATGGAACATTATACTGTATATTATCCATAATTTAAACTAAGCCTAAAAAAGCATTTTTGTTTGAACAAGAAGTTTAACACAAACAAGGAAGTGGCGAGGAATGGGGCATGCCAGAAAAGGGATGAATGGGACGCGCCCAGTTCCTTTTTTTAATTAATAATAATGCGAATTGCTAACATGCAAATTTTTTAGAGGATAATATCTTAATTATAACATTGATAATATATGCATTCATACTTCAAAATGTAAATAAATTGATATTTAAGGCGCAACGCTAGGCACAGAAAAAGACCCGGATGATAATGCAAAGTCTATGGGGGCGTTCTTTTCAAATATTTCGCCGAAATTTTAATATTTTTACGTGATTGTTTTGCACAAGATTGCTGAGGGCGATCCACAACCGGCGTAGTTTTTACTTTTTCAGTTTTGGTTTCAGATTTTTTTTTTTTTTAAATTACTTTAACTTACGAAATTGGTTTAAACAGGTTCTGAAATTGAAACTATCGTTATACAAAAAATATAAAAGCAAAATCGAAAAAATAAAAACTAGGCCGGTTATGGATCATCCTCAGCTGTCTTGTTCAAAAGAATCATGTAAAAATATTAAAATTTGAGTTAGGTATTTCAAAGAACACTCCCATAGACTTTTACATTATCATCCAGGTCTCTTTCTGAACCTAGTGTGGGGCCTTAATGACACCTATGACAGAAAATCCTGAATTTTCATTCCAGTCATGAAGATACTGGAATTTTATATTGTGGCATATACATTATCAACTTACAACCTTTATTTGATTGTTTATCTTACCGACATTATAGGTTATTTTGTGCCTTATATCTTTTTTTTTATTATTGCTGTCCCATAACTCTTAATGAGGAAGTATGAGACTGAAACTTACGTTCTCTTTAAAATAAAATAGTATTTGCACGTTATGTTTCCATATTGTTCAGGGGGATTAAAAAGTATTTTACCTTACATGCTGTAAATAAATTTTTTCTTTTTGTATAAAAAAAAAAAAAAAAATTCTTACGTTTGTAAAAAAAGTCTCACACCACCTCACTCTCCCCTATATAGATATTATATATTAATACACCAATTACATGAAAATAGAATTTATACAATAGTATTAAAATACAGTTTAAGGGCTAATAGTTTATTGTACATCCTTAGGTTTTTACCATTTTCTCCCCAGGTTTTTACCGGTAAAAAGCCAGCCCTGTTTGTTGGTGTTGTTTCAGAACGGCTGGAATGAAAGATTGTTAAATATTATGTCATTAGAAAATTTTTTAAGATTTATAAATGACAATGTGCAAAAATCGCCTTTAAAACACGAGATCTTCATCACCTGCGGAAAATTTTCACATTTGTGAAAAATTACGATATAAGTTCTTATTCATTGTTATATTTTTTGAACACACACTATTTCTGTAAACTATTCTGAAAGTTCAGTGGAGTAAATACAGATTGTTTTCCTTTTATAATTTGAATGTTCATGACTACAAATTTGTCATATCGGATGATGTTGATGATTAAGAAAGGGTGGGGGGCTGATTACGGTCTAATCAAACTTAAATTACTATTATTGAAAAAAAAAATTTATTTTATTTAACCATAAAATTCTGCTATTAAATAAGTTTTAATGCGAAAGAATACTTTCGAAGAAAAAAAAAACGTGTTTAAATCTGCATAGCCGATAATCAGATCATAAGGTTTATTCAATTCAATACCCTAACATTTTCTCACCTTTTTTAAAGAAAATGAAACCAAAAGTATGAAAATATGAAGAATTGGGAGCAAGAAAACATAATGGTAAACCCAAGATACAGCTAAATTCGGGTTTTTAGGCATTTCCCACCAAGCTATAACTTGGCTGAATAATAACGTGTTTTATCCGTGATTTTTATCCTTAAATGAAACTAAATGATTATCCGTGCTACCGCCTCCCGATCTAATCTTATTATGAAGATTATTTTGGAAAAAATGGTGGTTAATAAGGAAAATATTAATAATGAAAACCCTGTAAATAAGTTTTGATTACTTTAAGACTTGCAAGTATTCAATTGTCTTAAATGAAAAAGTTACCTCCCCCCCCCCTCTCAAATAAAGACAAATCAGGTATACTGAAACAATATTAGAGAAGTTACGCGAGGCTGCAATATGGTGTGAATTAGCCTTTACAGGAGGGGTTCGGATAGCATCTATCCGACAATATATGCAAAGCCGGCCAGATGCTGTCCGAGATCCCGTGTAAAGGTTAAAATTAAAACTTTGCGAATACAATTAATTGCTTTTAACTGTATATAGACGCAAAAACATATTTTAACCTTAACTGCTCTGACAAAAATTGTTACATAACTACTGTGAGCTGTCTGTCAGACCATTTAATCTGAAGATGAATAAAATGTTACATTAATTCTCAGAATACTATTTATGCATTAAACTTTATGTACAAGAATATTATAAATCAAATTCAGCTATTCAAAAGTATTCAGAGGTAGTAATAAGACTCCAAACAAAAAAAATTGACCAGTATCTATAGTTAAACTAAAAATTACAAGTTAAACTGTGGAACTTGAAAAACTCACGGTGTCTGAGACCACTAACAGCAGTTAAGGGTTAAATCTAAACGGTTGAGTTTAAACACAAGGTAAAATGGTCATAGAATATTCCAATTGCAACAAGATTCGTCTATAATAACTGATTTGTAATGAAAAAATATGTAAATATTTTTACAATCTTTCATTTCGCTCTTTCTAATTGTGCGGCCTAAGGATTCCCGTGCCTAGAGCAGTTTGCTCCAATTGCTCCTCGGTAGCTAAGGCCTCGATAAATCATTTAAAAATATTGACATGTAAACGAGAAATTGTAAAATAACTACCTCATAGGTTTAACATTAGCAAGCGGGTATTTTGGTGAGAGTGTAGCTTGTAGCTTCACATAATAAACTTAACAATCAATCATACTAACAAAAAAATCTAATTTACTGTTTTTTATGACATTACTTATAGGGATGTACGATAAATGAACGTAACAATAAAATAAAATAAAATAAAGTTAAATCTTATCTTTAATCAGACTTTGCCCGGTTCACTGGTCGTTCAAATCGGATCGTTAAGTCCTCATTGTTGTTTCATTGTAGCTCAGTGGTTAGTCCTCATTTAATATCGTCAATTTACACACTGCCATGTTTTGATTTGCTCACACCCGTAAACTTTACTTGCCGACACCAAAAGCAGAAAGACACGCGTCTTAGCGCATGCGCAAGTTGCCAGTCACCCGATGAGGTGGTTACGAAGTGTATGGCACCTTATTTAGCTCCCATCATCCAGCAACAGATCTGTCGTCACCCCAACCGCATATTCAAGCTCCTATGACACCCTAGGGTTCCAAATGGCACCGCCTTTTCACCTCCGGGTCCCAAATGGCACCGGTTTGTCACCTTTATTTTTAACAGTGTAGTTTTGATTTTTGGTTCCCTTTATGTTTTTTGGGTCGCTGAACACGAATCTGGCATTATCCAACAAAATTTCTCCCCGGAAACACTTTTTTTGTAAAAAAAGTGCAAAAAACGTGGTTCTTTTTTCGTTTTTTCTAAATAACTTCAAGATTATGCATTTTACATAAAATTCATCAATACATAAATTAAAGAGCACAAAATTTCCTACATTTTATGTATTTAAAGTATTTTTCTCTGATCAATGGTTTAGCCGTGAGAGAGCCGCAAAAATGGGTGGGAAAAGCAGAAAATTCTGAAAAACGTGAATTACAGCACCGTACGTCGATGAAACATGAAAAATAACCATTTTACGCAAATTTTTCCCACTTAATAATATTAAATATATTATTATTGACTATATTTATTAATCTGATGTTCATTGTTTCTTTCATAACTAAAAAATAAATAAAAATGAGCGTATTTGTAATCAAAATCTTCATTTGCTATTACAAAATAATAATAGTAATATTTTCTTAATTTACTTTTAAATAATGTAAATAAAATAACTAAAACAGGCTTTAACATATAAAAGCTGACACGGATTCCAGTTTTTAAAGTTCTAGAAGTTCAAAATGTGGGTGTGAAAATTTAAAAAATCCGGAAAATACGAATTATGGCACTGTACATAGATTTAACATGAAAAATGACCATTTTTTAGTAAAGATTGACTTTAAATGATACTGAAGATATTATGATCGACTATATTTTACAATGAAGTTGCTAACAATAAAAACGACGACTCATTATGAATTATTATTTATAATAAATAATTATGTACATTAGTAAGTACATTTACTTAAAAGTCCTTCCGGCAATGCCGGGAGGAAGAGGTAGCTTTCATATACTCATATATTTATTTATTTATTTTAAGGTAAGTTATATTGTTCAAAAATACTAAGCTCAAATTAGTGGAAATAATCCTATAAAATTAGTGATTTTATAAGATTGAAACTAGTTTTTGTCAAGACTGAATATTAATAGGAATTTTTAGAAATTAGTCATCTTTTATTCAACCTGGTTTTATTTTAAGCGATTTAGAGAGTCACCAAATTCCACGATATCATAAAGTGTATGCCATTTTAAAGCAACATTGTGGATCGTTCTGATCAGACCGTTTCAAAAAGTCAGCCATAAGCAAAATTCAAAGTGCTATAACTCAGTCATTTTTTAAGATATAGACAAAATAAAAAGTGTTCTGGAATTGTTGTTTTAAGTTCTAACACGTAAAAGAAAAATATTTTTCAATTTTTAATTTTTTCGCATTTAATTTTAAATTTTAATTTTTTTTAAAATTTTAAAATGGCCACCATTTTGAAACAAAATGGTGGATGATGCTGGCCAACTAACTCGGTCGAGACATTTGTATGTACTATGTACATCCCAAGTTTCATTGAAATCGGTTCATAAATACGCGTGTTATCACGTGACAAAAATCAGACCGTACCGTTTCAAAATGTCAGATATAAGAAAAATTCAAAGTGCTATAACTCAATCATTTTGTAAGATATAGACAAAATAAAAAGTGTTCTGGAATCGTTGTTTTACTTTCTAACACGTAAAAGAAAAATATTTTTCAAATTTTGATTTTTTCGCATTTAATTTTAAATTTTAAAAATTTTTAAATTTTTAAAATGGCCACCGTGTTGAAACAAAATGGCGGATGATGCTGGCCAACGAACTCGGTCGAGACATTTGTATGTACTATGTACATACCAAGTTTCATTGAAATCGGTTCATAAATACGCGTGTTATCACGTGACAAAAATCAGATCGTTTCAAAATGTCAGCCATAAGAAAAATTCAAAGTGCTATAACTCAATCATTTTTTAAGATATAGACAAAATAAAAAGTGTTTTGGAATCTTTGTTTTACGTTCTAACACGTAAAAGGAAAATATTTTTCAACTTTTAATTTTTTCGCATTTAATTTTAAATTTTAAATTTTTAAAAAAAATTAAAATGACCGCCATTTTGAAACAAAATGGCGGATGATGCTGAGCAACGAACTCGGTCGAGACATTTGTATGTACTATGTACATACCAAGTTTCATTCAAATCGGTTCATAAATACGTTAGTTATCGCATGACAAAAATCAGATATATATATATATATATATATATGGTTATATATATATATATATATATATATATATATATGTCAACGTTTGAACGGAGGGTGGTTTTGGGGTCTGGGGGTCATGATCGGTGAAAATATACCAAAATTTTCCGGAAATGCTTTCCTCCGGACGGCTGCAATAGGTAGCTTTTTACTTTTTGTAATGAAAGCTACCTAAAAAACAAAGTTCTATTTTCGCTTTCTTTTATTTGAGGATCCCTGTTTTTCGCCGACATCTACAAAATAGAAAATAGACGAATGGAATTAGTGGGTGTTTTTATAACTATCAATATTATAAATAAAAATTTTTTTAATAGCACATATTTGATACTTTGCAGCATAACTATTTCCCCTTCCATTGGGTCCTCTGATTCATTGTGTTGGCAATCCATTTTCAGATCGTTTTCAAAGTCTAGTTCATCCTCTTCGTTTGACACACAACTGCGATGTTTTTGCAGTTTCCCGAAGCAAATCTTCTATCTGATACCTTCGCAAATAATTTTTGCTGCTGCTTCAAGCACTCGCAGTCTCTCATCTCGATCAGATTTACATGTTTGCTGATACCATGCATTAGTCAGTATCTTCCCTCTTATATTCTTGAAACACACAATGGACTTTTTTTCTGATTCTTTGTGATCAGTATGTCGTCTCCATATCTCTCAATGAGGTTAAACTTTATAGTTCTCATATTAGGTTGATAACTCCCTGTAACCTGTTTCATTAGCTCTTCCATGGAGAATTGACATTCGTCATCATGATTTTCAAGGTAATGGTATGTATTTTGCATTGCTCTGTCGACTGCCTCGGCAAACGGACCACGTTTCTTCTGTTTTTGGACCTTCGGCCTCCTATAAATATATTTAAAACATTTGATGTGGTATTGAGCATCTCCTGCGATCAAATCATTCACTGGTTCGATGAATTATAGCCTGCCCATAATCATCATTGCGAGCTCTTGCTGCTTTCAGAATTGTACTCCCATGTGTCGCACACTGCATACAGTATTGCGTTCACTTGGTGGATTTTTCTCTTGAGTTGCAATGAACTCTTCCGAAATGCACAGTCCACATATAAAACTATTAGTTCGAAAATTAAACTGAGGAGTCGATGATCTTAAAATTTGAGAAGTGCTAGCACTTTGTTCCTCAACTGTCTTCACATAAGCAGTAATCATCCGTTCATTTTCGTATGCTTTTCTACACTTAACATGTATATCTACTGAGGTTTTTCCCTTTAGGAAAACTGCCTTTCCATCCTTTCTTTCTGTATTTGCCTTGCTTAACGCTGCGATACTTCGACTAACTTTCACTGACGGGCCCCTCTTCTAAAGGAGAGTCACAAATAAAACACAACGACATCGCGCAAAATCACTTTAGCTGTTCACTATATTCACGGAGACACAAACAGTGAATTACTAAAATTACTAAAGTAAGTAAGGAAACTGAAATATGGAAACTGAGAGAAATGTGTCCTCCTGATAAGCTAATGATCTGTGCGACGCATATTTCTAACAGAGGCGAGACTGGCGGGGAAGGGGGGAAGGGGTTAGTATTCTACTGAACGTGGACATGGGATGCGGGGGTGGGCGCTTGATCAACGTTATTTCACACTTGTACCCCTTCAATCAAGAGGGAAAGTTCAGATGGGATCAGTTAAAGCCTGTTTTAGTTATTTTGTTTACATTATTTAAAAGTCAAATTTAGAAATTATTACTATTTTTATGTTGTAATAGCAAATGAAGATTTTGATCAGATATACTCATTTTTATTTACTTTTTAGTTATGAAAGAAATGATGAACATCAGATTAATAAAATATAGTCAATAGTAATACATTCAATATTATTAAGTGGGGAAAATTAGCGTAAAATGGTTGTTTTTCATGTTTCATCGACGTACGGTGCTGTAATTCACGTTTTTCAGGATTTTTTGCTTTTCACACCCATTTTTGCGGCTCTCTCACGGCTAAACCATTGATCATAGAACAAAACTTTAAATACATAAAATGTAGGAAATTTTGTGCTGTTTAATTTATGTATTGATGACTTTTATGTAAAATGCATAATATTGAAGTTATTTAGAAAAAACGAAAAAAAGCCACGTTTTTTACACGTTTTTTGCCAAAAAAAACGTGTTTCCGGGGAGAAATTTTGTTGGATAATGCCAGATTCGTGTTCAGCGACCCAAAAAACATAAAGGGAACCAAAAATCAAAACTACACCAAAACTTGCATTTATTTTCTACCAAATGCCTGGACTAATAATAGTACAGCTCAAACATATCCGTATAGAAATTTTCCCGAAACTCCATAGGGGATCATTAACAAATTGAAAAAGAACGATTAACTTTTGGATAACCCTGTCAAAACTAATGTAGCAAAAGAACTCAAACTGTATGTTGTGATTAAGTAGCTTGCTGTAATACATTGTGTTCCTTTTTATACGGATAGCATACAGTAACATGTAATCAGAATTAAGAAATAATAAAAATTGCATGAAAAATGAGCAGGTTTTCTAAATAATTTCTCATTGCGCATGTGTGAATGCTATCAAAATTTCATTTGCATATTATATTAGCTAAATGTATAGAGCAACTTTTGTGAAAGTTTCAAAATTATAAATTTAAAACTATATAAGTGATCGTCTATAGAATGAGCACAAAATCCGTTATTCTCAAAATGAAGCAAAAAATTAAGGGGTCCTATCCAAATATAGTAGTACGTGCCATATTATGTATTCTATATTGACACTAATCAGTGGATAAATGGATACAGCCCCTCATCTTTTTGCTTCATTTTGGGCATAACGGATTTTTAACTTATTCTATAAGCGATCATTTTCAGAAATTTCAAGTTATGACTTTGAGACTTTGACAAACGTTGCTCTATACATTTAGCTAACACAATAGGTGTATGAAATTTTGATAGCTTTAACGCATGCGCAGTGAAAAAATATTTAGTAAACCTGTTCATTTTTATTATTTTTTAATTCTGATTACAGAGTATTGAGTATAATTTTGGAACTTTCATACTTTCGGAAAAGAACATAATTCTATATTAAGAACTCCGCAAATTATAAACAAAAAAACTTGGAAAAAATTGAGACTGTTTTTAATAGAACCTTAATTTCTCTACGAGTATATATGTTATTCTCATAAAAATGAGTACAGATTATTCACTGTAAAACATTTATGTAACGTTACTCCATAAAATTGGTGGCAGCTGCTGCTTCCAATTTATGGAGTAATTTTTTTTCACTTATAATGATGTAACTTAAACATGCATTACTGGTGTAACATTACAATGTTACACCGGCTATATCGGTTAAACTACTTTATAAAATTGGAGACAGCAACGCTGCCACCAATTTTATGTAGTAACGTTTCCCAAATGTTTTACAGTGTTACTATAAACCACTTAATCATAATCTACAATTTGAACGCTTATGCTACATTAGTTTTGACAAGGTTATCCAAAAGATATTCATTTTTATCCAATTTTTTGACGGTCCCCTATGGAGTTTCGGGGAAAAAATCTTCACGGAAATGTATGACCTGCAATATTATGTTTATACACTTAGAGTTTCAGGATAATTTCTCTTGTATTTTTCTAGATATTTGATAAAATGTCTAAATTCACAAGTGGATGGTCACATTTGGCCATATGGTGTATATATGTATATATATACATATAACATTAAAAGTTGTTACCTAGCCTTTAAAAGCCAATAGTGTATAGAGTACGTCGCTCTTTTCTTTTCTATGTTCAAATTGCCGTTTCTTTAAGGGTCAATATCTGGTATAATTACCGACAAGTTTTTTCCAAAATCATTATCAACAATTCTTTTATGCTTCTGCGAAAATAGGAAATTTCAGCGTTCCTTAAGTTATTTGCTGAACGCCCATAAATCTAAAATTGTGAGTAAAGGAAAAATGCAATTTTCTCAAAACTATGTAATCTAGGGTAATCGCTATAGTTTTATTACAAGGTTTAAATAAACTTCCATTACCTCTAATTTTTCATAATTTTAATTCAGTAGATTCGGAAGTAGAGGAGGGGGGGGATATTTTTGCATATCATTTTCGACAATATCCCTGAAAATGTGATATCTAAAATTACAAGAAATGTATTTGTGAGTTTTTTCTTAAAAAAATTTCATACGATACCCCATATAACATATAAAGAAAATATTTATTTATTTCAAATAAACTTCTTATAACTGAAATAAGATGCTCTCGAATTGAATTATATTGAAATTTCGCCTAAACTGACTCAGTACCTTTTAGAAATTTAAGAAAAATAAAATGAAAAGGTGTTTAAAATACTTCATTTTCAGTGATTTTCACAATAATTATCTTTAAAATACTTCACTTTCAGAGATATTCATCAAGTGACGTAGCGCTAACTGGGGAGAAAGTTACTACCCGGTGATTTTCCTTCTTTCTCTAATTAGAAAGCCATCAAGTAATTGAAATCGGGGTATTTTTAGGTAACATGAATATAATTACTAATTTTTGGAAAACGTATTACAATGTGGGTAGTCCTTTAATCAATACTGAAAATTACTTAGCAAGATGACCTGCAATTTCAGATTTTTAAGTTTGAATTTTCTAGAGATGGATGTCTGTTAATAAAGTCATAGGTTATAATTTTCTCGAAAATTAATATCGAAAATATATGCATTTCAAAATTAATTTTCGAAACAAATATGCAAGTAACCTATGCATAAAATGTACAGGGTGTCCAGAAAAGAGCACCGGGATTTTTAAAAATCATATCAACTTAACTGTATGAGTTTAGGTTATTAGTTAACTGTAATAGTTTATATTAGTTAGTATTAATAGTTAAAATTAGCTAATATTAGTTATCACTGAGCGTTATTGACCTTAAAGTAACGTTACAGACGCGCGTTCTATCATTCCATTCAATTAATGCAGTGCGATGACGACGCCTCAACAAAAGGCTCGGTGTGTTATCTATACTAATAAAATCCGTGCGCCTCTGTCTGTCTGTCTGTCTGCTTGAAGCCGATTACAGTTCGCAACGCGGGCGAGTTGGAAGTCGCGAGAGGTGTCTTTCGATTGGAAAAATTCCGGGGAAGTCATTTCGGGCATTTTCGAGACCGTGGGACCAAAATTAAAAAAGTTATGAATTAAAAACCCCTTGCGAATCGGAACGAAAAATATCTCAATTCCCAAACGGAGCTCCGGAGCAGAACACTACGCCACCTTGCGGTGAAGGACCTGAACTTTTCCCTTTTGGCTAAAAGAAGAAACAGCCGAAAACCGCTTTTTCTACCGGCGCTAATTGCGTTTTTTTCCGCATCAATTTTTTTTACTTGCCGTAGAATATTTACCGTAGTTTTCGCTAAAATATTGAACTTAGAAATAAAACAGGACTATCGAAACTTTTTTTTTGCGCGTTTTTTCTTAAACCATCATGCAGACAGTTTTTAAAGTAGAAAAAAACTGATTACATATTCAGAATCTGAGTAAAAATCTGCTTCTGATGAACTAAAAAATACGAAAAAATGTCTTATGGGCGCGTAGTGCCCACCGTGCAAAACCAAATATTTTTAACGGGACTATGGGCGCGAAGCGACCATAGCTCCGATCCACAATCTTTTTTTTTTCAAGTGCACGTGGCCCACAGTGAGAAATCACATGTTTTTAACGGGACCATGGCTCTTTAATTTACTTTTTTTTGTGCTTGAGGATTCGAACACCAAGACTTGCTTATTAAATGAATTTTTTTGCTTATTATATACTGCTTAATACCGAGGTTCGTTTGGAAAAAGTGGCCCAGCTAGCGGGCGTTGCTCGTTAGTCTCGTTTTTAAAACCTGAAACTGTTACCATTGTGCAGCGGAACTTTCAGCGCAACTATGTTGATAATCAGTCTATGCTCAAACCATTCGTCAGTTGCTATGTACGTTTACAGAAATGGGTAGCGGATCCAACTCCATTAAACTTTATCTCTATGGACATGTTAAGAATCTTGTTTATGCTGAGAAAATTTAAGTTGTAAACCATCTCAGGCAAAGGATAATCAATTATGTGGCAATCATCACGCCATGCATGTTGCCCATGACATGGGAAGATGGTTTAATAAAGTTTGCATATGCGCTGTGCTACAAAAAGGGTACACATTGAAATCTACTGAATGATAAAAATCTTGATACATTTACCTTTAAGTACATATTCATATCATTAACCTAATTTTATGATTGAATTAAAAATTTTTGCTTAAAAACCCCGGAGTTTTTTTATGAACACACTGTATATCCATGTAACATATGAATTTTTAACAGAAATCAATTTCTAAAAACTTCAAATATGAAATTCTAAAATTATAATTCATTACGCCTATAAGTTTTGAGCTAAGTTTATAAAGCTACCTGTAAAGCTATATATGCAATGCAATTTGTTTTGCAGCGATTAAATATAAATTGAAACTTTGAAATCGCGAACTTTAAATCTACATAATTCATAAACTACTTGACCGAATCCCTTTTCGTTTCGTATTGGAAAGTAAAATTTATCAGAGCGTCAATATGGTGTCGAAATTAGGTATTAGTATTGAAAAGTATCAAGTTCGGTGCAATTTCTGTATGTTGGTGGCTCCTTAAGTAAAATTTATGTACTGCATTTATTAGTAGACTTTATTACTAATTGATTGAAACAAATTGCATTTTTATGCAGTGATTGTGACATAATTAGTTGGGATGATGTCCGACTGTGTTGTTTTATTTATTTTCGCATTTATATTATTTTTTAATTAATAGACTGTAATTACAGAAAAAAAATTGGAGCATGACAAAAAAAAAATGACTTATTTGACAAGGGATCTTATTTATGTATTTATGCAAAATGAAAATATTATATAAGGTGCTTTAAATTTTATTATCGTATTTAAGGTATTCCGATTTAAAGAATTAATAAAGACTAAATTGTAAGAGGTGTAGAGGGAGTAGAGACGACTCGGAATCGCATAGCAATGCAGGGTCCAACATGACATATTTTTAAATTATGATACAAAGCAATGTTGTCAGTGGGTTACTTTTCAAAATTCAGATTTCTTGATTGGCAACACTTTCAGAAAATGGTAATTTTTTCTTATTAAACAACATATTAATAAAGGCGAAATTGAGGGTAATTTTACAAATTCAAAAAATTGGTACCATTTTAAAATCTGATTTTTAAAAATGTATCCCATTGGCAAAATTGGTTGCAGAAAAGCAGAGAAAAAGAACAGAAACGGCAACACATAAATGGATGTTTTCTGTTCCATTCATGTGTTGCTGTTTTGTTCTTTTTCTTTGCTTCTTTATGTCAGTGTTACCAGTGGGCTACTTTTTTTAATCTCAGATTTCTTGATTGGCACCCGTTTGTCGGAATTGTAAAATCCCCCTTATTTTTGCTTTAATTAATATGCTATTAAATAAGGGAAAATTTACCATTTTCTAAACGTGGCGCCAATGAAGAAATCTGGATTTAAAAAAGTATCCCACTTACAACATTGCTTTATACCATAACTCACGACCACGGCATGTTGGACTCTGCATTGCTGTGTGATTCGTCCGTGTCGTCTCTGTAATCCTGCACCTCCAGCAAGTTTGTCGCCCTGGTAGTGAAACACCCTGTGTAACTCTTTTCGTAATTTTATTCTAAACAACAAAATTAGCATGTGATTTTAAACCTTTTCTCCAGCGCTATATTACTGTGTATTTGATGTAGAAACGAAAAAAGAATGCTTTCGTCTGTATTGGACCAGTCTTGTTACTTGGAAGGTTAGTTAATTCCTAAAGTGGAAGTTTCTGAATCCAATAAAATGTCCACCCCCCCCCCCCCCCCTCCCAAAAAAAAAGAAAAAAAGAAAGCACGTGTCCAAAGTTTAAGATTTTCAGAATAAGAAACAAATTTCTGGACAATTAATGTTTCTATGAAATCATAGGATAAACTAGTGTTATAAAAAGTTAGAATCATAGATTTTTTTTAGCAGGTTTCAGTATATTCCGGCATTTTTTCTTTTTTTTTCTTTTTGTATAATTATAATGTAAGAAGAATTCATAATACTGGTTTGCATTTTATTTGTGATTTATGTTATTATTCAGATATAAATATTGGTAAAAAAAAAACTAATATTTCGATGTAAATACTTATTTTTCGTTTTTTACGAAGGAGAAAACTCGTTATTAAATATCGACGTACGTCAAAATACAATATTAACGTATGTTTCACATCTCGGAAAACATATTGAAACTCTAGTCTAATTTTTTGTCTAATGTCTTTAGACAAAAAATAATCATAGAACTAGCAAATTTATATCTTAAATTTTAGCAAAATATTTAAAACATCTTCTTTAATAACTTTTTTAAAATTGTGGTTCTACGTCTTCATATGGCAATCAGCATCTTCATCAGATCATATTAATCATCTTATTTCAGATCTTCGATAACATATTAAAATAGTCTTCCGACAAAAAGCATGAATAAAATAGTAATTTTATACACTAAATTTTTTAAAAAGCATTCATCTGAGATTTTTTTTTATCATTTGGTTTTTGGATCTTCATCTTGATTCAATCTCTTAATCATCTTCCCTTCAACAGATCATCCTGATCATCTTGCTTCAGTTTCTGGATAACAAATTAAAATATAAAAAAAAAATAATAATAATAAAAACAGTAAATGTATGTCCTAATTTTTAGAAAAACAATCTAAACATCTTTGAAAGCATATTTAAAAAATTTAGTCCTGCATTTTCATTTTAATCAGATCTCTTGATCATCTTATTCTCCCCAGATCATGTCAGATAATCTTTATCATCTTGATTCAAAATTGGGATTATAAATCAAAATAATATTCAGACAAAAATTAATCACAGAAACGGTAACTTTATAACCTAAATTTTAGCAAAGCAGTCGAAACATCTTAGAAAAATATCTACAAGATTTGGTCCAGTTGTAGCTAAAAATGGGTTTTATGAATATAATCTCTTACGCAATTCCAAAAGGACATTGTGAAGTGTAGTATTTGTATCTGACAAAAGATGGCAGCAGCACAACGAAGAAACCAAAAATCCTTTAATATTTATATATTTTTTTATTTGTCCCTGGGAAAAGCCCTTTTATGCCAATAACTGATTGAATGTTATTATTAATCAGCTCAGGATGACATGAGTGAGTTAGATAGAAAAATTCACCCTGATAAAGATAATAAGCATAAGATAAGAAAAGGATCTTTTTTCTTATCTCCTTTATTTTTTAACAGCATAAAAATTCAGATCTCCCGAGAAAAACAGAGAAAAAATTCCATAGGAAAATTTTAATTATTAATAACCTAATCGATTATATTGCATTTTTGCTTGGAAGAAAGCGACGTGAAAATATTCTGAGATATTTTGATAAAAGTAGTTTAATTGAGAAAAGTAGATAAAAATTATGAAAAATTTTAAAGAAGTAACAAGTGTCAAGTATAAACTATATGAATTGTTCGTAGAGATCAACCAAAAATTCGTTTTCATTTTCGGCCTAAAATCCAAGTTTCGCCGAAAACGCTACTGAAAATTTTCGTTTTCGTTTTCGTTTAAGGATGAAAATCAATAAATCAACGAAATTCGGCTTCGGCCTTAAAAACCTGTTTTTGTCGATCCTTAATTGTTAGTCATCATAAAGAATCAAATTTTCGATTTGTTGGCCCCGGTATTGCCCCCTCATTTACTCTAAATTAATTAAATCGCCTAATGCCATGTGATAATTTTTTATGAGTTTTCATAATTTTTCATGCTTTGAGCCAAAAATTTGATTCCATAAAATATTCCAATGAGGAGTGTATTTTAATTATAATTATTATTAATATTTATTAAATTAAAATTGTTACTTCTTCTGGTGTGAAACAATAACGATCCTAATTTTCTTGGGGAATTAAATTAATTATTAAAATAAAATGATGCAAGACAGTTATGTACAGCAAAATAAGTAATTAGCATTCAACAATAAAATTATATTTTATGTTGTAATTTACAAAATTCCAGTTTTTAATTGTATTTTTCATGGTAACGCCGTCTGTTTTATTCTAAATTTCAGTATAAAATAAATTGAATTTAATTAAATTTTACAATTATGCCAGAAAAACACTTACACCACAAAAAAATCAATTAAATAATAATAAATAATAATAATTTATTCATAATAATAATGAATAATAATAATTTTCCGATTATTGGACAGAAGCCGAAAGGGCTCAAAAAGTTTCTTCCTTGATTCTGGTGCTGCCCCACTAGTGGCCGAGAGGTTCTGACCTCTCAACTGCTAGACGGCAGGTGCAAGGTTTGAACCCAATCGCTGTCGTCGGCCTAACCGTTCGGAGTTTTCGTGGTTTTCTTCGAACCTTGCGTAAATACGGGTTAGGTTCCCTAAGAGATACCCCCACGTAGGGCCTATATCCCTCGAGTAGAAAATAGGCCGACACAAAATAAACCAAACCAAAGATTCTGGTGCTGCCATCTGATGCACTCCCAATTAAATGACGTAATGAAACGTGAACAGCGAAACATCATAAATAGTAGCACTTTCGGCGAAACTGGGTTTTAGGCCGAGAACAAAAACGAGTTTTTGGTCGATCTCTACGAATAATTCATCTAGTTTACACTTGACGCTTGTTATTTCTTTAAAAATTTTCATAATTTTTTTCCACTTTTCTAAAATATATATATATATTTTTTTTTTTTTCAAAATATCTCAGAATATTTTTACTTCGCTTTCTTCCGAGCAAAAATGTAACATAATCAATTAGAGTATTAATAATTAAAATTTTCCTATGGACTTTTTTCTTTGTTTTTCCCTGTTTTTCGGGAGACCTGAATTTTTATACTGTTAAAAAATAAAGGAGAGAATTTAAAAAAAAACATCCTTTTCTTATCTTATGCTTATTATGTTTGTCAGGGTGAATTTCTCGACCTAACTCACTCATGTCATCCTGAGCTAATTAACATTCAATCAGTTATTGGCATAAATGAACTTTTTCCAGGGACAAATAAAAAATATATATAAATATTAAAGGATTTTTGGTTTCTCCGTTGTGGTGCTGCCACCTTTTGTCAGATACAAATACTACACTCCACAATGTCTTTTAAAATTGCTTGAAAGATTATATTCATAAAACCCATTTTTAGCTTCTGACTGGACCAAATCTTGTAGATATTTTTCTAAGATGTTTTGATTGCTGTAAAATTTAGGCTATAAAGTTACTGTTTCTATGATTACTTTTTGTCTGAAGATTATTTTGATACATTATCCAAAACTGATCAAGATTATCTGACATGATTTGAAGAGAATAAGGTGATCAAGATATCCGATTAAAATGAAGATATAGGACTAAATTTTTTAAATATGTTCTCAAAGATGTCTAGATTGTTTTTCTGAAACTTGAGACATAAAGTTATTATTATTATTATTATTATTTAATATTTTAATGTTATTTACAATCGGAAGCGAGATGATCAGGACGATAAGACGTGATGTGATGTTGAAGAGAAAATGATTAAGAGTTTTTTTTTTTTTTTTTTTTTTTTCTTTTTTTAATAGGTGCTGTTTTCTCAATTGCTCTAAATTTAACTATTTAAAGTAAAATGAAATAAGAAATATGCATACAACAAGAAATTGAATATTATTGAAGGAAAACATTTATTTTTGAAGCTTTTGGACGCAAAGACATTGAGAATTTTTGTTTTATATTCCAGTTTTCCAATCCCATTTACGCTAAATTTCAGTAAATAAGCAATACTAAATATTGTATCAGAAAAAGTCAATAATAAAGTTTTCATTTTATTTTTATTATACATATATGTCTAATAAAAATAAATAAGTTTTTTTTTTTTTGGGGGGGGGGGTTTCTTGGTTCTGGTGCTGCCATCTCTTGTTCTCCAAATCAAATTAAATGAAATGACGCGAAGAAAATATTTACAACAAAAAAATATAAATATTGCATTCAATCCTAAAACTTTAATTATGTTTTTCATAGACAAAAAGAATTTTATCCCTTTTTCCTGTTCTTTTATTTTTGACTCGATGATAAGTTCACAATTACTCTAAGTTTAACCATTTAAAATAAAATGAAGCATAAAATACGATAATAAATATTTCAAATCATCTTTAAGTTATGAGTAATATTCTGTAACAGAAATGCACGTTTAAAAATAAATTACTAACGATGCCTAGGAATTATGGATTAAAGCAATGATTTCGGAAAATGTGATTTACAAATGAAATATTTGGACTCTACATTTTAATATAAAAGTTTATAAACATAATAAGAAATTCAGTATTTAGGGGCTCTGCATATCTAACGTAATCATTTTAGGGGGAGGGGGATGGCATATGCTATTGTAAGATATCTCTAGGGGGGGGGGGGTGTTGTCTTATCATATCGATAACATTTTTGATCCAACCGAAATTTTCTTTTTTTTTTTTTTTAAATTTTTAACATGGTTTTTGGTTCAAAATTGTATATTATCTTTTTTTAGTATGTTATCTATTTTTATGAACATACATTTTTTTTTTTTAACTACCAAATTGTTATAAAAATATTTAATTCTAAAATATGAAATGGCCCATTATTTGACATTCTTTTTCTTCTTCAGGCCCCACCAGTGGCCGAGAGGCTCTGACCTCAAACCGGTAGGTGCTGGGTTCGAACCCAATCGCGACCGTCGGCCTAACCGTTCGGAGTTTTCCGTGGTTTTCTTCGAACCTTTCGTAAATACGGGTTAGGTTCCCTTAGAAAGACCCCCACGGAGGGCATCCCACCCCTTAGGGCCTATATCCCACAGCGTAGATAATTGTCCGACATACATACAAACAAACAAACAAACAAACCTTTTCTTCTTCATATATGTATGCATATACAGCCACTGTTCGAGACACCCTATGTGAAGTATATTTGAAATGAAGCTTGTGTTTACTAATAAATAATAAAGAAAGAGAAAGGATAATGCCTACTTGTTTTGATGATCTTTTCACCCTTCCACCATTGTGCGGGGCAAGTGAAGCAAGACATTTATACTGTTGAATGCATTATCTAACGAAAAGCTATTATACTACCTTTGACAATAACGTTCGGTGAATAGTCCTGTAGCATTAATGTAGATGAAATATTAACGAAAGTTATCATACCATCCTTCGAAATAATCATCTCCAATAACTATGCACTGCTGGGAACTGCTATACATGTCCTGGGAAATTCGCAAGAAGTCTTCTTTTGGAATGAAGTTCAAAAGCTTCGTCACGTTTCGTTGGATGTCAGCAATAGGGTCAAATCTCTTTTAAAGAGAGATTCAGTCGTGAAAATAGGAAGAAGTCTGGAGGATTGAGATCTGGCGAGTATGGTGGATGTTCGATTTGCACCATCCCTCATGAATTTCTTTCGGTGTCTGGCAAAGCTTAAAACCAAACTTTAAACTGATCTTTTGTTCCTTCATTTCCCTGTTCTCAGTTAAGAACCAACACACTGAACAACCACTTAGTAAAGCACGTCTTACACAGTACATAAAAGACGCTCAACAGAACAACGGTGGGGAAAGATGGTCAACACTTGCCTCTATACAGGTGCAGTGTTTTGTTTCCCCAGTACTGCTAGCTCGGACGTTCTGGACTCATTCACCGAACTTTATTGTCAGAGGTAGTAAAATACTTTTAAATAATAATAATTTCTTTTAAGTGTCACAGGATATAAAGGGATATTTTATTGACTTCTCTTCATTTGAATCAATAAAGTATGTAAATAATATCAATCCAAATAAGAGAGATAAAGTATAAAGATATAAAAAAAAACTTTTTTTTAAAATAAAATTAGAAATTTATAACGATGTCATTAACGGAGGGGGGGGGGGGCGTCGAGGGATGATAACGTATGAAACGGATGAGGGGAGGGAGGAGTCCAAAATTACCAAAAAGTTAATAACGTTTTAAATGCACAGCACCTTACATAGCAATTATCTTCAGATGCTTTCAAATAATAAATTCCATATAAATTCCAATAAAATAAAAAACAAAATTCAACATAAAAAAAATTAACTAAACTTTTAAAAAATATTATGTGAAAGATTAGTTTTAGAGAAGCATAAATATAAATCTGATATTTTATTTCATAATGAATGTTGGAAACGCAACACTTTTATTTATTAAGTTTTTAACGCGTTCCAACATAATTGAAAAAATTTTACGACTTCGGTCTATCTGTCTGCATGCCCACTATATATCGTAAAAATGCCGAGAAATTGAACTACATTTACCACAGCGTGAAGCCACAGTGTCAAACATTAATAAATTAGTGTATTTCATTGGAGCTTACAAGAGTATATTCGTTGTTGAAACGACAAGTTGTAGCATTTGTAGTTCGTTTGTAGGGACATCCAAAATAATGTAATAAGTGAAGGACATTTTAGTTTTGTGATACGACTTTAAACATTACTAAAATGATGTATGTTATTGATAATTACTATATGATATTCATTATATCTGAATTATGAAACTGAGGTGTATTGAACTATGTAGCTTTCAAATTTTTTACAAGGTAATCAAAAAAAAAAAAAAAAATCGGATACATTATAGTTTACGTTTGAACGCTTTTGCTACATTAGTTTTGTAAGGTTATCCGAAAGATCTTCGTTGTTTTTCAATTTTTTGATGGCCCTCTATGGGATTTCGGGGGGAAATCTATGACCCAGTGTCATTTTGTTTACACATCTGAAGTTTCAGAATAATTCCTTGTGTTATATTTTTAAATAAATTAATATTCAGATAGAGCTTGGTGCAATGCAATGGAATACAAAAATAAGCAACTTTAAAAAGCACCAAATATATTATAAAAGCAGCAGACCGGTTTTGGTTGCATTTAGCGTACCGTCGTCAGTGCTCAAAGGAAAGGAAAAATTACTGCTGACGGGTTACAATAATAGCACTGACGATGGTACGCTAAATGCTACCGAAACCGGTCTGCTGCTTTTATAATATATTTGGTGCTTTTTAACGTTGCTTATTTTTGTATTCCATATTTCTAAATATTTAACAAAACGTCAAAAATCGCAAGTGTGAAGATTTTTTTTTTTACTGGTCCTGTAGTTCGATCACAGATGCGATTGTTAAGCAGTAAAAGAGGGAGGGGGGGATTTATGACAAAAATGCCATGAATTTGTGTCAGAATTTTTTTCTAGCTGAGTGTTTTGAAATAATTGCATTTTTAATTAAATCGTATTGTTTTATTTTTTGGGGTGGTGTGAGCATACTGTGATTTCTTTTTAAGAGTTTAGAAGATCTGGAGAAAATTTTCATTGAATGGTTCATATCCACTTGATATTTAGCAAAAAACTCGGCATTTACTGGGATATTTCTAAAACGGATCAATTAATTAAAAACCTGAGAATAATCCTTATTAGCAGAGTAACTGTTTACATGTTTAATATAGATTGATATTTCTTTGCTTGAATGGTGGTTGTAAAACTGCAATTTTTGTTGAACATAGATTTTTTTAGCGATAGTTTATGTTTAAAAATATATATGTAAATAAAATGCTCGATTTTATATATTTACTGAAAGTGGTAACTTGAGTTACCATTGAATTTTTATGGTATGCAAAGATAGGATTATTAATTGTGAAAAATTGAGAAAAATGACAATCTTCTGAATTGCCTGTAAGGCCAATTTACTGCTAATTTTAGTGGTTTTACAAAAAAAAGGTCGGTAAGTGTTAAATGTTGTATAGAATTGTAAGTTATTTTGAAGGTACTATGTAGTTGCCAATCTTTTTGCCCTTTTTCATGTTACCTAGATATAATGAACCTAAAACAATATTTAATGAGATTTTTCTAATTTGTATATTAATATTTTTTAAATAAAAATTCTCTTCATCTGTTTTTTTAAAATAAAAAATATTGGCAGCTATAGTATTTTTAAATAAAGTTTTAAATTGCATTGAAACAAAGGGTATGTCTAAAATATCATTATGGTGCATATTAAGACAATCATTTAAACGGGTAATTGTTACAAATGTAGTCTTCCATTCTAATGCAAGATTTAATAAAAGGAACAGAAACAAAAACCTACATATACAATATCTACAAGAAACCCTTATTTTCATACAAGTTTGTAAAAAGCTAGATAACTCAGATGTCTTAAGCTTATATGGGTGATTCTCAAAATAGGGGACAATTTATGTCTTTCGGCATACAAAAAAAATTGCGAGGTTTTCTGTCATGTTTTTATATTTAGATATGTTTGTCTTAATATTATTCATTATTTGCACTCAAGAATTACTCACTTTTTAGTTAAAAACACCTTAAAATAGCAGAATAAATGTTCAAAATGTCATTAGCATGGATGTCCACAGCAGCTGTGCCTTGTATATACTAGCTTTTTCAAGAGTTAATATGTTTATAAAATAAAACAAATGTTATTCTTTCCTTAAATTAATCAAGGAGAGGTTTTATCCAATAAATTTCTTTTTAAAAATAAAATTATAGTGTATAAAAAAAGAATTAAAGTTTGTCCTCCATATTCTATTTTTAAAACAAGGTCATACTATAGCAGCTGGTTATTAATCAAAATTTCAATTTCACATATGACAATAGTTTGAAAATATAAAGTTTCTCCATGGCAACAAGTAGCCATTTTATACCAGCCTGAAAATAGAAGCATGTATTGTATTTTAAGAATAGAAGTTAAATATTAGGGGCGTACGTCAATTGTATGTCATTAGAATGGATAATAATTTTCATGTTTATTTTATAATTAAAATTTTTATTTTACTTATTTGCATAGAACTTTTGTGTTTTAAAAAGCCCCAGAAAGGACTATTGCATTGTGATTATATTATGGCTCATAATCTTATTTAAATATAAATTTGTCATTAGCATAGACAAATATCAGTGTCATTAGCATGGTTTCTCTGTCCATGCTAAAGACTCCTATGTGCATAAATGTAACCATTGCTTATATTGTATCTTTTATAAAGTTTAATTTTAGATATAAATTTAGCTATTACATTTATTATCCCTAAAATATGCATTAAATCTGTCAGAAAATCACTAAGACAGCTTCTTACATTGTTAGTGTCAGAATGTTGCTCATGTAAACAAAGTTTGCTCTTTGGTAATGTTTTTTTTCTCCTTATATGTATATATGTAAAAATGGAAACCATTTGCTGAAAAGGAAGACTAATAAATATAGAAAAAATATTTTAACAGGAAGAAAATAAAAATTTCTTAATATATTTATTCCATGCAATTTGTTTTGCATTAGAATGGCTCAAAAATACTAATTATTTTTTTTTAAGTTAATTTTTAAATATTTAGCTCTGCTGACTACATCTACAGTATACCTAATGCTGCATTAACAACACCTATTTTTTTTTCAGAAATTTTGCTAACAGTAATTTTTTTTTAAGATTTCACTTTTGAAATTGTCCCCTATTTTGAGAATCACCCATATAGACAAATTCTTAACACATTTGAGGTGTACAACTTTTACAACATAGAATGATTCATTACTATAATAAAGCCTTAAAAATTTAAAAATTTGTGTAAAAAATTTTTTTTTAAGTAAATTTATACTCAGACGTTACGATAGATTGATTTACAAAACTATTAGGTGGTTTTAGCTGTCTTACTTTTTACCAGGCAGTGCAATTTAGCAACATGTAACATTTATTTTCTTTCTCAATCCCTATAAAAAAAATGCACAACATTTCTAATATAGACAACTTAATATATCTTCCATTATTTTTTTTTAATATTGAATTTTTATTTTATTTTTTTATTTAATTTTGATTTAAATAAATCTAAATTTCTTTTTTCACTTTCATTCACTGCGCGCAAGACTATAGAAATAATATTGATTCAAGCGCCACCGAAAATATGATAATGATGTAAAACTAATGTAGTTTGAACATATATTTTATTTGTAAGTAACTTATTTATTTATTTAAAATTTAAATTATAAAAAAATTTTAAAATTCATTTTTTATTGAAAAATTACTAATTTTAAATAAATAAATAAGAGCAAACAAATGAATTACACATTCAAGATACATTAGTTACACATTATTATCCGTATTTTTATTTTATTATTTTTTTAAGGTGACTGGGGGGGGGGGCTATGAACCAATAATTTTGCCACAGGATAGCGCGCAGTGGATGCAAGTCAAAAAACAATTTTAAAATTTTTACCTTAAGGAATAAAGGGAGGTACAGCACTTTTGAAAATGGAAAACACCTAATATCAATGTATCTTTTATTCTTGAAAGTTATTGAAATTGTTTTATTATATATCATTTTATTATATTAGAAGTGATTATAAACATAAATATTTGCTTATTTAATTAGCATTATAAAAAATGAATTATATTTTCAGAAAATAAAAAGATCGAAAGATAGCAAATAACGCAAAATAATAACGCAATAATAATAATAATAACGCACATAATAACGCAAAAAATATCCCCAGTATCAAGTGGAATGCAAATCACAGATCTAATTCCCCTCACCAATTTTAAACATACGTGTGTGCAATGCTTATCATCATAGGAAATCAATATTTTTCAGTGTGCACAGTTAGTTCTTCAAGCATCCTTTTTATTCTACTTGTTCTGAAAATATTTGTAAAATATATACTTAATTTTATTTATTACTTTGTTTTGCTAAGTACTAACACTTAAATTATATTAAGTATGCATTTTAAAAATATATTGATGAAATATTTCTAAAATACAGGGTGTCCACTCTCAAAGGTGGCCAATGGCTAATTTTTTAATCGTTAGTCGTAGACATATAGTTCCAGTTGCAAAAGTGTTTTAAAAAGGTAAAGAAGTATTTTTTAAGCAATTTAGGTCAAAAGAAATTATTAAAAAATACGAAAATTAAATGTTTATACTGTTCCCTGGTCCTATAAGTGATATTTAGTAAATTTTTATTACTACTCTAACAAGTATGGACAAAAAAAGTTCCATTCCTCTGCGATTAAAACTGACCGAGTAATAGCTGTTTAAAGTTGAAGCATCTTTTTTGCTGCAAAATAGGAGTCAGTCACAAATTTACTGGAAATAAAAATAAGCATCAGATATAAAATTTAGCATTAAACGTTGAAAATAAAACAATTTTTACAATATTATTTTTCAATGTATGTTGATGTTTACATATTAAAGCAAAATGTACAACTTGTACTAAAACTATAAGTAAAAAAATAACAGATATTTTATTAAACTAATTTATGAAAAGCAATAGTCAAAAATTGCTACAAATTGATGCATATTTAAAATTCTGTTAGATTACTTAACCTTATAGAATTTGGGTCCTACGAAATAAATAAATGGTACACTCCGAAAATCGTATCAATATTACATTGTTATTGGATATAAATAAGTATGCAATTGGAACCTCGATCAGATATTTGGAAGTGAGTTAAAATTTGAATACAAATTTTGAACTAAGAAAAATACATAGGAATGTTATAAGTAAAAAAAAAAAGCTTATTAAAATAATAGAGCTTTTTGAAATATAATCATGAAAAGAAACAGCTTCATTTCCTTACAAAATAAGACATATGTAAAAATACAATTGAGGATGTGAACTTCAAAACTTGCATTATCGCTTTTGTTTTCTCTATCAGTCTATATCAATCTGCACCATCGTAACGCTACAATCTCCAAATTTATAATGAAAACCGATGGGCGCATTTAAAGTTTTTTCGCGATTTCTCAAAATTTAATTTTCTCGATAAAGAGAATTTTGAAACTGACGTCTTCAGTTTTTTTTTAACCAATCTAAAAGTTAATTAATAAAAACTATCACAACCGAAAAACTTATACGGTGGCAGCACCTTCATTTAAATCGCTTAAAAATATTTCTTTACCTCAGGGTCATTCCATGTCAATTCAACCAGACCTTGTAACCCGACCCACACGGATTTTGATGAAACTTTGTGTACACACTTATTCTATCATGAAATGATTCCATCAGAAATTTTTCCTTCCTAGACCTCATACTTTGTGAGATATGGGGGGTCCAATTCTTGGGGGTTTCTCAAATCGCACATTTCTGAGTCTGTATTTTGAGATTGCAGTTCCATCTTCAAAAAATTGTTTCACTGGATCTAAAACGTGAATCATCTTAAAAATATCACTGTAAGAATATAAAAAGATTCAGATTTTAATAAAAAAATATTTAAAAAATTTACTTGTAATATTTAGGATAAAAAAAATTAGCCAAAGTTGAGAGTTATGGTTGTTTTTCCAATTTTTTTGACTTCACGAAAAAGGCTATACACAAAAAGGCAAATTAAATTTCCAATTTCTTTTTGTTTTAAATGAAAGTTTACAATTTGGGCTTTCTATCTATGAAATAAAAATGATGTGTTTCGCATGGCTTATGCAAAAATTTTGGGTACTTTCCAATTAGCCGGATGCATGTTTTATTTTTACATATTACATATGCAAACAAAAAGGCAAATGAAATTTCCAATTTCTTTTTGTTTTAAATAAAAGTTTACACTTTGGACTTGCTATTTGTGAAATAAAAATTATGCCTTTCGCATGGCTTATGCAAAAATTTTGGGTACTTTCCACTTAGCCGGATGCATGTTTTATTTTTACATATTACATATGCAAACAAAAAGGCAAATGAAATTTCCAATTTCTTTTTGTTTTAAATAAAAGTTTACACTTTGGACTCGCTATTTGTGAAATAAAAATTATGCCTTTCGCATGGCTTATGCAAAAATTTTGGGTACTTTCCACTTAGCCGGATGCATGTTTTATTTTTACATATTAAATATGCACACAAAAAGGCAAATGAAATTTCCAATTTCTTATTGTTTTAAATAAAAGTTTACACTTTGGGCTTTCTATCTGAGAAATATAAATGATGTCTTTCGCATGGCTTATGCAAAAATTTTGGGTACTTTCCAATTAGACTGATGTGTGTTTTATTTTTACATATGTACATATGTATAGATCTATATAAATGCAGATGTATTAAACATGTACATATGTATGTATATATACAGTATATTGATAGATATATGCATAACACTGGTGCCCGTCTAACCGAAAAGTACCAAATTTTGCCTTGTTTTGAGAATCTGCACCAATTAAGAGGAAAAAAATCTGACTAAGTTTAGCTGTGGTACTTAAATAATTACTGGAATTTCTATGAGTTATTGAATTTAATGTTATTTGATGCATGTTTTTTTAATTTGCAAAGTAAAATTTAGGCTTTGTTTTTTTCTGATAAAAAAAAAAAATCTGACTGTAAATATGTTTCCCCATTAAATTTAGTGAATGGTCCATATATTTCATTTAGTTATTTAATAATGGGCCTTTTTTTGCTAATCTAAAGAATCTCTTACTTTTATTTTCAATAATTAAACTGAAAACAGATTTTTTTTTGTACAGTATAAAATAAATAATTTTTTCTCCTCACATTTCCATTCTTTCTTTCGAATGCTTATATATTAATTATTTGTGTTTAACAAATGTCCAAAAACTTGTATTTCCTGTCCTTGGTTAATTTTAATCAGTTTAAATATTTATATTGGCAAGTTTAAATACACAAATGTTTAACAGAACTTAAATTTGTTTCTATAGTCTGAAAGATTTAATTGCACCTGCCTTGAATAAACACCTTCTGATAAAGGCAGGGTAATGTTCGTTAGTATGAAAGCAGATGTCATTTTTTGCTAATCTAAAGAATCTCTTATTTTCAATAATTAAACTCAAAACAGATTTTTTTTGTATAGTATAAAATAGATAATTTTTTCTCCTTACATTTCCATTCTTTCTTTCGAATGCTTATACACTATATTGCCATTGATTAAGGGACACTTGCGATTTTAGACATTTTACTAAATATCTAGAAAAATACATTAAGAATCATCTCGAAACTCTTAGTGTATAAATATAATAGTATACGTCATACATCTTCGTGAAGATTTTTTACCGAAACTCCATAGGGGACCGTCAACAAATTAAAAATGAATGAATATCTTTTGAATAACCCTGTCAAAACTAATGTAGCAAAAGCGCTCAAACTCTAGATTATGATTGAATGCCTTATTGTAATACAATGTGTTCATTTTTATGCAAATAGCATGCATACTCGCAGAGTAATTAAGGTTTTTATTAAAATGGCCCCAAATTTTTCTAAGTTTTTCCCTTATAATTTTCAGAGTTCTTAATATAAAATAATATTTTTTTCAGAAAATATGACAAACAACATTGCACACAGTACCCTGTAATCAGAATTAAAAAATAATAAAAATTGTATGAAAAATGAGTAGGTTTACTAAATAATTTTTTACTGCGCATGCGTCAAAGATATCAAAATTTCATTTGCATATTATGTTAGCTAAATGTATAGAGCAACTTTTGGAAAAGTCTCAAAATTATAGCTTGAAAATTCTGAAAGTAATCGTCTATAGAAAAAGGACAAAATCCGTTGTTTCCAAAATGAAGCAAAAAAATGAGGGATTTTATAAAAAAGTAGTCGTAACATCCCGTATTGTGTATTCTATATTGACACTAATCAATGAATATATGGATACAACCCCTCTTGTTTTTGCTTCATTTTGAGAATAACGGATTTTCAACTTATTCAATTGACGATTATTTTCAGAATTTTCAAGTTATGATTTTGTGACTTTCACAAAAGTTGCTCTATACATTTAGCTAACATAATATGCAAATGAAATTTTGATATCCTTGACGCATGCGCAGTAAAAAATTATTTCGAAGAGTTTTCGAAGAGAAAAGAGTTTCGAGATGATTCCTAATGTATTTTTCTAGATATTTAGTAAAATGTCTAAAATCGCAAGTGTCCCATAATCAATGGCAATATAGTGTATATTAATTATTTGTGTTTAACAAATGTTCAAAACCTTGTATTTCCTGTCCTTGGTTAATTTTAATCAGTTTAAATATTTATATTGGCAAGTTTAAATACACAAATGTTTAACAGAACTTAAATTTGTTTCTATAGTCTGAAAGATTTAATTGCACCTCCCTTGTATAAACACCTTCTGATAAAGGCAGGGTAATGTTCGTTAGTACGAAAGCAGATGTTTTGAAATCAGTTTAATAAAATTATTGTCATTCTGTTGTTTCTTATCATAGAAGAATGATCTAACTTTTACTGTGCTACTAAAAATATAATCTGATTGTTACATACTTTATAGTTTGTGATATGTATAAATATTTTTTTGCTTTATTGTTTTAATATGGAGCCTGATATTAAACCTTCTACTAGTCTTCAGGCTAGCAGTATTGTAATATTAACTGGTTTAGAATGTCACAAAACTAACTATAGAAATAACAGAGAAATAGACTACATTGATAATCTCTATGATTAAGAAAAATAACTTTTATTAGTTAGGACTATTGCATTTATAAAACAAAAATTAAGTGAAAACCGTTTGATTAATATATGTGAGCATCACAGAATTTCGCTCTTAATGAAATATGAATTATATAAATGTGGAGATCCATTTAACCCTTTCCGGCGCACTACTCTTTAAAGTTGGAATTTAAAGGGAAAAAATAGGCAATATATTTAAGCCCAGAGGAGTACACAGGTATTGTTTTGTAAAGATTGCACTAACTATTTTAATTATACAGCTGTTGCCGAAGTGGTAACCTCCCATAAGTAAAGCATTGATAAGCGCAGTGAGAAGAGCATTGCTGTGAAGCGCGTATTACAGTAAAACATTTTATCTATTATTTAAAAACAGTAGAGTTTGATCTCTGTGGTACTGCCATCTAGAACTCATAAGAAAGATTTAAAGTAGCCATTAGAGTAGTTTTTGAAATATTCACGGAGTTTTTGTGTTTCTAAACAGGGGGAACTTTAGGTGTTGCCGACCCGGCAACACTGCGCGTTAAGGGGTTAAGCGGCATAAAAAGCAAGTGAAAAAAGTAATTAGGGCAGTTAATAGAGATTTATATACGGCCGAAAAAGAAAACAAAAGTTGAAAGTTATGGTTATTTTTCCGAAATTTTGTGACTTTATGAGAAAGTCTCTACACAAAAAGTCAAATGAAATTTCCAATTTGTTTTTGTATCAAATAACATTAAATTCAGTAACTCATAGAAAGTCCAGTAATTATTTAAGTACCACAGCTAAACTTAGTCAGATTTTTTCCCCCTTAATTAGTACAGATTTTCAAAACATGGTAAAATTTGGTGTTTTTCGGTGAGACGGACACCAGTGTTATTCATATATATATCAATATACTGTATATATACATACATATGTACATGTATAATACATCTGTATTTATATAGATCTATCCATATGTACATATCTAAAAATAAAACACGCATCCGGCTAATTGGAAAGTACTCAAAATTTTTGTATAAGCCATGTGAAAGACATCATTTTTATTTCACAGATAGAAAGCCCAAAGTGTAAACTTTTATTTAAAACAAAAAGAAATTGGAAATTTCTTTTGCTTTTTTGTGTGTATATGTAATATGTAAAAATAAAGCACATCCGGATAATTGGAAAGTACCCAAAATTTTTGCAAAAGGCATACGAAAGACATCATTTTTATTTCATAGATAGAAAGCCCAAAGTGTAAACTTTTATTTAAAACAAAAAGAAATGGGAAATTTCATTTGCTTTTTTGTGTGCATATGTAATATATAAAAATAAAGCACTTATCCGGCTAATTGGAAAGTACCCAAAATTTTTGCATAAGCCATGCGAAACACATCATTTTTATTTCATAGATAGAAAGCCCAAATTGTAAACTTTTATTTAAAACAAAAAGAAATTGGAAATTTAATTTGCCTTTTTGTGTACAGCCTTTTTCGTGAAGTCAGAAAAATTTGAAAAAATAACCATAACTCTCAACTTTGGCTGACTTTTTTTATCCTAAATATTACAAGTAAATTTTTTAAATATTTTTTATTAAAATCTGCATCTTTTTATCTTCTTACAGTGATAGTTTTAGGATGATTCATGTTTTAGATCCAGAGAAACAATTTTTTGAAGATGAAACTGCAATCTCAGAATACAGACTAAGAAATGTGAGATTTGAGAAACCCCCAAGAATTGGACCCCCTATATCTCACGAACCATGAGGTCTAGGAAGGAAAAATTTCTGATGGAATCATTTCATGATAGAATTAGTGTGTACACAAAGTTTCATCCAAATCCCTGTCGGTCGGGTTACAAATGGGGGAAAAATTGGTTGAATTGACATGGAATGACCCCTCATTTAATTTTTTTTTTAATTGGAACTATATGTCTGTGATAAACGGTTTAGAAATTGGCCATCGGACAGCGTTGGAAATGGACGCCCTTTATAATACTTTAAACACTTAGTGTACGTTCCCTTAAAGTTTAGTCCAACTCTTCCATTTTCAATTACAGAAAAGTGGTTCAAGTCATGAAATTTAAAAATTCATAACTCGGACAATTTTAATGTTAGATGAATGGGACTTTTTTATATTGCTTATTAGAGTGATGGAAAATTTTTACTAAATATCAGTTATAGAACAGGGGGACCGTATAAAAACTTAATTTTCGTAATTTTTTAAGAATTTTTTTATCTAAATCGCTCGAAAAAGATATTTTTTAACCTTTTTAAAAGCATTTTTGTAATTAGAAGTATATATCTGTGACTAACGGTTTCGAAATTAGCCATTGGCCACCATTGAGAGTGGACACAATGTATATACTTAATTTTATTTGAAGTGTTAAACTAGTACTCTGTTTTTATAATATTTTAATTTAAATCGATAAATATTTTAGGAATATTTTGATAACTAAAAAAAGAGACATTTGAAAGTACACAGAAAAAAGAAATTAAAAATATTAGTTTGCTATTTTAAAAAATAGTTAGGCATTAGTCCTCCCTCCTCCGTATACGTATAAAATTGTAATTTGAGCTCTCACTATCTCAGTGTGAAAAAAATATTGAACGGTTAATTGAATAAGACTGAAAATAACAAGGCATAAAACTTAAGATACCAGTTTGCAAAACGGAAAAAAAACCGGACTTAAAACTGAAAACATCAGTTTCTAAAACGGAAGATTTCAGTTTCTAAGGCGGAACATTTCAATTTTCAAAACAGGGCGTTATGGTTTTCAAAACGGGATATTTCAGTTTTCGAAATGGGACATTTCAGTTTCTAAAACGGGACATTTCAAATTCCAAAACGAACATTTCAGTTTCCAAAAAAGGAACATTTCAGTTTCGAAAACGTAAAAGTCATAAGAATAAATTTTACGTGAAAAAAACGGAAAAGATACGGCAACTTTGCTGCCAGCACCTTTTCCGTTTTTTCAAGGAATTCATTTTTACAGTGTACTTTCTAACATAGATATATCACTTTATCTGTGCGTTGGTCCTTATTCTAATCTCATAAATATGATGTGATAACCATGAAATTTTAATAGGTTATTTGTTTTTATCATTGCACATTATTGCCGTAGCATATAATATATATGCTTGAAAATAGCCATCTCAGAACTCTATTTTCAAGTATATATGATATTTTTATATTTTATATTGTTGTTTAGTAAAACAAAAAGTATACTTTAAGGATAGTATTGTTATTTACATCGTATCATTATTCTGTATATGAAAACTTCCTGCCGTCAAAAATTTACTTCTCTGAACAAAAATTGGATATCGTCTGATTTCCTTTTTCCTATAATTATTGTCTTTCAAATTTAAACACAAAGTAAAATTCGCCTGCGCGGGAAGAAAAAATATCGTCTGTGTTTGAAATAAGAGCATCGCCTTTCCTTTGGAATATTTTTATTTGTTTTAGATAACAAGTATAAAATCACTGTCAATGGCAAAGTGTAAGTGTATATAGAGGATAAAATTCCTGTTTTAAAGATTATAAGTTAATTCTAAGGAATTGGAAATCTGTCGACGAGCTTGCGCTTTTTAAACTGAAATGTTATGATAACGGCTGACGATTTCAAATCTGCATAGAAATAGAAGATATTATTTCTGGAATTAATTTAAAATGAAATAGCAGTATTTAACTTCTGTTTTTAATTTAGCTATGACATGAACTTACTGCCTATTGAATGAATAATAAAAATATTAATGAGCATTTAGATTCTTTTTAAGAAATACTTTACATTTTCAGCATTTTGTTGTTGCTGTTGTTATTTTTGTTCAAAACTTTATGAGCGTGAAAAATAATTTCGTCGGATGATTCATGTAGTACTATTAATCTATTCATAAAATACAGATTTGAGATTATTTTCAATGCAAATTAATACCTACATTATTTCATTTCATTAATTGTGTATTATAATAACATAATACGAATTTTAATAATTTTCGAAAAATTAAAAAAAGATTTTCAATAATTTATATAAATTTATACGTAGTTTTAATAGGTATTTCAAAACTGAGTTTGCAGTTTGGCGAACCATATAAAACTCTTCTCGTCAGATTATGATAGGTGACAAATTTTCATAACTCATGCTTCACGCTACCAAAAAAATTGGTTTTACTATATAATACTGGCACTCAACTGTCAGTATTAAACTGTAAAATAAGAAATAACAAACCATAAATAAACAGTAGTATACCGTCTTATAAATGAATTAAGTCGTACATTACTGCTCAACCGTACACTACTGCTTATTTAAGGGTTTTTCATTGTTAATTTTACGGCGTAATAGCTGCAGATGTTATTCCAGTACATGTCGTAAATCAAAATTTTTATTCACAGTATATATATATGGCAAATCATGTTATTATATACATAATGGAAATTTTAAATTAGTTATTCTACATCATTTTCAAACTTTAATAAACAAATTTTTCGTACGTTTTGCTTATCTTTTATTATATTGAATTTTGACATAGGAATTAATTCAGTGTTGCTTGACAATCATTACAGATATATGGTCATGAACACAATTTTGTTTTATTTGTAAAACATGCAACGTAATATGATAATTTTGCAATATAGTAAAATAAGTACATTTCTACATTAACTGATGTTTAAATACTTATTTTGGGGTATTTTAAGATAATCGTTATACAATGATAATAATTTAATAATAAGTACGATATTAGTTTTGCCTTGAACGGAAATGAATATTTGTTTAATTGTTCTAACATAACAATTATAGTGTTTTATTTATAATTAAAAAATATGAAAATAACTTTATAAATAATCTAAGGCATTATTTTGTTTTATTCAATGATCTGATTTTTTGATGATCTTAATTCATCTCGATTGATTTATTTGATCGAGATTTAAGGGAAATCTGTAGCCCATTTCTGCTTTGAAAACTGCTTAGTTCTGCCGCAGAGGTTTTCAACCTGTGTGAAACGACATACTACACCGTTAAAAATCTTATCCTCGTTTGAACCAAATTTTGGTGCTTAGTAGCTGCCGGCATGAGATGATGAAACCTCGTACCAACAATTGGAGTTCTGGTTGAAGCAAAGTATCAATAGCTGGAACAATATTGCAATAGGTTTTAATGGTGTAGTTCAACGTGGGAGGACATCTGCACTATTAAAAAAAAATCCGTTAAAATTACAGAAAAACTGCTGGCAGCAATGTTGCAAGCAGTTTTTGTTGTAAATTTAACGTCGTTAATTTAATTGCAGTAAAATTAGATGTAATAAAAAAATTGCATCTAATTTCACTGCAATTTTTACGGTAAAAACTCCTGGCAACATTGCTGCCAGAAGTTTTTGCGTAAATTTAACGGATTTTTTTGCAGTGTGGTGTGTTCCGAAACTTTTCAGTTATTTATATTAAGATTATTTATAAAGAATAAATTTATAAATAATGTAAGGTATTATTCTTGTTTAATTCGTTGACCTTTTCTTGTTTAATTCAATGATCATTTGATTAACCCATTAGTACCTAGCGTCCCTTTTTAGGGACGATTAAAAAAAAAGGCTAGAAAGCGCTTTTCACACCAGTAAATAAAAAGATAAATAAACACTATTTTTCACGAGACAAATTTCTCAATAAATTAAGATTTTTTTTTCTATTTTAAGTGGTGGGAAACTTGAAATTTCATTTTTCATGAAGAAAATAATTTGGACATTAATGGGTTAATTAATGTTTTTTCCATGAATTTAACTATTCGTCTCAATCGAATTATTTGATATTTATTCAAGGGAGACCTGTATTTCATAACTGCTTTGAAGATAGAGTTTTCTCGACCACAATGATACTCAACCTGAGGGCCGCGACATACTGGTGAAACTTCAGAGGACCTTAGGTGTGCTCCTAAAAAGTTCAGTTAATTTATATCAAGATTCTACAAACTAACAAAGTAATTTTAAAATGTAAGTTTCTAAATTATGCAATTTACTGTCTGATAAAGTTTATAGTGTCATAAAGTCGCACGCCCTTCAAAATTTGTTTCAGTGCTTAAATATTCCTACACTGTAAAAAATTTTGTTGTAATTTGGACCAAATTTTGGTGCTCAGTAGCTGTCACCATAAGATGGTGAAATAGCGTACCAACATTTGGAGTTTCCTATTTCAATCTCGTTCCAACTATTGGAATTATGCTTCAACAGGAGCTCCAAATATTGGTTCAAGATTTCACCATCTTAAATTGGCAGCCATTGAGCACCAAAATTTGGTTCAAACTAGGACAAGATTTTTAACAGTGTAATAAGAAATTTTAGGGAATCCAATTGATAAGAATATAAAAAAACAAGTTTTAACCTATGGTTTTTCTCTTAATTTTCATTTTACAACGATTACAAAAATATTCTGACTATTACATTTACGAGAAACGAATTAAATCGAAAAACGTTCATAATGAAATTAAACTTCGGCTAGATTGTTGGAAGAAAATTTGTTAATATGTTTATCCAAGAATTCTATCCTGTAATGAAGATGCATTATTATTATTATTTTTAATTTTAAATTAAAACAAAAGATTTTACTTTAAAAACAATTAAAAAAATACAGACAATTTAATTTAATAGTTGAAAAATATATACAATTTATTTTAAAAACAAAACATTAAACGTTTCGAATTTATTCAAAGCTCTTCATCCGTAATACAAATAACACAAATCACGAGATATAACATAACTCAACTTATAGTTGAAGCTATTTGCCAGAGATAATTAAACATGGAGACAGGTAATTGAGTTAAATTAAGATGATATATTCTGGCAGGAGGGAACTTTATTAATTGAGTGGGTATTTGGTTATTCTGTATACCATGCCTCCAGGAAAACACGGCTTTTGCAGATACTGCAGTATGACTTTATTTATGGAATTTTGCTGTTGAATTTTTGGATCATGCGATTTGATTTCATTTTCTATTTTAATTCTGGTACATAGTTTCAATTAAAAATTTATTATGTTATATCTCGTAATTTTGTCTTTTATTTTCACACAAGAGCCAAAACATTATGACCACCCGCACATTTTGCAATAAACTAGCCTGAATGACAAGGAAGGCGCATAATACAGTGGGAATGTTATTTAAATGCTGCTAGGGATTCTCAGGAATCAATTTTGCGCTTACAGCTGATTATGAGGGTAAAGGCTGCAGATCGAAACTATTTTGATAGAGGCCAGCCGCCCGACGAGTCAGAACGAGCAACTTCGAAACTCCGAAGCTCATGGGTTGTTCGGAGCATATCGCTGTTAGTACTTGTACAAAGTGGATGAATGACGGTAAAACCATCAGTTGATCGCGTTGTACGTCCAGGCATTATTAAATAAAAAAACATCGGAGACTTCCCCCCTTGGTAAAGCAAAATCGGCACCAAATATTGACTTAATTTACATCCCAAGACAATATAGGCCCAAGTGGAATTCTTTGGGACCATACAGTTCAGCCGACACTATTTAATGTGAGACTAAGTAGCTAACGTCCCACTCATGGGCCCTGTTGACCAAACATTTTCGCCTAATACTCCTACACTAGGCCCAGGAACATGATCATTACTATGGAACATAGGGAGAGAGTTTCCTCTTCGGATGAAACATGATTCATTCTTCAACACGTCCATGGTCGTGTTTGGGTAAGCCGTCTTCTATGCGAACTGTTGCTCCCCTTAAGTAACAGATCATACTCAAGCCAGTTATGGCGATATTAAGCTTTGGGAAACGTTCTCATGTGCGTCCCTGAGACCTGTGGTTGTTGTATAACAGGCCATGAAAGACACGGACTATCTGAGCATCATACACTATAAAAAAATTTTGTAAAATTCCAGTAGATGTACCGTAAATTTCACGGTACTTCTACCATTTTCACTCTTTGCGGTATGAATACCGTATTTCTAAGTTATATTAAGCGTAAAAAAATAGATTTTGTACTGTTTCGATTAAAAACGGTATTTACACTGTCAAATGATTATTTTTCAGTAAAAACTCGGTATTTATGACGTAAAATAATAATTTTTCAGTAAGAAAATGACATCCTAAAAAATTTCGTAGCATTTCAATACATGTACCTAAATTTTATGGTACTTCTACTGTTTACATTCTTTACGGTATGAATACCGTATTTCTAAGGTATATTAGGCACAAAAAAAAAAAAAAAAAAAAAAAAAAAAAAAAAAAAAAAAAAAACAGTGTCTATGCTGTTTCGATTATAAACAGTATTTATACCATAAAATGATGGTTTTTCATTAAAAACGCGATATTTATACTGTAAAATAATTATGTTTAAGTAAGGGGGAAAATGGTACTCTCGCATCGGTGTACGGCAACCTCTCAAGTGATGCTCTTGCTCTTGCTGCGTAATGAGCGGAGATCTGAGGAGAGGAGGGGGGGATGCAGCCCGAAAGTTGTTTTGGGGCCCAAGGAGCTCAAAGGAGCACAATACTTCAATACATTCTGTATATTATATTTTTTACGTAAACCATAATGTAACAATAAAAAAGGAAAGGATTGTAATTACTTTTTTTAAATAGTATTAATATCTAATTATTATCTTTGGATTCAGGAAAATAGATAATGTAATTTATGAGAGACGAACAAAGTAGTCCTCAAAGTCGACGAGGTATTATTAAAGATTCACGTGCTTTTTATGTGTCTTGAGAGTCTGTATAAGGGGGAAGGGGATGTGTGACTGATCCCGAGCACGTCACGGCTTTCTATGGCCCAAATAGATGTCGTCTTTCTAGTGGGAACTTTCAATCTAATATACTGAATGATGTCAAACCAATCCTTAATTTTTATTGAAGAATTATAGCATTCGTAGAAGTGAAACTCTAGGATTTTAAACTAATTTAATCAATCAGTTATTCAAAGTCATGTAATTAGAATTATAGGGGAGAGTGGGGATGAATGGGACAATTTTTACATTTTTACTAATGACTTAAGCTGTATACAGTTATTAATTTTAAAAAATTACTTAAAGAATACTTCAGCATTTAGCAACTTATTGACATACTAATTTCAATAAACAATTGTTTTTTAAATTTTTAATATATTTTTTAAAAAATGCATGCATACTTTCCCGTTCATCCCCATGGTGGGGATGAATGGGACAACTTTGGGGATGAATGGGGCAGGTAAAAAAAATAATGTTCTAAACATATTTTATTTGAAAACTGAGTGATACATTTTATTTTACTACATATTGACTGAAGCTAATATCAAATTGCAACAATTCTTTGGTTCTGGCAGTTCCCAGAGGTCTAGTCCCTTTGGTAGTTTCATAACAATATCCTCCAGATTAACAAAATAAATTTTTGTTGGATCGGTATTGTAAAATAAGGAATTATTATCCTTTTTTCTCAAGAATTGTACTTGAAGGTTATTATTATTGTTCTTTAAAACCCTAGCAACGTAATGATAAATATTTTTCCACATATCTTTGTTAGGAAAAAGTCGTCTTCTATTATATTATCCAAACTGCAAACTTGGTGGTCCATACCACTTAAAATCAAGTTCAAATCACTTTTTACTTCATCATGAAGTGATAAATTGTCAGATTCATCACTACTGTCCGTACCTTTACTAAAAAAAATTTCTTGAATGTAGGCAATTCATTTTGCTTGGTTTTTGTTTGTGTTTTTTTACAATTTCCTTTTCCGAATATTGTTTTTCTGCTGTATCGGTTAGGACACGACGGTGGCCCCGTTTTCTCTTCCTAACATCTGGTTTCTAGGTAATGACAAAATGTAATTTTATTTATTATGGAATAGCCCTGGGATGAATGACACAGTCCCATTCATCCCCATAAATACTGTCCCACATGATTATATAAAACCATGATTATATAAAACACATGATTATAGCCACATGATTATATAAAACAGTGATTAGGCTTAGTAAGCACTGTCAATATTGTTCATTTGCATCATAAGTATAACAAGCGATTATATCATTTTAACATTTAAAAAAATTATAAGGTTTTGAGAAGGTTAACTATCAATTAAAATCTAAAAAGATTAAACAGAAAAACTTACTTTAGTTCTTGATGAATACACTTTGTACAATAGCTAATCTTCTGTTATGGATATTGCTTTGAAACTATGTCTGTTGAATGACCTCAGTACTGCCATCAGTCAGGTAAATTATCAAAATATTTATGTTCGGGGAACATATATAAATTTCTGTTGTCCCATTCATTCCCTATCCCATTCATCCCCACTCTCCCCTAATATTGTGTACCATTGAATATATACCAGTGATCTGTGTTAAAAGGATTTGTTCATCTTTGTATGCTCTTTGTGTTTCATTCAATTGGATCCTTATACCGGACGTGCTGGACAAAGAAGTATGTAACATTTTAATTATTTTTAAGTGAAAGTAATTAGTATGCAAGTATTTTTATTACATTTTTAACTTGCATAAATTCTTAATAAAGTTCTTTAATTTTATATATTTGTCTTATTAATTTATTTTAAGTCTAAAAAAATATTTTTTTTAATTATGACAAATAAGAAATTTGCCAGCTAAAAATTACTTAAAATTCAAAATTCATTCAAAAAATCTAATAATACAATGTTAAAAATTTCCGTTCAAAGTTAAGTCAATCCTTGAAGCAAAATAAAGAGAAGCACCGAAATATGGCATTTCTTATTCTTCGAAAACTCCAAACTGGGAAGCACGATGCGTTTTACCGTTTCTTTTTTCCGCATTCAGCAACTCACTAGCACCATGCATGTTAACGTTCCTTACAATACTAATGCATCGAAAGTCGCATAGCTCAAATATTGAAGATCGTCGGCTTGTACGTTGCCTGTTTAAGAAAAAAAAACGAAATAGTATAACGTATCGTGTGTGCTCAGATGGTGAAACTTTGGAGACTATAAATACCCACCCCCCGCGAATCACCCCCGTCCAAAATTTAGACAAAATTATCATAAAAGTAGAAAAAAATACATGCTTATTAGAAAAATGTAATAAAATACCAAACAGTCAGTTGGCTTAGATTTACGCATAATCCATCGGTAAAACTAGAAACACCGGTCTCCTTTTCTCTACTAATCTCATAAATAACTAAAATTCAAAAATCTTTTTCGCATACGTTGTTGGAATTTTAACGACCTTAGACCACAATCTTGATGAGCTCAGGGATTTAATAATTAACAACCCTGTTAATCTAATTCTTAAAAAGGTGGTAAAGTTCAAAATCTCTAGAAATCTTACATCAAAATTTTAGAGCGTATCTCACTCGACGTACTGACAATAACGCTATTTCGCCATACGGCGCAGTGTTGAATTCAGACATTTTTCTCCGGGAGGGACTTCTGTGGCTCCGGGGGGGGGGACATTATAGAATATTGGTTGGAATGACACTTTTTCACCAGTGAAAACACAAAAACTCTATTTTTCCGGTGGGGGGACATTTCATTGCTTAGGGGATGGGTGTTTCCCCCGGGCCACCCCATGAATTCAACACTGACACGGTGAGACTGTTATTTTCGTTAATAGAAAGGTCTCTCGTTCGGTAACTCACTCCCCCCCCCAAATTCTATAAAATTCTAATATTAAAAACCATTTAGACAGTTAAAGTTAATTCACAGTATCATCCATATGTCTCCAAACCTTCGGCAATCCCTCCTCCACCGGCCGCTCATCCGGTCTGACTTCGATAAATTATTCAGGCTAGATGTGAAATGATACTTCCAGGTTACTTCAGTGGTCATCATTTGAGTTGTGACGCAAACAGTACCACTGATGCTTAGAAAAGAAATTTAGTCAATGACTCCTACCCTACTCGGTATGATCATACTGTAAATTCTATGAGAGCGCTATTTTATAATATTTAATTTGGATATGAATATTTTTAAATAATTTTTGTGTAGGATAATTGAGGACAATCTACCCGGAGTAGTTTTTAATTTTTAGATTTTAGTTTTAGATTTTTTTTTAAAAGTTTTCCTTCACTTACAGAACTGGTTCTGAAATTGAAACTACCCAAATATATATAAAAAATCTATAACTAAAATAAGAAAAAGAAAACTAGCCCAGTTTTAAATCATCTTCATCTATTCTATGTAAAAAAAAAAAACAATTGTATATATATTAAAATCAAAGCGAGAAAATTGAAAATAACGCTCCAATAGAAATAATATTAGCATTCTTGTTCCTTCTTGTGAATATTGAAATAACCTCTTAAGGGGATGATTTTGTGAAACCATTTCTACAAATTACTTTTGTATTTTCTTCGATAATTTATTTTAATGCTTATACCCATGTTGAATGAATCTTTTTCTTTAAGGTACTTGATGTTGCTCAACCCTGTGTATGGTACAAACTACAATAAATCAATTGGCGGATAATCATAATGCTGCAAAGTGTGCAAAACTATTAGAATTTATATATAAAAGTAAATGACGCACTGTGTAAAAGAAAATAAATTGTATACATAAATATTATAACGATGTATTATGATATAGTGTATTAATGTAATTTAATTGCTGTAAAGATATCTTTTTTTATTTTAATTGCTTGTTATAAGTTTGTCTGAATCATAATGATATTAATTTATTTTGTAAATGTTCTAAAACATTTATATTTTGAATTTTAATATGATTCTCAAACCCTCTCCTTAATAATGCAAAGCTTTGGTACAATTTTAAACTTATCTTTAAGCATGAATGTATAAATTTAGTCTTGACTATTTAGAAATTTGGAATGAAAATACATTTTTCATTTTTTATTAATTGTTTTTCGCGTTGTAAGCAATTTTGCCCACGACAACTAGTTTTTTACTTTTCTTGATCTGTAAGGAGAATTAAAGTTTGTTAATAAGATTGTAAGCTATAAACAACATATCAATTCTTGCAAGAATAATATAATACCACATTTCCTTCACTTTCACTCTTATGCTTGGTATTTCAAAATGAAAAACAGCAAAATTTATTCCATGTTGATTTAATCATAGAATTTTTTCACTGCGAAATCTAGACCTGACATCTTCACTATCTCATAACTTACATACGCACCTCTCATATCCGTATTCATCTTTTTTTTTTTAAATGGTATTCTAATTTGATCATTTTAAAATTATTTAAACTCAAAGCTTGAAGTCTCGATTGTAATTAATCCGGGAGAACGCGCACCTACCCAGGTTTTAACTTCGTCACCAATAAAATCAAATTAAAATAGTCTCTTTATAAAGAAGGAGGCAATTATTACCAATTTTACTATAAAATAAGTTGAAGATTACTTTAAAAAAATTAGTGGTTGCAATTGTAAAAACCATACGCACTGCGGGCCTTTAAGGCCCTGCGCGCGTCCTCCCGGGTTAACTGAAAATAGATACTAAACTATTTATATTCTTTTAAGTGTAAATTAAAATTTCTGAAATAATCTGCATGCAATAAATACGATAGACAATATTCCTGTGACGTCGCATAAAGTAAAATGACGATTTTTTTATTCTCGAACTGGAATTATTGCAGAGAACTTCTATATTTGTTTGTCTAACTCGGTGAAGTGAATTCATCCAGTCGAGAATGGAATTCCGTAACATAAATCGCTATTTTTTGGACAAAGACTTCCGATCACACCATGCTCACTGTATGTCACAAGTCTACTATGAAGGCGCTTTAAATTTCTGTAAAACAATGTGTTTTATCAGTGTGCGATTTCGATTTCGTATTTTCGAAAGTGAAGTTTTTTTCATTTGTGAAGTATTGCAAAGCAGCTGGGGTCAAAATGGCGCACTTCTACAAAACGTATTTCAGTTTTAAGAATTAAAATACATGCTTTTTTTTAGTAAAATGACATCTGCATCCGCTAAAGCATTCTTGTTTCTTGTCAACTTAAACAACATCCATAGAAAACTATACATATGATGTCACTATCGAGGAGTAATACACCCCCCCCCTCCAAAAAAATGTCGTCAATTAAGAAGCGAATTGAGTACCTAATGATTCATATGTATTCATTTTTTTGTTTATAATAGCTCCATGTTTTATCGGAAATCATTCAGATATTTTTTTCAAAATCCGGAAAATGATTTTACACACGGAATAATAAATTCGCATTCTTTCAACTATTTGATACGAATTAAGAAAAGCGGAGAAAATAACTCACACAACTATTCTGTAAAATACATTTTTGTACAGAGAAAGTGTTGTATAAGTGTAAAGTTAGTTTGTAATTAAATAAAAATCATTTAACTGATGAGTAAAAATGAAATAAAAGGAATATTCACCGGATTTTATGACAGACGATGCTCTTGAAATAGCATATATTTTAATTTCAAATTTTTTCACAGTTATGAGAAAATGGTAACAAAAAGATTCAGTTATATGGTTTTTCTTTTCTTCTCACTTTTAACCCTCCATCACTTGCGCCTGTTTTTGTCACACGATCACTCGCGGGGGTGTTGTAAACACCCCAAACTTTTTATTGCAGTTTTCAAGTTATAATGAATTATAATAAATTTTTCATCTACTCATAATTAAAGTAACTTACTTTGACTTATTATAAATAAATATAATTTGGAAATACAAGAAAAATATAATTTTATAAAAAATAGATAAAAAAACTTTACATATACTACTACATTACAGTCAAATTTATATAAAAAATATTTACATTTACTACTTATATTACTTATACTCAAAAAATATTGGATAATGACATTTATTTGCTATATACCATTATTATATTATATTATACCATTAGTATATTATACCATTTCGTGATTTTATCCTTTCCTATGTAATACGGAGAGTCAGACTGTAGTTCGATATCTGAATCGTGTTCCGATATTTCATCAGGTTCTTGTTCTGATTCCGAGTTGTGATCAGAACATTCCTCAAAGTATTCATCATCATCCGAAAAAGTATTATCTGTACCTGCTACATCATCATTTTCAGAATCTGATGGAAAAGAAGCCAAAAGATGTTGCTCCATTTCCCACGGAGATTTCGACATTTTCTAGAAAACATGGCAAAATATCGATGTAAAAGACTCAAAATAAATTAAAATAAAACAAAAATTATTCATAAATTTAATTATTACTATGATAAAAATAAAATAAATCTGCAATATAGCTTACCTTAATTGTGTTTTCAGTCAAAAAATATTCCTTGATTACTCGCGGGGTGTTCTCAGCACCCCGTTGGAAAATTTTCACGTCCTCACTGCTTCGGAAAAAATGGTAACATCTGTCGTCAGTAGGCGTGGCCTCTAGGAATGTGCAGCTACTGAAAATATTTGACCTTGAGCTTGAAAAACTCTGTACTTGTGCGCATGTTTTTACCCGTGGGGTGATCAGAACACCCCACGCGAGTAATGGAGGGTTAATAGAAATGAAATTATTTTATTGCTACAATTACAATAACGGTATTAAAAAATACAAAAAAGAAAATAGTATCTCAAAAATAAATTAGGATACAGTTTTCAAACTAATTGCATTTAACCGTTTAGACGCCGAATTATGATGCAGATCGAGCTGGTACTCAAGTTTGCTTAATTAAGTATACTTATAGACCCATTATAAGTAATCAACAAAAAAATTTAAAGAAAAAAATTTTTTATATAGATTTTTTAGATGTTCCCAAATGGGAACATTGGCGTTTAATGAGTACTTTTCTTATAGATTTTAAAGATTTTTATTTTTACGAAAATCAAATGAAAAAAAGACATAGAAGTAAAAGATTATGAAAATATTTGACAATTTAAATGTAATTTACATTAAATTTGATTACCTTTTTTTTTTTGTTTACAGCTTTTATCCAATTTATTTGCCATGATATAAGGGAAAACAACCTTTATGCAACTTCTTGTTACATTCAACACACATATTGCGGCAGTTTTTTTGACAAACAGCACAGCGTCCTTGTGAGGCAGAAATCAGATAATGGTTATCAGTTTTTCTAAGTTCTTTTTGAACATGTATTTTTGGTCCAGGTTGAGATATAAGTTTTGGTTTGGAACGCAGTAAGTTCATTGTAATATCTCGGCGAAATTCTAAATGTGGCATTGAATTCTTTCCATGAATGTCTCTATAAAGTATCCAAGATGCAGTTGCAGCAATATTCAGAGCGTTTGCAAACAAGTTCCAGTACCATTTCTTATTTCGTAGCTGCGGTCTGTACGATGAAAGAAGTTTATCAGGGACAATCTCCATCTGTAATGGTGGAGACTAGCTGCGTCACAACATCCTCACCCAGAGGGATTCCTGATGATTCACTCTTCCTACCAGAATAAATTTCCATCGCATATGGATATCCAGACGAGGAACACAACATCCAAATTTTAAAACCGAATCTTATGGGTTTACCTTTGATAAACATTTTACAAGTGTGGTGTCCATAATAAGGCACCATAGACTCGTCAATGCTCAATTTTTTGTGGAAAGTTCCAAATTGACGTAAATTTTTCCCCAATTCTTCATAAATTGGAGCTATTTTCCCAAGTTTATCATCTGATTTCAATTTAGAGTTATCATTTAAGTGAAAAAACTTTTTGATTGTACGGAAATGGCTTCTTGACATGACTGTTGGAACAATATCAACTTTCAAATCTTCAGCACTGCTCCAATAATAATCTTCTTTTGGCACCCAGTGGTAACCAAGAGGAGCAACCCTAGAAACTGGGCAATATCTGTATCGTCAATGGCAATTCTCTCTCCTTTTTGACAAGCGTATAACATTGTCATGTTTGCTAATGTTCCGATATACTCCTTAGGCAAAATTTTATAAAAAATTTGAATAGGATTCAAATCTTCTAATTCTGGAAAATCAATTTTTAAATCATTTGGTTCCTCATCAAGAAATGCGTGATTAAATTCTTTTCTTTTACTCCATCTTTTTTCATACAGTTTAATTTTTTTTCGTGTAGACAAATCATCATCACCTTTACCCATGCTCTCTGTTTCTGTTCTTATGTGTGATGTTGATGGCGGATCACAAACCCCATCTTTACGCAAAATATCCAATTCTCCAGTTACATCCGTCGGAATTATTTCACCTAAATCTTCATCATTGATGTCTTCATTTTCTGTTATATCACCACTTTCATTTGGCGGAAGAATGCATATATCAACTTCCGAATTATCAGAGTCATCTGAATTTAGCGTTTCAAAATAATCGAGAGCTTCTTCCACAGTTTTAAAACGTTTAGCGTGATCCATTATGAACAAAATAATCGCACAACAGAAACACAGAACAACTTATTCCTTTCTGAGAGAAAGATTATCTCCCTTCCTATCGAAACACTTGGGGAAAGGATATTGACCTTCCGACACGTGTAAACAAAATTCTCCCCCCACTCTAGGTCCTGAAAATCTACAGCTGTGATTCACTTGTTTATATTTTTCGGTTGTACTCAGCAGAAATAGATATCATTAGCAAGAACTGTCATCAGTGCAGGCAGAAAGAAACAGAGAAAATGAAATAACGAGACATGAAATTTGTATTTTTTGCCGGGGGGGGGGGAGCGGTTTTGGATAAACTTGAATCTTATATTAAATAAAATATCTTTGCACTCAATTATACCTTGCTTTAATGTAGAAAATACCTTAAAATTTCATTTCAAATTAGTTAATTACATTGTGTTCAAACATATAAAAAAAGTTCATGTCAAACGCCAATGTTCCCAAATGGGAACATCGAAATATCTTTCTTCATATTTACTCAATTATATCTTTTTTCATGATTTAATTGTATTCTACATATTGTTTTAAGCTTATTATTTCATAACTCATATGAATTTAAAATTATTTTACATTTTTATATTTTTTATTAACGTTGCAATTTCCCAATATGGAATATGTCAAAATTTGAAATTTTTATAAATTTTTTTCGATATTAAAAAATTAAATTGTCCAATATAAACGGATTTCAAAAAATCAATCACACTTCTAAGCTTATGAAATAAAAATCTCATAAAGATATCTTTAAAATTAAATTTTTTGAGATTTTTCTAAATTGATGTTCCCAAATGGGAACATTGGCGTCTAAACGGTTAATAACACATTTTACCCCTGTACGATGATGTAAAAATTGAAAATGTGGGATGTTTAGAAGTTTAAAAATTTGCGGTACAAAAACTGCAAAACTGAAATTTCATTTGAAATTTCAAGTTGCCATTCGTAAAATGACGTATGCGTTACGCACGGATACGTTTGGCCTTTATAATGCAGAAGATAATGAGAACTTTTAATACTGAGTACCTATAATGTATTCTTAATTTTAATATAAGAAACAAATATATATATAAGTTTGTTAGTATAGCAAAAAGGAAAGAAAGCATACAAAAATAAAATAATTATCCAACCGCAGTCGTATTAGTTTAATTATAACGGGTTTCATTTTTTTGTTGCCTAAAAAGTGAAATATAAAGCATAAGAATGATATAACGTACATTTTAATCCTCACTAACAATAGGTATGGTAATCTTTAATTATGATCCTTTTTATGACGTATCTGAGTAACCTGAGTCCTTCTGTATCTCTCTACTACAGTAAAAATATACACGGAATGAGAGACAAATAATGGTAAGAGGAAAGAAAAATTCAAAGATGAATTGCAGTTTTGCTAAATTAGTATGATTTTCTTTTATTTAAATACCTACTACTATTCACGATTTGTAATCTTCATTTTAATTCATCTATTAAAGTAAATAATACTACTCGGAAACAGTGCTTTTTATATGAATAAAAAAAATCCGCTTAATTGGCATCACTTGAGATGTAGAAGGAATTTTCACATCTCATTGAATCAATGAATTCGGGTTTTAAAGGCCATCCGACTCGATGAAAAGACCCAAATGTTAAAGTAAAGTCTATGGGGGCGTTATTTTCAAATACCTCGCTCATTTTTTTTACATGATTTTGTTTTTAGTTTTGCATAGGATAGCTGAGGACGATCTACAACTGGGCTAGTTTTTACTTATTCGATTTTAGTTATATTTTTGGAATATTATGATAGTTTTAATTTCAAAACCCGTTTCAGCTGGTTCCGAAAGTTTAAGTTATTTAAAAAAAAATAAGAAAATAAAAATCGAAAAAGTAAAAACTAGCCCCGTTGTAGATCGTCCTCAGCTATCCTCCCCCCCCCAAAAAAAAAATGCTAAAATGTTAAAATTTAAGCAAGATATTTGAAAATAACGCCCCCATAGACTTACATTATCATCCGGGTCTTTTTCAGCGAGTTGAGTGGCCTCTGGAGCGCGATTTTTCCTTTCAAAACGAAAAATTTAGAGCGTATTAAGTAGGACTAATAACAATTCGCGTATTAAAAGTTACATTTTTGAATGGAGTTTATGGGCTATGTTTAAGGTATCGGAAAAAACCGTATATTTAGCGATATTTCGTATTAACAATGAGTGTTTTAACCGAGTTCGACAGTATTTAATAACAATAATATTACCAAGCTAGCGGTATAACGATGGAAGCTGTAAGCAGAAAGTAGGGGGAACTGGGGCACATTGATACATGGGGCACATTGTTACACCTTCTCTACTCATCACAGGGTCATTACAGGAAGTTTCACAACAGCTCCAAAAAGTGATGCTAGTGCACTCAACTACATACAGAAAGTTTTGGAATGATTCAGTTGTTTGATGAAACGGAACGAGTGATTTATTGTTTTTGTAGATCAAAAGTAAATTTGAGTTGTACAATTGAAATAGTATTGTACAACTGTTTCAGTGTTTTCAACCGAAAACAATATCCTCCCTGGCAAGTAAAGCTACTCTTTATGAGTTTTTCATTCTTTATTGTTAGATAAATTATGAAGTATTGGATTTGAGACATTTTTTATTAAAAATCGCTGTATGGTTGATACAGTCTTTGTTGGGGCACATTGATACAACCTAAATCCTTTTCTAGTTCCTTTTTTCATTGCCTTTTAATTTTTTGTTTTACAATACACTCCTTAATCAAACCATTTTTTGCTAAAAATGTCTAATATTAGTTTTTATTTAAGTGAAATAGTTCTAATTTCTTTATATTAGAGCATTATATAGTATTTTTGCAAACAAAAGACGTACGAACTTACCCAACATCTAGTGCTAGTAGAACTAACAAAAGAAAAGGACGGCAGCTTGGGAAATCTCAAATTTATATCGATACACCACAGAAAAAAGTATTTTCGACATGAGAAATGTTAAGTAAGGAAAACAAGCTGCAGAACAACACAGGATAATTATATTATAAATAGAATTTTTAATATAGTTATTCTTTATTTTCTAATTATAAACCAATTTATAAACAGAAAACTGGTAATTTTTTCATCTTTCCTAAGAAAGAAGATAATGCTGGGATTGAAGTGCGAGATATGACAAAGTTACCACAGCCAACAATCTCACAAGGAACAGCCAGAACATCATGTCATTATACATTTCATTTTGATTGCTTTAATATTGCTTACAAATAAAGTGTGGGTGGTTTGAATTTTTATAAATAATATAAAATGGCTTGCTAACTATTTTTCTATGAAAAATATGCATTGGTGTTATTTGTCTTCATTTTTCCCAGACTTATAAGTGTGCCCCATGAGTTGTATCAATCTGCCCCGGGGATGAGGCACATTAATACAAATGACTTTTTTTTTTATTTTTTTTAATTACATGCAAAAATAATATGTAAAATAATGATTGTACATTTTTATAGCACACTACACAGGTTTTACTGACACCACATAGAAAAATAACTTGAAATTTCTGCTTTCTGGACACCAAAAAAATTCTTAGAAAAAAGCTGTATCAATGTGCCCCAGTTCCCCCTAACTGTTTTTCTCATCTTTATGGTACATGCTGCTGATAATTTAAGATGGGAATAAAAATAACAAATGTTTTGGAGTTTTTTTAGAATATAATAGTAGAATTTAAGTTATTGTTTCTTTTTTTTTATTTTTTCTGTGAATTCATTGTATGTGGAATGAATTATAAAATGATAAAAAAATATTCTTTTTTAATAATTATTTGTATTTCAAATTTATTTATATACTTATGACTTTTAAAAATAAATTATTGTCTCATTGAATAGAATGAATTTTAATGGAATGAATTTAAATAGAATTAATTAATAAAATCAACAGAATTATTCAATAGAATAAATTAATATCGGTTAATTCACATGTAAAATGGGAAATCTCAATTTAAAAGGAAATTTATCATATAATTTAAATAATGAAACTGGAAATAAAATTAAAAATAAAACTTTACTTGCCTCCGTAGTGCATATTATGTTTGTAGAAATCTAATAAATGCAAAAATGTTTAAAATTCCAGTGGCTGTAGTTTTTATTGAAAATGCGAAAATCAACTAAAAATTGCATAAAATATGTAATTTAAACAATGTTAGTGAAAAATAAAGGTTTTTAAAAAGAAATATATTATATAAGAAATATGTTTACACACGAATGGTAATAAAATGATTATTTCAGAACCAATAGTAAAAATGTTGGGTTTTTTCTTATATCTCGCCCGTAAATTTTACATTTTATTCATTTTAGGCTGCAAATATAATAATAATAAATTTAACTAGCTCTACTAAATTATATTCAGGTGGCCTTTTGAAGCAAGTTTAAAAGAAAAAGACGAAAAAGCAGTAAAACCTAGATTTTTCGCGTGTACACATTCATTCACAACAGCTTACGCTTACAAAAATTACAAGGAAGGTCTCCATACTGGGCATACTCAGATTTTTTTGAAAAAAATGCTAATTAAACTACTCACGTGAGTAAGAAAGGATGAATCAAAATTAGTGGCGGGATTACAGTAGAAAGTATGTAAAAAAAATAAAATACTTTCGAATACACTACATGGCCATTGATGAACGTCCACTTGCGATTTTAGACATTTTGTTAAATATCTAGAAAAATACAAAACGAATTATCCTAAAACTCTCAGTGTATAACTATAACAGTACAAGTCATGCATTTCCGGGATGATTTTTTCCCAAAACTCCATAGGGGACCGTCAAAAAATTAAAAAAGAATGAATATCTTTTGGATAACCCTGTCAAAACTAATATAGTAAAAGCGCTCAAACTGTAGTTTATGATTAAGTGACTTATTGTAATAAACTGTGTTCCTTTTTATGTCGGTGGAATGTATACTCGTAGAGAAATTAAAGTTTTATAAAAACAGTCCCAAAATTTTCCGAGATTTTTGTTTATAATTTGCATAGTTCTGAATATAAAATAATATTCTTTTCTGAAAATATGACTCATAATATTGCACACAATACACTGTTATCAGAATTTTAAAATAATAAAAATTGTATGAATAATGAGTAGGTTTATTAAATAATTTTTCACTGCGCATGCGTCAACGAGATCAAAATTTCATTTGCTTATTATGCTAGCGAAATGCACAGAGCAACTTTTGTGAAAGCCTCAAAATCATAGCTTGAACATTCTGAAAATAATCGTGAATAGAAGAAATTGAAAATCCGTTATTCACAAAATAAAGCAAAAACAAGAGGGTTTGTATCCATATATTCATTTATTAGTGTCAATATAGAATACACAATATGGGACGTACTTCTACATTTGGATAAAAACCCTCTTTTTTTTTTTTTTTTTTTTTGCTTCATTTTGGAAACAATGGATTTTGTACTTATTCTATAGACGATCACTTTCAGAATTTTTAAGCTATGATTTTGAGAGTTTCATAAAAGTTGCCCTATACATTTAGCTAACACAATATGCAAACGAAATTTTGATAACGCTGGCGCATGCGTAATGAAAAATTATTTAGTAAACCTACTCATTTTTCATACAATGATTATTATTTTTTAATTTTGATTACAGGATATTGTGTGCAATGTTTGTCATATTTTCAGAAAAGAATACTATTTTATATTAAGAACTCTGCAAATTATAAGCAAAAATCTTGGAAAATTTTGGGACTATTTTTATAAAAACCTTAATTTTTCTACGAGTATACATCCTATCGGCATAAAAATTAACACAGATAATTACCATAATCCGCTTAATCATAATCTACACTTTGAGCGCTTTTGCTACATTAATTTTGACAGAGTTATCCAAAAGATATTCATTCTTTTTTAATTTGTTGGCGGTCCCCTAGGGGAGTTTCAGGAAAAAAATCTTCATAGAAATGTGCAGTTTGTACTATTATATTTATACACTGAGAGTTTCAGGATAATTCCTCATATATTTTTCTAGACATTTAACAAAATGTCTAAAATCGCAAGTGGACGTTCATCCATGGCTATGTAGTGTATTTGGCGTGAAAAGACGAAAGCGTCACGCGATTTGGCAAGCAGCACTTTTCCTCACCAAAAGCAAACGATTTTAATGCAACTGAAAATTGCTGAATTTTTAGAATGCGTTTAAATGGTATTTACTGAATTTAACCATAAACAATGAGAGAGTTTAATATATTATACACTATATTGCCATTGATTATGGGACACTTGCGATTTTAGACATTTTACTAAATATCTAAAAAAATACATGAGGAATCATCTCGAAACTCTTAGTGTATAAATATAATAGTATACGTCATACATCTCCGTGAAGATTTTTTACCGAAACGCCATAGGGGACCGTCAACAAATTTAAAAAGAATGAATATCTTTTGAATAACCCTGTCAAAACTAATGTAGCAAAAGCGCTCAAACTCTAGATTATGATTGAATGCCTTATTGTAATACACTGTGTTCATTTTTATGCAAATAGCATGCATACTCGCAGAGTAATTAAGGTTTTTATAAAAATGATCCCAAAGGGTATAGCGCGGTAAGAATGGCGAAATGGCCCCCATGGTCAATGACTGAATTATTTTTTGTACTAGTATCAGCACTCTAAAAGAGTACGAAATGCAAGGTCATTGACCCCCCATCTTGACCTATCTTTAAGATATTCGATAAAGTTCGTACGCGCGCCGTTATTTTTTAAATGTATTTTTCTGAAAAACTATAAAAGCTAGAAAGATGGGACCAATTGCGTATATTAAGAGATACTTTGAAAAATATTTCATATTTTTTTCAGAGTTTTCGTGAAATTACAACTGTGCAAAATAATGAAACAAAGTATACATCTTTTATTTTAGTACTGTTCTGTTATGTCTACCGCGCCAAAAAAAATACATAATATTCTTTAATTTATATACTTATAGCACACAAAAAATGATCAAAATCAAAGAGGCGCTTTTTGAGTAATATCTAAGAAGAAAATAGAAAAGGTTAAAATAAAAATTCTAAATAGAAAAGGAAGAAAAAGAGAAAAATTGATACCGGACAAATTTAAAAGAAAAAGTAACACTGATATACGGCTAGTGTGAGTCAGAAACACGGCTAGTGAGGCATTGGAATAGAGCTAGCGAGTGGGTGGAGCGATGAAACTAGCGATCGCCCCGACCTACACCTAATATATACTGTCCTGTTGAAATTCTGTCTCAAAAATTTTTTAAGGGATGAAGTCAATGTTGTAATTAATGAAAGTAGAGATGGTGATAATTATAGTTAGATCTATCATTATCATGTCTACCGCGCCAAATATATATATATATATATAATATTCTTTCATTTATATATTTATACCACGCAAAACCTGATCAAAATCAAAGAGGTGCTTCTTTGAGTAATTATGATTTTAATAAGTGAGATTACGGACGGTAGGAACTAGTTAAAGAGGTCTTTTTTAGAATTATTTATTATAATTAAATCATAAATAAGATTTCAAACATCATTATTTTCATTTATTACAATTTTGACTTCATCATTTAAAAAATCCCTGTCGGCTTGGCCTATAGGCGGAGGTAGATTTCGAAGAGTGCTCATTTCAACAACAAAAAATAAAATTTGATTACAGATAAATCCAATTTAACAACTTTATTTGTCCTCTTTTGAAAAATTTTTAATTTCATTTTTCTGTAAGGACTGGTTTTATCAGAATGATCTTAAGCCCAATTCAGATCAAATGCTCATTTTGACAACATATTTTGAAATAATTCTGACTTTATTAAAAAATCGACTAATACGGTCCATTATATAAATCCTAAATAACAAAAGACTGCCAATTGAATGCGTTTGAGAGCAAAATTGAATTTAAAAATGAGTTATAAAATAACCAATTTTGAATACAACCTCAATTCTAAATCATGATAGCTTCGGGAAATTTTGCGCGAGTGCCCCCTATGTCACCAACAGAAACTGTTTTTTTACTCGAGTCACTATATAATCTAGCATCCTCTTCAGTAGAGGACTTTCTTTCTTCCACGAACTTTATGCACGAAAATGTCACAAACTTTACATTGCACGAACATTATTGTCACCATAGAACTTTCGGCGGCCGTAAACAATTATTCTCACCTAATTATGACAAACCAGTCAATTGTTTATGTATTGTTGTCTTGACACAGCAAGACTAAAAAAAAGGTACGTAAAATCGTATTATATTTATAAAACCCTTCCGGGGTCAACCTATCCACGAGAAAAAGAAACTCATTCATCAATGAAAACGTTTCATAGTCGTAATGGAGCGTTCTCATTGGTCAGATTTACAGTGGGAGCTGTAAATGATGTCACTACATTTTTCTTCGCTTTGAAATCTTTCCACGATTTCAAAAAATATATTTAATTAAAACTTTTTATTAAAGGAAAGCGAAGGTGCGTTTTAAATGCAATATTGTTAAAATTTTTATATTCGGGTTGCTTTAATTTTTTTTCTTTACAGCCGTGAATGACTCTTGAGAATTTCAAATCTATAAAAAACATTGTGAAAAGTTACCTCCGATTTTAAAGGCAATCTATTTTCTGACCAATGAAACCGTTCCATAGTCGTAATAGAGCGTTCTCATTTGTTAGATTTACAGTGGGAGCTGTAAATGACGTCACTACATTTTACTTCGCTTTGAAATCTTTCCACGATTTCAAAAAGTATATTTAATTAAAACTTTTTATTAAAGGAAAGCGAAGGTGCGTTTTAAATGCAATATTGTTAATTTTTTTTATATTCGGGTTGCTTTAATTTTTTTTTCTTTACAGCCGTGAATGACTCTTGAGAATTTCAAATCTATAAAAAACATTGTAAAAAGTTATCTTCGATTTTAAAGGCAGTCTATTTTCTGACCAATTAAACCGTTCCATAGTCGTAATGGAGCGTTCTCATTGGTCAGATTCACAGTGGGAGTTGTAAATGATGTCCCTACATTTTCTTTGCTTTGATATCTTTTTACGATTTCAAAAACAATATTTAATTAAAACTTTTTATTTAAGCAAACCGCGGGTGCGTTTTAAATTTCATTATAATCCCTACCCCCATCTACCAGATAGTTTTGCTATAGTTTTAAATGCAGATTTCTGTTGAAATTTTCTTTCTTTCTTTCTTTCTATTTTTCTTTTTTTTTTTTTTTTTTTTTTAAATTTTTCCCTCTTCAAGTTTAATCACTGTTTTATCAAAATTGTTTCAGCCTAAAGTGGCTATGATTGACCACAGTTGTTATAATTTTTTATCATCCTTTAAAAATGCAAACACATCTTTTTGACGGGCTATCTTCTAGTTATATAACAACTACCCACTGACTGATGGAGCAAAACAGCAAAATCTCCCTACGAATAGCATAATGCGTATGTACGTCGGGGCGACCGCTAACTTCACTACTTTACTCACTCAGTAGCCATATGTCTGACTCACTAACCGTATATCAGTATTACTTTTTCTTTTAAATTTGTCCGGTATCAATTTTTCTTTTTTCTTCCTTTTCTATTTTGAATTTTTATTTTAACCTTTTCTATTTTCTTCTTAGATATTACTCAAAAAGCGCCTCTTTGATTTTGATCATTTTTTGTGTGCTATAAGTATATAAATTAAAGAATATTATGTATTTTTTTTGGCGCGGTAAACATAACAGAACAGTACTAAAATAAGAGATTTATATTTTGTTTCATTATTTTGCACAGTTGTCATTTCACGAAAACTCTGAAAAAAATATTAAATATTTTTCAAAGTATCTCTCAATATACGCAATTGGTCCCATCTTTCTAGCTTTTATAGTTTTTCAGAAAAATATATTTAAAAAATAACGGCGCGCGTACGAACTTTATCCAATATCTTAACGACAGGTCAAGATGGGGGGTCAATGACCTTGCATTTCGTACTCTTTTAGAGTGCGGATACTAGTATAAATAATAATTCAGTCATTGACAATGGGGGCCATTTCGCCATTCTTACCTCGCTATACCCTTTGTCCAAGTTTTTCCATTATAATTTTCAGAGTTCTTAATATAAAATAATATTTTTTTCAGAAAATATGACAAACAACATTGCACACAGTACCCTGTAATCAGAATTAAAAAATAATAAAAATTGTATGAAAAATGAGTAGGTTTACTATATAATTTTTTACTGCGCATGCGTCAAAGATATCAAAATTTCATTTGCATATTATGTTAGCTAAATGTATAGAGCAATTTTTGTAAAAGTCTCAAAATCATAGCTTGAAAATTCTGAAAGTAATCGTCTATAGAAAGAGGACAAAATCCGTTGTTTCCAAAATGAAGCAAAAAAATGAGGGATTTTATCCAAATGCAGTAGTACATCCCTATTTTTTTGTATTCTATATTGACACTAATCAATGAATATATGGATACAACCCCTCTTGTTTTTGCTTCATTTTGAGAATAACGGATTTGCGACTTATTCAATTGACGATTATTATCGGAATTTTCAAGTTATGATTTTGTGACTTTCACAAAAGTTGCTCTATACATTTAGCTAACATAATATGCAAATGAAATTTTGATATCGTTGACGCATGCGCAGTAAAAAATTATTTAGTAAACCAACTCATTTTTTATACAATTTTCATTATTTTTTAATTCTGATCAAAGGGTACTGTGTGCAATGTTGTTTGTCATATTTTCTGAAAAAAATAATATTTTATATTAAGAACTCTGAAAATTATAAGGAAAAAACTCGGAAAATTTTGGGATCATTTTTATAAAAACCTTAATTACTCTGTGAGTATGCATGCTATTTGCATAAAAATGAACAAGGCTTATTACAATAAGGCATTCAATCACAATCTAGAGTTTGAGCGCTTTTGCTACATTAGTTTTGACAGGGTTATTCAAATGATATTCATTCTTTTTTAATTTGTTGACGGTCCCCTTTGGAGTTTCGGGAAAAAATCTTCACGGAGATGTATGACTTATACTATTATATTTATACACTAAGAGTTTCGAGATGATTCCTCATGTATTTTTCTAGATATTTAGTAAAATGTCTAAAATCGCAAGTGTCCCATAATCAATGGCAATATAGTGTATTATATATATTACTTGTTGTTGTAGTTATTCAATTTATCACTGGAAAAATTATTTTCATACATTTGAGCGTATTCTTAAATAAAAGACAGATATTTCCATAGCAATAAAATTTAATCGACAATGATTAGTTGGGCTTTGAACTTGAAACAATTTTAATTAATTTAAATTATTAATTTTGTTTTAAATTGCAAATTGTGATGGTTAAATTTGAATATAAATGCATAAAAATATCGATATAACAAAATTATATTTGAAACAAACTAAAACTGACAATACTAAAGTTACTTAATTTAAATTTATCTAAAGAAATTCAACATGAAACCTTTGTTTTTTTTAAGTGTATCTGATACAAAAAAGTATTTTTTGAAATTGCATTCCTTCGCCAACCGATGAAAAATCACCAAACAACGAAATTTTCATTCTTTTTTTCGAACGCTATATGGAGGTTTCACCGAAAATTTTTTATAAACGTATATGTCCTCATGGTAAGAACATTCTGTAATTTTTTCAGATTTTTCGGAGTATGCCTGTATAGAGACCTACCTTATTAGTATTTTCATACAATAAAATTGTTTAAAATAGATAAACAATTGACACTTATCAGGATTTGAAAAGAAAACTAATTGTTATAAATACAAAATAACATGTAATACATTTTTTAGTACCTAATGTAATTAATAGTATTTTTTAAATCGTCGGCTCGTATTATAAAAATATTTTTATTAGACTATTAAATATATATATATATATATATATATATATATATATATATATATATATATATATATACAGGGTGATTCCAAATTTTTTTTACAATAAAAGAGGGGTAATAGTACACATCAAGACAAACAATATTAAATAGGAGACCAAGGGTCCAAAACGTTTTCCTAAGGAAATAGCCGCCATTAAAGTTTAGGGACCAAAATTTCAAATAAATATAAAAAGCGGAAAAATCGGTCCATTGATTTCCGGTTTTCGCTAAAATTATTCTTTATGTCGGCATTTTCTTGAAATTAAATTATAAAAATAAATTTCAAAAAATGCCGATAGAGGGCGCTTTAGACTTTGGAGTAACGAACAACTATTTTTTGCCGGTATTTTTTGCATCTCATTAAATGTTTTCGTAAGCTTAGACTCAAACTTAAATTTTGAGCTCAAAATCTGTAGTTGGGAGTGGTTAAGTAAGACAAACTGAGCTGTGTTCAGAGGGTTCAAATTTCAAATGATTATAAAAAACGGAAAAATTGGTCGATTGATTTGCGGTTTTCACTAAAACTATTCTTTATTTAGGTATTTTCGTGAAAATAAATTATAAAGATAAATTTCAAAAAATGCCGATAGAGGGCGCTTTAGACTTTGGAATAACGAATCACTCTTTTTTGGCGTTATTTTTTGCATCATATTCAATGCTTTCGTAAGCTTAGACTTGAACTTAAATTTTGAGCTCAAAATCTGAATAGCTGGGAGTCGTTAAGTACAAACTTAGCTGTGTTCAGAGGGTTCAAATTTCAAATAATTGTAAAAAACGGAAAAAATTGGTCGATTCGTTTGCGGTTTTTGCTAAAACTAATTTTTAAATCAGCAGTTTGCTTGACCAATCAGTGTTTCCTTGAAAATAATTTTTAAAGATAAATTTCAAAAAATGCCGATAGAGGGCGCCTTAGACTTTCGAGTAGCGTACAACTATTTTTAACTGTCATTTTTTTTATCTCATTAAATGCTTTCAAATGCATAGACTTAAATTTTGGGCTGAAATTCTGAATCGTTGGGAGTGTTTAAGTAGCGAAAAATTGAATTGTGTTCGAGGAGGAAAGAGGGTTAAATTTCAACTCCTGAACACACTTCAGTTTGCGCTTCTTAACTCCTCATAACGATTCAGGAATTGAGCTCAAAATTTAAGTTTAAATCTAAGCTTCCGAGAACATTTAAAATGGTTTTGCAAGCATTTAATTAGAACCAAAAAATAATGGTTAAAATGAATTGTTGGTTACTCTGAAAATTAAGGCGCCCTCTGACGGAATTTTTTGAGATTTATCTTTAAAAATTATTTTCAAGAAGATACAGACTTAAAGAATAGTTTTATTTTAAACCGCAAACGAATCGACCAATTTTTCCATTTTCTATAATTACTTTAAATTTGAACCTCCCCCTCCCCCTTGAACACAGTTCAGTTTGTGCTACTTAACCACTCCCTACTATTCAGATTTTGAGCTCAAAATTTAAGTTTAAGTCTAAGCTTCCGAAATCATTTAAAGAGATGCAAACAATTGGCAAAAAATAGTTGTTCGTTACTCCAAAGTCTAAAGCGCCCTCTATCGGCATTTTTTGAAGTTTATCTTTATAATTTATTTTCACGAAAATACTTAAATAAAGAATAGTTTTAGTGAAAACTACAAATCAATCGACCAATTTTTCCGTTTTTTTTAATCATTTGAAATTTGAACCCTCTTAACACAGCTCAGTTTGTGTTACTTAACCACTCCTAACTACAGATTTTGAGCTCAAAATTTAAGTTTGAGTGTAAACTTACGAAAACATTTAATGAGATGCAAAACATACCGGCAAAAAATAGTTGTTCGTTACTCCAAAGTCTAAAGCGCCCTCTATCGGCATTTTGTGAAATTTATCTTTATAATTTAATTTCAAGAAAATGCCGACATAAAGAATAATTTTAGTGAAAACCGCAAATGAATCGACCGATTTTTCCGTTTTTTATGTTTATTTGAAATTTTGGTCCCTAAACTTTAATGGCGGCTATCTCCTTAAGAAAACGTTTTGGACCCTTGGTCTCCTATTTAATATTGTTTGCCTTGATGTGTACTATCACCCCTCTTTTATTGTAAAAAAAATTTGGAATCACCCTGTATATATATATATAATGTAGTATTAATTATTATGAATGCTTGAAGATACTAGATAAGATATTTTGTTGGTATTTTCGAAAATTATATTTTAGATTCCATCTCAGTGCAACAAACTTTAACCCGAAATAAAGATTTTAAGGAGTTTGAAAGCTCACAAATTCATCACATCATTAGAAATCATAATTTTAAAAAATCAGGCACATAATTAAAATTGACGACTGATTTGAAATGTATTGTAGCCTGAAAAGTTTTGAAATGTTCAAAGCTAAAGTTGCCTTGAATTTTCATCTCAGTTTAATTAATTATGTTGAATAAATGTTCAATCAAAAAGCATTTGAAGAATTATATAACATATAGAATTCCGTGAACGAATTAAACGAAAAGAAATTACGTGTGAGAAACCACTGGAAATCTTACAGTTCCGTTATATAATCTATAGAACAGAAAGATTTTAAGTACCGGGTGATCCAAAAGTCAGGACCAACTTTAAAAATGAATAATTCGAAAACGAATCAAGATACAAAGATACGGTTTGCACTAAACGGATCTAAAAGAAATCGAATTTTGTGTGGCAACGAAAAAATAGTTCTGTTGGAGAGCAACAGAGGGCGCTATAGTGATTTAATGCACCAAAAGATGATTTACAATTTAAAAAAATGTTGACAACTTACAAGTCAACTTAATTACAGTTAATTAGTACTAGAGTAAATGTTTAATGTACTGTCCATCATTAAGAAGTACAGCTGTGAGACGAGTTACCTCACCGTTTATAGCATAGAGTAACGTTTCTTGCGCTATAGCAGACACATTTTGGCGGATGGCACCTTTCAGTGCTGTTAATGATGCCGGTTGGTCGCGGTACATTTTTGACTTCAATAATCCTCACGGCCAAAAGTCCCAGGGTGTTAGATCGGGAGATCTTGGAGGCCATGAGTGATTAAAGTAGGGACTTATAATGCGATCCTCCTCCAAATATTGAGCGTAGCAGGTGTTACACAGGCAGAGCAATATGAGGTGGTGCTCCATCTTGCATAATGGTGACTGTTTGGAGTGCCTGTCGCGCTTGCAATTCAAAAATCCCACAGCGCCATCTGAGTGGTTTTCAATAGAATTATTTTTTTTCGTAGCCACACAAAACCCGGTTTATTTTCCATCCGTTTGGTGTAAACCGTATCTTTGTATCTTGATTCGTTTTCGAATTATTAATTTTTAAAGTTCGTCCTGACTTTTGTATCACCCTGTATTTCACTTAAACCAAACTTTCTGAAAAACAGATAAACCCTGTCAGGGGCAGAAAAATTCTTTTCTAAGATGATGAAAAAATTAGCTGAGACAAGAATTTAGAAACGAATTTTTCAGAAAAGGAAAAACTGACTTTCTACGCTTTTAATTATAAAAGAAATATTTTATTAAAATATTCTTGCTTTCGTTTTCTACGTTTGGAATTGAAAGATGCGTCTTTGAAAGGGTTAACTCTGGAATAGCCATACTCAACCTGCGGGACATTTTATGTGCGGCCCAAGACACATTATCATTAATCCCTATTTATTAAATTAGTTAAGATGTGCAAAAAAGAAAATCAAGACCTTCCTTGTACTTTTACATATTTTCATGGACAGGCAAAGATTGTTTTATTATTTATGTTTACAAATTTAAAATTACAAAGATTGTCCTATTATTTATATTTATTAATGTAAAATTATGTTAAGAACGACACTATATCTTTTGGCTTTGTCTTTTTATCTATGGCTTACAAATGGTTTAATGTAAAAACCATCGTTCTAAGTGCTTAGTAGTTGCTGTGGGTTGGTTGGTTGTATCGATTTTTATGGCACAAGGTCACTTAAAATGCATGCTGCATCAAGAACAAGGTAAAGAATATAACAGTTAATTTGTAAATGTTACACTAAAAGACATAGTTAAATAAAGTAAAATGAAAAAGCAATGATAATACAAGTGATTAAAAAATAATTTAAACCAGTCAATGAGATTAAAATACATAGCTTAAAAGATAAGAAAATATAACTAGTAAAAATATAACGAACAGTAACATAATGAGATAATAACACGAAACGTTAAAAGTCAAATATTACATAAAACCTAATATATTTAAAAAATAGAGAATAACAAAAAATGCAAAATCAATTAGGCATACTATTCAAACATAGCGTTGTTTTCATCAACATCCGAGCCATTACTGTACGACCGGTTTCCATCGTCTCTGCCACATAGTGCTGCAGCTGTTTGGGATCCTTTCCATTGCGAATATTTGGCCTTTTTTTCTTCCCTTTCAAAAAATAAGAAAATGTAACTAGTTAAAATCTAACGAACAGTAAAATAATGAGGCAATAACACAAAACATTGGTCTTATAGTCTGGGGTTTAGTTGGCTTTCATGCTAGAACTGAGGATTTTTGTGACTGACCAGCTGGGTATACTATTTTAACAGGTTCTGAGGATTGCAGCCAGCTCTCTAATTTTGGGCTTCTAGTAGGGCCATTGGAGTGTTGATTGATTGTGCTCTGGCTGAATTACTTGGTGAAATTGAGGAATCGGTCTGAATGCTAATGTGCTTTACGAATTTTGAGTGTTGTTTTAATAATCTAGATTAAAATATACCGACAGATGGTTTTCTGGATTCAACAAGTTTGCGAGCTTCTGGATATGAAAGTTTTTTGGTCATTTTAACAATAATGATTTCTTTTTCTCGAATCAAGTTCGGACAAGAGTGGGAGAAGGCTGTATGGTTATCTTTAGATTTTACACAGAGTACAAAATTATTGTAAGCTTTGCTGCCATGGCCAACTTCTGCACAACGTGCACAATTACAAAGCCACGGCAATCTGTGTTTGTGCGGCCATAACGTTGGCATTTAAGACGATGGAGAGGATTAGGAATGTAAAGATGGACAGGACAATTAAGGTAAGAAGCTTTAATTCTTCTTGGTAAAGTAGGGCTATTGGACTGAGAATGATGTGCTTCGTAGGAAGCACTTGGCCATTTCGACTGATAGTAATACGTCGTGCATCTATGACATTTTGGTCTTATAGCTTTGCATAATTTCATCCTTGGTAGAAAATAAAAGATCTAGTCCGGATGTCACGCCACGGCTTGTATTTAGTGTTTGATATGCTTTAACAGAAACAAAAAATGTACCTATTGTATTAGAGTTTAGTAGAAGTTCTGGCTGGCTGGCTGTAGAAACTTCAACCAGTAAATCCTGAACTATCAGATAAGCTATCAGTAAGTTTGATTACAAAGAAGCGAGTAAAAAGATTGCTCTGCACAATTTGTTGAGAGATAGAAGGAAATGTAGTTTTTCCATCCATATTTGAAAAAAATAAAGTTCAGTACGAGGCCACACCACCCACTACAAAGCCCAACATGGGGATGCAATTTCATGCAAAAGTGCTAATTAGGGCCCATACGGTCACAAGACAAACCTATGTCAGTCTTCACCCTTAACGAGATGACTAGTATTTGCTCGGTCACTCGATCCCTAAAACTAGTGAGGAAAGTAAGCTGACCAGCCGATTGATGCATACGAGACCAATATGCACCTCCCGTCTACCTGAAGCAGAGGCCAAAGCAGTGTATTGGTTTCCCTCAACTGCCAGGATACCCCTTTCTAGGGACACGGGTCACCACGCACGGCAAACACGTGGGTGATTTACAGTTCTTCATGAGTCAATATACAGGATGATATCGGCTCATGCAGAATTGCCCTCACCTCCGAACAAGAAACCACCATGAGAGTGAAACAAAGGAGAAAGGTAGACAAGAGAAATAAGAGAAAAAAGAAAAGAGAAAGATCAGTCACGTGCCCGGGGTTGTGAAGCCCGTGAATATCTAAAGAAGGTATTCCCTTGGGGGGAGTTGCTGTGGGAGTTCTAAAATTAGGTAAACTTGATTTTTGTTTAAATACACGACAAACATATTATTCATACGCCATATACTTGATTAAAATTTTTAAAGAAAAATGTTTTGATCATTTGAAACACATAGTTAAGTAATTGCTTAAAGAAAGACACTATTGCATTACTATGTGAATATTCCTAATTTATTAACTCAACTAAGCTTAATTAAAGAAAGTTTCTGCTGTAAACAACATTTTAATACAATATATGCATCCTAATCATATTTCAGTTAATCTTTTAAAAGCCTCTTCGAATTTGAGAAATTAAGTTCATCGGTGGTTTCTGAAAAAATGAAACACCAAAATGTTCCGAATTTTTCGAATTCTAATTAGAAAACAAACCGTCTTTTAAAGAGCTTACACTTCAGGTAAATTAAATATACATTAAAAGCCTCGGTGTTCATAAAGTTATTTGATCTTCAAAATTAAAAAAAAAAAACAAAAACAAATTTGTAACCCATTATTGAAATTATACGCCACATTTAGAGAATTGTGGGGTGTTTGAAAATTGAAGTTAAAAGTTTCACGTTTTGTTCTTAAAGTCCCGATGTTTCATCATATAGCCTTTATTTATGATACTTACGTAAGTTTTAAGTAGACAGGACTGCTACAGGCAACTATTTTTTAATCCTCTCCTAAAACATTTTTTAAAAACAGATATCTTTTATGTACACTTTGCCAAAATGTGCAAGAGAAATATACTAGGAAATTTATATTTAAAAAATAATTGCGCGAATAGAATTGAAAGCTGGTCGCAGCCCTGAGTAAAAAACATATTCGAATTCATGAATCGTCCTATTTAGGCCCTTTGACATACTGTAATAGATGGGGGAATTGTTTCCTTTTTGTGATGTTCAGATCAAAAATTCACTTTTGGTGGATTAGTTTTTGATAAGTATGAGCGAAAATTTTCTCAATATATTTCCAAACCTTCCTTTGGCTAAAACAAGAATATGATCAGGAATGTGTTTTATTTATTTAAATTTATTTATTTATTTATTTATTTATTTATTTATTATTATTATTATTATTATTATTATTAGGTTAAATTATCATTATCTATGTAATAACTCCTATTACAAAATTTTAAGTACTTGTAAACGTTATAAAGAGTTTGTTTTGTAGTTCTGTAATGAATTCAAGATTTTTAAAAATTAATTCAAAATGGTTTGCTCGCAATAATCTATTTTAAATAAATTTTTAAATGTAAAATATGGTTTTCAACCGTCTAAAACAATTTACAAAGTAGAATATTGTATTTTGATCTTTAAGATAAACGACTTCAAATCAAAAATTGTTATCTGAGAAGTAAGATTTTTTGAATAATAATAACAGTAATTATGCTTAAAAAATGCACTAAATTGGCAGCATTTTATGAGGTAAAAAAAAATCTCTCTAACCATTTACTGTCAACGAATTTTCTTTCCAGAATATAAATTTTTTTATGTCGAGAATATACGGGATCACAAGAAATAGATAATCAAAATTGAGTAAATAGTATTCAATTTTAAGTGTCACATACTCAAAATTGTAGCGATTCAAATATACTCAAAATTTAGAAACATATGTACTCATTTTTATTCCATAATTGAGATCAAATATGAATCATTATGTATACTACCCCTTTGAACCTGCAAATCAAAGTAAAAAGGTACTGATATTTATTTTTCGTTCAAAATAATTAACAAGAAATTGTTAGTCATTAGAAAAATTTAGTCGTACTAATACTGCTTTATCTACATAATATTTAGATGGGGGGGGGATAAAAATTCTCTTTAATGAAAGCAAATTATGTTTCGTATCAAATTGTTATTCTAAGTCCATTATAAGAGAGTCCATTGAAATTTACACTCAAAAAAGTTTCGTTTGCAGTGGTACTGTTTCTTTTTTTATTCCTAAGTTATGGTTAGAGTTAATGAACAAATTCCTGGTGAAAGATTGAATGGGATGAATCAAGTTGGAGAAAAAATTTTAGATCATAATCTGTTTTTAATTTAACTTTTTACAATAAAGCGTATGATTTTTGTTTACATTTCATCGTCGCGTGTCATTTGTATTTACAGTGAGACGATTTGTATTTGTATTTTTATTATGATTATGGTTCTTATCCGATACATATCAATGTTAATTGTTTTTATCTTTTTTGTAGCACCACTCTCAAGTAATATAAAATGTTTATATAAAATATGAAGTTCTTACAAGCTTGAGATTTAAAAATCGAATGGATTTAATAAACTTTTTATCAAAGAAACGTTTAATTGATTATTTATTAAGAAAAATAGCAAAATTATTAGCATGACTCCCAATCGAATATTTTTATAACAAGAGCATTATTTGTAAGCACATTTAAATTATCTTAAAATACTGTGCATAATTTGATATTCATATTATTAAGCAACTTTTATGCTGCCATAAATGAAATAAAGCATCATAAGATAAAATATTACCATTTTGTTGGTTTTGATAACATGCGATGTTTCAAAATTGGGAAAGCATAATATTAACTTTTGATCCAAACATACTCAATTCAATATGAGTACATCTATTGATTCATTTTTGAATACTTCATTTTTTTCCTCAGTTATGTCCCGATAGTCCGTTCATGTTTAATATATAGGGTTTAATGTTCGTAAATATCACACCCTCTTTCAAAATTCTATATAAATTTGGTACTTTTCAGTTTAACAAATAACTTTCAAGGTGATTTTTGTAGGTGAGTTATTAATTATTCATACCACATACAGCCAGTTCAATATAGTAAATAAAAAAATAAAAATTGTAAAATCACAAAAGGTGCATTTAGGATGTTTCGAATTTTTTATTTCTAATACTGCACCTGGATTATGTTATGGGATGTTATATATGGCGTTACCGTTGCTGAATAAACTGCACGGCTTCTGTTGTTTACTTGAATGTTTTCTCATTCAGATGTTGAAAAGGGCTATCGAAGAACACCACTTACTTTTAAAAGGATTTTTCACTGCTGTCAAAAACTTTTAGTTTGCACAAAATTAAATAATAATAATAACAGAGACTAAACACAACTGCATATTTAACCAAGATTTGATCTGGTTCACATTTTGCCGCTAGACATTAGTTGAGAAAGTTTTGGTTTGGCGGGAGCCTCTACTTGAAGAAATCATGAGGGTGGATATTAGGCAGTGGTGCGTTATTAGGGGCATTTCTCCTATCTATCTATCTATAAACATTGGTGTGCAAAATTTAAGGACGAGGTCCCAAAATGCCAATTTTAAAGGGATTTTCAAGCGATAATTTTCACGCGAATATTCAAAAGGAAGTAATATAATTCGAATAATTATTATCCCTGCATAACAGCTAGTCCATATGACATCTCATTCAGGTCACACATGGTCACAAGAGTCACAGTCACTACGGCGAAACAAAAAATAGGTAATTCAACGCGTCTCTTTTATGAGTCTCAAATGATTACTATATGTGACTCCACTGACAGGTCATTGTGACTGCTGCTTTGTGGCAAGTCACCAGGTGACTTTACAATGCCCTTTCATTGAGACTCTTGTGTGACCTCTCATCTGGAGACTCAATTTCAGATTCATTGTGAACGTTGCATTATGATAAATTACCAAATAATGTCCCATTAAAGTCACATGGTGACTTTTCGCCACTTTTCACAGCGGTTACTTCACAGTATGGTCTCTGTCACCATTTCACAAAGTCTTATGAGAGAAAGTCAACATGTGACTTTAATGTGACATTATTTGATGATTTATTATAATACAACATTCACAATGTCTTTGAAATTGAGTCTCCAAATGACAGTCACATGAGAGTCTCAATAAAACGACATTGTAAAGCACCTGGTGACTCCACACAAAGCAGCAGTCGCAGTCACCTGTCAGTGGAGTCACATATAGTAGTAATTTGAGACTTATAAAAGAGACGTATGGAATTTCCTATTTTTTGTTTCGCCGTAATGACTGTGACTCTTGTGACCATGTGTGACCTGAATGAGATGCTATATGGACTAGCTGTCATGCAGGGATAGTTAATTATTTGAATTACATTACTTCCTTTTGTATATTCGCGTGAAAATTATCGCTTGAAAATCCCTTGAAAATTGGCATTTTGGGACTCGTCCTTAACACTAGAACCGCCGATTATTTTATTAAAGTTGTATAAAAAGTGCTTGACACCAGAATTTTTATTTAAAATTATTTGACTTATTTAATTTGCCAAGTTTTTTGCTGCACACATTTAACAAATCTCATTAAGAAATTTCTGGTTCTAATCGGCTATTTTCATTTTGGCAAGGGTCATAATTACCCCTAATGGCGGTTCTAGTGTTAAATTTTGCACACCAGTGTATATATATATATATATATATAAATATATATACGACGTTTTGAATCATAGGCCTCTGTCATGCTGGACTCATGAATTAATTCCTCCACAGCAACGCAATACACATCCAACTTCCGTAGATACCACTTCCGCATAAAAGAAAATCAGATGTAATTGGATGGTTCACTCTCAACATAATGTATCGTGAAATGTGATGAATGAGTTTTATTAACCTGACTGGCAGTTGAGAGCATGATTTCAGAGTGAGAATAATGTTTTGAAATTTCATAAGGAATTTACCCTTGAAATAAAGATGTAAAGACGGAAGAATAGTTAGAAATTTGTTAGCCCAGCTATTCATAACTCCTTGCAAGAAAGAAGACATGTTTACAAGCAAACACTTTCCTCAAACAAACTACCACTACATTTTGATTACAAAAATCGTTTTGACGACATTGGTCAGTCATATGGTATGCATGTTAAACGTAGACAAATCGAATTTTCGGAGCTCATGTGTACAGCAGAAGTCAGAAAGAGCGGTCAGGTATCGCTTGCCGATCCACATAAAACGGGAAGCGGCAGCACAGACAACTTCTTCATCGAGTTCGCGGCTGAAATTCTAGAATTCGTTAAAACTCGATTCGCATATTAAAACGCAATAATTCTGCAAAGTCATATCTTGGTGGAAAAGATCTGAAAACCCGATTTTAGTGGTTGACTCGTGGCTTTACCATTGTGCTTTCCTGTTCCCAGTCGTTCATGTTTTCATACATTTACGTGCAGGAAAACACAACGGTCTACGAGTAACGACAAAAATTGGGTTTTGGGTTATGAAGCTATGACTGTCAGACCAATTGCGTTTTAATATGCGAATCGAGATTTAACTAATTCTATAATTTCAGCCGTGAACTCGATGAGGTGATCGTCTGTGCTCATGCCTCACCGCCTAACAGTAATTCAACCCACAGTGACGTCAGCTGCCCTTTCCTTATGACACTTCTTTCCCTTATTATTTTTTAATTATTATAGTAACATTTGATTAAACTATGTAACAAAATTTCAAAAAAGTTCTGTTTCTGGTTTGAATGCATTGTTATCTGTTTAATTGAGCAGAGAGTATGTAAAAAAACCCAGGTAGCACATGAATATTGACCAATGTTCTTACCAAAATTGGCCAATATTTTGAGTGTCACTGAATGTCGTATATCAAAATTTCGACATTGGCTGATATTTACTGACGTAACTTAAAACTTGAATTTAAAATAAAGCATTTAAAACTGGGTTTTTTTTTTTGTATTATTGGTGTTATCTGCGCAATGTATATCGACCGCCAGGGCAGAAACTTTTCATAGCAATCAATTTTGACCTTTATTAAAAAAATTATGTACTATGTGCTATTCACTATAAAGAATTGTAATTTCTAAAAATAAAAAATAACTGTCTGGTTTAACAATTATTCTTTAAATCGATATTTTTAATTCGTATTCCATTAATTGTTCTCTTTAGCGTAATCCTTCATCAATAAATCGTATCCGTATAACAATTAAAACTCAAGAATTATCTGCTTTTTTATGACTATAGACTAAGAATAAGTTATATAAAGACTTCGGGTATATTTTCTTTTTAATAACTTATTGAAAGTAAAAAAAGAACTTTGCTCAAGAATTACTTAAAATTTAATATATATTTTTAACTTTATCAATAAAAAACCTTACTTACGTAATTTAGTTACTTATTAAATAAACAGGTAAACACAGACATTACCCTTCAACGCTATTTTATGTAGTATAATATTAGGTAACGCACTTGAAAAGGAAACCTTACTTGCATAAAAGATGTTCCATGACACAAGCACCCTTTAAAGTTCATATCAAGTTTACTGTAATTTATTTACATAATTTCAAAAAATATATGATTAGTTGTGAAAGAAGATACAAATAACTACATCTAATAAAAAATAAATAAAAAGGATCGCTAATAGATTATGTAAAGTTATAAAGAGGCAGTAAATACCTAATTTAAATGAATATTCAGTTTTTATTAATTGCTCCTGTAAGTTAAGGGGGATCAGAGGCTGATCCATACGAAAAAACATGTAAACAGACCTCTCGCTTCGAGTCCATATAAATACAGAAGTATTCAATGTAATTAATTTAAACTTTCTGATATTTTGAATGCATGTTTGTAGTCTTATAAAATTACAAAATGAAGTACTTCAATGTAATATAATAAAAAATATTGCAAAATTTATATAACACAATTTTCGAAAAAATATATATATGTTATATCACCAACACCAAGATAGCTTAACGTTGAATTGACTTAAGAACCTAATTTTTGCTTTAAAATAATCAGGTGGTGTATTTTTTTGGTGTATTTTTGTCGGCCGATTATCTACGCGATGGGATATAGGTCCTATGGGGTGGGTTGCTCTCCGTGGGGGTCTTTCTAAGGGAACCTAACCCGTATTTACGCAAGGTTCGAAGAAAACCACGGAAAACTTCGAACGGTTAGGCCGACGGTCGCCATTGGGTTCGAACCCAGCACCTACCGTCTAACAGTTTGGAGGTCAGAACCTCGCGGCCACTGGTAGGGCTTAAAATAATCAGGAAACTTTATAGAATGAATTAAGAATATAACAATCACTCGAAAAAAACATTATTAAAAAAACTCTTAAACTTAAAAATTCTAAACTAATGGATGCTTTTAATGGAGATTTATCATTATAAAAACTTCTTTATCATTAATTTAGAAGCAAATAAGGCAAATACAAGGATGAAAATCCTTCGTAATTCGGCAGATTTCTGATAAATATTATCTAAAAGCTCCCTCCCTAAAATCTCCCCGAAACAAAAACCCCTAGGCAAAATTTAAAAGCTTTATTTTTTTTCGAATTTAATTCTTTATTTTTTAATTTATTGCAACAATAATTAATCATTTAGTGCTCCATCCTTCCTCAATCTGCTTATTTTCATTTTATAATCTTGTGCTTAAACATATCACCTAAAAACTAGAGAAATTTATCCATATATTTTTTTCTTTAGGGATAACTGAGGCCCACTGTTACGTTTTTTTTTTTTCTAAAAATTTTTTGGTATCCAGAAAATAGAAATTTCAAATTATTTTTCCAAGTGATGTCAGTAAAACTTGCGTAATGCTTTATTAAAATGTACAATCGTTGTTTTATACAGTATTTTTGCATGTAAATAAAAAAAAATCTAAAAAAGTTATTTGTATCAATGTGCACCATCCCCGGGGCAGATTGATACTCCTCATGGGGCACTTTGATACATTTGGGAAAAATGGAGACAAAATAACACCAATGCATAATTTTCATAGAAAATGAGTTAGCAAACTATTTTATATTTATTTATAGAAATTTAAATCATCAACAATTTATTTGTAAGTAATATTAAAGCAATTAAAATTTAAATATATATTGACCTGATGTTCTGCCGGCTCCTAGTCTGATTGATAGTAGTGTTAAATCTATCATATCTGGCCAGTGTTCTCGCTGACATTTGACCAACGTTAGTAATTTGGCTAATTAAAAATGAAAAACATTCGCCAAATGAAAAAAGTGTTAGCCAAATAAATTCGCCGTGTAGCACAAAAAAAAATATTTTTAATCCTTTAATGTACCACTTTTTATCAATATTTCTAAAATAACCTAAGTTTTTATAACTGCGACAACGATTATTATTAATCTAATTTCAATTATCCGCTACATGCATATTAAAAATATGTATAAATGCATATGTATGAAAAATGAAAAGCAAAAATTGAACAGTAGCAATTTGGCGAATCTAATCGCTTGTTTACTCGCCAAATGAAGAATTTAGTCGCAATTTGGCGAAATGGCGAGCGACAGCGAGAACACTGTATCTGGCACTTCAACCCCTGCATTATCTTCTTTCTTAGGAAAGATGAAAATAGTACCAGGTTTTCTGTCTATAAACAGAAAATAAAGGATAATTATATTAAAAATTCTTTTTATAATATTATTATCTCTTGCTGTGCTGCAGCTTGTTTCTTTTATTTAACATTTGTCATGTCGAAAATACATTTTTCTCTGGAGAATCGATGTTAATTCGCGATTTGCCAAGCTGCCGTCCTTTTCTTTTGTTAATTCTAATCTACCAATAGCTGTTGGGTAAGTTCGTACACCTTCTATTCGCAAAAATACTACAAAATATTCTAATATAAAAAATTGGAGCTATTTCACTTCAGTAAAAACTAATATTAGAATTTTTTGGCAGGAAATGGTTGGATTAAGGAGTGTATAGTAAAACAAATAATAAAAGGTAATGAAAAAATGAACTAGAAAAGAATTCAGGTTTTCTTTAGCACATTAGCTGGGGCACATTGATACTCATCAATGTGCCCCGACATAGACTTTATCAATAAGCCCCATACAGCCATTTTGAATAACATGAATCTCAAATCCAACACTTCATAATTTACCTAATAATAAAGAATGAAAAACTGATAAATAGTAGCTTTACTTACCAGGGAGAGTATTCCTTTCGGTTGAAATTACTGGAACAGTTGTATAATAACATTGCAATTGCACAAATCAAATTTACTTTTGACCTACAAAAATAATAAATCACCCGTTCCATTTCATCAAATTACTGAATAATGCCAAGACTTTCTGTATGTAGTTGTGTACACTACCTTCATCTTTTGAAACTGTTGTGAAACTTCCTGTAATGACCTTGTGAGCAGTAGAGGGGGCGTATCAATATGCCATCTATCAATGTGCCCCAGTTTTCCCTATAGTCAATCTAACATTTAATATAACTAATGATAATAACAAGAAATAAATAATAAAATAAAAAGCAAGTTATAATAAAAAGCAAGCCCGAGACATTCACGGGCTGCAAGCTTTATACGGCTTCTATTCAGAATTGTTCGATTCCCACCGGTTTCCTTCGTATGGCAATTACCGCAAAAATGTTTTTGCTGTAGATTTCTCTTAAAAGTATCCTAGTATCAGTATTGCTAGATTGGATTCTTTTTTGAAATTCAAATTCTGGATTAGCACAACTACTTGAAATGGTAAAATGTGCGTTATTTAATGACTATATTAAGGGGGCTCAGGGGTTGATCAATACGGAAAAACATGTAAACAGAGCTCTCGCTTCGAGCCCATATAAAAAAAAAAGTATTCAATCTACCGTAATTTCGGGTGTATAAGCCGCGGACCAAACAATTCTTTTTGGACCCAGAAATCTCATTTAGAAATTGAATACAAATATTTACGGCGATCTAAGTAGTTACACTTATTTCTTAAAAAATTCTGGGTCGAAAAATAATTGTTTGACCCGCGGCTTATACACCCGAAATTACGGTAATTAATTTAAACTTTCTGATATTTTAAAGGTATGTTTGTAGTCTTATAAAATTACAAAATGAAGTATTTCAATGTAATATAATAAAAAATATAGCGAAATGTATGTAATACAATTTTCGAAAGAAAACATTATATGCTATATCACCAACACCTAACTATCTTAACGTTGAATTGACTTAAAAACCTAATTTTTGCTTAAAAATGATCAGGAAACTTTACTCTAGAGAATGAATTAAGGATATAAAAATCCCTCAAAAAAAATTATTAAAAAAACTCTTAAATTTGAAAATTTAAAAAACCCCTAAAAAATACAACTTTTTTTCATTAAAAGTACTCAAAATATTAAACTATCTAAAATATATTAATTCATAACCTAGATAATGATGTTATATAGATGCAAAAAAAAAAAAATTAAGCCATTCCATCAAATAGATTTTTTTTTTTATTTTGGTGTTAGTCGTCAAAAATCAAGTTCTGAGAAAACGCGACTTACAGTTGAAATTATGTGGATGCAGCTATGAAAGTGTTGGTACATAAATGCTTATAACTCCGTTAAAAATGCAAATATTTTTATGCGGTTTTTTGCATTGAGTTAAGAATTAAATGAATAATCAAATTAGATCATAAAAAAATAGATTTTAAGACGAAATTAAAACGAAAATTAAGACGAAAACAAAGGGAACTTTACGATTTCAAAAAATTGGTGCCAATCAAGAAATCCGAATTTTAAAAAAGTAGCCCGCTCGCAACACTGCCTAAAATAAATAAATGGCAGAGGTTTAAAAAAAAAAAAAAAAAAAAAAAAAAAAAAAAAAAAAAAGCTGGAGTATACACTATATGGCCAAAGATGACCGTCCACTTGCGATTTTTGACATTTAGTTAAATCTCTAGAAAAATACTTGGGAAATCATCCCGAAACCTTTTGTGTGTAAACATAAATAGTACAGGTCATACATTTCCGTGAAGATTTTCTTCCGAAACTCCATAGGGGATCGTCAACAAATTGAAAAAGTATAAAAATTTTTTGGATAACCCTGTCAAAACTAATGTAGCAAAAGCGTTCAAACTGTAGATTATGATTAAGTAGCTTATTGTAATGAACTGTTTAGATTTTTATGCGGATAGCATGGACACTCGTAGAGATATTAAGGTTTTTATAAAAACACTCCCGAATTTTTTCAAGTTTTTTGCTTATACCCTAATTTTCTGCCTATAATCCGCGGATCAAACAATTCTTTTTCGACCCAGAAATTTTATTTCGTAAATGAAGGCAAATATTTACGGCGATCTGAAAAGTTATATTTTATTTAATAAAATTTCTGGGTCGAAAAATGATTGTTTGATCCGCGGATTATGCGCAGGAAATTAGGGTAATTTGCAAAGTTCTTAATATAAAGTAATGTTATTTTTCGGAAATGTGACAAAAAATTTTGTACCCGATACCCTTTATTCAGAATTACAAAACAATAAAAATTGTATGAAAAATGAGCAGTTTACTAAATTATTTTTAATTGCGCATGCGTGAACGCTATTAAAATTTCATTTCCATATTGTGTTAACTAAATGGATAGAGCAACTTTTGTAAAAGTCTCAAAAACATATTTTGAAAATTCCAGAAGTGTTCGTCGATAGAATAAGCACAATATCCATTGTTCCCAAAATGAAGCAAAAAAGTGAGGGGTTGTATCCAAATATAGTAGTACGTACCACATTATGTATTATATATTGGCACTAATCAATGGAGAAATTAATACAGCCCCTTTTTCAACAAATACAACCCCAATCGCAAGTGGACGGTCATCTTTGGCCATACAGTGTAGAATGAAGCAATTACCGCGGAGACGATATGTCTCAACCCTGGAATCAAAGACTTAATACCATATACAGTTAATAATAAAAGAAGCAACATATTATTGTGATATCTTTTTCTGTTTTCTTGTTAACCGCTACAATATGTGCTCTAAATATTGTTTCAAATATTCAAATAATTTCAAACCTTGAAAGTATTCAATAAATCATCAAATTATCTGCGAACTATTACAGCATTATGAGAAAAGTAAAGAAATTTATTGGCTGCCATGTTAAGAAATTTTCTCGGCAACAATATGTATTTCAGTAATAATACTTAATACCATAATAACAAACTTAATACCTACAGCGTATTCTGAAATATCACTAATGGCATAGATATGTATTAACTAAATGCATTAAGCACATATAAAACTTATTGCTCATTTTTCATTTTAAATTAAATTGACATGGATGTTTTTTATGAAGCATCGTATAAGGGCTGAGAAGTAATTATAAGTTATTTAAATACTCATTATGCAATAATCTTTAAATTGAGCAAATATAAATGGGAGTAATATTTTGAAGATAAAAGTATGATCTTCCTCTTACAATTTCCCAAACAATTTATGTATCAATATACTTAAAATTGAATCTGTAAGTATTCAACGGATTTATGGATGAACATTCTCAATATATTTTAAATTAAAATACCACTGTCTAGTACATTTCATAATGAAAAAAATAAAATAAAGAAAGCTCAGAACAAAAGATTTTTGTGAAAATTATGAAATTTACGCACTAGCCAGTTAATTAACTTAGGTCCAGAAACAAATTATTTTCTTCCCACATTAATAGGATTATAAAAATTTCTGAAATAAATCAAATACTTGTTATAAATAATGTAGTAATACTATAATAATGTGACTAATATAATAATGTTATAGATATCTAATAATATGATTTTGCACGTATTTTCTATATCAAAATATCCATACAAAAATGAAATACTGACAAATATGAAAAATAACAATTTTTAGATTTATAACATAATTGCCAGTTTGGCCTCCATTTTTTTTTTCAGAGTTATGGAGTTCACACCAGAAATAGAGAAACAGTATTTTATTGTTTACTTTATAAGAGACATTTAGCGACACATAAAGTAAAATCTCTTCTTTAGAAATTTACGGTGTGGATTTGAAATTTCGGATTGACATTGGCGGCCAAACTTGCAACCCTAATTTATAAATACATGGTAAAGAACTGCAGTACGAATTCTCAAACACAAACACATTTTGGAACACTTTTTGTCCCCAAATTCACAACACATTAATGTGTTGTAAAGCGTTGTATCGTGTTGTGATTGTTTTCTCAATGTATTCCAAAAGTGTTGCTCTCTAGAAATGGTTCTTAATATGTTGAAAAGTATTGCTATCTTGAAATGTGTTCTAAAAGTAGTGCTGATAATTGTGTTGAAATAGTGTTGTAAATTGTGTTGATGAAAATAGTTTCTTAGAACAATGTTGTGCTGCGCAACACTTTGTCCCCAAATTAACAACACATTATAAACACCACACAATTTAGAGAAGTATAAAAGAACACATATAAAACACATTCTAAATATTTTCTACATGGCGCCTTTCAAATTACACAATTTTTAAAATGAATGTTTTGAAATATGTTTTGAAAACACCATTTTCTCGTCTTATAATTTTAACAACACTTTTTTGCACAATCATTTTACTTCTTACAACATATCCGCAACATATTCACAACACAATCGAAAACGATTTTAGTTAGAAGTGTTGATTTTTATGTCCTGTTAGTGTTGCGAAAGTGTTTCATTCGCTTGCAGTGTGCACAAAATAGCTGAATATTTTCGCATTATTTCTTCCTTTCTTTTTCCAGAAGCTACAAATATGGTAAGGGAAGAAATTTAACAGGGGAATTTGAAGAATTTAATTGTTTCTTTATTTATTTATCTATACTATTAAAAGAACAAAACGCTCTGTCTGTCTGTGTGTATGTTTGTGTGTGTGTGTCTGCGATGGCTAACAAAATCTACAGCACATACGAAGCTCAAAAATTTTTTGAGAGTAGCCCAATGTCCCTCCTGATGCACCTGAAGCTCAGAATTTCAAAATTCTATTTATTAACTGAGTAATTAATTAAATTCCAAAGCTCACTCTCATAAAAAATCGCCTTTTTTCGCCTTTTTTTTCCCTTTTATTTTCTTATGGTTGATTGGTTGTATAAAATTTTCGCAGAAATACTTTAAAAAGCTGGGACAGACCTTTAAAATTCATAGACTTGGCAAACTGACAGCTTAAATGAGGATTTTTTTTTTTTTTTTTTTTTTATCACAGCTGCTGTACACCATGGAGAAAAAGATAGGTGGAGGCGAAGTAAACCGAAAAAAAGGTTTGCAATATTAAACCATTTATCGCTGAAATTTTAATGTCTCAAACAAAAGCACAAGGAAGGAATTTTGTATTAATAAAACGAATTGAAAGAAATGAATTACAGCTGAAGCATATTTTACGAAGAAATAGTAATTTTCTAAAATGTTTTTTTCTATTACATTATTTAGGTTAAAGTTAGGTTAAAGTTAAATTGCATTTATGTTATGGTTAGAATAAGGATATGTTACAATAAAGTGAAGGCTAGGTTACATTTCTGTTATATTTAATTTGGGGTAGGGTACTGTTAAGTCGCTGTTAGGTTACAGACAGGTTCTGGTTACGGTACAAAAGTTTAAGGTTAGGAATTTATACACAGAGTGAACATTACGCAAGATTTGATTAAAAATAACACTTACTTTTGTTAAATACCGTAATTTCTGGCGTATAATCCGCGGATCAAACAATTATTTTTCGACCCAGAAAAATTTCAAAATAAAATGTACCTTTACTGATAGCGGCAAATACTTGACTTCAATTACTAAATAAAATTTCTGGGTCGAAAAAGAATTGTTTGATCCGCGGATTATACGCCGGAAATTACGGTAGCTCTGAAATTATAATACTATATACCAATCTTTTAGCTACCATCGTGTATCGATTTCATTCACGGTATAATCGGATTTAAGAGTGATATAATTAGTTTGAAATTTAAAATATTTCACTTGGGATTTGTATGTGAAAATAATAACTCGTTACGTGACTTAACAGTGATTTTTACGGGTAAATATCAACTTTTTAACACGAAAATCATGCAATCGTTGGATACATATTCCCTCCCGCGTTTTTCATTGCTCATTTTGAGTATTTTTAGAGCTTAATATTAGTTGTTTTATAAACCGATTTTTCTCACAGTCAGTGGCCACGTATTTCAGGCAAAGCATTTCTGCATGTTTCGAGTTAATGATAAAATCATACAAATTTAAGTTTGTTTGTTTTTGTTAATACGGACCCGGGCAACGCCGGGCGGGTCAGCTAGTTGTTAATAAAATTAAGTTACCTTAAGTACTATGTGCAGGGTGTAAAAATATAAATTCGATTCCGTAAATGAAAATAACAGTATGAAGAAACATCTACAACTAAAACCGAAAAGGAGAAAAGCAAACCCGGTTAAAATTGTCTTTAGCTGTTATTATATGCACAAAAATAACTTAAAATTACTGAAATCCAAGCGAGGAATGCGAGGAACTGTATCTTTTGCAATAATTTTCATCAAATAAAAATCTTGATTCCCCTCCCCATTTCTCCCCCTTTCTCCTTAATTTATTATTTATTTATACAATATTACAGATAACCCCGTATTCCAAATAGTAGAATGTTTTTAACTAGCCTATCTTCTTAGTTAAAAACTATTTCAGAAGTTGATTTTTAAAAACAACATCTTTATTTAAGAAAGATTAGAAACTTAACTAATAGATATTTAATTAGACTATCATTTTCAAACATATTTAAGGAGCAGTTTACCTCAAAATTGGTCAAAATGTCAATTTATACACAAATAGATATCGACATTTTGAACAAAATTGTATATATATATATATATATATATATATATATATATATATATACACATACACACATATATATATATATACACACAGGGTGAGTCATAAATATCGAAACAATAGGCTATCTCCTTAAATATTGCCCGTAGACCCATACTTCCAATTGCAAAAATTCATAAAAAAAAGTTGAATTTTCTTATAAGATAAGTTGCAACTCCATGGGGGGGTCTATTTGAAAAAAAAAACGAAAATTAAATTTTTATACGGCCCCCGTAGGGCAAAATTTCCAATTATGAAGTTATACCTTATGCATTCCTAAATTGAACAAAAAAAATTTCATCTCCATATCTAAAACTCTGACAGAGATATTAAAATCCAAAATTCTCGAAAATTTGTGACTTACACCATTTAACCATGCCTGTAAAAGAAGAATTTTTACCGCATTTTGAGAGCAGATAAGGGATCGTCCACAAATTGTGCATTATTATATGTCGGTTTAAGACAGTGCCCCTTATTTGGACATAACAATGCAGCGTATTGAATTAAATCTAAACTTGCTTTCAAAATATGTTGGTACTCTACATTGCAGGTCTGCATGGATCGAAATATCCAGGTCCGGTCCCAAAATGACCCATAGGTAAAAAAGTTTGGCCCGGCCTGGAAAAATGTTAAAATCACAGCACGAACTGGCCTGGAAAAAAGTTTAAATCATAGCCCGGCTCAGCCGTGAATTCCTACATAGTTTTTTACTTTAATGTGGTTAAAAATTGTTTCGTATGGAGTAGTTCTGACCAAAAATACTTATTATAGCTTCTTGTTTTTTATATTTATACTTTTTATTATTTAAGAAGCGTCGAAAGCTGTGATGTATTTTATCAATGAATCTATATGTAAATGTTTCACTTATATTTTGATACGTTACTCCATATCCCATGCGTTGGAGACTTTGAAAAATATTATACAGTAAAACCTTGTTAAGACGGAATCACATAGGAAAGAAAAAATACGTTATAGACAAATAACCTTCCTAGGAGGTGTAAATGGAGTTTTTTTTCTCTGATATTATTGTATTTATTTTGCATAGATCATCACATTATCCGCTTAAGACAGAATTCCATCATAGGCAGATTTTTTTCACTGGTTTATCGTATTTAAGTTTTTTGCCTTTAAATATACTATTCTTTAAAATAAATTAATTTTAAAGGTTTCTTTTTCTTTTTGCAAAATAAAAGCGATTAACATCCTCTCCAGAACGATAAAAAGCCTGAAAATGTGAAAGCTAAAAAAAAAGACTTAATGTACATCTTAGAAAATGCATTCATTCTTTTAAATAACTGACGAACATTTAAACAGTAAACTTCATTTTACTTCATAATGAATTTTCCCCCACTATTTCTTATAGTTGAATTATTAAAAGTTAAGAATTATTTTAAAAAAAAGAACTTAAAACATGTCATTTTTTATTATTTTACATTAGTTTTGTTTTGTCAAATTTGAAAAAATATTTACTTTTGAGAATAGGATTTTTTTTTAAAGTTATATTATTTTTCCAATAAATATTTATAATAGTTTTAAAATTAATATTGAAAAACAAAAACCCTGGAGCAAAACTGTAATCAGATTTTCATCTTTAATTAAATGGAAAGAAATTGAAATCCAATAAAAAATGTTTCGAGTTATAAAGATTTTTAATTATCTCATTTAAACCAGTACTAACCATGTGAAAATTTTATAAATTGTATGAGAAATTTTAGGATGTGTTTTTCTTAGCAAATTATATGGCTTATCATCACAAGAAAAGGAAAAAAATCAAAACACTAACTCAAAACATAGATTTTTACACGTTTCCTAGAAATGTCAAAGTAACATCGTTTTTTCAATTGCGCAAATTTCAATTTGTGTCTAATCCCTTAAAACCTGATGAATTTTTTAAACGGCTATAACTTCGCGAGTTTTAAAGATATGAAGACGCAACTTTTTGTGTTTTATTCAGGACTGGATAAGGAAAGTTTTCCTAATTGGAATTTCTTTCCTACGGGGGCCGTATAAAAAGTTAATTTTCGCATTTTTTCAAATAGACCCCCCATGGAGTTGCAACTTATTTAAAAGATTTTTAAGATTTTTTTTTTAAGTTATATTACCCTAATTTCCTGCGTATAATCCGCGGATCAAACAATTCTTTTTCGACCCAGAAATTTTATTTTGTAATTGACATCAAATATTTACGGCTATCTAAAAAGTTATATTTTATTTAATAAAATTTCTGGGTCGAAAAATGATTGTTTGATCCGCGGATTATACGCAGGAAATTAGGGTACTTTTTCAATAAATATTTTTAATAGTTCTAAAATTAATATTGAAAAACAAAAACCCCGAAACATAACTAAAATCAGATTTTCATCTTTAATTAAATGAAAAGAAATTGATATCCGATAAATAACGTTTGGAGTAATAACGATTTTTAATTATCCCATTTAAACCAGCACTAATGATATGAAATTTTTATAAATTTTATGATAAATTTTAGGATGTGATTTTCTTAGCAAATTATATGGCTAACCATCACAAACAAAGAAAAAAAAATCAAAATTCTACCTCAAAATATAGATTTTTTACACATTTCCTAGAACTGTTAAAGTAACGTTGTCTTTGGAATTGCGCTCATTTCAATTTGTGTCTAGTCCCTTAAGACCTCATGAATTATTCAAACGGCTGTAACTCTGCGAATTTTGGAGATATGAAGATACAATTTTTCGTGTCTTATTCAGGACTGGGTAAGGAAAGTTTTCCTAATTGGAAATTTTGCCCTACGGGGGCCGTATAAAAATTTAATTTTCGTATTTTTTCAAATAGACCCCCCATGGAGTTGCAACTTATCTTATCAAAAATTTCACCTTTTTATGAATTTTTGCAATTGGAAGTATGGGTCTAGGGGCAATATTTAAGGCGATATTGCCTATTGTTTCGATATTTATGACTCACCCTGTATATATATATATATATACTGTATTTAGGTTGTTTACAGATAGATATTCGGTTTGAACCAAAAAAACCTAGTTTAAACCAATATTAAAAAACCATTTTATATTTTTTAAAATAAAGACATGGTTTTTTCCAACCCTGTATTAAACATATAAATATCGTAATTTGTAAAATTTTGTTTTTATAGATTAATTAGATTAGATCGAATTAATTTTTTGCATTATTTGATTGTGTTTAGCAACTAAAGATGGCGACACTAACGCTTTTGTAGTTAATTTGTACTTATCTCACATGTACAAAACCATTATCGATATCTATCGATTTAATTAATTCTATAATTATAATTTAAAACTTGTAATTAGTATTAAATAGTTTAACTATTTTTATTAAGTTCAAAAACATTTTTGTCTACTTATGTTTTGTAATTAATTATTTTTGAAAATAGTTATTTATCCCTTTCCGGCACGGGCAAAATCTGTAATAAAATGAGAAATTATCGACTGACACCGGAATTCACAAACGATTTTTTTACATATCTTGAAATCCTGAATTTAAGCTTTTATTGTAAAAGTAAAATTTTAGTAAAATATTACTGGTGCCGCTTGCAAGTTTGGAATTAAAATTAGGTATCCCAGACCGGGCACAGTGTGCCGGAAAGGGTTAAATATCTATTATTAATAAAAACTATTTGTTTTCAAATTTAACTTCGATATTAACTGTCTAATGTGACTGAATGCAAAGTTGTATTGCTATCACATGGTCGAAATTGAAATGTGTAAGTTTATCTTTTATATAATTAAATTACAGTCTAAATATTTCTCTTTGACATGATTTTTCCATTGAAATCAATCAATGATAATTCAATTATATTATTGTTTTCTTTTTCCTGTTCTCAATGGCGATTACTGGTTGCGATTGATACTTGTAAGTTTATCTTTATCAATATGCAATTACAGTTTAATTATTTTTCTAATATTTTTTCTTTGAAATAGTTTTTCCAATGCAATTAATATATTGATAATTCCAGGGGTGCAAAAATCTAGGCATCAGAGGGCAGTCTCTCACCACTAAAATTTTAAAGTTTTTTTCGCTCAAAATTTAATAGCATTCTAGCAGGAATTTTACACGAAATATTAGACGAAGAAAAACGAAATAAATTTTGTGGTGAGAAACTGCCTGCTGGCGCCTAGATTTTTGCACCCCTGGATAATTCTATTATGGTCTTATTATTTATCTAATATTTTTCTTTGAAATGAGTTCTTATTTGCGATTAATCGGGCAATATGGAAATCATTTTTAGGTCTATCCTGATTTCCATTCAGAAATTAATCGCAATTAATGTGTCTATTTAGCATTGTCTTTGATAATGAGCTAAATACCACATTTCCAATTTTATTCCAAATTTTGACAACTCTCTGTTTGATATAATTTGGCATTAACAAGTTTTTCCAGTAATTGATGTTGATTTATAGTATTATCTAATGGTTATATATATATATATATACACTATATTGCCATTGATTATGGGACACTTGCGATTTTAGACATTTTAGTAAATATCTAGAAAAATACATGAGGAATCATCTCGAAACTCTTAGTGTATAAATATAATAGTATACGTCATACATCTCCGTGAAGATTTTTTACCGAAACGCCATAGGGGACCGTCAACAAATTAAAAAAGAATGAATATCTTTTGAATAACCCTGTCAAAACTAATGTAGCAAAAGCTCTCAAACTCTAGATTATGATTGAATGCCTTATTGTAATACATTGTGTTCATTTTTATGCAAATAGCATGCACACTCGCAGAGTAATTAAGGTTTTTATAAAAATGGTCCCAAATTTTTCCAAGTTTTTCCATTATAATTTTAAGAGTTCTTAATATAAAATAATATTTTTTTCAGAAAATATGACAAACAACATTGCACACAGTACCCTGTAATCAGAATTAAAAAATAATAAAAATTGTATGAAAAATGAGTAGGTTTACTATATAATTTTTTACTGCGCATGCGTCAAAGATATCAAAATTTCATTTGCATATTATGTTAGCTAAATATATAGAGCAACTTTTTTAAAAGTCTCAAAATCATAGCTTGAAAATTCTGAAAGTAATCGCCTATAGAAAAAGGACAAAATCCGTTGTTTCCAAAATGAAGCAAAAAAATGAGGGATTTTATCCAAATGCAGTAGTACATCCCATATTGTGTATTCTATATTGACACTAATCAATGAATATATGGATACAACCCCTCTTGTTTTTGCTTCATTTTGAGAATAACGGATTTTCGACTTATTCAATTGACGATTATTGTCAGAATTTTCAAGTTATGATTTTGTGACTTTCACAAAAGTTGCTCTATACATTTAGCTAACATAATATGCTAATGAAATTTTGATATCGTTGACGCATGCGCAGTAAAAAATTATTTAGTAAGCCAACTCATTTTTTATACAATTTTCATTACTTTTTAATTCTGATTACAGGATACTGTGTGCAATGTTGTTTGTCATATTTTCTGAAAAAAATAATATTTTATATTAAGAACTCTGATAATTATAAGGAAAAAGCTTGGAAAAATTTGGGATCATTTTTATAAAAACCTTAATTACTCTGCGAGTATGCATGCAATTTGCATAAAAATGAACAAGGCTTATTACAATAAGGCATTCAATCACAATTTAGAGTTTGAGTGCTTTTGCTACATTAGGTTTGACAGGGTTATTCAAAAGATATTCATTATTTTTTAATTTGTTGACGGTCCCCTTTGGAGTTTCGGGAAAAAATCTTCACGGATATGTATGACTTATACTATTATATTTATACACTAAGAGTTTCGAGATGATTCCTCATGTATTTTTCTAGATATTTACTAAAATGTCTAAAATCGCAAGTGTCCCATAATCAATGGCAATATAGTGTATATGTATATAAGTTAAATGAAAGTCCGGTTGCGAATAGTTTTACAACTCATTTTTACCTATAGAATACCATCATATATAGCAAATTTTGTTAATATAATTAGTGCAATTCCCCGCATAAATAAAAAACACTTTTCCTTCCATGTTTATATATTCTTCACGTTCATAGTTTCAAAATGCTAAGCCTTTTTAGCAGTTTCCAACAAAGTTGAAAAGTGCTTATGCATTCGGTTTGTCTATCCGTCTGTCCGTATGGCCGTATGGCCGTCTGTCCGCGCTCTAACTCTCGTAAATATAAATGGATTGCCATGAAATTTTTGGACGTTATTTAGATTTACCCTAGCACGAACCCTATTGAAAATGAAGTTTCTACCATGATGAATTTATTTACAGAGACAGTCAAAAGTTTTCCATTACATTACGGCCTATGGGGAAAAATCGTTTTAAATGGGTTTTAACGTTTATAACACTTTCCAAAAGTTTGAAAAGTGCTTATGCATTGTTTGAAAAGTGCTTATGCATTCGGTTTGTCTGTCCATCTGTCCGTCTGTCAGTCTATCCGTCTGTCCGTCTTTCCACGCTCTAACACCTGTAAATATACTCGAATTGCCCTGAAATTTTTGTATGTTATTGACGTTTACCCAAGCACGAACCCTATTGAAAATGAAGTTTCTACCATGATTAGTTTATTTACAGGGAGAGTCGAAATATTTCCATTACATTATGGCTTATGAGGAAAAATCGTTTCAAAGGCGTTTTAAAGATGCTACACCCTGTCATAAATATTAAAATTTACATGTATTTAAGAGGTTCACTAAAATATGCATTCTATAAAATATGCGGTGAAATAGCTATTATTCCTTTACAGGGCCACACAAAAGAATTCCATTGGATAATGGTAAAGGAAGGTATAGTGTGCGACATTTTAAAAATATATTAAACTGTTTCATGTGTAACAAAATTGATGTATGTCACTGAGGCTTAATATAAATTATAACGATACTGTCTCGCTTAATATGAAGTACATTGCATTTACAGGGACACACAAAAGATTTCAAATAGTATATTCCTTCCGACGGCCTCATGTCCGATGTTCCCCATGATTACTGATGGATGGATGTAATACATTTTAATTATGATATACACATTTAAGTTTCACTAAATCTTTGAACATTATAAGGATGTGTATAAATGTTACAGTTGATCTACAGGGCTATCCAAAAGATCTCGCCAATGTTACTGAGTATGAGCGTAAATTACTTAACCCTTTCAGGGGCAAATTACTTGTATTAATAAAGCATTGAAATAATTCTTCGACACCAGTATTTGCAAGAAAATTTATTTGTAAACAAGTAAATGTGTATTTTCTTGTATTTAATAAAGATGAAATTTTCTTTAAAAAATTCGGGTGTCGATGTGGCAAATAGGCATTAAAATTATGTGATGCCGTGGCGGCATCACCGCCCTTCAAGGGGTTAAAGGTGGTTCTTAAATAAGGTATACATTTTTACGCTAAACTGCATTCAATTTGCAAAGAAATGTTTGCAGAATTTAGATAAAATGGTATACAGGGCCACGCAAAGAATTGTGTACATAGACACCTATGAATGATAATTTATAACAATGTGATTTCAGTTATTTTAAGAATGTTTTAATTTAAAATGAATTTTAGCTTCTTACTGACATGTAATAAAGGCACGAGGTAAACTACAGGGCTGAATAAAAGTTTTCAAGTATGTTTCCCATTTATTAGTGCAAATATCTCAAAAAGAAATTTTTAGCTTTTTTCTTGCTAAACGGAATTTTCCCATTTTATAATATGTATATCAATTGACAGATCAAATACAGGGCTGTTCAAAAATATTGGAATACATATTTGGCTATATACCCTTATTTCCCTAATTAACGAAGTTTTATTAAAGATTTCATGAAGTGTTGGAAAGTGCTTCATAATCTATACTTAAAGCATGATTTTTCTTACTTGTTAGTATTTGAGGAAGAATCTAAATTTTTTGCCCATGTTCTCTATTATATTGTAATAAATCTGCATATCAAATTAGCCGTGAATTGTTTCGTTATTTTATTGTCTTTTATCTTTGCAAGAAGAAAGTACAGTTATTCAGGACAACTTTGATCCGCAATTTCTCTTTCTCAGATGCCACACTCTTATTTTAAGAATATTTTTACAAGTAGAATCACAAAAGAGAAGAAATTACACAGGCCTACAAAAAAAAAAAAATTTTTTTTTGGTGCCTGAGATTTTACAACTGATTTTGGATATTTTTGGGACGCTGATTCCAAATATGCAATCAGTTTTTCTCTATCAGCTCTACTTTTTTAGATATGCAAAACGAACTAAAGATTTTTTAGAACTAAAGTGACCTTGAACACTTAAACTGACCTTATGATACATAGCCCTGTAACGACGCTCAAGGCGATTAGAAGGACGTTGAAATACCACAAGATCTTGAAAAAAGAAATGTGCAAGCAAAACTGAAGATCTGCGCATCCTTATGATTTCGCGCAGCTCATCCATAAGGCCAAATGTAAAAGCCTCCAAAAGATAAGGTTAATTTCAGAGTTCGCTCCATGGAAACAAAACTGGCTTTCTTTGACTTTCTAAAGTTTTTGAACTTCCATGATATTTGTGTTTAAGGTAGAATTCGTATCGATTTAACGTAAAACTCGTAGTGTTGTAGATTGTTGTGTTTGCGTTGTAGAATGGAATTTAAATGAGTTCAACTAGAAAAATTTGTATAAATCATCCAGATAAGTTTTGCTACATGTGCGGAGAATAAAAGTTGAAAGAACACATAAAATATGTTACTGACTTTGTAAAGAGAGTTTATCTTGGATACTTTTGGGTTAGACTTGGTGATCAGGATCAAATCTGCGCACCGCAACAGGTCTGTAAAACTTGTACAGAGCATTTATGACAGTGAGCTGACGGAAGAGAATAAGTCTCAAATTCGGTTTACCAATGGTTTGGAGAGAACTCCAAAACCATTTCTATCACTATTTTTTCTACCTAGCACTGGAATACTATTTGAATTAATCGAAACAATTATAATAAGAAAACTTATCCTGATTTAGTGTCTTCAAGACCCCCACTTCCTCACTCAGAGAAACTACCGATCCCAACGTTTCATCAGCTACCAGAGCTTAGTGAGGAGGAATATTGTCCTTCTGATCATCTTTTAGACAGCTGTGAAGGTAACAGTGATTATGAGGAGACGTCATCAATGCCTAAATTTTTCAACCAGGTTGATTTAAATGATTTCAAAAGAGATTTCAATGTTTTAAAAGAAGCTTCTGAATTACTGGTTGGTTTCAAGATTAAAAGACAAAAATTTATTAGAACAAAGAGCCGAACTTACATTTTATCACACAAGACAAAATTGTCTACTACCCTACTTCTCTTAAAAAAACAATCTTGTATTTTGTCATGAATTTAGAGGATTGTTAGAAAAATTGGTTCTTCCTAAATATTCTCCAGATGATTGTCCTTGGATAGCAAAGAAGTTACACAAAATACTATTGTTTTTCTATTTTTGGGATAGCAGGGATAAAACGCACCACTAGATTAGAAAAGAGAGGCCTAAGAAAGAAAACATGGATGTTTGAGAAAGGAATGTCATTAATAACACTTTAGTTGGGCGAAAGAAAATCATACTTTCTGCACTGCATATCAAGCTCTGTCCTATAAAGCAGTTTGTGTAAATTCTCCATAAGAACGGGTCATGATTTGCATATATAAGGTAAAAACACCCGAATTGAGTTATGAAGATATTAAAGCAGGAATGTTTAACGGACAACAAATAAGACAACTGATTAAGGATCCTGCTTTCGTAAATTCAACGAATGAGGCTGAATAAAAAAACTGGACTTTTTTTGTGGCAGTTCACAAAAACATTCCGGGCAAATGCAAAGGAGAAATCTATGTAGAACTGGTAAATGAAAAGCATAATAGTTTTAAATCTCTTGGGTGTACTAGAAGCATTAAAGTGCACTATTTACATTGCCACTTAGAGCATTTTCTTGAAAATAAAGAAGGCACAAGTGATAAATGTCCCAAAAGATTTCACCACAATATTAAGACTATGGACAAGGTTCGCACACTCCTTGGAATTTCCAAGGACTCTGGCACCACTATTAAAAATAAGAAAATTTACATTTAATTTTTAAACCATAACATTCGTAATCCCCACCTTCATTTACAGATTTTACGATATTTTTCTGCAGTGAAACACTTTGAAAATATTCTTAAAATTTAGTGGTAGAACTGTGCGAACCCTGTATGGAGGACTGCTACCAAAAGAGATGAGATATGCAAAGGGTTTCAGATTACAGTTTGAGTTTAAAAAGACACTGTTCTAAAATATATTCCAGAATGTCACGGAAAAGAAGCTTCCGAAGCATTCAATGAGTATCAGTTTCATCAGTGACGTTTTTCTCTATTTTTGTGAGTAATTTGTATTGTAATTTGAGTTTGTATTTGTACAATATAATTAAAAAAATATTATTTCAATATGTGTATATCTTAATAATAAAAACTAACATTTGTGTATTATAAAAAATAAAAATCCTGTATTTATTTTATTTTTACATACATTTTTTAATACATGGATTTACCTTAAAAAAATGAAACATATATTTCACAAAAAGTTGTTTATCTTAAAAAACTGAGCTGATAGAGAAACACTAATGCCATGTTTGAATTCAGGACATCAAATTCATATAAAATCAGCTAAAAATACCCCGGCACCAAAACAGCTGTTGACCAGTGTTATCTTAAATTATTGTATCACTATCAAAAATTAAGGAATAATAATGATAAAAGCAATAAGGGTAATTTTTCACCTAATAATAAATATCATTTAAAGTAATTCATTATAAAAAAAGTATTGTAGTTAGGACAACATTGAACCAAAAAGATGTTTTCAGATATGTAAAGATTCCTAAATTACATTTCCAACCATCACAAGATTTGTATGATTTATGATATTACAACAAATATTATGTATAAGAAGAGTGGAAGGAGAAAACCACGAATGTTTAGAAATAAAAAAGAATTGTTTATTGTTCATGCAAAACACAAAAATGCAGTGAAAAACAATTTTCAACGTTTTAACTCAGTAATATATCCATAGTTACAGTAATACATTCTAGTATTATTCAAACAAGAATAAAAAGAGGTGAATGTATGAAACTGTCAATTTGAAAAGCTCCGCCTCGAATAATGCCTTTAAATGAATTTTATGTATTTGACATATATTTGTGAAAATATTTACATGTTATATCGAAAGCATACTTTTGGTATTTATATAAAATAAGGGTAATTTTTGACAGTAGTACAAAGAATCAGTAAATTATAAACATCATTATAACTTTTAGCCGCTCAAAGTTATACTGAAAATAAGGTAACACGATAGTGCCTTCTTAGTTTAAATTTTATTAACTATTAATAAATAAATAATCACAAAATATTAATACATTTACAACACTTTTGTTAAATATCTAAAAAATTACATAAGGAATTATTCTAAAATTCCAGATGCCCAAATTAGTACAGGTCATATATTTTCGTAATTTTTTTTTTCCCGAAATCCTATAAGGAACCGTCAAAAACTTAAACAAAACGGAGACATTTTGAATAACCCTGTCAAAACTATTGTAGCAAAAGCGTTCAAACTGCAGATTATGATTATGTGATTTATTGTAATAAACTGTGCTTATTTTTATGAGGATATCATGTATACTCGTAGAGAAATTAATGTCTTTATAAAAAAGTTTGCAATTTTACCAAGTTTTTTATTTATAATCTGCAGAATTCTTAATTTAAAAAAGTCTTTTCAGAAAATATGACAAAAACATTCTACATAATATCCTGTCATCAGAATTTAAAAAATAACAAAAGTTGTATTAAAAATGAGCAGGTTTACCAAATAATGCTTCATTGCGCATGCGTGAATGCAATCAAAATATAATTTGCATAATGTGTTAGCTAAATGTATAGAACAATTTTTGTGAAAGTCTCAAAAATAGAGCTTGAAAATTTTGAAAATCATCATCGATAGAATAAGCTCAAAATCTGGTATTCCCATCAAACATCAGATTCAGTTATTCCTTGATATAAATAGATGTTGGTTACATTTTAGTGTAAATCGTTCAAATGATGGTGCTGCTAAGCTACATTTTACCGATTTACGCAATAGCTCTATCTCAAGAATTAATGCATGGATTTTCATCAAAATTTTGATTCAATAAATCATTGGTATGAAATAGTTCTATCTATGTTTTGGTGTCAATCGTCCAAAAGGTGGCGCTGCTATGTTGATTTTTCCCCGATTCTTGCTATATTGTCTCAAGAACTATTGTGTGAATTTTTATCAAACTTCAGATTCAGGTATAGCTTGATAAATATTATAGTTGTTCATGTTTTGGTATAAATCGTCCAACAGGTGGCACTTTTATGTTTAATTTTTTTCAGTATCCACAATAGTACTATTTCAAAAAATAACCCCTTAACTGGTTAATTCTTCTTTGTTCAATAAATTAAAAATAGCGGATTCACACCACTATTATTTAAATAAAATATTCGTAAAATTTAGTCTAAACATTTCCGCCTTTCAATAGTATGAAAATTTTCTTAAAAATAATAGTGGTGTCAAAAAACTTTAAATGATGCAATAAGCAAGCTTTAAAGATGCAATAAGTCTTGCCCGAACGCCGTTCGGGCAAACCGGTTAACCCTTTCTGGCACGGGCAAAATCTGTTAGTAAAATGAGAAATTATCGTCTGGCACCGGAATTCACAAATGATTTTTTTAGATATTTTGAATTCCTTAATTTAAGCTTTTATTGTGAAATCAAAATTTTATTAAAATATTATTGGTGCCGTTTGCAAGTTTGAATTAAAATTAGGTATCCCAGACCGGACACAGTGTGCCGGAAAGGGTTAAGGGGTTAATGCTAGGATATTCATGTCTTTAGAATCCTCGCGATGAGCATAAATTGTTGTTCAATTTTTGCACTGTGGTAGCGAATTTTGAAGTATAAACATACATGAGATAGAAGAAAGTTTTGGGATTACCACATCCGACTAGATTTTTAAATAAAAGTATATGATAATTGTGTTAGATTTCATCATTTTACACTCTATGTAGGAGTAAAAAAATATATTAAATGTAACATTAGATGTATCTAAAAATCTAAAAATGCAAATTTTCTAAGATTTCCGTAATAGCTCTATCTCAGAAACTAATGTACGGATTTTAATGAAACTGCAGATTGAGTTAGAAATTAACATATGTTGTTTCTGATTATATTTTTGTGCGAATCACCTAACCGGTGATGCTGCTATGCTGCATTTTTTTAGGAAGTAGCAACATGTATGAGACAGTAGAAAGCTTTGAGATTGCTACATCTGACTAGTTAAAAAAATTAATTAAACATGCAGTTATTATTTTTTTTCCCAAAATGTACTCTTTTACAATTATTAAAATACAGCGATTTCACCATTTGAACCATATTTTAAAAACTAAACAAAATTGTTGAAAAATTAAACTATACCCTTAAAATATGTTTTCGAAAGCAATTGGATTTGTAATACCATAAAAACTATTTATCTCCTATAATTTCCTTACATGCAAATCTTCATGAAACTTCGTAATTCTAAACATGTTAATTGTTTTAAGTAAGTTCTTTTCATCTCTAATGGTTCTCTAAGTTCTTTTCATCTCTATTAAAATCCGACGATCAAAGGTAGAAATTATTGAAAATGAACAAACCTATTTTAATAATACTGAACATTCTCAGCGAAGTGAAACTGTTACTCTTACAACATATATAATTGTCTAAAACCCTCTTTAACGGTAATTTTATAAAACTGAAAGACATCTAAAAGCACAGATTTACGTAAACAACGAAATGGCTATTAAAAGATAATTTTTAAATATCGTACATTTAGACTTTGAAGTCGATATGTAATCGTAAAATGGCATTAACAAAGCGTCTTTTTCATATTTTCTTATTTTAAAGGGTGATAAAGCGCTCTGCAACAAACATTTTCTATAGGAAATAACGGTCGCTATTCACACATCCACACAAAAAATACAGGGTATTTCAGTCGAATCCAAGTTTTTGTTAAAAAATTCACAAATAAACAAAATGTCCAAGCCGGGAATCGAACCCGGAACCCTTGGAATAGCACTCTAAGTGCTCTACCATTTAAGCTGTGAGGACGACACCCAGCTTAGCTTCTCTCACTCACATATGTTGGTAAGGCTGCAACTGCAGCACCGGATGGAATAGACTTCATGAGCACACAATCCTGCGGCGTAACATGAGACACAAATAAACCCAGCATCGGTAATCACAAATATACAGTCGAGTCTCTATATAACAAAATCCATGATTCGGTCAAAAAATTCGTTGAATAGAGAATGGCGAAAAAATTTACATTTTATTAGTAAAGTTTTTAAAAAATGTTTGAGTCGTTTAATTAAGGTTCTGAAATGTTTAATGCTAAACATAAATTTGATACTTTATTTTTTTTATTTATTTAAACAGTTTCGAAACAGAAAATTAACTCTTATTCAGCGTTTGTACGGGTACCATTATTTTCTCGGTAAAATATCTAGGTTTTTTTTTATAAAAAAAGTTAATCTAGTTCAAATGCGCGAAAATTGCCTTATTTCAGGGGAGAAACAAAAATTTCCGAAAACGCATACTCATCTTTGAAACAAAGTCAGGCGAGACCATGAAAGAATCCGATAGACATTTTGTTAAGAAGTGGGTTTTTAGAATAGTGGGATGAATGACTGTTTTGGACATGGATAAGGCAGAAGATATGCAGCTATGAAACACGTACCAAGAATCATCGCAGAAAAAGGAATTTCATAAATAAATTGAAGCATTTTTCAGAAAAAAAAGAAGGAACGTTTCTGAAAAATTTGTTGTATGGAGATATATTACTTCGCTATATCGAGATTATTTGTAATGTAATCGATGAAAAATTTACCGTTCCTAGTAAAAATTCGTTATATAGAGAAATTCGCTGAATGGAGTTTCGTTATAGAGAGACTCGACTGTATATATTTAATTATTTTTTCAATTAATTTTTAACATTGAAATTACGCTTGAAATTATTGACTATTTATTACGTGAATTATCACATTGTTAACTAAGCGTAGACCAACAGAGTGAAAAATGTCCAAGCCGGTAATCGGATGTTGATGTATGAATGTTCATCCTTAATGCATCGATGGCCTCGTTAGGCCATATTCTAGGCGTCTTCTAGACGATCTGTTGCTCCCCCTTATACAACAGTTCATATACAGACTCTGAAATCACCCACTCGCGGACAGCCAATCCTTCGGTATAGAAACTGAATGCCCACGAGGGGAAATATGCATCCGAGAAACCCTACCTACTTATTTGAAACTTGTAAAGATGTTCTTTTTACATTTGATTCATAATAGGTTGCCCTGTTTTTCAGGACAAACCTGGTATTATACAATGCATAGATGCTTTTTCGTAAATATATATATATATATATATATGATTACAATTAGACAAATAGATAAAAATAACAGTAAAATGTTCTTTATTAAGTTTGATGATTTTAATTTCTTTAAACAACTGAACTTATTTTTTCCAATTATTTCCAATTGAAATTATAATTTAAACCGACAAATGCAAATAAAGATATTTAATAAAAGCTAATTGATAGATTTTTTCCCTTAACCCTTATAAAGTGACAACTGGTAATCGTGGGCATAGACAAATAATGTGGATAATTCAAAATGCTAATGTACAGAATATGATACAAACTAAAAATTTAAGTTTAGTTTGATAAATTGTCGATTTTCAGTTTCAACTTATGTGAAAGTCTATAGTTAAATGTCCTTGTAAATAAATGAAAGGCTGTTTTTAAAGGTATTAAACTTTGCGGAACATTGTCAATGGCATGTCTGGGATCTTATGTCAATGGCATCTCTTATACGATTCAATTCAAGTGCGTGATAATTTGTTGGTAGTGTACTCATTTTGGAGGAAATATGCCTCTATACTGAAGAGCAAAAACATTATGACCACCTACCTAATAATGCGTTGGCTACCTTTGGCCCACAAAACAGTTGCAGCCTGGATTCCAGAAATCCTTGGTAGATGACCAGAGACAAATTGTACAAGATGTTCAAGCACTGGTCATGCATATCCGGGGTATTCCAAAATGGAGGTTTTTGAGCTATGTGCTGCCCATGACACCCTAAATGTGCTCTTTTAGATTAAGATCCGTCGAGTTAAGCAACCAGGAACTTAATAGGATACCTGGAACCGATCCAGCACAATTTGAGTCCTGTGGCATGGAGTGTGTGGCATGGTGTGGCATGTGCCCTGGACTGGGAGTTGATTTTCTGTTTCAAAACTGTTTAAATAAATAAAAAAAATAAAGTATCAAATTTATGTTTAGTTTTCAAAACCTTAATTAAACGACTCAAACATTTTTGATAGAACAGACCATAAAGGCCGCAGACTATCTGAACGTCATTGAGAACCAGTTGCATCCTTACATGGTATCTGTCACCCGAAATGGAAATGGAGACTTCGAGCACGACAATACTCCATGCCACAGGACCCAAATTGTGCTGGATCGGTTCCAGGTATCCGATTAAGTTCCTGACTGCTTAACTCGACGGATCTTAATCTAAAAGAGCACATTTAGGGTGTCATGGAACAGCAGCACAGAGCTCAAAAACCTCCATTTTGGAATACCCCGGATATGCATGAAAAGTGCTTGAACATCTTGTACAATTTGTCTCTGGTCATCTACCAAGGATGTGGAATCCAGGCTGTCTCTATTTTGTGGGCCAAAGGTAGCCAACGCATTATTAGGTAGGTGGTGGTCATAATGTTTTCGCTCTTCAGTGTAGAGGCATATTTCCTCCAAAATGAGTACACTACCAACAAATTATCACGCACTTGAATTGAATCGTATACGATTGTCACTATTATATATAATAATTATTATTATTCCTTAGATGAATAATGGCTAATTAAAATGATCTACTGTTGAAATATAACAAGTATTTTTTCAATAATTATATAACTCTTATAAAGAGCGGAAATTTTAAAGCATTTTAACAAATTAAAAAAAATTCAGGTGCGTAAGGATCTGCCCTGGACATCCCCGCACAATTTTTTTAGACCTGTTTGCACAGTAGATTTTCTTAGCCATCACACTGTAACCGACAGACACACACATGCAGACGACGTTCTTTTATTGGTTTAGATCATCATATTATAACAATTATTTTTTTAATTACTAATCTCAGATACATTTTGAGACATAGAAATTTAAAGTACAACGAGGATTCATTTTAGAAGTATATCTAACTATATACATAAATATAATAATTTTTTTTAACTTATAAAACGCTTATAAAACTTCCCAATTACAATTTGTTAAAATTCTTTATGCTTTGACATATAATAACCTATTTTTACGTTTTTTTCCCAAGCACTACTTTTAAAGAGAAAAATCCTTTCATCTATTCGTCTACAATGTAAAAAAATTGACCCTTTTGCTGCATCGTCACTCCGCCGCTTTTATAGAATTTCTCTCTTTTGGCCCATGAGAATGCTTCATGATAGGCTGAAGTAATCGTTTTCTATAAAAGCGGTAGAGTGACGATGCAGCAAAAGGGTAAAATTTTTTACAGTGTAAAATTAAGGATTAACCCTTTCCGGCACACTGTGCCCGGTCCCCTGGGATACCTAATTTTAATTCCAAACTTGCAAACGGCATTAATAATATTTTTGTGAAATTTTGCTTTTACATTAAAAGGTTAAATTAGGGGTTTCAAAAAAGCCAAAAAATTAGTTTGTGAATTCCGGTGTCAGTCGATAATGTCTCCTCATACTAACAGATTTTTCCCGTGTCGGAAAGAGTTAACCATGCTAAGGACGCTCGTGTCTATTTCGACCGAAAAATCATATTTAGAATTGTTGAGCCTGCCGCTTTTTGCACACCACTATTATTTTAGAGAAATTGTTGTTCTCTTAACCCTTTCCGGCACGGGAAAAATCTGTAATAAAATGAAAAATTATCGACTGACACCGGAATTCACAAACGAATTTTTTAAAGATTTTGAATTCCTTAATTTAAGTTTTTATTGTAAAACAAAATTTTACTAAAGTACTACTGGTGCCGTTTGCAAGTTTAGAATTAAAATTAGGTATCCCAGACCGGGCACAGTGTGCCGGAAAGGGTTAAATCGCTCAAATGTTCCAATGAAATAAAAGAATATTTTCAGACTTAAAATATTGGTTGGAAATTTTGAAGCTCTGCATATTTTAAACAATGTACATTCTAAATGAACACCGCTCAAATGTTAAATAAGGCAGATTTTTTTTTCCTTTCGTCTGGGTAAAACAGGGTTCGTGCGCATTATTTTTTTCAGAGGTTACTATGAGTTCTATTACCAGAAATTTCGTAATGTATTGGTCGCTATATCTGAAGATATTTATTCATTTTTTTTATTTATAAGGTAAATTACTTTATAAGTAACTGGTACAGATGTTTGAAAATTCTTGTACCGAAAAAAACCCTGTAAAAATGAAAATTGCAACGTTAAACTAACATATAAAACAGTAAAAAACTGTTTTCTACGAGTAAATACAGAGTAAAACGACCTTACAATCTCTTTAATAGTGTAGAAAAGAGTCTGTTTGTGAAATATCTTGAGAAATAAATAAATATCTATAAGAAATTGTAGTGAGTAAAATGTACAGTAAAATCTATCTTTGTCTATTAAATATTAATAAGCAATGACAAATTTAAATATTTTACTTTTAATAAGAAAACAGTAATATCGTTAATAAACCAATGAAAAAACATTTTCCTATAAAAGTTATTATTATTGTACAATATAAAACACATTTTAAACTAACGTTAACATATTTTACGCTGCTATTTAATACAAACTGGAGACGATTCTCCACCCATTTCATGTTACTAAATATCCAACGTTGAAATTCACATTATAAATCAACGAAGTACATATCTTGATTTGTGAGATGCGTTAATTTACCTTGATAAAGGAACCGGAGCAAAGTAGTTCAAATATAATACGATATTTTCCCTTTATTTGCAGTCATTATTCTAATATTGATTTATCATTTCAAGGATGATTTCAAAAATTACATTTTGAAGCCAATTGCCGATCAAAAAGGTTTTCGTAAATCAGTGGCCCCACCAGTGGCCGCGAGGTTCTGACCTCCAAACTGGTAGACGGTAGGTGCTGGGTTCGAACCCAATCGCGACCGTCGGCCTAACCGTTCGAAGTCTTCCGTGGTTTTCTTCGAACCTTGCGTAAATACGGGTTAGGTTCCCTTAGAAAGACCCGCACGGAGAGCAACCCACCCCATAGGGCCTATATCCCATAGCGTAGATAATCGGCCGACAAAAAATACACCACATCGTAAATCAGTGTTTCCCATAAAGTACATCGGCGTCTTTTCAGGAAAACCAACATCCGAAAACTTTTTCTCTTCTACAGAGTTGGCAGTTTGGAATCCGTTTCCATCCCGAAATTTCGACTACAGATCGGACCTTAAAAAGGAGTTTTTACCATAAGCCATCAAGAAATTTCAGACAGTAAATACAGCGGAAAGTACTTTTTGCTTTTTCTGGTATGAATCCAAGATGTTTAAAAAAAATGAAACCTAAACTGACAACCCGGGTACACTATCAACACCTGCGCCATATTACTATCATTCGTCTAGATTCACAAAAAAATATGGTATAAGTATATTTAAACCCTAATTTTTCGACATCGTCGATTTTGAAAGCTAATAACATAGGATCTACACTGCATGGCCAAAGGTGACCTGTCACTTGCGATTTTAGACGTTTTGATAAGTATCCAGAAAAATACATGAGGAATTATCTTGAAACTCTAAATGTATAAACATAATAGTACAAGTCATACATTTCCGCGAAGATTTTTTTTTCCCGAAAACTCATAGGGTACAGTCTACAAATTAAAAAGAACGAATATCTTTTGGATAAACCTGTCAAAACTAATGTAGCAAAAGCGTACAAACTGTAGATTATGATTGGGTGACTCAATGTAATAAACTATATTCATTTTTAAGTAGATAGCATGGATATTCGTAGAGAAATTAAGGTTTTTATAAAAGCAGTCCCAAATTTTGCCAAGTTTTTTGCTTATAATTTACAGAATTCAAAATATAAAAAAATTATTTTCAGAAAATATGACAAAAAACATTGTACACAATACCCTCTAATCAGAATTAATAAATGTTTAAAATTGTATGGAAAATGTGCAGATTTTCTAAATAATGTTACATTCCGCATGCGTGATCGAAATATGATTTACATCATGTGTTTGCAAAATGTATAGAGCAACTTTTTTGAAAGTCTCAAAACCATAGTTTGTAAATTCTGAAAATTATCGTCAATAGAATAAGCTTAAAATTCATTGTTTTTAAAATGAAGCAAAAAGATGAGGGGCTCGCTATATCCATATATCCATTGATTAGTGCATTATAGAATACACAATATTGCACGCACTATACTACTATATTTAGATGCAGCCCCTCATTTTTTTGCTTCGTTTTGGGAACAACGGATTTTGAGCTAATCCTATCTATGATAATTTTCAGAATTTTCAAGCTATGTTTTGAGATTTTCTAGAGAGTTTCTCTATACATTTAGCTAACATAATATGCAAATGAAATTTTGATAGCGTTCACGTACGCAGCGAAAAATTATTTTGTAAACCTGCTCATTTTTCAAACAATTTTTATTTTTTAATTCTTATTACAGGGTTTAATGTCTGTCACATTTTCTGAAAAAAGAATTTTTTTATATTAGGAACTCTACAAATGATAAGCAAAAAACTTGGCAAAATTTGGGACTGTTTTTATAAAAACCTCAATATTTCTACTCGTGTACATGCTATCCACATAAATGCATATAGAGTTTATTACAATAAGCCACTTAATCATAATCTACAGTTTGAACTGTTTGCTACATTAGTTTTGATAGGGTTATCCAAAAGATATTCGTTTGACGGTTCCACATAGGGTTTCGTGAAAAAATCTTCACAGTAATATATGACTTGTTCTATTATGTTTACGCACCTAGAGTTTCAGGGTTATTCCTCGTGTATTTTTCTAGATATTTAACAAAATGTCTAAAATCGCAAGTGGTTGGTTATCTTTGGCCTTATAGTGTATAAATGTGTCATTAAAACGGTGACGGGTTAGTACACTATATGCAGATATCCATGTTGGAGTGTTCTTCCATACAAAAAGAAAAGAAAAAATAAATGAGAGAGTTTACTGGATCTTGGCTACATTTTAATTTAATCTAGTCATGAATCCGCTTGTTAATCTACAGTACGCTCATTATAATTAATCATGGATCTTTATATTAAATAATTCACAGATTTTAGTTGCGATATGAATGTTTAACTGAGATTTTGCTCATTACTTGAGCTTATAAATGTCGTAAATCATATACAGGGCTACAGAAAAGAATTGGTAAGCGTTACTGAGCGTAACGAGAATAGTTTAAAAATGATTTGTAAATGAGTTATGCATTTTTACGTTGAACACAATAAAGTGTACAAAAATATGTTTATAGAATAAAGAAAAAATGATATACAGAGCCATGTAAATAATTGGATACATTGCTGGCTATGGATGGTAATCTCTGGAAGTGTGATTTCAGTAGTTTTAAGCGTGCTTCAATCTTAAATATATTTCAGCAAAAAAGTGGAGTATACTTGAAAAAAATAGGCGAAATACAGGGCGGTACAAAAGAAATCAAGTATGCTTCCGTCTACTAGTATACATTACTGAAAGTCAAATTTCAACATAATCGTTTTTAACACTTTCCAAAATAGTTGAAAGCGTTTATGAATTCGGTTTGGTTAGTCGTCTGTCTGTCTGTCCAAACGCGTTATTGCAGTTGAATTGCTCTATAGTTGATATATGTCATTGAGATTTATTATGATTTGTTCGGTATTGAAATTAAAGTATGTAGTTTTTGTAGTTCCTTTAGAGAGACACTTAAAAGTATTTCATTACATCAGGATCTATGAGGAAATTTCGTAATATACTTAGCACCTATAGTTGTCATCCGTTCTGTTCGTTTGTCTGTCCCTCCGTCTCTCAGCACACAAATAACATCGGAAAAAGTACCCAACAGAATAGTTTGAAATTCAGTATACATAATCGTAGCAGAATTTTTGTTAATCATTTAAAATTTTCTGAAAATCAAATCAAAACATAAAAAAATATCAAAAAAAGTTTTCTTCATTCTATTAAATCCTATCATATGAGTAGTATATGGTACCGACTATGGAACACTTTTTATATTCCACTAAACGCAAATATTTAACGATTTTTGTAAGATTTTCATCAAAAAGTTTGTCTGTCTAAATATCGATGCATATAATTGTAAGATTTTCATCGAAAAGTTTGACTATCGAACAATGTTTCATAATTCGAAATAATCCATACAATATTAATATTTAATGAGATGAAAAAGTTTGACTGTCTAAATATCGAAGAAATGATGAATATAACCATAATTTGTATATTCCCATCTATCCGGTTGTTTAGTGCGGGTCCGCCTAGGAAGAGTCTCAGATTTGAGATTTTCGTTCTTCGCTTCGGGGAAGTTCCCGCGCCAGTCTCGTATGACGGAGTGCAATCGGCTGAGCGGGAGCGCGCGCTTACTGTCGGAACAAACTTTTAGCACATATGTAGAGCAAGTGTCTCGAAAGACGACAGTTCTAATTTATGTTAATATTATTGGATGAAATTGTGGAGCAAATGATGATTATAAAATAGTATTTGAATGGACCCACTAAATGCTAATATATAACGATTACTGTGATCAAAAAGTGTGACTGACGCATTTTCTTAATAATAAACCAGGTTGAGAATAGTATAATTATTAGAGTTATCGATGCTATGGTTTGTAATAATGGGGTTAAATTTAAAATAATGAAAGGTAGGCGAAAGACAATTAAAGAGTACTTATGACAAAATATTGTAACATTTATTTAGAAAAAAAATTTCTATAGATGATATTAAATAAAAATCAATTCCAAGCTAATATTTAGCGACTATTTGAACAAAGTTTAGACAGATGAAATAAATAAGCTAAGATAATATTATTATCAATTGCATTACATTGAAGTCTGATATAAAAGTTAAATGCTTTTTATCATATGTTTTAAAATCCATCACCAATTGAATTTTTTATTTAAAATTATGAATATTATTTTGATACTTTCATAGTTTAATAAATGGTATTGAGTAGAATCCATTTGATTATTGTGTTATCAAAAAGTTCGTCAAATAAAAAATTGAAATATTAATTAAAAACCATTTATATATGATATCCATTCCCAATCAATTTTATCTTCAAATTCTTTTAGAAAATTATGAGATAATATTTGGCGAAAAGATATTCCTTCCCAATCAACTTTATTTTGAAATTCTCTAATAAAATCTTCTGACAGTGTCTGATGAAATGATATATACAGGGGTTGGACAAAAATATGGAAACACCTTTGAGAAATGCATGTTTGAAAAGATAGATTGATTATAATGAACTATGTTGATGGCACTGGAATTTTCGCCTACTGACGCCACCTATACAACTTCGTAAAATCGCTGCAGCGTTCACTCGTTGTTGGAACACTGTTATGTGAGATTATCATTGCATTATGTCAGAGTTAACAGACTTCGAACGTGGACAAGTTGTTGGCGCGCGAATGGTGGGTGCTTCCGTAAGCAAGGAAGCCGAGGTTTTTAGTGTTTCAAAAGGTGCTGTGTCGAAGATTTATTCCGCATATTTGAAATGCGGAAAAAACATCATCCGCTAAATCACAGCACGGACGAAAGTGAGTGCTGAGTGATCGTGACAGACGATCATTAAGGAGGATTATCGCGAAAAATAAGCAGTCCACAGCTGCAAAAGTTACTGCTGAAATGAATTTCGTGTTACCAAATCCTGTGAGTACCAAAACAATTAGAAGGGAGCTTCATAAATAGGGAATTGCTGGCCTTGTTGCAATTGAAAAGCCATCCATCAGTAATGCTAATGCTTGTAACAGGAAAAAGTGGTGTTTAATTCATAAAGCCTGACCTATAAACAGTGGAAGAGCGTAATATGGTCTGATAAGTCTTCTTTCGCATTGTTACTCACTTCTGGCCGAGTTTACGCCTAGAGAACGCCATCTCAAGCCTATAATACAGACTGCTTGTTGCCAAGAGTGAAACATGGCGGGGGTTTGGTGATGGTTTGGGCAGCCATATCGTGGTTCTCTTCTGGCCCCATGATAAGTCTGTAAGGGCGTATTTACTGCTCAGACTTATGTGAACATTTTGGCCGATCAAGTCTATCCAGTGGTACAAACTTTGTTCCCCAATGATGATGGTATCTTCCAAGACGACAACGTCCCCTTCACACAACTCACCTTGTCCAGGACTGGTTTTCTGAGCACGAGGATGAATTTTCGCATCTCTCCAGGCCACCAAAGTCATAAGACTTGAATATTATCGAACCTTTGTGGTCTACATTGGAGCGGAGTGTGCGTTCTTGCTATCCACCTCCAACATCGTTATCTGAACTTGCCACCGTTTTGCAGGAATAATGGTACAATATTCCCTTGGCAAACATATATAAACTGTATTTATCCATTCCGAGAAGACTGCAAGCTGTTTTGAATAACAACGGGTACCGTACACAAAACTAGGCAAGGAAACGTGTTTTTTTAAAGGTGTTTCCATATTTTTGTCCAACCCCTGTAATACCAATTAACTTTATTTTGAAATTCTCTAATAAAATCTTTTGACAGTGTCTGATGAAATGATATATAATACCAATTAACTTTATTTTGAAATTCTCTAATAAAATCTTCTGACAGTGTCTGATGAAATGATATATAATACCAATTAACTTTATCTTGAAATTCTCTAATAAAATCTTCTGATATTTTTTCATTCTGTGATATACAATCCCAGTCAAGTTTATCTTTAAATTTTCTTATAAATTCAATAGGTAATTTCATAACTTTTTCACTTAAATGAAAATTAATTTTATTGATATATAATGAAATAAATGTGTAAAATTCTTTACATTGCGATAATTCGACAAATGAATCTTTATATTTATGAATTATAATATCGTCTAATCGTTGAGCTGACACCATTTATACAGAAGGAATTTTATAAACACTTTTATTTTTCATCTTTATTCAAAACTTGTCTCAATTCATTAATAAATCGTATTAAAATATTTTTTAATTCGAAAATTTCATCCATTAATCTTTCCCTGTTTGGTTGTTCTTCTTCGCAAAAATGGCCAAATTTTTTATTTAATTCACCCAGTTGAACGGAAAGTATTTTTTTCCATTTATCGTTATAAAAATTATCTGGTAATTGATCAAACTTATATTCAATCAGATTACAAAAATCTAGTTTATGCATATACTTTTCTAAAAATCTTTCACCAAATGTTTGAAAACGGGTTAGTAATAGCCAATTAAGTCCTTCTTCCAATGTGCACATAGTATTTTCTGCAAGTTTTTGAAATTGAGATACTTTATGTAAATCTAATTTTTCATGATAGGTTTGAATAAATTCGTCACTTAAGGTTTGATATTGAGATATAACAACCCAATTTATATAATTCGAATGTTTTAATATAAATTCCTCAGACAGCTTCTGATTTTTACAAACTAAATTCCAGTCTAATTCTTCTTTATATTTTTCTATAAATTTTTCCGAAAGTTTTTGAAAAATGCATATAACATTCCATTCGATATAATCTATGAGTTCTCCCATAAAACATTCGGATAATACTGAATATCTACAAACTAACTTCCAATTGAGTTTATCCTTCAAATTTCGAAGGACATCTTCGGATAAATTTTTCGTTTTAGAAAATTCGTCCCAATTGATATCCATTTAATAATGAAATATTTTTAAAAAGGAATTTTTTCAATATGCATCCAAGGTTTTAAGCTGACTGGAAAATTACTTTTGGATTTTATCAAAAATGTAATCATGTCACCACTTTTTCCATAATCAAAACGAGTTACGGAATAATCATCAAACATTTCTCCGCTTAAAATTATTTTATCTTCGATTTTTAGTTCTATCACTGTAGCCCTGTATCACTGTAGATTAAACTATTATATATTAAATATATAGTAATTTTCATATGCATATCTGTAGATAATCGCATTTCTTGATCCAGTAATTTAGAACTCATCATATCGAAATTTACTTTGGTAAATTCTTTATCTGTAAAAGTCTGAAAATCATCTTTTATAGTAACCCAGATATCTTTATTGTCTACATATATTTTATTGACTACATCTGTTTCGTTTTCGGGTACCGAAATATTCATAATTATTTTATTTTTTGCATCAAATTTATCATTCTTTAATATTAATGCATTTTTGTCTAAATATCGTTTATTCACAACATTTTTATCATCTTTCGGATCTGCGACATTTCCTATTCTTTTTCCTTTGGCGTCGTAAGCTTTTCCTTCGATTAGATGTAAAGTGTTTTCATCCAATTCTTTAATTCTCTTACCCGTTTCTTCGGTGAAGGTTAAAAAATTACTATCGTAATTAATAATATTTTTCTCTATAAAATCTTTTAGTTCAAAATGATTGTTTTCTATTTTATTCAAAACAAAACTTTTTGTGGTTAAATCTAAATCATCAATTGGATCTGAAGCATTTTTTAATATCTTATTATCCATATCGAAATTTCCATCCGGCGTTAATTTAAAACCTATACCTGGAGGACCAATAGGACCTTTTCGCTCTGAATTATCATACGGCGGATAATAAACAGCCATTTATAAAGACTAAAAAATGTTATTCTCCTAACGTTTTAATCATAGTAATTTCTTTTTTATTCATATTTAACCCTCTGACAGTCTTGCAAAAGGGCAAAATTGTAATGTTGTTTTCTCAGCATTTTGTTTTAATTGCTAAAAAAATATGATTCTTTCAAAATTATAGAAAAATCTTATTTACGAATATGAATGTTATCCTTGAGTTTGTTAATCATTGCACAATGTATTAAAAATCCATTAAATCAACTGAGTTATATCATTTTAATTATTGCTTGCATTGCAGTGAAACCTGGAGCTTAGGGAACGTCTATAGACGGTCTTGTCAGTGAGAGGGTTAATATACATTTCTTCCTTACTTCTAAAATATAGTAAAATACATATTCTTTGGTTGTTTCATTTTCTAATTTCCAAGTGAATTCTATTCTCAAATTTTCAAGAGTGGTATAGTTTACATGATTTGACAAATCAAAATGAATTATGGGATATAATTTACCAAAATCTGAGTAGTTTACCATACAACCGGTTTCTGTATTTAGATTATTGCGACCTGATTCCAGAAAAGATTCATATAATCTATTATATTCCTTTTTACCAAAATCCATAGTATATCGCTCTGCTGGTAACGGAGATCTGTTAATCATCAACCAACATTCGATCATATCCAAATTATCAAATATCATATTATTTTTTTTAGGATTTTCATTTCTTTCGAAATATTGCGGTATTACAAATAATCTTAAAACTTCGTCGGATGTAGCAGATATAGAATCGGAACCGCTTTTATATTTATTAATAGGACTCGATCTGTTAATTTCATACTGATTCCAGTTTATTTCTATATCCGTATTAGATAATTTTAATTCATTATAGAGAATCTCCGCTCCATTTTTAAAGTCGACGTATCTCACCCACAGCGCTATGTCTTCAATTTCTACTTTATAATCTGGATTTGCATCGTCTGTGTAAATCATATTTCTGCTATCGTCTCTTTGGAATTCCAGTCTTATTATGAAACCCGAAATGGCTTTTTTATATTCTGCGACGAAATCAAAAATTTCCTTTAAAGGCGTCCATGTTGTAACTGAATTACTATTTTTTGACAATTCCCATCTTTTTTAAATCCTTTATTGTAGTTTTCATTTTTTACAATTTTTAATTTATTGACGACATCTGTTACAGGGGTGGTAGCCGTTATCGTACCATCGCTTTGAAGTAAACTTTTATTTCTATCAGCACTATCACTGGTATCTGGATAAAAACCTATATTGGTGGCTTTTGATGTTGAATAATCTCTGGTATAATCCTTCAGTCTCTTAACCTGCAGAATGTAGGAGTGATAGTCTCCAACTGATTCAATTATTTGTTTACCTATCTGAAGTTTTACGCCTTTCATAGAAAATACAGCTGCGACATTATCGTCGTTTATAGATGCACCGCTGGATTTTACAATTTTCCACTTTGTCTCCAGATAACTCTCCGATAATGAAATAGGATCATTGGTATCAGTAATTTCGAAATGAAACGTAGTATTTTCTTTTTTGTCATTATGGCTTGTACTAGGCAATCTTATTTTTTTTAATTCGCTACTTTTTATATCGTTATTATAATAATAATGAGTATCTCTCAGATCATAAATTTTTTCCATTTATTTAGGAAGAATTTTCAGACCTGTTCCTTTCATCTTTTTTGAAAATATTTCTTTCAATATATCAGCATCAGTCAATTTGTCAACAACTGCTTTTTCATTCAAATCTACTTTTTTAGCTTTAAAAAATCCTTTTCCTTTAATTCTTTTACTTTTCCTATATAATCTGTGTTGATTCATTTATTTATTGAGAAAATTTAGTTAATATCAATTGATATATTTTTTCAACATAGTCTTCTTTTTCCTCTACGACTCTAAAATTATACTCAATTAAACCTTTATTTAAATCAATTAATTCACCATTTTGATTTGTAACTCTCATCCTTATTCTACGAATTGAATCCCTATTGTTGACAGGATAATATATTAAATTATTGAATTCTTTCGAAATGATAACACCCGGTACATCCCTCGGTGTAAAAGAATAAATAACTTCTGAATTATTCTGGTTGATTAAAGATCCATTCACTACATCACAATGAATATATATAATGTCGTTTCCGTTTGTTATATCCGCTATATTTTCACCTTCTATTACAGTCTCTTCATCTAGACTTTTATAAACTTTTTTTCAAAGCCTATTAGTTCATGAAAATCGTTTTTTGTTAAGTCGATATTCCAACCTTTAGTTAATTTAATAAGCATTCTTAGTCTAGATTGTATTCTACCAAATTTTACCGGAGGATCGTCTGAACCAAACGCATTCATTACATCTATATTTAAATCTTCAACATTTTTATTACCATAAGGAATAGTGATAGATTTAATATTATTCTCATCTGTGTATACGTCAAACGTATTAGTTTTATCTGTTATGTTAAACCATGAAACTGTCATAGTAAAAGACTGCAATGCTAACTTTTTTAATTTAAGAGGTTTAGGAAATTCAACAGTGAAATCCTCTGATTTTTCATGACTTTTTGGTTTCAATTTGATCATTTATTAGACAGAAAAAAAGCTGGCGATTTAAAGATGAAAAACAAGCTCTTCGTTATAATCGCTAGGCTGTTGAGTAAATGAATTAAGTACACATTCTGGGCATTTACCTTTATTTCTTTCCTTTATATATTTCATACAAAATAATCCACAGTTTACAGAAGTAGGTTTTTGTAAAAAACTATCATTGTGAGCTATATTGACTTTTTTATTGGACAGTTTAAGAAATTTCATAATATTTTCAGGAATATATTTTTCTTTGAGTTTAATATTTTTATATATATATTCCCCAAAAGGATCGAAATATTCTACATAATTATATTTTGGATCATTATAGTAACAAACCCAATGTGTTCCAGGACCTGTCGAAATATCTAAATTAATAATCCCGCTTTCAAAATTTCCAATCTTTTTAGGAAGTAAATCGGAAGAGAAAACACCTCTGAATCCTTTTTCATCTTTCATATTTTCTTTAATCGTTTTATCCGATATACCCAATTTTGTTATCGGGATTTTTTTTTTGACAGGGAAGCAGATTTTTTTAAGACCAGATCCTTTGTTTTCCCAAGGTTGGAAAACTCCAGATCCCGATATTTTATCTAGGATTTTTTTAGTTCCCCAACCCGCCGCACCACTCGCAGCACCGAGTCCTAGTGATGTTAAAATAGGAATTAAAAAGGGTAAAAATCCACCGTTTTTATCTAATTGAGTTTTGCTTATATTTATTCTTTTACCTTTACTCATCTGATTAATCTGTGTTTTAGTTGAATACATCTCATAATTAGGAGGTTTAGAATTGTCTATCTGCAGTGTCAGTTCTTCTTTTTTTCTGAGAGCAGATTTCAATTTACTAATCTGACCGTCACTCAAATGAATCTTCTTTTTTACATAACTCATTTATTAGGCAGCAAAAAGCTGACGCTTTCAAAGAAGAAATTGATTGTATAATCGTTCTTTATCTCCGTTAGTTATTTTTTTAGCTTTAATGAGTTTGTCTATTAGCAGTTTGATTTCATTTTTTAATTTTTTCGACTTGCTACCTTGACATATTTTATCCAATAATTCAGATAATAAATCTAATCCTTTTCCCACTTTCATTACTTCGCTACCTCGAATTGCAGTTAATCTAGCCATATATTTTTGTAGCTCCCCTTCGTTATATTCAACTGCTTTATATTCAAACTTTTTCTGACTTAATTCCTCCTCTGAAAGGTTTTTAGCCCTCGTAATTGTACTTTGTAAGTTGCCTTTTTTCCTTGATAATTCGTCTTTTAAATGCTTTGCCTTTGTATACATTTCATCTAATTTTTCTTGATTGTCTAGGAGTTTCGAAGGTCTGTATAATTGTACAGATTTTAAATAATCTGTATCTAAATATTGATCAACATTATAAATAAGCGGCGGTTCTTTATATAATCCTTGGACATCTTCGATCGCTTCAGGAATAATTCTAGATGATTCTGCAATAGGCTGTAAAGATATATTTAATTCGTCCAATTTATCATTGATAGCTTTAATATTTTCTTTTCTACTTTTATCCTGTTCTTCTAATTTTTTAGTGACAGGTTTATGAAATTCAGTTAAACTTTTGTTTATACTTAGCTTTCTATCACGCTGTTCTTCATTATTTTTTCTAATATCTGCTTGTAATTTGACAAGTTTTATTGCATTTTTTAATTCTTCTTTTTGTTTCTTATTTCGATCTTTTTCTAAATCGTTTATTTTATCCATTTATAGACAGCGAAAAGCTGTCGCTTTCTATTTTCAAATTTTTAGTGACCGCTAATTAGAAGCGATAGCTTAGACGTCTATTTTTACTGACAGCTAATATGTTTTTACTGGCAGCAACATTAGAAAGCATCAGCTTTTCGCTGTCTAATAAATGATTAAAATTAAAGATTACACAGAACCGGAAGAATTGCCTGACCCTAAACAACATCGTTTTTTACCCAGACATCCTTTCAGATTATTAATAATCGGCCCATCAGGTTGTGGAAAGACAAATTTACTAATAAATTTATTAAACGGTTTTGAGAATCCTAGTAATTTAAGATTAGATTTCGACGCTTTATATTTATGCGCAAAAGACATTTTCGAGCCAAAGTATTCTAAATTGCAAGAAAACTATACACAGTTTGAAGGTGTTGAAAGAGACGATATTATAAAATGTAAAAAAAATAAGTAAAAATAAAAGAAGCGAATTATTAAAATTGTATGATAAATATAAAAAGAATGTATTATTTTCTTCAGATTTGAGTGAATTTATTACTGTCGACGATCTAGATTCCTCAGAAAAAAATCTAGTTGTGTTTGACGATTGTGTTACAGAGAAAGACCAGAAATTTATAGAGGATTTGTTTATAAGAGGTCGAAAGAGAAATGCATCCATTATTTATTTAACGCAGTCTTATTACTCAACTCCTAACAAAATTAGAAAAAATTGCAATTATTTCATATTTTTTAAGCTTCAGCCTAGAGAAATCAGTCAGATAATCAGAGAAATAGACGGAAATCTAACGAAAAAAGAATTTCTAGAAAAATATAATTCTTGTAAGGGTAAGTTCTTTATGCTAGATTTGTTAAATTCTGAAATGAGATACAGAAAAAATTTTGAACCTATATAAATGGAAGAATATTTAGAAAAGAGATTATATGTTTATCGGAAAAGTTACAATTTGTATCAAAAGATAAGTGTTTCCCTATCAGTTAGCAAATTTATGTTAAGTGCCTCGGGATTATCAGCTTTTGTATTAATACCACTGGCTGCATTGAGTTTGAGTGCAGGAATTGTAGAAGTTATTGAGAAATCTTTAAATATTTTAGAACGAAAAGAAGAATACAAGCAATGTTATAATTTTTATAAACAACAATTAAATTTGTTGAAAGCTAAAAAAATTTCAGAAAAAGAAGTGTATGTAAGAGAACAAGATTTTATAAATAATTTAGTATACTTCCCAATCGAAAAGTATGTGAAAAAAGTACAATTGAACGGATATAAATATTCATCTTAGAAAGCGTCAACTTTTTGCTGTCTAATAAATGAGTTGTAAATGTAAAAAATTTGTTGTTACGTCTTTAACTAAAAAAGGTAATTTTAAAGGCGGATGTTTAAAATGCGGACAAACGGGATCGGGTTTTCTGAATAAAGTCATTAGTAATTTACCTTTCGAAATGCATTTACCAGGCCATAATTTTACCGGCCCAGGAACCCAATTATTATGGGGGAAAACACGATTAAATCCAGATTTAACATATAAAAATTCGTCTAAACCTGTTAACAGAGTGGATGAAATTGCATATAAACATGACAAATGTTATTTAGAAAATAAAGATACAAAAAGTAGAAATGAAGTATGCGATAAGAATATGATTGATGAAATAGATAATATTCAAAATCCTACGATTAGAGAAAGAATTTAAAGAGGAATTGTAAAACCGATTATTAAAGCTAAAAAATCTTTTGGTATGGGAAATACACAGATGTATTGTTTAAAATGTAAAAACCATACAGAAAAAAAAGATATTAAAAATACAATGTCTAAAAATAACAGGCCAATGATGAAAGGTATTTGTCTAGATTGTGGTTCTAAAAAGAGTGTTTTTTAGGAAAACCTTAGGGATGAAAGATCCTAAAAATATCTTAGAAAAAATATATTATCATCCTGAAGTTGGTTATTGTGGGATCAATGAATTAAAACGGAAAACAGGTTTTAGTCAAAAGCAAATTACAGATTTTTTACATAGCCAAGATGTTTATACCAGACATAAGCCTTTAATTCGTAAATTTAAACGAAGACGCATTTATGTCAGTCATATCGATGATCAATGGCAAGCAGATTTATTGTTTATCAAACCTTTTAGTAAATATAATAACGGAACTAATTACTTATTGACAGTGATAGATATCTTTAGTAAATATGCTTGGGCTATTCCGATAAAAAGAAAAACTGGACAGGAAGTAACGGAAGCATTTAAAAAGATATTTAAAGAAAGAATTCCTGAAAGATTACAAAGTGATAAAGGAACCGAATTTGTAAATAAAATAACTTTAAAATTATTTAAAGATAATAATATTCAGTGGTTTACAACAGAAAATGTTGAAATAAAATGTTCTGTTATCGAACGATTTAACAGGACAATTAATAAAAAAATTAGAACCTATCTAGCAGCCAACAATACTAAAAGATATATAGATGTATTGGACCAATTAGTTAAAAATTATAATAATACCAGACATAGGTCTATCAAAATGACGCCTAGCGCAGCGAGTAGAGAAGAAAACGAATCTGAAGTTTATAAAAATTTATACGAAGAAAAAATAATAAGAAAACCGAAATTGAAGGTTGGCGATAGAATAAGAATTTCGAAATACCAGACTGCTTTCACTCGCGGATACCAACCTACTTTTACTGAAGAAATTTTCATCGTTTCAGAAATATTAAACACTGACCCAATTACTTACAGAATAAAAGATTTGAATGGAAACGAAATAAAAGGAACTTATTATGAACCAGAATTAGTTAAATATAATAAGGAAGATAAGATGTTTAAAATTGAAAAAATAATAAAAAAGAAAGGAAAGAAATGTCTAGTTAAATGGTTAAATTATTCCGACGAATTTAACTCTTGGGTTGACGAAAAAGATATTAAGTCAATTTAATTTTTCCGCTATAATATCAAAACTCCCGCATAGACGGGGATTAAAAGTCCCGTCTAGGCGGGGAAATGCATTACATTAAAATAAGTTTAAATAAATGAATTGTGACTTTTTTAAAGATGTTTTAATAGATGATTCTGTTTCTAACTTAATAGATTCTTTTGACAAAGAAAGCAAATGTCAAGTACTCGAAAATTATCTCAAAATTTATGACCAGATGAAAAAAAGTGAAATAATGTATAATTCGGAAGGTGAATATTTTACATATAAAAATATAGATGTTTTTTTAAGCGAAAGACGCAAATCCCGATTAAGTCGTTTTAAGGCATTGAAATGGAAATTGAAGTTAAATATTCCATATGAAGCTGAAGAAATGTTTATTCAGTTTTTAGATTTAGTGTACTATAAAAAGTCGATAAATTACATATATTTCATAAAGAAAATATTAGATTATTATAATATTGATAATAATTTGAAAGTAAAATTTAATAAGAAAAACGAAGACATTTGGAATAGCTTTCTAAAAAATATTTCTTAATAAATGGAGCTGTCTAAAGTTTGCAAGCATTGCCAGATGACTAAACCTTTAGATCAATTTTATACTCGATTTCGTTACGGCAAAACAGAACATTACGCTAATTGCAAAAGTTGTCATTTAGCTATGAAAAATAAAAAAATTGATTGCGAATGTGGTAAAACATACACTCTAGCTCATAAAAAACGACATTTAAAAAGCAATTATCATATCAAACGAACGTCAAAATAAATTTATGATATTGTGTTTTAAATTGAACGTATTATACAGAATGTTGTGTTTTAAGTTGAAAGTATTATAGTCAATGTTGTGTTTTAAATTGAACGTATTTTTTAGTTGAAAATATCATATTGAATGTTTTTTCTGGTTTCAAAAATAGAACACGATGTAGTTTTTTTCTCGTTTCAAAAATAGAACACGATGTAGTTTTTTTCTCGTTTCAAAAATAGAACACGATGTAGTTTTTTTCTCGTTTCAAAAATAGAACACGATGTAGTTTTTTTCTCGTTTCAAAAATAGAACACGATGTAGTTTTTTTTCTCGTTTCAAAAATAGAACACGATGTAGTTTTTTTACTCGTTTCAAAAATAGAACACGATGTAGTTTTTTCTTGTTTAAAATATTATATTGAATGTTAGAATTGTGGGGGAAAAGTGTTCATAAAATTGCTATCAGAACCATTTATAGAAAAGTTCCAATACAGAGTAGATTGGCATTTTATATTCAAATGTTAAAATCTATCAGAAAAATTTTATATAGAATTTAAAGGTAAAATAGAAGTGCCTGATTATGACAGTGATTTTTAGGCTAAATAAATGGGTAATTCAAAAAGTACAAAGATTTTGACAGGTAATTGTACAACTGAAAGAATAAATGTAGATTGGAATCATACTTTTAATGTTCATCCCAATGTTCATATAACGCCTGTATGTAAATACAGCGAACCATTTTTTGTTAGAATAACAGAAATAGATAAAAACGGATTTCGATTTGAATGTTTAAAATTGAATGGCGAACCTGTAGAAAAAAATTTAGATTTCTTTCAATGGACTGCAATTAGTCCTTTTGAGTAAAGATCTTATTTTTGAAATATATTTTTTAATAGTCGTTTTCAGAAATTCTTCAATTTAATTTAATTCATTTTAAATCGCTTAATCTAAAATTACCTGCAACCGAAATTGGATTTATAGATAGTGGTCGCTATTAAAAATGTGTAGCAAAAAGTGTTTATAAAATTTCTTCTATATAAATAGAGGAAACTCTAAGATTGATATCTGTTTCAAAATTGAGACACACTGCAAAAGTTTTAAATATGAAACAACCCAAAGGTTGTAAAAAAGATGAATTAATTAGATTGATAAAAAGATACATAAAAAGAACAGGCGAATATAAATATGTTTTAGTAGATTTATTAAATTTAGACGTCACAGATTATTTAAATGAAATGAAGAGAGAATTTATCAAAAATCCTAAGAAAAGAAATAAGTTGAAAAAAATATTCGATTCTTTTGATTTAAAATTTAACAATAACACAGCAGAATTTAATCCAAAAAATAACGAAGAAAAAAAGATAAAAACAGTGGTAAACCTTAAAAAATTATTTCCTGATTTGAATGAAAAATTGAAACAATTTATAAATGAACCGAAAAACCGTCCAAAACTTAAAAAACTCTTTGATTATTACGGCTTGAAATATAAAGATGAAAAATTGATCAAAAAGACAGAAAAAAAAGTCAAATTACAAACAAATTTGGAAAATCTGTTTAGACCCGATTATGAAATTGTTGAGAAAGATAAAAAATTTGTAAAAAAATTTAATACTTATAGATATGTTTATAAAATAAGACAAATAAACAAACTCACACCTGGCCAGTATTATAGTATCTTAAAAGATTTATTCAGAAGAGCAATTGGAAAAATCGAAGGAAAGGTAGATATAATTGTATTCAATCCCTATTTGACACAGCCCTTTCACCCTAAAATGATGTCAACGAAAGAAGCCTATGAGACCTATTTAGATGTTTTAACGCATAAAATTGAATACAAAGAGTTGGATATTAAAGACTGTGAATTTATTTTTACAGTCGTTGATTTGCCTAAAGGTGGTAAACATTTGAAATTACTGAACGATAACGATGCTGTCGATAAAAGAAGTATAATTCAAATTAAAAATGACGATAATATCTGTTTGGCTAGATCCATCGTTACAGCCCTGGCTATTCAAAATCGTAAAATTTTATGCAAAAAATTGAATCTAGAAAAACTTACAGCTTTAGATGTTAAATACATAAAAATGGGTAGAAAATTACAAAAAAGTTTAGCGATAAAATTGCATGAAATGTGTGATATTCCGTTAGAAATGTGTAATTTAGAGCATGTTAAACAATTCGAAATTTTTTTAGATATTCAAATAACTATATTTTGCAGAGAAAATTTTAACGAAAGAATATACAGCGGCGCCTATAAATCTAATTGTGTTTACATTTTAAAAATAGAAATCATTTTGATGTCATTACAACGGTTACAGGATTTTTAGGAAAAAACCATTTTTGTGATTATTGTAAAGTCAGTTATAGTAGAAGTGATCAACATAAATGTTCTTTAAAATGCAATAGATGTTTTAGGAAAGAGAGTAATTGCGAAGGCGGTGATATTCAGTGTAATGATTGTTTTAGATGTTTTAAAGGAAAAAATTGTTTCAAAAATCATAAAAATCACTCAGTCTGTGAAACACTGTGGAAATGTTTAAAATGTAAGAGAAATATCAGTAGAAGTGAAAGAGGACCGAAAGATCATAAATGCGGAGAAAAACAATGTAAAAACTGCAGAAAGTGGGTTTTGGAAGATCATAAATGTTATATACGTAGGAAAGAATCTAAGGGAGGAACTTGTAAAAATATCTGTCCCAAAAATATAAAAGATAGAAAGGAATGGTGTGAGAAATGTAAAAGATCAGAATTTATAGAAAAATATATGTTTTTTGACGTTGAAACGAATCAAGAGACAGGAAATCACCAAGTCAATCTAGTTATAAATCATGATTTTAACGGAAAAGAAAAAATATTTCAGAATGAAAATGAATATTGTAAATGGTTATTCCAAAAGAAACATTGCGGTTATACAGTATTAGCGCATTATGGAAAAGGATTCGATTTTCAATTTCTAGCTAAATACTGCTTTAAAAATAAAATTAAAGTGTTTACAATATATCAAGGAAATAAACTCATATATATGCAAGCAAACGAATATAATATAAGGTTTATCGATTCTATAAATTTTACACTGATTCCGTTAAGAAAATTTCCTAAAACGTTTGGACTAACGGAATTGGCTAAAGGTTATTTTCCTCATTTGTTTAACACTAAGGAAAATCAAAATTATGTAGGAAAATATCCTGAAAAATACCATTATGGTTATGATACTATGACTTTAGATCAAAGAAAAACTTTTGATAAATGGTATAAATCGGTAAAAAACGAAACATTTGATTTTCAAAAAGAAATTATAAAATATTGTAGATCTGATGTTGATATTTTAAGAAAAGGATGTTTAGAATTGCGAAGATTATTTCTAAATATTGCTGATATTGATCCTTTTAAATATATCACTTTAGCTGGCGTTTGTATGGCTATATACAGAGATAAATTCATTCCAGTGAATACAATAGCGATAGATGAAGAGTGTATTCAAAAGGATCAATACAGTAAGAAATCGATCATTTGGTTAGACTATCTGTCCAAAAAACACAATATCAAAATACAGCATGCTTTAAACGGTGGTGAGAAAAAACTGAAATTAGGTGATAAAACTTATAAAGTAGACGGTTTTTATAATAATACCGTTTATCAGTTTCAAGGATGTCATTGGCACGGTTGTCCTCGCTGTTTTACAGAATCCACTGTCAATCTTCAAAATCAGATATGTATGAAAGATTTGTATGAAAGAACTCAAAAAATAAATAAAAAAATAAAAGATAAAGGATTTGAATTGATTGAAATATGGGAATGTGATTTTGATAGTGACAAAGAAATTAAAAAATATATGAAAAATGAATGGAAAAGAGATTTTGTAGAACCTTTAAATCCTAGAAAGGCATTCAGCGGAGGTAGGTGTGAACCTACCAAATTAATATACGAAATGAAAGAAAATGAAAAGGGTAGATATATCGATGTTTGTTCACTTTATCCAACAGTGAATTACTTTGATTACTATCCTGTTGGTCATCCGGTAAAAATTTATAAACCGGAAAAATATGATAAGAATTGGTATGGTTTGATACAATGCAAAGTACTTCCACCTAGAAAGCTCTATCATCCTGTTTTACCTTATAAAGGAGAAAAATTAATATTTAGTTTGTGTAAATTATGTTCAAAACCTATAAAATGCGAAAAGAAACAATGTAAAAAATGTTATGAAATACGGAATAAAGAATGTAATCATACGGATGAGGAGAGAAGTCTTACTGGTACGTGGACAACTACCGAAGTTGAACTGGCTATTGAAAAAGGTTATAAGATTTTAACTATCTATGAAGTTTGGCATTTTGAAAAAAAATCTAATACATTATTTAAGGATTATGTTAAAATGTTTTTGAAAATCAAATTAGAAACAGATGATAAATGGTCTGAAAATTTCAAAACTGAAAAAGAATATAAAAGTTGTGTAGAAAAGAAATTGGGTATAAGGTTAGGAGAAATCAAACAAAATCCAGGAATGAGATTTATATCCAAAATTTGTTTAAACTCTTTATGGGGAAAGTTCGGACAGAGAAAAAACCTGAAACAAACAGAAAATGTAATAGAATTATCTGATTTTTATAGAATTATACTGAACGACCGCATTAAAGACTTGAATATGATATTTTTAAATGATGAGTGTGTGGAAATGGATTATAAGATGAAAGATGAATATGTCAAGGATAACTTTAATACGAATATTTATATAGCGGCTTTTACAACCAGTTCGGCTAGAATAAGATTATATCAAATGCTTGATAAATTAGGAGATAAAGTAATGTATTACGATACAGATAGTATTGTTTATATAATTAGGAGAAGATAAATATATGAAATCGTGAATATCTGGAGCAAGTAAAGATTATGGTTATATTCTGAACGATGGTTCTGTAAAAGGAAAAGTAAAAGGATTTAAAATGAGTTATGAGAGTGAAACTAAGCTCAATTTTGACGAGAGAATGAAAATAATAACTGGGGAAATTGACCATATAGATGTAGAAATAAATCAATTTCAGATACAAAAAGATAGAAATATTAAGGTAAATAAAATGAATAAAAGATATATGTTTGGATATGATAAAAGAAGAATTTTAGATAACTTTGATACTGTACCATTTGGATTTTAAGCCGAAATTTTTAATTTATAAAAATTGTTTTCTAATAAATGGATGATGTCACCCTTATCATAAATGTTCAAGGTTTTATACTTCCTTTTAAGTCTATAGCGAGAGAAATAAGCTGGGTTCATTTAAAACAGGGAATAGGTGAAACTATTTCTGTATTTACACCTAACTATGAATTGAGTGATCAAGACCATGGAATAGTTCGTAGATGTACTAACGATGTCCATGGTTTAAGATTTAAAAGATATTCAGATAATACAGGCTTATGGATTAGTAGTGACAATGTAAAAGATTATTTCATACAATTGCATCAGATATACGGAGGCACATTTGCTTTTAAAGGAGGCGTTTTTCCGAAAAGTACCTTTGAAGAATGGGGAATTCCTATAAAAATATTAGAAGTACCGAGATGCGTAAGAATCCTAGGACCGGGTTGTTCTATGTACAGATGTCTGTAATATAAAAATTGTCTTTCAAAAATTGTTTCTTAATAAATGGAAGAATTCAACAGTCTCAGGTCGTTCCCTGTAACTCATAAGTTAAAAGATTTAGAGACAGGGAAATACAAGCTGATTTCGTTGAAGAAAATTCAAACAAAATTTGGAAATATGACTATTGCAAGATTAGAAGTTAATGATGTAGAAAAAGATTATTTTCTTAAAAAGAGTCATGGAAAAATTTCTGAAACAGCAATAACAAAACTGAATGAAGGTGGTTATATCTTTCATTTTAAAGGAAAAAATAATGACGGCTTTTATGATTATGAATTAGAAAAAGCTTAATCCTACAATTTGTTTTAAATCTTACAATAATCGAATGGACCATTTATCGAACTATGAAATAAACAGCATAGTATTTACTGAAATTCAAAATATATCTGTTTTAAGAACAAATTTCTTTGCTGTCAAAGATGTTTTCATTTCGACACAGACTATTTTTTGAATTTTATCGAACTATGAAAATATCAAACTACCAGATTAGTATTTATAATTGTAAGTAAAAAAATTGGTTATCTATTAAAAATTTAAAACATACGATAAAAATCATTTAAATTTTATTTCAGACTTCAATATAATGCAATTGATATTAATATTATCCTAGAGGTAGGTTGTTTATTTATTTAATCTGTCTAAACTTTGTTCGAATGGGTTTTATTTGACGTCCAAATTTTTTTTCTAAATAAATGTTACAATATTTTGTCATAAGTACTCTTTAATTGTCTTTCGCCTACCTTTCATTATTTTAAATTTAACTCCATTATTACAAACCATAGCATCGAAAACTCTAATAATTATACTATTCTCAACCTGGTTTATTATTAAGAAAATGCGTCAGTCAAACTTTTTGATCACAGTAATCGTTATATATTAGCATTTAGTGGGTCCATTCAAATACTATTTTATAATCATCATTTGCTCCACAATTTCATCCAATAATATTAACATAAATCAGAACTGTCGTCTTTCGAGACACACTAGCTCTACATATATGCTGAAAGTTTGTTCCGACAGTAAGCGCGCGCTCCCGCTCAGCCGGTTGTACTCCGTCATACGAAACTGGCGCGGGAACTTCCCCGAAGCGAAGAACGAAAATCTCAAATCTGAGACTCTTCCTAGGCGGACCCGCACTAAACAACCGGATAGATGGGAATATACAAATTATGGTTATATTCATCATTTCTTCGATATTTAGACAGTCAAACTTTTTCATCTCATTAAATATTAATATTGTATGGATTATTTCGAATTATGAAACATTGTTCGATAGTCAAACTTTTCGATGAAAATCTTACAATTATATGCATCGATATTTAGACAGACAAACTTTTTGATGAAAATCTTACAAAAATCGTTAAATATTTGCGTTTAGTGGAATATAAAAAGTGTTCCATAGTCGGTACCATATACTACTCATATGTAACTAATTCAATGATATCATTTGATAGGTAATTATTTTATGTTGCGAATTAGATTACATCACATTTTAAGTTATAGGTCATATCATTTTCCTTTTACTAAATTGATTATACATTATCGTAATAAATTTTGTATTCCTGCTTCTTTGCTTAAGAGTGTAACAATTATTGCACCAAGATCTGAATGTTTATAAAACCAGTTATAGCTGAACGCATTTCATTTGTCGTGCTTAACGTACAGTTTCAAGCTTTTCTGTATATTTAAATAGATTCCTCTTAACCTGTACTTTCTAAATTAATAACTAATAAGAACTACTTAATAAGAAAAAACTAATCATTAATAATATTTCTCAATAAATAGTAATTAACTACATAAAAAATATTAAATTCTCAAATTAATTTGATGGTTTTAAGGTGATTCCCTGCATTACTACATTGAAAATATGCGTTGCAAGATGGAGAAGATTAACCGCTTAACTGCGGCGTATATATACAGAATGTTTTACAAAGGACCCCTCACTTTAAAAATCTGTAATTCGGAAGCGGTGATAGATAGAAACATGAAGACAGTGGTGTGTTTATTAAAAAAATCATAAGGATCTTATACATATATCAGAAAATTTAGTTTAAAATAGCGCTCATAGATGACGCAGAGAGCGATAGGTGCTCTATTGAGGCTGATATTGACGTCACTTTGCACTGATGCAAATTAAAGAGTTTTATGCGGAGTGGGTCTTGTTCGAAAATGCACTTTTGCTTTAACGACCCGATTTTTAATTCAATCCATGTAATTTTGATTTTGTTAGCGTCAGCCCAATAACAGACAAAAATAGTGTTTCTTTAGGAACGATTCCTTTAAAATTGAAATGCGAGAAACAACAACGTATATAAAAGACGGTATTTCGAATGTTGTTGTTTCTCGCATTACAATTTTAAAGGAATCGTTCCTATGGAAACACTATTTTTGTTTATTATTGTGCTGACGCCAACAAAATCAAAATTATATGGATTGAATTCAAAATCGGGTCGTAAAAGCAAAAGTGCATTTTCGAACAAGACCCCATAAAACTCCTTAATTCGCATCAGTGGAAAGTGATGTCAATATCAGCCTCAACAGAGCGCCTATCGCTCTCACAAGGAAGGTTTCCATACGGGCATACCCCGAAAAATCTGAAAAAATTACAGAATGTTCTTCTCGTGTAGATATACGCGTTTATAAAAAAAATTTCGGCGGAAACTCTATTCAGTAACCGTAAAAAAATAATGAAAATTTCGTTATTTGGCGAAGGAATGTAATTTCAAAAAATACTTTGTCAAATACACTTCAAGAGAAAAAAAAGGTTTTATGTTGAACTTGTTTTGAGAAATTTAATGTTAATAACTTTAGTTTTGTAAGCTTTAGTTTGTTTTAAGTGTAATTTTGTTATATCGATATTTATATGTATTTATATTGAAATTTAATCATCAAAATTTAAGATTTAAAACGAAATTCATAATTTAAATTAATTAAATTTGTTTCAAGCTCAAAGTCCTATTGAGAATAGTAGATTAGATTTTGTTGCTATGGAAACATCTGTCTTTTATTTTTGTATACGCTTAAATTTATGAAGATAATTTTTCTCAGTATTATTATTTTTTTATCTATAAAAATATTTTTTCCAGTGATTAATTAAATAATTACTTCAAAAAATAATATATATATATGTAATACAATATGTATACATATGTATATAATATATTAAAATCTCTCATTGTTTATGTTTAAATTCATACTATGTTTATTCATATTATGTTTAAATAATTGCTTCAAAAAATAATATATATATATGTAATACAATGTGTATACATATGTATATAATATATTAAAATCTCTCATTGTTTATGTTTAAATTCATTAAATACCATTTATACGCATTCTAAATATCTAAGAGTTTTGAGTTGCATTATAATCGTTTGCTTTTGGCGAAGAAAAAGGCTGCTCGCCAAATCGAGTGACTCTTTCGTCTTTTCACGCCAAATATTTGAAAATATTTTATTTTTTTACATTTTTTCTAATGTGATTCCGCCGCTAATTTTGACTGATCCTTTATTACCTACATAAGTACTTTAATTAGTATTTTTTTTCATAAAATTCTGAGTATGCCCAGTATGGAGACCTTCCTTGTCAGCACCATCTATGAGCGCTATTTTTAATTAAATTTTCAGATTTATGTATAAGATTCTTACGATTTTTTTAATAAACGCACCACTGGTTTAATGTTTCTATCTATCACCGTTTCCGAGTTATAGATTTTTAAAGTTAGGGGTCCTCTGTGAAACACCCTGTACGTCTCGCTCCAATAAATGCATATTTCTGAAATTAACTACCGAACAACCACTTTTTTGAGTTAAAAATTTTCCTTTATTAACAAAAAGAAACTTTTACCAGTAAATAAAGGGAAAATTATTTTCCAGTATTTGTGGCGGCAATTTTTTTTTTTTTTTTTAGCAAAAAAGTTGAAGATTCTTTTCTTAAAGCTTTGGCAGTTAAGGGGTTAATTTGATTCTTTCCTTAACCCTCTCTGGCGCATTGGTCCCAAGTCGGGACCAGCTAACTTTAATTCCAAACTTACAAATGGCACCAAGAATATTTAAAAAAATTATTGCTTTTTCAATGAAATTTTAAAGTAAAAACGTTTTTAATTTCTGGAAATGTCGTTTGTAAATTCCGGCGTCAGTCAATCATTTCATCATTTTACGAACAATATTCTCCTGTGTTGGAAAGGGTTAAGTGTATCTCCAATACGTTTTCTTTCTTTTTTGACATGAAGATACGGGAAGTAGCTATGGCATTATATTTCTAATCTAAGTTTATTACATGGTAAATGGAACTGATGATAAGGTTTAAACCACTTAACTGAAAAATATTTTTGAAGAAAAAAAACAACCTTCAAATAATGCCTATTTTTGCGTCTTTTATGGAACTTTTATCACCGATTTTTCAAAAAACAAATTTTTGCCTAATTGAAAGAGAAAATCGCTCAAACATTATAGTACAAAATATACAATAAAAATTTACAAGTGTGAGTAATAAATCATAATTTGAAATTATTTGCCCGTACGTAATATGGACAAATCATGATTGGAAAAACATGTTGCCCGTATAACGTACAGGAAAAACAGGAAAGCGGTTAATAAATCCTACAATTATTTTAAAAATGGAGACAATTTTCGAAATACGAATTAAACATACCATCATCTATTTATTTATTTTAATCTGAGAAGATGAATTAGCTCTTTTATTGACATTCTTTGTCATTCCTTGCGATTTTAAGTAGCTATTATTTAAGCTTTTAATTTAACATAAATAATATCCTCACCAATATTTGTATGGAAATTTTAAATAATCATATTTCCAGGGTTAGCACAACTTGACCAGAAAATTTTAACAGTATTTTCAGAGTGTTTCATTGCAGAAAAATATTGTAATATCTGAGAATAAAGGGGATGGTTGCAAATTCTTTTTCTTAAAAATTAAATATAAATTTTCTTATCATTAATAGTGGTGCCACAGTCCTTGGAAATTCCAAGGAGTGTGCGAACCTTGTATTTCTTGCCCTTTTTAATGTTCAATTCAGTTAACCCTTTGAGGGGCGCTGGTTTCTTAGCTATACCACTTAATCTTAATTCCCAAACGCCACATTGGCACCAGAATTTTGTTAAAGAAAATTTCGGTTTATTGAATGCGTGAAACATGGCGTTTTCATATTTACAAATAAAGTTGTTTTCAAATTCCGGTGTCAGTCATTTATTTCAATACTTAAGCAATGAATTTGCCCTGCTCGCAAAGGGTTAAACATCACTTGTGAAAGGTTACTGGCTATTTCCATGAGTACTTGCAGTGTAAGTCACAGGCTACGATTTTTGGCTACCAGTATTTTAGTACGAAAAAAATGTGATTTATTTTATCGGCACATTCTCATTAATTGAATAAGGCCAAGCAGACTTTTCGAAAATAACGGTGGCAAACAAGCATAGCAATTATAAGGTAATGTGACTTACACTACAAAACCCATGGAATTAGCCATACTATGCATCTTTATAATACTTGCATTTGTAAAAACAAAATGCTTAATTGATTTGCGTCATTAAATATGAGAATATTGTAAACGTATAATGTGGGCAAGGCAAGCCAGTCAAACAACATCTATTTTCATATATCCAATACGAAAGCATCTGTCATCTTTGCATTGGCGTCTCTTCAAGAGTTTCAGAATCACTTTACTACCAGAATATCCGTATATTAAATTTCACCTTACCTAATCGTGGAATGTTTTGCAACTAACAAGGAAGGCCTCCATACTGGGCATAATCAGAATTTTTCAAAAAAAAAAAAATACTAATAAAACTACTTATGCATGCAGTAAAGAATTAGTCAAATTTAGCGGCGGAATTACAGTAGATATTCTTTAAAAAAAATTACTTTCGAATATTTGGCGTTAAAAGACGAAAAAGTCAGTCGATTTGGCGAGAGGCATATTTCCTCGCCAAAAGCAAATAATTTTAATGTAACTGAAAATTCTTTATCAATAGATTTTAAAATGCGTGTAAATAGTATTTTTAATTTAAATTTCAAAACAATTAAAGGATTTAATGCGTATTTTTTCTTTTTGTATTACATATTTATGTTGCTTGTTGCTGCAGATATTTAATTTTTTCATTGTAAAAATAATTTTATATATAAAAAATTATTTCATATATTTAAGCGTATTCCAAAATAAAGACCAGGTAAGGAAGGCTTCAGTAATATATTTCAATATCGGAAAAGTTTTGTTTCCATAGCAGTAAAGTTCAATCGATAGTGCTCATTTGGACTTGATTTTGAAATTGAAATTTTAACAATTTTAATTATTATTTTTTAATTCATAATATTTCATTGTTAACCTTTAGTGTATATATGTGATAAAACTACAGTTAAAACTAACTAAAACTGACAAAACGAAAGTTATTTAAATAATTTTTGTTAAATACAAGTTCAACATGAAACATTTTTATCTTAAAAAGTATTTGTCATAAAAAAGTATTTTTTGAAATTTTATTTCGTCGCTAGTGATAAACCATCAAATAAACGAAATGTTCATTATTTTTTTACGAATGTTTTAAAAGGATTCCGTTGATTTTTTAATTATATTTTTATATAAACATATACATCCACACGAGAAGAATAATCTGAAATTTTTTCAGAATTTTCTTAGTCTACCCGTATGGAGACCTTCCTTGTAAGCAATGAGAAGTCTTGTTAATTAAAGTGTTGAACCCTCTTGACGAGCTCCTAAAGCATATTTAAAACAGTATCACAAAAGAAAAATCTCTGTCGGATTGGAATAGATGCGGAGGTAGATTTCGAAGTTAAGTGCTCATTTCAACAATAAAAAATAAAATATGATTAGAGATAAACCCAGATTAACATCTTTATTTGGCCGCTTTTGAAGAATATTTAATTTCTTTTTCTTTAAGAGCTGATTTTATCAAAATCCTTTTAAGCTAAATTCGGCTCAAATGCCAACTTTGAAAGCATTTTTTGAAATATATTCTGACTTTATGGAAAAAAAGCCCAATACGGAACATTATGTAGTTACTAAATAAGAGAAATTGCCAACTAAATTCGTTTTGAGAGCAAAATTGAATTTAAAAATGTGCCATAAAATAAGCAATATGTTATTTTAAATAATCCTCAATTCTTCAATCACGGTCGCTTCGAGAAAATTTGTTCAAAATGTCCAATTTGACAGCATTTTAAAAAAATATATTCAGCCTTTATCAAAAAACTGACAATACGACCGATTATGCAGTTCCTAATTAAGAGAACCTGTCAATTGGATACGTTTCAGAGCAAAAATGGATTTAAAAATTAGTCAGAAAATAAGCATTTTGTTATTTGAATGCTTCCTCAATTTATCAATCACGATCCGTCAATTTATCAATCACGATCGCTTCGGGAAATTCTGTTCAAAATGCCCATTTTGACAGTATTTTTTTAATATATTCTGCCTTTATCAAATAACTAACCAATACGTCACATTATATACAGTCAAGTCTATCTATAACGAAACTCCATACATTGAATTTCTCTATATAACGAATTTTTAGCAGGAACGGTCCCCTTTTTTCATGATTACATTAAAAACAGTCTCTATATAGCGAAATATCTATCTCCATATAACAATTTTTTTCATAAAATGTTCTTTATTTATTCAATTTTTTAAAAAAAACTTCAAAATCACATGGAATCAAATTTCCATCACTTATTTTTGATTTATCGTTCAAGGCTGAGTTTTTTATATTGCTTCTCTTCCTTGAATCTCCTTGATCTTTAAGTCCAACGAATTCATTCTACCAGCCCCCTCTCCCACACATCTTTTAACATCCTTCAAGAAACAGTGTCAATTTAATTGTTACACATATAAAAACTGGATCAGTGTGGTAATTGAAGTCAGTGTTGATGTCATAGGGTGGAACATTGCTCTGGGTCATTGCTCCGGGGGAACATTCACTCCTGGTGCAATGAGATCGCCCCGAAAATTATAGAAAATTATGTTTTCAATGGCAAATAAATTAATGTAAGTTTTTCTTGTCTGATTTTTATAAAGTTTTTAAATAAATGTCTATTATCTTTTTTGAAACTGTTCAAATAATTAAGAAATAGGATATTACGTTAATATTTATAGTTTAACACTTCAAATTTTTAATTAAACGCATAGAAAATAATATTTGTTCAAAATTTGCACATTAAACAGAACTTTTAACGACTTTCTCTATTCAACAAATTTCTCTATATAACGAATTTTTTACTGGAACAATGGATTTCGTTATATAGAGACTCGACTGTAGTTCCTAAATAAGAGAACCTGCCAATTGGATGTATTTGAAAGTAAAATAAATTTAAAAATGAGTCAGAATATAGGCAGTTTGGATTTGAATACATCCTTAATACGATTTTTCCTTCAACTCCTATACTTGTTTCATTTGTTTTTGCTGTAAATATTCATCCTGTCAAAAACTTGTCAATATAATATTTGTAGATGTTATTGTGAAGATTTCTAATAAATTTAATCGCATTTGTTATCTAAGAATTGACAAAGTTATGGACTTTTTTCTTTTTCCAGCCCCCATCCTTTTTGTTTTCGTTTTTATTTTATTTATTTTATTCCGATAAGAGTTGCTCTAAACAAAAATTTGTAAGTACAAAAATTTTAGATAAAATTAAGAAAATTTACAATAAATTTAATTAGATTTGATATCTTCAGAATTGATGAAGTTGGAGATTTTTTTTCACTCAAAACCCCTTATTTTTCCCCTTTGAGCCCATTTTTAGCTTTATCAAAAATCTGTCATACATAAACTTTTGGCCTGTTTTTTAGAAGTAATATAAACTTTAAACTAAAACGATATCTATTTTAACTAAGAATTATGGTTTTTTCTGTTTTCAGAAAAACCCTCTCTGTTTCCACCCCCTTGGCCCGGTTTTGTCCATTAACGAACCTGACCGAGATTTTATGCCCCTTGATTTTATGTATCAGTTTGGAAGAGATTTGAGCAGATTATAAAAGTTATCGTGTCCATAAAAAAGGATATATATAGAGAGAGATAGATGGATAGATAGATAGATAGGTAGACAGATATATAAACTTTTTTACTGTTGGTAGTTTTGGGGTCTATGAGTCAGGATCGGTGTAGATCTGCAAAAAAATTTCAGAAATTCCAACGTAAGAGTGACAGCAATAGGTAGTAATTCATACCAAAATATACCTAAAAAATTGGATTAAGTGAACTATTTCTGAAATTTTTATTTATTTATTTATTTATGTATTGTAAAATTTAGAAATTGAATTTTTTTTAAATATTCAGTAATTTTATTCATAAATTTTTTAAACCATGAGTTATAATAGTTAAAATATGTAACTCCTTGTCTGGTATTACAGTGGAGCATCAGAGGAAGCACATTCATGATCTGTGTTACATGTCCGCTTTTATTTGATATCAGATTTTAGTGATTAAAAAAGGAAAATGTTACTGTTAATTCTTAGAGGTAAGAAAAAAGCGTAAAAGATGGCAGCTATATATTTGCATCATTAGTTCATATATGCATCCATTTAATGTTTTTTCCGACGGATTTACACGTTTTAGGGGTCAGAGATACTGAAAAACATGTTTTTACAAAATATCTGTCTGTCTAATATCTGACACTAATTTTGTGGGAGCTCTATCTCAAAAATTAATGCACAGAATTTATTAAAAATTTATTTTTAGTTAGTCCTTGCTATAAATTAGTGCTGTTTAATTTTTGGTGTTAATCGCTCAACAGGTGGTGCTGCTATGCTGCCTTTTGTGCGATTTCTACAATAACTCTATCTCCAGAATTAATGCACGGAATTTTTATCAAACTCACAGATTCAGTTAGTCTTTGACATTAACACTAGAACAGCCGGATTTTGGACATACCTAAAACCGCCGTTTGGTGTCAATTTGACCCCCATGAGAAATTCAAGCCATATTAAAATAAATATATTTTTTAAATGATAAATGAGGTTTAAATTGAAAAATATAAAAGTTTTTAAAGGTTTTATAACTTTTTCTTTTTTATTTATTTAGTTTTTAGAGATCGTTTATCTCAATTTTTGCATTCTTTTGAAATGACATTATATAAATGACAATGTATAATTCAAAATATTTTACTACACAATAGTACAGAAATAAAATAGATTTAATAATATATATATAAACATATATATATATATATATATATATAATATATATAATATTATACAATAAAATTGATAAGAAAAGAAACAAAAAATAAAAATAAAAATAATAGAAATTAGCACACAGCATGTTTCAAAGAGAGAAAATAAAAAACATAATTCCTGAATAAGCATATAAATGTGTTCCAAAGTTATTTAGACATTAGCACAAGTAATACAATATACGTGCTTGATAGTGACATCAACACACTTACCACAAATTGGCTTCTGACATCCCTCACAGCTTGCAGAAGTTTTATTTCGTCCCTTGCAATGTTGAAAAGCACATTTCTTTCGCTTCAGGGTCTGTGGTCGATCAATTGAGGGGCATCTGTTGCGTAACGCGCTACTTCTCAATTCTTCCACAAGGGCAAGAATAAATTCCCGACGTGAAATTGAGGTTTTTGAGCATTCTTTGAAAATTATCCAAGCATTTAGTGCAGCAATATCAAGGACGTTATAAAAGACGTGAAGAGGCCATCTGCGAGTTCCACATCTTGTAGAATATTTTCGTAACATCTGATCTGCTACATCTACACCACATTTAGTTTTATTGTAGTAAACAACAGTGTTCGGCTTCTTCTTTGCACTACTTTCTGCAAACACATTCGTGTGCATAGTGTTCAGAATCACGACATTCTTTTTGTTCTTTCACCTGTATATCGTGAGTATTTTATTTCCATTTTTCAGTGCAGAAAATGAGTATCGTGTGGAAGATATATCGCGCGCAATAGGAGGTAATTCTTTCTTGTTTAGACGCATCGTCCCAACGATTGTGTTTTTCTTTGCCGAAAGTTCATCGGCAAGCTTTACAGACGTGAAAAAATTGTCAGTAGTGACATTGAGACCGGAGTGTAGATATGGTTGTAGTAATTTCAGCACTACACTTTCTCCAAGTTGTAAATCAGTTGGTCGCTCTTCATCCTTACCTAAATAAGGATAGCCATTTAACACATATTTCGAATTTACATCAGTTGCTAGCCAGAACTTGATGCCGAATTTGTCCGGTTTATTTGCCATGTATTGGATGAATCTGCACCTTGACTTACAAGGCAACAACTGTTCATCAATGGTTATTCCTTCACTAGGATTATAACATAAATAACAATTTTCAATCAGCTTCTTCCAAGTTTCTGAAGCGAGAGCAAATTTATCCGTGGCCAGGCGTTCCGATCTGCTACTTCGCAGATCAAATCTGAAATATCGCATGATTTCACGGAAACGATTGCGTGGCATTGTCTCTTTGAACACAGGTGGTCCCCAACTTTTATTCCATAAGTCATCTGCTCAAAGCTTTGAGTGACCTAGTGTCCCACGGGCGTATAAGAGGGCAAAAAAAGCATCCAGTTCTACCAGAGTAACATACCAGTTGCTGTCATCTCCTAGCTGACGTCGTGCTTCAGCAACTGTGCATGTTTGAATGTGTTTCACCATTGTTTCAGTCACCATCAAACGCCAGGCTGAAGCTGGATTAGCCCCAATGTTGCGACGAGCATAAGGTGTTGGTCCACTAGCAATTTTTATAATATTTCGAGCTGGTGTGCGACCTGTAGTAGAAGTAGGGGTGCTAAGGTTCATCGGAGTCCAAAGAATACCGCTGGATGACGTGTACTTTTCGTTACTGCTGACAATAGAAAGATTAGATATCTTATTACCTCTTTTTTGCGCACGTCCACGTGAGGTTCCTGATCCTCGAGAAACAGGGGAAATCACATTAGTAATATATTCTACAGCATCACTGTCACTGCTTTCAGAAGACGACGCATTCTGTAAATTCACATTATCTATGCGAAAATCTTCATCATTACTGTCATCACCACTCATATCTGAATCTAACTGCTCCAGGAGCGCAAGGCATTCCTGTGTACTCAATCCTCTCCGCATTTTTTTATAAAGGAAAAAGACTACACTTTTGTCGCAATCGAAATCTTTGAGAAAAACACTGCTGTGGAAAATGGTTTCAAATTTCGTTTTCGGCCGTAGCTCTAGAAGAACGATTTTCCCTCCAAAAATTCTGTAGTACGCCAGCGTTGCTAGGATGCGTATGCATTTCAGAGAAAAGTCAGTATGCTTAGAAGAACGCCCCCCCCCCCCCAATTGAAGGCGCGCGCGCAATAGAGAGAAGACTACCCCCAACCCCCCCCCCCTCTCCGCGTCGCTATGCGTCATCGAAACAAAGTAAAACTGGAGTTTACTTTTCTCTTTTTTGCCATCGCGATAAGAAATGTGTGTTCCTCCATGCGCAGTAATCAAAACCGAGATATGGCGAATTCAAAAACAGACTTTTTCTTGAAAATTTATCATTTTTCTTATGGGGGTCAAAATGACACCTTTTGGCTGTTTTAGGTATTTCTTTGATTATTTTTTTTAATTATTAATATAGAAAGATGAAACATTGTCACAGTACGCTTAATATAATTTTAGAAAAAGTAAAAAAATATGAGCTGCGGTGTTCGCTTACATGTTGAAATAAAGCATTGGAAATTGAAAAAAAAATGCGAAATGACCCCAACGGCGCTTCTAGTGTTAAATGACGTTTGTTACGTTTTGGTTTAAATCACTCAATAGGTAGCGCTACTATGTAGCATTATTTAAAATTTTCGCAATAGCTCAATCATAAGAAATGACGTACGGATTTTCATAGAACTTTAGATTCAGTTAGTACTTGACATGAAATGACTCTTTCACATTTTGATGTAAATCGCTCAATAGATGTCGCTTCTATGCTGCAATTTTAAATACTTCCGCAGCAGCTCTATCTCAAGCACGAATACACGGATTTCCATCAAACTTCAGGTTCGATTAGTCCTTGACATAAATTGATTCTGTTTATATTTTGTTGTAAATAACTCCGCTGGAACTGCAATACAACATTCCCTACGATATCTGCAACAGCTCTAACTTAAGGGTGTGTTTCGATTCAAACTACTTATTTTCCGATTTATTTTTAAATTCATTTTTGCTCTCATATGCATCAAACTGGCAAATTGTCCTATTTAAAAGGTACACAAGGTGCCGTGATTGTCGATTCTTTGATAAATTCAGAAAATGTAAAAACGGCACAACAAATTCAAAAAAAGCAATTAAAAACGGCACTTTGAACCGATTTTCCGAAGCGGGAGATCTGGGAACGAAAAAAAGGGTCATACTGAGAAGATAATTGTTTATAAATCAAATTCTAATGAATTGAGCGTAAAATGATATCACACGGCACTTTATACGTCTCTTCAAAAATCCCCTCAGCAAGTTTCATGTTTCTACTTTTAAAAATGTGTCTGAAATTGTATCAGAAAATTTTGAGCTGTTGAAGGTGGAAAGGCGTTTTTTCGAATACACCCTTAACTATTACACGGATTTACATTAAACTTCAGATTCAGTTAATCTTTGATATGAATTGGTTTTGTGTAACTTTTTTGTGTCAATAGCCCTACAGGTGACGCTGTTATGCGAAAATTTTTAGGATTTACACTATTTTAGCGATAGTCATATTCAAAACTAATGCATGGAATTTCATATCTTTTGAAACCTCATGATTGGCATTTCATTTGGCTCTGGGGTAGCAAATTTTGAAATTTTAAAACATATGAGTTAGAAGCAAGTTTTTGGACTGCTACATGCGACAAGTTTTTTTTTTTTTTGCAATGAAAAATTTATGCCTAAAATTTAACCAGAAGAATTTTCACTTTAACCCTTTCCGGCACGGGCAAAATCTGTAATAAAATGAGAAATTTTCGACTGGCACCGGAATTCACAAACGAATTTCTTAGATACTTTGAAATCCTTAATTTAAACTTTTATTGTAAAAGCAAAATTTTAGTAAAATATTACTGGTGCCGTTTGCAAGTTTGGAATTAAAATTAGGTATCCCAGACCGGGCACAGTGTGCCGGAAAGGGTTAAGTAATCCGGAAGTGCCTGTAATTAAATAAGGCAAAAAATATTATTACGAATTTCTAGTGTGATTTTAGAATTCCTGAATAAAAAATTCTTTTGAAATACGTGCTAAAGATGAAATTGCGTTAAGATTGAAAATATTCTTTAACCCACTAGCCGTCAGAACTATAAAGTAGGACATTTCAAATTTGTTGTTGAAAGTCCTCTGTCACCACAAATTCGGAAAGCCAATTCTTGCTTAATTAAACTCGCAAAATTTTTTCCAATATATATAAGGCAGTTATTTTCATTTTAAAACAATGATAAGAATGAAACTGATTTAACCTTCCTACCCTGTTTAAATTTTACTCAATCTTGATAAAAATATTTCTCACCAGAGTTGTTATTTAAAATATTTTAATATATTTAATTGACTTATTTCTCTGAATCTGCTATTTAACTTTTTTTTATGAAAAAAATTCTGGTTCGAATCGTATAAAAAAAATTATAGTTATGGGTCGATTAGACCCATTCAGGGTAGGAAGGTTAAGCATGAGCTATTAATTTTAACGCAACACCCAGTGGTTAATGAGTTAATATACTGCTATTTGTTATTTAACCCTTCCGGCGTCTCTTACACAAATTTTATTTGTCCAGCACCACTTTTTTGGTTTCCTTCAAGTACACAATTTCAAAAATGCTCTGATTAAATAAGGCAAATTTTATTTTCCTTTATTACTGATGACAAAAACGAATTTTGCAAGGAAAGATGATGGCTCCGCAGCGGAGACGAGTGCCAAGTATTAATTTCACAAATGTCAAATTAAAATATATAAAATAAATACATTTTGAAAGGATTCTATAAAGCTCCATTATATTTGTGATTACTAGAATTTTTTATAATCATGATTTTTAATAGTGAATTATGAAAATGCCTAATTTTTGAGTAATTATTCCACTCTTGGGTAATACCCGGATATAGACCACAAAAATAAATGCATCCGCATCCGGGTCTGCTATCTATTTATGAAACACACATCCCTGGACGAGCCCCAGGATATAATCTATCTATAGAATTAATTGGTATGAGTCATGAGCAATAGGCTGATATCAGTATCATTTCTATAGGATAATTTGCGGTACACTTAATATGATATGAGACTATGACTTAATATCTTTTTTTCTTCCAATTACTGCTTGTTACAATATAAACGTTATACCCGCCTTTATTCGCAGATCAGTAGCATTAAAATTACAGCAAAGGTAGCATTACTTTCGGGATAATGACGTCTTTCAGAGTGTGTAGCAAATAGTGTAATAAGACTAGTCTCCATATTAAGAAACAATATCAACTGTCATTTTTCAATGTATTGTTCATTGTGAGAAATTCGATAAAATCTATAACGAGATAGATTCAATAGAGGTTAAATATAATATTGAATATAACAGTTCATTAGTGACTGAAACCTTTTCAGGTAAACAGCCTGATTGGAGAGGACCAACTTTGATAATCACAGATTTTGATTATTTTAATATATGTTGTACGGCAGAGACCTCTTAGCTTCAGGTTCAATGTATTTTGTACAACGCTCCTTAGTTCTTGAGAAACAGGGGGGGGGGGAGGGGTCTAATTTATGACATAATTTAAATAATAACTTTGATAAGGACGGGTATGGTTGATCGCGGCTCAGCTGGTATACAGTGTCGGCAAAAATATCTTGACACTTGCGATTTAGACGTTTTGTTAAATATTTAGAAAAATACATCAGGAATTATCCGGAAAATCTAAGTGTGTAAATACAATAGAACAGGTCATATATCTCCGTGAAGATTTTTTCCTCAGGGGACCGTCAACAAATTGAAAACGGACGAAGATCTTTTGCATGACCCTGTAAAAACTAATGTAGCGAAAGCGTTCAAACTGCAGATTATGATTACGTGGCATATTGTAATAAACTGTGTTAATTTTTATGACTATAGCATGTATACTTGAAGAGAAATTAAGGTTTTTATAAAAACAGTCCCAAATTTTACCAAGTTTTTTTGCTTATAATTTGCAGAGTTCTTTTCAGAAAATATGAGAAACAACATTATACGTAACACCCTATAGTCAAAATGAAAAAATATTAATAAAAAAGTATAAAAATTGAACAGGTTTACTAAATAAGGTTTCAGTGCGCATGCGTGAACTTAATCAAAATATAATTTGCATAATGTGATTGCTAAATATATATAGCAACTTGTGTGAAAGTCCCAAAATCATAGCTTGAAAATTCTGAAAATTATCGTCGGCAGGAAAAGATAAAAATCCATTATTCCCAAAATGAAGCAAAAAGATGAGGAGCCGTATCCATATTCCATTGATTATCGTCTACAAAATATTGCACAAACTACTATATTTGGATACAGCTCCTCATCTTTTTGCTTCATTTTGGGAATAACAGACATTGATCTTATTCTATCGACGATAATTTTCGGACTTTTCAAGCTATGTTTTTGAGATTTTCACAAAAGTGGCGCTATACATTTAGCTTACACATTATGCAAATTATATTTTGATCGGGTTCAGGCATGCGCACCGAAACCTTATTTAGTAAACCTGTTCATTTTTCATACAATTATTGATATATTTTTTATTATTACAGGGTGTAATGTACACTGTTGTTTCTCATATTTTCTGAAAAGAACATTGTTTTTATAAAGAACTCTGCAAATTACAAGGATAAAACGTGACAAAATTTGGGACCGTTTTTACAAAAACTTTAATTTCTCTTCGAGTATACATGTTATATATATAAAAATTAACACAGTTAATAACAATAAACCACTTAATGATAAACTGCAGTTTGAACACTTTTGCTACATTAGTTTTGACAGGGTTATCCAAAAGATATTCGTTGTTTTTCAATTTGTTAACAGCACCCTATGGGATTTCGGGGGAAAATCTTCGCGAAAATATACGACCTGTACTATTTCGTTTACACATCTGGAGTTTCAGAATAATGCTTTATGTATAGTTCTAGATATTCAAGAAAACGTCAAAAATCGCAAAGAATCAAGATTTTGTCAAAAAAAATTTAATTTTTTTTTCCGCTGACATTGTACAGTAATTTCAATGAACAAGAAAATTACTAACAAAATATTTAAATCTATGAAAGAGCGGTGGTTCATTTTTGAACCACCTAGTTTTAGTTCCTTAATTCCATACTGGCACCAGAATATTTAGATAGAAAATTTGCCTTCTTTTAAGTACGTAAACAAACGTTTTTCCGTATTTTAAAATAAATATGATTGTAAATTCTGGTGACAATCAATCATTTGAGAATTTTGCGAACAGAAGTACTTGCCCCTGAATACCGTAATTTCCTGCGGATCAAACAATCCTTTTTCGACCCAGAAATTTTATTAAATAAAATATAACTTTTTAGATCGCCGTAAATATTTGCCTTCAATTACAAAATAAAATTTCTGGGTCGAAAAAGAATTGTTTGATCCGCGGATTATACGCAGGAAATTACGGTAGATTAAAACTTCATTTTCTTGCATCTATTTATGTTCTCTTTTCGAGGGCTTAAGAAGCCACTCGACTCGCTCAAAAAGTCCCAGATGATAATGTTAATTCTATGGGGGCGTTATTTTCAAATATTTCGCTCAAATTTTAATATTTTCGCATTATTTTTTCTTTTTCTTTTTTTTTTTAAGCTATTGCATAGCTTTTATCACGGGCTTTGAGCGCGGCGACCGAATCCAAAAATTCCGTAACGCGAAAAAATCCTAACACATCCGTAACGAAAAAACCTAACACTCGGCTAACGTCGTTTCAGTTCGGCAAACTTCGGAACGGTATCCTTCGGTAGACTTCGGCAGACATTGACGCGGTATTTTTCAGATATTATGGATATCAAGTCTCAAACTTATGTTTCTTATGATCTAATTTTCATAGCACGGCCAAATTTTGTTTGATAATTTATTATGAGACAGTGTTAATTTTTGGTGACAGGAGACCCCCCACCGTGAAGGTCGAAAAATTTAAAATGCTTATAACTCGCGATCTAACTTTCGTAGCGTGGCCAAATTTAGTTTGGTCATTTATTATTAGACAGTGTTAATTTTTGGTGACAGGAGACCCCAAACGGTGAAGATCGAAAAATTTAAAATGCTTATAGCTCGCGATCTAATTTTCGTAGCGCGGCGAAATTTTGTTTGGAGATTTAATATGAGACATTGTTAGTTTTTGATGACAGGAGACCCCCACTGTGAGGGTCGAAAAATTTAAAATGCTTATAACTCGCGATCTAATTTTTGTAGCGCGGCCAAATTTTGTTTGGTAATTTATTATGAAGCAGTGTTAATTTTTGGGGACAGGAGACCCTCCACCGTGAGGGTCGAAAAATTTAATATGCTTATAACTCGCGATCTAACTTTCGTAGCGCGGCCAAATTTTGTTTGGTAATTTATTATGACACATTGTTAATTTTTGGTGACAGGAGACACCCCACGGTGAGGGTCGAAAAATTAAAAATACTTATAACTCGCGATCTAATTTTGGTAGCTTGGCAAAATGTTGTTTGGTAATTTATGATGAGACAGTGTTAATTTTTGGTGACAGGAGACCCACCCACGGTGAGGGTCGAAAAATTTAAAATGCTTATAACGCGCGATCTAACTTTCGTAGCGCGGCCAAATCTTGTTTGATGATTTATTATGAGACATTGTTAATTTTTGGTGACAGGAGACCCCCCACGGTGAGAGTCGAAAAATTTAAAATGCTTATTACTCGCGATCTAATTTTCGTAGCGCGATGAAATTTTGTTTGGTAATTTATTATGAGACATTGTTAATTTTTGGTGACAGGAGACCCCACGGTGAGGTTCAAAAAATTTAAAATGCTTATAACACGCGATCTAGTTTTCGTAGCGCGGCCAGATTTTGTTTGGCAATTTATTATGAGGTAGTGTTAATTTTTGGGGACAGGAGACCCCCCACGGTGAGGGTAGAAAAATTTGAAATACTTATAACTCACGATCTAATTATCGTAGCGCGGCCAAATTCTGTTTGGTAATTTATTATGAGATTGTTAATTTTTGGTGACAAGAAACCCCCCCACGGTGAGGGTCGAAAGATTTAAAATGCTTATAACTCGCGATCTAATTTTCGTAGCGCGGCGAAATTTTTTTTGGTAATTTATTATGAGACATTGTTAATTTTTGGTGACAGGAGACCCCCACGGTGAGGGTCAAAAAATTTAAAATGCTTATAACACGCGATCTAATTTTCGTAGCGCGGCCAGATTTTGTTTGGTAATTTATTATGAGGTAGTGTTAATTTTTGGGGATAGGAGACACCCACGGTGAGGGTCGAAAAATTTAAAATACTTATAACTCACGATCTAATTTTCGTAGCTCGGCCAAATTTTGTTTGGTAATTTATTATGAAACTGTTAATTTTTGGTGACAGGAGACCCCCCGCCACGGTGAGGGTCGAATAATTTAAAATGTTTATAACTCGCGATCAATTTTCGTAGCGCGGCCAAATTTTTTTGGTAATTAATTTGAGACAGTTTTAATTTTTGGTAACAGGAGATCCCCCATGGTAAGGGTCAAAAAATTTAAAATGCTTATAACTCGGGAACTAATTTTCGTAGCGCGGCGAAATTTTGTTTGGTAATTTATTATGAGACATTGTTAATTTTTGTTGACAGGAGACCCCACGTTGAGGGTCAAAAATTTTAAAATGCTTATAACACGCGATCTAATTTTCGTAGCGCGGCCCGATTTTGTTTGGTAATTTATTATGAGGTAGTGTTAATTTTTGGGGATAGGAGACCCCCACGGTGAGGGTCGAAAAATTTAAAATACTTATAACTCACGATCTAATTTTCGTAGCGCGGTCAAATTTTGTTTGGTAATTTATTATGAGACTGTTAATTTTTGGTGACAGGAGACCCCCCACGGTGAGGGTCAAAAAATTTAAAATGCTTATAACTCGCGATCTAATTTTCGTAGCGCAGCCAGATTTTGTTTGGTAATTTATTATGAGACGGTGTTAATTTTTGGTGATAGGAGACCCCCCAAGGTGAGGGTCGAAAAATTAAAAATGCTTATAACTCGCTATCTACTTTTCGTAGCGCGGCCGAATTTTGTTTTGGTAATTTATTATGAGACAGTGTTAATTTTTGGTGATAGGAGACCCCCCCCCCTTGAGGGTCAAAAAATTTAAAATGCTTATAACTCGCGATCTAATTTTCGTAGCGGAACCAAATTTTGTTTGGTAATTTATTAAGGTATTGCATAGCTTTTATCGCGTGCTTTGAACTCGGCGACCGAATCTAGGTATTCCGTAACGAGAAAAAATCCTAACACTCCTGCTAACGACGTTTCAGTTCGGCAGACTTCGGCACGGTATTCTTCGATAGACTTCGGCAGACATTGACGCGGAATTTTTGCATAAGTTGATAAAAAATGCTATGCAATAGCTTTACCGCGGCAGTCCCCGAGTGCCACACACATTTTTTTTTTTTTTTTTTTTTTGAATAAGATAGCTGAGGACGATCTACCACCTGGCTAGTTTTTACTTTTTCGTTTTTAGTTTCGGATTAAAAAAAATACTTTAGCTTTCAGAACCAGTTTCAACCATTCTCTCTCTATAATAATATTAAAAAAATATAACCAAAATCGAAAAAGTAAAAACTAGTCCGGCTTTAGATTAACCTCAGCTATCCTTTCCAAAAAAAAAACCATGTGCAAATATTAAAATTTGAGCAGGATATTTGTAAATAACGCCCCCATAGACTTAACATTATCATCCAGGTCTTTTTCAGCAAGACGAGTAACATCTTAAATATGCGGAATTATTCAACTAGGAATGTAATCCTTAAAGAGACTCTAAAAATGTTGTGTTTTTTAATGATAATCGAGTTTTTGATACATTGGCAAGCAGTTTTGAAAATTGTTTATAAGAAATCTATGACAGTTTCGTGATAAATTCAAGAATTTTATTTTTCTGGATTGTTTATTTCTAGCTCTACTATGTTTCAATGTGGACAAAATATATGTTAATAACACATTCGAGTTTTTAAAATCAAAATAGTCCGGTAAAAGATATAGTTTATATACTTTTTTCTTCAATTTCAGCACAGTAATAACAGAAAATAAGTTAGGGATTTATCCGAAAAACTAAATTTAAAGTCTTAAAACTGTAAATGAAAAAAAAAAATTAGACTGTCAAATTAATAATCAAAAGACATTATGCAGAATACCTATATATGCAATAAACTCACTATAAAAGAAATTTCCATATATTTTTAAAAAATTACTTTATGATACTTTCTTTTTTTATTTTCTATTTTCTTTTCTATGAATGTTTTAATAATATCAGGAAGAACCTTTAGACTTTGAAATAAATATTATCTGTATTTCGTAAACTAATGATTGAAATTAGCTGTAATTACCTTACACACCCATGTTCGTCTTATATTAACCCGTCAGCACACAAAATTGGATAAAAATTATCCCAATCACATTGTGCACCCAATCTACAAATGTAGGCGCATGTGCTGACGGGGTAAAAATAATTTAGGTCGTAATGCATATTTTTGGTATGAGTTTATTAATAATTTTCTTAATTAAACATATGTTTTAGAATTGAAATAATGCCTGAAATACGTTTGGGCCTAGTCATTGCATCTCATTTATAAAATTAGTTGGATGTGGCAATCCCAAAACTTTCCTCTGTATCATCCATGTTAATATTTCAAAATTCGCTATCATAGTGATAAAATTAAATGACAACCTATGCCCATCATCGGAGTTCTAATGATATAAAATTCCGTGCATTATTTCTTGAGATATGATTATCGCCAAAATAACATATCTGTTTAGTAGTTCTTGAGATAGAGCTATTGCAGAATTGTGAAAAATACTGCATAGAAGTGTCACCTGTTGAACGATTTTCACCAAAACCTAATCAGCATCAATTTATATCAGGTACTGCCTGAATAATTTTTATTAAATTTTGTACATTAGTTCTTGAGATAAAGCGTTCACAAAATTTATGTCACATACAGAGACATACACAGACTCATAGACAGAGGTTTTGTAGCAGCATGTTTTTGGTATCTCTGATCACTAAAATGTGTAAATCCGTCGAAAACCTGAAGTGGAAAATTTTTACGAAACCAATACTTTCTTCTTGCATAGATAGAAACATATGAAAATCAATTAAACGTTTTTTTTTCTTTTAAGAAAGAAATAAAACTTTTCTCGTTGTTTTAACATTAATATACTCAAACTTTGGATTATTTTATTCTTTTTTTAATGATGATTTCAGAATAAAAGTATATTTTTTCTGGGCTGCCTTGATCCATGGAATTCAAATGTGGTATCAAAAGTTGGCGTTTCCGTTTGAAAATTCAAAGTTAGTACAAATTTTAATTCTAAAACTGGGATGACGATTCATTTTGACCCTATTCCAATAAAAAAATATCGATTCGAATCAAAAATTTCTTTACAAAATAAGTGTAGTATAAACTACATTAAAATAATATAAATAACAATGTAATTAGGGTTATATAAAACTTAATAGGGCCAATAACTAAGGGCCAATAAAAAGATAGCTTAAAAAATTAAGAAATAAAATTTTTTATAATGCCTCCTGGTCCTATAAAATATATTTAGTAAACGTATGTTTAAAGTTGAAGTCTACTTTTGATGCGAAATAAGGCTCATTCTCAAATTTACAAGAAATATAAATAATCATCATGTACAGGGTGTATCTAAACTACTGGGCAAGACTTTAAGGGGTGATAGTACACATCAAGACAAATAATATTAAATGGGAAACTAAGGGTCCCAAACGTCTTTCGAAGGAGATAGGCGCCATCAACGTTTAGGCTTCAAAATTTGAAATCATTATAAAAAACGGAAAAATTGATCGATTCGTATGCGGTTTTAACGAAAACTATTCTTTATGTCAGTATTGTCTTGAAAATAAATTATAAAGATAAATTTCAAAAAATGCCGATAGAGGGCGCTTCAGACTTTTGAGTAACGAACAACTTTTTTTACAGTTATTTTCTGCATATCATTAATTTTTTTTAGAAGTTTAGACCTAAACTTAAATTTGGAGCTCAAAATCTGTGGTTAAGTAGCGCAAACAGAACTGTGTTCAATGGGAGTGAATAGGTTCAAATTTCAAATGATTATAAAAAACAGAAAAATTGGTCGATTGATTTGTGGTTTTCACTAAAATTATTCTTTATGTCAGTATTGTCTTGAAAATAAATTATACAAATAAATTTCAAAAAATGTCGATAGAGGGCGCTTTAGACTTTGGAGTAACGTACAACTATTTTTTACAGTTATTTTTTGCATCTCATTAATTTTTTTAGAAGCTTAGACATAAACTTAAATTTTGTGCTGAAAATCTGAATCGTTGAAGAGTGGTTAAGTAGCGCAACATGAACTGGGTTCAATGGGGGAGGGGAGGTTCAAATTTCAAATGTTTATAAAAAACTGATAAATTGGTCGATTCGTTTGCGGTTTTCTCTAAAACCATTCTTTATGTCAGTATTTCCTTGAATGTAAATTTTAAAGATAAATTTTAAAAAAATTCCGTTAGAGGGCGCCTTAAACTTTAGAGTAACCAACAACTATTTTTAACCGTTATTATTTTTTTTTAAATCTAAATAAATGTTTTAAAAGCTTAGACTTAAATATTGAGTTCAAAATCTGAATCGTTGTGAGTAATTAAGTAGCTAAAAATTGAATTGTGTTCGTAGGGTGGGCAGGGTAACATTTTAACTCCTGAACACAGTTCAGTTTGCGCTTCTTAACCCCTACCAACGATTCAGAATTTGAGCTCAAAATTTAAGTCTAAGCTTTTGCAAGTATTTAATTAGAAACAAAAAATAACAGTTAAAAATTATTGTTGGTTAATCTAAAGTTTAAGGCGCCCTCTAACGGAATTTTTGAAATTTATCTTTAAAATTTATTTTCAAGGAAATACTGACATAAAGAATTGTTTTAGAGAAAACCGCAAACTAATCGACCAATTTTTCCGTTTTGTATAATCATTTGAAATTTGAACCTCCCCACCCCCATTGAACACAGTTCATTTAGCGCTACTTAACCACTCTCAACGATTAAGATTTTCAGCACAAAATTTAAGTTTATGTCTAAGCTTAAAAAAATTAATGAGATGCAAAAAATAATGGTCAAAAATAGTTGTACGTTACTCCAAAGTCTAAAGTGCCCTCTATCGACATTTTTTGAAATTTATTTGTATAATTTATTTTCAAGACAATACTGACATAAAGAATAATTTTAGTGAAAACCGCAAATCAATTAACCAATTTTTCTGTTTTTTATAATCATTTGAAATTTGAACCTACCCACTCCCTTTGAACACAGTTCCAGTTTGCGCTACTTAACTACAGATTTTGGGCTCAAAATTTAAGTTTAGGTCTATACTTCTAAAAAAAATTAATCAGATGCACAAAATAACGGTAAAAATAGTTGTTCGTTACTCCAAAGTCTAAAGCGCCCTCTATCGGCATTTTTTGAAATTTATCTTTATAATTTATTTTCAAGACAATACTGACATAAAGAATAGTTTTCGTGAAAATCGCAAACGGATCGACCACTTTTTTCGTTTTTTATAATCATTTCAAATTTTGGACCGTAAATTTTGATGGCGCCTATCTCCTTTGGAAGACGTTTGGGACTCTTAGTTTCCCATTTATTATTATTTGTCTTGATGTGTACTATCAGCCCTTAAAGTTTTGCCCAGTAGTTTAGATACACCCTGTATAAAAAATAATAGCCTAGAGTTAAATTATTATTATTATTAAATAAATTTGAAATAAGTTTTCATTCTGACCTATTCAAAATATATATATAACTTATACTAAAAGTAAAGTTAAAAAAAACCAGATTTTTTGATAAATGAAATGATGAAAAGCAACTGCCGCAAAATGATAAACATTTTTTTACTATTATATTATCTAATCTAAAACTTAATAAAAATTAAAGTTATCTTAAAACTTCCTTTAAGTGACTCCCTTTGGCTGCAGTACAGAAATATGCACGCAAATTACGTCATTCTAATACTTTAAGTACTTTGTGCATGATTCCTCGAAGCATGGCCCAAGTCATCTGTGTTCGTATGCATAAAATGATTATAAGTCATGCAATTTAAAGTTTCACAATTCTGTTAATTTTAATGTTATATGTGTTGGTTTTTATTGTCTTTACTCTAAATACAACAGAAAAAGGTTACTAAATATCATTTTAGGACTGAGGGATGTATAAAAACGTAAATTTCGTAGCTTTTAAGAATTTTTTTTTTATGAATCAAAACTACTTTTAAAATAATTTTTTACCTCATTTAAAATATTTTTGTAATTGGAACTGTCGCACATATACTCATACCCCGCATATACTCGTGTATAAGCCGACCACAAATTCGAAAGGAATAACAGATTGCATACCAGTATTTAAAAAAAGTTACCTTTGTCTTGTCTAACTGCAAAATTTCCAAAAATTTTCTGATATTAAATCAGACAAAGAAAATTTGTCGAAAATTTTTGTGTTCAACATATTTTTTCTCGAATGTGGGGAATGGTCTATACACGAGTATATCTATCTATACTAATAAAATAACAAATCGCTCTGTCTGTCTGCGTGTGTGTCTGCGATAGTTAGCGAAAACTACGGACGTACGAGGTTCAAAATTTTTTGTGAAGATTGTCCAAGTCCTTTCCTAATGTACCTGACCCTCAAAATTTTAAAATTCTCATAATTAGTTGAGAAATTAATTAAAATCCCCAAATTAGAAGAAAGGAAAAGTACTCATAATTCAATAAGAGCATTGATTTTTATCAAACCACAGAATATTTCTTCGAAAACTCCAAGAAAAGGAAAAGGGTTAATGTAAATACAGGGTTGCCATGGCGATGAATGTACTAGGCTTTTTAATAAAGGGCTGTATTTTAAGTTCTGTGTCTAAAAACTCAAAAATTAGACAGCTACATGCAGAAAAAATTCCCCTTTCAGAAATTCTAAAAATTATTTTCACATTCCTGTAAATAGTTGAAAAATCCGTAAAAATCCATTTATAAAATCTCATTTTATCTCCATTCAAAGAAACAGAATTTCGATAAATCTTTCTGAACAAGAGCAGGTGTTTTGGAATGCAGACAGCTGGGCGTCAGGTAGTAGTGGCATTTTTAGACGACCAGTAAATATTTCCGAATGTTAAATTTATAAATTTAATTTTTATCAATTCAGATGAAGAATTTTTCGCTGATTTTAAATATGTAAATTTCTTCGCAGTCGCTCAATTACAACCTTATATATTAATTATTAATTCGTTACTTGGATGACTTGCTCTATTTAAAATAAGTTTTTCGAAACCACAAATGATTTTTATATTATGATTCTTTGTTACGCTGCCGAATTTTTAAAACTGCACCATTTAGAGATTTTAAAGTTATGCATCGAGCAATATCTTTAAACGCTGTTTAATAATATCTAAATGTATAAGAATCCAATTTTTTTAATAAAAAAGTCGATTTAAAAAAATTAAAATTAAAAAACAAAAAACCTCACAAAACCTTTTGGAGCTTTCAGATAAATTATAACATAAAGTAAATATTTTAAAGAGTACCGAACATCAAATATAGTACGAGAGGATTTTTAGAGGGAGCGGTCAAATATTTATATAGATTTTAAAGAGTAGGGGACGTCAAATTGTGTGCAGGAGGGGGGGGGGGCAATTATTATTTTAGGGAGAGCGTGATCAAATATTTAAAACCGTACCGTTTTAGATGCGATTTTTTCAGAGCTCTGGGATAAACAATACTTAGTTAATATGAAATTTTAAAAGTGTACTTACTCCTGTTTTCGAATAATAATTTCATCAAATATCTTTCTTAAGTTTACAAACAGTTTTGTTAAGAAAAGACTTCTCCCCCTGGTTTTGGAATATGAAACTAAAAGATTCCAGACCTCCCCCCCCCTTTTTTTTGCCGTGTGTGTGAAGCACTTCTGCTAAACGCTACCGTAGGCAGCCGGCATTCGTTTCGCGATTTTTTTTTCTTTTGAGATTTTGTAGTACAAATTTCAGGTTTAAGTAAGAGTATTATTACGGGCCCGGGCAAAGCCGGGTGGCTCAGCTAGTACATATGTGGTGGGTGTAGATCATAATTGCAGGAGTCACTACTTAATAATATAAAAAGTTTATTGGAATTCTGGGCTAAATGAATCTATGTACAACATATCAGGATAAAAGGGGGAAGCTTAGGCCATTCCGAGTAAGTCCGGGGCGCATTTGTCGGCCGGTTGCGCTTAACCGTCAAGCGGAGAGATTTTGGGCCGTCTGCCCGGCATCACTTCCACAACGAATCTCATGTATTTTCCTTTTCTTTGCTATCAGGCTAATTGGATAAAACCTGATCGTCAGCAGATAAACAAATGTGTACGAGTCATTCGGTTCTCGTGGGAGAATGCTTACTACAGCTATAATACTAATTGGATGTTTTGGGAAGCAAACTGCAATGTACACTCGGCCATCGACGACAGTGCGCCCTCGCACATGTATCTTAAAAATAAAAATTTAAAAAAAACAGAACAAGAAAAAAAAATATTAGGAAAAAAAATAATTTAAAATTTAAATTATTGTCAAACTGAGAGAAAAAAAACGGTGAATTTTTCAAAATTCGGTTATACGGAATTAATTAAAGTTAAATTAACTTTAAGTGGTACACGGAAACAAAACAAGTTGCGAACGGAAGGAAAACGAAACCAAAACAAAACAGCGCGAGTAGCCATGACACCGTCTGTGCGTATCAAGCCGTCTGCTTGAATGCTACTCTCACAAGAGGCAACAAGAACCGTCTGTTCTTGTGATGTTCTGCGAAATTTCCGTCTGAAAAAACGCAGGCACACGACCCATATAACATTTAAAAAAATTCTACCGCTTCTTGCCCCGTCTGGGCGGCGGGTAAAAAAACAATTTTCCTCCGTTGTACCGAGTTTAAAGTTATCCGTGCCTCGCCAATAAAATTTAGACTTTAACTGAAAAAAAAGAAAAAAAGTAAATAGGGAGGGCGGGGGGGGGCACAATATTACAATATACAAGAAAGAAATTACATAATAAAATACACAATAATCAAAAGATAATAACATACATAACAATCAGATAATATATATTACAACAATATGATGTAAAAGTGTGGAGATAATAACGATAGTTTCTTTTCAAAAAGTGTTGGCAGTCCTGGTGAAACTGTCCAAAGTTGTCTATAGTCACTAGTTAAAAGTTATGTCAGCGAAAGGACGAGTGATAAAAAAAAATGTGATGGTAACCTTGACATATTGTCACCAACATGGTCGTGCAGAGAAAAAAAAGGTTTATAATCGTGGAGCATATTTCACAAACGAAAAAAAAAATAATGCTTTAAAAAAAGAATTGTGCATCTAATAAAAATTGTAGTTTCAAAACAGCACTATTAGATGAGAAAACTGTGTAACTTGACAGTTCACTTTACACATAAGCGAGCACACTGATTAATTTCACTGTAGATTCACAATTTGGGTGACTGGAGAACAACACAAAAATAAAATTGGTGCACTGAGCATATTTACACAAACTTGGAGAAGAACGCTGGCTGTATTCACACATGATAAAGAAAATGGAGAAAAATATGATTTCTTGAATAATACACAGTAATATTCGTAAATAAACGGTGAAAGGTTAAAAAAAAATGCAAATTTCACAACAAATCTTAATGGTGTTTGTTTATCGTAACAGGCGAGAAACTTTACACAGGAGAGAGAAAAAAAAAACGGGCCAGCTGGAAGAATTGCTGTCTCTCCGCAGCTGTCAAAAAAGGGGGGTGTGGTTGTTTGATATCTTGGCGCGGAGAAAGTTTCGTTTTCAGGCATATATGGGTTTGAGAATGTTGACCCTATTGCGTCATATTCCAGGGTTTCATATAGTCGACTGATGTTTCTGTTATAGTGGGGCCTTCATGATTCCCAATTTTCATGACGCTGTATCGATTATTTGGTTTAATAGCAGTAATTTTATATGGTCCGAGGAATTTGATTCGCAACTTTAATCCACTGCCGAATTGAGTACGCTTAATTGCTACTAAATCGTTTATTTGATATATGGATGGTTTTTCACGTCGTTTATTGAATAGTTTTCGGTTAATTTCCTGTTGCTTCAAAATATTAAGTTTGGCATTCTCTTGTAACTGTTTTTTATGATCCATAATCATTTCTACATTTTCGAGGTCCAAGAGCTGTTTTATTCGTAAGTCATCTTTGTTTTTCATAGTAACACCCGTTAGTAATTCAAATGGGGAATATTTAGTTACCGAAGAAGTTGTACTGTTTAAAATTCCTTGGACGGCAGGTACATGTTTATACCACTTTTTCGGATCGTCTAAAGAGAGTTTGGTGAGAACAGGAATAATGGATCGAATGTATCTTTCAATTTGGCCGTTTCCGCGGCAAATGCCAGTTGCAATTGGGTGAAAATCTATACCTTCTATGTCGCAATAATTTTTAAAGTCAGCAGACGTGAATGCAGGACCTTTATCCGTAATTATTCGTCTAGGATTTCCAAATGTGGCTTGTTGCAGCTTGAGTTTATCCAGGGCGTCTTTTGCAGACACTGATTTAACGGGGTATAACCATAAAAATTTCGTGAAAGCGTCGACGACAAGGAAAATGTGCTGATAGTTTTTATTCGTGGAAGGGAGTGGTCCTAAAAAATCACAATGGTAAGTGTCTAAAGCGTGGTCACCCTTAGGAATCGGGTGTAAAAATCCTTCTTGTTTCCCTAATTTTTTTGTAGCTAAGATGCAAGGGATACAATTAGTTACTACTGTACGTGATAATTCCGATATATTAGGAATGAAAAAAGTTTGAGACGCTATTTCTTCCGTTTTCTTAGCAGAGTAATGACCCTTTGTGTGGATATCCCGAAGTACATTAATTTGCATAGCCTCGGGGACCACCAATAAATCACGATCATTTAGTATTTTATATAAAATATTATTACGTACAACAAAATCAGTAATTGGTGTGTCCGTCGCTGCAGTTTTAAGACCAGCAACAAATGAGTCTTGTTCCTGTGCTCTCATAATTTTAAGAGTTAATTCATCATAAGTTATATTTAATACAGGATAGCGGCTGAGAGCGTCTACATGCGGCATCTTAGTCGCTGGCCGATGCTTTATTTCGAAGTCAAATTCCTGGAGGAAGAGAGCCCAGCGAGCTATTTTCGGTGTCAAGTCTTTTTTGTCTAGAGTTTTCTGAAACGCTTGACAGTCCGTAATAATTCGAAACTGTGTCCCATGGAGGTAGACGCGGAATTTTTTAAGTGCCTCTATTACTGCTAGCACCTCTAGCTCATAACTACTAAGCTTTTCTTCTTGGGGGGATGTTTTTTTACTCATGTACTGAATCGGGTGATAATGACCATCGTCGGCTTTTTGTAAGAGAACAGCACCAAATCCAAGCTTACTAGCATCTGTATGTACCTCTAAATCAGAACCGGGAATGAAAATATGTAGCAGCGGGGCGCTCGTGAGTATATGCCGTAAGCTATGGAGCGCGTGTTTTTGTTCCTGTCCGAACTCGAAGTTCGATGTTTTGCGTAAGAGATCGCTGAGGGGTCGAGCGATAGAAGCATAGTTAGGAATAAATTTTAGGAAGTAACCTGTCAAACCAAGGAGTGACTGGAGTTGTCTGACATTTGTGGGTTCCGGAAAGTGTACGACCGCTTTAATTTTTGACGGGGAAGGCGCAATAGTATTGTTTTGAATGATATGGCCCAAGAACTCAATTTTTCGCTGTAGAAACTGACACTTTTTAAAGTTGATTTCTAAACCATAGTCGGCCGCAGTCCGTAAGACTTGTCGAAGTTTCTGTAGATTTTCGGCTTCGGTTTCTGAGGGGATTATAAAATCGTCCATATATTGAATCAAAGTACCGTTCGTTAATAGTTTGCGGAAAACACAAGCTAGGAATCTTGAAAAAACGGCAGGGCTGGACGTAAGGCCAAAAGGGGCTTTGAGAAATTCGTAGAGACCGTCATGTGTAATAAACGCTGTGTACTTGGTGCTGCGGGGGTCGATATCCACATGGAAAAATCCATTTTTGAGGTCAAGTGTTGTGAAGACTTTTGCTTGTTTCAGTTAATCGAGAACATCGTCAATAAGGGGGAGGGGAAAACGATCTTTAACAATTTTTTATTGAGGGTACGATAATCTATACATAAGCGTGTGGAATTATCTTTTTTCTTGACTAATACGATAGGGCTGGCGTAATCACTGGAAGAGGGTTGGATTATTCCGTCGTGTAGCCACTGCTGAATTTGATTCCGGACAATTTCTTTCTCAGCTATGGACATTCGACGCGGTCGCTGACAGACTGGTTTATCATCGGTCAATACGATAGACATTTTTAAATTAGTAGATTTCGATTTGGTGGGACGGTAATATTTGATTAAATCAGCTACTTCCTCGCGAACTGCGCGATCAGTTATATGAACTAAGTCTACATCAGGGATATCATCACTGACATTAATGAGATTGATAAAAATATCTGATTGGGGTTGTTTTGTCAGAGATATACTACTCTCATTACATACAAGTGTACCTTGACTTATAACGTCTGTTCCTAAGATAAAAGGGTGGGACATATGAGCAAAAGGGATAACGTAAACATTAGCGGGAAAGACTGAACTGTCTATCTCAATATCGGTAGAAAAAGAGCCATTGGGGCGAACCTCGCCACTGCCGAATCCGGTAAATTTAACTGGTACTGGTGCCAGGGGTGGTGATCCTAATAACCGATAAATATCCTCGCGGGCAAGCGTAACTGGGCTGCCCGTGTCCACGAGGGAAGTAATGTCTAAATCAGCGATTTTGACCGATTTTTGCATACTGTGGGAAGAGCGAGTGAGTTCGACGTTATGAACCTGTCTGTTTTTTCCGGAAGTGACCGCGCGGGAAGGGGGGTTGGTCTCAGGCGGTTTCTGAGGCTTAGTAAAACGCTCATTGCATTTGGAAGCGATATGGCCAAAACGGGAGCAAGCATGGCACCTAGGGCCTAGATTTTTCTTATTGCATACTGAGCTAACATGTCCAATTTGGTTACAGTTAAAACAGACTAGTTTATGCGTTCTATCTTTCGGGGGAGGTAGGGGTGGGAGGGGGAGGGACACGGTTAGGTGTATTGTGATGAATTTTGTGTTTAGGATGCGAGTCGGAAGCAGAAATTTCGTCATATATGAGAAGTTTTTGTTTAAAATCAGCTAAATGCGAGCATCCGTACAAAATAGATTTGTTAGCCGGTGGATCTGGGATACCTTGGATGATGTAATGGATGACAGACATGTCATCAATATTTGCTCTTTGAGCCAACTCCTTCATTTTTAAGAAGTATTCCATTAATGACTCGGAGTTCTTCTTATGTCGCACCGAGAGTAACCTATGAATTTCTGCGGGGGAAACGGATTTCGAAAATTCGCGCAAAAGCGCTTGTTTGAGTGAGGGATATGAGGAAATGTTAGGTTCACCCCGAACATATAGTAATGCGATCCCAGAAAGTGCACGTTCCGCGAACAAGAATTTTTGAAAATGGGAAAGTTTAAAAGAGTTCGCTAGCTTTTCAAAGCGATCAATCCAAACTTTGATATCCTCGTGTTTTGCACCACTAAAGGGTGTTATAAGATGCTCTAAGTCGTGAAAAGAAATGGAATGTTGTTGTGTGGGGTGAAATGCTTCGGTTTGTGTATCACTGTCTTCGTATGCGAAGTTAGCTGTCTCTGTACTGATATGAGAAGTATTTTTGGGTTCATCTGATGCAGAATTCGAGGCATTGTCAAATGAAGATTTCAATTTAGAGATGTCTATTAAAGAATCTACTATGCGCTTAGCTAACTCGGGAATTTCTCCCGAAATATCGAGATTTGGCAGGTTCGCTACAGTAATAAACTGTAGCTTATCAAAAGTGTCAGAAATCTCCGTTAATTTCGCCTCATATTCTGGAGTTTGGGCTGCAAAAGGAAATCCGGAAAATAATCGTAAATTTTGGCGGTTCTGGCGGTGTTCGTCGGATGAAAAAATTAGCTGGTGAAGCAGTTTAATTTTATCAGTTCTGGCCGATTTAATCTGGCTTCGAATAAAAGATATGTCGGCTAACTGCATTTCGTATAAAATATATTAAATCAATTGCACCTTAATAAAAAATAATCAAAATGGTGATCGCTTACCTGGCATATACTGTATCCAATTTAAAAAAAAACCGCTCTTAGTGAGAGCCGGAGGAGCATTTATATTCCATTGAAATAAAGCGAAAGAGAGAAAAAAAAACACAATATCGCGCGCCGCTGAGACTGTGAAGAACCACTGTTTAACACACATCCGTTACAGCCGGGAAGGAACCGATTTTCGCCAAATGCAGCGAACAGGTGCAGAAAGGGAGGTCAGGTCGGTCCGCCGTCGAATTCACAGAGATGATGTCCGCAACAGGCGTCGACAACAATCCTTTAGATTCCAGGAGCGCTGTAGTATGGAGAGGAGCAAAACAGTTCGCAATATCCGAGCAATAATTTCTTGAAAAACAAATAGAGTGCGGGCAAACACAGACGCGGATGCCGTATGCCGAAAGATGCAGCGCAGCGTAAAGCAGGTGATCTGACGCTGAGAGTTGCAGTTCAGGTTAGCAGGGTCTAAGTCCGCTTAATACAGGATTCATAGGCCGGCCCCCATGTGGTGGGTGTAGATCATAATTGCAGGAGTCACTACTTAATAATATAAAAAGTTTATTGGAATTCTGGGCTAAATGAATCTATGTACAACATATCAGGATAAAAGAGGGAAGCTTAGGCCATTCCGAGTAAGTCCGGGGCGCATTTGTCGGCCGGTTGCGCTTAACCGTCAAGCGGAGAGATTTTGGGCCGTCTGCCCGGCATCACTTCCACAACGAATCTCATGTATTTTCCTTTTCTTTGCTATCAGGCTAATTGGATAAAACCTGATCGTCAGCAGACAAACAAATGTGTACGAGTCATTCGGTTCTCGTGGGAGAATGCTTACTACAGCTATAATACTAATTGGATGTTTTGGGAAGCAAACTGCAACGTACACATATATAAAATAGTTTGTCATGACTGACTGATAATCAACGCACAGTCCAAACTAATAAACATAGAAACATGAAAATTGGAGAAAATGTACTATTTATGATGTACAAGTTCTCTAAGATGGAATTTTTGAAAATTCCGCATCTGAGGGGGGGGGGAGAACGGGGCGTCGAAAATTCTGGAACATCCTCCAATATATAAGCCATCATTTAAGGTAGCAGCATGAATTTCCAGAAAATAAATCTGCTAAATAAATAATTAAACACATATTTCAGCGATTTTAGAAATTGCCCCCCTGAAGGGGTTAAAAGGGGGGATGGACGAACAATTTTGAACATTTGGCACATATCAGCAATCGTTTTAAGTAGAAGCGTTAAACGGCAGAAAATGAATGTTTTAAAAATAATTAAAGGTGTGTTTCAGCGATTTTAAAATTTCCACCCCCGAGGGTGTTAAAGTGGGGGTAGACTTGTTTTTTCAAATTTTTCTGTTAGCCAAGCTCAAATGATAATCTTCAAATGCAATTTATGCTTACAACAGTTTACAAATTGCAAAAAAAATGGCGCAGCGTTACCTGCCGGCTACTTTTTTATAATTCAAATTGATGATACCAGTTTTTTTTTAAATAGTATAATGCTCATTATTTTCGACGTATGTAATATGTCATTAAGTAAGATGAAGAATCTATTTTTTTTAAACATGATAATCAAGCACAGGTTTTGTATAGGCCCTGGAATTTTCAGACCAAAAAATTCTTCGGTGCCAGTATCGTCTTATAGAAAATCTCTCCTTAAATAAGGATAAACTTCGTACGCTTAAACATTTTTCTTCTAAACTATTTGGAAATTAGTTGTTGTCCTCGGTAGAGAACTGGGAAATCTGAAGTATATCTTAATCTTTTTATTAGTTGAGTTCCAAAACTTTTTTATTTTATTCGTTTTCTGATTGGTCCATGTTTAATGGCCTAAAATGGAATGCTTCTGTTCCACAACGACAAAAAATGTAATAAAAAGTTTAAAAAATAATAATAATTTGAAAACGAATTGCGATAAAAATTTAAAACAAATTTCATTTAAAAGTGCATTTTTTTTCCTCTATGCAACGGTGTAAAAATTTAAAATGTGCGATGTTTAGAAGTTTAAAAAATTGCAATTCCGAAAATTGTAAAATTGAAATTTCATTTAAAATTTGTTTATGATGTGTCCAGGAATATTAATGTTTATTCCATGTCATACGTAATATGAGGTGTTCAGAAGTCAGTCTCATTAACTCCATCAAATAAAAATGCAAATTTTAGACAGTTAAAGTTGTCTATCTATAAACTACTGTTTTTTTTTTTTTTTTTTTTTTTTTTTTTTTTTTGTCATTGGTCTTGGAATAGTAATGTTTAATGCATTATGTTTAATGGCGTACGTAATATATGACTCGTTATGATCATCATAAAAATGATGTTTATTATTATTTTTATTTTAAATACAGAATTTATTTATAAGACTTTAAAATGTTAGTCTTTGAAAATATTATTTTCCAAATAGTCGTTGTAATTTGTTAAATTACAATTTTGTTATTGTTATTCTTTTTCATTTTCATTTTTATTATCTTGTCTGTTAACATAAAGAAAGTTGATGCGTTATAATTAGAAGATATAAACCATTTAAAGTTTTTTTTTTTTTTTTTTTTTTTTTTTTTGTAAAAAAATATTGATATTTCACTTGTAAAATAACGGGACTCGAACGAACCCTCAAACAACCTGAATAAAAGAAAAGTAACGAATTGGTGAACTGCAATGGGAACAGATGCAGTATCTTCCCGCGAGTCGCCATTTTGTTTCTCTATTATTTCTCACAAATTGCTATTATTATCATTGTTTCTTTGAGGAAACATAAAATAAATATTTTTAAGGCTTATGCATACTAAATAATTTATTTTCACTTTTCTTGAATGTTTTATATAATAAATGAATAAGTAAATCAAACGATATTTTTGCTATTAAAAATTTTATCTTTCAATCTTTGAATTTCCAAAGTAAATTGTCTTGTTTAATTTCATGTCGTTTTTTGAAATGTATGATTTAATTATTAAATAATCATTTCAGTTGCATTTTGTAGTTTTAGGTAAAATAATAATATTTAGAAATCACAACGAAACAAAATGGCGGCTCGCGGGAAGATACTGCATCTAAGCCCAGCAATGTTCCAAACCACACTTGTGATAATATCACGTCTGGCTGTGAAACTGCAACAACTTTTAAACTTTAATATGTGAGAAAATACATAAATAAAAAATATTCATTTAAATATGCTTTTATCAATAAGCTTACAATTATTATTAATATTATTAAAAATATTATCAATATTGAGTAAATTATGTTTATACATGTGAAAACAACTTACAAATCCTGAAAAGATAGTTTAAATAACGCATTATTTTCTTTCCCGTTGCTATATTTTAAAAAAATTAAATTAAATGCAGTAAAACTTATATTTATATATAAATTCACTGCTTCGCACTTTCTAGCAAACAAAACAAAAGCTTTGACTTTCTCATAATCAAATTTTACCATATTACAACGAAATTTTTATTTCATTTTGTGGTATAACAAATTGCTGTCTAGAAATTATGCGTCTTTTTTGCGGTACATATAAAATGCTTATTAAAAAACGGAGTTTTTTTTATATGTATTTCATTTTTTCTAAAAAATAATTGTGTATCGCGCTAAAAATGGAATTCGAAAATAAAATTCCTTCGACGAAAACGGATAAAACAAACTTTTCTTAAAGAAATTTAAACGTTTTTTGTGTTCATTGTTGAATTATTTTCGTTGCATTATAATGCTATCGCAATATAAAAATATAGTAATAATATAGTATGAGAGTCTCAAAGCTATAGTAGACGAAGTATATTTTGAAAAACAAGTAGGTAAGTAGGATCATAGCTTTCACAGAGGGTCCTTCATTCAAAGAAACTTATCCTTTAATAAATAAACCCAATTTGTTAATTTATAATTATTAAATTCCTGCATAGATGGTAGTACCAACAAATTTAATTTTAAAATAAATATAAAAAGACATCATTTATTTTAACACTAGACGCGGTGACGGGTCATTTTGATCTGTAGCAATAGAATAGATGTCGATTCCAAGCAAAAAACTGTATTTAAAAAGTTTTGAATATATTCTGCACAAGAATAACATACCGTAATTTCGGGTGTATAAGCCGCGGCTCAAACACTTCTTTTTGGACCCAGAAATCTTATTTAGTAATTGAAGACAAATATTTACGGCGATCTAACTAGTTATATTTGTTGCTTAAAGAATTGTTTGATCTGCGGCTTATACACCCGAAATTACGGTAAATAAATAGGTTGAATAGTTTTAAGTAAAAATTCTGATGCGAAGTATTTTTTATATAACTTGAGTAAAACTTCCCGCGGTTCTAGTGTTAATCAGATTAATAATGTTCAAATCAAGTTATATAAATAAAATCCGAAACTGCAAATTTCTTAAAAAATCCAAAATTAAAATTTTTTGAAAATCCGAAATTAACAAAAATTAAAAGAGATATAAATAAAATTTAAATTTCAAAAGAACGAAAAAAATTGCTTAAATAAAATTTAAAAGGCTAAATCATTATTAAATCGCAACAGTTTTTTAAAAAGAAAGAAAATAAAATTCCAAAAAAGTATTATGAATGTTAGTGATAAAAAATAATAATATAAACCTTTAAATTGGCAAACAACACGAGATTTCTTTCAATTAAATCCATCTTACGAGGAAGGTCTCCATACGGGCATACTCAGAAAATTCTGAACAAATTACAGAATGTTCTTCTCTCGTGGATATATATGTTTATAAAAAAATTTCGGCGGAACCCCGATAGAACGTTTGTAAAAAAATAATGAACATTTCGTTTATTTGGCAATTTATCGCCCGTTGGCGAAGAAATAAAATTTTGAAAGGTATTTTTTTTTTTTTTTTTTTTTTTTTTTTTTTTTTTAAGCTAAAAATGTTTCTTGTTGAAATATTTTTAAAAATACTTATTTAAATAACTTTATATTTCTCTATTTGAGTTTGTTATAGCTATAGTTTTGTCATATATATATTTATAATGAAAATTAGCTATGAAATTTTATGAATTAAAACGGAAATTAAATAATTCAAATTTGTTTCTATCTCAAAATTACGCTCAGTTGAGACTGTCTATTCAATTTCGATGTTATGGAAACAAAAACTTATCCGATATTGGAAAGTATTACTGCAGCAGTCTTCATCTAATCTATATTTTGGAATACGCTTAAATCTATGAAAATATATTTTTCAAGATGAAAAATTTTTTGTATATATAATTATTTTTACAGTATTAAAATTAAATAACTGCACTGTAAAAAAAAAAAAAAATCTGTGAAGGTACTAAACATTTTCTAGGAAACTGGGATTCCAAGAACTTTTCATGTAAGGATAACAGGAAAAACTCATGTAATCGATTCTGAAACTTGAATTTTTGCTGTTATCGTTACAGGGAAAGTTCTTGGAATCCCAGTTTCCTAGAAAAGGTTTAGTACCTTTGCAGATTTTTTTTTTTACAGTGTGTCACAACAAGCAAAATATATATGTAATACAATGTGGTATATATACTAAATTCTCTCATTGTTAAAGTTTAAATTAATCAAGCACCATTTACACGCATTCAAAAAAATATCTATTAACAAACAATTTTCAATTGCATGAAAATCGTTTGCTTCTGGCGAGGAAAAATGCTGCTCGCCAAATCGCGTCACGCTTACGTATTTTTACGCCAAATATTCGAAAGTATTTTATTTTTTCACAAAGTTTCTACCGTGATTCCGCCGCTAAATTTGACTGATCCTTTATTACATACATAAGTAGTTTAATTAGCATTTTTTTTTCAAAATTTTCTGAGTGTGCCCAGTATGGAGACCTTCCTTGTTAGTATAAAAAATGTCAACTTCAAGCACCAGGGATCGAATTCAGAAACTTCTGACGAATAGCGAGACACATTTTACCTCCAAGCTATGTCTACACGATAACCGCTGGAATTAAGGTTCTGTTTTAAAATTGAAATCGCAAAAAGGAATGGATGATATTGCTAAAATTAATTTAATTAAAATTATTGACTTTTACAAAATTTTATGATTTGTCGTATGACACGAGATATTCAGCTGTAAGTACATAAAATTTGAAATCTCTGAACTATACATTTTTTGTGTACGGACTATATGACGGAGGAACAGACGGAGAACAGATACGAAAAGGGTTTCGTCAGATGAACAAAACCCTAAAAATGGGATAGTCCATTTATAAATTTCATAAATTCTGTTTGATCTACTTCCAGGATGAACCAAGTGTGCTTTCTCATATTTTCTCATGTATGCCATCTATTTACATACTTGGATCTTTGTGGAAGTGAATAACTTCTAAATGGACTAGCTCGATTTTTTTTTCTTTTAATGGGCTTCGTCTACTATGATTGTGAGCCTCTAATATAGTAAATACATTTTGATAAAATGTACTAATAATGCAATGCTACACTGTAGTATATGTATATAATTAAACACATTGTAACACATAAAGCGCCAAACCAGTTTTTCTGTCCAAAAACTGTCATTTTGAATTGACGCTCACAACGAGACCGGTCGTCTGTGTGCATCCAAAGCTTGACGGCAGAAACAGAAATTTGCCACCAAAAGGGAAAAATGACATGAATTTTTCCATGCCATGAATGAAATTTTTCGGGATGGGGGAGGATAAACCAAAAAAAAAAAAACTTTCAGAGGGGTATAAAAATAGTAAAATTATTAATTATTAATGTTATTTCGTTAATTGCAACAGACGTTTTTAATTACTCAGTTTTATTGCATATTTGTTAAAATTTTGCTTTATTAAGAAATCTCAATTTAGTTATGAATATTTGCCGAAAAGCCTGGTTTACACAGAAGTATTGTAAATGCTAATATTCTGTTTGTTAGAACATAAACTGAGCCAAACTTTATTCATCTAAATGATAAAATTTTGCTTTTAAAATGAAAGTTTAAAGGAACAAGCTTTTAATTTCTGAAAAACTCATTTGCAAATTCCGGTGTCAGTCAATCATTTCCTCATTTTACGAACAGAATTTTTCAGCGCCGAAAAAGGTTGATTGTACTGCAATGAAAATGACCTCTGTTATAAAAAAAACTACAATTAAAGTTCAAAAATAAATTTCAAAAGAATTATTTGAACCAATTTATGTATAAAACACTTTAAAAATATCGCTTATGCCGTCACTCTGCTTAAGGCGTTAAGATCGTCAGGTCCCAAACGCAGACGGTTAATCCAAATTTCCCTTTAAGGATTTTCAAAATTTTTCCAGAAATAACTACTGTAAGTGAAATATGATCACTTGAGATTACATTAAAATACGTGAAAATGTTTTCGTTTCTTGATAGGTTTAATTTGTATTGAAATACTTATCTTTCGAACTCCAAGAAATATTACTTTTAGATGAAATCCTCATAGATCCCTGCTTAAGATAATCACTGTAAACTGGGTCATAGGATTTAGTTCTTTAATAAGTTCTTGGAATGACAATTCTCAGCTGCTTTTCGCAGAACTTAGACACTGGCAATTTTTTTTTTCCAGACAATTTAAAATGTAATTACAGTAAGCAGTCGAATCGTCATAAGTAAAGTTGTGCAACAGAATATAAGTGAAAGAATAGAAAATACATTGTGGGAATCTTATTTATTTATTTTTAAAGTGACCGCACAATTTTTGAGTTGACGTAAATGAAAACACGTCTCTATTTCAAATTTCCTTTCTTTTGTTTAAAATTCGAGATTAGTTAAGCCCAACCAGTGGCCGAGAGGTTGGGACCTCTCAACTGGTAGACGGCAGGTGCTGGGTTCGAACACAATCGCGGCTGTCGGCCTAACCGTTCGGAGTTTTCGTGTTTTTCTTCGAACCTTGCGTAAATACGGGTTAGGTTCGCTTAGAAAGACCCCCACGAAGGGCACTCCCCCTGGTCCTATATCCCTAATGTAGATAATCGGACGACAAAAATAAACCAAACCAATCGAGATTAGTTAAATTCGACTATAATGTTTTTTAATGACTAAATGATTTTCAATGTTGTCCTTTAGATTTTAGTAACTGGACGCGACATTTTTTGAAATTCAATACAAATGTAAATGGGGGTAACGTAAAGCTTCAATTACAGGCGAATATTTTTAATGTTACCTCGCGCTACTTTTTCAAAACAAAAATCCTTTACTCTTTGAGAACATTTGCAAAAGAAATGTACTACGAAATGTATTTTTTTTTTTTTAACAGTGGTGTGAATAGAATATAAAAATAGTTGCCTGTAATTAAAAGTTTACGATACCCCCACGTATAATACTAACAAGTAAGAAAAATTATGCGTTAAGCGTAAATTATGAAATACTTTCCAACACTTCCCTGAAATCTTTAACAAAATTTACGGAAATTAGGTTAGTATATATAGCCAAATAGGTACTCCAACACTTTACAACAGCCTAGTACTTGATCCGTCGGTTGATTTATATGCTATATAATGGGGAAATTCAGTTTAGCAAGAAAATGTCCAACAAGTTCAAATTTCTCTTTCAGCAATTTATATTGATGGAAGCATACTTGAATACTTTTATTCAGCCTTGTAGTTTACCCAGTATCTTTATTATACGCCAGTATTTAGCTAAAATTTATTTTAAACTAAAACAATCATAAAACTGCTGAAATCACATTCTCAGAAATTATCATTCATAGACGTACATGTATCCAATTCTTTGCGTGGCACTGTTTATCATTTTATCTATCTTCTACAAAAAATTTCTTAGTAAACTGAATGCCGTTCAGCGTAAAAATGCATATATATTTTTTAAACCTTTAAGTAATTGATCATGTTCATATTGAATAACGTTTGCGAGCTGTTTTATGTAACCCTGTATATCAAAACAATAGAGGTGGCAGATTACTTATGGCAGATTTCTTTTTTATATAGAGAGATACAAAAAGTAGTTAATATAGACCACATATTGTTAAGTTTTTTGTATACTAAATTAACCTGATGTTCATTTAATTGAAAGGATTCATCGACAGCTGGTTGAGAAAGTTAACTTTCTCTAAGAATCCATAACACATAATCTAAATTTTTTCACTTGGATGACTCGCTGCTTCACTAACTGCCATAGTTTGCAAAAAAAAACGTAATTTTTACTTTTTTAATTATAGTTTTATAAAATAATGTTTAACACTGTAGAATTTTCTGATTATTGCTTACAAAGGTTTTGTGCGCCTTATTGTTTCTTTTACGCTTGCTAATCTATGCCACATTCCCCCATACGACTTCCTGGCATAATCTAGAATTATTTTTTCTTTTTACAAGAAGAAAGTATTGGATGCGTGACAAATTTTTACTTCTGGTTTTCAATGGATTTATACGTTTTAGAAGGTCCTGAATGCGATTTGATAGATTTTGTCTGTCACTCTGTGAGTCTGTAAGTGATAAAAAATTTGTGGGCGATCTATCTCGAGAACTTATGCGCAGAATTTCACAAAACGTTAGAATCAGTTAGAAATGGATATAAACTGGAACTGATTAGTTTTTGGTGTATATCGCCCAACAGGTGGCACTGTTATGCTGCATTATTCAAGATTTCTACAATAGCTCTATCTCAAGAACTAACGTAGAGACTTTTATAAATCTTCAGATTCAGTTAATCATTGATATAATTCATTGCTGATTACTATTTGGTTTAAATCACTCAACAGGTGGCGCTTCTATGTTGCATTATTGATGATTTTCGCAATAGCTTTACCTCACAAACTATTGCAGGAATTTCCATCAAATTTAAAATTCATTTAGTCCCTGATATGGATTAGTGCTGTTTAGTTTTTTGTGTAAATACCCCTACAGGTGTGGCTGCTATGTTGCATTTATCATGATTTCGCAATAGCTGTAATCTCAAGTACTAATGAGTGGATTTTCAGTAAACTTCAGATTCAATTAGTCCTTGCTAAAAACTGGCCCTGATTAGTCTTTGATGTACATCGCCCAACAGGTGGCGCAACTATGAAAATTTTTTAAAGATTTCCACAATAAATCTGTCTCAGAAATTAATGCATTATTTTCATCAAACTTCGGTTTCAGTTAGATATTGACACAAGTTGTTGCTGATAAGATTTCGGTGTAAATCTGGTAGCGCTACTATGCTGCGTTGTTCAATAAGTGTTAACATGTATGAGAAAGTTTTGGGATTGCCCCATCTGAGTAGTTTCACCTGCTGTTGGAACATAAACACCAAATTTTTTCTTATTTTGAAGTAAACAGATGTTTTCTCTTATAAAGTGCTACAATTGATATGATGAACATCCTACTAACCTACATACTAATACAATGGGAATGGAAAAGGAAATTTAATCTGCTCCCGTAGTGGTGTGTTAAACAGCCTGTTTATGACTAATGAGGAAAGATTTTTGAAACTTGTTGCATTAGGCTATTTTTTATTGTATATTTAAGCAATGTCTTTATATGGTATTGAGATAAACTTTAAAAGCACTCACTTTTTTTTATTTTCATAAAATTTTTATTAAAAAAAATCCCCATTGGAAACAAGCTTTAAAACAGTTCAATCGTTAGTGGTTTAAAATAACGCAAATAAATTTACTTTTTATTTATTTTTTTTTAACAAATTCAAGGAATTAATTTTTTTTCATTTTACATCTTGAATTCGACTAAATTTTGCATGTATAAAGAATTATTTTGTTTGATCGTCTTCAATGTACGAATTAGCTTTGTTTATTTTTAAAAAAATTCTTTAATTGACTAGCATCTTGAAATATCAGAACAAAGTATATGAAAAATATTTGCCTAGACCATTCTATCGAACAACATGCAGATATTTTTGTATAATTAAATTGAAAGCTGCTATCATATTTGAAATAGTCTAACCTATGATTTCAAGATTTTTCAAGATCATGATACTTTGCAGTGAAATATGAAAATGCCTATTTTTTGGATATTTACTCCCAGATTTGGATAAATACCCGGGTATATAACCAAAACATAAATACTTACCCGCTGGGTATTTACCTTTCTCACATCGCTGGTTGATATATGAATGCATTTAGCATGGCAGTTGTCATATCACGACAATCGTATAAGAGCCGTGTTGGTAAATTGAAAAAACGCACTAACAGTTATGGAGAATGAGTAATTTATGGGCAATGCTACAAAAAGGATTACTTTTATTTAAAAAAACCCATACACTTTTAAAAGGATTTTTTTCTAGTGTCTGTATACCGTCTGTAAGGATCAGTGCAATTTCTCCACGAATATTAAATATTAAAATATTGATGTATTAATTAATCTCCCAGAACGGTGTCAAACATCCTAGCCTCTTGCACAAGAAACCGGAGTTTGATTTCAAGCAAAGAGGATCCTAACTTATCTGATAAAACTAGTTCATTTATCATAACAGAGTTTGAAGAAAATAAATATCTCTTAAATTTGCTGTCTTCTTAGAAGAGTAATGGTCAAATTATTCGTGTGTCACGCTAAAGTGACACACGATGATATGATCGTCTGCTGGGGGAAAATCTAGCATTTTCATTTGATTTACTATGGTTACTATACTCGCGTTTGACAGGGATTGGTATAAAATTTTTCCTAGATGAATGAAAAAATACGCTCATAGTGGTATTAAGGTACACTTAAAAATGTAAAATTGAAGTTTACTTTTGAAAAACATTTGTGTCATAAAATTGTGCATGGAATGCAGGGTCACAATTTTGGGAATGCTAATATCACCATCCCCCTCCCCCCGAAAAAAAAGTATATATATCCTTTACAATGGATTGGTCAAACACAAATCAGCCTCAATTTCTTTCTATTTAAAAAATATTTTGGAATTGCACAAAAGCTCATATAAATTTCCAGATTTGTCTAAAATAGAAACATCATCTATCTATTCTCTCTCTGTATATATATATATATATATATATATATATATATATATATATATATATATATATATATATACAGTGGCGGTCAAAAGTTTCCGGCCAGCAAAAATTTTTCAGTTTATTTGTAAGTATACCCATATGAAGAGGAATCTCAAAGTGATACTTGTACATTTTATCGACATAATAGTTAGGAACTTACTTATAGAAGAACGTGTAAATATCAATAAATTTAATTGAAAAAATTAAGTATAAAGGAAAACGGATGTTCTCAAAAGTTTCCGGCCACCTTCACAAGTTTGTAAAAAAGTGATATTGTAACAGAAAATTACAGTGATCAACAACATTTACAATTAGTATTTTATCGTATTACCATTTTATTAGCTTTAATAATAAGTACTGCGGCGCAGCAACATGACATTCATACAATCAACGGTTAAAGATCGTCTATGGTACGTTTTTTCCACATTTCTTGCAATTTTGGCGAAATTTCGGCTGAGTTGGAATATTTATGGTTCCGCAGACTTATGCCAACTTTTTTCCAAAGATTTTCTACTGGATGCATGTTGGGGGTTTGGGCTGACCATTTCAAAAACGAAATTTTTTGTGTGGAAACCATTGCTTATCGAGGCTTGCATACATTATTTATGTCGTTATCATGTTAAGAAAAAAAGTTGCGACCAAATTTTTTTCTCTAATAAGGCAGAAAATGGTCTTGCAAGATATCCTTACATATTGTATCATTCACTTGGCTGTGGATTTCAAATAACGGACCGAAACTTTTTGAAGAAAATACTCCCCACGGCATAACGTGTCTTCCGCCATGCTTCATTGTAGGAATAACATACACTGTAAAAAAAAATTGGGAAAGTTACAAAAATTTTTCTAGTAGAATTGTATTCCAAGGACTTTTTATGTAACGGCAACAATAAAAATTCATGTAACAGATACAGATTTGCACTTTGAATCAAACAAATTTTAAGGTTACTAAGAATTTTTTTGGGAAATCGTATTCCAAGAACTTTTTAAGTGACGATAACGAGCATTATAGATAAAATTTTAGTAAAGTTACCAAAATTTTAGTAAATTCTTTTGTAAAGTTACAGATGGTTTTAGTTTTGCTTACAAGTTTTGTAGATTGACATCATTTTCTTGTACGGTGTACACATAAAATTTTAGTAAGCATAAGAGATTTCGGTTAATTTAGATTACTAAGGTTACAGATTTTTTTTACAGTGTAGGTCAAATGATATCTTTTGTTGTTAGGTCATCAGACGTTGTGTCTGCCATCACTTCCAAAACTGTTTTGAATTCGATTAATGGAAAAATAGAACTTTTGTCCAGTTTTCACTTGACCAGACTGTGTTAATTGAAAAATGAAAGTAGGGTACGTCTGTATTTTTTTAACCTCTGAAAATTTTTTAACACCGACTCTTCCATAAAGTTTTGTATCCCGTCAGCATCGTAACACGGTAGACAAACTTATTCCAGTAAAATTTTCATTCCGTAAATTGCAGTATATTGCAACGGAATTTTCATGCAGATTATCAATGTTTTTTCTCCTGATAATTCTGCCCACAGGAATAGTAATTTTCCGGGGTCTCCTGGACCTCTGAAAGTCCTGAAAGCCATGGCCATCTTAATATAATTTTTAAATATCGTTTACAGTCGATTTGACCGATCGATAAATTAGCCGCAATATCTCGGAAAGATTGGCCTTTTAGCGACAAAACAATCACTCATTTATGAACAATAATTATTGAACTTTTCAAATTTGAATTCAAACTATGTTATACACGTTGATTCATTCATAAACACAACCAAAAAACACTTTACGGATAGAAAAAAACTAAAGAATGATAAGTGTTCGGAAACTTCTGAGAACATGCGTTTTCTTTTATACTTAATTTTGTCAATTAAATTTATTGATATTTACACGTTCTTCTAGAAATAAGTTCCTAACTAATATGTCAATAAAATGTATAAGTATCGCTTTGAGATTCCTCTTCATATGGGTATATTTACAAATTAACTGAAAAATTTTTGCTTGCCGGAAACTTTTGACCGCCACTGTATATATATATATATATATATATGTTTTTCCTGACTGCGACATAATCAACGCATCGCCCAAACTTCTGAACTTAGAAGCATGAAAACTGGGGAGTAGATACTTCTTATGACGTAAGCGTGCATTAAGACGGAACTTTTGAAAATTTCCCTCCTAAGGTGGTTAATGGAAGGGGAGTTAAAAACTGCGTATTTCAGCGATTTTATGGGTCCCCTGCGTAAAGGGCTGAGATGGGTGGGCGCCGAAAACTTTAGAACACTTGGCACATCTCTTCAGCCGTTTTAGATAGATCATCAAATTTCAGAAACTAAATCTACTACAAAAATAATTAAACATGTGTTTCAGCGACTTTAAAATTACCATCCCTAAGGGGGCCAAAGTGGTGGGTCGACAGGTCTATTTGAAGACAGTATAGCCTCCTTAACTTGTTCAAAACTACTTTCTGTATCCACATCCCACAGTTTTTCTGCTTAGTTTCATTTTTTCGCCCCATTTAATAACCTGTTCAGCGGGTCCACAATTGCTGGGGTACGAAAAGATGATAATAATTTACTATACGCCAAATATCTCCTCAGATCATTAACAGTTTATGGTTTTGGAAAATCAACAATTGCTTTTACTTTATCACTGTGTACTGCCCTGGATATTATAGTTTGGACAAGAAAATCTATAGTTTCTTTACCAAACTAACATTTTGATTCGTTAAGTATTATCCTGTAATCTCGAAATCGCCTAAAAACTTCCTCCAAATGCTACATGTGCTCGGCATTAGTTTCACTCGCAATTAAGATGATATCGAGATAAGGAAAGCAAAAGTCTAAACCACGAATCACCTCATTTATGAAGCGTTGAAACGTCGATAAGCCACTATAAAAATAGAAATTCAAATAAAATCAAAGGAGTTATAATAACAGTTTCTGGTATATCAGAATGATGTACCGGAATTTAATGACATGCTCGGACTAGATCCATTTTCGATTTCTTTATCTTACCTTTTAGCATATATATAAAATCCTGAATGCGAATAATGGGATATCTGACTTGAACTGTAATTCGATTGAACACTCTGCAATCGCCTGTTGGTAACCAATTTGACACACTCTTAGGAGCCATACGCAATAGACTATCCAATTTTTTGGGATGGTTTATAAATATCTTTCTCTAGCATTTAATCAAATTTCTGTTTAGACTTTCGAAGTAACGCTGATGTAACCGACGAGCTCTAGCCGTTATAGGCGGGTGAGGGATGGAGGGAAATCCGAACCGTAACTCCAAGCTGTAGTTAAAGGTTAAAATGGACTATATAATGGTTTACAGTTCTATTTCCCTTATTGTTCAGCTGGGTATCCTTGTATCATTTAGCAGTTCGATATACTCAGAATCACCATGAATAGTTTTAAAAACTAGGATATATCACACAGACTTGCGCAAACAAGAACATATATTAAACACCAAATCTTATGCACGATTTTTTTTTCTTTTTCAATTGACAAATAAACCAAAATGCAATAGTTGGAGCTATTCCTGTGAGCGATAATCGTCGTTTGGTTAGCAAGCATACGGAGCATTTGATTTTCTTAAATCGAAAATGATAGTATTATAGCCATCCGTCTTTACAAGTCGTAATCTTTGAATTGAATGAGTTCCGACGGTATGGTCTCCTAGATGAAGTAGGACAAGAACCTGTTCTAAGTTTGAAATTTCCTCAATCTGCAATTTTAGCTGATTCAATTGCATATTTTGCTAATTAAACTGCGTCTGTTCAGATCCTCGTGAATCCAGAGAATGAACACCAATCCACGTGCATTCACAAATCTTATTTTAAATGCCATTTCCGCCAATTTATTTAAACTCTCATAACTATTAACAAAATTCTTTGCACCGACACCGGTAACCTGCGAAGCTGTATATTTCCCAAAAAATCATCGTCAACATGACCCTCATTTAGTTCTCACATATTATGCAACAACATTGAGATGGACCTATCAGCCAGTTCTAAATCTTCAAGCCTTTACTTCCCGATTCTGTGAAATTCAAATTCAGATAATAACTGTGATTTAAGATGGTGACTTCCACGACGCGACGGAAGAGATGATTTATACGGATCCTCCGGTGATGCACAAAGAATATCTGAAGCAAACGATAATGTTTCAGCATCCAATGAAGCTACTAAATGATCAAATTTAGTTTGTTCGACGGATATTCCTTCTAATATAAAACTAGCTTCTAGCTGCACAAAGAACACTTAGCATTATTAAGCCAGAAATTAGGATCCTTGAACGGCACATAACCACATGCTGTATTTTCAATTCCCTCAATTTTAGATACATTTGGAATATCGTCAAGCATTCTTTACAGCATCAAAATATAAATAAAATATTAACTGAAACATCAAAATTCTGAACAAAACCAAATAGTCACTCAAAATATGAAACAATTAAAAAAAAATAAACGTACACAACCTCGGAAGATAAATGAAAACGGGAGATAAGCATTCGAAAATCTCATACCTGTTTATGAAAACCATAACTTTACAGTTTTGCCGAGGAAAATTATCGAAAAGTTTTTCCAAACTCAGCTCCATTCGTGTAAAACGTGTCACTAGTGTTGTAGGCAGAAGAATACGCTAGACACGATGAAAAATAGTAATGTACTTTAAATTCTTAAAAATTATTTACAAAGTAGAAAACACATCTTGGCGTTAACAACATTCGAATGTACACAGACTCTAGCATCGATAAAAAACAGCAGAGAAGAGTTGTTTCAATTTTTTTCAAGAATCGTCTGAGGATGAAAATGATCAAATAAATAAAAATATTTATCTTTAGCTTTGCCACACCTCCGATTTTTTCTGTTGAGTTGGTTCAGATAATAGATTAGGTGTCATTATTAGGAGGTTGTTTGAGTGAATTGTGCCATCCACATTTGTCCAGGATAGCCCAGTTGGCAGCTTCAGCCAAATGTCTTTGCTTGAGATCCTGAACTTGATACTTTCACCCAGTTTGAAAATTTCAACTCGAGTTATTCCAATGCTCAGATCCCAAGCATGCTTGATGCTTTTATGTTTTATGAGCCAAGTAATTTTCCAAGAAAACCGAAATACAAATTATTTCCAGATCATGGAAATTCATGATTGCATTATGTTAAAACAACTGAAGAAGCCTCATCACATGGTGTGATTGATAAGTATCTGAGAGCATTCCTCATAGTGAAATTTTAAGTGGATTTGTCTTTAACGTAACCAGATTACATTTATCATCATAGTAAATTTGACTTGCTTCATTTAACAATTTTTCGCTTTTTACTGTTAAAGAATGCTTCTAAAATATTTCTTTAAAGATCTACATAATCTCTGTGTTTTTTGAAATTATCATAAACGTAATCTCAATGTAGCTTTTAAATTCCAACAATATGGTAAAGGGAAACAAAAACTATATACATGACGTAGGAAATCTATTTGATACTAGAAAAACAACTGAAATTTGAACTTACACTCACGAAAAATGAATTTTGATTATTTTAATTATAATATTTATTTTTATTATTAAAAAAATCGTAAACGCCCCTCCCTCCATCCTTCTCTTTCTCAAGATTTCAATCGATGAAATGTCAGGAAAAAAATAACCATTAAGAAGTGAAAAATTTGCAGCTAATAACAAAGTTTACGACAAAACAGTTTAAGATCAAATAATTTAGGCCAGTTACAAGTCAATAATACATGCAGAATAAAAAATTTTGCATTTTTAAATTTTCACCAATTTAATACACTTGCAAATCATAGCAGAAAGCAAATCACCCTTAAATCATTACTTAAACGTAACTTCATTAATAGAATCATCTTTCTAATAATTAATTCTCATCTATCAAATTTTCAGTTTAAAAAATTAAATTTACAGATTCATCTATTTTACTATTGGATCTTAGATAAATATAATTATGGTTTAATGTGACTTATGAATCTTTTAACTGAGGAATTGGTTAATTTATCTTGAACTCTTAAATATTGATTGCACAAAAGGGTAATTGAACACCCCTCAGAGGAAGAACATATAACGAAATTGTCTAAAAGCTCTTCGAATCGGCTATGACGGCTGTTGAATTAATGGAGAAAATTTAGGTCGAACATTCAAATTTTCAGAAATTAGCTTTTAGCGTCCTATTAATCTTATAAACTAATGATCACTCATTAGATTCCAGTATCAGAAATGAGATTTCAACACAACTGTGCCCTAATAATGTTTTATCTATTATCGTTGTGGAATAATTTGCAGATATCTAGCCATTCAACAATAACTTTTCTTTTTAATTTTTATCGTTTTTACTCCCAATTTTCTTGTTTTTTTTTTTTGTTTTTTTTTCGAATTACAATTTTCTATTTCTTTTATGTTATTTCTATTTTTTTTTTTTTTTTGCCTATTTATTTTCTTATATCTTTACAAGAAGAAAGTATTGGTTCGTGAAAATTTTAGAATTGCGGTTTTCGACAGATTTACACGCTTTAGGGTTCAGAGATATAAAAAAAAAAACACGTTTTTAAAAAATGTCTGTCTATCTGTATGTGACATAAATTTTGTAGGCGCTCTATTTCAAGAACTAATGCACGGAATTTCACAAAAATTTAGATTCAGTTAGACCTTGATATAAATTGAATCTGATTAGTTTTGGTGTATATCGTCCAACAGGTAGCACTGCTATTCTGCATTATTTATAATTACCAAAATAGTCATACATCTAGAACTACCGCATGGATTTTCGTAAAACATTATATTAAAATAGTATTTGGTATGACATAATGCGGATTACGTTTTGGTGCAAATCGCTCAACGTGTTACGCTGCTGTGGTGCATTATTCGTGATTATCGCAATATCTCTATCTCAAGAACTAATGCACCAAAATTTCTGCTGCTATGCTGCCTTTTCCACAATTTCCACAATAGTTATATCTCAAGAGCTATTAGACGGATTTTCATAAAACTTAAGATTCTGTTATTCCTTGATACTATATGGTTCTTATTACGTTTTGGTGTAAATTGCACAACAGTTGGCGCAGCTATATAGCATTATTTAAGATTTTCGAAATAGCTTAATCTCAAGAAATGACATCATGATCATGAATTTTCATCAAACTTCAAATTCATTTGTTCCTGATATAAATTCGTATTCTTTAGTTTCTAGAATAAATCGCTCAACTGGTGGCGCTTCTATCTATTTTTTTTACGTTTTCTGCGATGATTTTATCTCAAATACTAATACACGGACTTTTATCAAATTTCAGATTCAGTTAGAAATTGAAATAAGTTATTGAAGATTAGATTTTGGTGTAAATTATCTAACCTGTGACGCTGCTATGTTTAATTTTTCTGGAAGTATTAACGTGAAAGTTTGGGATTTTGGGGAACTTTTGGATCGACACATCCGACTAATTTCCTTTGTAAACATATGTATGTAAAAACCTTGGCACAAAATAAATTTCAATCACTCATGTACAGTTGGTTTCAAGAGTCTTTCATCAGAAATTAGAAACAAATTTTGTTATGGGATTCAGTTTTTCAGCATTAAACTTTTATCGAAGTGTCAGATATTTTTCATGAAAAAAAAAATCTCTTTCAAATTTTCTTTGAATTATTTTTCGCTACAAAGATTCCTACCATTTGCCAAATCTTTTTTGTATAAACTACACTCCGATACAACATTTCGATAATTTTTGTGTCGAATTTTTGAAATATGAACGAACCTTTGTGATTCTTTGAACTATTTTTGTTATGAAAATTCAGACCATTTGCCAAATTCTTTTGTGTAAATTACATTTTGATATAATTCGGTTCAATTTTTCATCAAATTTTTGAAATGTGAAAGCATTTTTGTGACACTTTGAACAATTTTTGTCTTATTTAAAAATCTATTTTTAAACAAGTCCTATGGTCAATGTTGTTAAAGTCTTTAAGTTTACACCACGTTAATTGTCTAAAAGTTGAATTTTTCATGGAAAAAGAAAAAAAAAATACTTCATAGGGTGCCAGAAATTTGTTCACATTTCAAACACTGTGTGAAAAATTTATCGAAATCGTTGCTGTTGAAGTCTGGAAGTTTACACCAAGAAGCTTGTCTAAAAGTTGAATTTTTCATGGAAAAAGACAAAAATAATTCAAAGTGTTCCAAATGTCTATTCACATTGCATAAAAAAATTACAGTTAAAATCTTGCAGTTTACATTGTAAGACTTGTATGGAAATATAATTTTCTTTGTTAAAAGGCAAAACTCGTTTAAAGTATGACTAAAGTCCGTGCACGTTTCAAAAATTTTATGAAAAACTTCCCAAATTACTGTATCGGAGTTTACTTTACACAAAAGAATTTAACAAATGGTCGGAATTTTTTTATCAAAAAATAGTTCAAAGGAACTCTGAAACGTTTTCGAGAAGTTTTGATTGTTTATTAATCAGTTTTATCAACACGAAATACAGATTTTCGAATCCCATCAATATTCATAATACATGTTCAAGAAAAACGCTTGTCAGACAAACACAATAAATTAACAGCATTAACATTAACATTAAAATTAATCTTGTTTTGTTCTCTTGCATGCATAAATTCAATTACGCATATGAAAAGAAAAGTTATGCTTATCCTACACTGTAAAAAAAAATTCAAGAGGTTACTAAACATTTTTTAGTAAATTTGCTTTTCACAGAATTTTTTAGTAACCATTACAAACTTTTCTTTTGCAAGCGAAACAAGCATTTCTTTTGTAAACTGAACAAAAGAATTTTTTGTATAACTAACTTAAAAATTTTTAGTATGAGCCACCAAGCAAATTTTAGTAATAGCTCCAAAATTATTTTTAATAACCTTACGTGGGCTCGAAGGGCAGGAGTTTCCTTCGAGCTGCATCCAGACTTCTGGAGCGGAAGATTTTCGGCAAAACCGCAATAGATGGCAGCACCAAACATTGCTACTGCTCCTTCAGGATATTCATAATCCCTTTATTAACGAGTACTTACACTGCATACATTCGGGGCGTATTTGGCAGTGGCCAGTACCGAACCCGGGACCTTTTAGCCTGGAGTCCGTTACTATAATCACTATGCTATCAAGGCCACGCCAAGTGAGTTTTAGTAATAGCTATTAAAAATATAAAATTATTAACTCTATTCGTTGCTAACTTTTTTCTAGTAATTCTTACAGATTTTCTTGTAACCGACTAAGATTACTAAAAATTTTTTAGTAATTACAAGGATCACTAAAGTTTTTTTAGTAGATCGACACTTTTTTTTTACAGTGTACAAATCGATATTCTGATTTGAAAAACTATTTAATGCACTTTAAAAATTACTTGGAAAAGTTTTCGAAAATCATTGGCAAAAGGAGAAACTGTTTTTATAAATCTTTCTTTAAATGTTGATATATATTCTCTTTATATTGGTTTCTATATATTTCAAATAATTAAGAATAATATGTAATAAAATAATATGTAGAATAATATTTTCTAAGAAAATGCCTTTCTTAATCATGGACTAATCACAAGGAATTATTATAAGGCTTTGTTCATAATCATATTATATTTTCATAGAATAAGAACCATTTTTTGACAGTGTGCAATAATCCTATACCGATGTTGCCCCATCAGCGGCCGAGAGTTTCTGCTCTATAAGCTGGTATATGAGAGGTGCTGCGTTAAAATCCAAACCCGCCCGTCGGCCTAATCGTTCGGAGTTTCCGTAGTTTTCTTCGAACTTTAGATTTTCTTGCGTAAATACAGGTTATGTTCCCTTAAAAAGACCTACATAGCGAGCATTCCGCCTTAGGACCTATATCTTTCGTTTTGATGATTGCCCGTCATAAACACAAACAAACCTATATTGATGTTAACATCCTTTTTCCTATACACTTGCTGAAAAGGCGGCCCCTCGAATACTACGTCTGAATGTTTTCAGTGCCTGTACGGTCTCTTGAGTTTTGAACACCAGTAGTTTTTTACATTTTTTCCGCTTTATTTTTCTGAGATTAAACAAGTCAAAGAAAACCTTTTATAAAATGCTGGTGCCGAAATTGTGCATCCTTTCATATGAAATTTTGCAATTGGAAGTATGTTCCCAGCAGCAATATTTAAGGATATAGCCTATTGTTTCATTAATTATGACTCACCCTGTATATAATTGCTGCAGAGTTTTGTCTTCTCATTTCAGTTTTTATGAAAATGCTTAGTTCAATTACTGGGATAATCAAAAGTATTCCGTTACATTACTTCTAATGGGAAAAAACAGTTTCAAGCGCATTTTAACAATATTACTCTCTTTCGAACATAATAAAACTAATGATCATCTATGAAGTACGTACTAAAATATACATTCTGTACAATATGTGGTGCAAAGAATAATTTTTATTAATTTACAGGGCGACACAAAAATATTCCATTACATAATGGCATAAGAGAAAACATTGTTCGGGGTGCGGTTTAATTATATTAAACTATATTACATTTTATGAAATTCATGTACGTTTCTGAGGTTTACTTAAGTTTACTTCTTGTATAACAGAAAGCAGATAGTATTTACAGAAACACACAAAAGATTTCGAATACTGCTTATACAGTATCCGAAGTACTTTAGACTATTACAACAAGATCTGAATATATTTTTTAATTTTGTTATAGTCCGAACTACTTCATCTGCTACGTTTGACGTGCAATTTTCGATTTGTTACTTATTGCTTTGAACTCCAATGTTCATAAATAACAGCCACGACCGACTCAATATACGAGTGCACATTATTAAGCAAGCAGTGCGTATAATATTAATCTTTGGAAACGCTTTACACGTTTTCATAAAAGTGCAGATTATTTTTATAGTTTAAAACTACAGAAGCCTTTCAAACACTCTTTGAGAATGTTCTAGTACAACAGATGATCCTTTACAAAATTCATCATAAAAGTTAAATCAAATTATGCATAACTAAAATATTTTATATGGTTGAAATTCGCATAACTCGAAAACCATTCCGTGTTGAATTAATTACATTTTATATGAAAGTAAAAAATCTTGGTTTTAGGTACAGAGAGGAAACTTGGTCAGCACGTATAATAAATCAATAATTAAGTATAGTTAATAAACATATATAATTAACTAATAATTATGAATATTTATGTATGGATTAATTACTTTAAAAATTTGGACATTTTCGGCCGAAAATAGAAAGATTGTTGAAATTGGGTTCCGGTCTAAAAAGCCAGCTTCATCGATCCATAGCTAAAGCACAGAGCTTCAAACTCTTATGCTGTTTAATTATAATTATTTCTGAATAGTAAATAAATGACTTATTTAATCGCAGAATTCCAGACACTAAATAAGACGAAGATGATTCGGAAATAGTGGTAAAAGAAAAGATTAAATGTTATTGGGGTGTAGATAGCTATAAAGAGTGACAGCGGAGGAAAGTATAATGTAGACTATTATGACCGTACTAATTTAAAAATGATTGAACATCGAAAAAATAAATCAAATATTTCATATACAAGCATTTATTACTTAGTTTTCGCTAAACATATAGCTTGATGATTGGTTATTTTTCAATTTCAGTTGAATTATGAACTAATCTATAAACGCCCACTTTTTCAGTTACAAAACTTTAAAAATGTACTTTATCTTGATAAAATAGAGACATCGAGACTGGGTCGAACTGCGAAATTGAGACCTAAGTAGTACGTGGGCATATAATTTATTATTTCTATAAAAATTATTTTCCGAAAAGAGGATTTTTGGTTCTTATTTTAAAATACTAAAAAACTGAAAGAATTAGTTCATCTTCCATTATTGAAAGTGCTATACAAATATCATATTTCTTTTCCGGTTCTCTTATTATCCAGTAACAAATAAGTGAATTTCGTCTTCGATTCTTGGAATTTGCTTTATAGAAAACTTTAAATTCTGTCCTTCTTAGAAACTTTCGAAAACACTTTTCCTATGATTCTTTCATTTATGATTTTATTTCCAAGTAATTGCGTCGCAAACTCCATCTTTTGATGATTTTGCAAGAAATAAAATATCATTTTTATTGAAAATAATTAATTATTAACAGAAATTAATTAGAGTGTAGAATTCAAATTGAAACCTCTCATACATAGTGGCGTAGCCTCAAGTGACACAGAATCACTTTATCAATAGTATTTTTTATACTAAAAATTTTCTTATCCTTACTAAAATTTCCTGCTTTGGCAGTTAAATTATTACATAAAAAGAAAATTTAATGTGCAATATTACTGGTAGTAAAAAGATCCTTCGTCCCCTGACGCAATGCCATTGCCATGGGTGAATTTTTTTAAGGGGAGGGGGGCGGTTGTACTAATTTTCTTTTTTCATATTGCACCACGGTCATCTTTTGTAGTTAACATATAAGATCGCGTTTTAACTCTTTAATGCAGGGGTGTCAAACTGTATCCCGCAGGATAGCTTATTTGCAACCTTTACATGGATACGGACATGAGGAAGAATTCGGTGCTGTGATTGGCTGATCGGTTCCATCGTCCCTTTAACAGAAGTTTAAATGGCGTTGTCTTTCGCCTATTTACGAGCCCACTCAATGAGACCCGGATGATAACGTTAAGTCTATGGGGGTGATATTTTCAAATATCTCGTTCAAATATTAATATTTTTACATGATTTGTTTTGCACAGGATAGCTTAGGATGATCTAAAACCGAGCTAGTTTTTACTTTTTCGATTTTGGTTATATTTTTTAATATTATGATAGTTTCAATTTCAGAATCGGTTGAAACCGGTTCTGAAAATCAAAGTAATTAAGAAAAGAAACCAAAATCGAAAAAGTAAAAACTAGTCTGGTTTTAGATTATCTCGTGTCTATTAGATAAGGCGAAGAAAATTAGTTTAAAATACTCATTTGGAGCACCCATTTACGCGGGACACTAGTGGTCAGAAATCACCTTTCGAGTGCAAAGGGTTAACTACAAGTAATGCCGAATATTTAAAAATTCCTTTCAGCATGCCCTATAGGCGGAGGAAGATTTCGAAGAACAAAACAACTCATTTCAAGAACAAAAAATAAAATATGATTAGAGATAAACCCAGTTTAACAATTTTATTTGGCTGATTTTAAAGATTTTTTTTTCTGTAACACTTATTTTTATCAGAATCATCTTAGGCGAAATTAATCTCAAATGCCCACTTTAACAACATATTTTGAAATATATTCTGACTTTATGGAAAAAATCGACCAATACGGCACATAATATATTTCCTAAATAAGAGAAACTGTCAATTGAATGCATCTGAGAGCAAAATTGAACTTAAAAATGAGTCATAAAATAAGCAATTTGTTATTCGAATACATCCTCAATTCTTCAATCGCACGATTGCTTCGGGAAATTTTGCCCGAAATACCCAATTTGACAGGTTTTTTTTAAATATATTCTGCCTTTATCAAACAACTAACAAATATGGCACATTAATTAACAAATATGGCACTAAATAACTGTCAATTGAAAGATTTTTAGAGCAAAAATGGATTTAAAAATGAGTCATAAAATAAGCAGATTGTTATTTGTATATTTCCTCAATTTTCAATCACGATCCCTTCGGGAAATTCTGCTCAAAATGCCCACTTTGACAGAATTTTTTTGAAATATGTTCTGCCTTTATCACAAAACTGGCTGATACGTCACATTATATAGTCCCTAAATATGAGAACTTGCCAGCTGGATGTGTTTGAGAGCAAAATGAATTTAAAAATGAGTCAGAATATAAGCAGTTTGGATTTGAGATTTTTCCTTCAACTGCTATTTTTGTTTATTTTTGCTATAAGAATTGGCCCTATAAAAAACTTGTCAATATAAAAGATGTATATAATATTAAAAAGATGTATAATAAATTTAATCGGATTTAATATCTTAAGAATTGACGAAGTTATGGATTTTTTTCTTCTTCCACCCTCCTTTTCGTTTTTTTTCCAATAAGTGTGCATTTATCAAGTAAATATAAAAGTTTTAGTCAAGTTGATGAAATTACTATCCTCACTAGTTTGACGATACCAGTTTCATTAAAAGTTTCGTCAAAAAATGGCTATTGGTGTCATCTGTCGAATGGTTTTGAAGCTTCTGTATTTACTAACAGAAGGAAAAAAAGACATGGCATAGGGGTGATTCGAACACACAACATTCAGTGAGGGAGTCCGTTGTTCTAGCATCACGCCATGCGAGGCTGAGTAGATGTGATTATAAAGGCATATAGTGGATTATACTGTTTGTTTAAATTTTTATAAGTGGAATTATCGATTCTGTTATAAATCTTGCAAGTTTTAATTAATAAGGCGAAATTATAATTAAGATTTTCTTATGGTTAATGAATAATCATAATATAGTATGCTTAAATAATTAATTAGAGAATTTTTTTGCTCAAGAAATGATTAGAATATGGACTGGTTAATTTTTTGCTCAGAAATAACGAATTATGAATTGCCTATTGGAAGAGTTTTCATTACTTGAGTAAGTGGATAAGATTTTAACAATTTACTGTTTATAGTGGGGAGAAGGATCAATTATGTATATTTTAATTTGAGTGAAAAAAGAATATACTTCTTAAAAGAAAAAAATATCCTGGAATTTTGAAATTTTAATGACCAAATTTACATTTTGAACGGTTTGTAGAACGCAGGAATTCTTTTCGAATTAAATCATAACAAAATACAGCATACAAATAAATAAATAAAAATACTAATAAACATCCCTAAAAACTTTAACTAAAAAAATAACGCAGAAAGAATAACAATCTATATTTCAGTATTTTCAGAAAATTGCTGTTTTGAAATAAATTATTAGAGACTAATATAAACAATCTGCTTGCTAAAATCGCAAGAATTGAGGAAGTACAATAGCGGGTCTTTCTATAAACAGCTACCGCAACAGTTTCCTTAAAATTCTCCAAGTGTGGCCATGATTAAGGAAACACTTTCGTCAAATATTTGAGTGTTCACATTTCGTTAAAAGTCACGTGATTTTGATACGAAATGATCGTCAAAAATGATGAAACAAGGCTCGATGATTTCTGAATCGTCAAAAGTGAGAGTTTTATTTCTGAGAGTAAAGTTATGGTGTTTTTTTTTTTTTTCGGTTTTCCCAAAACCCTTCCCTATTTCTACCCCCTTGGTCCGATTTTGCCAATTAACGAACTTTACCGAGATTTTATGCCCCTTGATTTTATGTATCAGTTTGGAAGAGATTTGAGCAGAATTATAGAAGTTATCGTGTTCAGAAAAAAAGTGATAGATATATATGTGTGGCTTCCAGTAATAACAAGGTAAGGCACATTTTTGAAAAAATTGAGATAATTTGGGAAAATGTAGCTTTAATAGAGTACTTTCATCTGCCATAGTCTGAAAAATAAAAATCAGTTACTTCCCGTTATATGGAAACTATAAATTTTCATTTAAAAATTGATAAAACAGTAATAACCTGGTAAGTGCATAAAGTAACGGTAATAATCAGATAAGTAAGTGCATAAAGTAACGGTAATAACCAGATAAGATTTCTATTTATTTTTTAAATCGTCTATAATTATAAAAATAACATAAAAATGGCTTGTATAACTTATAAATATCTCTAAATAAGTAAATTAACGTCAATAATCTAAAAAATTACCTATCTGTGGCGGAAAACTTCACCCAGCTAGTGGATAAATTTGCAAAATAATCACACAAAGTAAATGATCTGATTAATGCTATGTATTCTTTTAATATAATAGAAATAAACAATTATAATAATAAAAGTTGGTAAAAATGAAATTTTTTTATCATAATTAGAACATAAATTATGAATTTAAATTAAATATTAATTTTAAAAAATCTTTTTTCTTAAGACAACGCCACAGATATATTAATTTTAATTTAATAAAAAATGAAGTAATTTAATATAATTTAATGAAAAATTGGCAATGTATTTAATTGTTGTGAAATTATTGTTTAAAATGTAAATAAATATTTCATTTTTTTACATATATTAAAAATATCTGTAACAATATCTGGTTATTACCGTTTTACACATATTAAAAATAAATGTAAAACGGTAATAACCAGTTAAAGTTACATTTTTTAATTGGTTCTCAATTAATAAAAGCCATTTTTATATAACTATTTTGACAAAAAAAAGAGGTTCTTATATCCTAATTGAATGTGGTGAAAATTATTAAATTCTAATCTGTTTTATAAAAGTAATGATAAAAAGACCTTTTTGAAAACTTTAAACGTTAATTACTCAAAATATTAAAAATGTGCCTTACCTGGTTATTACCAGAAGCTACACATATAATCTATGTTGCATTGGATTTAATTTATAAAAAATTATTTATATAGATAGATAGATAGATAGGTAAACTTTTTTACTGATTGTAGTTTTGGGGACTGGGAGTCATGATCGGTGTAGATCTGCAAATTTTTTTCAGAAATTCCAACATAGGAGCGACCGCAAAAGGTAGTATTTAATTTTCTACCTAAAAAACCTTACGTTTATTATAAAATTATAAAATGGTCCTGATGTAATGTTTATAAGCAAAAAATATTAAGAGTAATTAAATAGATATTTTCTGGTAATTTAAATTTTGAACGAATAATAATAATAATATAAAATGGCCACGCGGTTCTTTATAGAGCAAAAATTCTTTGAGAACATTTCTCCCCTGAATAACAGGGAAAAAATGCAAAAAGCGAATTTTTCAACTGAATATTCGTAAATTAAATAGCTCTGCTGTATATTACTGTACTTAATTAGCATTATTGAACTTTATATGAGGCATACAGGCATAGTTACCAGCCTTCAACAAGACTGTCGTAAAATATGGTTTAACTAAATCCCAAACAAATTTGAACTAGAAAATTTATTTGATATGTCTTTATATTTTTAACTTTATGTTTCAACTAGTAGCTTATTTAATTTTATTTGTGAAAAAATATATACAGGGTGTCCGAAAAGTCTGGAAACGGCCGAATAACTCGAGAAATACATATGAGATTGAAAAACGTAAATATACGTGTTAAATATTTTTAAATAAGCTACTCTGTGATACCAAATTTGACCTTCGAAACCGAAACTGACCCCTTGGGGGTCAGAGGGGGGTCCAACTTTGAAATCTTAAATTATAACCCCCATTTTTTATTGCAGATTCGGATTCTACGGACAAAAATACGTAACTTTTGTATTTGATGTTTATTTCAAATCTTCGTTTATCACGGTGTAATCGAGCATATCAAATCGATACCTATTCCCGCTTTTCCAACGGGATTTTCCCTAATCGAAACTGATTGGGCAGAATTTTTGACGTCAAATTCCTCGTCTTTTGTAAGAATAGCGTTTCCTGAAAATCACCCGTGGCGATTATTTCAATAGTGCTACACTGTTAAAAATTTGACCCATTTGCTGCAGCGTCACTCCACTCTCTTTTGCGACCAATGAGAATGCTCCATAACACAGTAAAGTAATCGTTTTCTATAAAAGCGGTGGAGTGACGATGCAGCAAAAGGGTCAATTTTTTTACAGTGTACTTTACTGTGTTATGGAACATTCTCATTGGTCATGAAAGAGATATTCTATAAAAGCTGTGGAGTGATGCTACAGCAAATGGATCAAATTTTTAACTGTGTAGCACTACCGAAATAATCGGCATGGGTGATTTTCAGGAAACGCTATTATTGCAAAAGACGAGGAATTTGATGTCACAAATTCTCCCCAATTAGTTTCGATTAGGGAAAATCCCGTTGGAAAAGCCGAAATATGTATCGATTTAATATGCTCAATTACACCGTGATAAACGAGGTTTCGAAATAAACATCAAATACAAAAGTTACGTATTTTTGTCCGTAGAATCCGAATCTGCAATAAAAAATGGGGGTTATAATTTAAGATTTCAAAGTTGGACCCCCTCTGACCCCCAGGGAGTCGGTTACGAAGGTCAAATTTGGTATCACTGAGTAGCTTATTTAAAAATATTTAACACGTATATTTACGTTTTTCAATCTCATATGTATTTTTCGAGTTATACGACCGTTTCCAGACTTTTCGGACACCCTGTATATTCACAGTGATAGTAGTGGTGCTGAGGAAGGATTAAATAAATCTCATATTTGGTTCCCATATATGAGAGGATTAAATATATCATAACTGTAACTCCTCAAAATTTTAAAAGCTTTTGTAAAATTTTGTAGATTGTTATAAAAAGAATAAGTTGATTTTGCAGAAAAAACTGGCAGTTGAGACCCAAATACTTAAAATATCGTTGAATCTTAAAAATTTTGAAAATTATTTAGGCGGCATCTTTCATGTTTTCTGACTGATAGATTTATTTTGTAAAGTATTATTACAAATTTTTCACCATAGAAAAAAAGAAAGTAACCAGTCTTTTTCTCAGTATGCGATGCAAAAATGTTCTGGTTTTATAGATATAGACTGTGACAAAACGCTAGAAAAAAACTATTTATATCACTAAATTCATCTGTATTTAACGTTAATTTAACGATAGTTATGTAAATTTAACAGATTTCTTCCGTAAAATAAACAATTGACAGATTTTCTACTAGACAATATCTTACAAGTTTTCTGTTAATTCAATATATTTTGAAGTAATGTTAATAAAACTTTTGCGGATTATTTTTTTTAAATAAACAGTATTTTTTTTCTGGTGTTCAGGTTAAAAGTATTTCTTTGTATATCAAAAATTTTTTTTACAGTGTGGTAACACTCATGTAAATTTACAAAATTAATTAAAACGTCATATGTCAATAAGATGAGTATAATTTTACTACTGATATTTATTTTTTGCTGCTTTGTACACAGTAAAAAAACTGTAAAGCTAGAAACATTTTTCTAAGAAGCTGGTATTCCAAGAACTTTTAATGTATTAGCAACAACAAAAAATCATGTAGATACAGATTTACATTGCAAATCACAAAATCTGTAAGGTTACTAAGATTTTTTTTTCTTTTTTTTTAGGAAACTGGGATTTTTAGAACTTTTTAAGTAACGGCAACTCGAGTTACGGATAAAATTTTAATAAGATTACTGTAATTTATTAGATTCTTTTGTAAATCTACAGGTATGTGTAGCTTTCCTCAGAAGTTCTGTAGATTTAAAACTTTTCTTTATGCATTGTACAGATAAAATTTTAGTAAGCATACATACTTCGGTAATTTTTTAACTCTAGAATTACAGATTTTTTACAGTGTGTTGTTAATAGGCATATGGATTTTTACGTTTTTTGAACATTCACAAATTACTTGTGTCACAACCACCTTTACAGGAAATCAAGAACTATGATAGCATCTTAATTATTAAGTCATCATTTAATGACACTAAATAGAAATCTTTTCGATTTAAAGTACACTTAATTTGTCTGCATTAAATATTCATACACTGTATAAAAACGGACGATTTTACGGAAATACTACTGGTAATTTAGACGCTAGTACAATTTACTGTTTTTAACGGAAAGTTTTCCGTAAATTCCAGAAGATTTTCCCAGTAGTATTTCCGTAAAATCGTCCTTTTTTTTTACAGTGTAGGAAATAATTATGCAAATTTAATCGAGATATATATTCATTAGTACGCATTTTCTTAACATATATGTTAACATCAATAAATGGAAATGTCCGTTTCAATATAGAAATAAATCCTTCCGTTAATTACTTCGTTTAAATGAATGTATATTTAAGTTAATCTTCAATTCAAACAATATTAATTATTATCGTTATTAATACTATTTTATTTTCTTTAACATTAACACGATTTTGAATACAACTGAAAAAGTACTTCGACGAAGAAACTTGACTCTATAACATAATACCTATATAAAAACCTTTTATAAATAATATTCTGTTAAAACGTGTATAAAGCCAATAAATTTATTTATTTATTTATTTATTTTTGAACATGATTTTCATAATAATGTTTTACAAATAAAATATAAAACCTATAAAAGTTGGAATGTTTAATACTAATATTAGTGTAATATTTAAAATCATCGTGATATGCGGGGTGTCGCGGAACTCTGAGAGTATAAACTTGATGGGGAAGAAGACTACAGTAAGCATTTTTCGTATAGGAAACTAGGATCGCAATTCATTTACAGAATCAAAAATCTAGGGCTTTTCATTCTAATTCGAGTTCGGATTTTTGTGGATATTTTTAAAAATAATGAAGACATTTTAATAACATCTTAAGGGTGTTCTCAACTGCTCCTCTAAACAAGCGCAAAACGTTTTGACACATTTACAAATTCATTTTTTAATTGAAAGATATAAAATTGGAAGGCTTGAATATGGAAGAGATTTCGAATAGAACTTATCTTTCCATTTTATGATAATTAAATTACCTGTCTAGTTCTAAGCTATTTCGATCACATGATCACCCGTATTTCTCCTGTTTTTCGACCGATGTTTTTGCTTTCATCGGGAAATGTGCTCAAAAACGTCATCTTTGAAAGCTTGTTATGAAAGATCTATTGTGTTTTTTAGAAAACAGAAAAATGAGTATAATTAAACAGTTTCTGAGTAATAACACCTGCCATCTTCATGCATTTCCGAACAAAAATATATTAATGCATGTGTCACAAAGTTACCCTTTTTGATTTAAAAACACCCTTAAACCATTTGACTACATATTTTGTATAATACAATGACATTACAAAACGTTTTTGAAAGAAATTCTGTCAATAATACCGAATGTAATGTGAATTACATCGAATTACATTATTATAACATTGAATTATATTACGATTACATTGAATTACATACATTACCCGAAACATAGTGTCTAGTTCACGACTATTTATGGTGGATGGTGACTAAATTTACCACTTCTCATAATATCTTTACAATTTACTCTAAATAATGTAAATGCGTTGTAAATTTAGTTGAAATATTTTCATTGTTGATTAAGTTATGAACAAAAATTTGTCTTACATTTGGGTGAACAGACAGACAGATACTCTGTATCTTTGACTTATTAAATGCATTATATCTCTAAATGCCTGTACAAAAATTATTTGTTTTTTATGCTCTACTGTTCGCGTGAAGTTTGAACACAGAGTTCCGAGGCATGCTGCATTTTTAATTTTTGTATTGTTTAGGTTCAAGTACTTCGAGTTTGATTCGGTTTCGGGATGATATGCGACTTTTTTGAGTCGAAGAAAATGGTGCTTTCCTGGTCAGTTTCCCGGTTACCTTCAAATTTACTTACCATGATGCGTAGTACACATATGCGCATTCATATAGCGACCAGAAGAAATACTATCCTCTGAATGGTTGAAACAAAGTGGATAAAAGAGATTACATATCCAGGTTTGGGTTGAAAGAATTTCAGCACCGGCAAATGATTCGTGTTTTGTTTACTTTTGTGTTATGGCTGAAATGAGAAATGGTTTTATAAATCTCGGCAGTGAGGTAATAAATATTTTGCTTTCAAGTTTCGACTTTAAAGTTACTGAAAGTACTAGACTATTCAATATTCATCAAGAATTTCTTTTTGTGAAATCATTTTAATCTCTATAGTTATATTTTAAACGTTTATTTAAAGTGAAAACTTTAATGCATAGACTTAAATTTAAACTATTAAGAAATGTTCAGAGCGTTATGAGATGCAAAGCTGCATTGCTGATAGATGACATATAATTGCATGTAAACAACTAATTTTTAAGTACAATCTAAACACTTAAAAGTCTCTAAATTTTATACCTTAATTTTTAAAAATTAGCATGTTATCAGTTAAGATTTTACTCATAGATGGCAGAATTGATAAATAAAGTAAATTATCTAATAAAATAAGTGACGTTCAATAAAAAGTAAGTGAAATCAGTTTGAATAAGAATTTTAAAAAAGTGACAGAGAAAAAGAAAGAAAGAATTCTTTAACTTATGTAATTAAAAAAATGGAAGGGTTTTTTTTAAAAAAGAAAGTCATTTTTTTATAATAGATAAAATTTAAATACGAAATAATTCTATTTTCATCAAGAGTTTCATTTGTCAAAATCATATGTTAGTGCCGTACAATTATATTGTTTAAAAAAGTCATTGAAACAGAGAGATTTAATTTTAAATTATTAAAAAATAGATTCTGTTCAGAATATTTTGAGATATATTTGAATATTTGAACAACATTGTAAATCTATGACATGCAATTGGCGTGCATTTCTTATATATAGCATATAATTGCATGTAAATAGCTAACTTCTGACTATAAATTAAGCACATTAAAAATATTTAAACATTCTTTTATTAGTAATAGGTATACCTTATAAAAAAATAAAAATAAATAAAAATAAAATAAAATAAACTAGTACGTTATTAGTTAAGATACTTCTCAATAGATGGCAGAAAGGCTACATGAAACTAAACTTGCTAGTAAAGCAAATGACATTCAACAATAAGTAAATGAAATCAATTTGAATAAGAGCTAAAAAAAAAAAGAAATAATGCCTTAATTTATGGTGTGAAAGTCCCATAATAAATAATATATATTTTTTTTTTTTTTTTACGAAAGCAATTTTTTGAAAGAATAAATAAAGTTAGAATTATTCAGTACATTAAAAGTATTTTATCTTCATCAAAAATTTCCTTCGTCAAAATTACATGTTACTATAATACAATTATGCTTTAAAAAGACATTTAAACAGACGATTTTAAATTATTAAAAAAATATTCAGATATTAAAAGCGGTATTACTTATCAGCGACGTAAAATTGGAACCGAATTATTAAAGATGGCATGTAATTGCATATTTCTGACTACAGTTAAAATTTATACCTTGATTTTAAAAATATCCTAGTGTAACAATTTTAAGCGTGTTTTTAGTTCAGGTAGTAAAATTTTATAAGCGGCAAAGTAGCTCTGTAAATGTAAACAAACATTTGCTGATAGTGGCGAAATTCCTTTAACCAATCAAAGGAAAGCATTTCTACTCGTCGCTATAAAATAGACCAGTTTCAACTGACGTCATATCCTAGCAACCACCTTAGCAATCAGACATGTTTTTTGTTTACACCCCCCCCCCCCCCAAATTTGGCGGATTGTGATTAGTTGGCTCAAAATACAGGCTATAAATTGTCGATTATGATTGGTTGGATAATTTTTTCGAGAAGAAGGGGATCAAGGTGATCACGTAATTGAAACTGATCTGGTCAGTTATGACCCAACCTCTGTTATCTATTAATCGCAGCCACAAATGCAACAGAAGGAACTTCAACATATTCTACAATGTGTTGTAACAGAAGTTTTCTGATCGGTAAAACAATAAATGTATCTGTGATTTCATTTGGGTTTTTAAGAAGTAATGTGTTATTAAATAATGTGCTGTTATTGCGAAAATAATAGAGATCTATTGTCAATTTTGAACGTATGAATTCAGTTTATCTATCTTATCGTCTGTCTGTGCACTGAGAAACATTTGGGGAAACGTTACTCCGTAAAATCGGTGGCAGCACTGTTGCCTCCAATTTTTTGGAGTATTTTAATCGTTAAAACCGGTGTTACATTGTCATGTTACACCAGTAATATATGTTTAAATTACACCATTGCATATGTGAAAACAATTACTCCATGAAATTGGAGGCAGCATTTGCCCCCATTTTTACACTAATTCTATGGAGTAACGTTTCCACAAATGTTTTACAGTGTGGTCTCACTCTCGTAAATATATTTCGATTGCCGTGTAATTGAGTTTCAAAATGGTATGTTCATTATTAAAAATGGAATAGAGTGTTTAACATATATAGTTCGTTTACAGGAACACTAAAAAAATTCCCGTTACTTTATAGGCATGGGGAGGAATCGTTTTAGGTGTATTTTAATGATGTTATATTATTTCAAATATAATTGATACGCATTTCTCTGGGGCTTAAAAGCTTGATCTTTCATTTTAAAAATTGCATAAAAGTATTCGGTTACAGCACTGTATAATTGTATCTGCTTTAACAAATTTTTGTAATAACTCTGATAAGAATTCAAAAAAATAATTAAACCGTCTTATGACAATAAAATAATTTTATTGCTGATATGTATTCTTTACGCCTTTGTGTTATTCATATAAGCAATCTTTTTTTAGTTTTTTGAATTTACATAAATGGTTTGTACCACAAACAGCTTTTACTAGAAATCAAGAAACATTATTGCAGATAAAATATTAAGTATTCGTTTCATGGCCATTAAATAGAAAACATTTCTTTCTAAAGAACTGCTTAATTTGTCTGCATTAAATATTAATAGGAAATCAATACTCAAAATTTATCGAGATGTACATTTATTAGTACGTGTTTTATTAACATATGTACTTATATTGGTAAACGGAAAGGGCAATTACAATAGAGAATAAAGTACTTCTATTATATGCATAGTTTAAATTAATGTATTAATAACATTTAATCTTATAGTCTAACAACATTAATTATTACCATTATTATTGTCTTTATGAGCGATAAATGTTGGAAGTGAGTTTTCAATTTTGGAATGCATTTTTAAGTTTAACATTTTTTTTTTTTTTTTTTTTTGGTCATACTTCGTGGTGTGTATAAATTCTATGGCTCATATAAAATGCTACACAAAAGCATTCGCAAGCTTTAATGAATATAAGAATAAATTGCTTAAGGGAGTTCTTTAATTGAGAAGTGCATTTTCCAGCTGAACTACTATTAGGTGTGGGTATTTATTTATAATTTTCCTCAAAATAAATTGTTAATTACATTTTATTTACAAATAAAGAGATATATAACACTGTTTATTCAATTTATATTTAGCGTTTAAAATTATTTATTTTAATATGAAATAAAAAAGTATAATTGAAAAATATCTGTGGAATTTCGACAGTAAGATTGTTAATAAGGCTATCATAAGACACCCATAAAATAATCTTTTTACATATTTTATTCATTCTTTAAATGCATTTTATATTATATGTTTTATTTCGGTTTTTCATCGAAGTAAAAATATGGAAGACGAACACAAATTACTCTTTTTGAGTAAATAATGATGATATGAATACGTAATGAACATTAAAAAACTCTCACATTGAAGCTGAATTCATGAAAAGGACTGCAACATAAATGTTAAAGCAATAATTAGATGAAGCTAAAGAAAGGAAGTGTTTTTCTAAATAATAGTATGACTGTTATATGGATGCAAAAATTTTCTTTAAGTATGATGAAGTTTTATAAAATTAAGAAAGAAAATTAACGCACAACAGGGTTTCTAAATTATCTGCATTTAATTAGCATTATTTTCTAAGAAGGAAGGTCTCAATACGAGGCATACTCAGAATATTTTGAAAATAATACTAATTAAATTACTTATGTGTGTAATAAAGGATATCAGCCAAATTTAGCGGCGGAAATCAGTAGAATGTTTGTGAAAAAATAAAATACTTTCGAATATTTGGCGTGAAAAGACGAAAACGTCACGCGATTTGGCGAGCAGCATTTTTTCCTCGCCAAGGACAAACGATTTTCATGCAACTGAAAATTGTTTGTTAATAGATTTCTAGAATGCGTGCACATCCGTTGATAGTTTTTCAATAAAACAGCAATATTTTTTTTATATAATTTTCATGTTTATAATTTCTTAAGAATTCACGAACGACCGTTTTTCTCCCATGGATATTGTTAGACAAAAGCTTTGTCCCATTCTGCCCCATGTTTCAATGTGCCCACTTCTCCCGTTTCAAATTTTCCTTCTTAACTTTAAAATTCACAATTTGCAAAAAATCTTTACGTGTTGGTAAAAAATGAAGGTCAATTTTTCGGATTCAGTGGTACGGAATACATAACAATCAATTATCAAAAATTAAAAAACACAAAATAATGACACAACTTTTGAAGGCTAGTGTGATCTAATAACATTTCAAAATCTGTATCATTCTATAAAGGGTTAAGACTGTTAATTTTCATCATTACATTTAACAAAAATTCTGTTTTTTACTTCTTAAATGTGTATTACAAATTATATATTTTGCATTAATATGTCAAAATGATTAAAGATTTGTACTGCACTATTACTTTTACTCTCAACCATTTTTTAAATATGTATGACAAAATTATTTTTCTGCTAAATTTGTGAATGACCTCTAATTTGCAGCAAAATGTATGCTCCAACTTTAAACAGCTTTATTCGGTCAATTTTATTCGTAGAATAACGGAACTGCTCAAAACAAATAAAGGATATTGCAGTTTTAGGTGGATTTTGTATCTGGGAAACTTTTTAGCTAATTGATACATGGTCGACAGACATAGTAGGTTATATGAGAATAAATTACACATGTTTGGCAGAAAAAAAATCATTTTATTGCGCATTTGTGTACAAAACGGAAAAAAAAACACAATTTGTGCAAATGAGAAAAAAATAATAAGAAAAGGTGTTTTCTTCAAAGAAAATCATTTTCAGTAGGGGGTATGGTTTCCACGGGTGGCCAGCAACGTTGAACACCTTTCAGGCATGGACTCAATGAGGCTATTAATGACGAGTTGGGATATTTTGCCCCACTCTTCCAGAAGAGCTCTTTCCAGATCTTGGAGAGTTTGTGGGGGTTGTTGGCGGCCAGAAACTCGTCTTCATAGAGCGTCCCAAACGTGCTCGATTGGATTCATGTCTGGAGAACACGCTGGCCTTTCCATTCGAACGATTCCTTCCTCGAAAAGGAAATCCTCCACCAGGTTTGCACGATGTGGCCTGCAGTTATCGTCCATTAAAATGAAGTTATCTCCGATTGCTGCAGCGCAAGGGACTACAATAGGTCTGAGGATCTCATCCCTATATCGGCGACCAGTCAGAGCTCCATCTCGAATGATGTAGAGGTCAGTGCGCCCGTCAATGGAGATGACACCATACACCAACACTCCTCCACCGCCAAATCTGACACTTTCGTGCATGAACGCAGGATTATTCCTACTACCACGGTCCCTCCAGATGAAAATACACCTATTATCCGGATGCACAGAAAAACGGGACTCGTCAGAAAACAGAATATTGCTCCATTCATTTCTCCTCCAGTTGACATGCTCGGTTGCCCACTCCCTGTGGTCGCGACGATGCCTTGATGTTAATCTAACACATACCATCGGTCGGCGAGCATACAGACCTACAGCATGGAGCCGGTTTCGGACAGTCTGAGTTGAAATCGTGGTGCCTGTAGCCGAGCGAAGGTGTTGTTGGAGAAGAGTAGCGTTCATGTTTTGGTGTCTCCGAGCTGTTAACGCTAAATACCGATCTTCATTGGGCGTTGTTGCCCGTCTACGACCTTGCCCTGGTCTTCGGCCTGCACATCCACTCTCCAAAAAACGGTTCCCGATCCTGGAAATGACACTTTGTGACACTCCAATGGCTTGCGCTATTTCGGCTTGAGTTTGGCCCCCTTCTAACCTACCAATAATTCTCCAATCTTCTGAATCTGTCAAATGACTTTGCTGAGACATCGTACTCATCGAAACAAAGCAATCACTGAATGCCGATCATCCTTGTCTTCAATCTCTTTTATCCAGTTGAAAGTCAAATTTCATTCGCTGCCGCTGAAGCGACGTTTTTGACGTCGAACTCAAAATTTGCATACTCCACAGTTTGAAAACCAGAAAAATTTTCATTTGTGATTCTCTTCTTCTATTTTCGGCAAAAAAATTTCGTTTATATCTTTATTTTATATAAAACTTCAAATATCCTTTAATTGTTTTGAGCAGCGTATTTGTCTTTAGGAATTAGCCATTGGACAACCTATATAGAAGAATACAAAAAATGTGACGTGATGGATTTTTTTCAAATACCGCTTTTCATCAGTAAGAGGGAGTATAAAAAGAAAATAGGTGTTTCATCAAAAGCAAATAAGAAAAATTGTAAATTTGTAAAACAGGTAATCAATGGAAAATTATGGGATTACTTATTAAAATATGGTATGATGTGGTAAATACTCCAATAGTGAGCCACAATGAGACAAATGTTTCGTAAATAGTTTACTTTTTATTCCAAATGAAATATTTTCAATGCTCAAAATCCTTTTACCAATCATATTCCAATAGTATAGAGATGTTGGTATTTCTTTTGCAAAAATTAGTCAGCGATATTTATGGATTATGTGAGTGACTAATGGCACATTTACTCTTTGGAATTACACATAAAACTGAACATTTTTTAAACTGAGACTGCAGTGTGTCAAGATCTTTTTTGGTGAGCATGTGTAGTCTTTCTGTCAGAACGAGAGGCGGATAATAGTTTTCCATTAGAGAATTTCAGGTAAAATTAATGGATGCCTCTAAAAGAACTAATATTAGCGTAGCGCGGTATTTCACTACTGGTAATTATACTGAAACAGCAAGTGAACATCCCTTTTTCCCGATTTATTTCAATTTGTTTATTGAGTGCCCTTGTTAAAAAAAAAAATACATGTGGCACTCGGGGACTGGCGCGGTAAAGCTATTGAATAGCATTTTTTATCAACTTATGCAATTATAATTATTTATTTATTTTTTATTTATGCAGTTTTTTTTTTGTCTTTGATATTAATTCAAGTTACACTTTTTGAACGTGATGACCGATAACAATTTTTTTTTCTTTTATTGAATAAATGAGAAGTTAATATCGTTTAAAATATTTTTATCATCTTACAATACATGTAGGTTAATCAGGAATTTTTATCATTGAAACTATTCGTTTATGGAAGCTGAAATAAAAAACATAAGTTTGAGACTTGATATTCTCAAAATATCTTAAAAATACCGCGTCAATGTCTGCCGAAGTCTACCGAAGGATACCGTGCCGAAGTCTGCCAAACTGAAGCGACGTTAGCCGGAGTGTTAGGTTTTTTTCTCGTTACGGAATTTCTAGATTCTTTCGCCCTCGCTCAAGGCCCGCGATGAAAGCTATGCGATTCCTTAATAAATTACCAAACAAAATTTGGCCGCGCTACGAAAATTAGATCGCGAGTTATAAGCATTTTAAATTTTCCGAACCTCACCGTGGGGGTTTCCTGTCACCAAAAATTAAGACTGTCGCATAATAAATTACCAAACAAAATTTGGCCGCACTACGAAAATTAGATCGCGAGTTATAAGCATTTTAAATTTTTCTACCCTCACCGTGGGGGGTCTCCTGTCACCAAAAATTAACACTGTCTCATAATAAATTACCAAACAAAATTTGGCCGCGCTACGAAAATTAGATCGCGAGTTATAAGCATTTTAACTTTTTCGACCCTCACCGTGGGGGGTAGGGGGTCTCCTGTCACCAAAAATCAAGACTGTCTCATAATAAATTACCAAACAAAATTTGGCCGCACTACGAAAATTAGATCGCGAGTTATAAGCATTTTAAATTTTTCTACCCTCACCGTGGGGGGTCTCCTGTCACCAAAAATTAACACTGTTTCATAAAAAATCACCAAACAAAATTTGGCCGCGCTGCGAAAATTAGATTGCGAGTTATAAGCATTTTAAATTTTTCGACCCTCACCATGTTGGGGGGGGGGGGGTCGCCTGTCACCAAAATTAACACTGTCTCATAATAAATTATTAAACAAAATTTGGCCGCGCTACGAAAATTAGATCGCGAGTTATAAGCATTTTAAATTTTTCGACCCTCAACGTGGGGGGTCTCCTGTCACCAAAAATTAACACTCTCTCATAATAAATTACCAAACACAATTTGGCCGCGATACGAAAGGTAGATCGCGAGTTGTAAGCATTTTAGATTTTTCGACCCTCACCGTGGGGGGTCTCCTGTCACCAAAAATTAACACTGTCTCATGATAAATCATCAAACAAAATTTGGCCGCGCTATGAAAATAAGATCGCGAGTTATAAGCATTTTAACTTTTTCGACCCTCACCGTGGGGTAGTCTCCTGTCACCAAAAATTAACACTGTTTCATAATAAATCACCAAACAAAATTTGGCCGCGCTACGAAAATTAGATCGCGAGTTTTAAGCATTTTAAATTTTTCGTCACTCAACGTGGGGAGGGGTCACCTGTCACCAAAAGTAACACTGTCTCATAATAAATTACCAAACAAAATTTGGCCTCGCTACGAAAATTAGATCGCGAGTTATAAGCACTTTAAATTTTTCGACCGTCACCATGGGGGATCTCCTGTCACCAAACATTAACACTGTCTCATAATAAATTACCAAACAAAATTTGGCCGTGCTACGAAAATTAGATCGCGAGTTATAAGCATTTTAAATTTTTCGACCCTCTCCATGGGGGGGGGGGTCTCCTGTCACCAAAAATTAACACTGTCTCATAATAAATTACCAAACAAAATTTGGCCGCGCTACGAAAATTAGATCGCGAGTTATAAGCATTTTAAATTTTTCTATCCTCACCATGGGGATCTCCTGTCACCAAAAATTAACACTGTCTCATAATAAATTACCAAACAAAATTTGGCCGCGCTACGAAAATTATATCGCGAGTTATAAGCATTTTAAATTTTTCGACCCTCACCGTGGGGGGTCTCCTGTCACCAAAAATTAACACTGTCTCATAATAAATTACCAAACAAAATTTGGCCGAGGTACGAAAATTAGATCGCGAGTTATAAGCATTTTAAATTTTTCGATCCTCACCATTGGGCGGGTCTCCAATCACCAAAAGGTCCCACCAGTGGCCGAGAGGTTCGGACCTCTCAACTGGTAGACGGCAGGTGCTGGGTTCGAACCCAATCGCGGCTGTCGGCCTAACCGTTCGGAGTTTTCCGTGGTTTTCTTCGAACCTTGCGTAAATACGGGTTAGGTTCCCTTAGAAAGACCCCCACGGAGGGCACTCCCCCTGGTCCTATATCCCATTAGCGTAGATAATCGGACGACAAAAATCAACCAACCAACCAATCACCAAAAGCTACATTATCCTGCCTTATTTTATCTTAAGACGATTATTTTCTATACACATTCTATCAGGAATTTTTATTATTGAAACTATAGATTTATAGTAACTGAAATAAGAAATATAAGTTTGAGACTTGATATCCTCTAAATATCAGAAAAATACCGCGTCAATGTCTGCCGAAGTCTACCGGAGGATACCATGCCGAAGTCTGCCGAGCTGAAACGACGTTAGCCGAGTGTTAGATTTTTTCGTTACGAATGTGTTAGGATTTTCCTCGTTACGGAATTTTTGGATTCGGTCGCCGCGCTCAAAGCCTGCGATAAAAGCTATGCAATAGCTTAAAAACTAAAATGGTTTAAAATATCACTTCTTTATTTTATAAAATTGTTATTTTCTTCTTTTTTTTTTAATTTTAACCATTTAATAAATCAGGAAGATCTGCGTCCCCCTTGAGAAAAAAGTTAGAAGACGCTTAAAATAAAATAAAAAAGTGGAGGGACGCCGTCCCCCAGCGTCCCCCTCGACTACACCGCTTTCTAGTTCTAAACTTCATACGTATTGTATGTACGTATAAGTTTTGTACTCAATTCAGTTCACATCTGTATACAGGGTATCACAAAAAGATAGCCACAACGTTAATAAAAAATACTAGCAAGATAATTGTAGAAAAAAATTATGATCGGTTGACAGAAGTATCTCTTTGTAAACTTTTTCTTTGTTTATCTACGTGCTATATAAGATGGCTAAAAGAAAATATCGCAAATTGTCCATAATTAATGGTTTTTTCTTGCCACGCTAGGAGGAAAATGTTAATAAAAAATTTCATTTGAAAACAACAGAATACGAAGTTGTTATATTAAAACTTTAATTATTAATTTTCTAGTGTGTAGTTTATTTGATGTAGTTTTTATAGATGTAGTTTATATAGAGCAATGGGGATACCGGAAGGAAAGAGAGGAAGGAGAAACACTTTTACCTTCCTAAATGTTTGACAATATATGAATTTTGATACCTTTTGGCCAATTTTAATTATTAGACATTTTTAGTGAAAATCCTAATTACTCTCAAGGGGGTCACTAAAGAGGAGGGGCGGGGCAATTGCCCACATCCTCCAGCATAAGTCGGGTCCTGTTTGCCATGCATCTGCAATGCATATTTGTGAGCTTTTATCTTATTTCTTGCTATTGTTAGATTGTTGACAAAAGTTGCTATCTATATTATTCATTAGAAACTAAGTAAAAAGAAAATTTTGCCTGTCTTAAACCCCGCGGGTCAAAAAAGGTTCGTTGGTGGTATTTTAGTTTGGCACAGTTATATCGTTGACACCACGACAGAGGTCTTTCGAATGTAGAAATTTCAAATTGTGAAGCGAAATTTTATAAAATGATTTTAGCGACAAAATTATATCTGATTAAGATGACAATCTTTAAATAATTGATGAAACAAATTTTGAAAATGCCTATAAAATCACATAGTTTTAATCCAGTTCAAATAACAGTAAGCTTAATGAAAATAGCCAAGTGAATGCTCTAGGAGATGTCAAAAAACACCAACAGTTTATAAATATTTTGAAAAAATATATATAAAATACTGTAAAGAACTGAAAATGCGAGAAAGATACAAATTAAATTATCCTTCAAAATAATTTGAAAGAATTGAAAAACGGGAAGAAGAAGGGGGGGGGGTTGAAATATATATTATGGAAGCTTGATCCGCAGGGTTCAATATCTTCTGGTCGATGACCTATGCATAATCTAGCGGTCATAAATGTTTCGGTAGTTTTTATATGCAACAGTTTCTAATATAAGCAGAAGAGTCTTCACTCTAAAATTAGAGATAAGTACACTGCAAAAGGACCTGAAGTTATCCCATCAGAGATTAATACAGAAGTTTCAAATAAATGGAAACATTGCCAGATAAAGCAATGCTAAGTAAATAAAACTAATACTGTGTGTGGAAACTGTTTAGAACCTGTGTGTGTATTATGCTTAGATAAAAAATGAAAAAGAAAGAAAGAAAGACCACGGGATGTTGCGTGAATTTATTGAATGGAAAATTTTGTAATGCAAGTAAAAAAATAATCACAGAAATATATTTATATTTAAATATATTGTATTTTAATACCTTATAATTTTATAAAAACAATATTACATAGTTTAAAACGATAAATAACATACATATATATATATATATATATATATATATATATATATATAAATAATTTAAAAGAGCGGTCAAGATCTCAAAAGATCTATTCAGAAATTAGAAATAAAAAATTTCTTTTGTGGTATGTATTCTCCAAATTTCATATTATGTAATAATTTAGAAGCTAGATTGTGCTAGTCATTAATTAAAAATAATTATATTAATCATCAATCGTTATTATCTCTAGTACAAAACAAAAACAACATCTCTGAAGACCATGGATCAGATAGGACCCACCCTGGTATTTTTGGGTATACAAAAAACACGGTAATTCCAGTGTTAATAGCACACGCACATCCGGTTTTGAAAGTGAAACTAATTTTATAAAAAATATCTGCATACTAAAAAAAAAAAAAAAAAAAAAAAAAAAAGAAAAAAAAAAAGCAATGCCGGCATGCACCTCAAATATCCCATGCAAATAAAAAAAAAATAAAATTAAAAAACGTCAAAATGCAAACCAGATATTAGAAAATAACCTCCCCATAGGAATAGCTTTAGCCCGCGGACGTTTCGTCGGCCACGGACAGGAGTCTTACAGAGGAAAGCATAATGAATGAATTACCGTTTTCGTAGAAGAAATATCCTGAAAGTCTCTCACTCAAAACGCGCTGATACCGAATCCAGAAATTTTGACCATAGCTCTACATTTTGCTGTAAGCATACTAATCTGTGAGTTGAATGGACAGCTGTCTCCGCTCTAAATGAATTCTGAATATGCGAAAAACTTTTAAGAATTCTTAAATAACTACGATCTGATGACACGTCTGGACCATTAGTGTTTTTACGTGCAGACAAAAAGAAACTTAGATAAGATCAAAGCAATAGCTTTATAGATAATTAATAAGGATTATCTGTTTTTATCTTTGGATGTAAGTTATTGTAAATTTCTATTTCTTTTAATAGCAGCTTCTCTAGAATAAAAGAAATGTAATTCCTTGAAAAATAGCTTTTACAGTTTTACACAAACTTTAATTCTGCTAAAGAATCAAAACATCATTAATATAATTAATTTAACTACTAAATCAATAAAACTCGATAACATGCTTATAATGAATAATTCGCAGTTTGATTTAACTCTTTTAAAACCATGAGAAATTAATTAAATCCATTATTAAAAGGCACGTGGTCTTTATTTCAATCTCTATTCAACTCAATTAGAAGATTCTTTTTACTATGGTAACCAGGACACGGGGCAGTTTGATTGGAGCCGCAAGAAAAAGAGCATTTAAATGGAACTAACATGGAACTAACCAAAAGTATATTTTCCGCATGAAAATAAATAAATTTTGCAAATTTCGTAAGTCCAATATCGATAACCACAAGGAAACTTTACAATTTGCCCGACAATGTTACACTACTGTCGATCTAGAGTAGAGTATCTTTATATATCAGAGTAATATAGTATTGTACAATGTCTTAATACTACCTCTGACAAAAAAGTTCGGTGAATGAATTCAGAAGGGCCGATCTGGCAACACTGGGGAAACAAAACGCTGCACCTGCATAGAGGAACGTGTTGACAATCTCCCTCCACCGTTGTTCAGTTGAGCGTCGTTTATGTTCTGTGTAAGACGTGCTTTACAAAGTGCTTGTTCAGTGTGTCGGTTCTTAACTGAGAACAGGAAAATGAACGAACAAAAGATCAGTTTAAAGTTTGGTTTCGAGCTTTGCAAGACACCGAAAGAAATTCGTGAGGGGTGATGCAAATTGAAGATGTACCATACTCGCCAGATCTCAATCCTCCAGACTTCTTCCTATTTCCACGACTCGAACTCTCTTTGAAAGAGATTTGACTCTATTGCTGACATCCAACGAAACCTAACGAAGCTTTTGAACTCCATCCCAAGAAAAGACTTCTTGCGAATTTCCCAGGACATGTATAGCAGATCTCAGCGGTGCATAGTTATGGGAGGTGACTATATCGAAGGAACATAGGTAACTTTCGTTAATATGTCATCTACATTAATGTTAAAGGACTATTCACCGAACTTTGTTGTCAGATATAGTATATATCTAGTTGGATGTGCTAATCTTAAATTTTTTTCTATCTCCTACATCTTAAAACTTCAAAAAGTAGTTACAGGTGTTAATACTTCAATATATTTTTTTCAAAACTATTCATATTTTGATTTTCATCTCAAATTTCTACTTTAGTCAATTAATCGTAGTAAAAACGAGTTAATATTGATCATGATATTTATAAAATTAATAGTTTTTCGTTATTCTGTTGTACAAGAGCTGTTTGCGAATAGCTGTGTCAGAAAGATATGAAGTTCTCTTCGCTGTGCAAGCCACACAGGTGCACATTATAACTATAAAAAATTGATAAAATGATTAAAAGTATTCATTATAGCACTCCCTTCTAGTGAAATATTTCGAAATTCAAGGACGATCTGCTAGTCATAGCCAAAAATATACACAAAAGATTTGTTCAATTCTATGTATAACTTCAAACACTCTTAGACGGTACAATGATGACGCACAGACAGATGGACATTTTCTATAAACATGTTTTGGTGGATCTCTGAACGTGTAAATCCATTGAAAATTTTAAATCGAAAAAAATTTCGATTACATTATTTTCATCTATTAAAGACAGAAGAAAATTAAAAAGCATCATGCTGATCCAAACAACTCTACTATCGGACATAAACGATATTGTCAGTCACTCTCGATGAGTGCCTAAATACGTAGAATCACTATCAGTGATTAAAAAACTTTACAAACCTACTACTACACATCGTAACTCAAGACTTTACAACATGCACAACTTATAATGAGCTTACACTAAGTTTTCGCAAGCATTTCTACTAAGTCTGGAAAACTTTCTGCGTTGTTTACTGTGTGCAATACTTATACTTAACTCTCATCTTAAGTTTAAAGTTTATGAAATCAAAAGTAAGTTCGAAATTTTACTTTATAATTTAAATCATAAAATTATGTTTCTTTTGTATTTTCATAGTATACTTTAATTTCATGTACATAGATAATCTATAGTGTTCGTCACAAGAGCATTACTTTTGCGTAAAATTCTAGTAAAAGGCTGCAAAGCACCTCTATTTCTTCTCTAGCAATATGTTGATTAATCCAGAAAAATATCCCTCTTAGTCTAGTGTTCATCTCCAATTACTTAACAATAAAAGATTTATAGTAAATGAGAATAGTGTTTACTTCGACTCATTTTAATTTTTTAAAAGCTTATATTAATCATATAGAGATTTACAAGAAATTAAATGCTGGTTTAAATTCTTAGACAATTATAAAATAAACAAGTCAGAAATTGCACATTAAACGTAGCAAATGAGGCAATGACGTAGCAAATGACGCACGTGAAACGTCAAACGTATAGTTATAGTACAAACACAATGGTATTATAACAAAGCTTTAAAAATACTCAGATCTTTGAATAATAGTATACAGTAATTCGGATACAATATAGTAGAAAAATCTTTTGAGTGTCCATGTAAATTCTATCTGCTTTCTGTTATATAGAAAGTAACTTGTAGTAAACCTCAGCAACGTATAACAATTTCATAAAATTTGAATATAGTTTAAAATAATTTAAACGGCCCCCAAACAGTGTTTCCCCCTATACCATTATGTATTGGAATTCTTTTGTATGGCCCTTTAAACTAGTAACAAATATTCTTTGCACCTCAGATTATACAGAATGTAATTTTAGTACATACTTCAGTGATTCACATCAATTTTATTATGTTCGGAAGAGTCTAATATCATTAAAATACACTTGAAACTATTTTCTCCCATTGGCCGTAATGTAGAGGAATACTTTTGATTGTCCCTGTAATTAAAATATGCATCCGATCGGCCAGTTATCACTCTTTAGTTTTTTTCTATCGGTAAACTGTTTTTTGATTGTGTTTATGAATGAATCAACGTGTATAGCATAGTCTGAATTCAAAATTTAAAAGTTCAACACTTGTTGTTCATAAATGAGTGATTAGTTTGTCGCTAAAAGGCCAATCTTCTCGAGATATTGCGGCAAAGTTATCGATCGGTAAAATCGACCGTAAACGATATTTAAAAATTAAATAAAGATGGCCGTGGCCTTCAGGACTTTCAGAGGTCCGGGAGATCCCGGAAAATTATTATTCCTGTGGACAGACAGAATTATCAGGAAAAAAACTATAGATAATCCGCAAAAAAATTCCGCTGCAATATACTGCGATTTACGGAATGAAAATATTGCTGAAATAAGTCCGTATACCATATCAACATGCTGACGTGATGCATAACTTTATGGAAGAGTCGGTGTTAAAATTTTTTCAGAGTTAGAAAAAAATACAAACGTACCCGACTGGCGTTTTCCAAAAAACACAAAGTCTGGTTAAGAGAAAACTGGAAAAAAGTTCTATTTTTTCATCAATCGAATTCAAAACAGTTTTGGAAGTGATGGCAGACACAACGTCCGATGACCTAACAACAAAAGATATGATTCGACCTATGTTATTCCTACAATGAAGCATGGCGGACGACACGTTATGCCGTGGGGAGTATTTTCTTTAAAAAGTGTAGATCCGTAATTTGAAATCCACAGCCAGGTGAATGATACAATGTATAAGGATATCTTGCAACACTATTTTTTGCCTTATTAGAGAAAAAAATTTGGTCGCAACTATTTTTCTAACATGATAACGACATAAATGATGTTTGCAAACCTCGATAAGTAATGGTTTTCGCACAAAAAATTTCTCTTTTGAAATGATTAGCCCAAGCGCCCAACATGAATCCGATAGAAAATCTTTGAAAGGAAGTTCATAAAAGTCTGCGGAAATATAAATATTCTAACTCAGTCGAAATTTCGCCAAAATTGCAAGAAATGTGGGAGAAACGTACCATAGACGATCTTTAACCGTTGACTGTATGAATGTCACGTTGCTGCGCCACAGTACTTATTACTAAAACTAATAAAATAGTAATACGATAAAATAATAATTGTAAATGTTGTTGATCACTGTAATTTTATATTACAATACCACTTTTTTACAAACTCGTGAAGGTGGCCGGAAACTTTTGAGAACATGCGTTTTCCTTTATACTTAATTTTGTCAGTTAAATTTATTAATATTTAAATGTTCTTCCATAAGTAAGTTTCTAACTATTATGTCAATAAAATGTATAAATATCACTGAGATTCCTCTTCATATGGGTATATTTACAAATTAACTGAAAACTTTTTGCTGCCCGGAAACTTTTGACCGCCGCTGTAGGTTAAATTTACAGGAAATCAAACATTTTAGACTTTCTTCATAAAAAAAAGATAAATTTTTTTACAACTTTAATTAAAGTACTAAAACATGTAAATTAAAGTAACACTTTAATTAAAGAATTAAAATATATTTTAGTTATGTGCCTCATTATTTAATATTTAAAGAAAAAGGGATAATTATCTTCATTGCAGTTTGTGAAATTGCATAAAACTATTCACCTCTTTCTCAGCCTTATATAAGTCATAATGACTCTTGTCTATGTAATTTTGATTCTCCTTTCCTTCGAACATTATTTACGCGTTCTTCAATTATTGTTTGTTAATATTTATTTTTTCAATACCATATAGGATATCCGTTTTTACCCCAAGAACATGTGGGGTCGGAAAACAAGCTCAAAAATGCCCCTTTAAATGCTAGTAACAGTTTCGTGGTAGGAACAAAAAGTCCATATTAAATATGCTACACGTTATTATATAAAAGGTTTCAGTGGCTTTAAATGTGTGCATATTTAAGAGTTTGAAATCTAGATTATTTTTTCTTTTAAATGACAAAATACACTTTTAAACACCGAAGCAACATAAATGTGCGAACGAAGATATTCAGGATGGTGAGGGAAAACCGGGAAAAACACAGTCAAAAAAAGAGAAGACTACCAGTATTTTCTTTCAGAAAATACTTCAAATAATATAAAGAGATTATATAAACTGAATTTATCTTTAACATAATACCGGTATTTATCATCTATATTGACTGTGTTTTTATCTAACCATTCGCCACCCTGATATTTTAATAGCCTTTTCTTATTTTATAGCTAAAAGTTAAATGTTTCAACCGTTAAGAAGGCTGCTCAAACTGAGTGAAAATTGGGCAATATAATTACCATATGATTTGAACTTCCTTTCCACTGCTATTAAAGTAACCAAATACAGCAAATTTAATGTAAGAAACTTTTTTAAAAATGTGTAACACGATCCGCAAAAAAACTTCGTTCAAAAGCTAAAACTTAATTAAAATAATCTCAAAACTGTATTTTTCTTTATAATAAATTTTCCCTCTGTCTGTGTAGATCACAATTTCCATGGCCAACACATGAGTAGAAATTCTTAAAAAATACATAATTTTTGAAGTGATATTGTTTTAAAAATTCCTCTGTCAGACGGTAGAAACGCAAATGATATTATGTCTAGTGTACTGTACAATACATTCATCCAATACAATTTAATCTTTTTGTTTCCGAAACTAAAATAATACTATTAATACTCAAATACTAGTTTTAAAACAATCAAAATGACCTCATAGAGGAGGAAAAAAAGAACTTTTCGGAAATTAATTCTTTAGGGGGCCAGTAATTTTGGTTCACAAATAGAGATCTAAAATTACAAATCCCCTTAACCCCCTTGGAGATGAGAGACACGTATATGTGCCGTAAAAAGGCCTAAAAATACTTGTTTAACCCCACCAGTAAAATGTTTCTGTAAAATCTGCCTTATATAATCGGAGTATTTTCTCGATTTCATAAGGCACAAATTACTGTTTTTAAAAACCGGTAACAAAGCATAAAAATTTCGTAAAAGACTCCGGTTGCGAAAGGGGTTAAGATTTTTTCACTTAATTTAATCATCGCTCACCTACAGGGTGTCCAGCAAATAACACCCTGATTTCAAAATTAAATTTCTCAAAAACAAAGATCGACAGTAATATGCGGTAAACGGTTTTTTCAATAGGTAAGCTGTAAAAATCTTATGCAGAAATTTAAACACTGAATATTTTGAAAAAATTGCGTTCTGATTGCATAGAATGCTTTGATTTGACATTTTTCTTGTTTTAGATTGCCTGCAGAGAAATAATTTTTCAGCTTACAGTGCAATATTTTAAAGATTTTTCGAAGTAAATTTTTAGAATTTCGAAATTTCAAAAATTTAATTTAAAAAAACTATGAAATATGGCATTTTAAGCCGAAAAACACATTCTCTAGCAGCAATCTAAAGCAAGAAAAATGTCAAATCAAAGCATTCTTTGCAATCAGAACACAATCTTTTCAAAATATTTACCGTTCGAAACTTTTGTATAAGATTTTTACAGCTTATCTGATAAACAAACCGTTTACTGCATAATTCTATTGATCTTTGTTTTTGAGAAATTTAATTTTGAAATCAGGGTGTTATTTGCTGGACACCCTGTAAATTCTCCCAAATAAAAGACCCAAATTTAATAACATCTGAATCACATTCATATACTCAAACCATTTTATTATAAAGGATTTAAGTTAAATAATTATGAAAGATTCTCAGTTTCTTTGCGCACTTGTATTGAAGACAATCTCAGATGAAAATAAGATCTATTTTATGCGGAAAACAGCACAGATATTGACATTCATTGATTTGCTTTTAATAAATGTTATCAAACTGTAGAAAAATCCAACAATTTAACTTTTAAGAGAAAAGAATAGAGGTTCACATATGTGGATACAGGTAGCGAAGGGGATAATTGGCCCAAATTTGAAAAACGCAAACGTATAAGTAGAATCATTCAAATCTGCAACCATAAAATCCACAACTCTCTAAAATCCGCACATAATTTATGAATGTAAACAATGAAACTTTCATTTCAGATATAAGGACAAAATTTGACTTTTTTTTAGCTTTTTATTAATTCCATGCGTATTTTATTTTGTAATTTTTGTTAATATTACTGAATCCGTGTTTCTTCATGAAGGAAGAATAAGTTTATTTCAGAAAAAAATCAAGATATTGCTGATATCATTGGTAATCACAATCTTCTTATCACATATATTTATGCATTAATGAAGCGTTTTTGGTTATTTAGTTTGGCTAAATTTGAAATAAAACTTCCTTATTTTATGATTTTGATATGAATTAGTATTGTACCTTTATGAAGCAAGTTTTATTGAATAATTTAGGAAAAATAAATTTCATCTTTATAATGAATATTTAATGATACATTATTGATAATTAACTTAACCTTTGCTCTCAACATTTTACTCATTTTAAAAGCTGTCTAATTTTTTATTATTTTAGTTTATTACTTATTTTAACATTTTGTTATATTGTAAGCATTCGTTATAGTTTCAATTGAATTATTAATTATAAATTCAAATAATAATTCAATTAATAATTATTATAAATTCAAATTACAGTTTAAAAAATTTAAACAAAGCAATGACCAGTAATCCGCACAACTTCTGGTCCCAAGCTGTGCGAATTTGAGGCAGTCTGTTGCATGACAAATATAATTAATTAAGGATTGAAAATATTTTAAATGTTTAAATATATCAATGATAAAATTCATTCTTTAGATGATAAAATAATAAACAGATACTCCCGAAAACGTGTATATAGATTTATCCATTGAATAGATTTTTTAAATCTTATTAATCGCCGTGGAAATTACAGATTTCAGAAATTAAAATGTGATTTTAGATTTATCTGCATTATTTCTCAAGTGTAATCTAGCATTTAACATTTGGATTACACTTGAGAATTTGAGGTTTTAAATATACTTCCAATTCTATTGGAAATTTTTCAATATTTTTAGGGTTCCATACTTAAAAAAGCGAAAACGGAATCAATATAAGATCACTCCTGTGTCTGTCACAGCTATTTTACTCGTACACTATGAAACACGGAATGTTCAAATTGGGGGAAATTAATAAAGACTAGTTACCCAGATATTTACAGATTTTTAAACATTCACAAATAAATTTAGGGTAAATATGGTTAGTTAAGTTACTTTAAAAAAGATTTTTTTTATTATTTATTTATTTATTTGTATATAATGTGGGATATTGAGTGAAAGCTTTGAGTTCATCTTATTAAAATCTTTGAATGAACATTACATAAAAAAAATTCAAAAAAGAAGGAAGTATTAATGTTTAAAAAAAAATTATTGAAAAAATAAAATATCTGTGTATTACTCATGAATAAGTTGGTAATTATTCATTGAATAATTTATACACACAAAATGAGTAAATTTTTTAATAGAACATTTCGCCTCATTCAGTCACGGGGATAATATTACTAATTCTGATATGAAACGAGATAATTACAAATTATGCGGTTTAAATATTAAATTAAAATAAAATAATAAAAACAGCGATACCACACTTCTGGGAAATTCCAAGGATTGACTGCAACTTGAACATAAAATTTTTAAATACTTCAGTGGAATGGCATGTGGCTAGAAAATTTTTGGCAGAAAGTATCAATAGCAAAATTCAGAAATTCGTATTTTATGTCAGAAAATAGTGCTGTTTTTCTTGAAAAAAAATTCCCTGATTGATGACCGCTCTATTAAAATATCACTATTCATTTTTTCTAAAGATGTAATTAATTTATCATAGTATAACAATAATAATAATAATAATAATTATTATTATTAAGGTGCATTCTAAACTTTGTATTTTTAATGACTATTAGAATACATTTTTATGCTCCCGGAAAGAAAGAAACAAAAAAAATATTTCCATATGAAAAAACCCGCTAATAATTACGATTAAGTTAAATATTTTTATTAATTATATATGTATATATATTTTATATGATTTCCAAAAGTTGAAAATGTGTAGGATGTGTCTTATTAATTAACTAAAAATGCAAATTATTTTTTTTTTTTTATTAAAAATTTCTTGATTTTTTCTTTAAATATTTTTCATTGAAATATTTTTCTCTAGACTAGCAATAAAAGTAAAAAATAATACACCCCCCCCCCTTTTTTTTTTACTACCACATTAAAGAAATGCTATAAAGTTATGTTAAACATTTTTGAGATTTTTTGCCTTTTAAAATAATATTAAATAGTCTTCAAATTTTTTATAAATTTGCGATAATACTTTTAATTATCCGATAGAATATTGAACATAATTTATATTTTAAAGGAATAACAGCTCACAAATATTGAATAAAATTCACTACAGCAATTCAATACATGCATATGCTAAGGTATTTTGTGTATATTTTAATAATATAACGTCGCGAATCCCACTTTTAAAGACAAAAACAGTGATGTCCACAAATTTCATTTAAATATTTCATAATCCCGCCGCCCTATAAAATATGTTGTAACAGTGTCTAAAAGCTTGATAAATCAGAATAATAACTTTAATTTTAAAAAAAAGTTAAATATACACTGTAAAAAAATCCGTTAAATTTACGGAACAGCAATTTTGACAGCAGATTTTGCCTTAAAAATTGCAGTAAAATTGCATGTAATAAAAATAATTATATGTAATTTTACTGCAATTTTTATGGTAAATACTGTTGGCAACATTGCTGCCAGTAGTTTTCACCATAAATTTAACGGATTTTTTTTTATTTTACAATGCATTTTTTTGTTACAGGAAAACAATAAAAGATTAAATATTGTATATTACAAAAATCTTTTTAAAAATTATACTTTAGATAAAATTTAACTATTTCAATTTGTTATGGATTCTTGTTTTCCGGAAAAATGTCCTAGGTGAAGTCTTCAAGGCAAAAATTATGTTTAAATATTACGAAGTAAAATGTTAGAAATATTTTAAAATCCTAATTATTATTTTTTTAATAAGGAATTTTTAGATAGTTTACAAAAGTTCCATAATTTTGCGATATGGTTTTTAATTTTGAAAAATTATATGAAATATATTTTTTCTTTACTAGATCACTACTGATATAATTTTTCTTAAATTTCTTAAACTATATTTTAAGTAATGTTTGAATACATTAATATATGTGATGAATATGACTCTTTATCATTGCTATGTTTAAATATTTCTCTTTTTTTTCTTTCAAAAATATCTTTCCGTTCTTCCCAGGAATTTAACAACTTTGCGATACAACTTTTAATTTTCCGGAAGAATATAAAAGATAATTTACCTTTATTACTCTCATAAAACCATTATATTTCAGATAAAATTTGAATAAAATAATGTATTCAATGTTTTTTTATTATTATTAAGGTGTAATCTAAACTTTGTATTTTTTTATCACCATTAGAATACATTTTTATGTTCCCGAAAAGAAAGTAAAAAAAAAACGCTAATAATTACGATTAAGTTAAATATTTTTATTAATTGTACATATACATTTAAATGATTTTCAAAAGTTGAAAATTTTAGGATGTATCTTTTTAATTAAAAAAAATGCGTAATAATTTTTTTTCTTTATTAAAAATTTCTGGGTTTTTTTTTTTAAATATTTTTTTCCATTGAAATATGTTTTACTAGACTAGAAATAAAGTTAAAAAATAATCATTTTTTTCACTACCACATTAAAGAAATTCTGTAAAGTTATGTTGAATATTTTTGCGATTTTTTCCTTTTAAAATAATATTAAGTAATCTCCAATTTTTTTATGATTTTTCGATAAGACTTTTAATTTTCCGGAAAAATATTCAACATAATATATATTTTAAAAGAATAACAACTCATAAAAATTGAATAAAATTCACTACAAAAATTAAATATATGTACATGTTTAGGTTTTTTTTTTAATAATATAACGCCGCGAATCTCACTTTTCAAGACAATTATAGTGATGTCTACAAATTGCATTTAAATATTCATAATCCCGCCACAATATAAAATATGTTGAAACAGTGTCTAAAAGTTTGATAAATCAGAATAACAATTTCAATTTTAAAAAAAAGTTAAATATATATGTATTTACATATATATATATCTTTTCTTTCTTTTTAGTTTTTATTTATTTTTTTTTTATTGGAAAACAATAAAAGACTAAATATTGTATATTACAAAAAAACTTTTCAAAATTTATACTTTAAATAAAATTTAACTATTTCAATATGTCATGAATTCTTGTTTTCCGGAAAAACGTCAAACGTGGCAAAAATCACGAAAAAAATTATATTTAAATATTACGAAGTAAAATGATGCAAATTTTTAAAAAAGCCTGAATATTTTTTTTTTCTAATAAGAAGTTTTTAAATAGCTTCCGAAAGTTTGATAATCTTTCGATAAGATTTTTAATTTTGAAAAATTATTGAAATATATTTTTTTTACTAGATCACTACTGATGTAATTTTTTATAATTTTTTAAATATATATTTTGGGTAATATTTGAATAAATTAATATATGCATCATGAATGACTCTTTATCAATGCTATGTTTAATTTTTTTTTTTTTCTTTTCATTCAAAAATATATCTCCGTACTTCCCAGGAATTTAACAACTTTTAGTTTTCCAGAAGAACATAAAAGATAATTTATCTTTACTATTTCAAAAAACAGTTATATTTCAGGCAAAGTTTGAATAAATTAATGCATGCAATGATTATTTTTTTTCGCTACTACACAGAAAAAATATTATAAATACTTTTAAACATTTCTTGATTCTTTCCGTTAAAAAATAATTTCCAGTATTGTTGTAAAAGTTTGATAACTTTCCGATAAGAATATGAAATATAATTTACCTCTATTAAAGAATCTTTCATATAAAAATCAAAATATAATGTATTATAAAAATCTTTTTAAAAATGTATGTTTTCACTACTACACAGAAAAAACATTATAAATACTTTTAAACATTTCTTGATTCTTTCCCTTTAAAAATAATTTCCAGTATTGTTTGTAAAAGTTTGATAACTTTCCGATAAGAATATGAAATATAATTTACCTCTAATAAAGAATCCTTCATATAAAAACCTCGATATAATTTATTATAAAAACTTTTTTTTAAAATATATGTTTTAGGCATTGTTTGAATGTTATGTGATGAATCCCTTTTTTCCCGGGCAACCATCAGGATGTTCTCTCTCCATAATTGACGTCACGCTGTTTCTCTGCGCATGACCAACTCTCTGACCAGCCGCTCGATAGCTCTCTCTTCGAAGAAAATAAAAATGCAATCTCACCCGTATATAAACCCTTGATAAATCTCAGAGAGCTCTAAGTCGTCTAAGAGATCACTAGAAGAGTTCATCAAGCAGTGTGCGGCATGAAAACTCACGAGAACTACTATGGTGCCCGTCACCGTCTCATGATCTTGCTGTATATCGCTTGGCTCACGTTATCTCTGGCTCCAGCGATGGTCGCCCCGCCGGAAAGTAAGTTTGCATGCTTTCATCCCAAAGCGAGCATAATTTGAAAAACAAAAACATGCCTTGGAACTTTTACTTTGAACTCCAAAGAAGTCTTATATTATTGTCAAAACGTATTTTACGATGCATTATCGTTCTTAAATATATATCGAGCAAGTGCATAGCTTTATATTGTTTATAATGATGCTGAAAATTGATTGTTTATAGATATACTTTGAAAATATCGATTTTTTTATGCACTTAGAAGAAAATCGTTTGTCTCTACCCCAACAAACTAACTTTTCCTAACTTCAAAGTGTTGTTGCGCAATCCAAAGCGTGTTTTTGTTTTTATAAACGCTTTATGCTATACTCGTTCTTTTTCATTTTTAATTTTACTATTATACATAGAAATTATTTTGAAATCTTTTTTTTAAACAAAATACTTTTAATTTTTTTATTATTATTATTATTATTATTTTTTTTTTTTTTTTTACAGCTGTTACTTGTAGCTTAAAAAAAAATTTAAATTAAAAGTGAGGGATACATAGTTAGTAATATAGGTATCAATATTGTACTGAATATTGGCAATATAATTTTTATTTTTATCTTTTTTACCTGAAATTATTCATGTCTCTTAAATGGTTTTATAAGAAGACTTAGCTTAATTGCACTTCGCCAGATAAACTTTATCCAACTTCCTTAACAAACTATTAAATGGAAGAATGCGGGGCAATTTTAATCATATTTATTTTCATGGCTATTTTTTTCTTATCAGCCATTTAGGTTTATGAACGAATAATTTATATTTTATTTTAAATGCATTATACTGACATACTTTGGCTACATTTGACTTTCTTAGTTCATGCTTAAATGAAACAATTCGGAGTAGTATAAATAATTTGCCAAGGCTACTTTCATATTCATTTCCATGTTCTTAACTTTTTCTTTGGCCTTCGAAGGCTAATAATTTGCGTTTTATCTTAAATGCATTTTATTGACATATTTTCGCTGCATTTGACTTTCTCAGTGTATGCTTAAATTTAACATTTTGGAGCAGTATAAATAATTTGCCAACACTACTTTCATATTCATTTCCATGTTTTTAACTTTTTCGTTGGCCTTTGAAGATTAGGCTTTTGAAGGCTAATAATTTGCGCTTTATCTTAAATGCATTTTACTGACATATTTTGACTGCATTTGACTTTCTTAGTGCATGCTTAAATGTAACATTTCGGAGCAGTATAAATAGTTTGCCAACACTGATTTCATATTCATTTCCATGTTCTTAACTTTTTCGTTGGCCTTTGAAGATTAGGGATTTGAAAGCTAATAATTTGAACTATATCTTAAATGCACTTTACTGACATAATTTGGCTGTATTTGACTTTCTTAGTGCATGCTTAAATGTAACAATTTGGAGCAGTATAAATAATTTGCCAACGCTACTTGCATAATCATTTCCATATTCTTAACTTTTTCGTTGGCCTTTGAAGGCAAATGATTTGCTCTTTATCTTAAATGTGCTTAGCTAAAATACTTTCTCTGCATTCAACTTTATTATTTTATTGTTGAATCTAATAATACAATGCGATATCTAAGCTTCCAATTTTATGTTTATTATGTATGTTGACACACATTATTTTTATTTTCATAATTTTTTATGATTTTTTTTTTCATATTTCTTAAAGATTTCTAAATCGATTTATTTTAAATGCTCTTTGTCAAAATATTCTGGCTTTAGCCAACTTTCTGAAATAAATGTTTAATGTAATAATGCGATGCAATTTTAATTAGTTTTCAAAATTATTTCTATGTTGATTGCCATTTATTTCAAAACTTTTGAGTTAAGGGTCCTGTCCCTGCCCGCGAAGACACTCGCGAGCTAATGCTATTCCTATGGGGAGGCATTTTTCTAATAACTCTTTCACATTTTGACATTTTTAATTCTTTCTCTTTTTTTCATTGGATAGCTAAGGTCCCTCTCAAGATTTCTCCTTTTTTATTTTTTCAACTTTGAATGCAGATATTTTTTTATAAAGATACTTTCACGTTCAGAACCGGTTCAGAAAGTGAAAGTAACTTTATAAAAAAATATCTCCGACCAAAATCGCAAAAATAATCAAGCAGCGATCCTGAGAGAGATCTCAGCTATCCAATGCAAAAAAAATATTTAAAAATGTCAAAACGCGAAAGAGTTATTATAAAAATGCCTCCCCATAGGAATAACATTACCTCGCGAGTTTCTTCTCGAGCAGGGACAAGACCCTTAACTATTTAGGATTATGGACGAAAATTTTGTATTTTATTTTGAATGCATTTTGCTGAAATACTTTAGTTGCATGTGTATTCTTAAATGTAATATTGCGATGCAATATAAATAATTTGGCAACGCCACTTTTATTTTCATTACCACTTTCTTAACTTCTTTCGACAGCCTTTGAGGACTATGAACTAATAACTTGCATTTTATCTTAAATGAATTTTGCTGAATTATATTCGTTGTACTCTGATTTTATACTTAATTGTTAAATCTGATATATGAATGCAATACTTAAACGTTGTCAATATTATTTTTACTTTCATATAGCACGTTCTTAATATTTTTTCACCCCCTACTGTTTAAAATTTAGCAATATTTTATCCAATTTTCAGCGTTTTTTTTTTTTTTTTTTTTTTTTTTTTTTTCCCCACGATTTGCTGCGATTTTTCAACGTCCGTTAAAGGAATTCTCGTTTCAAACTTCTAGCTCAATATAGTGAATTTAATAAAGTTTACGCGCAGCAATTTTGTATTTTTTCGCGGTTCTTTTTGGTGGATTTTAGAATTTTACCATATTTGGTGCTATTTTTCATGGTCTTAGGACAATGCCTTAAAGTCATATAGTGTAATAATAATAATAGTAATTGTTCATTTGTAATAGACTGATTAAATCTGTAGCTATAATATCCACGCGTATATACAGGGTGGTAATAAAAAAAAACTTTGCCGGTATATGGAGCTCTAGCGGCCAGTCCGCTCAACCGATCGAGGTGAAATTTCAGATATAGCTATTCAGAGGTATGAGCTCGAGATTCTGTGAACGGCAACAAAATGGCGCTCACGGTTACGTTTATAGTTACAGAAACTCGAAAATTTCCAAAGGCAACACCCATTTTTTTGCATCGCAAAATTCTCAGCGCATGCGAAAACCCTAAAGAGTGTTGGAACCGTACGTGTATCGCAAGAAACGGAAATGTTATGCACGCACAAAATACTGTTCTGCGAATCCCCCCCCCCCACATAGAAAAAACTCGATTGGGGCGCAAGGAGAAAATTTGTATATGACACACAGTCAGTACACTAATCTCTGATTACAATACAGATCGGAGAAATTAAAACTTTTATTTTGATTACACATTTTCCACATGGGTGCCATCACCATTAATTGCCTGTGATGACACCCATGTGGAAAATGTGTAATCAAAATAAAAGTTTTAGTTTCTCCGATCTGTATTGTAATCAGAGATTAGTGTACTGACTCTGTGTCATATGCAAATTTCCTCCTTGCACCCCAATCGAGTTTTTTTTAGGGGGGGGGGGGAGGATTCGCAGAACGGTTTTTTGCGCGTGCATAACATGTCCGTTTCTTGCGATACACGTACGGTTCTAACGCTCTTTATGGTTTTCGCATGCGCTGAGCATTTTGCGATGAAAAAAAATAGGTGTTGCCATTGGAAATTTTCGAGTTTCTGTAACTATAACCGTAACCGTGAGCGCCATTTTGTTGTCGTTCACAGAATCTCGAGCTCATACCTCTGAATAGCTATATCTGAAATTTCATTTCGATCGGTTGAGCGTACTGGCCGCTAGAGCTCCGTATATCAGCAAAGTTTTTTTTTTATGACCACCCTGTACTTGAGAAAATACCCCTTTTAGAAATCAATTTAATTAAATATAAAATAATACAAATATTTAAAATCCAATATTTAGAATCCAAATATTTAGAAGCCGAAAATCTGTTTTATTTTTTAATCGAAAAATAGTTCTATAGAAATATAATGTCTGTATTCCATTGCCAAATTCAATAATGCGATGCAGTATCAATAATATTCATAAAAATTTAATGCTTCTGTTTTCTACAGTTTTGCTTCAGTTTTCTGAAAATTTAATGCTTCAGTTTTTCATAAATGAGCGCATTGTTTATTTTTACAATAAGTACAGGTTAGTGAGAAAACTCTGCAAAACCCTTTATGCTTCAAGAACTTTAACGTTCCATTGCAGACAATTTGCTGTGTAATTTATTTAATACTGCTAATATTAACAAGACATTTTACTTTAGATGCAAAATACCTCCTTTGTTAAGTTTAGAAAGCAAAATAATTAAAATTATTTTAATATTAAAATTAATTTTTTATTTAATAATATTCAATAATATAAATTATATGTATTTGTAATATATTTAATTTCATTAAAAATACATTAACTAAATATTAATTAACTGAGTTAATACACACAATAAATTATGTAATAAATATGTTGGATTTTAAATATTTGAATTTCTTTATGTTTAATTGAATTGATTTCTAAAAGGGGCATTTTCTCAAGCACATACGCATTGACTTTATAACTGCAGATTTAAACAGAGTATTACAAATGAAATATTCCTTTCTAAATGTCCTATTATTATTACACTACATGACTATAAAGGCATTGGCCTAAGCCTATCAAAAAATAGTACCAAATATGACAAAACTCTGAAATCCACGAGAAAGAACCGCGAAAAAATTGAAAGTTGCTGCACAAATACTAAGTAAACTTTATTGAAAAGGGAAAAAATTCAATATATTGAGCTAGAAGTTTGAAACCAGAATTCATCTAACGATCGTTGAAAAATCACAGCAAATCGCGAAAAAAAAAAAAAAAAAAAAAAAAAAAAAAACGATAAAATTCGGATAAAATATTGCTAAATTTTAAAAATCAGGGAGAAAATTTACTATACTGGACTGAAAGATTAACAGGAATACTTTTCTGAACACATAATCTTATGAATATAACTTTTATGAATGTCCAAAAATGTCTGCGGAATGCGAGAAAAATAAAAATAGTATAAAAAATTGCGGAAAATTCAAAATTGCCCTACAAATTCCGAATAAATTTATTGAAAAGAGGACAGAAGTCACTATATTTGACGCAAAGATTAAAAGCGGTTTCCTTTTACTAATATGGAGAAATTACCAAGAATTAAAAACACTGATAAAAATCCCAGAAGACCGAACTTCAAAATAGTGGGCTAAAACAAAAGAAGGCAAAATATTACATTAAAAATCGTTAAAATTAAAAAACCTCGGAGGACAAAATTTTCGATTAAAAGTTAAAAGTTTGAAACCGAATTCTTTTAACAGTGTCTGAAAAACACTAAAAATCGCATAAAAAATCACTACAATTACAAAAACTGCCGCGGGCAAAATTTACCATAATTGGCCAATAATTTGAAACAGAATCCTTTTGCAAATGTCAAAAAATTGCCACGGATCACGAAAAAAGTTAAAAATGGACAAAATTTACAATATTACAGGGTTCACACACTTTTACCACTAAATTTTAACAGTATTTTCAATGTATTTCACTGCAGAAAGATATTGCGAAATTTCAGAATAAAGGTGGTGGTTGAAAATTCTGTTTCTTAAAAATTTAATATAAATTTTCTTATCATTAATAGTGGTGCCAGAATCCTTAAAATATATATGGCGTTTGCAAACCTTATATTAGGTCAAACGTTTCAAACAGAATCCTTTTGCGAATATTCAAAAATTGCCACGGAACGGGAAAGAAAAATGTTAAATATCGTAAAAAATTCGAAAACTGCAGAAAACAAAATTCACTATAAAAGACTAAAGCATTATAACAAGTATTCTTTAATAAATGTGAAAGAATCGCCTCAAAACGTGAAAAACTGTTAAAAATCGAATTAAAAATCACTAATGTTCAAAAATCGCCGAGGAAAAATTTTATTATATTAAGTTATTTTTATTAAACTGAATTGTTGCCACCGATGTCGAAAAATAGCTGCGAAATAAGAAGAAACTTGAAAAAACGTGAAAAAAATAATACATACATGCATAGTTCGGCATTTTTTAAGCAGAAAAAACATACTTTTATGCATAATTTAATTAGCGAATTAATTTAATACTATAAATATACCGTGTTCTATTAAACACGTAAATTTAATTACGAATTTAATGTACAGGGTGGTCATAAAAAAACTTTGCCGATATACGGAGCTCTAGCGGCCAGTCCGCTCAACCGATCGAAATGAAATTTCAGATATAGCTATTCAGAGGTATGAGCTCGAGATTCTGTAAACGACAACAAAATGGCGCTCACGGTTAAGGTTATAGTTACAGAAACTCGAAAATTTCCAATGGCAACACCCATATTTTTTCATCCCAATATGCTCACCGCATGTGAAAACCCTAAAGAGCTTTGGAACCGTACGTGTATCGCAAGAAACGGACATGTTATGCACGCACAAAAAACCGTTCTGGGAATCCTCCCCCCCCCCCCCCCCCATAGAAAAAACTCGATTGGGGTGCAAAGAGGAATTTTCCATATGACACAGAGTCAGTACACTAATCTCTGATTACAATACAGATCGGAGAAACTAAAACTTTTATTTTGATTACACATTTTCCACATGGGTGCCATCACAGGCAATTAATGGTGATGGCACACATGTAGAAAATGTGTAATCAAAATAAAAGTTTTAGTTTCTCCGATCTGTATTGTAATAAGAGATTAGTGTACTGACTCTGTGTCATATGGAAAATTCCTCTTTGCACCCCAATCGAGTTTTTTCTATGGGGGGGGGGGGGGAGGATTCGCAGAACGGTTTTTTGTGCGTGCATAACGTGTCCGTTTCTTGCGATACACGTGCGGTTCCAACGCTCTTTAGGGTTTTCGCATGCGCTGAGCATTTTGCGATGAAAAAAATGGGTGCTGTCATTGGGAATTTTCGAGTTTCTGTAACTATAACCGTAACCGTGAGCGCCATTTTGTTGCCGTTCACAGAATCTCGAGCTCATACCTCTGAATAACTATATCTGAAATTTCACCTTGATCGGTTGAGCGGACTGGCCGCTAGAGCTCCATATATTGGCAAAGTTTTTTTATGACCACCCTGTACATGAATTTTAATAATGAGATAAAAAGTGGATTTCAAACGACCGCTACATTTAATGCAATAGAGATTTAATTAAACAATTTTTTTGGTTCAAAATATGTTTTAATTGCCGTAATTTCGGGTGTATAAGAGACGGATCAAACAATTCTTTTTGGACCCAGAAATCTTATTTAGTGATTGAAGATAAATATTTACATCGATCTAAGTAGTTACGTTTGTTTCTTTAAAAAATCTGGGTCGAAAAAGAATTGTTTAATCCGCGGCTTATACACCCGAAATTGCGGTAAAAAGAGCTGAAAGTTGGCAAATATGACGTAAATCTTATTGAAAAGAGGACAAAATGTACTATAATGGGCTAAAAGTTTGAAACCGGATTAATTTTATTAATGTGGAAAAGTTGCCATGTAACATGAAAAACAATAAAAAAATTACAAAACATTAAATAATATATGTATATATATATATATATATATATTTCAGAATCGAGCTCCGAGATTCATAGCTAGCAATACTAGCTAGGTACTTTCCTTCAAAATCTTCTTCTCTACTTGCAGCGGTCTGTTTAAGAACGCAGCACACACACTGAGATATAGAGAGAGACTAAGTGTGTAATCAATTTTCGTTTATATTTTAGTAAATAAAGTTAATATATAAGCTTGGAGCATAAAGGTAAGTTAATAAATAACATGTGATTGGGATGATAATTTTATGTAGAATTGAATATGTAAATATATATACATTAATGATATTTAAGGTGATCTGGAACACATTGTTTTATGTATTTTTATTTGTAAATATTTTTTCTTTTATCCCTTGTATTAAATATTTATAAGTAGTATATATCAGGGATGCAATGAGCCAGAAATGACCGATTTTTACCGCTTAATTTTTAAAGTATTTCTCGCTTTATTCAATATCAATATGTCCATGATTTAATAAAGAAAAAATATTTTAAAATTTTGTGGCTGATATCAGCCATTTTTGGCGCAGAGCTTGTAGCCCTGATATACAGGGTGTCCACTCTCAACGGTGGCCAATGGCTAATTTCTAAACCTTTAGTCATAGACATATAGTTACAACTGCAAAAATGCTTTAAAAATGGTAAAGAATTGTTTTTCAAGCGATTTAGGTAAAAAACATTTATTAAAAAATTACGAAAATTAACATTTTATACGGTCTCCCGGTCCTATTAGTGATATTTAGTAAAAATTTTTCCATCACCCTATTAAGCAATACAAAAAAGGTCCCATTCATCTAACATTAAAACTGACCGAGTTATGAAACTTTAAATTTCATGACTTAAAAATCACTTTTCTGAAGCTGAAAACGAATGAGTTGGACTAAGTTTTTAGGGAACGTATACTAAGTGCCTAAGTTATCATAAAGGACTTCCATTTCCAACGCTGTCCAATAGCTAATTCCTACACCATTTGCCACAGACATATAGTTCCAACCACAAAAATGTTTTAAATGAGATAAAGAAAGATTTTTAATGCAATTTAACTGAAGGCGCTACCGCCATATTAGTTTTAAGGTAGTGTTGATTTTTATTAATTAACTTCTAGATTGGTTAAAATAATGGAAGACGTGAGTTTTAAAATTCTCTTTATCGAGAAAATTAAATTTTGGGAAATCGCGATTTTATGTTAAAAAGGTGTGTTATTTTGATAAGCTTTTATTTTGCTTAAAACGTTCATACGTATGTTTCCCTAGTTCAAAATTTCTATTCAAATTTTAACACACTTCCAAATATCCGATCGAGGTTCAATTTTCATACTTATTTATATCCAATGACAATGTAATATTAATATAATTTTAGGTGCGTACCATTTATTTATTTTATAGAACTACACCAAATTCTGTTAGGTTAAGTAATCTAATAGAATTTTAAAGATATGTCATTTTGCAACAAACTGTTACTTGCTCTTCATAATTTAAATTAACAAACTTTCTGTTAATTTTTTACTTATATTTTTAGTACAAATTTTGCTTTAATATGTAATCATCAACATAAATTTAAAAATAATATTGTAAAAATTATTTTACTCTCAATGCTTAATGTTACATTTTATATCTTGCGTTTATTTTTTTTTTTCCAGTAAATTTGTGACTGACCCCTAATTTGCAGCAAAAAAAGATGCTTCAACTTTAAGCAGCTATTACTCGGTTAGTTTTAATCGCAGAGGAATGGGACTTTTTTTGTATTACTTGTTAGAGCAGTGGTAAAAATTTTCTAAATATCACTTATAGGACCGGGGCACCGTATAAAAATTTAATTTTCGTAATTTTTTATTTATTTTTTTTACCTAAATCGCTTGAGAAACAATTATTTGCTTTTATTAAAGCATTTTTGCAATTGGAACTGTATACCTATGACTAACGGTTCAGAAATTAGCCATTGGCCACCGTTGAGAATGGACACTCTGTATAGTGAAAGCCCGCACTAAGTTCCCAGAATTAATATATTCCCGCAAATTGCACCGTTTCTTTACCTCCCTTAAATTGTGTAAACAGCGCCAGATTACCGAATGGGGCAGTCTAGTTCAATACACAATATAGACGTTTAGCCTAGTTAAAAAAAAAAAAAATCGTCAATAAGGCAAAAATTTCTCTTACAAAATATTGGAGAAGGTTTTTTCCTAGGGCGTAAAAGAGGATTTCCAGTGTAATTTTCCTCCATTTACATAACCTATCTGAGAGCAATGTTTTTTTTATATTCCTTTTAACATTATTTCTGCCAGTGACAGGTGACTTTTTTATAATTTGAATTTATAACTATTTTATTTATAATTTTTAAATTATAAAAATCCCAAAATAACAATGTAGATTTATATTCTGCTCATTTACTTTAAAGACTTCAAGGAAAATAAATATAAATGAAAACTTTTAAAAGTGTGATTTCACATCAAAAAATATTGATGAATGTAAATTCTTTAAAAAATGCAAAAAAATATTTTTAAAATTAAAATTTTTAAAATTTAGGTATGCTTAAACTTTGAATAATTTCTGTAAGAATAACTTTTTTTTTTTTAGTGAGGAAAAGTATAAATTTTAATTTATCTTCGATATTTAGAAAAATATTCACTTTTCTTATATTATATTTTCTTATATATTTAAGTTTTTCTTCTATTTCCTTATCATTATCCTTATTATATTTTCTTATATTATTCTTAATTATAATTTTAAAATTAAAAGATATTTTTAGTAAGATTTTTTCTGCGAGAATTACATTTTCAAAATTTTCTCTCAATAAAAAATAATCCTAAAGACAATCTAAAGAATTTAGAACTGAAAACCATTTTCCAAGCTTCACAACTGCATCATCCATCCATATTTAGATTCGTCAATGTTGATCTAAAAATCTTGAAAATATAAGGGACACTCGGGATGTGTAACCCACTTTTTACTAAAATCCTGGTAATTTGCGTCTGACACGCTTACATTTAAGTTTGCCTCACATAATAAACTTATTATACATGTTCTATCTTTTTACATCATCAATATTTGAAAAACTCTAAATAAATATACATATTTATTTAATTAATTTTTTACCAGAACTCCGAAAATTGTGTCAAATCTCTCACCATTTCATGGAGATTTGAATTAGTACATCAAAAGTATATTTTCACCAAAAAAAATATCATTTAATGAAAAGCTTCTTATGTATGTGTGGCGTTTACTTGATCTTTTTTTTTTTTTTTTTTTTTTTTACAAATAAAAGTTTTGGGACAAAATATATTGGCGCCACTGAGTAAAGTTAATGATTTTCAATATGCTGCTATCTCTCATTCAGAATTTTACAAATTAATTAATATTACAATCAGGGAAGTAAAATATAATTTTTAATGTTACTCTTTTTAAACCAGATCTGGTGACTGAATGGAGTAACTTTAGGAGACAATCAGAAAAAATTAACGAAATATCATTAGCACAAGCTGTAATCTATGTTCGATATGCTTAAAATATAGATATTTAGGATTTCTGTAGCTGTATTCTGAATATTTGGGTGGGAATTATGGATCAATTTTATTTAAATTTTTGCTTGACATCACTTATTAATAGGCATATTTGACTTTACTTTCAATTGAAATATTACATTACAATAAAAGTCAGTTGTTGAAATATGTTCACAAGAGTACACAAGATGAAAAATGGGAGATTTTACACGAGTTAAACATCCCGCAACTTCCATTAAAAAAAAAGAAAAAAGTATAAAACACATAGCAATAGTTATACCAAGTTCTAATTAACTACCGTTCTTTTTCAGGATAGATGAAAAAAAAAGAATCGAATAAACACCGCACAGATATAAAGCACTTTTCATTAAATATATATTTATTTTATTTATTATTTATATATTTTGGAAAATCTTCCCTTTGGCAGTAATATCTGAAACATATTTTGTCTTTACCAAAATATAGAAAATGCCACTCGATTATTTAGTTTCAGAGTAAGAACACTTGCCAATCTTATGAATTTCCGAACTAAAGTGAAATCACAAATACGTCAGAAAGTACTTCTTTAACGTTTGAGAAAAGCGTTAACATCCAAAATGTATACGACTAAAGTTCTTACGTTCTCATTTTTTCCTTGGCTTTTTAGTGGATTTAAACAGAAAAATAATAAGTCAAAAAACAAAGCCGAATCTACTTACTAAAATTTTTCTGGGAAACTGGGATTCCTAAAACATTTTATATAACGGCAACAACAAAAATTTATGCAACAGATACACGTTTGCACTGTAAATCAAAAAATCTGTAGGGTTACTAAGAATATTTTAGGAAACCGGGATGCCTATAAAATTTACGTAACTGCAAGCCGAGCTACAGATAAAATTTTAATAAGATTACTCCACTGTCATTTTAGTATATTCTTTTGTAAAGTTACAGAAATCTGTTGCTTTGCAAAATCTACACTGTAAAAAAAATCTGTAATCTTACAATTGTAAAGTTGCCGAAATCAGTATGTTTACCAACATTTTGCCTGTACACACTGTACAAGAAAAGATGTAAATCTACAAAACTAATTTTTGTATAAAGCTACAGAAATCTTTAACTTTACAAACGAATCTACTAAAATTATAGTTATCTTACTAAAATTTTATCTATAACCTGCGTTGTAATTACATAATATATTCTAAGGAATCCAAGTTTCCGAAAAAATTCTCAGTAACCTTACAGATTTTATATTTTTCAATGCAAATCTGTATATTTTACATGCATTTTTGCTGTTGCCGTTACATAAAAATTTCTAGGAATCCCAGTTTCCTAGAAAACTTCTAGTGATTTCACTGATTTTTTTTCTTTTTTTACAGTATAGTTTTGTATATTTACATCTTTTTTTGTACCATTGTACAGATAAAATTTTAGTAAGCATCAAATTTCTGTAACTTTACATCAGTAGAATTACAAATTTATTTTTACAGTGTTTTACCAATTCTGTCTCCTTCTCTATGGCCCTAATATTAAATATATATTACCAGATGAAAACTTATGAATAGGATACTTTTTAAAAATCTTAAGGGTTACATGACCAACAATACAAAAAATTTTAAATGTATCAAGGACATCAAATTTGTGAAGAAAAAAAAATATTAGAAAACAAGTAAAAGTTTTTATTGGCATGATATTTAAAACAAAATTTTATTTCAAAATCATGGTGTCATTTTAGCATTTTAAAATTAAAATTACGTGGTATAAATAATAACCCACTGCTCTTAAAGAAGATAAATCTGTCAAAGTGATTTTAAATATGGCCGAATTGTAGCATCTAAAACTCAAACAATATAATAAAAGCAAGAAATATCGTACGCATTAAATACATAATCAATTGCAATGCTAACAATTGAAATCTTTTAAATTTATTGAGGGCATAGTTGAAATTAATCTATGTTAAAGTTTAAAATTCAAAAAATTCTGATTAATATATCAAACAAAAGCAAATAAGTGCCGCATGCATGATAAAATTAATTAATAGTTATGAATATAAAAAGACTTTTGGTCAAACGGAGATTGCAACAACTTTCATTTTAATCTAAAACTAAATTATTTAAAAAAAAGTTAGCTTTCGATTAAAAAATTGTCATATTTATTTTAAAAGTTTAAAAGTCTGAAAGAAAATATATACTTGTCAAATTAAACGTGTTTCTTTCAAAATTTCTATTTATGGTTTCACCAAGACTTTTAAAAACTACCTGACATAGTTATAATTTCAAGAATTTTATTTATATGATTTCAATGCAACATTGCATGCACACTCTGGTTTCATAGTTACATCACTTTGAAGTTTTAACAGACTCAAAACATTACAAGTTTAGCAATAATGCAAATTTTTAAAAGTGATTTCTTACACAGTGTTTGTTAAAGGCAAATAAGTTCAAAATAGGAACGCAATTTTTTTTCATTTTTAACCAATAGATGCCCTTTTAGTAACTTTGTTTAGTTATAACTACTGTATATAATACAATACGTATTGCATTATAATATTTTTCTGAATGATATGTTTGTAAATTGTGTAAAATAATGAAAAATTATATCTCATTTAAAAAATATATTATTTATTTCCTAAAAATTGAAAGGTTTCAATTTTAGGAGGCTGGACTGGACACACAGCTGGGTTAATCTCCTTTTAAGGTTGGTGTTTGCATGGCTCTAACACTTAGTTTTAAATCCAAACTACTAAATAGCTCCCAAAAATTTTGAATAACCTTTTCTGTCATAATAAAAGAACAAAAGCTTTTACTTAAAGCGTGAATAAAAGCCTTCATTTATTTTCAAACGAATTTGTTCTTAAAATCTGGTGTCCTTTTCTTTATTTCACAATTTTATCAACAGAAGTACATTGCTCCTAAAGTTGTTAAATGCACTGCGGTCCCTTCAAAAAATAATTTTTATTTAAATAAAATAAAAAATATTTCTTGTACTTATTTTTAATGTATTTTTTATGCAAATATCTGTTCTTTTATTTTCATTACCGTTTGTCTTAAAGTTTCAGCCTACTATTAAATATCATAAAGTATCTGTTCTTTTTGTTGTTATCTTGATAGAATTTTAGCGGAATATTTTGAATACATGCAACTTTAATATATTATTCCATTTACAATGAAAATACTTTCACATCGTAAAATGCATATATTAAAAAATATATAATATAACATATAATAATGCATTTTCAATGTTTTATTTATTTAATTTAATTTAATTTAATTTTTTGTCTAAATTTAAATTTTGTATTCCAAAAACTTGGGATGCATTCATAATTTTTTATATTAGCATATAAATATTTTAGAAATATTGCCATATTATTAAAATCTTTTCCAATCCCATCCCAAAATTTTTCTTATAACTAGGAAATTTGAAATGCATGGTGTATGCTGAAATTCCATTTCTATTTTCTCAAAAGCCAGCACTCATTTTGAAACATTCCTTCACTGGCATAATAAAGGAGTGTGAATTCTACAACATATTTCAAAATCATCTGAATCAGTTAGTCCCATGTTTAATGGTTACTTTGTTAGTAAATGCTCAACAGAATTCGAAACAGTTATTCAATTGATTCATAAATTATAGTTTCCCATTGTGACCGAGCCTTATTGGTGGCTGAGGAGTTATGTTCTCGAAACTGGTAGAGGTGTTGGGTTCGAATCCAATCGCGGCCGTCGGACTAATTGTTCGGAGTTTTCCGTTATTTTCTTCGAGGATTTCTTTGTGTAAAGGCCCTTACGGAGGGCACTCCCTCTTAAGACCTATATCACTCGTGCTGATAATTGACCGTCACAAATACAACCAACAACCAACCAACCCATTGTGACTATTTATGAGTAACTATCCATAGCTTTGGCAAAAGAAATTCCTTGATCGCGAAATCCCATGTTAATCTATGAAAAAAAAATTAAAAGTGATATTACCCATCTATACTAATAAAAGCAAGTTTATATGTCAATTTGTCTCTGTGTGTATGTTTGCGATGGCTAGCGAAATCTACTGCACGTAAAGGTCTCAAAATTTAGATGAGGGTAGTCCAAAACAGGTCCTGATGCATTTGAAGCCCATATTTTTATGTTTTAAAGGCCAGGGCCCATGAGGCCGCTTTAAGATTTTATGCAGGAAATTGTTAATAAGTTAATATATTCGTTCTTCTTCGTTTTTGGGGTTGATTCTCAATTTCGTTGTTCCCCCAATTTCTACATTCCAATTAAGACCCAGGTCCCCTAGTGCCCATTAGCGCCCTAAATTATTAATAAGTTGCTTCTTTTTTATGCGATGTTCATTTTTGGGACTTTTTTCCCGTTTAGTTATTCTTCCGCCTCTTCATTCCAGCTAAGACCCTGGGACCCAAATTGTCCCGTAGGGTCCGGTCAAGGGATTCCTTTAATTTTTTGTGCGCTGTGAGGTTTTCACCTCCTAATTTTCTTACCTTCTTAGTGCATAACTTTAAAGTTGAATCTTGGACTCTTCTTCCCGAAACAACACCCTAATGTTTAAAGGTAGAAAACCAACGATTATAAATGCACAAATAAAGTATGAAAAGGTAGCAAACAGCCGTTTCGAATCTACTATGGAGATTCTTCATCAGTGCAAAACTCAGCGAGCTAGAAAAAGCAAAACTGAGCAAAGAGACAGAGAGGCGCAGGCTTATATACCAGCTAAAGAAACGATCCCACTTTTATAATCGTTGGTTTTCTATCTTTAAACATTTTTGCACAAAGGCTTTATTTGCTATTTCAACACCCTAATGTTTTTATCGGAGTCCTATATTTTTATGTTTTATATGCCACATATTTTTAAGATTTAAGAGCTGGGGCCATAAATTGTAAATAAGTTGTCCCCTTTATATCCTTTCTTCTTCGTATTTTGGACCAATTCTCAATTTAGTTGTTCCCCCATTTCTACATCTGACTTAAAATTTAGGTTCCCTAGTGCCCAGTACAGGGCGTCTTTAAGTTTTTGCGCCCTAGATCGTTAATAAGTTGCTCCTTTTTAATGCGATCTTCGTTTTTGGAATCTTTTTTTCTCATTTAGTTATTCTTTCGTTTCTTCAATTCAGTTGAGATCTTGCGGTCGAGGGCTCCTTCAACTTTTTGTGCGCTATGAGGTTTCCACTTCCTAATTGTCTCACCTTCTTAGTGCATAATTTTAAAGTTAAGTCTTGGATTCTTCTCCTAGAAACAACACCCTCATATTTTTTATTGGAGCCTGAGGGCCATATTTTAAGCATTAATCCATTTTTTATGCATTTCTTTAAATTAATATTCTAATGAACGATTATTAGCCTTTAATTAATTTTGATTGAGGATCTTAAGGGCTAAGTAATATGGCATTGTAACATGATTTCATATTAGAGACCTACTCTCAACTATCCATTGGTCCCTTTCAGACCCCTTTATAGTTCCCTTAAAAAGAATCCAATTAAATAGCTTTTTTTTCTAACTTCTTAAATCCTCAAGCTACTACATAAAAGGAAAAAATACTCAGACTTTAGCTACCACTAATTAATATTAACTTCTTGGAGGTTCTTGGTCGTTTGCCATTTTCTTTACCATTGTTCTAGCGTCCTCCGATTAATTTAAAAACTATTAAAAATATCTTTATACCCAACTGCAATCAATTAAGACCCTAATCCCATAGGGCCCACGACAGAACCTCTTGAACTTTTTTGTATGATAAATTGTTAATAAATGGACTCCTCTTAATCTGATCTTCATTTTTGGAACACTTTTTCCATTTAGATATTCTTTCGTTTCTACATTCCAGTTAAAATCCTGGGGACCCCTAGGATCCGGTCCGGGGCCCTTTGAACTCTTTTTGCACCATGCATTTTTCACCCCTTAATTTTCTCGCCTTTTCAATGGATTCTTCTAAAGTTGAGTCCCCAAATCAACATCCTCATATTTTTACCGGGACTTTAGTATCCTTTTTTAAGCATCACCCCCCCCCCCCCACCATCACCTCCACTCACACACACACACACACACACACACATTTTTGCGCATTTCTTTAAATTTCTATTATAATGCTTAAGTTTGACTAATATATTTAAGTTTGATCTAAAATTCTAAGAACTAAGATTTTTTAACATGTTTTCGTGCTAGGGACCTGTTCTTAATTACCGACTCGACTATCCCATTTTTGGCGTTTTAATGTAGCTCCCTTTAAAATGACCCGATTCGTTAGCTTTTTTTGTAACTTCTTGAGTCCGCCAGTACATTAACGACAAAAAAATTTCTCAGACTTCAAATACTAGCAATTTTGAATATTAATCTGCTTCTCATGGCCTTTGTTGCATCTTCTTTAAAAATTAACCAATTTTATTACAATTTTCCTCGACGTAGTTGGTTCTAGCATCATCCAGCTACTTTGAAACTATTAAAAAAATGTGTTATACTCAACTACATTCCAGTTAAGACCCTGGGCCCCCCTTAATTTTTAATCATGTACTTTAGATACGCTTACACTGCACAATAACAACTATTCAACGATATAATAATTTTTATAATGATTTTAATAGTTTGCAGATTTGATAATTGCTAACCTTATAAAACTAAAAAATAAAAAAATAAAATAATAATAATAATAATAACAGTCAAGCACATTGCAAGCAGTAGCAAAACAAAAGATGTTAACCTCCCCGTGATTACAAATAAGACCAAAAACAGATTTCACGACCTTAAATGAATGTTATCGCATGTAAGCACACATAATAGTTCACCAAAAGACAAATTAAAAGTGCCAAATAGCAAAAAAAAGGATCATGTACCACCTAAATTTTACTATGCATTTAAGGGTCGCCAATATCTGCAATTAAATAATTCTAGTGTTCTAAAGGACGGCAGTACATTTAAACAAACCAAAATCGAATTTATGCTTGCAATTCATTTTCATTCCTTTAAAAAAAAGTGACATCTCGACAGCGCGAGCAAAGAAAATTTAGCATTTTATTTACAATCATTTCATAAATATATACAGGGTGAGTCATAAATATCGAAACAATAGGCTATCTCCTTAAATATTGCCCATAGACCCATGCTTCCAATTGCAAAAATTTATAAAAAAGTTGAATTTATAAGATAAGTTGCAACTCCACGGGGGGGGGGGTCTATTTGAAAAAATGCGAAAATTAAATTTTTATACGGCCCCCGTAGAACAAAATTCCCGATTAGGAAATTATTCCTTATGCATTCCGAAATTGAACAAAAAAAATTTCATCTCCATATCTAAAAACCTGACAGAGATATTAAAATCCAAAATTCTCTAAAATTCGTGACTTACCATGTTTGTCACTTAGCCATGTCTGTAAACGAAGAATTTTTATCGCATTTTGAGAGCAGATGAGGGATCGTCCATAAATTGTGCATTATTATATGTCGGTTTAACAAAGTGCCTGTTATTTGGACATAACAAAGCAGCGAATTGAATTAAATCTAAACTTGTTTTCAAAATATGTTGGTACTCTACATTGCGGGTCTGCATGGATCGAAATATCCAGGTCCGGTCCCAAACCGACCCATAGGTAAAAAAATTTGGCTCGGCCTGGAAAAAATGTTAAAATCACAACACGGACTGGCCTGGAAAAAAGTTTAAATCATAGCCCGGCTCAGTCGTGAAATTCTACATAGTTTTTTACTTCAATGTGGTTAAAAATTGTTTCGTATGGAGGAGTTCTGACCAAAAATACTTATTATAGCTTCTTGTTTTTTATATTTATACTTTTTATTATTTAAGAAGCGTCGAAAGCTGTGGTGTATTTATTTTATGAATGAATCTATATGTAAATGTTTCACTTATATTTTGATACCGTTACTCCATATCCCATGCGTTGGAGACTTTGAAAAATGTTATATAGTAAAACCTTGTTAAGACGGAATCGCATAGGAAAGAAAAAATACGTTATAGACAATTATCCTTCCTAGGAGGTGTGAATGGAGTTTATTTTTTTCTTTGGTATTATTGTATTTATTTTGCATGGATCAACATATTATCCATTTAAGACAGAATTCCGTTATAGGCAGATTTTTTTTCACTGGTTTATCATATTTAAGTTTTTTACCTTTAAATATACTATTCTTTAAAACAAATGAATTTTAAAGGTTTCTTTTTCTTTTTGCAAAATAAAAGCGATTAACATCCTCTCCAGGACGATAAAAAGCCTAAAATCGTGAGAGCTAAAAAAAAAAAAAAAAAAGACTTAATCTACATCTTAGAAAATGCATTCTTTTAAATACCTGACGAACAATTAAACAGTAAACTTCATTTTACTTCATAATAAATTTTCCCTCACTATTTCTTATCATTGAATTATTAAAAGTTAAGAATTATTTTTAAAAAAAGAACTTAAAACATGTCATTTTTGATTATTTTACATTAGTTTTGTTTTGGCAAATTTGAAAAAATATTTACTTTTGAAAATAGGATTTTTTTTAAAGTTATATTACTTTTTCAATAAACATTTATAATAGTTTTAAAATTAATATTGAAAAACAAAAACCCTGGAACAAAACTATAATCAAATTTTCATCTTTAATTAAATGGAAAGAAATTTAAATCCGATAAAAAAAAATTTCGAGCTATAAAGATTTTTAATTATCTCATTTAAACCAGTACTAACCAGTGAAAATTTTATCAATTGTATGAGAAATTTTAGGATGTGTTTTTCTTAGCAAATTATATAGCTTACCATCACAAAAAGGAAAAAAAATCAAAACTCTAACTGAAAAGTTAGATTTTTACATGTTTCCTACAAATGTTAAAGTAACATTGTTTTTTCAATTGCGCAAATTTCAATTTGTGTCTAATCCCTAAAAACCTGGTGAATTTTTTAAACGGCTCTAACTTCGCGAGTTTTAAAGATATGAAGATGCAACATTCTGTGTCTTATTCAGGACTGGATAAGAAAACTTTTCCTAATTGGAATTTTTATCCTACGGGGGCCGTATAAAAATTTAATTTTCGTATTTTTTCAAATAGACCCCCTCATGGAGTTGCAACTTATATTACCAAAATTTTCACCTTTTTTATGAATTTTTGCAATTAGAAGTATGGGTCTAGGGTCAATATTCAAGGAGATAGCCTATTGTTTCGATATTTATGACTCACCCTTTATACAAGAGATTTTTTTACATAAAATATGTACATGTTTGTTTACATATAATACCAACAATGCTTGCTTTGCTATCACACATCATTTTATTTAGTGTGACTATTTAATTTTACTGACCTGTATCTAAATGTCAATAAAGATAGATCACTTAGATACACATACTAAAAATACACAAGGTGTCCACTCTTAACGGTGGCCAGTGGCTAATTCCTTATCCGTTAGTCATAGTCATATAGTTTAAGCAGAAATGTTTTAAATGAAGTAAAAAAATATTTTAAAAACGATATGGGTTAATCAAAAAATTATCTAAAAAATACATAATTTAAATTTTTATATGGTTTTTTGTGCTATAAATTATATTTAGTAATATTTTCCTGTTACACTTACAAGCAAGACAAAAAAAATGTTCTCGTTATTCTAAGACTAAAATTAACCGAGTAATAGATGTTTAAATTTAGAGCATATTTTTTTGCTGCAAATTAGGGGCCATTCACAAATTTAGTAGAAATATAATTTTATCAAAAATATTAAAAAAAGTGGTTGAAAGTAAAATTAAAATTGCAATAGAAATTTGAAATATTTATTCATTATAAAATATTAATGCAAAATACATAATTTGTAATAAACATATACAGAAAAAAAATTCTTAAATAAAATAAGGAAAGTTAGCAACCTTAATTCTTTACTCAAGTTTAACTTTTTCTTAAGCTTCTTGCCGGTAATCTGTCCAAAGTTTTTTGTGTTATGCTGTAAAATAAGTATAGATGCACGGTAACTACCAATAATCATAACTATATTAGGTTGCGAGTTTACGTTAGTATGTAAAATTTAATCTCGATCGGATATTTGAAAGAGGATTAAATTTCGATTACGAATTTTGAACTGCAAAAACAAACATAAAACCGTTGAAGTTAAATGAAAACTTCTAAAAATAACATAATTTTTGCTAAAAGAAGTCATGAAAAGAAACAGCCCCAAATCCTTACAAAATATAGCGTATGTTAAAATATAATTATTTTAGCTTATCTAAAACTTAATAAAATTTAATTCAATCGTAAAACTTGCACGGTCGTTCGGATACCTTAAGCACTTGGCATGTGGCCTCTCAACACAGGCCGAATTTATTTGTGTTCACAAGCAGAAAAGTGATATAAGTCATGCATTTTTAAAATATAACTCGATCAATTTTAGTGTAAGATGAACGGGACCTTTTTTGTCTTACTTGTCAGTATAATAGGGAAATTTTCTTAAATATAACTTATAAGACCGGGGGACGGTATAAAAAATTACATTTCTTATTTTTTTAAGAATTTTTTTTATTGACACAAATCGCTTTTTAAATATTTCTTTGTCTTATTTAAAACATTTTTATAAATGGAACTATATGTCTATGACTAATGGTTTAGGTATTAGCTACTGGCCACCGCTGAGAGTGGACACCCTCTATTATAGATACCTTTTTCAAATCGCGCATCATCGTTCAGTAATAATAAAAAGCGTTTTTCAAAACATTTTCTTTTTCAAAAATAAAAAAATCAGAAAAAAATAATATAATCCATAAAATCTTGTCTAGTATTGCCTTTTGGATAATAATATCAGGCAATTTTTTTAGAGAGAAAAAATCATTTTTAAAGGTGTTTTATGTTTATAAAAAGCAAAATTCCGAAAGTCTTCAAATTTCGAATCTTGAAAATGGGATCTAAATGCCGACTTCCTACACTGTAAAAAAAAATCTGTAAAGGTACTAAACATTTTCTAGGAAACTGGGATTCCAAGAACTTTTCATGTAACGGTAAGAGGAAAAATCCATGTAACCGATTCTGAAACTTGAATTTCTGCTGTTACCATTACATGAAAAGTTCTTGGAATCCCAGTTTCCTAAAAAATGTTTAGTACCTTTACAGATTTTTTTTTTTTTTTTTTACAGTGTATATATTTTTTCCCCCAAAAGATCACGCAAATAGTGTTAAAGTCAATCATTAAATAATAAGAACATTATTTTAATAAACTTTATTTATTAATGCATTTCTTATGCACGAAAAAAAAAATAAATATTTTTTAATAAATAAGCAATTTGGTCCAATTTACAAAATTCTTAATGACTATCTCTGACAGTCTTCTTTCCATTATGTTTCTAGTTTTGTTTTTAACGTGGAGAAACAAAAAAAAGTTGCTGCTTTAAATAAGAATTATTTTATCTGAAAAAAAAATCACAAGCATAATAATCACTGCGCGTCGATGCAGTCACTATGGGCCCACTTTTTGTCCGCAGAAAAAAGCACCCTCGCAGAAGACACAAATTGCATCATCTTCCTCTTTTGAATATTTTTTTTCACTTTTTTAAAATGCAATTTCTGTCCCTTTCGCCTGTTTTATTCTTCTGTCTTCCTCCATCCTTTTCCTTCTTTCTCTTCACATTTATTCCAGGCAATTTTGGGGTGTCCGAGGTTTTTTTTTTTTTTTTTTTTTTTTTTTTTTTTTTTTTTGAAGTGATTCGATAACCACACTGTAAAAAAAATATATATATTAAAGTTACTAAGATTTTTCTAGTAGACTTGTATTCCAAAAACTTTTCATGTAACGGTAACAGCAAAATCTCACGTAACCTTCCTCGGTTACATGAAATTTTGCTGTTATCGTTATATGAAAAGTTCTTGGAATACAAGTTTAGTAGAAAAATTTTAGCAACTTTACAGATTTTTTTTACAGTGCAGTGTCGCTCCTGAGGACTTGCGACCACGGTTGCTTTATTTCATATTACAAAATGGAACTGGAACTATTTATGTGCCACTTAAATTAATTTATCAATTACGGAATTATTTAAATTAATTTATTTCCCTTCACTCTAAGCAGAGCAAGCCCAGAGAGGTTTAAATACTGGCTAACTGTTATTTAGAAAACTCTAGGTAAACGGTATTCGGACCATTGCAATGTTTAAATTAAAACCAGCATTACTCATTCATATAATGAAATACCAGTAATGTGTATGCGGCAATTTAGAGCTGAAATATGTCTAGAAAATAACTTAATTGTTAATTCAAACCAATATTTGATCGGTATATTTTAAAAAAATGAGAAACACATATCTGAAAATTTTTCATGTATCAGATAATGACATTTCGACAATTTTGCATTTACTGTTTGTAAATGAGACACAATTCAGCGGCGTTCTTTTTGTAACTTTCTTCTCTCAGTTAAGTTACAAACTCTGCTTATCCCTGCTAGGCTGCACTGTGCTCAGATCTCAGAACACCTAGTAGCCGATATTTGAACCTTCTCCTCTATATATCTGAATCTGTCACCCTGCACTGTTAAAACTAATGGTGACACATTGCACCTTTTAGGGGTGAAAGGCTTGTGTCACTGGTGACACCCCTAAAGGAGCCAGAATGGCACCTTTAATAAGGGTGAAAAGATGGCACCCTTAATCAAGAGTGTCCAATAATAAAAAAATAAAAAATATACAAACCGACTTTTGGCACTCGAAGGATTCGAACTCACAACGTCTGATTACAAGCTCAGCGTTCTAACCGCTTGCCCATCGAGCTCACCTTCTCTCACTCATAGCCATAGGTTTTACTTGCCGTTACAGAAAACAGAAAGACACACGTCACAGCACATGCGCATGGTTCCAATCACCCGATGAGGTGCCACATTGCTACCAATACGAAGTGCATGGCACCTTATTTAGCTCCAATCACCCAGTAAGAGACCTGTCGGCACTGCAACCACATATCCAAGCCCCTATAGCACCCTAGGGTTCCAAATGCCCCGGGTTCTAACGGACGATAGGGCCTTTTCACCTCCGGGTCCCAAATGGCACCGGTTTGTCACCTTCACTTTTTACAGTGTGCTTTATTTTTTAAGTACAAAATTAGAAATTTATAAAACTAAGGCCTTTTATGCCTTTTTAATCATTTCTAAATACTATATGCAAAATAAATGCATTAAAAATTTTGCATTATTACTCGAACTTGTTATAGCAAAACTCTACCATTCAGCAAAAATACTACTATAAACTTTATAAGGATTTCTTTAACTAAAGTGATGAATCCTGAGTTTGCTCAAACTGTCATTCTGAATTCGTTAGAAATAGAAATTATAATTAGGATAGAAAACAATATCACTGTTTTACTAATACTAAATCAAACTGTTGAGCCAATTTTGGTATGAAACAAAACTAAACCAATTAAAATAGTATGATATTAGATGAGTATTGGCAGGGTATTTTGCCATTATTGTACAAGACAGCATTGATATTGTATTTGGACATTTACTTTTTTAACATACTACCGAAAAATATTTATGAAATAATGACTACAATATTAAATAGGATATTTCTGTAAAACTGTAAATATTTCCAAAGTTAATTCTAAATCTGTCATATTGGTGATTTTGCATTGCAAATATCTTCACTGTAAAACAAGTGAACCTAATATTCACCTACTAATAGTGAAGTATCGACATACAGATAGAAAAAAATAATGAACTGTTTATACAATAACCAAGTTACCTGAAATTATTAATTAATACATTTTAAAAAAATGTTTTCTCATTTGGGGAAGATGGGTTGGTGTAAAGTAGGGGTGCACAACTGGTGGCCCGCGGGACCCCAAGATACCAATATTTTTATACAGAATAGCTTTATTATTAAATGACAGAAACTATGCAAGTAAATAAGTCAAAATTTACCTTTCAAATATTGTTTTGGCAAACAATTTTCTGGCAAAAATGTTGTGTAGAACTGGTGTAAAAACTTATTTAATTCAAGAATGCTGAAGATTTCATTGCATAACAGTCAAGTTATATAAACCCCAATTTGCCTGAAATTATTAGTTATTACGCTTATTTGCTTTCTATGATGGGATTGGGGTTGTAACGAAAGTTTTATAAGAGTAAATACAAGGGATGATCACGGGAGGGGAGGGATGACGCCCTCTGAATGAAGAAGGTTTGTATATAAACGTGCATATTTTAATTTAACCCTTTGTGGCGCAGAGCACTTTCATTGATTGAGTGTTAAAATTAATGAGTGACACCCGAATTTAAAAACAATTTTATTTGTAAATAAGAAAAAAAAATTGTATTTCACGCATCTAATAAATCGAATGTTTTTTTACCAAAATTCTGGTGCCAGTGTGGCTTTTCAGAATTAAAAATAAGTGGTTTCATAGGCATACCACCGCCCCTCAAGGGGTTAAATAAATATCAAGGGTGTTTAGAAAAATGCGAAATTTGAAAGAGGTGGGGGAATTAGGTGGGGAAATTTGAAGACATTACTCTTCAACCCTTAAAGAGCATTCTGTTGATAAAATGTTGAAATAATTGATTTGCACGAGGGTTTACAAACAAATGTATTTGAAAATGAGGGTAAAATCTTTTCTTCTCGTACATTATTACGGAAAAAATTACTTGCAAAATTTTCGTACCAATATGGGACTAGGAAATAAAAATTAGACGGAATGTATTATATTCTACTAGCCTTCAACGAGTTAACCACCAAAAAATTATTTTTTATTTTTTATATATGTGATACAGTTTTACTTCTTCTCGTGATGTATGATAGAGGTCTTCTCGGGCCGAAATTTTCAGGCCCGAACGAAATAAATATTGGCCCGACCCGGCCCGGCCCGAAAGTTAAAATTTAGGTTCGAGCTCGGCCCGGAGTAGAAAAAAGTTAAAAATTCGGCCCAAACCCGGCCCGGCTGGAGCGAATTTCTACAGAACATTGATCCTTACTCTTACGGAAGAGTTCAGACCAAAAAACTTAGTCTTTTTTTTTTCATGTTTATAATCTCCACTTATGCAGAAGTGCCGTAGCCTGCGATAATTACGCTTTTAATGAACCTTTGTTTGTGGTATGTAAATTTTTCAGTTATCATTAGTATTATTAATCCATATTCCATGTAATGGAGACAGAAAATTTTACAAAATGGTATATGGTAAAAATCTTCTAAGACGCAATCGCATCGGGGAAAAAAAATACGTTCCTTCTTAGCAGATGGAAATGTTTAATATATTTTTTCTCGCGTAATGTTATATTCATTTTGCATGGATGAACAGTTTAAAAGAAATATGCAGTTTTCAGTTTAAAAGAAAATTCCGTCATAATTATCTTTTTTTTTGTGTGTGTTTCATTCTATTCTAAAACGCCTAGCAATTTATGATTCCTTAAAAAAAAAAAAAAAAAAATTCTAGTGTTTAATTGTAGAATAATGACGACTTAAAAGTATATGCCTTTTTTGCAAAAAATTTTGGACCAAGCCAAATTTTACTGATTTATGAACCGACTTGGCAACGTCGAGAAATGGATTTTCATACGGGATGATTTAACAGGAACTGGTTATTTTGGTCCGTGAAGATTAAGAAGAATGAAATCAGTCTCGGCTTAGTACTACGGAAAAAATACGTTAGGCCCGGCCCGATACTCCGGGAAAAAAAATAAGGCCCGATCCCGGCCCGGCCCGAATGCCGTTAATGGAAATCGGTTCCAACCCGGCCCGCGGTCCAGGCCGGGCCCGGCTACGGACCGAGCCCCAGCCCGTGCAGATCTCTAATGTACGATTTATTCCTGCGATCCTTCTTAATTATCGAGTGCCGAAAATGTTCGAAATTCCAGCTTTTACAGCATTTTCTGAAAAATCCTTCGTCTTAAGAAAAATTACAAAATTCTGTTCTATTTTTTAGTATCTAACAGAACTTGTGAATTTTAGATATTTATGAAGTTTCTTGCTAATTAAATATGTTTATACGATTGAAAATACCGTCATTTCCGGCTTATAATCCGCGGATCAAACAATTCTGTTTGGAGTTAAAATTTGTTTACCTACTAAAGTAAAATATTTACAGCGATTTAAAAAGCTACATTTTATTTTAAAATTTTCTGAGTCGAAAAATGATTGTTTGATCCGCGGATTACACGACGGAAATAACAGTAACTTTCTTAATGATCACAAAACAAACAATTTGGAACTAGGGACAAACTTAATATATAAAAACTGCATATCTACCCAATCGACCCACCCCGTCAAAAAGTGATTAGAAATGGTTAATGTTGCCTGGTATCCTGTATAAATCGGGGCTCTAAGCATTTGTCTTATGGCAAACCTCTGCCACAAAACATTTTAATGTAATAAAAAGTGTTTTTTTTTTCCTTTGTCTAAATGCAGCTAGAGAGGACATTTGGAATTTTAGGGGTGACAGGATTTTCCGTGATAGATTTAATAAACACAAAATCCAGAACTTTCTGGAAGACATTTGATGTTTCTCGGGGAATGCCACCTCCCCCCCTGCGACTTGCGACCCTCTGATATCATAACTGAAAACAACTAATAATTTCGAGCAGCTTAGGCTTCAATAAAATAACTGAAAATTATTTAAAAAACCCTTATAATAATTCTTGGGTTATCTCGAATAAGAGACCTTCTCCAATAAACACATTTTATATAAATGCATTAACTAATAATTTTGGACAACTTGGAGTTCTTATAACTTCACTACAACTCTGTAAAATATATGAAAAATATTTGAAAAGCTCTTATAATAATTCTTCAGTGTTATTGAGTATTTGCCTTTAAGGAGATTATTTAGTGGTGAAGAAGTAAAGTGGAATCCTGTGTTATCCTATGGGAAAAAATGCTTGACATTCTCATCCGTTCAAATTTGGAAGTTTCAACAATATTTTTTTCCGCTCGTTGATAGGGAAAGTTCTTTATCCCGCTGTAAGCTCCAAAATTTTATATCAGTTTCAAGTCATAACTTACAAAGCTAGTTTTTATACTTTTCGGAATTTTTTTGAAACGTTAACATAAATTTTAAAATACTCATAATTATCTTCAAAATATTTTAGGTAGATTTCGTATGAAATACTACTTATTGCAATCGCACCAGTTTATATATCTATCTATCTATCTATCTATATATATATACATATATATATATATATATAACTTTTTTATGGACACGATAACTTCTATAATTCTTCACCAATCTCCACCAAACTGGTACATAAAATCAAAGGGAATAAAATCTCGGCTAAGTTCGTTAATGGGAAAAATCGGACCAAGGGGGTCGGAATAGGGGGCGTTTTTGTAAAAACCGAAAAAACGCCGTAACTTCTTAATTAAAGTAGATATCGAATCGGTTTAAAGTTTATATTACTTCTTAAAAATGGGCCAAAAGTTTATGCGTGACAGATTTTTGATAAATTTAGAAGTGGGCTCAAGGGGCGAAAAAAACAGGGGTTTTGAGAGAAAAAAATTCATAACTTCGTCAATTTTCAAGCTATCAAGTCCAACTAAATTTTTTGTAAATGTTCTTAAAATTATCTAAAACTTTTGTATTTACAGGTTTTTGATAGGACCAACTTTTACCGATGAAAAAAATTAAAAACGAAAAGAAAAAGGGCGGTGAAAAAAGAGAAAAATCCATAACTCCGTCAATTTTTAAGATATCAAATCTGATTAAATTTATTTTCTATCTTCTCAAACATATCTACAACTTTTATATTGACAAGTTTTTCATAGGACCAATTCATATAGCAAAAAGAAATTAAACAAAAATAGAAGTTGGAGAACCTCAAATCCAAACTGCTTATATTCTGACTCATTTTTAAATTTATTTTTGATTTTAAACGCATACAAATGGTAAATCCTCTTATTTAGAAACTGTATAAAAGGACGCATTGATCAATTTTCTGATAAAAACAGAATATATTTCAAAAAAAGCTACCAAAAAGGGTATTTTGAACAGAATTTCCCCAAGTCATCGGGACTGAAAATTTAAGGAAGTATTCAAATAAGATATTGCGTTTTTTTTCTGACTCGTTTTAGGTAGATTTCGTATGAAATACTAACTATTGCATTCGCACCAGTTTATATATATATCTATCTATATATATAATTCACATTGAAAATGAACAGTATACATAATAAAAGCGCAAAATGCAGCTTAAATTTATTGCAGCTTAAATATGCTACAATTTTTTCATGGTGAATTGATACTATATATATATATCACTTTTTTATGGGCACGATAACTTCTATAAATCTTCACCAATCTTCACCAAACTGGTACATAAAATCAAAGGGAATAAAATCTCGGCTAAGTTCGTTAATGGGAAAAATCGGACCAAGGGGGTCGGAATAGGGGGCGTTTTTGTGAAAACCGAAAAATTGCCATAACTTCTTATTTAAAATAGGTATCGAATCGGTTTAAAGTTTATATTACTTCTTAAAAATGGGCCAAACGTTTATGCATGGCAGATTTTCGATAAATTTAAAAGTGGGCTCAAGGGACGAAAAAAACAGGGGTTTTGAGAGAAAAAAACTTCGTTACTTTTCAAAATATCAAGTCCAACTAAATTTTTTGTAAATGTTCTTAAAATTATCTAAAACTTTTGTATTTACAAGTTTTTAATAGGACCAACTTTTACCGATGAAAAAAATTAAAAACGAAAAGAAAAAGGGTGGTGAAAAAAGAGAAAAATTCATAACTCCGTCAATTTTTAAGTTATCAAATCTGATTAAACTTATTTTACATCTTCTCAACAATATCTAAACTTTTATATTGACAAGTTTTTCATAGGACCAATTCTTATAGCAAAAAGAAATTAAACAAAAATAGGGGTTGGACAAAAAACCTCAAATCCAAACTGCTTATATTCTGACTCATTTTTAAATTCATTTTTGATTTTAAACGAATCCAAACGGTAGATCCTCTTATTTAGAAACTGTATAAAGTGACGCATTGGTCAATTTTCTGATAAAGACAGAATATAAGGTACCCTGGGGTAATAACGCCACGTTAAGGTTCTACCAATTTTCACGGCTTAGTTTTAGATTGTATTTTTCAAACAAATATAGGATCTGATACAGCAACTCATTGACTATCCATATAAAATAAAATAATTTAACAGATATGTATTCATAAAATGTAATGGCGTTTTTTCTTGACCCATGCTATTTGGCGTTATTACCCACCTATATGGGTAATAACGCCATGCAAACAAAACTATGAAATAAGATGGAATAATTGCATGTAGATAGCCCAATTCTAAAAGTACAAACTCTACAAACTTAGAAATTGAAAAATTGCATTCTAAGCTATTGAAAATGTTCAATTTTTTGTGAAAGTGTAAGAAAAATAAAGATGTGGAGTGGGAGGGGGGATGAGGCAAAAGAATATCAGACCGTGAGCTTCTTTTTGCTTAAAAAGGACCGTTTAAATAGAAATATGAGAAACATTGCACAGGTTTAACTGTGTTTATTTGAATCAGTATTTGGGATGTAGCTCAGCCACTCTAGGGAATCAACCGGGGTATTAATGTCAAGGATTGGCGTTATTACCCCGGTATAGTTATTGCGCAGTACATTTTAAATTACAAATTATCTCGAGAAGATATCCAAAATCTTCAACAACATTTTAAAAGTACATGAAATGCACTACAAATTTATGTAATTAACAAAGTATTTCCGGATAAAAACATAGTCTTCACATCACAAAACGTATCTCGCAAATTTTAGATCAAGCGTTAATTTTAGTTGTTTGTAAAAACAATAAGACCTAAAAATGAAACAAATTAACTTGAAGCTCTTTTTTGCGATTTATATGACTCAAAACCCTTCTGCGCAGAGCACATGGGTGTCATTTACCTGATTATTTCATAATTATGCAAAATATAAGCACTTGGCGTTATTACCCCGCCTGGCGTTATTACCCCAGGGTACCTTATTACAAAAAAGAGTACCAAAAAGGGTATTTTGAACAGAATTTCCCAAAGCCATTGTGACAAAATATAAGGAAGTATTCAAATAAGAAATTGCGTTTTTTTTCTGACTCTTTTTAAATCCATTTTTGCTCGCAAACGCATCCAATTTACAGATCCTCTTATTTAGGAGCTATATAATGTGATGCATTGGTCGGTTTTTGATAAAGACAGAATATATTTCGAAAAAGGCTACCAAAAAGGGTATTTTGAACAAAATTTTCCATAGTCATCGTGACTGAAAATTTAAGGAAATATTCAAATGTGAAATTGCGTTTTTTTCTGACTCGTTTTTAAATCCATTTTCGCTCTCAAACGCATCCAATTTACAGCTGTTTTGGTCGATTTTTTAATAAATTCAGAATATATTTCAAAATATGTTGTCAAAATGGGAATTTGAGCTGAATTCTTCTTAAGATGGTTCTGATAAAACCAGTTTTTGCCGAAAAATGAAATTAAAAATTTTTCATAAACGGCCAAATGTAGTTATTAAACTGGGTTTATCTCTAATCATATATATATATTTTTTGTTGAAATGAGCACTCTTCGAAATCTACCTCCGCCTATAGGCCAAGCCGACAGGGATTTTTAAATCCATTTTTGTTCTCAAACGCATACAATCTACAGATCCTCTTATTTAGGAACTATATAATGTGATGCATTTGGTCAGTTTTTTGATAAAGACGGAATATATTTCAAAAAAGGCTACCAGCAAGGGGATTTTGAACAGAATTTTCCGAAATCATCGTGACTGAAAATTTAAGGAAGTGTTCAAATAAGAAATTGCGTTTTTTTTCTGACTCATTTTTAAATCCATTTTTGCTCTCAAACTCACCCAATTTACAGATCCTCTTATTTAGGAACTATATAATGCGATGCATTGATCGGTTTTTTGATAAAGACAGAATATATTTCGAAAAAGGGTACCAAAAAGGGTATTTTCAACAGAATTTCCCGAAGTCTTCGCGATTTGAAAATTTAAGGAAGTTTTCACATAGCAAATTGCGTTTTTTATGACTCGTTTTAAAATCCATTTTCGCTCTCAAACGCATCCAATTTACAGATCCTCTTATTTAGGAACCATATACTGTGACGCATTGGCCAGTTTTTTGATAAAGATAGAATATATTTTTTAAAATGCTGTCAAAGTGAGTATTTCGCACAAAATTTTCCGAAGCAATCATGATTAAAGAATTAAGGATGTATTCAAAACACAAATCGGTTATTTTATGACTCATTTTTAAATTCAATTTTGTTCTTAAATGCATTCAACTGACAGTGTTTTGTTATTTAGGAACTGTATAATGTACTGTTTTGGTCGATTTTTTAATAAATTCAGAATTTATTTTAAAATATGTTGTCAAAATGGGCATTTGAGCTGAATTTTTCTTAAGATGATTCTGATAAAACCAGTTTTTGCAGAAAAATGAAATTAAAAATTTTTCATAAACGGCCAAATGAAGTTATTAAACTGGGTTTATCTCTAATCATATATATATTTTTTTGTTGAAATGAGCACTCTTCGAAATCTACCTCCGCCTATAGGCCCAGCCGACAGGGATTTTTTAACTTATGGAGGGATAAAATACCTTCCTATATACCTGCTGAAAAAAAAATTATTGTTGTAATTTCCAAATTAGATTTAACAAAAAGTATAAGTATCTACTGTTATCCCATAGGATAACATGGGATTCCAGTTTTTCTTCCCAACCATATAATCCCATTAACTCCTCTCCCTTTCTCCAAAAAAGATATTTTGTATTAATTTAATAATAATTTCGGCAGCTTAGGTTTTATATAACTTAGTTATGACACTGTAAAATATTAGAAAAGTATTTAAACATGTCACATTCTTCAGTATTCTTGAATAAAAGAACAGGAGAAGGGGTTTCCAGCCTCCCATTTAAAAGGCAAGGTCTTCGCTTTCTAAACGGTAATCTCTCTAATAAAAAAAAATGTTTCAAACCTTTTTTTTTTTTTTCATTTAAATCGAATAGCCTGTTGCTTCAGACGCATCAGTGTGCGACTAGTCTTAAGTCTGATAATGAAAACTTCTCCCCCAGAACTCTTTAATCCGTTAATCAGTTCTCAATGTAATTAGACAAAAAAATTCACCGCTGTTATTATATAAAAATTTTTGGGGGAGAAGGGAATCTATTATTCACTCTATTATTCAAGAATTTCGAAGAAAAATTATGGGAAATGTTATTTAAAGCCTTTTTATGTTTATGTGTGTGTGTATAGCTAATTGGGTAAACTAGTTGCTTAAAAAAGTCATACATGCTTTTTTAAATAGGAAAAATCAGGAAATTTATTCAATAAATGGATTTCAACTGACTACCACATTTAAAGCAAAACACATTTAATTTAACAAATTTTCTCTTTTAAAATATTTTTTTTTAATTTTAAAAAAGCCGGAGTTTGGTGAGTAAGCATAGCGAAATTTTAAATACAACTACAATAAACTCTGTCTAGGGCGGAATCAGTCGAGAATGAGAAAATTTTCCGCAGTAGACAATATTCCGCCTTAGACAAATTTTACTCTATGTCTATGGATTCGAAGGGAATTCGAATCTTCCTGAATTTGACAGATTTCTGCCTTACACAGAGTCCGCTTTACAGAGAGTTTACTGTATTATAAAGCTTTTTAGTCAGTATGTACTCCAGTTTTATTGCGTGAATATTCAAAGACATAAAATTTGCATATATGTATATATATATATACCGGGTGTCTCAAAAATGACTGATGGTTTTTAAAATTCAGTAACTTGCAAACGGTGACAGCTATTTAAAAAATTTTTGCAGGAGGGTTATGTATAATGTCAGGAGTTTTTTCACCGTAACTTTTGACTTTAGTTCGAATTTCAAACAATAGGTGGCGCTGACGGCGATTGAAGGCCAGGTGATCAATGCTGAGTGAAGTGTCGACCTGGCCTTCAATTGCGGTCAGCGCCACCTATTGTTTGAAATTCGAACTAAAATCAAAAGTTACGGTAAAAAACTCCTGACATTATACATAACCCTCCTGCAAATATTTTTTAAATAGCTGTCACCGTTTGCAGGTTATTGAATTTTAAAATCCATCAGACATTTTTGGGACACCCGGTATATACTAAACATTTGCACTGCGCATAATTTTAACCCTTTGCATTCGAAAGGTCACTCTTACTGACCACTAATGTCCTGATAATGTAAATTGGGTGCTTCAAGTGCTTTTGACACCAGTATTTTAAGGTAATTTTCTTATCTAATGGCCGAATAATCTGAGATAAAAGATGATGAAATAAACTGTAAGATGTTAGTGGTGTCCAAAGTAATCCGAGCCCCGATTTACGAAGGACATTTGACAGCATTAGTGGTGAGTGCGAATCACCTCTCGAGTGTAAAGAATTAATAATGCTCAAAATTAGATTTTTATGAATGTGAAGCATGATATCGTTCTCTTTTCTTTTTGCGTTTGACCTGTCAAATAGTATTTATTCTGTTTTTTATAGTGATATGCACATTTGTGCAGCAATTTCATGCTATATAATTTGTTTAATAATATGAAAAGCGTAATCGTAATCAGTAAAAATAATAATATGACACTTTTTAGATAACAGCAGTTGTAGAGAAAAGCAAATGGGAAATTTGTTAAGTGAGTTCGATTATTAGAAGTAAAGCAGCACGTTCCGTTGTAGTTAATTTTATATCCCAGTTCATTAAACAAAGCAAACCACGCAAATATTTACACATTTACTTGCACTGCTTTACTAGTTTTGTTCATCTTGATAATCGGAAAAATGTAGTAATTACGCGTGAAACTAATCTATTTGTTAGATTTTTTTTCTAATATTAAAGAAAAATTCTATCGTCATCGCAGTTTATTTTCATCTCAATTACTATGCTTTTATGGCGTGCTTTTGTTTATTTAGTAATGGTGTTAAAAGCGTTGAGTGAAAATCATTTTTTTTTTCTTTTCAGTTTTCCATGAATAACTTTTAAAAACTAATTAAATGACTGCTTACAAAATATACTGCAAAAATAAAGACATGCTGTTCTTTGAATTATGCCAAAGCAACATATATGCAGATAAATTTGTTTTTCAATCACCGACTTCAGTAATGACAAACTTATTAATTCAGTACATAAATGTAATATATAAGCATATAAAATGCATGTAACTATATAAAAGGAAATTATATTTGTAAACTAAATGGAAACTTTTTGCGAGTATGTGTGTGTGTGCGTGTGTTTGGATATAAGTATTTTGTTAGCAAATAAACTTATTTAAAAGGATACAGTCTTTTAATTAAAAATATCAAAACTGATACAGTTTTTAAAGTCATATCATTATAGATGTTTATTAGGATGAGGATGTACTGATGGCAAGGGCCAGGGGGGTAGACAGAGTTGGTGTCCCAGCAGCTCTGCGTATCTTTAATTTGAAGAAATGTTCTTCGCCATATATCTAATTACAGAATTTTCCACGACTAAACAAGGCGAAATAATTTTTCGATATTAGGGGTACACAGAGCATCTGAATCCCAGTCCTCAGAGCCCGACTAAGGCTATGTGGGGGGAGGCAAACATCATTCTGGGAGGCCCCCTTCTGTTTATTGATATTTTTTGTGAATAATGTGGAAGTAACTAGAATTAAATTTCATACGTATTGTATGTATGCATAATTTTTGTACTTGGTGCCGTTCACATCGGTATACAGGGTATCATAAAAAGATAGTCTCAATTTTAAGAAGAAGTGCTAGCAAGATAATTGTAGAAAAAAAAAACGATAGATTAGTTGACAGAAGTATCTCTTTGAAAACTTTTCCTTTGCTTATCTAGGTATATTATCAGATGGCTAAAAGAAAATGTTGCAAATTGGGCATAATTAAGGATTTTAACTTCCCACCCTACGAGGAAAACGTTAATAAAGAACTTCTTTTGAAAAAAGAGAATACTACAAGTTGTTATAAAATAAATTTAATTATAAATTTTCTAATTTAACTTGTTTTTCGCATTGATGAATGGGGTACTGGAAGCAAAGAGAGGCAGGAGGACCTCACTTACTATTATAAATATTTGAAAATATAGGAATTTTGATGCTTTTTGGCTAATTTTAATCATTTGGCACTTTTTTTGTGAAAATCCTAATCACTCTCATGGGGGGGGGGGCGGGGAAGGCAATTGCCCCGCTTTCCCTGCATAAGTCGGACCCTGCCAGCCCTGGTTACGCCACTGTCATTTAGGCTAATTATTTTTGCATCCCGCTTTTCTTTAATAAAAAAGTTGAGCTTTCATCGAATCTGAATGCATTCTCAATGTATCGCAAATTACTTTTTAAAAATTATTATTTCGAGGTCACATTAAATAATTCTGATGTAAGAAAAAACTATTTGAACATTTAAAACATTTGTGCCTGAATTTTCCCATTTTTATTACTATTTTTGAGGGATTACACCTAGTGATGAGGTAAAAAAATAATTTTTTTATTTTATTTTATTATTATTATTATTATTATTATTATTATTATTATTATTATTATTATTATTATTATTATTATTTACATTACAAAGAATGAATTTTGTTGCATTTTATTTTGAAATAGTTAAATATGTTTGAAGTTATTATCGCTCTATTTTTAATCTTTTGCCGTAATCTCTGTAGTTTAGATTATAATTATAAAATATTGAAATAACTATCGGTTTTTAATTAATTATGATTTTATCTTGTGACTGAACAAATATATTCATGAAAAATTATTCCCCTCCCCCCCCCCCCTCAAAAAGGTACCTGTCTAGAGAGAAGATTAATTATTTATCTTTAAAAATATCAGTGTGTTTTGACAATTAAAAAAAAACAGAAAGAAAGAAAAATATCCGCTTAAGCACTGTTTAGTTATATAAGACAAGAGCTAAGACAATTAGAAATGAATAGATTCATAAGTTTTTTCAGTAATCAAGAAAAATGCTTTGCATGCATTTTTGGGAAAAACGACTTTAACACTAGAACGCCAGGGAAATTTTATTCAAGTTTGATAATAATATTTCTCACCAGAATTTTTATTAAAAATTATTTGATTGATTTATTTAACGTAAATCTGCGTGATTTGAATTTAACTTATTTCAAGAAAAAATTTCTGGCTCGAATTGAAATTTAATCACATGGTCGGAGTCAAATAGACTCCTTCTAGTGTTAAAGTTTTGTGTTATAACTACAGAGCCATATTTACTATTTATTTCACTTACACAGAATCATCATCTATTCCTGTGCCATAAAAAACTGTCTCTTCTGCTGGTAAAACATTAAAACGAAAAATCGAAGTTTATGCCTAGGTATAGCCTCTTAATTATAAATGCTAATATTATATAATGCGATAATTATTGCATCTGGGTAATTCCATGAGCACATGTCGTGTAAGTCACATACTATGATTTTGGGTACCAGTATTTTAGAACGGAAAAATGTGATTTATTGTATCAGAGATATTTCATTAATTCAATAAGGCCATGCAAACCTTTCGAAAATAACGGTGGCCAACAATTTAGCAGTTACTAGAAATGTGACTTACACGACAAATGGTCATGGAAATACCCATCTAAAATATTATGCTCTAAATATTTTACTTTTAAATTGTGTAAAGTAATCGGAAAAAGAAATCTATTGATAGATATAATAATGTGCTTATTAAAAATTACAAAGTTCCACTCTTTGGATACTAGGTATCAATGGGTTAAAATGGTAAGTGTAAATAAAGTAAGCAAGAAATAAAATAACGGACAACCTGACCCGGACGTGATTTGAGCACACAGCCTTCTGATCTGGTGTCAGACGCGCTACCTTTGCGCTACCGAGTCAACATCTTTCTTCTAAATTTTCCAATATAAATATCTTTTGTGACGATTGCAAGAATGTACCGGGTGGTTATAAAATAAGTATCCCTATTTGGAACTGTCTGTAGCTTGAAGCAATAATCCGAATGAAGCCAAAATTTGTACACATACAGGGCGGACACCCCCGCTGGAAGACTTGAGATTTTATGTTTTCAATGGACAAAAAAAGCACCCCCCCCCGGGAGAAAAATATCAGAATTCAAAACTGAATAGATATTGGGCTATTTCAATTTTTTTTAAAAAATGTATTCCGATTCTGTTAGTGTTTTAAAGTGTAAAATTATTTTGTTAAAATTCCATTAGTTCTGCATCGGGTCGATTAATCCGATTTTGCTTGAACTCGAGCCGCGGTTTGGATCGGTCGAGTTGACGCTAGTTTTTTTCGCTTCGAGTATTTCGGTTTTGTTACTTTTGGGTCGGGTTGATCCGATTCTCCAAAAGAATGTCTTTAATATTTTTCTAATAAAAACAGTGTATTTTAATAGAAATAAGTATATTATATATGTATATATATATATATATCCACGAGTCATATCCCTACAGTTGCAGTCAAGGCCCGACTTAGACAGTGAAGGGCCCTGAGGCAAACATTATTTGGGGGGGGGGAGCTTCTACTTTTTGAATTTTTCCGTGAATTATGCGGGAGTAATTAAAACTTAACTTCATACTTATTGTATCTACACATAAATTTCATATCAAGTATTATTTACACCTAATATATAGAAAAGGGCAAGAATTACAGTTATTTCAAGAATAATTGCATGTATTTGGGCGATTCTATGATATGGAAAAGCAATTGATGGTATGCATTCAATAATTATAGAACAAATTTAAATACTTGTCATGTTGTTACTACATTCCTCATAGTGTACTAACATACTTTGGTATAATATTTCCTATTATGAAAAATTCTTTTAAATAGAAAGCAATGGATAAGAGATGCGTGAGATTTCAGTAATATTTTAATGAGATTTATGCATTTAAAAAAAAAATCTTATGAAATTAAATACCACAAAATGAAAAACACTTTAAATTAAAATCTTTTCCCTTATAGCCATTTTTTATTATTTGGCTCAATTTTAAGAAAACATATCTGCCCCTTGGGGGGGCTTCCTCCCATCCGAGGATCCGGGGGCAATTTCCCCGCATGCCCCTGCATTAGTCAGGCTCTGGTTGCAATCGCTTATAATACAAAATCAAGCATTCCGTTCCGACACTGTATCTCAACCCTAGACGATTATGTTTACTATTATCTTTTTATAAGAAGCGGCCATTTGGAGAAGGAGCAGCTTGGAGAGGAGAGATGCAGTTGCCCTCTTTCCAAAGAATTTGATTTCAGAATGTATCATTCATTACAAATTGGACTCAAAAAACATTTTCAGATGAGCTCAAGACGTAAAATAACTCGACAGATTTAAGTAATGTAGAAACATGAAAAGGTCTCGAAAATTTAAAATTTTAAAATTTTCGAAATTTTAAATTTTTTTCGGATGTTTAACTCCTAATTTTTCTGGATATTTTTATGTAATTGTTTCTTTGAAACTACCATTAAAACAGAAGTTGTGGTTTTCAGAATTATACTTGCTCAATAGCTGAAGTGGCGTTTCCGAAACTTTGAAGTTATTTTTCTCCAAATGACGTTTTTGAGCATAACGCACACGATATCTCAAAAACTTCTGAATATTTTTAATGAAATTTTCAAAATATATGTTTCATGTTAGACTGCATAAACTGAACCTAAAATTTTCTTTTTGTTTTTCAAAATATTTATATATATTTAGGTAATTATACTGTTGAAATTCTCAAAATTTGGTACAGTAGGCCCGTGATTTTACGAACCTCAATTAGGGACTCTTTGCGATTTAGCAACCATTGGACGATGTCCGGACCATTTTTCAACATTTACAGTGTTTTTCATCGCTTATTTTAACGACTAGTCTAAATTTTGATTTAGCGACCTTCTCTAAAATATGAAAAAACTGCGCAGGGTATTCAAACTTTCCGAGATGTCTATAGAGAATCATCTAACAAAATTTTCCCTTTTTCTGACCTTTTCAGAGGCTGATCAGCACTGTCTGGTGTTGATTTCAGGGGGGTGGGTCGGCCCGGGACGAGCAATGAAGTATCTCCCTTCGGAAAATTTCAGATTTTGTGTTTTCAATGGTCATAAAGTGCAATTTTCTCTCCGGAGCTATACAAGTCCTTACCGGAAAATTATCTGAATTCAACACTGGCTCGTCCAGCTCCACCTATCTTTTTCATACATACGTACTTTATAAAGGACAATGAATCTCGTAACAACTTTGTTAAATTACTTGGAATTTAACATAGGGATTAGATAGATGGCTCTAAATTTCCCGAAATTTCACAATGAATTAATCTACAAAGAGCAGTTAAAAAAATAATCCTAGAAAAAATACCACAAATATTTTTTTATTGTATAAATAAGTAGTTTTTCTTACATTAAATGTTAAGTGTTTTTGAATTGCATCGCAATCATCGAAAATCAGCAACTTTTGATTTAACGAACAACAACACGCCCAGTTTGCCCAGATCTTATAAAGGTCGTTAAATCGGGAGTCTACTGTATTAGCTAAATACAACTGTGAACTAAAAATATAAAAAGGCTTAAAAAATACTATTTTTACATTCTGGCTAATTATTGTAATCCGTAGTATGTGTAGGCGCTAAAATTTTCATTCTTGTTGCAAAATTTATTTTGTAATCCTGCGCAAAATCTGTTATGCCGATTTTCTGCTCATCAAAAGTCTGACTGTTTGGAGTCCCCTGTAAATGCCAGTTCTACTTCTTGCAATTTTTTAAATACGTGAAATGAAAGAACATACTTACATCTTTCATCACAATAAAAAATGCGTCTTAAAATTAAGCACATTTTAAGATGTTAAATGTTAAAAACGGTTTTTTTTCAATTTTTAACCTTAATATTAAATAAATGAAATTAGCTTAACCCTTTACCTACCGAATTATGAATACATGAAAATTTTACATTCTAAAGAATTTTACGAAAATTGTTTAAACTAAATTAAAATATTTCCATAATCATTTAATTAATTTTTGAAGGATTAATTAAATTTGAATTTACAGGGGTTTTGCCCAATATTTATAACCCCACACAAATCTTTTATTTTAAATTGCTTTTTTGTACTTTGTAGAATTATAAAATGTACAAATACGATGTTCGTACAATACAAATATAGAAACATTTCCGATTTGAAAAATACCCATTCCCCTCCGTCAGCGTCAAGAAAGCTGTAAAGATACAAAGGAAAAGAAATCATCGTTCCCACTGCCTCGACTGGATATATCCGTTCACTAGGCTGCAGGTTTCACTGCAACTGAAGCTTTATTTAAACATATAATTCTACAAATATAATGCAATTTTAAGAAATTAAGTTATGATTGATACTTTCAAGGCTTATAAGCATATACGTAACAAAACAATTATACTATGTTAGGAAACCTTTTTTTTTTTTTTTTTTTTTTTTTTTTTTTTTTTTTTTTTTAACATTTAAATAAATTAAGGAGAAAACAACATTATATTTTTGCGCTATTGCTCGGCGGTCAGGGGGTTAAAAATATTTCTGTTTTGTGTAACCAATAATGCTTTTGGAACGAAATAAAGTAATGTATCTGTAACTCATTCTAAACAGTATTACAACTAATTGACGTATGAAAATTTTTTTATAATAAGTAATTTTAATGGTATACTTATAAGTACCGTCGGTAGATAAAGGGTTAAACGCAGAAATGAATAGTTCTCAATATTATTAGTTGTATTTTCAACATTCTTAAAGTGAGATTTGACATTAGTGAATACTTCGGCTAATTTTAAAAATGTATGAAACAGTAAAACTTCTTATCAGCTATTTCTGCACAACATCGAAACATTTTTTCCTCTCAAAGACCCCCCCCCCCCTCCTCCTTCCAGAATAAAAGTTTTCAATTGACGTCCTGATTATCATTGCAATTCAGTTTCTTCCTTGTTCAGATGTTGGAACTATGTAGAAAGCTAAGATTAGAGGTGAGGTAGATATTCTAATACCATGTTATATATTCTATTCTCAATTAGATTTTTTTTTTAAATCATTACAAACGATACGCACAGGTAAAATTTTTCTAATAGAGGAAAAAGAATCTTGTGGTCTCGCCATCTGTTATTCAGATTTTGTACTAATATGAAATTTAAGTGCGAGCTTAGATTTATTGAAGATTTTTGTCATACTGTAATATATATATAAATACTTTTACAGATAAATACAAAGCAACTCACATATTACCAAAACAAAAATTCAGTGAAACCAATATTTTTACTGTCTGTGTGTATAATGAACATGAAAAATGAATACCTATTTAAAAAAAAAAAAAAAAAAAAAAAAAAAATGAAGTGCTGTAGAAAGTAGATTACCAAAATTATGAAAAGCAGATGGATATATAGACACACACACACACAGATATATATATATATATATATGTGTGTATGCATGTTTGTATTAAAAATATTCTTATTCATTATTTATAGAAATATTATTATTTGAAATGTCGCACACGTCGTGGCGTCACGGGCGGAACAGCATAAAATATTGTTTTATTAATTTATAAATTGATATTATTTAAAAATTTATTTGGGAAATGTTTATAAATAATAAGGTTATTTAAAAGCCACAACCAATTTAAAATATAATTCTTGGTCCAGTAGCAATTTTTAAAATTCTGTTTATTCTGTCACGTATGGGACATAAATTTATAGCAAATATAATTAGTAATATCATAACTTACGTGGGCGCAAAATTCGCAAAAGAATGCATAAAATGGAAAAGGCAGTTTCATAAAATAAAGTGTAACAACAAAAATCTGAAAGTCAAAAAGAAAATAAAGTTAGGTTCGTTTGAAGTCAACGCATTTTAGTCGCATGGTAATATGGACGATGCCGGCTATCTTTGAAGCATTTTTGCTACTCGGTAAAAGTGAAATATGGAAAAATCATTCCTAGAAATGTATTATTTGGGCTTTAAAAAATAACTTCAATAACTTTCATAATTTCTTGTACAGAATTTTTCTCAGCTAGAAAATGTCTTGCTGTTCATGGAATGGCCCGCATATACTTGTATGTTCATTTTTCACAATAAAATTTAAAATTGTGGAATATTTTCCCATAATTTCATAAAAATATGGAAAGGTTTTTTTTTCCATTTTGGGGTTGACGTAGTTCGAGTCAGATTCGGGTCGACGAAAAACGTGACAGGTTCGGATTAAAATTAAAACTTTAAAAGAAATGTAAAAACGCTTTCCTAGAGATAGTCATAAGTGATGGCTGAAAAGTAGATTGTTAACTTTTTAATATAATTTTTTCTTAGTTTTTAACTTTACAACATTTTATATACACCAACAGGATGGCTACAGAATCTGGAAATCATGGAATCATTGAAAAATCAGGGTGGTGGTGGTGTATTTATGTCGGCCGATTATCTACGCTATGGGATATAGGCCCTATGGGGTGGGTTGCCCTCCGTGGGGGTCTTTCTAAGGGAACCTAACCCGTATTTACGCAAGCTTCGAAGAAAACCACGGAAAACTTCGAAGGGTTAGGCCGACGGTCGCGATTGGGTTCGAACCCAGCACCTACCGTCTACCAGTTTGGAGGTCAGAACCTCGCGGCCACTGGGGAAAAATCAGGGAAGTTTATCAATCTGGAAAAATCAGGGAAATATCAGGGAACTTTTAAAAAAAAACTCAAAAATCAGGGAAATTTTTCTCTCTGCAAAAATATATTTGTTTTCACCTTACCAACAACATTGATTTAGTACCAAATAGGCTACATTTAAACCAATAATAAGATGTGATAAAGAGACATAAAGCCATACTACTGCCCAGCGGTATCTGTCTGCATCAAAGCTAAACTGTCTCAAACTTAGTTCATTCGAAACTTTTGACGAAATTCATCAATCTTAGCAATTTTTTGATGAAATTTGCAAGCTTTTTACGATTTCTTGTCAAAATGTACACCTTTTCGTGATTGACAAAATTTGCAAGTTTTTCACGATTTTTTTGACGAAATTTGTTTTTTGTGATTTTTTGACAAAATTCAAATATTTTTCACGATTTTTTGACAGATTTTGCACTTTTTGCGTTTTTTAATGCATTTTGTGTATTTTTCGTGATCTTTAGACGAAATTCGAACGTTTTTAGTTATATTAAGATGAAATTTGCACGTTTTTTGCAATCTTTTGAGTAAATTCTTGCTTTTTACCGAACCTTCCACAAAATTCACATTTTTTTTACGCAAGCCTTGGATAAAATTTGCATTTTTTACAAGATCTTTAGGACTAATTTCACACTTTTCCACTAAATTTGTGTTGTTTTTTTTTCTTTTGCAAAACTTTGAAGAAATGGCTGTTTTTATACAATCTTATAACAAAATTTCATGTTTTTTTTTCACAATTCCATGTCGAAATTTGTGTTATTTCAACTGATCCTTTGACGAAATTAGCAATTTTTTTTATCCGATGCTCATAACACCGTAACATTTGTTGCCAATCCGTAATAATCATGGATAAATCGTAATACTTGGCACCTCTGCTAATTAAATACTGTTCAATTTTTGTTTTTTCCTCCCAAAAGAGATATCTGCAAGCTGGATAAGTGTGTGTTATACGAGAAAGCAGCATACTTTAAAAAAGTAATTATAATATAAAAATTTTAAAAATTATATAAATATTTAAAAAATACAGGATATGTTCTTTAATAATAAAAATCAGGGAAATCTTATATAGATTATCAGGGAATTAGGGAAAAACCAAGGAACTTTTTTTCATCATTTCTGTAGCCACCCTGACCAACTTGGGATCTATTTTATTTTCACTTTAATATTGCATTTAATTTTATTCAAAGTTTATACAAGAAAACACAACATTATATTAGATACTTTGCTGAAAAGATACTTTATTTGTTTTAATTACATAAGAGTACTTTTATTTTCTTCTATCTTTACAAGAAAAAAATATTGGATTCGTGAAAATTTTTGAAAATCCGTTTTCGAGGGATTTGACCGTTTTAGGGGTCCGAGAACCCGAAAAACAAAAAAATGTCTGTCTGTGAGTCTGTCAGTCTGTCTGTCAGTCTGTCTGTGTGTATGTGACAAAATTTTTGTGGGTGCTCAATCTCATGTACCAATTCACAGAATTTCACAAAACTTTAGATTCTGTTAGACCTTGTTATAAACTAGATCTGATTAGTTTATTGTTTGAGTAGCTTTCTGCTACACTGCATTATTTACAATTTCCACAATAGCCATATCTCAAAAACTAGTACATGGATTTTTCTAAAACTTTATATTTAGTTAATACTTGATATAACATGATTCCATTTTGGTGCAAATTGCTTTACAGGGGGCGGTGCCATGGTGCATTATTCGTGATTATCGCAATAGCTGTGTCCCAAGAACTAATGCACGAAATTTTCTAAAACTTCAGATTCAGTTAGTCCCTGATGCAGATTAGTGTTGTTTATATTTTGGTGTACATCATCTAGTAGATGGCGCTGCTATTCGACATTTTTTACGATATCTCAAGAACTAATACATGGATTTTCATCAATCTTCAGATTCGGTTACTACCTGATAAAAAATTGTTCCGGATTAGTTTTTGGTGTACATCACCCAACATGTAGCAATATTATGCAGATTTTTAAAAAAATATTTTGCAATAGCTCTATCTTAAAAACTAATGCACGGATTTTCATTCAACTTCAGATTCAGTAGTAAGTTGACACACATTATTGCTGACTACATTTTGGTTTAAACAACCTAACAAGTGACGCTGCAATGCTGCATTTTTTCAGGGAGTATTAACATGCAAAGATAGAAGAAAGTTTTGGGAATGCTATATCTGACTAGTTTAGAAATGAACTCTCAATATTAATTAGATATTCTGAAGCCATGATTATACAACATTTTCAAATTGAATAAAATGCATAATTGTATTTGATTATACATGAATATTTCAGTAGTTTACAAAATATATATTTGCATGGAAACTTCGGTCATTTATAAGAATTAACAAGATTTTCTTTCACGATCGTTTTTAGAGATAAAATCTTGAAACGGATTCTTTTTCTATAACTTTCATCAGCGTTCAAATATATAAGCTGATATAACGCAGGAAAGTGGTAGAGGGGAGTGATTAGCTTATGGCAAAAATATAAACCGGTATTTTCTCATTCTTCATGTCGATTCATTAGAAAACAATGCATATGAGCTGATATGTATATGCATATGCATATGTCTGAGAACTGTAATAACGTAAAATATACTAATAAAGAAATCTTCATAAAAATCAATATTAAAAATAAAAAATATTGCTCTCTGAGCTTATTATTAACAAAAATTAAGCACAAATTTAGCATTATGAATATCTATAAATTGATCAGGATACAAAGAGTTTAATAAATATTCTCTAAAAAACTAAATATTTCTAATTGAAGAAATAAATACAAATGTCAAAAGTTCATAAATAATAAAATAATAAACCAGTAGATCTGCGCGTAGAGTCCGATTAAGGTTGTGCAGGGCCCAAGACCCAGCACCTTTTCAGGGGGCCCTTGCAACAAAAAAGGTTGCTAAATTTTCAAGGGGAAGGGGAATATAGGGGGTTTATTATTATTAAGATACAGTTGTAAATTTAATCAAAATATATTTTGACTTTTGAGAAAATAATTATGGAAATTGCTATTTCAAGACTAATTTTTGTGAATCATTTTATTCAATTTTGGGCCCCCGGAATCAGAGGTCCAAGGCCGCATCAGGCCCTGTCTGTGCGAGACTTTGTCTTCTTTCATATTATTTCCTGACATATTTTTCATCAATTTCTAATTAATTGCAATTTTTAATTCAAAGATGTGTTTTACTGATATTTGAGTGTACTCTTTCAAAAGCCTCTCTAAAAACCTGTCGTATAATATCTCATTTAAAGTTGTGAGTATTATATATACACAGAAAATGAGAAGTTGACATCAGAAATATACATGATTCTTGCAGAATGTTTTCCATTCAGATCCTCTGCAAATGTAACTTCTATCAATATATTTTAGTGATACACACCTTGCTTTATTTCATTATTATTTCAAAATATTAATAATTCTTGTTATTATTAAGTTATTAGTATTATTATTAAGTTATTATTAATGTATTTTATTGTAACCAATGTTGTTTGAATCGTCGGAAAATGATAGTATGAACGTAAATTATTCGAAAGCACTGCGGACTGTGCAAAGGTACTTCTAAAAATGAACTCTTATGAGATTTTAACATGGTTTCGGTATGCACCGAATGTTGCCAAAAACGAGATGTTGGGATGATGATGAAAACAAGGTTTCATTTGGTGCTGATAATATGTTCTTTATTAAGAGACTACTTCAGTAAGCTGAAAAGACTAGCTCACTAATGCTAATAAAATGGAAAAAGTTTTTAAAGATACCTCATCTGCATTTCATATTTTGAAACAATTCTTTTTGCATTGGCTAGCTGAAACCAATCTGTAAAAAAGGCGTTTTTTCCCCTTTTATATTTTGTTTACAAATATTATTAACAAGGACACCTTCTATTTCTGAACCGGTTTTGAAATGAAAGCATCCACTTGAAAGAAATCTGCAAATAAAATCGAAAATGTAAAAAAAATAGCGGATGTAGAAATCAATCTCAGCTAGCCAATGCAAAAAAAAAATCATTTAAAAATACTAAAATGCAAGCGAGATATCTTTAAAAATTTCTTCCATAGAATTATCACTTGCCAGCGAGTCTTTTAAGGTGACTGAAGTAGCCCACACGCAACCATGTTACACGAGGACAGATAATTTCAGAGAAGACATTTGAAAGAGAAGTAAAAGGATTTCTAATTTTCGAGCAACAAACGTTATGCAAATAACTTTTCATAGGGTACTCCATTGTTATTCGAGAAATTTGTAAAGATTTTACGCTTGCATTTCAATATTTTTAAATGATTTTTTTTCTTTGCATTGGATAGCTGAGACCGATCTGTATTTAGTTCCTTTTTTACTTTTCGATTTTGTTTGCAGATATTTTTTATGAGGAGGCTTTCACTTTCCAAACCGGTTCCGAAAGTGAAAGCATCCTCATAAAAAATAACTGTAAACAAAACACGCTTAGTTAGCAATGTGATAATTTACGTATTAAATATTCAGTATTTTCAAGCGTAATTTATGATATTTATAATTTATAATTATAAAAATATTTGTAACTATAAAAATATTTATGATTTATATTTTTATCTTATTTTAATACTAAAATACTAAAACCCCGCAACAATCTTATTAAAGACGAAATCGTCCCGAAATTAACTTCAAAATTCAAAGCTTTTTTAAAGAAATTAATCCAGCCATATCCATCTGAAACAAACATATTTCCTTCAAACAGTTTTACGAACATGTAATTGTAGACGAGTGATTCAAGTACTGGTCTCGTAACACTAATGTAGCTGTTCGATCCCTAGGTCAGCAACTTCTATTTTATCTCCGTTTTCTTCAATTGAAGTATATTTTATTTCATGTGACGAAGAAAAAAAAAGGTATTTGTCAATTAACGGGAAAATCCTGGTAGCACTGCTGCCAGGAAAATTTTCGTGAATTGAAGAAAGTATTTCCGAGCGTGTTCTTAAATAAAAAAAAATTCGTATTAAAAGACGATGAAAATGTCTCGATAGATTTATTTTAAAATATAATTTAAACAAGTAACACAGTTAAGAATTATACATTATAAAAACGGGGAAGATATTTTGTCCTTTTTAAGAATAAATTGCACTATTTGTGTCTCGACCTTTTTCGGTGCATTTATAATTATATATATACGTAGCACCTATAGTCATCGTTAAATTCGTCCGTCTGTCCGCATATAATAACGCAAAAACTACCCAATCGAATCGTTTGAAATTCAAAATATATAATTATTACATAATTTTGTCGAGTCATTTCAAATTTTATGGAAATTGGATGTATATTTCAATTACAGGGGCAATGAAAAGTATTCCGTTACATTACGATCAGAGGGAAAATTAGTTTCATAAGCATTTTAATGATGTTACACTCTTTCGAACATAATACAGATCATATGCATCTATGAAATATATACTAAAATATACATTTTTTACCTGTAGTGCAAAGGATATTTTTTATTAATATAAAGGGTCACACAAAATTATTTCTTTATATAATGGTATAAGAGGAAATATTGTTTGGGGCGCGTTTTAATTATATTAAACTATTTCACATTTTTTGAAATGGATATACGATGCTGAATTTCCAGCATAATTATGTTATTTACAGGGACAATCAAAAGTTTTCTGTTACATTACGGCCTATGGAAAAATAATAGTTTCAAACGAATTTTAAAGATTTTGTACCCTGTCAAACATATTAAAATTTATGTGCATTTGCGAAGTGCACTAAAATATGCATTCTAAAATTATGCGGTGAAAAGAATAGTTATTATTCATTTACAGAGCCACACAAAAGCAATCTATTACATAATGGTATAAAAATTGTTTGGCGTGCGTTTAAATTGTATTATACTGTTTCACATCCTATGAAAGTAATATACATTGCTGGGGTTCACTACAAGTTAATTTCCGTGACATAGAAAACATTTAATATTTACAGAGACACACAAAAAATTTCGGATACTGTATTGTATCCGAAGTACTGCATATTTTAAAAACTTCGTTATAGTACGAATGCACCTCATTTGCTACGTCTGACGTGCAATTTCAGACTTGTTTAGTATTGTAATAAATGCAATCATTTTGCGGTCTTACCTAAAACAAAGGTTAATCATACAAGCACTTCTATTTAAAGTTGAATTTAGCTCATTATAAACATTCAAGCCAGAATCGGGGTTCGATCTTACACCTTCTGATTTCCGACAAGGGCACAAACCATGAGCCAAGCAAGATGATGCCTCCTTTCCGATCTGAAACCTGATGTTGACAGTGCAGAGAGATCTTTGTTTTGAGTGTCTAAAGAATAGGTTTTTGATGAAAAATTTATTATGAAAATTGAACGACAAAGATTTAATGAAAGATTAAGAGAAAAGACATTTTAGTTGCTCTAATTACTTTATAACAGAAAATTGTTCAGCTTTGAAGTGAAAATTTAACAGAGTAAATTTTTATGGAAGTATTAGAAATTTCAATTAATATTGGAATAGCGTACATATGTTCCTTTTTATAAAAGGAAATTTTTCTTGGCTATTTCGGTACTATTCCGCGTTGAAAAATATTTCTATTATATGAATTTAAATAAATAATAATAAAAAAAAACAGTGATTCTAGAAAATGTTTCTTTCAAAAATATTTCGCCTTATACAAAGATATTGTAAATCTTGGAGGATTTTTTTTATGAGAATGCAATTCTAGAAGTAGAATTTATTCTTAAGGAACGTGGATGTTTTCTATGCTTTAAAATTCAATTTTCTATGTATACATTGAGACCTACAGTGTTATAGCAAATCAGATATGTTTTTTAAAAGCGCAAAACGCAATAAAATGGAAATAACTTCTTAAATGCACAATGAAAATGTAAAAAGCGCGATGCATTTTGAAAGATTGTCTTTTTTATGTTTTTATTTTATTTCATTTTATTAGTCAAACATTAACACTATGTAAGAACTATGCTGGATTTAGGAAAAATACTACTTTTTTACCCTTAAATAACACATTAAATTTGTTAGTGACCTGTGTTTCACATCTTGTATTACAAATTTAAACAACGTTCGGATAAAGATTAGTCATAAAGCCAATAAATTAAGAAACGAAATTTTTTAATGCAATCAAAGTTGCTTAGTAAAACGTAATTTTTTTAAAAAGTAAAACAGAATTCAATGGATTGTTTCTTCTTCATGTTTTTGTGTCAATTCTTTATCATATATAAAAATACAAAGGTATTTCTTTAAGATCAGTTTTCAGATCATTTTTCCCACATATGCGAATGCGTCTCTCTTTTTTTTTTTTTTTTTAACTTCTTTAATTTAGAATTTCTTTAATTAGAATTTCTTTAATTTTCCTGCTAACATAGAAGTGTAAAACAGCAGTTTAAAGCTTTGAATTTTAGTAGAGGACACAGGTTCCGGCCCAAGCTTGGCAAAATGATTTCTGTAATATTTTTGTCGATAATTCATTTTAATGATGATATATTTTATTAAGAAGAGAAGTTATATAAATTTTATATTATTATTATTATTATTATTATTTAAATGCTTTATAATGAAATAAAATTTAAGACACAACGATATGTAAGACTCATCAAATACATTTTTATATCAGGCCGGTAGGTCCTATAAATGTGTTTGTGTATCCGATCCTACCCGAGCCGATTCAACAGAGCCGTTTGATATTTTTGCTGGCCCGGCCCATTTGAAAATTCACCGTCACTCCGTTGGCACGACCTTTGCGCCAGACCGGGTACGGATCTCAGGCCAGGCCCGGACCCGTGCAGACATCGTTTCTCTTCCTCCCATACAGTCCCGATCTGGCCCTGATGGTCTTTTCCTGTTCCTAGGAGCTGTGTTCACGACGGGGAACAGTAAAAGTGCATCGGGACCAGATCGGAACAGTATTGAAGGGTGGGGGGTGTAATAGAAGCGTTGCGAAGCCGTTCCGGACTCGGTAGTAGGTTACTGCGAAGCAAGTGTGGTTTGGTGCATTATCATGGTTCCGCAATCGGGGAAAATTCTGGCCTCGTTTGATTGAGACTTTCTGAATAGTGGTCATCGTCTCCATAGCCCGACAGTTTCGAGTCCCACGCAGAATTTTACGGCGTAACTCTGTTATTTAGAACGTTGCATTTTAAAACTTCAACAGAGCATTGTGCAAATGTTAAAAAAAAAACACGATATGAAACCGTACGGAAGTTCGTAGGCAACTGGTCATAAACATTCGGCGGCTGTTGAAGCTGACTTCTGCTTTCTTCTAACCCGCCAGGAACATGCGCGTTGCGACGTTCATCAGTAGCATCAGGAATAATAGGTCTCAATGAATTTTATGTGAACCCTGTATACAGTACTTCTAAACCATTTTTATTTCTTCTTTTTTTGTTAAGGTCCCAAATAAAACCGAACAAAGCAAAATGCCCTTAAATCCGATAGTTTTTAATAAATCTGAAATATTCGTTTCTTTTAAAAAGAGAAAAGCTGATCGATTTCTAAGTATCACTGGAAATTTTATGCATTTATGAAGGAAAAGTATTCGCGAATTTGTCAAAAAGTAAACAGTCGTTTTAGAAGTTTCCATTTTATTAATAATAATAATTATTATTATCATTACTTTACTGATTTTTCGAATCCGGATTTCCGGTGTTCTACAACATAAGCATAGCTGCCAACCTTCCTATTTTATGTTTTTACGTTAAAAAACATACAAGGTTCCATAAAATTTACTTAATAAAATTGTGTAATAAAATGACTTTTTTTTATCATTGATTTCATTTTTTTTAATTGGTTCAAAGTGTGTTTATTTGACCTTAATTAAATATCTTGTATGTTTGGCTGCTGTGTAAGATTAAAAGTTAAAAATTTAAATAACTATACTTTTAATGGCTTCTCATCATTACTATGAGCATAATGAGAACAAGAACTTTATTTTCATTAAATTTTTGTTTTTCTGAGTATTTAAAGAAAATTCAACAGCAAAAATATAAGAAATCGAAGAACACTATAAACAATGTGATGAAAACAATAAGACAGAAATATTTAAAAACTCTATCAAGGCCGACGTAACATTTTTCTTTTAACGAAATCCATTAAAAATTGATTATGATTTAGAATATTATTTTCATTTTGGAGTACAATTACTTCATTTAATAATTTATGTTCCTTGAAACAGCATAGTTAACGCTACAAAAGTGTTCCTTTCAGAACGTTCGCTAATAAAGACATACCCCCAGGATATGTATTTATTTGCGATTACATATTTGGTAATACGCATATTTCTTGAACGAAATCTTTATAAAATCAATATTTTCCTTTTCAACTAAGTTTTCCAAAGTTTTTAATGGTCTTAATTTTCACAAATGTTAGCCATAAATAAGAAATTAAAGAGAAATTGAGCTAAAAGAATGCATGAGAACCAAGTTTTCGAGCTAATGACTGATAGAAAAGGGTGTTCATTTTTCCTTCACTGTAAAAAAAATCTGTGAAGGTACTAAACATTTACTAGGACACTGGGATTCCAAGAACTTTTCATGTAACGATAACAGGAAAAAATCATGTAATCGATTCTGAAACTTGAATTTTTGCTGTTACCGTTACAGGAAAAGTTCTTGGAATCCCAGTTTCCTAGAAAAGGTTTAGTACCTTTGCAGATTTTTTTTACAGTGTTCATATAAATAGTAAAATATGTGCTGTAATTTTTGGAGATAATTAATAGCGGCTTCTTTCGTCAGAAAAAAGATACTATAGAAAAGATAATACCGATTCTGTTAAGCATATATTATATGTAACATAATTAATTAAAGTTGTAATTTTTCCAAACTGGATGAACAAGCGTCCAAGGCCAGGATTCGAACCGGGAATCTTTTGGCTGAAGTGCCAATATACTGTTTGTGAACATAATTAAATATCCGAAGTTCCTTGGGGTTTCCATTACTTGTGTTTTTCTTTCCTGTGTAGCTCACATATATCAGACTAGATGTCATAATCATTAATGTTTCTGTGTAAATTATGCGTATGCCAGTTTTTTCCGGGATAGGTCAGTTAGATGAGTATTGGCAATTTCAACCAAAAGATTCTTGGTTCGAAACCTGGCCTGGACATTTTTTCATCAAGTTTGAAAAAATTAGAACTTTAATTAATCGTGTGTAATTACGAATCCAGCGTTTAATTACGATTTATGAATATTATGTGAAATTTTAATCAATAATTAGATAAATGTTTATAACAGAATTTCAAATGTGGAACTATATTTAAAATCAAAATTTATGATTAAAAGAATTGTACATCTTTATATCGTTAGCATATGAAATTAAAGTGATAAAAAAGCTAAAATTGCTCAAAGCACTAAATTTGTTTTTGGGTGTTAAAATAATAATAATAATAATGTAGTGCATACCACAACGTTCCGGTTTAAACTGTCATAACAAAAAAACTAAAATAAATAAAAACTTATAGTAAAAATATGAAAATAAATAAAAATTGGCGCAAAATATACATTTTGCTGTACAAAAACTTTCCTTAAAAATACTGTAAATCTTGAAAAAAAAAAAAAAAAGTACTTCTATAAAAGTAAATACTTCTTTGGTTTACTTACAGCATACATCAAGCTCTGTTCTGAAGTGTTTCGTTTATCTGTCCCAGTAGTTTTGCTGTGAAAGAATTAAAAATTTTTTACATGGATCTATAGGAGAATTGAGTCATTTTCTCTTCAAAACCCCTCACTGCACGATAGCATCATGACCAAAAGTGACAATATTATAACAAACACGCAATTACAGAAGAAAAATGCCTTTTGGCTTTGTTCCATTTTTAGGTGCGTTCGTAATTATGTGAATACGAACACCTATAATCGTCGTTCGATCCGTCCGTCTGTCCGTCCATCCGTCTGTCCGTCCATCCATCTGTCCGCATGTAGCAACACAAAAACTTCCCACCCGAATCGTTCAAAATTTAAAATATTTATTTCAAATGCACTTGAAACTATTCTTTCCCATTTTGTCTAGTCAGTTCAAATTTTATGAAAATCGGATGCATTGTTCAATTAAAGGGACAATCAAAACGAGACATGCCAAACCAAATGCGAGTGTTACGCCGAACCTTTGCACAAGAATAAACAAAACTGAACGTCTATGGATCCGAACAATTTTTACCATATTCCATCAAATGAGGATATACAAGACATTTATATATATTTTTTATGCAAACATGAGCATAACTTTGGAACAGATTATGCGATTTTGATCATTATATTTTTTATTATTAGAATGAGATTGGTCTGGATTTGGACGCAATAAATGTTATTTTTGTTTTCTTTTCTTTTTTTACTTTTTAGGCTCTAATTTTCGTAAAACTTGCTCAACTGTACCAGAATTTGAATAGGTTGTCAATGTACACTTTAATACTTTTTCGTTTTAAAGTCGTCATATCACATATAATTTTAAGTAGAAACAAGTCAAAAAAATCAATATACACTGTAGAGAATTTCAGCCATTCCAGGTAAAGTCCATAGAAAAGGGGCTTTACCCTTTCAAAAACGCATTTTACCCGTAAAACATGAAATCGGCGGAATTCGAGCGTTTAGTTCGGAAAAGTGGAATTTCACGTAACATTAACAGCAAATTAGGTCACATATCCATGAATTTACAGATTTTTTTTTTTTTTTTTTTTTTTTATTTATTTATTTTTTTTTTATTATTTTTTTTTTTTTTTACAGTGCAGGATAGCTTACTTGCGTCAAAATGAGTGATACTGGCAACAATGGGATTTAAGTTGAGTATCGATAACAACAGAATATTATGCCAGCAAATTATGAAACAATAACTTAAAAGCAGTTTTATTATTTCATAAAAAATACCTCAATAAGCAAACCTGTTTTAACAGTGCTTTACTGCTTAAAAGTCGTATGCTTTCATAGAACTTTCGCATCTAGTACGGTATTTTTCAATTAATAAAACATGTTTCCAAACATCCAAATGAAATTTGAAGTTTCGAGTTTGACATGAAAATACCGCTAAAAGAAGTCTTCTTTGTTAAAATATTATAAGAACATATGACAAATGATAGTCACGTTTACAATTTTATGTCAGTTAAATTTTGAACTTACTATTCTGCTTTAGATTTCTAGTTAGTTTTCTAAGAATTTTCAAAGTTTCACAGTGACATTTTCAGCTTCAAAATAAAATGGCTCTTCAAGTATGTTTTGGAATGCAAGTAGGGAAAGATGCGTGTATAAGTATCAAACTGAAAGATGTCTGGAATTTTTTGAAGATTTAAGTTACATACAGCATATGTTATTACAGCGTGCTGTTAAATTTTTGAAGTTATCAATCTTAACATGTTAAAACCAATATAAAAATATCGAGTAATAAATTTGACGGAGTTATACATATACATCATATATGTTTTTATATGCATATACATTCAAACATATTTAATGAAAATTTTTGCATAACAGAAGCAAAAGCATCTCATAAAACATGGAATTTTTAATTAGTTGTAAATGTCATATTTTGATACACTATTTACCAATAAGTGTTTGAAAAATTTCGATTTTTGACATTTTCTCAAATATTTAAAAATATACTTGTCGGATTCTTCTGAAACTTCAGGATTATGAAGATTATGTCTGACCTCATATTTATCAACATCCATTTGATAAGCAGGGCAATTAGGGGGCCGACAAAAAATTAAAGAATAACAGAAATATTTGGGATCACCCTGTACATGAAAATGCAGAAACGATTTATCGCTGCAGAATACAAATATGTGGATACTGCACAACATGTACACTGATTTTTGTAAGAATAGCATGTATATTCATGGAGAAAGAGTGATTTTTTTTAATTCAAAAATTCTGGTATGTTTTTGTTTATATCATGCAGGGTTTTTGATCAAATTTAACGAAAATTTCAGAATTATTAGCAAAATCTATAAGAAAATATACAGAGCAATTGGAATATAAATATATTAAATATTTTATGAAATATGAGTAGTTTTATGAAATAATTTTTATTTGCGCATGCGCGAATAATAAAAACGATTCTTTTACACCATTTAATAGTCAATTCTTTAAAGTAACTTATAAAAAATATCCAATCAAATATCATGAAAATTCAAAAAGATATCATTATTATAAGTAAGCTGTTTTTACATTGCTCCCTAAAACGGCTGAATTATAAGGGATTCTCCACAAATTGACATTTTTTATTAATTGACTTTTAGGAAAAAATTGGTAGTATTTAATGAATACAATATCTAATACAATATTGCTGCTAATAAGTATCTTGACACCTGTGATAGAAAAGGAAAAGAGCTTTTATTCTTTTCTATCACAGATGTCAAGATGTTGTAAATTAAAATAATTTTCATATTTAGTGATAAAAATACATAATAGTTAAAAGCACAACCATCACAATCTTGTGTTATCTAATCTAAAACTTTTTCCTAAATTTCTTGTCTGTAATCTGTCAAAGTTTTTGCGTTATCCATAATATATATATGTAAATACATGGTAACCACCGAAAATCATAGCAATATTAGATTGTCATCCGATTTACATCAATATGTTAAATTTAATCTCTGTCGGATATTTGAAAATATGTTAAAGTTCTATTACAAATTTTGAATTGCAAACATGTACATACGATCGTTGAAGATAAATAAAAACTTATAAAAATAACATAATTTTTGCTGAAAGAAATCTTGAAAAGAAATAGTTACAAATCCTTACAAAAAAAAGTGGCACTCCAGGAGTGCCGACAGGAGTGAAAACTTGAGCAATTACGTTTGTATTTTTTTAATCGTCAGGAAATATTTTATTGTGCAGGAAATACTTTAAATGAAGTGTTTTTTATCATTATTATAAACTACTACTATAAAAATTATATTACAATTTTCAGATAGTGCTCATGAAAAATAATGTACATGAAAAATAATGCCTATTATTTTACTTACAAAAATTGCAATATGTTGCTTAAAACGTAAATTTACAAATACATGAAATATGAAATTTAATTAATTGGTATTCTTTGAAACGAATACCAATGAAAGTTTTGAGTTTTCAAACACAATTTCAAGAACTCTTCCATCATCATCCTTATTATCATGATATTCCAGAACTGATACTATAGGTTTATGGTGACTAAAATAGGAAAAAAACAATTTTGATTCGATTCTATTTAAATATCTTGTAAAGATTGCGTCAATTGTAGTTTTATATCTTCTTGTGCTAAGATTGCGATCATTGTTCAACGTTAAATCAAATTCTCTATTTAAAAATTCAATTAATTGTAGATTTTTATCATCCGCAAAGTTCATGTTGATATCTCCACTCAAAATCATTGGCAAATCATCAAATCTCTTCCCAATTTTATCTTTAAGTAATGCAGAAGCGTCTTTAGAATAAATAAATGAATTTTCATTCAAAAATTCTCGTATTATCCGGTGAAATATAAACGACAACCATTACAATTAGCTGTCCATTTTTAGAGTGGCAACGACAAACATGCATATCACCGACATCAGAAACATTAGTACTAAACATACTGGTGTACATCCATATGATTTGTACAAAATATGCCCTTTACATCAGACGACCTTTTATAAATAGCTACTCCTGCTGTTGGACGATCGTGTCTTCTAAAACTTGCAACAAAATTGAATAATAGTCGAACAGTATAAGTTGTCAAACTTTAAATACAATTGAAAATTTAAAAAGTTTTAAAAAATGGTTGAAAAGTGCAGCATAATCGGTGTGCAATATCATATTTTTTCTTTCTTAACTTTTTATTCCATCTGGTAACAGTATAAGTTGCTAAACTTTAAATGCAATCAAAAATTTTAAAAAATGGTTGGAAAGTGCAGCATAGCCGATGTGCAATGTCATACTTTTTCTTTCTTAACTTTTTATTCCATTTGGTATAAATTTATGTTGTTACTAGTTAAATAGAATCAAAAATAAAATAAATTAAAAACAATGGTTGGAAAGTGCAGCACAATCGACGTACAATGACATACTTTTTCTTTTTTCGCGTTTTATTCCGTATGGTAACAGTATAAGTTGTTAAACTTTAAATATTATTAGAATTTAAAAATTGGTTCTAAAGTGCAGCATAATTGATGTGCAATGTCATGTCTTTTCTTTCTTAGCGTTTCATTTTATTTCATACCATATAAGTTGTTAAACTTTAAATACAATCAAAAATTGAAAAAGTTGATTTTAAAGTGCAGCATAATCGATGCGCAAGTCATGGGGTTTTTTTCTTTCTTAACGTTTTATCATCGTTTTATTAATCATATCCATATAAGTTGTTACTATTTCAATTTCATGAATAATTTAAAAATTTGGTTAGAAAGTGCAGCATAACTTCTGGCACCTCAAGGGTTAAATTTAATTTTTTTTTTTTTTAAAAGGGTTTAGTATCATCTAACAACATAGCATAATAGCACTTCCATGGTTCGCCCGCCCCGCCCTATCTCATACCGCATGACACACAATATACTACCTCTGACAATAAAGTTCGGTGAATAGTCCTGTAGCATTAATGTATATGAAATATTAACAAAAGTTACCATACCGTTCTTCAAAATAGTCATCTCCTATAACTGTGCACCACTGAGATCTGCCATACATGTCCTGGAAAATTCGCAAGAAGTCTTCTTTTGGGATGAAGTTCAAAAGCATCTTCACGTTTCGTTGGATCTCAGCAATATGGTCAAATCTCTTTCAAAGAGAGTTTGAGTCGTGAAAATAGGAAGAAGTCTGGAGGATTGAGATCTGACGATTATGGTTTGTGTTCAATTTGCACCACCCCTCAAGAATTTCTTTCGAGGTCTTGCAAAGCTTAAAACCAAACTTTAAACTGATCTTTTATTCGTTCATTTTCCTGTTCTAACTTAAGAACCAACACACTGAACAAGCACTTAGTAAAGCACGTCTTACACAGAACATAAACGACGCGCAACTGAACAATGGTGGGGGAAGATGGTCTACACTTGCCTCTATGCAGGTGCATCGTTTTGTTTCCCCAGTGTTGCCAGATCGGTCGTTCTGAATTCATTCACCGAACTTTATTGTCAGAGGTAGTATGTACATACTTATATACAGAGGCGTTGGTTACGGTAACAGAGTCGCGAGTTCAATGTTTTTTTCCCATCTCAAAAAACTGCTCACCGCGCCTAAAGAAGTTTTCACTTCAAGCAGCGTACTGCAATGCAAATGTAAAAAATGTGTCTGTATTTTCATCAAGTACAATATCACAAAACTAGCGAAAAGTACAGTAAAAACGTTCCGTAAGGCGCAAAAATTGATACGGAACAAAGTGCTAGCTAGCGCCGATAGAAAAAATGAGTTTCCCTACGAATTTCAGAGGTGTTGGTTACACTAAATAGGTAATACGAATTACGGTGTCGTGAGTTCAATGGTTTTTCCCCATCTCAAAAAATGACCAATGCGCCTAAAAAGTTTTCACATAAAAAAACGTATGTTAAAATACAACTGTTTTAATCAATCTAAAACTTAATAAAAGTTTACTCAATTGTAATACTAAATTCAAAGCGAAGATACATATGAAATAAGTCCTTCGAATACTTCAAACACTTGGCATATGACCCCTCAAAATAGGCCGAACTCATTTGTTTTCAGATGCAGAAAAGCGGTGTAGGTCGTGTATTTTTAAAGTTTAATTACTTGGTTAGTTTTAGTGTTATATGAATGGACCTTTCTTTGTCTTACTTGTCAGTGTAACAAGAAAATTTTACTATAATTTATAGGACTGGGAAACCGTATAAAAACTCCGTATTAAATTTCGTATTTTTTAGGAAATATTTTTATTGACCCAAATCGCTTTTATAATATTTCTTTACCTCATTTAAAACATTTTTGTAATTGGAATCAATGTCAATAAGTAACGGTTAAGGAATTAGCCATTAGCCACAGTTGAGAGTGGGCTATTAATGAGAGTGGGCCCTGTATTATATTATTATATATTATTATTTATACATTTAAGTAAGTTGGAATACCAACTTACCTAATGACTAATCATTATAACAAGATTCAAAATAAAAAACTATTATTATTATTTGAATGAATTATTATTAGTTTTAACATGAATTAGCTATGACCAAAATATCACCTCATAAACTTAATTATAATATAGTCAACTTTCAAAATACAAATTAACGCATTTTACATTGTAACTTTTTCAAAAATGGTGAAGCACTTTTTAGCTCACAAGCTATCAAAGCCGGGGAGCTTATGTGCCCATCCGTTCTGTATGTGCGTATGTGCGTAACGCGATAACTCATGATAAAATAATCCGATTCACTTGAAATTTTGGATGTATGTATATTCTGATAAGACGCTTCCCTGATTAGTTTTTTGAGTTCATTGAATATGTATAAGAGGGGGAACGGGGGCTAAATGGACGGAGCTGTCCCCTCCCCCTTAATTTGCTTTTCGAACGGAATTAACCTTTGAAAATATAAAGCTGTCATGTACAATTAGTATGTGTAGCCTGTGAGCTCAATGCCATCAGTTTAACTGGCCAATATTATTTTTATTATAATATTTTATTCATTAGTTAATGTTATTCATGAATTTTAATTAATTAGTTGCTGCATACACTAAAACGATGTTGAACAAAAAATTTTAAAAAATTGACACCAGTCTAAATAATTATTCTTCTAGATCCACTTTATATTTAATTTTAAAGAGAATAATTGGAAGCAAATACATTCCTTAGAAGGTTGTATATTAGTATAACAGCTATAAAATAAATTACATTGATACCCATGATTTATTATTTGAAAAGATGTATAAAAATGCATAAGAAGATTCAAGTAATAAAACAAATGTATTATAAATAGTCAGCTGTAGCAAATTTCAAATTTAGGAGAATGAGACAAATAAAAAAAAAATTCATGGCAGCTTTGAATGGTCGCGTAAATATTGTTATTTGAGAGGGCAGAAAGAGAATAGACCGTAGTAAGCAAAAATAATTGCCTTACACAGTATTTTTAGTTAAATTTCTGATAAAATACAAACATAATTATTTGTAATTCATTAAAAAAAAGGAAAGAAATAAAAATATTAGTATAAGAGCTATAAAATAAATTATATTGATACCCATGTTACATTGATAACACATACACCCAAATTACATTGATACCATACCTAGAAAATAGGCCGTAGAAAGCAAAAATAATTGCCTTACACAGTATTTTTAGTTAAATTTCTAATAAAATACAAAAATAATTAGTTGTAAAATATGAACTTAAAACTATTTTATTTCTTCGAATAAATTAGGCCATCTATCGCCTTAAAAAAATAGAAATCACTAATGTAATATAGTAATTCATCACAATTTGAATAGATAAATTTAAAAGGAACTAATTAAAAATTCAAGAATTTTTCTGATGAAACATTCAAGTTATTTACCGTCAAATCTTGACGGACATTATCTAGTGTGTGGTTAAAAACAAATACTTTCATTCACTTCATTTCATTTCCTTGAAATTTTGTGAAATTAAATCTCACAAAATCATAAAAACTATGCAGTGTAACTAATTACAGAGCCAATCAATGCGAAATCAGAGTGGTATCATTAGGTGAGACTGGGGTACATGTGAAAAGTTCACATAAACATAGCTTTTTCTCATAACTGGGTTAATTTCTATAAACAAAAGCTACTCAATATAGTCAAGAGATTTTTTTTTACGTATGGTAATTTCTTTTAATTACCTTTATAGTTATTCTTACTTTTTTTAATAGTTTTACACATTCAAAAAATTGTTCACATGTGCCCCAACGGTGGGGAAGTTGTGAACACACCTGGGGCACATGCGAACACAAGGGAAAAACATCCTTTGACATGTTATTTATTATCTTATTCATATGTTACCATAATCATTAATTATACTATTTGTTAAATTCACCTTAAAGAAAAAAATTATCTGTGTATTTCTTTAATTTCTGGGTGATATGTTTAAACAAAGGGTTATAATATGAAAATAAGTAGGTGGGGGACTTAGATGATTGATAAAATATTGTTGGTATAAAATTAAAAAATCAATAAGTAAACATAAGTAAAATTGAAAGAATAATTAAAGCATTTAAATTTTACTTAGGGGATTTTGTTTGAGGGGAATTTTAGGAAGGGAGTATTTAGATAGTATTTATCGGAAATCTGCCAAAATGCAGAAGATTGTGACCCCTATATCTGTCTTATTTACCTCTAAATTAAGGATAAAAAAGTGTTTTCCGATTATAAGCTCCCATCAAATTTAATTTCTTTTTCTTTTGAAAAAGGGAGGGGGGAGCTTATAATCGAGATTTTACGATTGTTATCGGTTTAAAAATTTTGCTTTCTTGAAATATTATATCTATATTCAAAGCACCAAATAATGTAGTTGTTTTAGAAATGGAAGTAATCTAATACAGAAACTTTGGAACAAATAGAAAAATTTGCAAAGTTGCTTAACGTAATAATTTTTGTATTAACGATGCATAAAAATGGCATTGAAAGCCGTTAAATAAAATAATACATAACACTTATTGCATTTAAAAAACATTAAATTTATTTGAATCACCACTGAACGTAATCGTGTTTGTTGCTTTTTATGCATTTGCAGAGAGATGTGTTTGTAGAAGTTTCAATACAAAATCAATTTTGTATTATGGAAATGTCTTCTATTTCAAGAAAATTATAGATATTAGAGCTGACATTATTTCTCACGAAGTTAACTGAAAGAAACAGAATCACAGGATGATTATTGGGGAACTTATGGACTGTTCATGACTGCTCCAACCAGACTGTTCACAAGTGCCTGCACATTCCCACTAAAGTTAAAATGGCAAATCATTATCGTTTCTCAATTTTAAAAGAATTTTTTTTTCATCAAAAATATTTATTAGTATCCATAGTATATGTTAAGACATTAACATTTAAAAAGTCCTTCCGGCAATGCCAGGAGGAAGAGGTAGCTTTCATATACTTATTTATTTATTTTAAATTCAGTTATATAAATCAAATATACGAAGCTCAAAATAGTGGAATATGATTATGTAAGACTGAATACTAGTTTTTGTCAATACTGAATATTAATAGGAATTTTTAGAAATTAATCATATTTTATTCAACCTGGTTTTATTTTAAGCGATTTATAGGGTCTCCAAATTCCTCGATATCCATTTTAAAGCAGCATGATGGATTAAAAAAAGACAATGAGCTTGATCGAAATTTTAATTCATTTGAACATGCACACTCACATCGAAATCGATTAATATATACGAGTGCTGTCGCGGGCAAATTGACTTAAAAAAGAAAAAATGTAACTCATATTAGAAATTCAAACTGCTATACCCCAGGCATTTTTCAAATTAAAGACAAAGCAAAAAATACTCCGGAATTCATTATTATTAAGATAAATAGTTTAGAAAGAACCTTTTTTCAATTTCTAATTTTTTGTTTATACATCATTTTACATTTAAAAGATTTTCGACAAATTTAAACGGCCGCCATTTTGAAACAAGATGGCGGATAAAGTTGGTCCGTGAACTCGGTCAAGACATTGGTATGTACCATGAACACACGGAGTTATATCGAAATCAGTTTATAAATATGCGTATTAAGGCCTGACTAATTTCAGACCGTTTCAAAATGTCAATCTCACTCGAAATTTGAAGTGCTAAAACTCAGCCATTTTTCAAGATATAAATGAAACAAAAAATGCTCTGGAATCTTTGTATCAAGGTCAAAATACAAGAGTAAAATCTCTTTCAATTTCTTACTTTTTTGCACCTAATTTTAAAATTTAAATAAAAAAAAACATTCCTCCATTTTGAAACAAGACGGCGCGGCGGTTGGAACTGGCCAACAAACTCGGTCCAGGCATCAGTATGTCCTATCTACGCAGCAAGTTTCATCCAAATCGGTTCATAAATACGCGTGTTATCACGTGACGAAAACCAGATCATTTCAAAATGTGAACAGCACTAGAAATTAAAAGCACTATAACTCAGACATTTTTTAAGATACAGACGAAACAAAAAGTGCTTTGGAATCTTTGGATCAAGATCAAATGCATAAAAGAAAAATCTTTTTTAATTTCTCACGTTTTTGTACCTAATTACAAATTTTAATTTAAAAAAAAATTTAAATGACTGCCATTTTTAAACAAGATGGCGGATGGAACTGGTTAACGAACTCGGTCCAGACTTTATTAAGTGCTATGTACACACTAAATTACATCCAAATCGACTTGTAAATACGAGTGTTATCACGCGACAAAAATCAGATCGTTTCAAAATGTCAGCCATAAAAAAAATTCAAAGTGCTATAACTAAAAAATTTTTGTAAGATATAGACAAAGTAAAAAGTGTTCTAGAACCGGTGTTTTAGGATCTAACACATAAAATAAAAATATTTTTCAACTTTTAATTTTTTCGCATTTATTTTTAAATTTTAAATTTAAATTTTTTTTTTAAATGGCTGCCATTTTGAAACAAGATGGCGGATGATGCTGGCCAACGAACTCGGTCGAGATATTTGTATGTACTATGTACCTACCAAGTTTCATTCAAATCGGTTCATAAATACGTTAGTTATAGCATGACAAAAACCAGATCGTTTCAAAATGTCAGCCATAAGAAAAATTCAAAGTGCTATAACTCAATCATTTTTTAAGATATAGACAAAATAAAAAGTGTTCTGGAATTGGTGTTTTAAGATCTAACACATAAAATAAAAATATTTTTCAACTTTTAATTTTTTCACATTTAATTTTAAATTTTATTTTTTTTAAATATTTAAATGGCCGCCATTTTGAAACAAGATGGTGGTTGGCGCTGGCCAACGAACTCGGTCGAGATATTTGTATGTACTATGTACATACCAAGTTTCATTCAAATCGGTTCATAAATACGTTAGTTATCGCATGACACAAATCAGATATATATATATATATATATATATGTCACCATTTGAACGGAGGGTGGTTTTGGGGTCTGAGGGTCATGGTCGGTGAAAATATACCAAAATCTTCTGGAAGTGCTTTCCTCCGGACGCACAGTGGGGCAAATTCCCGAAAAGCTGGCCAAAATATGAAAATGTTATTCAAATTGTACGAAAATTCGTAAACAGGTGTTTTTGAGGATGCTAAGTAAGAATAAAAAATTAAAATTGAAAAAAATGGCGGATACAATATGGCGGAATAAAAATTAAAATGTCTCGAAAGTTATTCAATTTATATGCAATTTCGTAAATTTTTCAGGATGCTAATTAGGATTCAAAAGTTAAATTTTAAAAATAAATAAATAAATAAAATTACAGATTAAGAGTAAAAACAATAAAATTTAAATAAAATTTTAAATGTCGAGGTAAAAAAGGGAATTTTCAAAAAACCAAAGCATATTTAAACGAAATTTAAGTACGTTAATGGAAAGTAAAACATTAGACTATTTAATTTTTATATTATTAAAATAAAAACGGAAATATATTCCAGAAATTAACCTTTAGAATCAACTGTAGTATAATAAAAAGATTCTTCAGAGGTCAAGGTGTCGAAATAGTTAGCAGAACTTGTTGGCGGTACTAGAAGATCCTGTGACTCTTAGAATCAATGATTTTAATTTTTTCTACGATAATTTACCTAAATTGGAAAGGAAAGAATTCTTGAGTATCTAATGACATTTGACAAATTGGCAGTAATGAAGATAATGTTATTTCTTTGTCATTAATAAGTAGTTTGTGTACTGAAGTAAGCATATAGAACCAGGGGTGCTACTCAAATCTACGAGATATTTGTAAGGGAAAATTTTCGAAGTTTATCAAATAAGTAACATGGCTACAAGAAATAACTTATGGCATAGAAACGTTTAATCAAATCTTTGTATATGCTCGTTTAGAAACACAAATAGTTGCGTTTTCAAAGAATCGTTGAATTGTATTTCCATCATTTGTGCTTCCAAATCTGAGATTTTGTTTCTCAACGAGAAGTCTTGATTGTAAACGAAATATTTTTTGCATATTTTATTTTGCAATTTCAGTGTTCTTTTCATGCAGAGTACGAGCTTTTCATTTTTTCTATCCAGTTGTCTGCCAGGTGTAAGGCCTCTCTAAACATCTTTGCATGTAACTTAGATATTCTAAATTCTAAATTATCTCAATCCACTTTTAATAAAAAATGTCAGATCGGTAAGATGCTGTTTTGATGCTGTCTGACATAGGTAGCAACGTTGAGTATTACACTAATTCGTTTTTAACGACTTTTTCTTCTGTATCAATGATTGTATTAAACGAAATAAGTTTATTCTGCTAGTATTTAATGCAATCCCATTCATTGTCAGTTGCTTCCATATTTCTTAAAAATGAAAAATGGATCTTGATTCTCCCGATAAAACCAATGAAATGAAGATCTCGATATTTTCAAATTGACGATTCATGAATTATTAGCAATATTTATGTATTCTAGTTGCACGGAAGAAAAGAAAAATATATTACACATAATGCCATCTTCATAGCTAAATATTTGTTTAAATGTACTCAGAATAGATGTACCATCACATACTCACTTGCAAATCAAATCCAAATTACTAATATAATCGAAAGTGATATTCATAATGATTTTTATTTGCATTAATGAAATACGCTCAGTAGTTTGATCTAGCAAATATATCCATTGACAAAATAATTCTTCTAATTATAATAGAACAAACAAAATTACTACCTATAAAGATAAGAAAATGGTATTCTACCTGATCAGTAATAGAGAATTATTTTCATTTTTTCATTACTAAGCTTATTTATCAAATTAATGCAATCTTATGATTATAGTACTTATTTACAAAATAATAGGTAATAAACGATAATAAAATTCAATAATTCAAAAATTTGAAAAATATTTATCAGCTAAATTATGTGAAAAGTAGTAAATTTCAAAATTTTTGAGGCGGCCGAAAAAGTGGCATTTTTACTTGCGGTTACTAAAATATGCGTGAAATTCAGAAAGGCAGTTTTAGGCAGCTGGTTTTTTATGAATCACTAGACAATCGCCCAAGTTATTATTTCCATTAAATTTCGTTGCGGAACACTGTGGAACACTTAAACTTTTTGATGTTTAAAAGCAAAAAAATAAAAAAAATTCTAAAATTTTTTATCAAAAATGACAATGAATTTATTAATTTTTACGTGCTTAATATAAATTTTGTAATACATGCAAATAAAGTACATACTATCATAGTGTGAATCCATTTCAAATCATTAAAATCGGATAATATTATAAAATATAGGACGCGTTTAGAGGAACTGTTGTTTTGCTGCTTTTGTTTGCTCTAAATGATACTCCTTCAAGCATTATTTTTGAAATGATGCTGCTTGTAAGGGCAAAGCAAAAATCTTTTTTTAAATACAGATTCTGACTCTCCAAATATTATTCTAGCCAACTATACAATCGAAATTCCCTAAATCGTAACTTCATTTTTCGACTTTTGGCCAGCTTTTTGGGTTTTTGCCCCACTGTGGGACGGCTGCAATAGGTAGCTTTTTACTTTTTGTAATGAAAGCTACCTAAAAATGGATAAATAAATAAAGTTATTCTCTTAGCAAGTCGGAACTGAGATTTTACTTTTGAGATCAACAAACAGTGTTTTGGCTCCTGAGGACAAACAAAATATCGAAGAGCTTCAAAATATTTTTACCGTATGTCTACAGGTACTACTCTGTTTGGTATTTTTTTTAAATAAAAAAACATATAATAACTAGGAAAAAATGGCAACGTTCACATCTGCCTCATGCTCACATGTACCCTCACTCTCCTCTATGGTACCGATAGCAGTTGAATTCACAAAATGACCAAAATGTATCTTCCTTATGAGCCTACGTTAGTCGAACGTTAGTCTACGAAGAACGTTTGTGACAAACCAGTGGGAGAGTGCATTTTAATATTTTAAATGATTTTTTTTCCTTTTGCGTAGGATAGTACTTTTCCGAAAGTGGTAGACCTACGGTTGCTCGTCACTGAGCTCCCGAATTCCCCTCGGTAATGCTAAGTCTATGGCTGTTTGATGAAATCTTGTATTTAAAATATCTCCTCTGGAAATTAATATTTAAAAAAATATATGTGTACTCTTCTTAAAGGATGTCCTTTTTTTTTTTTTTTAGTTCTCAAAATATTTATAAAATCTATGCTTAATTTCATATGAAGTGTTAAAATTTTAACAGATGAAATATTAAATTAAGCATAAATTTTATAAATATTTTGAGAACTAAGAAAAAAAGAAACATTCTATCAGAAGAGTACACAAAGAAAAAGAAGATAAAAACATTAATATCCCGGGGAGATATTTAAAGTTAAGAATGCATCAACTGTTTAAAGACTCAGCATTATTGAGGGAAAATCATGAACTGAATGATGAGCAGCCTTAATATTAGGGTGTGTGTGGCTTTTCGTGACTAGCGTAGGCCTTCTTAAGAGCGTACAATATAATCATGCGAAAAAACTAGAATACTAAGGTTACAGGCAGGGGGGGGGGGAGAACCTATGGAATAAATCTTTACGGATTCCTCGTTTATATTTTAATATTTTTAAATCATATAAAAAAATCACAAAAAAAGATATCACCCTCAGGTATGCTATGCAATTTTGTATAAGTCAAGTCTATTGCTATTTCCTAACCAGCTCCGAAAATGAAAGTGGTTTTACAAAAAACAATTAAAAAATATCTGAAGCCAAACAAGAAAATAGTAAAAATTAAAGCGGTTAGACATCAACCTCGGTTAACCTATGCAAAAAATATAAAAAATTTCAAGCAAGAAGTTTGAGAAGTTCGCTCCTACAAATTTGACATTAGATTGCAATTATTTTCATATGATTAATGAGTGTTCTTAAGAGCATATATAAACTATTTCAGAGAGTTCCGGCGACAATTACTATTTTTTACTGCGTTAATGCATCCGACGCAAAAACAAAATCAATAACCAAAAAAACAAGACGATATTTTTTTTTTTTTTTTTTTTTTTTTTTTACAATTAGATATCAATATTTTTTCACGAAATTTTTACAGGGTCAGGAAAATCTTTACATTTATAATCAATAGAAATTTCAGAAAATTAGGACAACATTTTTTTAACTATGAAATGACCCTACATGAAAAAAAAATAAGAAAATGTATTCTTACGAACGCTTTTATCACTAAATGCGAATATTTTTCCACGAATTTTTCACTTAAAAATATAAATTTCTTCAAAATCAAATTAAAGATATAAAGTTGTACAAATTTGAAGTTTATGTAAGATCATTATCTAAATCCGGGCAATGGCAGGTGGGTCACCTTATAAATTATAAGAAATGAATCTTAAAAAAAGAAATTTATATTAAGTAGAAAAAATGCTGCATACAATATACTGTATAAAAAACACATTGTAATTTCAAGAAATATTGTGTAAATGTTGTCTCTTAAAATTACTGTATGTTTCATTGTATGTAAATCATTGTGTAAACATTGATTAACCTTCCGTCTACCAGACGGGTCCATTGGACCCGACAGCAATATTTCTGGTGTCAATGGTAAAATGAGAAATTGTCGATTGACACCGGAATTTATAAAGGACTTGTCTAGATATTACGAATTGCTTAATTTAAGCTTTCATTGTAAAAGCAAAATTATATTAAAATATTACTGGTGCCGTTTGCAAGTTTGGAATTAAAATTAGGTGTTGCCGTAGATAAATGGGTGTTTTGTCTGGTAGACGGAAGGTTAAACTAGTGCTTGGAATAGGGCTAGTTCATGATAAGATTTTAATAAAAATCCAATTTCTATCCCATACTACCTTCAAAATATTATCTTTCTCCATGAAATAATATCACTGAGTCATAAAATAACAATATTTTTAGGGTTATAATATGACAAACTACAAGGTGTTTTTTTTTTTTTTTTTTTTTTTTTTTTTTAACTGACACTATTCAGAGCCGCCGGTAGCTGGAATAACTGGAATGACACAAAATTTTGTAAGTGGACAAATAAAACCATGGGAAAAAGATTCCAACAAAAAATACATAAATAAAGAAATAAATAGTTCCAGTCACCGCCGGTAGCGGGAAATTGAGCATTGTACATGGAAAAAAACATCAGAAGCAGACAAAATTAATAATTTGGATAAAATGCTACGTTTCATTCACCATATTCACTTTCCCGACGAGGAATTCGACCACATTCAATGTGACCATCGTTCTCTTGTACCACACTTTGCGTTCTTTGTACAACATTTTCGACGGCCGAGCATAACATGTCTCATGGAATAGCTGTTACTGGTGATTGGAACTATTTTTTCTTTCTTGGAATCTTTTTTCCCTTGATTTCATTAGTCGCCTTATAAATTTTAAAGCAGTTTCGGTCATTAAAATTAGCTACAGAGAGCTCTAAGTAGTGTCAGTTTAAAAAAAGAAACACCTTGTATAAAATGTCACATTGCTGCAACTCGAACGTTCATGATAATTTGCGACATTTCTTAGTTTGACAGACTGTTACTTAGGTTTGACTGACTTTGTTACTTAGGTTTGAATAAATAATGTTGGCTGATTAAAAAAAAAAAATTGTTAATTTGATAAAAATGTAAATTTGTTTTTATTTAATCTCAGTTAAGATACAAAGTATCTTTTTTAGCTATCATGATTTTTTTTTTTTTTTTTTTTTTTTTTTTACAGTTTCTTTGATAAAAATGGCAGTTACAAAAAATGGCAAATTATGCAATCATTCTAATTAGAAAAAAAAAATCAATATCGAGAAAAAATTTATGCAGTATTTCTTAAGTGATTCTAAGATTGTCTAGTTTAAAAGCTTTGAATACATTTAAAAATTCATACTGTTTTAAAAGCTTTTAGTATAGATGAAAAGTTCTGCTTAAACCTTATAATGCTTGTTTTAGATATATGTGCGAAAAATTAATTTTTATGCCACCTCTTTGATTTAAAATAAGGCAGACAAATCATACATCGAGCATAAATTTTGAAGCAATTTCCAATGTTTCCAGAATACTGCAACAAAACTTCAGCGTTAAAAATGTGAAATCAGATTTCAGCAGTTACCAACTATAACCGAAGTGGCACTCGAATTCTTTTGTGTATCCCTGTATATTCTTTATAAATGTATATATATACTACATACACTGTAAAAAAAAGGGTCCATCTACTAAAAAAACTTTAGTGATCCTTGTAATTACTAAAAAATTTTTAGTAATCTTAGTCGGTTACAAGAAAATCTGTAAGAATCACTAGAAAAAAGTTAGCAACGAAGATAGTTAATAGTTTTATATTTTTAATAACTATTACTAAAACTCACTTGATGTGGCCTTGATAGCATAGTGGTTATAGTAACGGACTCCAGACTGAAAGGTCCCGGGTTCGATACCGGCCTCTGGCAGATACTCCCCGAATGTATGTAGTGTAAGTACTCGCTAGTAAAGGGATTATGAAAATCCTGTCAGAGCAGTTATCAATGTTTGGTGCTGCCATCTATTGCAGTTTTGCCAAAAATCTTCCGCTTCAGAAGTCTGGATGCAGCTCGAAGGAACCTCCTGCCCTTCGGGAGCACGTAATGGTTATTAAAAATAATTTTGGAGCTATTACTAAAATTTGCTTGGTGTGGTGTCATACTAAAAATTTTTAAGTTAGTTATACAAAAAATTCTTTTGTTCAGTTTGTTTCCCTTGCAAAAAAAAGTTTGTAATGATTACTAAAAAATTCTGTGGAATACAAATTTACTAAAAAATTTTTAGTAACCTCTTGAATTTTTTTTTTTTTTTTTTTTTACAGTGTAGTGTATCCAAAATGTATAACTCTCAACTGGTAGACGGCAGGTGCTGGGTTCGAACCCAATCGCGGCTGTCGGCCTAACCGTTCGGAGTTTTCGTGGTTTTCTTCGAACCTTGCGTAAATACGGGTTAGGTTCCCTTAGAAAGACCCCCACGAAGGGCACTCCCCCCCTGGTCCTATATCCCTAGCGTAGATAATCGGACGTCAAAAATCAACCAACCAACCAACCAAAATGTATAACAAAGTCGAAAATGTACCTTCAGTAATTTCCACCAAGATGCGGAAATGCATGCGAATAATGTTCTTATAATCCTACATATTATCTGCATATTTTATACACTTTTCACGTTAAAATGAAATTTATTTCAGGGTTATTACGTATTTATATCAGAGTTATATCGGTTTATTTCGTAGGCCAGTATATAAATTTACTGATACTCTATAAAAACCTCTTAATACACTAAATATAGTTCAGCTGGAAAATTCATAACTCAATTAGAAAACATCCTTAAGGAATTCACGCGCATGCTTAATGATGCTCACTAATTATTTCGTGTAGCCCTGTATATCGTCTATAGAGTTTATACCTAGTATGCAAAAATGTAATTTTAAACGCATAGTATAAATGTTATCGTTCATAGGCTGTATTCTAAGCAATTTTTTGTGTGTTTGTGTGTGTATTGCTGTAAATAAAAAATAATTTCCGTGACATTATTTTTCGGAGATATAGGGATAAGCATTAACTTTGATGTTGGGAATGTTCCCAGGGGACAGTTGTAGTGTGGTTTTCACTAAAAATGTCTAATGATACACTTTAACCCCCCCCCCCTCCCTTACCCTTCCAAACCACTCATGCATGTTAGGTTGTACAACGAAGTATTGTTAGTTTCAAAGCATTATTCCTTTCTAACAATCAAAAATCGGAAATATGTTCCAAAAATGCTCAACCAAAAAGCTTATGTAACTTTCACATATATTTAAAAAGTGATACAATTTAAAAAATAATGGGTTTTGAAATATTAGTAGTGCACTACTTCAAGATTAATGGAACTTTAAAATAATAATTTTTTAATTATTGGTACAAGTGCAATTCTTTAAAAGTAACATCATTCAAAAAAGAATGTTTTTTAAACATTAGAATAAATACGCTATTTTAAAATTAATATTGCTCATAAAAAGCTATTTTTGGTGTATTACTGCTGCTTAATTACACATGCACAGAAAAAAGGCGCATTTTCTAAATTTTAAAAAGCGCGCGTAATTTACTCATCCACAAAAGAAATAAAAAAAATATATGATTTTTGAGACACTAGTTTGCATAAATCGCAAAAGTACTTTTTCGTTTATCATAAACCAGACATTACTTTTTTAAAAATTAGAGAATTGGATTTCCGACTGTTCACGTCTAAGGTTGCATAGCACCACCATTTAAAACTTATCAAACAATGAAACATAAGTACACAACTTCAAAATTGATACTACAAAAAAGGCAATTTTCGATGTGTTATTGCTATTGAAATAAATACAAATTTAAAAAAAAATATGTATGCGCATTCCTTAAATGTTTTAAAAAGCACATGACTAATTCATTTTAAAATAAATATAACTTAGAAAAGATAATTTTTAAGACATTAGTTTGTAATAAATCGCGAAAGTGCCTTTTCGCTTATCATGAACCACGCATTACCTATTTTTTTAAATGTGTCAATTCAAACAATTTTCACTTTTTTCGCGTCCAAGGTTGCATAGCACCATTATCTAAAACTTATCAAGCAATCCGTTGTAACATCTGTTGTAAAATAAACCATTTTTTAGTGATAGATTTGGATTTTTTTTCTTAATGGAGAGCAAAGGTTTTTTTTAACGTTTGAAATAGTGTTTCTAAATCTGTATTAGAAATATCTCAACAATGTTTGAACCGGTTTTGTTTTTATTATAATGAAAGGTTATATGAGGAGCACAGAAGCCAATGGGTACAAGTGACAAAATTGAAAAAAAATGAGTTAAGTGCACAGGCTATCTGGAAATAAGTCTATTTATTTGTAGGTAAAGAGTTATGAGTGATTTTTTAATTATGCACTGAGTTTTAGGGGTCAGTTACTTAACCTTTTTCCTGAAACCGTGAAATGCGTGGAGGCCAAGGGGTATAAGTGCAGGTGTATTCATTAACGTCTATATAGCTGAAGCGCGACCAACGACATGCAAGTCTAGTTCATGACTCTGAAAACGCCCCAGGAATTTGATAATTTTTAAACGTCGATTGGTACAAAAACAAGATCATATGCCAATTTGTACCAATTACAGTTTAAAGTTATTTACACCGTGAGACGTTTTAAACCATATGAACTGGAGTTGTATGTCGTTTTTCAAAATGTTTTTCGTCAGTTTTTTTTCTGTTTAGAATTTGCTTTTTAATCTGTTAAATATTACATTAAATAAATGCAAACTGTTAACAAGTAAGAAAAAATCAAACATTAAACATAGATTCTGAAACACTTTCCAAGATTTCCTGAAATCTTTAAAAAAAATTCGCAATTTAAGGTAGTAAAATGTTACTGTCAGTAGAAAAATATCTATTTTAATACTTTTGAACAGCCCTGTGTTTGATCTGTCGTTTATATATATATACAGTATAATGGGAAAAAAACTAATTTAGGAAGAAAATGCGCAACAATTTGAAATTTCTCATTCAGCATTTTGTACTAATAGATGGAAACATACTTGTATACTTTTGTTCGTCCTTGGAGTTTACCTAGAACCTGTATTATACGCCAGTATTTAGCTAAAATTTAGCTCCAAGTAAAACATTCTTAAGACTACTGAAATAATATTTCAAGAGATGACCATGTATCCAATTCTGTGTGTTGCCCTGTATATCATTTTATCTGTATTCCACAAACATTTCTGAGTAAACTGAATGAAATTCATCATAAAAATACATAACTTATTTAAAAACAATCTTTAAGTAAATTATACTCATATTCAGTAACCTTTACCAGATTTTTTGTGTAGCCCAGTATATCAAATATAGCATTTATACATACCATGTAATATGTATAAATTTAGTGAAACTTAAAAGCGCATATCATAATTAAGAAGGCATTTTATCCATCTATCAACCATATCGATAATGTACAGTTTTTTGGATAGAATATACTATTTCAAATCCTTTGTGTGTCCCTGTAAATGTTGTGAACTTCATGTTATGCGCAATATAACTTATATTAAATCTCATGGACGTATATCAATTTTATTATAATGAAAAGTTTAATATAATTAAAATATGTTGCAAACAATTTTCACTTTCCCATTATGTAATTGAATTCTTTCGTGTGGACCTGTAAATGAATATTAGTATTTCTTTTCACCATATATTTTACAGAATGCATATTTTAATGAACTTCGTAGATGAATATAAATCTTAATATATTTGACAGGGTGTAACACCTTTAAAATTCATTTGAAACGATTTTTTTCCCCATAGTCCATAATGAAAGGAAAAACTTTTGACTGTCCTTGTAAATAAATTAATCATGCTAGAAACTTTTTTTGAAATGGGCTTCGTGCTAGGATAAGCGTAAATAATTTCCAAAAAATTCAGCGCGATTCGAGTATATTTACGAGAGTTAGAGCGCGGAAAGACGGCCGGATTGCCAGACAGACAGACGGACAGATAAACTGAAAATATATTCACTTTTTACCTTTGTTAGACAGTGATAGAAAATTTCAATTTTTTAAAAACTTATAATACAATTTTAAATCTTATGTTAGAATAAAAGTTTGTTTTTTCATTCATGTATATCAGCATTGATCTTAAATTTTTCGTATTTTCATTTTTTTAATTTCATAATTTTTCCTTTTTAGAACTTTTATTAAAACAAAATTTTGTCCATTCATTTATTTATATCATCATTGTTCTTCATTTTTTATAAATTTATCTGTTTATTTCTTTTTTTTTTTTTTTTTTTTTTGTATTAATTCGGCATTTGTACACTTTGGCTTCCAAGCAGTTTTCATTACTGCTTGGAAGCCAAAGGGTACAAGTGCCGAATGCTGATAAATATTGTTTAGTTATACATTTAAAACAAAATTTAATCCGTGTTTTTCTAAACAGTTATTGAAATAAGAGGTCAAAGAATATTAAGAAACTAGCGAGCTACGCCCGCTAGCTGGGCCACTTTTTCCAAACGAACCTCGATATTAAGCAATATATAATAAACAAAAAAATTCATTTAATAAGCAAGTCTTGGTGTTCGAATCCTCAGCACAAAAATAAGTAAATTAAAGAGCTATGGTTGTTATGCGCCCATTGTCCCGTTAAAATGTGTGATTTCGCACAGTGGGCGGTACGGGCCCATCGTGCGAAGCCGGCCCACCGGCGCTACGCGCCATGGTCGCCATTGTCCCGTTAAAAATATTTGGTTTTGCACGGTTGGCGCTGCGCGTCCATAATACATTTTCTCGTATTTTTTGGATCATCAGAAGCAGACTTTTACGCAGATTCTGAATATGTAATCAGTTTTTTTTCTACTTTAAAAACTGTCTGCATGATGGTTTAAGAAAAACGCGCAAAAAAAGTTTGTTTATTAAAAACTGCAAAAGACTGCTATTAAAAAAAAATAAGTAATTTCATTAATATCACAAAGAACATAACTAACAAATAATTTTGGCAGCTCGTTTTCCGTCTGTACTAACAGAAATTAGTATTAATCGCGTAAATCTTAGGTTACACAATATTCGTGTATGCTACCAAAAAGAAAAAGTATGAAAATGATCTACAACGATTAATACTCACATACAGAATAAATATATGAATAGCCAGTTACATCTGAGATCCTCAAAATATTAATTAGCAACACTATTACCCCTTAGTGAACATATCTTGCTGTGCTTAAATAGTTGTACTTATTATATTAATTAATCAGTGTTTAATATTTTTTACCAATTACTTCTTTTTCTCTTATACATTCTTTGACAAATTGACGGGAGAAAAATAGGTTTTCGGCTGCTTCTTCTTTTAGCCAAAAGGGAAAAGTTCCTGTTCTTCACCGCAAGGTAGCGCAGTGTTCTGCCTCAGAGCTCCGTTTGAGACCTGTTTGGGAAATAAGACGTTTTCCGTTCCGATTCCCGACCGGTTTTTAATTCATAACTTTTTTTAATTTTGGTCCTACGGTCTCGAAAATGCCCGAAATGACTTTCCCGGAATTTTTCGAATCGAAAGACACCTCTCGCGACTTCCAACTCGCCCGCGTTGCGAACTGTAATCGGCTTCAAGCAGACAGACAGACAGAGGCGCACGGATTTTATTAGTATAGACTAGCGAGCTACGCCCGCTAGCTGGGCCACTTTTTCCAAACGAACCTCAATATTAAGCAGTATATAATAAGCAAAAAAATTCATTTAATAAGCAAGTCTTGGTGTTCGAATCCTCAAGCACAAAAAAAGTAAATTAAAGAGCTATGGTTGTTATGCGCCCATTATCCTGTTAAAATATGTGATTTCGTACAGTGTGCGCTACGCGCCATGGTCGCCATCGTCCATTTAAAAATATTTGGTTTTGCACGGTTGGCGCTGCGCGCCCATAAGACATTTTCTCGTATTTTTTGGTTCATCAGAAGCAGACTTTTACGCAGATTCTGAATATGTAATCAGTTTTTTCTACTTTAAAAACTGTCTGCATGATGGTTTAAGATAAAACGCGCAAAAAAAAGTTTCAGTATTAAAAACTGCAGAAGACTGCTATTAAAAAAAATAAGTAATTTCATTAATATCACAAACAACATAACTAAAAAATAATTTTAGCAGCTCGTTTTCCGTTTGTACTAACAGAAATTAGTATTAATCACGTAAATCTTAGGTTACACATTATTCGTGTATGCTACCAAAAAGAAAAATGTATGAAAATAAACCCTGTTTAACATTTTTTACCAATTAGTTCTTTTTCTCTTATACATTCTTTGACAAAATGGTGGGAGAAAAAGCGGTTTTCGACTGCTTCTTCTTTTAGCCAAAAGAGAAAAGTTCTTGTCGTTCACCGCAAGGTGGCGCAGTGTTCTGCCTGAGAGCTCCGTTTGAGCTCCGTTTGGGAAATTAGACGTTTTCCGTTCCGATTCCCGACCGGTTTTTAATTCATAACTTTTTTAATTATGTTTCCACGGTCTCGAAAATGCCCGAAATGACTTTCCCGGAATTTTTCGAATCGAAAGACACCTCTCGCGACTTCCAACTCGCCCGCGTTGCGAACTGTAATCGGCTTCAAGCAGACAGACAGACAGAGGCGCACGGATTTTATTAGTATAGATAAGCAAAAGATTCGTATCTCAAATCATTCAATTACAATTGATGCTTAACTTTGAACTTAATTTACTCGAAATCTAAATTATGTCACTTGTACCCCTTGGCTTCTGAGGTCCTGATATATTTACCTAGCCCTTGATTTAGATTTTTTTTTATTATTTTGTTCGTATTTTGTAAACAAAATGAAATCATTTTTCTTTTTTTAAATTGAAAACTGATAAATTAAATTTGACGGCCCATCATTTTATTAAAAATTCAAGTTATATAAATGTATGTGTATATATACAGAGTGTCCACTCTCAACGATGGCCAATGGCTAATTTCTAAACAGTTAGTCATGGATATATAGTCTAATTTCAAAAATGCTTTTAAAAAAGGTAAAGAATTGTTTTTTAAGCGATTTACACTGTAAAAAATAATCTTGTAAAACAACAGAAAATATCTGGCAGCAAAAGTTGCCAGAGAATTTCTGTTAACAGTAATTCTCTGGCAACTTTTGCTGCCAGAATATTTCTGTTAACAGAAATTCTCTGGCAACTTTTGCTGCCAGAATATTTTCGTATGTACAGATATTTCTTGTCAACAGAAATTCTCTGGCAACTTTTGCTGCCAGAATTTTTCCGTATGCACAGATATTCCTTGTCAACAGAAATTCTCTGGCAACTTTTGCTGCCAGAATTTTTCCGTATGCACAGATATTCCTTGTCCACAGAAATTCTCTGGCAACTTTTGCTGCCAGAATTTTTCTGTACCATACAAGTATTCCTTGTACATACAAAATTTTTCTGGCAACTTTTGCTGCCAGAAATATTCTGTATGTACAAGAAAAGTGTGTGGTCAGATATTTCTTGTACATACTACTTGTACTTTCTGGCAACTTTTGCTGTCAATTATTTTTTTTTTTTTTTTTTGCACAAGAAATATCTGCAAGCAACCACTATACATTATACAGATTTTTTAGCCTATATTTAATGTACTATGTATCCTAAAATAGACAGACTGATTTTAAAATTTAGTCACTTGCAAATGGTAGTAGCCTTTTTTTTAATAGCTGTCACCATTTGCAAATTATTGAATTTTAAAATCAGAAAATCCATTTGAAAACACACAGTATCTTACTTCTAACCTCAATGCTTTTAAATAAAATTCTTAGAACTAGAAATATTTTCTAGTTAAATATGTATTAATTCTTTAGTGTAGTCATTTATATCCATTTGATTACATTTATTTAATTAATTCTCAAATTTGAAGAAATTGGCTATACGGCAGCACATTGAATAAGTTCCCTCATATCAGAAACTAATGCTGCCAAATTCCACATATTTAATAAATTTTGTACTTTAGTTTCTTTGTTGAAAATAGCCTGAATTTTGTTATTTTTCACAAATGCTTGTATATCCAGTTATATATTGCACACTAAACATGAATGGTAATGGCAATAATGTTGTCAAATGCAGGGGAGAGTAAGAACTGGGAAGAAATGGATAATTTTGTAACAAAAGACCAAATCACTTATTCACACTCAAATTGTTTACTATTACAGTGAGTTTATTTTGGTTTCAAATTATAATTTCAAATAAAATACTAAGTACCACAAAATACACTGATAAGCAAAACTACGCACTCACTGTGTAACAAATTAAAATACATAATCAATTTCATAACATTAAAGAAAAATTTTAGCAATATGCCCAGAAATAATAAAAATATATATCATGCATATTTTCCAAGTTTAAATATTATAAAATAAAACTGAATACTCAGAACCCCTTACAAAATACCCCTGATTTTTTCCTTGAGTAAATTTATCAGACTTCTTTGATTTTCATTATTAATAATATACATACCATATTTTTAAATATAGGTTGGATTTCTCATCACTTATTCTAAAACTATGGCATTACATTTCATGAAGGATCAGCCCTTCCCTATTTACTAGATACTGGGTCAGATACAGCCTGACCTGCAAATTCCATTTTAAATCAACCCACAACCTGACCAGAACCCGCAAAAATAAATTTCTGCAACCCACAACCCGACCCGAAGTATTTCAACCTGCAATGAAATGAAAGTAAATCATGTTTTAAAGCTATTATGAAAAATAAACCTATCAATATTTAAATATAGTAAAACTTCTGAGTAGGGTTATCTTAAATATGTTTTTTCGGCTCAGAATGAATTTAATTTTTTTTTCTGCAGACTGAGTTTACAAGAGAAAAAATTCGCAGGTCATGTATAGGTTTTTTGCAACTCAGATTGTTGGGACTTATACAAAATTTAAGCTAAACTATGTTCCCAATGAAAATAAATACGCATTTGAAAATGTGTGAATATACATTCCATTTAATTTATGAGAGATAAAATGAAAATGTGAAAAGAAATGCAATTACAGATTATGCTTTCTTTAAGAACCATTTCATTTTTGATATACATGAAAATACATGCATTGTATTTTTGATACTTTATATACACATATATATATTACATGTGTGTAGATTGAGAGGTGCGCACTATTCAGAGATTTAAGCGCTCACATATATAAATTTGAGGAAGTGAAAAAGTGTACCCTTAATAGAGGCATTCACCTTTCAAGAGAAAAGCCATTTTGGAAGTCTTTTCGTACATGTATTTTGAACTTAAAAATATTTTGAATATGGATTTGTTACAACAACACAAACTGTGCCGAAGAATTAACAGAAGTGTAAAAAAATTGGGCATTAACAGTTAAGCTGACCATCTGGTCAAAGGTTATGGAAGTATGTAATTTAAAATTTTCAAAAATTGGTAACTTGTCTTTAATATATGAGCTATCCAGAGAAGATGAGAACTTGTGATCATTTTGTGTTTATTTATAATTTATACCATGTGCAATTATTATTTAAATTTTGAGAGCAACTGTAGAAAAAATATGATATATATAAAAAAAAACACCTGATTTGTTTGGCAAGAAAACAAATATTTTTACATGCAGACATATTTCTCTGATTTTAGAATATTTTTACAAAAATCCTTTACTTTTGTCAGACAAACCTTACTGATTTTCCATAATTCCCCTGATTTCCAAATTATGTCGGCACTTTGTGAAACTTATATTAAACCTTCACCTGATGAGATTTATTCATTGTCTATAAATTGAAACCACATACGCAGTGTTCTCGCTGTCGCTCGCCAATGCGCCAAATTGCGACTAAATTTTTCATTTGGCGAGTAAACAAATGATTAAATTAGCCAAATTGCTAGTGTTCAGTTTTTGCTTTTTCTCTCTTTTGTTTCATACATATGCGTATATACATATTTTTAATATATTTGTAGCGAATAGTTAAAATTAGATTTATAATCGTTGCCGCAGTTATAAAAATGTAGGTTATTTTAGAAGATGTTGAAAAAAAGGGTACCCACTTTAAAATATTTAAGTTTTTGTGTGTGTGTATGTTACACGATGAATCAACTTTGCTAATACTTTTTTCATTTGGCGAATGTTTATTATTTTTAATTAGCCAAATTACTAACGTTGGTCAAATGTCAGCGAGAACACTGCACATACGACTATAAACAAACATGAATTTCAATAAAAATCTCAAAAATCGCAGCAAGACATAGAAAATAGTTTTATTCTTAATTCTTTAACTAATAATTAATTTAAATCACTCTGTCCACATGTTTTTACAGTTTGCCAAATCTTTCACAAGTTTCACACTTTTGTTCATCTCTCACTTGCTACTTGAAGAATCTGGAAGAATTTCTATCAAGCCCTATAAGAAACAAAAAAAGATAACATTTAAATTGAGTTCCATCTTTTCAATTTTGTGGAATATAGTATCAAAAAATCCCAGAGCAGGATAATGACAACCTTTTTGTCATGGTAGACCAAATTTCAAAAGCAAAGTTTTTTTAAATATAAAATATAAATTTTAAAAAACCAGTTTTTTTTCTTGTTTTGTGTGTGTTTGTGAATAAAAAGAGTTATTTCATGCAAATATGCATAAAAATTACTTTGTGTCGTTAATTAGGGATTGACCAAAGTAAGAATTTTCTATACCAAACACTTTTTAATACATTAGCTTTAATAAACTTTGGTTAAAATTAGATTATTAATAATTTAATTAAGTTACATACATTTTTATTCTTAAATCAAATTACACAAAAACATTAATGGAAGACTTACTAACATTAATTTTTATGATTACTAATTTAAATATTAATGACCACTTGCAAATTCATTTACACTTATTTTTATTATTTTACCATTAGTCAATGTCAATATCCAAAATAACTTATGAAAGTAGTGAGTTATACAGACTACAATTAAGAACGAAAATTGCAAAAACTCAAAAATCCATTCATTCAAAAAAAAAAAAAAAACTTAAATTGATTTATAGATTGTGTATGTCCAATTGTAAACATATTGAATATAAATGCTTGCAAATACAAAAGGTAATTCAATTAGTATTTTCAACTGTTTTCTGTCAAATTATTGATATTTATGTTTTGATTAAGTGTTGATGAAGTTGTCTTTGTGTCAAAGATAAAAAATGCAAGTGATTTAAGTAAATATCTCAGATTTGTACAAATTTTGGAAAAAGGATAAAAAGTGTCAAATTATTACACAATAGGACATTAATGATTTATTTGATATGAAAGAAAAATAATGAATAAAAATTTTAATGTTATTTGGATTCATAATTAGTACAAAAAAAAAAAAAAAAAAAAAAAAAAAAAAAAGAATGTAGCTGTCACTTTTTGTGAAGATTAAAATGACAGGAGTCCGAGTCCAGTTTTTTTTTTTTTTTTTTTTTTTTTTCTTCGACGAGTTTTACTATGCAAATTTCTCAATATAACTTTTTCAGCATGTCTGTTTTAATCTAACTCCAAGTAATCAAGTAATGCCTCAATATGTACTAATGTATCACTGTAGTTAACTTTTGATAAGTTATAAGGTGTTTTTCATTATTTTAAAGAAATACTTTGAAATTCCTTTTTTTAAAACTCTGAATCACAAGTGACACACGTCAAGTATCATCATCATTTAAAACTTCGTAGTATTCTAATTTCAAATGTTCATTAATCCATTGTTGCGTTGCTTCTTTATGCTCAATTTCAAAACAGTTTCAAATGTTCTAAGATTTCACTCTGCATATCAGTACTACTGTTATCTTCTGTTGGAATTTCAGTTTCTTCATCTGATAAAAATCTCCTCCATGATTTCTTAATCGTGATGTTTTTTACTAGTTTCTATACAGCATCAACATAATAAACTGCATTCAAAACTGAGATTTTTACTCTCCCAGTTAATCTGCAACCTGGATAATTTGATCCCAATTAATCAAGAATCTACTGCATTAAAAAACCTTTTAAATAAATCTAAACAACTAATGAGATTTTTAAAAAAACGAGATGAAAAAAATGAGCTAATTAGGAAAATGTTTTGATTTTAAATAAATCTGAGTTTTGAAATTCTGGATTTGAATTTGATACACTGAACAGCACCATCAAACCAAATTTTACCTTAGGAAAATAACTGAAAACACAACTTTTTGAGAATTTGGCTTACCTCAGAATAAATTCCATTTTTACTTGGTATTCTTCTGAATAAACAAGACTGAAGACAAAGTACGTGTCAAACCAATCTTTAAATCATCATCTGCCATTACATACTGACTGAAGCTTTTTCTTGGAATAAAAAGTACAGCCGATTTGGTTCCTATTAATATGAAAAAAATTCTAAGTACATTTTGTAAACATAAAGGTTTACATAAATGAATGAAAATTTTTCACCAAACATTGGAGTACATAACTATGGGGCTAGTCACCCTCCTTCTCGACACTAAAAATCAGTTTATTTGATGGGCTTTAAAAAATTTACAGAAGATTAATTAATTTAAATAATAATAATGAAAAAAAACCAGTGGTAATTGATTTATAAATGGCTATTCATTCTTTTCCGTTTTACAGAATGGGTTGTAAGGCCTAGTGACTTGCTATTAAGGGCTGATTTCGCATTTTATTAAATAAGATTATTTAAACATTACAGAATCAGCTAATATAAAAGTAACTTAGTCAATGCAGTCTTAGCTTCCTTGTATTTTTTAACAATATAACAACTAAACAACCAATTGCTAGAAGATAATGGTTTTTAAAAATGAGATTTTTAAATGTAACGTTTTAAATTCAATATAATTTTAACTATTTTTTTTCTTTTTTTAATATTCGGTAAAGTGTGGCCCGTGAGTTTCGTGAATTCATATCTGGAAAGAATTGCAATTTTTATGTATAAGTCACAGGAAAATATCGTAAATTTCATCAATTTACTTTGGGAAAGTATAAAATTTCATCACTTAAAAAAAGTAAATTTCATTGAACGGCATAGAAAAAAATGAATTTCATTGATCAAGTGCAGAAAAAAGCATGTTTTGCCAATGGGGCTAGAAAAAAATAGAAAATTTCCCCGATCGGGCACGAAAAAATAGAAACTATTGCCAATCAGGCATAGAAAAATCACATTTTGTGGGTCGGACACAAAAAATCGCACATTTCATTGATTGAGCAAGAAAAAAATTGTCATTTGTTGATGATGCTGGTAAAAATGGTACATTAAATTCATCAATTTGAAAAAAACAGCATGTTTTCTCGGTTTATTGTGTGAAAAAAACGCAAAATTTGTTGATCGGGTAAGAAAAAATTGCAAATTTTGTTGATCAGGGATGAAAAAATCGCTAATTTCATTGATAAGACACGGAAAAATCACAAATTTTACAATGTGCAGATAAATTGAAAATTTCGTTGGTCAGCTGCAAAACAATCATGAATTTTGTCAGTTTATAAGGTGAAAAAAGTGCGAGTTTCATCTTGTTGTGTAAAAAAATGCAGATTTCATCAAAGTTAATACAGAAATCACAAATTTCGTTAGTCGGGCATGGCAACATTTGTATTTCTTTAATTATGGGTGGAAAAACTGCACATTTTGTCATTCGAACACCAAAAAATCGTTAGTTTTATTGATCAGATTTCTAAAAATTTGAAATTTCGTTGGTCTGAGAGAGAAAAATTGCAAGTATTTCGTCGATCGATATGTTGATGAGGTGCCGAAAATGATGAATTTCGTCGATTGGCTTCATAAAAATTTTACTGATCATGCGCAAAAAAAATCATTGATCAGGCTTGAAAAAAACTCACATTCTGTCGATCATGTGAGAAAAAAATCGTGAATTTTATCGATCGGCTTTGTAAAAATTGCAAATTTTGCCTATCAATTTCATAAAAATCGCGAATTTTGTTGATCAGTCACAGAAAGCCTGAATTTTCTCAATTAGTTTTATAAAAATCGCAAATTTTGATCATGCAAAAAAAAAAAAAAAAAAAAAAAAAAAAAAAAATCAAAAAATCGCAATTTTCGTTGATTATGTGAAGATAATAGTGAATTTCATCAATCAGCTTTCTAAAAATTACACATTTCATTGAGCAGCTTCATAAAAATCTCTAATTTCATCGATCGGCTTCATAAAAATTGCAAATTCTGTCAATTAGGTTCAGAAAAATTCACTTTGTATAAAATAGTGAAATTTAGAGGTCAGACGCGGAAAAAATCGGGAATTTTCTTGATTGCTTTCATAAGAATTGCAAATTTTGTTGATGGCGAGGTTATATAACAAATTTTTTCACTTGGCTTCGTAAAAATTGCGAATTTTGTCAATTGGTTTTGCAAAAAGTACAAATTTGACTGATCAGGCATGGAAGAATTACAACTTTCTTTAATCGGGCACAGAAAACTGGGAATTTCGTTGATCAAATTCAGGAAAATCTTGTTGATCGTTTTTTTTCTCTCTAATTTGTTCATAAAGTTCACATTTTTTTCAGCACCAGCCATTTATGCTTGTCTTTTAGCACCTTTAATAATACAAAACTTACTCTCTTGAATAAAATCATAGAATATTTTTACTTTTGAAAATAATTCTTGCGATATCTGTTTATGTAAAAACATAAAAACTGCTGATACAGAAATTAAACATTTAAAAAAAAAAAAAAAAAAAAAAAAAAAAAAAAAAAAAAGCCATAATAATAAAAAAAATTCAACAGAAACTGTCAACATAAATTTCATTATTGAAAAATAACATGCGTGGAGAAGAATTGAAGCATGAGATAATTCGTAATAAGCAAATAGTAAATACATAGAAAATCTGAAGATCGTTTTTTTTAAACGATGCAGTAAAGGAAAAAATGATTTTTAAAAAACCCAAATTGTGAAATTACAGTCATAAAGGATCAATGGATACTGAGATTAGAAAATCAAAATGAGAAAATCTGATTTTAAATATATAAATTGTTAATTATTTCAAAAACAAGACTTGACTTTTACTCCAATACATAAAAATACTGAGAATACAATATAGAAAATATCAAAATAAAAACATTTTAAAGAAAATTTAGTTTCAAAAATAGGATACACAATTAACAATAAGCATACAATTTTTACAAAATAATTTAACTTTTTCTTTAAGGAAACACAAAAATTTTAAAAAGATAACATTGAAAATATCAAAATAATGGAAGATTCTATACTTTAAAAGACAAACTGTTAAATTATTTTCAAAAATAGGGTTTTAAAAACAAACAATATATATATAAAAATCCCTCCATGTACTTATGCAATAATTTGAAATTCGTAAACAGACAAAATAAATAAATAAAAACACACAAAATAAATAAAAAAAAAAAAAAAAATCAATCTTTAAAAAGTCGTTTTTATGCATCCAACTTGAAATCGACATTCAAATGAACATAAATTTTCATTATTTTGATTTAATTAGCTTTATTTTAATATTTTCAACATAGTTTTTATGCATTCAACAGAAATAGACATTTTAAATTAACATAAATTTTTATTATTTTGTTTTAATTTGCTTTATTTTAATATTTTCAACATTGTTTATATATTGTATGCTTTTACAACTGCATTTTTTTAAAATAATTTAACAATTTATCTTTTAAAATATTATTTGAAATTTTCAGTATACTATACTTAGTAGTTCTATGTAGTGGGGAAAAGCCAAACCTTTTTTTTTTTTTTAAATAACTTACAATTTATATTTTTAAAACTTTTTTCATTATTTTGATTTTGTAATTTAAATATTTTTAATGGCTGCAATTTTGCAATTTATATTTTTTTAAATATATTTTTGCTTTTCTTTACTATTTAATTTTTCTTTTTATCTCAATTTATTTATGTATTTAAAATTTGCTCATTACAAACCCCTCACCACACTTCATTTTGTATATTTTTTTACAAATAACATTAAAAATGCCCATTCCTGTTGATTTTTTTTTTTTTTTTTTTTTTTTTTTTTATGTAATGATTAAATTTTATTTCAAAAAATTTTAAGCCCAACGCTGCTATAAATGACCACTGGACAAAAGCAAGTTTTTTAGCTGCATGAAAAAACTGGCTTTCAGCAAATAGTCATTTATATTCGGAAAAGTTGTTGGCCCTAAACTCAAGATCGGTGTGACCCGATCTGGGTCGCGCCAACTTTAATTTATTATACTGGGTCTGCACACTTTCAGAACTGGGTCGGGTCTGATTTTTTCAACAGAGCTGGATCTAGACACACTGTTTTTTCCTGCTGTTTTCCACACTGTTCAAATTAATTTGAACTGCATCAAACAGTAGAAGTAAACCGGACTCAAACACGACCCAAGTAGAGATTAACCCGACCAGGATAAAAAAAAAAGTGGAAGCAGACCCAAAGCAAAAAAGTGGACGAATTTTGACCCGTATTAAAAAAGTGATATCCGAGCCGTGCATCAGACTGGAGTTTCCAAATTTCTAAAATGACCCCCCCCCCCCCCCATCGAGAACTCTCCAGATCCGCCCATGCTTAGTATTTCTATATATTGTGGTAAAAGACAAGCCTTGCTTTTGAAATAACTTAAAATTTGAGTTTTTTAAACCTTTCTTTTATTCTTTTGATGTCTCCGTATCTTTGTACATTCACGGTAAATTTTTTAATTTACCAATTTCATGGTTGCAAGTTTCAAATTTGGCCAGGACTGAAAATATTTTGAATGATTCCCCCCCCCCCCCCTCCCTCGAGTGAATATGATGATTCACGATTTTTTCCACGACCGTTCAAAACAAAAATGACTGACAAAATTCGCTTTTTCTCCATAATTTTTATCAGAAATTGCATCTGTTAAGCATTTTTGATAAAAATCATTTTTGGTTCAATTAAGCATTTCATTTAAGCGATTTTTGGTCAAAGGATCGATGATCTTTTGACCAAAAATCGCGTTTTTTGCAATTCTTTAGCAAAAATTCGTGACTTTTTTGCAATCTTTTGACAAAAATTCCTGACTTTTTTTGCGATTTTTTGACAAAATTTGCATCTTTTACACGATCTTGACAAAAGTTGCGTCTTTTTCTCGTTCCTTTGACAAAAAATCGCGTTTTCTCCACAATTCTGACAAAAAGTAACGTTTTTCTTTTCTGCTATCATTTGACGAAAATCGCGTCTTTTCCACGATCCTTTGACAAAAGTGTGCAACTTTTACGTGATCCTTCGACAAAATTTTACGACTTTTTCATGATCCTTTGACAAAATTCGTGTCTTTTCCACGATCTTTAGATTACTCACGTCTTTTCCTCGTTCCTTTGACAAAAAAAAAGTGTTTTCTCTGCAATTCTGACAAAAGATAACGTTTTTTCCCGCTATTATTTAACGGAAATCGCATCTTTTTCACGATTCTTTGACAAAAATTTGTGTCTTTTACATGATCCTTTGACAAAAATTCACAACTTTTTCGTGATCCCTTTGACAAAATTCGCGTCTTTTCCTTGCTCCTTTTACAAACAATCGTGTATTCTCCGCAATTCTGACAGACATAACTTTTTTCTGCTATTTGACGGAAATCGCGTCTTTTTCGGGATTCTTTGAAAGAGACTGCATCATTTTCGCGATCTTTCGATAGGAATCGCGTTTATTTTGCTCTTCATTGAAAAAAAAAAAAAAATTCCGATCTTTTGACAGAAATAATGCTTTTTTGCAATCTTTTGACAGAAATCATGTATTATCAGCAATCCTTTGAAAAAAAAAAAATTGTATCTTTTTTTCACAGTCTTCTGGCGAAAAACGCCTTTTCCTCGATTTTTTGACCAAAATCGCATTTTCTCTGCAATTCTGACAGAAATAGCGTTTTCCCACGATCATTTGAGGAAAATCGCGTCTTTTCTGCAATTCCTTGACAGAGACTGCCTAATTTTTTGCCATTCTTTGACAGAAATAACGTTTTCTCGAGATCCGTCATACAGGAATCGTATTTATTCTGCAATTTTTTGACGAAGGCATTCTTTTGTGATATTTTGCATGAAACAGCACTTTTTTCTGCGTTTTTTCAGTCAGAAATAACGCCTAATTCTGCGATCATTTGTCAAAAATCATGTTTTATCTATAATCTTTTGACAAAAAATCGTGTCTTTTCCCGCAATCTTTTGGCGAAAAACGAGTCATTTTCGCGATCATTTTTCGTCGTCTGAGATTTTTCCGTCCCGCTTCCGTCCTCGGGAACTTTTAAAAAACGGATTTCCGTCCTGTAGACGGAAAACTTGCACCCATGCAATTTTTTAATTTCACAATGTATATTTTTAAAAATGTATTTTTGCTTTCCTATACCATTTTATTTTTTTTTTTATTTATCTTGGTTTATTTATATATTTACCATTTACTTATTACAAATCCTCCACCCTAACCCATTTTGTATATTTTTTTACAAATAACTTTAGAAGGTCGATTTCTGTTAAAAAATTTATTTATTATTATTTTGTAATATTTAAACTTAATTAAAAAAATTAACCCCAATGCTTCTATAAATGACCATTTGACAAATACAATTCTTTTTTGCTGAACGAAAAAAAACAAAAAAAATCTTTTCAGCAAGTGGTCATTTATCACAATGTTATGTTTAAAAAAATTTGAAAATTTAGAGATAAAACATTAAAATATAATCCAAATAATGAAATTTTTAACAAAAATCAGTATTCCAAATAGTATTTGTTAAAAAAAAGAAAAAAAAAAGAAAAAAAAAAGAGAGAGAGAGAGATTGGGGGGGGGGGGGGGAGAAGAAGGTAATTTGTAATGAGCAAATTGTCAATACAAAAATTAAATAAATGGAGGTAAAATTTTTTGAAATGTCAAAGTAAAGCAGATATTCATTTTTAAACATATACACTGCAAAATTACAATCGTATGGGATAATTATCAGTTAGTATCTTTTTTTATGTAAATAATGTAGTAGGGTAGTTTAATAATTTTAAGACCGAATATTAAAGTAAGCAAGGGCTGATCCAGCCCTCCTTTTAGAAAAGGATCATGGCTTTTTATTTTTGTGGGGCGGGGGGGTCATGTCTCTTAATAGGTAAGCAATTTTTATACTGAAGATTGTCGCCACATCCAAAATAGTTAAATTTCTGTTATTTTTGGGAAGTTAATTTCATTCATAACAAAAAAGTTCCATAAATATTCGTAAAAATATAAATATATATATTTTATTCAGATGCCAAGAAATTTAAAATTTTTCCTCTTTCATAAAAATCAAAGAATCATTCAAGAAATTAAGTAATTTATACACATTTTTAAGGCTTGACAGTTACAAAAAGAAGTTATGAGGGAGCAATTGACAGTCACGGCCTAAATTCAGTATAAAATTCTACAATTTATGGAGATTTCATGAAACTATCTTTGCCTTTATTAAAAAATGGAAAACGTTAATCACATTTGCTCTGAATAAATGTATCTTGCATCTAAAATTAAAATATACTTCATGGACAGGTCAGAAATTACCTACTTTGGGTTTAAGTTCAGCTTTAAAGGAGTCTAGATGATTCTGATTGTTAAGGGGGCTCAGGAGTTGATCGATATGGAAAAACATGTAAACAGAGCTTTCGCTTCGAGTCCATATAAAACAGAAGTATTCAATATAACTAATTTAAACTTTCTGATATTTTACAGGTATGTTTATAGTCTTACAAAATTATAAAATGAAGTACTTCAATGTAATATCATAAGAAATATAGCAAAATTTATGTAACACAATTTTCGAAAAAAAAAAAAAAAAGTGTTACATCACCAACACATCTTAACGTTGAATTGACTTAGAACCTAATTTTTGCTTTAAAAAGATCAGGAAACTTTACTCTATAGAATGAATTAAGGATATAACAATCTCTCGAAAAAAACCTTATAAAAAAACTCTCAAACTTAAAAATTTTAAAAACACCTAAAAAATACAATTTTTTTTTTCATTAAATATACCCAAAATATTAAACTATCTAAACTATATTAATTCATTCTCTAGATAATGATATTATACGCATGCAAAAAAAATTTAAGCCATTCCATCAAATAGTTTTTTAATCTTGGTGTTCATGGTCAAAAATCAAGTTTTGAGAAAACGCGACTTAAAGTTGAAATTATATGGGTGCGGACATGAAAGTGTTGATAGTTAAAAATGCAAATATTTTTTTGTGGTTTTTTGCGTTGAGAATTAATTGAATAATCAAACTAGATCATTAAAAAAAATATATCGATTTTTTGAAAAGTTTTCAACCCTGAGCAAGAAGTAGAGTTTCTTAAGTAGAGTTTCAAAAAAGAAAAAAAATATATACATTTTATTTTTAAATTTCCTTAAAAATTTTCTTTGTTCAGATGGAGTTTATGACCTCCCCCCCCCCCCCCCCTGGATTCACCACTCAAAGTAAGTGCAATCAATCTTGTAAAAGTTTTGTTCATCTCATAATTCTGGAATAATAAAGCAAAGACTTAGTTTTGGGTATAAATACAAAGTTATTTGATGTGCAAAAGGGTTTTGTACATTTTACAAAACATTATTTAACCAGAGAATCTTAAAGCATTTTTACAGCATTTATAAGCAGTACGTATTACTTCTTTATCCACAGTGAATGGATTAATTAATACCTAACAAATTTACTGGTCCATAAAATATAAAACATAAATTGTTTTTTTTCCGACTTTATACGGCTTAGACCAATTGAAGTTTTCTGCTCCTTTTATGTGAAATTTTACACAAACCTCAATACAGATTTTTATTATAATACACAGTATACTAAGACTATTATAATGCACTGTGCATATTTTTATGCACAATTTTGGCATTTTGCAATCAGATATTATTTTTATTTAATTGTTCTTCCATAATGTGTCTTATTCTCAGAGCATTTACATTCAAGGATGCAAGTTATATTAACTATAATACATAGTATAAACATCTGGAAAAATTACATCATTAAGCAATGACCTCCTGATTATTTTATAATAATCTCACAAAATTAGGCTTATTTGACTCATATATAAATGTTTGCTATATTAGAAGAAAGTTTCATAATCAAACATAAAACTACATTAATAAATAAAAATGAATAGTACTTACATTATCTTTAATTGATTCTTTTTTACGCAAATCAACGTGGTTCTCGCGCTGTTTACAAACTAAAAACATGGCCGACACAGATCTTCTTCGCTTCACTTCCCCTACAGTAAGTACCTGTTGCCAATAAAGTTCTCGTAGGCAGAATTTTGCTGTTGTAAGACAATTAAGCTGGAGAAAGACAGTGATGCGTTTTTTAATAGTTTGATGCTGTTAATAAACACATATGTTGAAAAGCGGGCTGTTTCATTACAATTATTTTTTTACAGTGCAGGTTTTTGCTGTCATAAAACAACAAAACTGGAGAGAAACAGTGATGCGTTTTTTAATAGTTTGATGCTGTTAATAAACACATATCGTTGAAAAGTGGGCTGTTTTATTACAATTATTTTTTACAGTGTAGGTCCAAAAAAATTTATTAAAAAATTACGAAAATTAAATTTTTATACGGTGCCCCGAACCTATAAGTGATATTTAGTAAAAATTTAAATATACTGGGATTGACATGTAGTTGATATATGTCATTGAGATTTACCATAGTATGTTCAGTGTTGAAAGTGAAATTTGCAGCATTTATAGTTCGTTTGCAGCGGCACTCAAAAAATTGATTACAATAACGTTTGGGGAGAAAATCGATTGCAATATATTTCAATGATGTTACATTATTTTAAACCTATTCGAATTTATATACATGTCTACGGTACACTAGAACATACTTACTGTAAAATACAGTGCGCACAGCATTTACTGTTCGTTTACAGGGACATGTAAAAGAATTCGATTATGGAACTTTCTATGAGCAATATGTGCCATGCATTTTAAAATTTACCTATTTTTTTCACACTATTTTAAGAGTATAAATTCTATTGATTATATACAGAATTGCACGAAAGAATTCGAGTACATTTTCAATTGTTGATGGAGCTGATGAAGGGGAATTTTCAACTTTCTCAAGTGCTAACAAGGAAGGTCTCCATACGGGCATACTCAAAAAAATCTGAAAAAATTACAGAATGTTCTTCTCATATAGTTATATATGTTTATAAAAAAATTCGGCGGAACCTCCTTATAACATCCGTAAAAAATAATAATAATTTCGTTTATTTGGCGATTTATCTCCCGTTGGCGAAAAAAACGAAATTTTGAAAAATACGCTTTTACGCTTCGAATACTTTTTAAAGAAAAAACTTTCTATGTTCAATTTATTTAAATAAGTTTATTTTAAGTAGTTTTAGTTATGCATTTTTACTTTACTTTAAGTGTAATTTTGTCATATACGTTTATATGTACTTATAACAAAATGAAATTAATATATTTTATCATTTAAAACACAATTTAAATTGATTCAAATTGTTCCAAATTGAAAAATACACTGTTAAAAATCTGCTGCATTTTGTTGCAACGCACTCTCTTGCTTGTATAGAAAACGGTTACTTGGCCGTGAAATGGAGCTTTCTCATTGGTTGGAATAGAGATATTATAAACAAGCGGTGGAGTGCGTTGCAACAAAATGCAGCAGATTTTTAACAGTGTATGACACGGTCAATTCACCGTGCTATGGAGCATTCTCATTGGTCAGAAGAGAGATATTCTATAAAAGTAGTGGAGGGACGTTTCAGTAAATGCTGCAGATTTTTAACACTGAAGTCAATTAAAATCAATTTTTAGATTCGTTAAAATCGTCTGCTTTTGGCGAGGAAATGCACTGCTCGCCAAATCCCGCGTCGCTTTCAGCTTTTCACGCCAATTATTCCAAACTATTTTATTTTTTTACATATCTAATAATGTAATTCCGCTGCTAATTTTCACTGATCCTTTATTACCTACATGAGTAGTTTAATTCGTATTTTTTTCAAAAAATTCTGAGTATGCCCGCAATGGAGACCTTCCTTGTAAGTGAGCTAAATTTTAGCATTCTATGTAGCTCACTACATGGCCAAAGATGACCGGACACTTGCGATTTTTGACAACATTATTAAATATGTAAAAAAATACATGAGGGGTTATAATGAAACTCAGAATGTACAAACGTAATACATTTTTGTAAAGATTTTTTCTCTACACCTCTTAGGGGACCGTCAACAAATAGAAAAAAGGCTAATACCTTTTGGATAACCCTATATAAACTAATGTAGAAAAACCGTTTAAACTGTAGATTATGATTAAGTGGCTTATTGTAATGAAATGTGTTCCTTTTTATGCGTATAGCATGTATACTCGTAGAGAAATTAAGGTTTTTATAAAATTAGTCCAAATTTTTTCCAAGTTTTTTGCTTATAATTTGCAGAGTTCTTAATATAAAATAATATTCTTTTCCAAAAATATGACAAACAACATTCTACATAATACTCTGTAATTAAAATTAAAAAATAATAAAAATTGTATGAAAAATGAGCAGTTTTATTAAATGATTTTTCTTTGCACATGCGTGAAGGCTATCAAAATTTTATTTGCATATTGTGTTAGCTAAATGCATAGAGAAACTTTTACGAACGTCCCAAAAACGTAGCTTGAAAATTCTGAAAGTGACCGTCTATAGAATAAGCTCAAAATCCGTTATTCCCAAAATGAAGCCAAAAAAAAATGAGCGGTTGTATCCAAATATAGTAGTACGTGCCATATTATGAATTCTATATTGACACTAATCAATGGATAAATGGATGCAGCCCCTCATCTTTTTGCTTTATTTTGGGAATAACAAATTTTAAATTTATTCTACAGACAATCACTTTCAGAATTTTCATTCTATGTTTTTCAGACTTTCACAAAAGACGCTCTATAGATTTAGCTAACACAATATGCAAATAAAATTTTGATGAACCTCACGCATGCGCGATGAAAAATAATTTAGTAAACTTGCTCATTTTTCAGATATTTTTTATTTTTTTTTTCAATTCTGATTACAGAATATTATGTACAGTGTTGTATGTCATACGTAGTATGATTCAAAAGTTCGGAGAAAAGTTGTAAAAACATTTCCCTGAATAGTTCACAGCACCGAAGCATAGCCAATTTCAAAGTAGTCACCTTGGGAGACGATACATTTTTCTTAGCGCTCGTATAACGTCTTGAAGCATCGCTGGAAGCCATTTTTGGCAACCTCCCAGAAGTCCTCCTACGATGTTGTTTTCACCGCATCTCATGATTAAAAATGGCGTCCCTGTAAATGTTTTTTAACTGATGGGAATAGATAAAAGTCACACGGGGTTATGTCCAGTTGATAGGAGTGATATGGAATTACGCGAGTACGCATTAGTGCGAGTTTTGACGAGGAATTATTTTGACTATTGGTATCGATGTGCTGATGCGTTCTCAAGGAGAAAGTACCAGTGTATGGCATCAGCGAAGCTTTTCCAACGCATTTATAGTCTTCGATGGATTCTCGATCCTCTTTATAACGACGATGCCATTCAAAACCCTTGTGTCTCACCATGTTAAATTCATCGTACACCTTTCTTAGCATTTCAAAATCTCCATTGGTGTTTTGCATAATTGTCGAGAGAATTTAATGCGGCCATCTTTCTTACGTCACGGAACAAAAATAACTAACTTCGGAAGATAACAGCTGTGCGAGCGGTTCGGTCACATAGCATGGACTAAACCAACATGAGCAAGTAAGGAAGAGTTGGGAGAATGCATTTCTTGCGGTTTAACTTTAGGCATTTACTTTCGTTGTCAAGAATGGCTGCTTTCCCCGAAATTTTGAATCGAACAGCATATTTTCTGAAAAAAACATTATTTTTTTATTAAGAACTCAACAAATTATACGCAAAAAAATTGGAAAAAATTGGAACTGTTTATATAAAAACCTTAATTTCTCTACGAGTATATATGCTATCCACCAAACAATTAACACAGTTCATTACCATAAGCTACTTAATCATAATCTGCAGTTTGAAAGTTTTTGCTACATTGGTTTTGACAGGGTTATCCAAAAGATATTCGTCCTTTTTAAATTTTTTGGTGGTCTCTTATATAGTTTCAGGAAAATTTTTTCACTGAATTGTATGACCTGTACTATTATGTTTACACACTTAAAGTTTCAGGACAATTCCTCATATAGTTTTCTAGATATTCAACAAAATGTCTAAAATCACAAGTGACCGGTCACCTTTGGCCATATAGTGCATATACAAATCTGTAGATCATGCACAGGACTATATAAAATAATCTGAATATTTTTACGACCGACAATTGTTTGTCAGTGATTTTTCAAATGTGTTATGTACTTTGTATTTTTTTTTTACTTAGACATTAATCCCCTATTATATTATTTTTTTACACTATTCTGAATATGTTGGTAAGTGTTTCATAATCTCTGCTTAAATCATAATTTTTCTTTCGCTTTTTATTTTTATTGCTTTTATTTAAAACACCCAGCATCACGGAAGTCTAGACTTTGCAAAATATCTGGAAAAGCTGCTCTAAAATGTTTTACAATGCAAGTTATTACAAATTAGGTTTTTAGGTTGATTTCGTAAGAAATACTACCGCTGACATCCTTCCCTATGTAGAAATTTCCGATTTTTTTTTACAGATTTACGCCGATCATGGCTCCTAGAACCCATAAGCACCCCAGTTTATCCATCTATTAGTTACATAGATAGACATATCACTTTCTTGTGGACACGATAATTTCTATAATTCTGCAAAAATTTTTTCCAAACTGATATATAAACTCAAGGGGAGAAAATCTCGGGCAACTTCGTTAACCCGTTCGCTGCCGATTACATAAAGATGTGATGATAGTTAATGCCACACTGTAAAAGAGGATTTTTCCCAGAAGCCGATTTACTTTTTATAACAAAGAATCAGTGAAAGATTTTCCCGTGCCAGCGCGTGACTGGCTATTGGACATCACCCCACATCACGCCCTGGCGCGTGTTTGGCCCCTTAACGTTAGCGCCGTATCACGCGCTTTCGCGTGTGCGGCAGCGAACGTGTTAATGGATAAAATCGGATCAAGAGAGTAGGAATAGGGGAGGTTTTTGCGAAAGCAGAAAAAACTCCATAACTGCTTGATATTAATACATATCAAATCAGTTTAACGTTATTATTATTTTTAGGAAAAGGACCAAAAGTTTATTATATTAATTTTTATAACATTAAAATATGCTCAAGGGACGAAAAAAATAGAAGAAAGCTTTAAGAAGAAAAATTCATAACTTCGTCAATTCACAAGATATTAAATCCAATTAAATTTATTATAAATCTTTTTAATTTTATGAACAAATATACTGGCATATGTTTTGTAGGACTAAATCTTTTAGTAAAATAAATAAATACAAAAAATAGAGGATGAAAAAGATAAAAATTCATAACTTCGTAAATTCGCTAGATATCAAATCCGGTTGCATTTATTGTAAATCTTCTAAATATTATCTACAACTTTTATATTGATTTTTTTTTTTTTTTTTTTTTTTTTTTTTTTTTTTTTTGATGGGATTAACATTTAAAGCAAAAACGAAATTTTAAAAAAATAGGGATTGAAGAAAAAAAAAACATTTTAACATCATTCTGATAAAACCAGCTGTTATGGAAAAATGAAATTAAAAACTCATCAAAAAAGGCCAGATAAAATTGTTAAATTGTGTTGAACTCTAATCTCGATTTTTTTTTTTTTTTTTTTTTTGATGATGATGATGAAATTATTAGTTAAATTCGAAATCTAGCTGTGCCTATAGGCCGAGCCATCAGGATTTTTTAAAAGTTTAAAAATTTTTATTTAGATTTCATACCCTCTTAGGAAAAAAACTAACCTTGAAACCAACAAACTGCCATCCCCCCTACCCTTCTTAAGAAAAGTGCTTGTTCCTATGTTCTATGCTTTAAAATTCTATCTTCTAGGAAAAACTTCACTCTTTATATGATCTGTTTACAGTATGTAAGGTTTCTCAAATTGAAAACATCATTATTATTGTTATTATTATTATCCTTCTATCATTCAAATAACTTTTCCATAAACTTCTTTCTCAATTCTCTTATTTTAGTTTTATTGCAAAAAAAAAAAATAAGTCCTTGGCAATGTTAGCAAAACACATTTTATTATTTGCCGAAACTTTTGAATTGAAGCATAACAGAAAATGCATTCTGATTAAAATGACAAGAAACCGACAAAACTAATCTTCGTTCCATAGGACTTCCTTTAACTAGGATATAAAGGAAGCCCTCTCAAAACTCGCAGCCATTTATAAAAGGACGAAAATATTTAGGTATATTCATTCTTATGATAAGAGAAAGGTGACTGTGGTATGCTAACAGAGTCAAACAATAGAAAGCGTGATTTAGATAACGGTTATTGCACGTTAAAGCCCAGCACAATTTCACTTAGGCCAATTGAGTGCACAAATTCCTATGGTTTCCTATTTTATTCCATTTCAATGGAGCAGATTTAAGCTCTTGAATAGGATACCACACAATATATGCTTCTTAATAAGGGCGATGCTTTTGATTTCAAGACAGAAATCTATTATAAGATGTTTTTATTAAAAACTATAAAATTCTTAAACAAATAAATTAATAAAAATTTCGTATTGTGGGTTTTTTTTAAAAAGCGCAAGAGCATTCAAGGTTTCACGCCATTCAAAGTAAACTGTTAGATAGCTCTCTTCTGTGTTTTTCTTAGCCCCACCAGTGGCCGAGAGGTTCGGACCTCTCAACTGGTAGACGGCAGGTGCTGGGTTCGAACCCAATCGCGGCTGTCGGCCTAACCGTTCGGAGTTAGGCCGAAGTTTTCCGTGGTTTTCTTCGAACCTTGCGTAAATACGGGTTAGGTTCCCTTAGAAAGACCCCCACGGAGGGCGCTCCCCCTGGTCCTATATCCCATCAGCGTAGATAATCGGACGACAAAAATCAATCAACCAACCTGTGTTTTTCTTATCAGAATTTGACAGCCAAAAGTAGAACTATTTATTTTTAAAAACTGAATTCAATTACAAGGGATATAAATGCATTGGTTACGTTTGTATTAGTGAGCAGACTATCTTGAAATTACTAAGTTCAAAAGTTTATGGGAGGTAAAAAACAGTAAAATCGGTTCAGATAACCCATTTTAACCAAACCCAGACGACTTGACCAATTTGGGTCGGGTCCGGTCGAGTTTAAATATTTCGTGAAAGGTTTTGATTATTTCGAGTCGAGTTCGGATTAATCAGATTTTCAAAAAAAAAAGTCAAATATATTTTTTGAATGAAAAAAAGTATACATTTGAATATTAATAAGCGTACATGTCTTCATTTTTCAAAAACATTACAGACTATTTTCTTATAATTGTATCAACAAATAAATATTTTATCATTTTAGGTTGGGTTCGTGTTTGAATATTTCTGATTCAAATTCGATTTGGAATACTTTTTTTCGGGTCGATTTCCGATTGATGAAATTATTTTGGCCGGATCTGATCGGGTTTTAAGTTTAAGCAGAATTTTCTTCGGTTCGGATCGAGTACAACAGACCCTTAAAACTGCTTTAGGACCATTAGACAAATATACATCACTATTCAATGCATGGACTTAACTCAAAGGGAAAGCGCCCTAGGCGGCGCTTTCTGATGGTAAAAAAGAACATGTTTATGTCATAAATTCTAGATAATGATTTCTGAAATTTGTTTTAAGTAATTCTGTTAGCAACGGTAAACTAAAATTGAAAATTAAAACAAAAAGTAAATGTTAATTTAAAAAAAGTTTTATTGAGGAATTTTTAAACGAATCACTCCGAGGAATATGTATAACACTGTCATTCTTTGAAGTAATTTACACATAATTGAATATTCATATTCTTTTCAAGATCTTTCCTTGGAGGTTTGATATACATGCAGAATGATTTTTCGTAGTACAATCTGATCCAAAAATTTAAATCCCCTATTCTCTAAAGCACATCAATAGTGAAATAATGAGAATTTACTTTGAAATTTCTAAGGAGGGGGAGGAGGGTTACGGATTATCATCCATATTAGCATTCTTATTGCAAAAAATATTATACAAAAAGAAAACTAACAATCATGAAAGCGATTTTGCGTAATAATTAAATTTCTCTTCATGATCAAAATGTACCCTCTGCAGTTTACATTTAAGTTCCATGTATTTAAGGTGATTTGTGCTTGTCTAGGTAGGTTCTATTTTCCCTAAACATTGGTATTAAAATTATCGCGATAATCTATAGATGCATAGAATATGTAAATAGATGCTTAGATAGCTCTGTATGTGAAACTACAAAACAGGTAGATTATGCAGAAAGAGCGCTTTTACATTTTTGAAAATCTATTTCTCAGTTTTTAAAATTCCTAGAATCATATTTTTCTGTTGCAAAGCCTATTTAAAAATATTGACAGTGTTAAATTTTTTAGTAAACTTCCACAAATTGCTCCACATTGCTCTTCAACTGCTTTAATGCTTGAATTATACTTAAATGTGGTTTGTTTTTAAACATAAGAAGTTTCCTGTATGTCAGTCAACTTTAAATAAGCAAGAATATGCAATCTATGTAGTAATGGATATAACAGCAGAGAAAGGTGGTGGTAATAAGAGACAAACGGAATAATAAAATAAAGTAAATCATATTTCATATTATTATTTATTTAATATATATTTCCGTGTAAAATCCGATTCGTATATAAGCCAAGTATATGACTTTTCAATGAAAAATTGTCCAAAGACGGAAGCCTGTACATAAACCAACGTTAAAAAATGGTGATGGAAAATATAGCGAATTTTCACTTTTTTGTGCATAGATAATACAAAGAAGAATGCACTCTTCGAAATAATTGAACTCTCCTGTTTGGGCATGCTATCTAATCTATTTAATTAGATATCGCTCATTCTGTTAAGACTTGCTGATACATAAAATCCTAATATCATATTTTCGGCTTGAATTACCACAAGAAATGATCGTTTGATCTTTCAAAAAAAAGTTTCATCATTAATGGGATGGATGGAGCTAGAGATACTGCCATCATTGAAAAAGACTATCATAACGATGATGGTGAATTAGACACTGTCGATTTTCATACTAATGTATCAATGAAAGAAAGCAAATTTAATGAGTTAGTTGAAATTTTGAATAATGAATGAGGATTGGTAAATTTTTTGATTGTAAAAGAATAGCAATTTAAAGTATTTATAGAAATTTGTAAGTATTTTTAAAGATTTTTATATTTACCATCTTTTTTTTTTTCATTTTAGAATATCAATTTTTGAAACTGTCTTATACTCATTTATAAGCTGATCCCCTACTTTGGAGCCAAAAATATGCCCAAAAAGTCTTGGCTTATACACGGAAATATACGATACTTATTTTGTAATGAGAAAAGCGTTTTTCAAAAATCATTTTACATTCTACGACTTTAATGGATCGTTAACAATTTCTTAACTGTGGTACTTGAAAAAAAAAAAACATCGATTTTTTTAAATCTTCTGGAAACTAGGGAAACCTAGTCTAATAACAAAAAATAAATAAATAAATAAAATTAGTAAAAATGAATACAAATTAAATTAAGCTGAATGAATTAAGCTCCAGTTGCATTAAAAAAACTCTTTCAACACAAATTGTCAGATTAAAGAAGAAAAAAATTATTCTTGAGTTTTAGAGCGCTAAAAAATAAATTCAATTATACAATGAAGTTTCGTTATTTGTCGAACTATTTAGTATATGTAACTCTAGATATATCATACATGCAAGATGTGAATTCATACACTCTAAGTATAGACTAAAATAAGAGACTAAAATTGAAGCTTAAAAAAAATATACCTGTTCTTATTACCCCAAACGTTCCTTATAAGTTTGTATTTCACAACATTTTAATGTGAATAATCTTGAATAATTATAAGTAATTCAAAGCAAAATTACAATAAATTGGCAAAAATAAGCATTTTTTAGATAAATATTATGAAAAATCTATTTTTGAACACAGCATAAATCAAGCAATGTCTTCCTTACTTTACCTCTCAAAAAAAACGCTAATGAAATTTCGAAAATATCTCAAAGAATTTAGAAAAATATATTTAGTTTTTCAAAACTACAATAGATGATCAATTTGCATTTCTCTAACTTCCAGACATGTATGAGCTTGATTAATCATAGCCTCGAAGACTCATTTGACCATTTAAAATTATCGTATGGCCATTACAAAACCGATGCATTATTCGTTTAGCTGCTCTGTTGAATACTAAACACTTTTTTTCTGACTTTTTGATAATGAAGATACATAATTTTCAGGGGAAAATATAACACAAACGCGTTTCATGACATTATATTCTGAACTCCGTTCGCTACTGGGTTGCCAGGTTTGATTTTTTATTAAATTATGAAATTTTCCATTCACACCAGAAATTTCGTATTGTAAGTTTTCTTTAATTAACGATGGACGTTTCATGATTAGCTGAAGAAAAATTCTTCTTTCAGAATTTGTGATGTGAATTCGAAATTTTTAAACTGAAAATAGAGGCCAAACTGGTAACCCAGCTTCGAACATTACCAATCCCAATGTTGCCCCGGATGGTTTTCAATATTCACTGTAAAAAAAAAAAACGGACGATTTTACGGAGATTGTACTGGTAATCGGGGTGCCAGTACCATTTACTGTTCTTTAACGGAAAAATTCCCGTAAATTCTAGGAGAAAACTGAAATTTTTCTGATATTTACGGGAGTTTTTCCTTTAAAAACAGTGAATTGTACCGGTATATCGATTACCAGTACAATCTCCGTAAAATCGTCCGTTTTTTACAATGTACTCTTGTTTTACGAGAAAATGAATTGTTTAAATTCTTACAACGCTTTTCTTGGAACATATTGCACAGTCTAATCTTATCTAATATATATATACAGGGTGCGTCATAAATATCGAAACAACAGGTTATCTTCTTAAATATTGCCCCTAGACCCATACTTCCAATTGCAAAAATTCATAAAAAAGGGTGACATTTTTGATAAGATAAGTTGCAACTCCTGGGGGGGGGGGGGGGTCTATTTGAAAAGCTACGAAAATTAATCAAATCCCCCGTAGAATAAAAATCCCAATTAGAAAAACTTTTCTTATCCAGTCTTGAATAAGACACAAAAAAATTACAACTTCATATCTTCAAAACTCGCAGAGTTATAGTCGTTTAAATAATTCATTTGGTTTTAAGGGGTAAGACACAAATTGAAATGCACGCAATTCAAAAAACACTGCTACTTTAACAGTTCTAGGAAACATGTAAAAAATTTATCTTTTGAGTTAGAATTTTGATTTTTTTTTTCTCTTTTGTGATGGTTAGCCATATAATTTCCTAAAAAAACACATCCTAAAATTTCTCATAAAATTTATAAAAATTTCATATGATTAGTACTGGTTTAAATGGGATAATTTAAAATCGTTATAACTCGAAACATTATTTATCGGATTTAATTAAAGATGAAAATCTGGTTTTAGTTTTGTTCCAGGGCTTTTGTTTTTCAATATTAATTTTACAACTGTTAAAAATATTTATTGAAAAAAATTATATAACTTTAAAACTATTAAAAACTAGTCGTTGGAGGCCACCGTAATACTTACCCATCATGGATATGTATATGAAAATAAAACATGTGATACTATTTATACAATGCATTGCAATTCATAAACAAAATTTAAATATTGTTAATATACATAGTAATGCTGCATTAAAGAACTGCTGATGTACCTATTTCGACAAATTATATAAAACACCAAACTACTCAAGTAGTACTGAACTGCATAAAAGAAACATCCTTATAACTCCAAAAATAATAATTCTATTAACTAACAATTAACTGCGTCGGATTAAGCGTCTCATTTCCAGTTAAAATATACTTCTGAATTGAAATTTGAATGAAATACAGGGTCATGAAAAATCGAGGAATGTGGAAAACAAGATTACAAATATCTCGGCAACTAATAATCCGATCGACTTCGTTCTATATGCAAAATGTGTGTTATTTTATTGACTTTTACGTCCATTCCTTAGAACAAAAAAATTCGAAAATTTTTATATACCTTTCATCAGAACGAATTTTTCGAGAGTCCGAAAAAAATAGTTCCGGATAATCGAGGGTTGCTGATATTAAATAGGGTTCGTCCCATTCTTACATACTAACTACATACAAAATTTCAAGTCTCTATCTCAATTTGTTCGGGAGATAGAGCGTTTACAGACAGACAGACAGACAGACGGACGGAATTTTTTTTTCTAAAAATATGTTTTTCGGAATCTCCACTATATAAAACGTGTAAATCCGTCAAAAAAATTTTTTCGACTTTCAAAACGATTGCAAGACTTACCCTATACTACGTATGATGGGTAAGTAATATATTGAAAAAATAACATAACTTCAAAAAAATCATATTTTTAAAAGTAAATATTTTTTCAAATTTTCCGAAACAAAACTAATGTAAAATAATCAAAAATGACATGTTTAAGTTTTGCACTTTTTTTAAACAATTCTTAACTTTTGATAATTTAAGGACGAGAAATAGTTGGGAAAAACTCATTATGCAGAAAAACGAAGTGTACTGTTTTAATATCCTTCAGAACAATGCTTTTTCTAAGATGCAGATTAAGTTTTTTTATATATATAAATTTAGCTCTTACAACTTCAGGCTTTTTATCGTTCTGGAGAGTCTATTAAAGAGTCTGTATTCTGGGCCCAGGCCGGGCTAGGACCGAGAGATTACTTTTTTCTGAAGGCTCGCCTGGCCGGGCCTAACGTATTTTCCATACCAGAGGGAACTGCTTTCTTCTTCCTAGGTCTACACGGGACGAAATTTTGGTATTATTCTCGAACAATCCTTAATAAAATCACTGTCTCTGACTGACCTAATGCGTCCATAAAATAAGTAAAGTTTGGTTCAATGAAAATTTTTACGAAAAACACATAGATATTAAGCTTGCTTTTATTTTACAAAATAAAATAAAATAAAATAAAATACAAAAGACTTTAAAATTCATTTTTTCAAAGAATAGCATGTTCAAAGGCAAAAAAATCAAATACAAGAAAACCAGTGAAAAAAAAATCTGCCTATGACGGAATCCTGTGTTAAACGGAAAATGTGTTGATTCATGCAAAATAAATATAATAATACCTGAGAAAAAAAATAAACTCCATTTGCACTGCCTGGGAAGAGCATTTGTCTATAACGTATTTTTTCTTTCCTATGTAATTCGTCTTAAAAGGTTTTACTGTATAACATTTTTCAAATTCTCCAACGCATGGGATATGGATTAGCGATATTATAATTGACTTAGCTGCATTTCAAGAGACCAAACACAGTAGGATCTAATAGGAAGAAAATTTATTGAATGTGAATATAGATATGCGAATATACGCTGTAAAAAAACGGACGATTATACGAAAATACTACGGATAATCTGGACGCCGGTACAATTTGCTTTTTTTAACGGGAAAATATCCGTAAATTCAAGAACAAATTCCGTTTTTTCCGGAAATTTATGGAAATATTTACGTTAAAAAACAGTAAATTGTACTAGCGTACAGATTACCAGTAGTATTTTAGTAAAATCGTCCTTTTTTTTTTTTTTTACAGTGTAGAGAGAATATAGAATGCGAATAAGCGAGTTAGGCTGCATTACTTAACAATCTTACGATTTTATTTGGCTTTATTTATTTTTTTTCCTTACAGCATACATTTTAATGGAAAAATTTTCACCAAAAAATACAAAAAGAGACATTCGACTGAAATTATTCCAATTGAGATAATCATGCGTAATTCTGCATAGCAGCTCCAAGTGTTAGACAATTTGCACCAAAAAGTAATCAGCTTCATATTATATCAAGGACTAAAGAAATCTGAAGTTTTATAAAAATCCGTCCATTAGTTCTTGATATATAGCTATTGCTGAAATCGTGAAAAAGTCGGCATAGCAGCGCCATCTGTTGGGTGATGTACACCAAAACTCTAATTTATATTAATTTCTAACTTAATCTAAAGTTTTGTGAAATTCCGTGCATTAGTTCTTGAGATAGAGCGCCCTCAAAATTTTTGTCACATATAGAGTGACAGCGTGACAGACAGTTTCACGGACCGACATTTTGTAAAAACATGTTTTTTGGGTTATCTGACTCCTAAAACGTGTAAATCCGTCGAAAACCAAATTCGAAAAATTGCACGAATCCAATACTTTATTTCTTGTAAAAATAGAAGAAAATAAAAGTACTCATATTTTTACTGGAAAATTCACTGAAGCGGGGCAACCCTGTATATTTTTATGTAATTGCAATTTTTTTTTCTAAATAGATTGTGAATCATTATCAATTAAGGGACTAATTTAATTTCAATTAGTCGATTAATTGATAATTAGTTGGATATATTAAAATATTTTATTGTGATCAGTAATTTTGATTTCACATATATGAAGCTTCTAAAAACCGATTTCTTTTTTAAAAAGATCGTGGGTTAGAATTCTTTTTTTCCCAAAAAATTATTTTTTTAAATAAATTTTTGAGAAAATTGTAATCTGTAAATTTTTAACAGAAATGCATTTAGGATTTCAAAATTATCTATACGTATGCAAGATATATGTATATTAAAATGTATTCGCATTCAATATACGAATCCAAAATTACCGATGACAGTACAATATTTTAATATTTACACAAATTAATTTTCGATTAATATGTTAATTTTAATTAAATTAATTGATAATAATTGAATCCAGCAATAGAAAAAAGAATTAAATAAGTAAAATGCTATGACGTAGCAATAGCTGCGTTTACTTTAACAAGGTAATGCATTCATAAATTTCACCTTTTAAAGGAATAAATGATAGATGTGCTCAATAAATAAAATTGTGATTAATATAATAATTGTAGTAATGAATAGTGAAATATATTGGATAATCCAAAATTAAAAAAAAAAAAGTAATGTAAAATAAAATTTAAAAAACCTGCCATTTTTGTGTATTTGAAAGTAGAAAATTACTTGTATAAGCAATCTGGTGGTTCATTTAAAAATTGTTGAAACGTTAGGCATAGAAAACAATACAAGGAAAAAAATTAAGGCTCAATGTACACTCTTAAAAAGAAAGAGTGGATTTGGCTTCTCAGGAAAGAGCTGTAATTTACTGGATCATGAATGAGTTGTTTTTGAAATGCTTTACTCTTCTTGATTTAGATTGCTTATTTAAATAACTCATCTTGATTTAAATTTTTTAAAAACAACTCAGTCACTTGAGTTGTTTCAACTCTTTATGAGAAGCTGCCTTTCAAAGCGTGAGATGAGCTAATTTCGGCTCAACTTGAGTTATTTTTTGGCTGACATTTTAAGAGAGTAAATCATTAGAAAATAAAGTTTTTTACATTCCTTAAAAGTTACATTATAAATTCGGAATAAATCTTGAAATATTATACATTATTTTATCTTCATCAGCGCTTTTAAGATTTATGTTTTGACCACCAGATGTTTTTTATGTATGAAAAATATTTTTAAGGCGCAGAAAACCATAAGACACGGAAATTAATTCACAGTGAAAATCACAAGGAAAAAAATTTCTAAACATTAATTAAATATCATATCATGAATTTGAATAAATGTAATAAAAATCCAATTTGCCATTTGCCGTATTTCTAGCAACGCAGTTACGATTTTTGCTTAGACTACTAGATTTTTCTTCATACATAAGAAACATTTTTAAGACACAGAAAACAATACGAGAATAGAATTAAGCCACAGTGAAAATTGTAAGAAAAGAAAGTTTTACATCTTCATTAAAAATTACATTATGAATTTGCATAAATCCAATAAAAATCTAAATTATTTAGCATATTTCTATCGACGTTATTACAAATTTTGTTTAGACCACTAGATCTTTTTATGCATAAGAAATAGTTTTAAGGCCCAGAAAACGATATGAGATAGAAAATAAGTCACAATGAAAATCATAAGAAAAGAATGTTCTAAACTGTCATTAAAAATAACATCATGAATGTGAATAATTCTAATAATATTAGCGTATTTCAATTAACGCTTTTACGATTTTTGTTCTAATCACTAGGTTTTTTTTTAAGGTTTTTTTCTATCCAAGCACACTAATAAAAGAACTTAAAAAATATATATTTTTTTATTTTTATTTTATTCTGTATACTTTTGTTTCTATATTTATTTAGGTTCTATACTTTAAAAACATGGTAACTGCTTAAATAAATATGGACGATTTCTATATTATCAAAAGATAAAATATAAGCTAGCGAGTATTTTTTTTTCCTTTTGCACTGCCAGTAATCCAGGAAAGTACCTGGAAAATAATGGAGAGTTAGATACCCAGATCAATTCCCTGAAAATACTGCTTTCTGTTCCGAAAAATCCCTGATAAAAACTGAAAATAACAGCATATGAATGGAGCTTTCTAGATTTTCCTAGATTGATATTTGATATTTTCAAGAAAGGTTCCCCGGAAATGTTGCGCAACTATCTGCAGTGCAGGTTCATGTTCCAGGATTTTTCTTACAGTTATGAAAAGCTTTGGCTGTATTTTTGATTTTGATAAGTCTTGGCTCCACTAAACAATAAAGGCATTTATCTACTATAAAGAAACTTTACACGGAATTTAGGATAAAAGTGGATCCTGTACTAAATATCAGTCTTAACTATAAGAGTGTTTTGGTGAACATGAAAAAGGTGCAAATCAAACTCAAAATTATAAAAAATTATATATTAGTTACTGAACTTCCGTTTCGAAAAGGAATTATCCAGAAATTTCATCCTTAATGCATGAAACTTTGCAAAAAAGATGAATTTTTTTAATTTTTCTAATAAATAAATTAATACATATTACATAATTAAATTTAAACATAATTGATGTATGTATAGAATAAACGACATAATGATTATTTCAAAATTGTGGTTCCTTAAAGACCTCTTTTTTAAAAAATAAATTCGAATATGCGTACGGCGGAAATATGATTTTTAAATATATGCGGTACTTAAAGAGTTACATTAATTTTATTATCATCTACAATAGGAAAAATGTTATTCCAGTCTCATGGGTTTTGCGCACAGACATACAGACAGACGCATGCATACCACCATTAATAGAAGATATTTTTATATTTGTTAAAATTTATTCTAAATACACACTTATAAAATTATTTTGCAATTTTATTAGAAATATTAAAAAAGAAAACTTATTTTTAAAATTGTTTTTCTTTTTTTAAAAGTTAGAATAATTTAGAATGGGAAAAGGCGTCTCCTCGGTGTTAATAGGGATCATTAAAGGACACATTTTGAGCAAAATTAACCGCTACTATATCCCAGACAGTAGGGTGTTCTTCCACTTTCAGGAGGTCTCGGGTTCAAATCCCAGGACAGGTAGAATCAAATTGTGTGAAAAACTAATAACACAGCGGTTCAAAATTACTCGAAAAGTTCAAATTCTTTTAGGCTCACTGAAGATTGGGCGATTTATTTATTTTGAAAACTAAATTAAATTATTATCATTAAAAATAAATGTACAGATTCTTGTGTATGTTTAACTATGTTAATTTACAGAGTCTACAGTAAATTTACCGAATACTTTCTCTGTTATTTAACAGAATCTCTGCTTTTCTAATCTCTATAATTTTACATAAGACATAAGATAATGGATTACCTGTAGATTCTCTGTAATTTTAAAGAAATTTTTTTAACATAATACAATTAACCCTTTGCAGCGCAGAGCAAATTCTTTGTTTAAGTGTTGAAATTAATGGCTGACACAAGAATTTGAAAACAATTTAATTTGTAAATAAGAATAAGCTTCATTTCACGCATTCAATTAACCAATTTTTTTTGACCAAAAAAATCCGGAGCCAATGTGGCGTTTGGGAATTAAAATTAAGTGGTTTCATAAATATACCACCGCGCCTCAAGGGGTTACACAAATAAATAAATCTTGTAGTATATGTCTCTCTCACGTATTATGAAAGTGGATAAGATAGAGTTTTGTTTTGAAAAATTAGTCCGAGATATATCTCGGACTATATAGATGTATGTAGATATATATCTCGAGATATATATCTACTTTTAAATTCTATAGAATTTAAAAGTAGTCGTCAAAAGAAAAGAAACAAACCTCAGAAAATCTTACACAACCAATCAACTGTGCGTCCCAGACTCTAAATACTTCATAACACGGCTGCCAGGCAACTATTTTTATATTCTATTCGCACAACAATTAAAAAAAATAAATCCTGTAGTATATTTCTCTTGCGATTTTTGTCAAAATTTATGAACTATATTTTTGTTTTATGAAAGTGGTGCAAGACAGAATTGAAAAATATTTGCCAGTGGCAGCTCTGCTCATATATCTAGCCGTCGCACTAAGCCAATTTGTCCAACTTCTGCCCGTGTGAAACCATTAACTTCTTACAGCATATTACCTTTATTTAGTCGCAGAAATTCTTCGATTAAATAAGGCAAAAAAGCATGTAAAATAAGGTGGTTTTCTACGGGCTGCAATTGAACCATTCTACTTTAAGCACTGTGATGGGTAGTTCCTCATGTCCGGAAATTTCCTTTAAAGAAAATAATAAATAAATGAACAATTTCAAAAACAGCTGATTTTCTTATAATCTTGTTTATAGCATAAATATTTATCACGTTGAGATATAGTACATCATAAAAGGCAATAAGCGAGCTTTCTGTTCTATTCTGCGTTATTTTCTTTTGTCAAACAACAATGAATACTGTATGAAAATTACATAATTTTTTTCTTATATATCTTAAACGTTTGAAAATATCCAATGGGACTGCATTCTTAGCTGAAATTTAGAAAAAAAATCGTATTATCTTCAGGGTCCGATTAAGGCTATTGGGGGCCCCGGAACAAGCATCATAGCATCATTCTCGGGGGGGGGGGGGGCTTTCTGTCTATCGATAGAATTTTTTTGTGAAAATGTGGAAGTAGCTTGTACTAAACTTCATACTTATTGTATGTATAAATTTGTACTCGGTGCAGTTCACATCTGTATACTGGGTAACACAAAAAGATAGTGACAACTTTAAGAGAAAGTAGGAAAGTTGTAGAAAAAAAAAAAAAAAAAAAAAAAAAAGATAGATTGGTTGACAGAAGTATCAATTTGCAAACTTTTTCTTTCCCTATCTACGTGTCCGTTATAAGATGGCTATAAGAAAATGTCACAAATGAGTCATAATTAATGGTTTTAATTTGCCACGCTACGAAGAAAATGTTAATAAAGAATTTCTTTTGAAAAAATAGAATACTAAGTTGTTATAATAAAACATTAATTATTATTTTCTAATATAGTTTGTTTTTCGCATAGATGAATGGGGTACTGCAAGCAAAGAAAGAAAGGAGAACCACTCTTACCTTCCTAAATGTTTGAAAATACATAAATGTTGATCGCTTTTGGCTAATTTTAATCATTGGCACTCTTTAATGAAAATCCTAATTACTCTCATGGGGGGCCCCCTAAAGATTGGGGCCCAGGGCAATTGCCCTGCATGCTCCTGCATAAGTCGGGCCCTCATTATCTTTAGAAACTATTCGACACAATACAAAATAGAAATCTCAGAAGACGGTACGTTTTCGGGGTTTAAGGAAATGTTTTCGAAATAAAATTGAGTCCTTTTTGCTACCTGTAAATTTTATAAAAAGCTTTTCAATAAATTTTGGTATTTTTGATTGATTCTTTTAATGATAAAGAATGTTTAAGATAAATGAAAAGATTCTAGAATCGTGGATCATTATGAGGTTATAATGAATTTCAGTAAATGTTTCTTCCGCAACAGGAAACAATCCCGTAACTTTTACGAGGTAAAATTAAAATTTCATTTTTTCTTAAATGCTCGCAGTTCCTAATTAAATATCATCTGATACCAAACAGTATTATAACATCTGTAGAAGAAAAACTCGCTGTTATGAAGCTTTTGTAAATAATGTGATTAACATCGATTAATTGATAACTTTCTTCCAGTTAAATGCGAAGAAAAACTCTTCAAATAATACCTAACGGTTATTTCAGAATTTATATTAAATGTTGCGCATTTTTTGACGGATTTAAGTCGAATTTTCGTAAGTGTTTCTCCTTCATAAAATTTTTGATTAAATATCACATAATACCAATCACTATAACAACGTCTTTAGAAGAAAATGTCACTAATATAAAACTTTTGTAAATAATGTGTTAACTAAGAACTTTCTTCGAATTAAATACGAGAAAAAAATTCAAATAATAATACCTAACGCTTGTTTCGCAATTTATTTTCAGAGTAAAGCATTTTCCTAAGAATTTACATTTAATTTTAATTAGTATTTCTCCCTCATCAAGAAAAGTGCCCATAACAATTTTACAGTGTAAAATTTCAACTATTTTCTCTGAAATATTTCAATTTCTCTTTTCTCTGAAATCTTTCAATTTCTTGATTAAAAATTATAGAATACCAAGCACTATAACATATTTCGTAGAAAGAAGTTGCTGCAATAAAGCTTTTTTGAATTATGGGATTAGAATCAACGAATTAAAAACTTATTTTCAAATTAAATAAGAGAACACGCCTTATAACTATTTTAGAATTTAGTTTCGTTGAAAAGACATTTTCCTCCAAAGCTACGTCAAATTTTAGTTAGCGTTCATTCCTCATGACGAAAAGTTTCCGTAGCTGTTTTTACAATGAAAAATTACAATTCATTTCAGCTAATTATTTCAAATTCTTGATTTAAAAAATGTTTTAAAGAAATTATGTGATTAGGTTCAATGAGTTAATAATTTATTTTGAAATTAAAAAACGCAAACTCCTCAAATAATATCGTACAGCTGTTTTAGAACTTATTTTAAATGTAAAGTATTTAGAGATTATCAAAAGCAATTCCTTGAGCTACTATAAAAACTAAAATCTTGAAAAAATCCTCAAGAAACTCAAACCAAAGGCTCCATTTCTGTGTTTCTTCTTACTCTTTTTTTTTTTTTTTTTTTTTTTTTTTTTTGAAAAGAAGACGAAGAAAAACTAGTCGTTGGGGTCCACCAAACGTCATGGATATGTCCACTTAAACGTCATGAATTTGCATAATATAAAATTTAAAAATAAAACATGTGTAAACTATTTATAAAATGCATTCCCATTCAAAAATAAAATTTAAACAGTTTTCTAAATACTTTTTAACGCATAGTAATGCTCTATTAATGAATTGCTGATCAACCAATTTCGACATATTATATAAAACGCCAAACTACTCAAGTAGTACCGAATTGCGTAAAAGAAACATCCTTATAACTCTAAAAATAACAATCATATTAACTAACAGTTTACTGCGTCGAATTAAGCGCCTCATATCCAATTAAAATGTATCTTTGAATTGAAATTTAAATGAAATACAGGGTCATGAAAAATCGAAAGGTGAGGAAATAGGATTACAAATATCTCGGCAATTAATTATCCGATCGACTTTGTTCTTTATGCAAAATTTGTGTTATTTTATTGTCTTTTACGTTCACTCCTTAAAATAAAAAAAACGTAAATTTTTATGTACCTTTCATCAGAACGAATATTTCAAAAGTCTGAAAAAAAGAGTTACGGATAATCGAGGCTACTGATATTGAATAGGCTTCTTTGCATTATTACATAGTAAGTGCACATCAAATTTCAAGTCTCTATCTCAATTTTTGGGAGATAGAGCGTTTACAGACAGACAGACACAGAGACAGACGGTCGACAGATTTTTTTTTTCTAAAAATATTTTTTTCGGAATCTCCAATGTTTGAAACGTGTAAATCCGTCAAAATTTTTTTTCGATTTCCAAAATGATTGCAAGACTTACCTTATACAACGTATGACGGGTAAGTAAAAATCTAAAATTTTTCATTTGATTACCTTAACAATGGATAATTTATACTTTTTGCTGAGAAATTGTTTGGTATATTGAGGCTGAGAATATATTAAATTTATATTGAGATTCTGTATATTATGTTAAGTAATTATTAGGTTCACATAATACCTCACAACTGTTTTAGAATTTATTTTCTACGTAAAGCAATTTCATTTAGGGGATGTGCAAACATAACGTTTTCATTTTAAGGGAGAGGGGGACTGGAAAATGATATCGTAAGATATTTCCAGGGGGAGGGGAGTTTGCCTTTTGATATCGATATCATTTATTATCCAACTAATATTTTCTTTTTTTATTGGTAACATGGTTTTGGGTTCAAAATAGTATGTTATCGTTTTTCAGTCTGTTATTTATTTTTATGAAAATACCATGTTTTTATTGAAATCAGTAAATTATTATAAAAATATTTAAGTCTAAAATATGAAACACCCCAACATTAAACTTTTTCTTTCTTCTACAATGTGCATGTATATACAATAAATGTTCGAGAAATCGTCTGTGAAATATATTGGAAATATTTTATTATTGTTTTATTAATGTGTTATTCTGTTTACTAATATGTAATAGAAAAAGAATGTTGTTTACTTGTTTTATTGATAAGAATTTCGATCTCCCCCCCCCCTCCTTCGTACAGGGAAAGTGAAACAAGAACATCATTACTGCTGAATGCATTATCTAACAAAAAGCTATTATGAAATATTTTTAAGTAAAAACAATTTCTTTTAAGTGTTATATGATATAAAGTGATATTTTATTGACTTCTCTTCGTTTAAACCATTAGAGTATGCGGAAAATAAATGTAACCAGTGTTGTATATCATTCCAAACAAAATTCTAAAGATATAAAAGAAAATTAGGCTTTGATAACGATATCATTAGCAGGGGAGGGGGTTCCAGGGAGGGTAATGCATGATATAGTAAGATGGGAGATTCAAAATTATCAAAAAGTTGATAACGTTAATGCACAGCTCCTTATAGGCTATCAAAAATAATTCCGTCAGCCATTGTAAAAATTAAGATATAGAACAAATCCTCTAGAAAACTCAATCCAAAGCTTGCACTTCCGTTTTTATTTTAATTTTTTTCTGAATTTTTTATTTAATTACTTTAAATACGGATAAAATGTCCTTTTTATTAAGGTATCGTTTGGTATATTAAGGTAAGAAAGTATATTGAGGCTCGGTATATTGAATTTATATTGTGGTTCGACATATTTGGATGAGGAATTGTTCGGTTCTAATAATACGTCACAACTGTATTTGATTGTATTTTCCAATTTCCAAATCAATTTCACTTAATGGCTACACCCAGAAAAAGGAATTGATTAAAACTACAAAAAATTTTTTGTTTAGTACATTTTGTTTGTATTAACACTAGAACCGCGGGAAATTTCATTCAAGTTTTATACAAATATTTCTCATCGGAATTTTTATTTAAAACTGTTTAAGTTATTTATAGAAATTATTTTTGCTCAAATTATATTTAGCTTATTTTGTAAAGAGTTTTCTAGTTCGAATCAACATCCCTGCATATGATACGGGTCAAAATGATGATACGGTCGCCGCGGTTCTAGTGTTAAGCGAATTTTTTAGTTAAAGTAAAAAATCGGTTTTGTTGCTCAGACAAAAAAAAAAATATTGTTAACATTTTTACAAAATTTTAACAAAATTTCATCAATTTTATTTGCGTCTTACTAAAGTCTTGTATTTTCAATTTGTAATTCCAACAAAATTTTGTTGTTTTTATAAAATTTAAATTGGTGTGCAGTAGACCTAACTCTCTCTCACCCAGAAAAAGGAATTGATTAAAACTACAAAATATGTTTTTTGAGTACATTTTGGTTGATTTAAGAGATTTTTTAGTTAAAGTAAAAAATCCGTTTTGTTGCTCAGACAAAAAAATATTGTTAACACTCTTATAAAATTTAAAAAAATTCCATCAATTTCATTTGAGTCTTAATAAAGTCTTGTATTTTCAATTTGTAATTCCAACAAATTTCTGTTCGTTTTTGCAAAATTTAAATTGGTGTGCAGTAGACATAACTCTCTCACGTAATTTTGTTTAATTGACTTATATGGCTATAAAGGATTAACAAAATTTTTCGATAATAAAAACTTTACAAATTGAGGTGGAGTAATGACGTTTTTATGCATTTCGGATGAAAATTATGGACAGGAAATCGCAAAAAAATCAGTAATATTTTTTTGTTTATTCAAACAATATTTGGATTGACCCATACTTAAACGAAAAGATTTATTGGACCAAACAAATTTTTGTTGATGCAACACTTTTTTCTGGATGCACGTAGTATTTTTTAATTGATTTATATAGCTATAAAAGATTAACATAATTTTTGGATAATAAAAACTATTCAAATTGAGACAGATTAATGACGTTATTATTACGTTATTATGCAATTCGGATGAAAATTGTGGACGGAAAATTGCAAAAAAAAAAAAAATAATAATAATAATAATCAATAATATTTTTTTGTTTGCTCAAACAAAATTTTTCCATTGACCCCAATATGCTCAATGGAAATTTTGTTTGAATAAACAAAAACAAATATATTTGTTTTTTTTTTTTTAAATTTTCAATCCACAATTTTCATCCGCAATGCATAATAACGTAATAATAACGTCCTTAATCCGTCTCAATTTGAAAAGTTTTTATTATCCAAAAATTATGTTAATCCTTTATAGCTATATAAGTCAATCAAACAAAATTACGTGAGAGAGTTATGGCTACTGCATACCAATTTAAATTTTGCAAAAACAACAAAATTTCTTGGAATTACAAATTGAAAATACAAGAGTTTAGTAAGATTCAAATAAAATTGATGGAATTTTGTTAAAATTTTATAAGAGTATTAACAATATTCTTCTTCTTCTTCTTCTTTTTTTTTGGGGGGGGGGGGGTCTGAGCAACAAAACGAATTTTTACTTTAACTAAAAAAATCGCTTAAAACAACCAAAATATACTCAACAAAACATGTTTTGTAGTTTTAATCAATTCTTTTTTCTCTGTGTATCAAAAATAATCCCTTGAACCACTGGAAAATTTGAAATATGGAACAAATACTCTAGAAACTCAAATCGAAGCCCCCACTTCTGTTTTTATTTTTGTTTTTATTTTATTTATTTATTTTAGTAAAAATCTGTTTTTTTATATGATTTCTTTAAATAATGATAAAATGTTCTTTCCGTTAAGAAATCATTTGGTACATTGAGATTGGGGACTATAATGAGGTTCGGTATATTGAAAATCGGTACATTACATTTATATTAAGGTTCGATATAAGGTACCCTGGGGTAATAACGCCACGTTAAGGTTCTAGCAATTTTCACGGCTCAGTTTTAGTTTGTATTTTTCAAACAAATATATGATTTGATACAGCAACTCATTGACTATCTATATAAAAAAAATAATTTAACAGACATGAATACATAAAATGTAATGGCGTGATTTCTTGACCAATGCTATTTGGCGTTATTACCCACCTATATGGGTAATAACGCCATGCAAACAAAACTATGAAATAAGTTGGAATAATTGCATGTAGGTTGCCCAATTCTAAAAGTACAAACTCTCAGCTCTAGAAATTGACAAATTGCATCCTAAGCTATTGAAAATGTTCATTTTTTTGTGAAAGTGTAAGAAAAATAAAGGTGTGGTGTGGGGAGGAGGGAATGAGGCAAAAGAATATCAGACCGTGAGCTTCTTTTTGCTTAAAAAACCGCTTAAATAGAATTATTAGAAACATTTCACAGTTTTAACTGTGTTTATTTGAATCAGTATTTAGGATGTAGTTCGGCCACTGTAGGGAATCAACAGGGGTAAAAGTTGCAAGGATTGGCGTTATTACCCCGTTATAGTTATTGCGCTGTACATTTTAAATTACAAATTATCTCGAGAAGATATCCAAAATCTTCAACAACATTTTGAAAGGCCATGAAATGTACTACAAATTTATGTAATTAACAAAGTATTTCCGGATAAAAAAAATAGTCTCCACATCACAAAACATATCTCGCAAATTTTAGATCAAGCGTTAATTTTAGCTGCTTGTAAAAACAATAAGACCTAAAAATGAAACAAATTAACTTGAAGCTGTTTTTTGCGATTTATATGACTCAAAACCCTTCTGCGCAGAACACATGGGTTTCATTTACCAAATTATTTCATAATTATGAAAAATATTAGCACTTGGCGTTATTACCCCGTCTGGCGTTATTACCCCAGGGTACCTTACTATGTTCACGAATTCTTCAGTTGAAATAATAACTTAAAAATTGATTTAGAATTTATTTTTAATGTAAAACAAATTAATTTAGAGACTATCAAACATAATTCTTTGAGCTAATAGGAAAACTAAAGACTTGAACAAATCCTCAAGAAACTCAAACTAAAAGCTCCATTATGTGTATTTTTTTTCTTTTTTTTTTTTTTTTTTTTTTTTTTTTTTTTTTTTTTTTTTTCAAAAGAAGACGAAGAAAAAAAATTCTAAAATTTTTCATTTGATTACTTTAACAACGGATAAGATATACTTTTTGTTGAGAAATTGTTTGGTATATTGAGGTTGAGAATATATTGAATTCATATTGAGATTCGATATATTATGTTGGGTAATTACATTCGGTTCGCATAATACCTCACAAATGTTTTAGAATTAATTTTCTACCTAAAGCAATTTCATTTATAGGCTATCAAAAATAATTCCTTCAGCCACTGTAAAAATTAAAATATAGAACAAATCCTCTAGAAAACACAAACCAAAGCTTGCACTTCTGTTTGTATTTATTATTTTTTTCCCCGAATTTTTATATTTGATTATTTTAAATACGGATAAAATGCCCTAATTATTGAGGAATCGTTTGGAATATTAGGGTTAAAGAGTATATTCAGTTTCGGTATATTAAATTTATATTGTGGTTCGATATATTAGGTTGAGGAATTGTTCAGTTCGAATAATACCTTACAACTGTTCTTGAATTTATTTTCGATGTAAATCAATTTCACATAAGGGGTCTAGTACCTTTTTAACTCGTTGAAAATCAGTAAAAGCATTGAAAGCTTTAATTAGTGTAACTCCTTTATTTTTTTATGTATAAACATAAAATTTTGGATTTTGATTAAACAGATTATGTTTTTTAATGCAGTACCCTAGATGCTGACTAGTCATTTGTAGAATTTGTGTACTGTTGAATTTAAAACATCTCTTTATTTCACTCCGTAAGTCATTGCGCGCATGATATCTTGAGAACGTATGTATGGACTTTTATGAAGTTTCATGCATATAATAGGCATATATGTATTTTTAAAATGAACTACTCTTAGATCAAAATTATTTCAATAAATATAAAAAATCAATGTTTTTGTTTAGAAAATCAAAAAATTATGTTTTTTAATCAATAAAACTAGTCATAGCTAAAATTATTACCACTCTAAATACTTAAAAGTAGATCATTTTAAACACACATATCTGTTTAATAACTACACTTAATTTCATAATAATGCATACATGCGTTCTCAAGATATCATGAGCGCAATGACTTACAGAGTGAAAAAAAAAGATCTTTTAATTTCAGTAATGCACAAATTCTGTAAAAGACTACTCAGTATCTAGTGGTATTATATTAAAACGCATAATCTGTTTAATTAAAAACCAAAATTGCATGTCTATACATAAAAAAATAATGGAGATACGCTAATTTAAACCTTCAATGTTTTTGTTGATTTTTCAACGAGTTTAAAAGGTACAAGACCCCTTGGCTATTAAAAATTAATCCTTGAGCCACTGGAAAACTAAAATATGGAATAAATACTCTGGAAATTCAAATCGAAGCCCACACTTCTGTTTTTATTTTTGTTTACATTTTATTTTCTTTATATTTTTTTATTTACTTATATTTATTTATTTATTTTGGAAAAAGTCTGTTTTTTTGTATGATTTCTTTAAAAACTGATAAAATGTTCTTTCTGTTTGGTCCGTTTGATTTTCCGAAATCATTTGGTATATTGCGATTAGTGAATATATTGAAGTTCGGTATATTGAAGATCGATATATTGCATTTATATTAAGGTTCGTTATATTATGTTTACGAATTGTTCAGTTCAAATAATACCTTAAAACTGTTTTAGAATTTATTTTCAATGTAAACAATTTAATTTAGAGGCTATCAAACATAATTCTTTGAGCTACAGTAAAAAAATCTGGAACAAATCCTCTAGAAACTCAAACCAAAGCCTCCACTTCATTTGGTGTATTGAGATTGGGGAATATATTGGGGTTCGGTATGTTGAAGATCGGTATATTGAATTTATAGTAAGGTTCGGTGTATTATGTTCACGAATTGTTCAGATGAAGTTCAAATAATACCTTAAAACTGTTTTAGAATTTATTTTCAATGTAAAACAGTTTAATTTAGTGGCTATCAAACATAATTATTTGAGCTACAGTAAAAACTAAAATTGGGAACAAATACTCTATAAACCCAAACCAAAGCCTCCTCTTCTTTTGGTCCAAATCATTTGGTGTATTAAGATTGGGGAAAATATTAAGGTTCAGTATATTGAAGATTGGTATATTCAATTTATTTAATAATGTTCGGTATATTATGTTCACGAATTGTTCAGTTCAAACAATACCTTAAAACTGTTTTAGAATTTATTTTCTATGTAAAACGTTTAATTTAGAGACTATCAAACATAATTCTTTGAGCTACAGTAAAAACTAAAATCGGGAACAAATCCTCTTGAAACCCAAACCCAAAGCCTCCACTTCTGTTTATTTTTATCTTTTGAAGAAAAACATTTCTGAAATTTTTCATTTGATTACTTTAACGACGGATAAAATGTTCTTTTTGTCGAGGAAGTGTTCGGTTTGTACGTTAAGATCTTGATATCCCAGTAAAGAAATGTAAAACTTTAAATCAAAATAAAAAAAAAACTCCTTCATAGAGAAAATTTAACGCCTGGAAGCGAAATGTTTTCTTCACAATACCCCAGTTCCTAATCTTCTTAGGGACAGAGTGATAGACACTAAGATGGAGAGGAATAATGACTTTAGAAAAAGAAGTAACCTCGACACGTGGAGGAGTTTCGATTTCATTCTAGAATTTCAGATCTTTCGCTAAATGAAAAATCAGACTCAACCTATATTTCATTGCATATAACGAAATTAATAATTTGGCAAAAACTGTTATTACAGATCGAACTCTATAATAAACAAAAGTTTAAAATTAATAACATTACAATATTATTGATTTCCGATTAAAAACAGTCTCGGTCCTATGTCAGGGTTCTCAAATGGTACACGAACTGAACACCAATATTTTTTAATAGAAAACTTTATAGGTAGTTACATGATAGACACAAAGATGGAAAGGAATAATGACTTTAGAAAAAGAAGTAACCTCGACACGTGAAGGAGTTTCGATTTCATTCTAGAATTTCAGATCTTTCGTTAAATGATAAATCAGACTTAACCTATATTTAACTGTATATAACGCAATTAATATTTTTTCAAAACTTGTTATTACAGATTAACACTATAATAAACAAAAGTTTAAAATTAAAAACATCACAATATTATTGGTTTCCATTTGTTTCGATTTCATTCTAGAATTTCAAATCTTTCGGTAAATTATAAATCAGACTTAACCTATATTTCACTGCATATAACAAAATTAATATTTTGGCAAAAACTGTTATTACAGATTAACACTATAATAAACAAAAGTTTAAAATTAAAAGCATCACATTATTACTGGTTTCCATTTAAAAAACAGTCTCAGTCCTATATCAGGGTTCTCAAATGGTCCGCGAATTGAACACCAATATTTTTTAACCGAAAATTCCGTGGTGGTTTTCTACAGCATTTGCGCAAAAATTAACCACCGAAGGTGGTTTTTGTGCAAATTGAAAAAAAAAATAAACGTAAATTTTTCTAAGAAAATATTGATGTTTCTCAGTTGGTGGACCATTTGGGAGCTCTGCACTGTAAAAAAAAATCAAGAGGTTACTAAAAATTTCTTAGTAAATTTGTATTCCACAGAATTTTTTAGTAACCATTACAAACTTTTTTTTTGGAAGTGAAACAAGCATTTCTTTTGTAAACTGAACAAAAGACTTTTTTGTATAACTAACTTAAAAATTTTTAGTATGAGCCACCAAGCAAATTTTAGTAATAGCTCCAAAAATTTTTTTAATAACCATTACGTGCGCCCGAAGGGCAGGAGCTTCCTTCGAGCTGCATCCAGACTTCTGAAGCGGAAGATTTTCGGCAAAACCGCAATAGATGGCAGCACCAAACATTCCTACCTGCTCCGATAGGATTTTCATAATCCCTTTATTAACGAGACACTACATACATTCGGGGCGTATTTGGCGGTGGCAAGTTTCAAACCCGGGACCTTTTAGCCTGGAGTCCGTTACTATAATTACTATGCTATCAAGGCCACACCAACTGAGTTTTAGTAAGAGCTATTAAAAATGTAAAACTATTAACTCTTATTCGTTGCTAACTTTTTTCTAGTAATTCTTACAGATTTTTTTGTAACCGACTAAGATTACTAAAAATTTTTTAGTAATTACAAGGATCACTAAAGTTTTTTTAGTAGATCGACCCTTTTTTTTTACAGTGTGTATAGGTATGACGAGGGTACAATCCACTACTAAAATTATATGAGGGGATCGCAACCATAGTAGACCATTTAGAAAAACTAGTCGGATGTGACAATCACAAAACTTGCTTCTATCTCATACATATTAATACTTCTTTGAAAATGAACTATAGCAGCGCCACCACACCAAAATTTAATAACAAAAGCTTATGTCAACATCTAAATAAATCTGAAATTTGATGAAAATCTATCTATTATTTCTTAGTATAAAGCTATTGATGAAATCGTAAAATAAAGCTGAATAGCAGCGCCAGCTATTAGGTGATTTACACCAAAAATGAAGAACGACTAACTTATATCGAGCATTAACTGAATCTTAAATTTGATGAAAATTCATGCATTAGTTCTTCATATACAGCGCTATTGCATATATCATGAAAAATGCAGCATAGCAGCGCCGACGTTGAGTGATTTACGCCAAAAATGAAACGGAACAAATTTATATTAGACAATAACTGCGTTTGAAATTTTATGAAAATCAGTGCATTACTTCTTGAGATATAGCTATTGCATAGATCGGGGAAAATGCAGCATAGCATCGCCATCTATCAGGCGATTTACACCGAAAAGTAATCAATACCAATTTATAACAAGTACTAACTGAATCTAAAGTTTTATTAAATTCCATTCATCTGTTCTTAAGATAGAGAGCCCACAAAATTTGTGTCACATACAGATAGACAGACAGGGGAAATACAGACAGAAAGATATATAGACAGATATTTTGTAAAAACATGCTTTTCGATATATCTGACCCCTAAAACGCGTAAATACGTCGAAAACTAGAATATAGAAATTATCACAAATCCACACAATACTTTCCTCTTGTGAAGATAGAAGAAAGTAAAAATGTAATAGTCCATTTAGAAGGTGTATGAAAATGACATATATTAGAAAGTATATAAAATCAGACTTGATTCAATGTGGGAATAAGTAAAACATATTTTATGCTCTTTTAAAATGAACAATCTCATTTTTTTGCACTTTCTCTACACTGTAAAAAAAAGGGGTCGATCTACTAAAAAAACTTTAGTGATCCTTGTAATTACTAAAAAATTTTTAGTAATCTTAGTCGGTTACAAGAAAATCTGTAAGAATTACTAGAAAAAAGTTAGCAACGAAGAGTTAATAGTTTTATATTTTTAATAACTATTACTAAAACTCACTTGGTGTGGCCTTGATAGCATAGTGGTTATAGTCACGGACTCCAGACTGAAAGGTTCCGGGTTCGATACCGGCCACTGCCAAATACTCCCCGAATGTATGCAGTGTAAGTACTCGTTAGTAAAGGGATTATGAAAATCCTGTCAGAGCAGTTGTCAATGTTTGGTGCAGCCATCTATTGCAGTTTTGCCGAAAATCTTCCGCTTCAGAAGTCTGCATGCTGCTCAAAGGAACCTCCTGCCCTTCGGGAGCACGTAATGGTTATTAAAAATAATTTTGGAGCTATTACTAAAATTTGCTTGGTGGCTCATACTAAAAATTTTTAAGTTAGTTATACAAAAAATTCTTTTGTTCAGTTTACAAAAGAAATGCTTGTTTCACTTGCAAAAAAAAAGTTTGTAATGGTTACTAAAAAATTCTGTGGAATACAAATTTACTAAAAAATTTTTAGTAACCTCTTGAATTTTTTTTACAGTGTATCTTTATAAGAAAAAAGTATTGTATTTATGAAAATTTTCGAATTCCGGTTTCTGACGGATTTGCACGTTTTAAGGGTCAGAGATTAAAAAAAACAACAAAAAAAAACAAGTTTTTATAAAATGTCTGTCTGTGAGTCGGTGACTGATTGTGTGTATGTGATATAAATGTTTTGGGCGCTCTGTCTCAAGAACTAATGCACGGAATTTAACAAAAATTTATATTCAGGTAGTCCCTTATATAGATTGACGCTGATTAGGTTTAGGTGTAAATAACTCAACAAGTGCCACGGCTATGCTGCATTTTTTACGATTTATGCAACAGTAATATCTCAAAAACTAATGCATGGATTTCCATCAAATTTCAGATTCAGTCTTGACATAAATTGATGCTGTTTACATTTTAGTGTAAATCGCTCAACAGGTGGTACTGCTATGCTGCGTTATTGACGATTTTCGTAATAGATCTATCTCAAAAACTAGTGCACGAAATTTTCTAAAATTTCAGTTTTTTTTTTTGCAATAAATGTACCTCAAGAACTAATGCATGGATTTTCATCAAACTTCAGATTCATTTAGTTTTTGACATGAATTGATGTTTATATTTTTGCGTAAATCGATCAACAGGTGGCACTGCTATGATGCTTTTTTCACGTATTCCGCAGTAGCTCTATCTCAAGAATTAATGTTCAGATTTTCATTAAACCTCAGATTCAGTAGATCCGTGATACGAACTAGTTCAGTTTACACTTTGGTGTTAATCTCCCAACAGATGGCACTGATATGCTGCAATATTCCCGATTACTGCAATAGCTCTATCTCAAGAATTAATGCAAGGTCTTTCATCAAACTTCACATTCAGATGTAGCTTGATAAATATTATTGCTGCTTCTGTTTGGATATAAATTGTCCAGTTGATGACGGTATTATGTTGCGTTTTTCTTCATATCCAAAATAGTCCTATTGGAAGAACTAATGCACGGAATTTGATGCCTGTAGAATCCTCACGCTAATCATACATTGCCATTAAATTTTGACACTGCGGTAGTGAATTTTGAAGCATTACCATGCATGAGATAGAAGAAAGCTTTGGGATTGACACAACCAACGAGTTTTCAAAATGGACTTGGTCTAGTGTGAACACCACATATACCGGGTGCCCCAAAAATGACTGATGGATTTTAAAATTCAATAACTTGCAAACGGTGACAGCTATTTAAAAAAATTTTGCAGGAGGGTTAGGTATAATGTCAGGAGTTTTTTTATCGTAATTTTTTATTTTAGTTCGCATCTCACACAATAGGTGGCGCTGACGGCGATTGAAGGCCAGGTCGACGCTTCACTCAGCATTGATCACCTGGCCTTCAATTGCCGTCAGCGCCACCTATTGTTTGAGATGCGAACTAAAATAAAAATTTACGGTAAAAAAACTCCTGACATTATACATAACCCTCCTGCAAAAAAATTTTAAATAGCTGTCACTGATTGCAAGTTATTGAATTTTAAAATCCATCAGTCATTTTTGGGACACCCGGTATATATCTGTTGTGCAAATACTGAGCACGACTCACTATTACTGAGTTCATTAATACATAAAGCTTTTCATAATTATAATTGAAGCGCTTCGGTTTTTAGGTGAATTCGTAATTATGTAAATACGTAGCACCTATTGTCGTCGTTCAATTCGCCCGTCTGTCCGCATATAGCAACGCAAAAACTACCCACTCGAATCGTTTGAAAGTTAAAACATATAATTATTGCATAATTTTTATCGAGTCATTTCATATTTTATGAAAATCGAATGAATAGTTCAATTACAGGGTCATTCAAAAGTATTCCGTTACATTACGGTCAATGGGGCAAAAATAGTTTCAAGTGCATTTTAATGATGTTACACACTTTCGAACATAATACAATTCATATACATCTATGAAATATATACTAAAATACACATTCTACAATACGTCATAAAAATAATATTTTTTATTAATATACAGGACTACACAAAATTATTCTATTACTTAATGGTATAGGGGAGAACATTGTTTAGGGCGCGTTTTAATTATATTAACCTATTTCACATTTTATGAAACTGATATATGTTGCTGAGGTTCAGTACAAGTTAATTCCTATGTACCAGAAAGCATTTAGTAATTACAGGAACACACAAAAGATTTCGGATACTGTTTTGTATCCGAAGTACCGTAAAGATAAAAAAAATTCGTTATAGTACAAAAACACCTCATTTGCTACGTCTGACGTGCAATTTCCGACTCGTTAACCCTTTCCGGCGCGCATATTTCAGATGTGTATATTGCAGGGACGATTACTGTTTCTAAACCAATAGGAGACCGTCATTATCACGGTCAAGTACACGCCCACACAGTTTGATTGACAGGAACTCGTGGACAATTGATCGTGTGTGTTTATTATTTATTTGTACTCGGATTGTTTGAATTTGTACTCGGTAATTAAAAATTAAAGGTACGAAAGAATTTTTTTTTTTTTCAAAATGTCTGAATTTTATTTACTTCAATTAGAAATTATACTTCCTCTGATCCTGAAATAAATAAATAAATAAATAAATAAAAATTAAAGTAAGAATTTTGCTTATACGGATATTTTCGCAGAATACTTTTTTTCCCATTTGTTTAATATATATATAAATCATTTTGGAACGATATTTAGAATATTAAAAGGGTTTGAAATATTTTTTTAAATGTCTTATTTATTAACTAGCGGCCTTCGCCCGCTACGCTGGTCGGTTTATCTAAAGAAATCTTGAAGAAGTAGTTAGATAAGGTTCAGACATACATTAAAAAAAAAAAAAGCAAGTCGATCATTCAAAAAACGTTAGGAAATATCAAATATTTACTGTAATTTTTTAAGAAAAACAAAGTTTCGAAAAAAAAAAATTAAATCGAAAAAAAAATTACACTGACATATTAATGCAAGGAAATTTTCCCAGAGAGAAAATTCGCCTTGAATACAATATTTCAAATTCTTTTAATTGCTTATAGGCGTTAATGCCAACATAGTGAAAAAAAATTCCATGCTGGGAATCGAACCCGGGCCATCAGTATGGCGCACTGACGTTCTACCGACTAAACCACATGGAACGACAGCCAGCTTGAAACTTTCTCATACTTAAGTAGACTGGCGAAAACATAACGATAGCGCGTTTTAAAATCGCACAGTGACATCTATTGGATTTTATATGTACTAAAAAACGTTATGTACTAAAAAACGTGAGCAGCGCACCTAATAGTTTCTTTTGTTTCTTTTTGTTACTTTTTTGTCTGTTGTCCGATTTTGATGAAACAAAGCCTATACACTGCCCGGGAGTGTGCATTCTTCATTAGTGAAAACCGCATAAAAATCCATTCAGTAGTTACGAAGATAACCTCGAACAAACAGACAGACAGACAGACAGACAGACAGACAAAAAATTCAAAAAAATTTTTTTTGTGTTTCATTGGTTTTCTTTTATCGCCCTGACTCCATTTTTGTCAATTATCTTCAATGTACAGACACACCGGGTCCTACTGTTTTATTATATGTATAGATAAAAGACAGCCTCCAATAATTTAAAAAAAAATCACCAACGAACTCTCGGCCCGCGATGGACTCTAACCCATATCCTCCGGTTTCAAGCTCGACGCTCTAACCATTCAGCCAGTCAGCTCACTTTCATCCGCAACAGATTATCGTTATAATTTGCACCGTCAATTGTCCACGAGTTCCTGTCAATCAAACTGTGTGGGCGTGTACTTGACCGTGATAATGACGCTCTCCTATTGGTTTAGAAACAGTAATCGTCCCAGCAATATACACATCTGAAATATGCTTCCGGCGCAGTGTTACCACTCCGGCAACACCTAATATTAATTCCAAACTTACAAACGGCACCAATAATATTTTAGTAAAATTTTACTTTTACAATGACAGCTTAAATCAGGGAATTCTTAATTTCTAAAAAAGTCTTTTGTAAATTCCGGTGTCAGTCAACAATTTCTCATTTTACGAACATAATTTGTCTGAGCCGGAAAGGGTTAAACTTTGTGATTAATAGGAAGCTCTTTGATCACATATGCATCTTGTTGGCCTCCTATTTCATGCATAGGATTTATTTTTCGCTTAACAAAGTATCACAATTTCATGTTTCGTCCACAGTTTGTGCAAAAACATGTTATATAAATGCACGAATAGTGACAGTATAATATTTTTATGAATGTAAAATATTTATTATTGCATCTGTGGAAGAATTGAACAATTCTATTCCATTGGATTCGGGCCCCACCAGTGGCCGAGAGGTTCTGGCCTCTCAACTGGTAGACGGCAGGTGCTGGGTTCGAACCCAATCGCTGCCGTCGGCCTGACCGTTCGGAGTTTTCTTTGAACCTTGAGTAAATACGGGTTAGGTTCCATTGGGAAGACCCCCACGAAGGGCAGTACCCCCTGGACCTATATCACTTGTGTAGATAAACAGCAGACACAAAACCCTCATAGCATGCATGGTCACAGTGACGTTACTGTGAGTCACTTTGGTCACATCACATCTGTGACCAAAATGCCACCACTCAGTGATGTCACATTGTGACTGAGATGTGACTTTTTAATAAATCTTTAGAAAATTATAAAAAAGGCTTCAAAACATGTTATTTACTGTAAAAAACATGTTTCTGGCAATTTAAATATCGTTGCTTTTGTCACAGTTTCGTCACAATGTTAATGTCAAATTAGTTACAAATGACACATTTTTCACAAATTTGTTACATTGTAACCACTTTGTGAAACGTCACAAAAGAGCTCTAAAACGGCCATAACGACTTCACATTTTAGTCACTGTGACTTCACATCGACGTCACGTGACGTCACATCAACAATCGATGGTCACAAAGTCACAATGTAACTTCACAGCGACGTCGATGTGACGTCACCATGCCTTACGGGAATAAACCAAACCAAACCATATCGTAATATCTGTTCCAGTCTATGAAACGGATATGTTTTGACAGCAGAGGCCGTAAATACATAATCATGCTAATTATAACTCCAACACTGACCAAATAAGCAAAGGTGAAAAAAATGATTTTCTTTTTATAATGATCTACAGATTTGATTAGTGATTTACTGGTACTGTACTACATTTTTTATTATAAAATTAAAAAAAAAAAAAAAAAAAAAAAAAAACAATAGTATGACACGCGGACTCCTCTGCCCATAATCTCGCGGACCACACCTTAACACTTTCGGGTCTGGTGCACTATTAATAGTGCATCTCTTTTAATTGAGTATTATTTTCTTTTAATAAAAACATTTGCTAGTATTTACATGAAGTAATGTTAGTATATGTGTAAGCATTTACTATATGAGTTCATTTATGCTTAGGCATTTAGTAATAATAATAATTGTTATTATTTGCTTAATTCACTTTGTGCTTTATTATTCTTTTATTTTAAACCTGTATTTCACTCTTTAAATTTAAAATAAAAGATACTTTCCTGAAAGAATCTTGTGTAATAAAGCGCAAAAAATATAAGGAAAATGTAATATAAGATAAACCTTGCTCTAATACAATATTTTCAAAATATCGCCAAAAATTCTTCCTTAGCCTATTGTCATATGAATATTAATTGACCAGTACGTAAAACTACAACATTCGTTATCTTTCAGATAATGATATATTCGTTAAACACTAATTAATTTATTTTTATAGCTAGTGTTAATGTTATTAATGTAAAAGTACTTTTATTTAAAAACTGAAAAAATAAATCGGACCTGAAAGAGTTAATTATGGCTATTGTAGCGAATTTTGTCATTTTTGCTACAGTATTTTTTAAATATCTGTTACTTGTGAAAAAATTCCCAGTAATATTCTAGAATACATGCACATTTTATGAAACTGTTTTCTGTAAACTTTGATTTAACATAACAATGAAAGTAAAAATAAATCTTACCTATCTGTTTATAAATACAAATCAATTAGAAACAGATTATACATTCATAAATGTTAATCAAGTTCTCCAGACATCAATCGCTATTTAAGCAAAAATATTCATTATTAGACAGGTTTCTATCTTTTTTCTCCCTCGCAATTTAAATTCAAAATATTAAAAATCCATTGAGTATTATTTCTTATCATGTTTAAAAGTATAATGAAGCTAAAAAAATTGCCATTCATTTCTTAGAAACAAGACTAAATGATCAAGTCTCATAATTAAGTTAGTCTCTACAATACATTAAATCAGAAAACATTCTCCAGAATTAAAAAAAAAAAAGTAGTCTTGTATTCGTTTAATAAGTTAAAGACAGTATCTTAGAATAAATAATAAATTAGAAAACATATTAAAAAAATTATATTAATGAAAAACACAAAAAGAATGAAAATAAAAGAAATATAAGATATTCAATATTCAATTCCTTTGTTCTATTTAAAAAAAAAAAAAAAAAAAAGGTCACTGGCTCTTTGTTTATAGACAAATGCTGGGTAAAAAAAAAGATTAATTAAGAATACTTAAAAAAAACACACATATTCCTTCTTTAATTGGATCAAAAGAAAGTAAATAGACAGTTAAATGTTCATTATTTTTTTTTTACATCGGCGGAAAAATCCTGTAAAGAAAAATTTTTTTATTGCTACCTATTATTATTTAAAATTACATAATGAAAATAATTAGAAATCTTTAGCATTCAAAACTACATGAATACTAATCACTGTTATTAATACCTATAAATTCTTTTGGTCAGTTGAAATTTATTGTTTTTAATGGATAAATGGAGGTAGGGGGGTTCTGACACTTTTACAAATAAATTTGCTCCGTACACTGTAAAAAAAATTCAAGAGGTTACTAAAAATTTCTTAGTAAATTTGTATTCCACAGAATTTTTTAGTAACCATTACAAACTTTTTTTTTGGAAGTGAAACAAGCATTTCTTTTGTAAACTGAACAAAAGACTTTTTTGTATAACTAACTTAAAAATTTTTAGTATGAGCCACCAAGCAAATTTTAGTAATAGCTCCAAAATTTTTTTTATTAACCATTACGTGCTCCCGAAGGGCAGGAGGTTCCTTCGAGCAGCATCCAGACTTCTGAAGCGGAAGATTTTCAGCAAAACTGCAATAGATGGCTGCACCAAACATTGATAACTGCTCTGACAGGATTTACATAATCCCTTTACTAACGAGTACTTACACTACATACATTCGGGGAGTATTTGGCAGTGGCCGGTATCGAACCCGGAACCTTTCAGTCTGGAGTCCGTGACTATAAACACTATGCTATCAAGGCCACACCAAGTGAGTTTTAGTAATAGTTATTAAAAATATAAAACTATTAACTCTCTTCGTTGCTAACTTTTTTCTAGTAATTCTTACAGATTTTCTTGTAACCGACTAAGATTACAAAAAATTTTTTAGTAATTACAAGGATCACTAAAGTTTTTTTAGTAGATGGACCCTTTTTTTTTTACAGTGTACATAAATAATGTATAGCCTAAACTTTAAAATTAAACATTTTTATGTTTACAGCATTTATCTGTCATAATACAGTGACATCGATTTTCTCAAAAACAGTTTCACATCTGAAAAGGAGAATTATTTATGTGTAGTCACAATATAAAGGGATTTTCTTTTAAGCATGAAATTATAAAATCGTTCATTTATAAAATCGATAGTGCTACACTATACACTGTAAAAAAAAATCATGAGGTTACTAAAAATTTTTTAGTAAATTTGTATTCCACAGAATTTTTTAGTAAATATTCCAAACTTTTTTTTGCAAGTGAAACAAACCTTTCTTTTGTAAACTGAACAAAAAATTTTTTGTATAACTAACTTAAAACTTTTTAGTATGAGCCAGCCAGCAAATTTTAGTAACAGCTCCAAAATTTTTTTTAGCAACCATTACTCACGGATTCTTTGTAGCTAGTCCAAACGCAATTTTTGCAGAGGTAGATTTTCGGCAACGCCTCAATAGATGGCAGCATCAAACACTGCTACCTGCGCAATTTTGATTTCATAACCCCTTAACTTAACGAATACTTACACTGCATACATTCGGTGCGTCTTTGGTGGTGTCGAGCATCAAACCTGAAGCCTTTCAGTCTGGAGCTCTGTGATATGACCACTAAGCTATCACGGCCACACCAAGCGACTTTTAGTAATAGCTATTAAAAATATAAAACTATTTACTCTATTCATTGCTAGCTTTTTTCTAGTAACTCTTACAGATTTTCTTGTAACTGAGTAAGATTAAATTTTTTTTTTGAGTAATTACAAGGATCACTAAAAATTTTTTAGTAGATAGACCCTTTTTTTTTTACAGTGTATGGCCAAAGGTGACTGGCCACTTGCAATTTTAGACATTTTGATACATATATAGAAAAATACATGAGGAATTATCCTGAAACTCTAACTGTGTAAACATAATTATACAGCTCATTCATTTCTGTGAAGATTTTTTTCCCGAAACTCCATAGGGGACCATCAAGAAATAAAAAAAGAACAAATATCTTTTGGATAACCCTGTTAAAACTAATGTAGCAAAAACGTTCAAACTATAGATTAGAATTAAGTGGCTTATTGTAATAAACTGTGTTCATTTTTATGCGGATAGCATGTATACGCGTAGAGAAATTAAGGTTTTTCTCTAAACAGTCTCAAATTTGTTCAAGTTTTTTTGCTTATAATTTGCAGAGCTCTTAATATAAAATGGTGTTCTTTTCCTAAAATATGACAAACAACATTGTACATAATACCGTGTAATCAGAGTTTAAAAATTGTATGAAAAACGAGCAGGTTTGCTAGATAATTTATAATAGCGATGCGTGAACTCTATTAAAATATCATTTGCATGTTATGTTAACGAAATATATAGAACAACATTTGTGAAAATCTAAAAAACATAGATTGAAAATTCTGAAACAGATCGTCGATAGAATAAGCACAAAATTCTTTGTTCCCAGAATGAAGCAAAAAAAAGAGGGATTGTAACCAAATATACAAGTACCTCCCATACTGTGTATTCTATATTAACACTAATCAATAGCTAAATGGATATAGCCCTGCATCTTTTTGCTTCATTCTAAAAATAATGGATTTTGAGCTTATTCTATTGACGATCTCTTTTAGAATTTTAAAGCTGTGTTTTTGAGATTTTCACAAAAAATGCTCTATACATTTAGCTAATACAATATGCAAATGTAATTTCGATAGCGTTCACACATGTGCAATGAAAAATTATTTACCAAACCTGCTCATTTTTCATACAATTTTTACTACTTTTTAATTCTGATTACAGGGTATTGTGTACAATAATGTTTCTCATATTTTCGGAAAAGAACATTATTTAATATTAAGAAATCTGCAAACTATAAGCAAAAAAAACTTTCAGAATTTGCGACTGTTTTTATAGAAATCTTAATTTTTCTACGAGTATACATGCTATCCACGAAAAAAAATTAATACTGTTAGTTACAATAAACCACTTAAAGCAACTTAATCATAATCTGCAGTTTGTTTGCTTTTACTACATTAGTTTTGACAGGGATATCCAAAAGATATTCGTTCTTTTTCCATTTGTTGACGGTCCCCTATGGAGTATCGAGAAAGAATCTTCACCAAAATGTATGACCTGTACTATTATGTTTACAAATTTAGAGTCTCAGAATGATTTCTCATGTAATTTTTTAGATATTTGACAAAATGTCTAAAATCGCAAGTGGCCGGTCACCTTTGACCATATAGCATTATCGATTTTATAAATGAACATTTCATGCTTAAAAGTGATTGATTGATTGATTGATTTTTGACGTCCGATTATCTGCGCTAGGGATATAGGACCAGGGGGGAATGCCCTTCGTGGGGGTCTTTCTAAGGGAACCTAACCCGTATTTACGCAAGGTTCGAAGAAAACCACGAAAACTCCGAACGGTTAGGCCGACAGCCGCGATTGGGTTCGAACCCAGCACCTGCCGTCTACCAGTTGAGAGGTCCGAACCTCTCGGCCACTGGTGGGGCCTTCATGCTTAAAAGAAAATACATTTATATTACGGCGACGCATAAAAATTCTCCTTTTCAGATGTGAAATTGTTTTTTTGGGGGGAAATCGATGTTGCTGTATTATGACAGATAAATGCTGTAAACATAAAAAATATTTGATTTCAAAGTTTAGACTGTGCATTCTTTATGTACAAAGCAAATTTATTTGTAAAAGTGTTAGAACGCTCCCCCCTCCCCCCCCACACACACACGCATTTTTCCAGTGTGTTGGAGCAGAATATTGAAGCAAATAAATTTCAACAGCCCAAAAGAATTTATAGATATTAATAGCAATGATTAGTACTCATTTAGTTTTAAATGCTAAAGATTTCTGATTATTTTCATTATGTAATTTTCAATAATAATAGGTAAGAATAAAAAATTTCCCTTTACAGGATTTTTTCACCAATATAAAAAAAAATAACGTTTAACTGCTTAAATACTTTATTTTGATCCAATTAAAGAATGAATATGTGTGTTTTTCAAAAAAAAAATTAAAGCATTCTTAATTAATCCCTTTTTTACCTAGCATTTGTCTATAAACAAAGAGCCAGTGGCCTTTTTTTAATAGAACAAAAGTCTAATTACTGAATATCTCATATTTCTTATTTTTATTCTTTTTTGTGTTTTTCATTAATGTAATTTTTTAATCTGTTTTCTATTTTATTATTTATCCTAAGATACTGCCTTTAACTTATTAAACGAATACAAAACTCCTTTTTTTTTACTTCTGGAGAACGTTTTCTAATGTAATGCCTTGTAAAGATCAACTTTATTATGAGACACATGTTTAATTTTGTTTTTAAAAGAATGAATGACAACTTTTTTAGCTTCGTTATATTTTTAAACATGATAAGAAATGATACGCAATGGATTTTTAACATTTTGAGTTTAAATTGCGAGGGGGAAAAAGATAGAAATCTGTCTAATAATGCATATTTTTGCTTAAATAGCGACGGAAGTCTGGAGAACTTGATTAGCATTCATGCATGCATGATTTGTGTCTAATTGATTTTTATTTATGAACTGATAGGTAAGAATTATTTTTACATTTTTTGTTATGTTAGATTAAAATTTACCGGAAATAATTTTATTAAATATGCACGTATTCTAGAATTTTACTGGGATTTTCTTCTCAAGTAACAGTATTTTAAAAATACTGTAGCAAAAATAGCAAAATTCTCCACAATAATGATATTTAAGCTGTGGTCCGCGATCTTATGGGCATAAGTCCACGTGTCACATTAAATTTTATTTAATTCCATTTTTAAAAATGCATTACAGTACAAATTAATCACTATTGAAATCCCCGATAAACACATGCTTTATAAACATAAAAATATTCAAATTAAAAATTTTGAGCTTCAAACAAATTAATTATAAAGCTAATTTATATAACTACCCACGTTCTTGCAGATTGCACATTCAAGCGATATAATCAACTATCAAAATTATAAACACCATCGTAGCACTTATAAAGATGTCTTCTTTTTTTTCAGTTGTTCCATGCAAATCTACACTGTTAAAAAATAGGTTAAAAAATGCAACCATGAACCCGAATTGAATTCCTAATTGATACGGAACCACCAGCAAAACTAGACCTTACCAATAAACAAGTGGGTAAGTGTGATCGTAGATCGTACAGAGGGTTAAATGTTTCTTTCAAAACTACTTTTCCTTAAATTAATAAATCCAAATTGTAAATTTATAATTATTAAATTCTTACATAGATGGTTTCACCAATAAATTTAATTTTAAGATAATTATAAAAGGAATTTATTTATTTTAATCAAATTAAAAATGTTCAAATCAAATTATTTAAATAAAACATCTAAATTTTTTTACCCCCCCCCCCCCAAAAAAAAAAAATATTAAAAAATAGGGGAGATACAAATAAAATTTCAAATTAAAAAATATATATTTGAAATTGAATTTGAAATTAAAAGTATGAGTCAGTATTTAAAATGCTGACTCATTAATAAACCACAACAGTTTTTAAAATAGAAAGAAAATTGGATTCCAAAAAGTATTGTTTGTATCCCAAAAAGAAGACAGCCACAAAAAAATAACATAAACACTTAAATTGTCAAAAAATATGAATTTTCTGCAAATTAAATCCATTTTAGTATGAAAATTGCAAGTTCCAGAAACCGGGGTTCGAATTAAGAACCTTCTGTTTACTAGCTCTATGCTTTACCTTCAAGCTCTGGTGTCTACTCGAAAATCATTGAAAATTAAGGTTCTCTTTAAAAATTAAAACCGTAAAAATGAACGGATGTGATTGATAAAATTGATATAATTAAAATAATAGACTTTTTCAAAATTTTATGGTTTGTCGTTTGGCCCGAGGTATTCAGCTGTAAGTATACACAAAATTTGAATTCACTGACTTACACAGTTTTTGTGTACGGTCTCTTTGACTGAAAGACAAACCGAGGATTGAGACGAATAGGATTTTGTCAGATGAACAAAACCCTCAAAAATTAATATAATCAGAGCATCCGTTCAAAAGGTATGCATGAATATTTTTTAATTCTATTTCGCATCATTTTTTTTTAACAGATATTTTTTCCATACGCTTTGACAACATTTGCAAGAGAAATATCCTTAAAAGTAAATTTTTAAAAATAGTAGTGCGAACAGAATATAAAAATAGTCGTCTGTGGCAGCCCTGGTGGGCATACAGTTGTCCAAAAAGAGAGAGAGAGAGAAAACGAAGTACCCGTACTTTTAATCTCTAAATTATCGCAGAAATAAAAGAAATGGAAATAACCATTTGACTAAACGTTATGCCTTCTTTCAATGCATATTAAAACAAGAACGAAAAATTATGCATGCAGCATAGATTATGAAACATTTTCCAACACATTCTCAATACTATAGCAAAACTTCACAGTTTAAGAACGTGAAAGGTTATGTCTAAATGAACAATTTGGAAAACGCAGAACCATAAGGTATTTGATAAAAAAAATTCTATTATTACCATGAATAGTCAAGAAAATATACGATTGTTTGTGCAACCCTGTATATGATCTATAGATGTATGTACATAATACACATATTACACATTATTAGTTCAATTAAACATATAACACAGTTGAAATTTTTTATTCGTAATTTCCGCAATAAGCGGATCTTTTTTGAGAAATTTTATGCAGCCGTGTATATGATTCGTAGAATTCTTAAACAACAAGTAATATTTAAATAATAATTAAATTTGGAAACGCGTACCACAACTGAAAACGCACTTCCAACAATTATTGTTCGGCTTCAATCAATTATTCTTCACTTTCTTTTGTAGCCAAATACTCTTGTATATCCCTATAAATTAACGATACATTCTGTCCACATCATAGTCTGTAATAGGAACCTTGTAGTATACCTCAGTGATATATATCTATTTTAATGTGTCCAAAATAGTGTAATATCATTAAACTGCACCGTAAACGATTTCTCCCATAGACCGCAATGTAACGGAATAATTTTGAGTATTCCTGTAGATGAATAGTAAATGCTACACACTTCATTTTCAATACCCAGCATACCCCAAAAAAAACCTCAACAAATAATAATTTTATAACTATCGAATGACATTTACGCTACTTATAGCTCGGAGAGACAGACAGACTGATGGGCAGACCAGACAAATTCATAAACACAATAAAAATAAGCCAACTGAGTCGTTTCTAAAATTTAATTGTACCAAATTCTAAAACTTTCAACACAAACACCTAATTTTGGCACCATATGTGACTTCTTCGGGGAATTTTAACCTAGGTTATCAAACGGGATGTCATTCCATCATTTTAGTTTAGAAAATCATGGTTTGAAGTTTAGAATTAATAATGTTTAATTGGTTTATAATCGTTGCAAATCAAATTTCAATGAGGGCTGTTTAAAACATTACTGAATAACTACTTGACGGAATTAACCTTAATTTTAGATTCCCAAATTTGAAACTTCGAGAAATCGATTTTTGTTTAAAAATGAATTTTCGAAAAAGACTTTCAAAATTATAGCTTATTTAGTCTAGAAGTTTTTGATTTATACTTAAAAAACTACCAATCTTATTTGCAACGATTATATATGAATTTAACATACGTTCCAAACCTTAAACCTTCCTCATTCCTACATTGTATTTGACCGAATGACTTCAGCTTCAATATCCTAAGTTAAAATTTACCAGAGTCTAAAAATTGTGTCAAACATATGTGTTCATATTGAAAATTTCAGTTTTTTTACAATTTCACTATAAATACGGCCCCTTAAGCGTTTTTTTTTTTTTTTTTTACACAAATTGGAAGAAGACTTTATTTACAATCAAAATGCTATTTTAATTTATCTGTTGCTTCCTTTATTTATTTATTTATTTATTTATTTATTTATTTGTGGGATATTTTAATTATTGAAATGTATGTACTCTTTTTTTTTCTGACTGTACGTAAAAAATTAAAACATATACTTGAACTGTTTGCTGAAAACTCCTCCGTTTCGAAGCCATTTAATAAATTGTTGAAATTCCAGAAACATTCTTATGCCTGTCCAATATCTCGCTTTTATGAATTAAATATTTTTTTAATATGAAATAAAATCCTCTAACTTGCATCCTGTTTACAAAAAAAAAAAAAAAAAAAAAAAAAAACGCGAAAAAGAGATTTCAGAAGACATCAACCATCTTTAAAAATGTGTTAGTTTCTCTACAAAAACGAACAAGAATGTATAATTAGATTCCCTGGAGGTCTCAAATTTCTAATGCGCATTTGCTGCTTAAAAAAAGGGATGTAAAAGTCGAATTTATTTCCAAGCATAAAAGGAAAATTTTTGCGTTTTTGAGGAAAGTAAATGAATTCGTATCTTGATTCAGTTTTTATGCTTCTTGAAAAATTAATCACATGCGTTCCAGATAAATTTTTTCCATAATATCCCTAAAATAACATGTAAGAAAACTTTTAAAACTATCCCATCATTTAATATATGTCTGTGTTTTTGCAGTTGTCTGTATTGAGTTCAGAGGGTTTCCCAAGAGGGGGGGGGGGGGTCCTATCCCTGCATCTAAGAGCTGCAGGCATGCGTTTATGTTGGCAACCTTTAACAGTACAGTCAATCGGGTAACTTTGATATATCAGGGTAACTTGAGGCCAGGGCCTGATTAATGCACAGGCCTCCAGGGCCTTGGCCCTGGGCCCAACAATTTCAGGGGCCCACAAATTATGTGGCTGATTTTTTTTTCCTTAATCAATTACTTTTCGAATGATGTTGTTTTATAAAATATGAAATGTAAAATTTAAATATTCTGAATGACTCAATAAAATTTTTAGAAGCTTTTTAACCCAGGCACTTTTCACCCAAACCACTTTGTCAACTCGTCAAATAATCTTTTTTTTTTTTTTTTTTTTTTTTTTTTTGTGAAAGTGTCGCCGAAAATGGATAGGTAGGGGGGCCCAATTTTTAATCAGGCCCTGGGCCCAACTTCAGCTTGATCGGGCTCTGCTTGAGGCCGTGCGAGAGGAAAAATTAAATCAGACATATCACGTGAGCTAACGGTAAATTTTTGGCCTCAAAATATAGATAGCAGCACTAGTGTGAGTTTAATAGCTCATTGGAAATAATTCGTCAAGATTCTTCCATGGCGGAATTGATGAAAGTACCCTGATTTGGCTCAAAGTTACCCTGATTGACTGTATTCTAAGAAATCTTTTGTTTAGGACTTGTCTGCGATTTATTCACTAAAAAATAAGGAACCATATGCAATGGGTCAGGAGATAAAGAACTCAACCCCTACTTGAGGGAAAGATTCCTGTTTTGCGCGACACCAGTCCCTGCCCGCCAAAAGTCATTAAAAAAAAAAAAAAAACGCGTCCCCACAAGAAAAGAAACCGATACTGATAACAATTAGAAGGTTACTCTGGGTGTATCCTTTAGGTTGCAAACAGATGGACCTACTAACTGTTATCAGTACCGGCATCCTTTATTGTGGCGAAGCGGCGTTTTTGATCTTTAATTTGTTTTAGGGGTGAGAACTGATATCCTGCAAAACAGAAACTTTTCCCTCAAGTAGGGTTGAGCTCATTATCTCCTGATCCATTGTAGATTTCTCCTCAGTCTATTGTGAATAAACGGCAGAAGGATCCTAAACAAAGTATTTCCTAGAATTTTGTCGAAGTCTTCAGAAAGAAGCGTGTGCCTGCTGCCATAGGATTTTATGGTTATTAATTTTCTAAAAGTGCATCCCTCGGGTCCTTTTTCGGAGCTACCAAAATCTCTCCGAGAGAGAGGCGTTTGAATTCAACTCTGTCTATGTGCATTCAAGCAACAGACAAACATGATCGCTTTGTGCAGAATTCCTTTAGAGAAGATTTTTGAAGGAAAAGTGAACCGTTCCCGTGCAGATCAAAATTTGAAACTCTTACTAAGCTTCGTTAGCGCATCTTATCAAACATAATACGTCAAATTTCTAGTGCTGAAAACTAAATTTTAATAATTAATTAATAACAATGAGTAGTCGTATAAAGTTCCTTATAGGCATACACTGTAAAAAAAGATGGATATTTCTTAATCAACAAAAATGTATTTTAATCAAGAACGAAAATATTCTCCTCAGTCCTGAGTTGCCAGTAACAGACTCTAAAGAACACCCTTTAAATGAATTTAAATGCTACTAGAATTGTTAAAACTGCTATTTCACATTATATACTTTCCGCGCCTCTCCCCCCACCTTTGCCCTCTGCCGATGGGGGCACTTTTCTAAATTAGCCAACACCTCTCATGTGATATATCGTTGAATCCCTGTGAGCTCTTATTCACATTATGCACTTCCCTTGCCATCCCCCCTCTTTACCACTCCCAGGGGGTATATTTAACGTACTCCAATAGGTTTCTTTTAATAATAAAAAAATATGGAAATTCTCAAATGACGTTGACAAATCAATAAAATAATGATCCCATTTACCATCCTTGTAGTTCCTGTTTTTCCCAATTGGGGCGATTGTAATTCTTATTTCTTTGGCATTTTGCTAATAACTGCTGAAAAATTATAATTTTTAACTCAACCTGCTTAGTCCTGATGTCGCTTGTAGGAGATACTAAAGAACAAACACCTTTTAAATGAATTTAAATGCTTCTAGAATTTTTAAAATTACTTCTAGACTTTTTTTTAATAAATGCGTACATATCACACTAGAATGAAAGTGAGGGACCATTTTGGCCCATACCAAATGAATATATTTCAGTTCAAACTAGAAATTTCTTTGTAAAATAAATTAAAAAGATAAAAAGAAGCAAGGTTTGATTATGTACTTAACCAGTTTTAAATAAAAACTCTGGTATAAAATATTTTTATAAAACTTAAGTAAAAATAACCGTCTTTCTAGTATTAATATACAGGTTGATACATCTTAGGAGATATTTTATAGAAACTTTAAACAAGTTTTTGTGGTCCCTCGTGATATTTGTCTCAGGACTGAGGAGGATATACAATAACCTCTTCAAAGTCACCCAAGATTCCGAAAAGCTTTCCTTTACCTTTAAAAACCCCAAGATACTATTTATTTTCAAAATTTAAAGAAGAATTTATAATAATTATTTTTGATTAGCTGCCCGTCCTTTTTTGAAATATTTCTGTGTAGCTTTTACTGTACAATAATAATCAGTTTTCTTAAATCGGAATAGGGGCTATGCATGTATAACGTTATTATTTTAGGGGGAGAATGGGGGAGGGGGATCTGGCATATAGTATCGAAATATATCTCTATGGGGAGGGGGGTTGGCTCTTGATATCGATATAATTTTTGATTCAATCAAAATTGTCTCTTTTCATTCGTAACATGGTCTTTAGTTCAAAACAGTACATTATCTTTTTTTTTAGTCTGTTACACAGGCCTTCAAAATTTAGCTTTTTGTCTGGCGTTTTCATGATTTTATGTAAATTGTAATAAATCGGCCATGCTGATTTTTAAAAAAAAATTATCCATTTTTATGTATCACGACAGGATTTTTTACAATTAAGAAACTAAGACTTTGGAATTTCAGAATACACAGTTTATACAACATTCATTAAAAATGTATAAAAAAATCAGATAATAAATAAATTCTTATATACATATATAAATATGTGTGTATGGTATAAGGAATCAAATTCTAATATATACAGTGAAATTACATTTCTTTGTCATCAAAAGAGCGCTTATGTCCTTTAATTTTTGAAGCTGGTTTAATGTCTCCCCCCTCCCCCCCAGCAGTAATCAGTTAACATATTGACATTTCGGTGTCCTTGATAGCATTTTTCCATGCATTTTATGTCGTGCTGAAATCTCTCACCTTGTTCTTCACTCATTTCACCAAGATTTTTAGAAAAACATTCAAGAAGGGGATACAAAAAATGTGTTTTTAAACTCGTGTTACAATCTAGTTTTTAAATATTTTGAAAAATTTTTCAACGATCATTGTATAGTTAGGATCTTTGTAATTTCTTACAAACTTTTGAGTAACATCTTTGAAACAAATCCATGCATCTTTCTCGATTGATTTCATATTTTCCTCAAACTTTTTGGTCTTCATTAAACGTCTAATATCTGAGCCGATAAACACACCTTCATTGATTTTACATTCCACTAAATGTGGAAAAAGTTCATTTAAATATTGAAAACAAATCCCAGTTTTATCAAGGGCTTTTACGAACTGTCTTATGAAACCTTAAGACCGTAACTTAATGTGCCTTAATTTAATGTGCCTTTATTTAAAACCTTAATTTAATGTGCAGAAGAGGCAAGATAATTTCTTTTGGAGCATTTAAGTTCTGCAAAATCACTTTAAATTCTAGATTTAAATTTTTTCTTGCACGCCATTCTTTCCTTATCCAGTGTTGGTGTCCAACTCGTATAAGAAACAAGGCATTTTGATATAGCTCGCCATGTTGACCTAATAACATTAATATAATTTTAAAATCCCCACAAATTTGCCATTTAAATTATTGATATTTTGTAATATTGAGGAGAAAATCAAGGTCATCATATGATTGTTTAAAAATTACTGAATGAGCTACATGTATTGAAGATAGAACATTATCATTATTAAGTAAGACACCTTTTAAACTTATTTTACTAGAATCAATAAATAGTCTTTATTGAGATTGTTCATGATCAGGAGTGGAAAATAAATTAGTCATAAGTCCAAGAATATCTGTGCAGTATACGAGTTTTCTTGGGAAAAATACTTGGTAAATTCTTTTTCTCAATTTCTGTCTTAACAATATGTTATTCCTGACGCAAGTAAATAATTATTCTTAAGAAACTGACAAAAGAAACGTAAGGTATCAATAAACGAACAAAATAAATGTATGTTCTTATTACAAATGCGCAGGAGAAAATTGCGCCTTCTCAAGCAAATATTAACACATAACGAGATGCCATCTGTATTAATATTCCGTATCCTTTAGTGCAGTATTGTATTTTACATTTATTAATATTATTTTACTAAGAAATTTATTTTTGTTTTTATTAAGAATGTATTTTATTTAACAAATATTACACATTAATTTTATTAAGAGGCACCCCCTCCATTTTTTGTTTTCTGAAAAAACTGTAGGTGACAGCAAAAAACTAATGTCATATCTGTGGATCAGCGTGACTTATTTACTAAGAATAAAGTGCTATTCTACAAACCCCAGATTTGTGTTGCCCTGTGTTATTTATTTTTACGAAAATATAAAGTTATTATTAAAATCACTAAATTATTATAAAATTAAATGATTTTAAAATATGGGATATTCCAACGTTTAACATTCATATTCCTCTTTATATGTATATGCATATATAATCATAGTTCGAGAAACTATATGGGAAGTATATTTGAAATGAAATTGTTTTTACTAATAAACAGATCAGAAAGAATGTCGTCCACTTGTTTTGTTAATAAGAATTTCTATCTGCCACCCTCATCTCCCACATTCAATGGAAGTGCAACAAGATATTATTACTGTTGAATCCATTATGTAATAAAAAGTATTATAAAATACTTTTAAATAATAAACTTTCTTTTAAGTATTATTTGAATACAGCGATATTTTATTGACTTCTCCCCATTTGAATCAATAAAGTATGGAAAAATAAATTTAACCAGTTTTGTATATTATTCCAAACAAAAGACCTAAATTCTAAAAAAAGATTTAATTAAAAAAATTACAACGGCTATTTGGAAAATAAAATTTTCAAAGAGTATAATTATAGACTTATAATTGATTTCTATATTTAAAAAAAAACAATAATAACATCATTTTTATCGTGATCAAATCGTAGGTTACGTAATAACGGAGTTATATTAATATGCCTGGACACTTAGAGTCGCGTTAATATTCCTGGGCCAATCATAAACAAATATTAAATGAAATTTCAGTTTAACAATTTTCGGTGCTATAAATTTTTAAATTTCTAAGCATCGCACATTTTCAATTTTTACACCGTCGTATACAGAAAAAAATTAACTTTTAAATGCAACTCGTTTGAAACCTGTATCTAAATTTGTTATTGAGTTATTAATTTTTTTGTCGTTTTTAATACTTTTTGTCATTGTGACAACAGAAATATTCCATTTCTAGACATTAAGCATGGACCAATAAAAAAACAAATAAAATAAAAAACAGAAGTATTTCATTTTCGGAAATTAAACATAGACCAATACGAAAACGAATAAAAGGAAATAAGTTGCGGAATTCAACCAATAAAAACATTCAGATGTACTTCAGATTTCTCAATTCTCTACCGAGAACAACAACTATTTTCCAAATAGGTAAAAAATACACTTTGATAATGATATTATTATCAGAGGGGGGGGGTCAACGATTGATAACGCATGATATCAAAAAGGGGGGGAGGGGTCCAAAATTACCAAAAAATTGATAACGTTATATTTACACAGCCCTATATCACTTTTTCGGATGCTATCAATTTCTGGAAAATACTTTGATATTCAGAAAGCATGTTGAACAAAGAAACATACTAAACTAATAACATAAAAATTAATATGACAATTAACATTATTCTGTTCCAATTACATTCACAAATCTAGTTATGCCTATAAGAAAATGTTTACTTACGAATTGATGGGATCTGAAAAATCGAATTTCCAGGTACATTGAACTGATTAAGGCTTTCTAAAAGCGAAAAGGAAATGGTTTCAAAACTTACAAACAACTAATAAAAATTTGTTTTTTATATATTCTTCTTTAAATTTCGAAAATAAATTGTTTTCCCGGGTTTCTAAACAGGCCCTGGTTTACTGAATAAGGCACGAGCAGCAGCTGCTTTCCTTATACAATTTTAATGTAGCCCGAAATTAAGAAAACGGGCGGACCCCAAACTTTACATTCAATTAATTCCATTCCAAAATGCTGATTTCTATTCAAATTCTCAATCTTACAATATATATTAAGAAATGTTTCATAAAATTAGCTTTCATGACAAATTAATTTTTCATGTAATCTACCACCTGATTGCAATTCTGCAGTTTGTTCATTATTTTACATGTTTATTTTGTATACCGATTTTAAGTAATACTGAATTTGGCTTGTATGAGCAATATAAAATATTGATAATTTATTGCCAAAATTAGAGAAGTATTTCGAAATATTGATAGTTTATCTTGTATATACATTCTGAATTCAATTTTTTTCATTCAACTACACTCATATTTTGCATATTTTTCTCCAAATTATCCAATTTTTGTGTAAAGAGAACATGAAATAAAAAGTTATTTAATGAAATATATGTCAATTCAACTGAGCCATTCTTTGGAATAATATTCGTAAGCATTGATAAATTTCCGGGTATGTTGAATTATGAAGGGGTCCCTGAAATGTCACTGATCCCACTGAAAATCCCATATGGTCCAAGAGCCGACCGTACAAAACCCTAAGTCATCGAGCACAAGAATAATTTCTTTATTTTATGGAAGAGTAGTCATAGGGGAATCTAATGATTCATGTCTGCGAAAGCAAAGTGGTGCATAAGCCAAAAATGAATACCACTAGTGGTTGACTCGTAGACTTATCTAATGTAACCTTTTTTTTCTCCCTTTAGACTTAATAAAGGAGACCGGGAGGGATACTATGCTCTACAGACAAGACTTTCTTGTCTGAGCAGTCCCTCTTAGGCATTCAAATATGTTTTCCTGCACTAAGTTTTCCGTGTTTTCATACTTTTTATTGCACGGCAAGCACAATGATAGACCTACGAGTGAGCCAATAGTGGTATTAATTTTTGGTTTATGCACTACCTCACTTTCGGCAGACATGGATCATTAGATTCCCCTATGACTACTCATCCATAATATAAAGGATTTTTTTCTTGTACTCGATGACTTAGGGTTTTGTGCGGTTGGCTCTCGGACTACTAGCTTCAGAGGTTAATCAGACCCTGTTTCTAAAGGTGAATCAACACTTTCCGGAATCTTGGCTGACATCGGAAGTTATTATATATTTACTTACTTGATTATTGTACATATTTCGTGATTTAGAAAACATTTGTCTTTTCAAGAGCATCAATAATTATAGAAATACGTAGCACCTATAGTCGTCGTTTGGTCTGTCCGTCTGTTCGTCCGTATATAACAGTGCAAAAAATACCCAACCGAATAATTTGAAATTTAAAATACGTAATTGTTGCATAATTTCTTCGAGTCATTTCAAATTTCATGAAACTCGGATATATAGTTTAATTATAGGGACAATCAAAAGTATTCTGTTACCTTACGGTCAATGGTAAAAAATAGTTTCAAATGCATTTTAATGATGTTACACTCTTTCGAACATAGTGAAATTGATATGCATCTATGAATTAAAATATGAATTCTGTACAATATGTGGTGCAAAGAATATTTGTTATTCATTTACAGGACCGCACAAAAGTATTCCATTACATAATGATATAGGGGGAATATTGTTTGAACGCATTTTAATTATATTAAACTATTTCGCATTTTATGAAATTGATATGCATTACTGAGGTTTACTACAAATTACTTCCTATATAATAGAAAGCAGATAGTATTTAAGGGGACACACAAAATATTTTGGATACTATATTGTATCTGAAGTACTATATCCTCCTAGAGTAAGATTTGAATATTTTTAAAACTTCGTTATAGTATAAATGAACCTCATTTGCTACATTTGACGTGCAATTTTCTATTTGTTTTATTGTGTATGCACTTGCTTCACGAGGTGTAACAGTCAATCAGGCATACTTCTACCACTAATTTCAAAAGAATTTTTTTTTCATTTGTCCTATTTATAATGTCTGTGATTATTTAAGACAAAAACAGCATTTTAATTTTTTTTAAGTTTCCAGTTCAACACTGCCTCTCATATAAGGGTCAAGGTAACATACAGAATGAGAATATATCGGAAATGATAATTGTCGTATAATCGTGGGGACAATATAAGATGTATTTTCTAATTATACAAACGTTAAACTTTAATAAATGAAATAAGTTACTTTTATCGTGAAGGAAAATAATACATCAAAATGCTTCAACTTTCTGGTAGTGAAAACTAAATCGTGATATTTCTATCAGGTGAGTAGCCATTTAAAGTTCTATACAAGCATAAGGCGTCAACGTCATGGTTTCAAAACAGGCAATTACTCATATCATTAATTTTAAAAAGATTTTTAAATCTATTTAATCATTGTGATTAATTAAGATAAAAATAGCATTTCAAAATTTTAAGAAATCTTCCAGTTCCACACTGTATTTCATGTAAGCTTTAGGGTAATTCGTGAGAACAGAGATATATTGGAAAATCTAAATTTGTGGAATAATGGGGAGGACATCATGAAATGTGTTTTCTAATTGTAGAAATGTTTAACAATAATTAAAATTACTATAAATGAAATAAGTTCATTTTTTCGTGAAATAAAATAAATAAATGTTACCGTTAAAGAAGTATTATAATAAAAAAAATGAGGGTAAATTTAGCAGGGGGGTAATTTTACAATTGCAAACTTTTTAATTTTGTCATAAGTAAGAATAAACAATTTCATGAAAATAAATCATTGGTGGATTTCTGTTTTCTTTTTAATCGTGATTTTCTTTCAGCAAGATTTTGAATTCTAATATAAAAGCACTTAGGAGAATATACAGCGTGTCTCGGATTTTGTAATTTTTTTACTTATTTTACATGTTAATTGTGACAAATTCATGTATTATTTAATGAAATTTGATATATATTGAAGTACCTCAACAACATATTAGTCATTTATTAGCATTTTTGCCACGTTTAAAGATTCGTGTAATTAACTATAAATTAAGAAATAATAAAATTTCTACCTAGAATTTTGGAATGCAGACGAAAATACGAATGCAATGATAGTGAAATATGTGAGCGTAGTCGAGTAACCGAATGCGTCGTATAATTGATCGTCGAATGATCGAGAATCTATTGCATTTAATGTCCGAATGTGAAGCAAACTTAAAACTTAACTCTTTCAGGGACAAGCAGTTGTATTTCTGTAATGTTAAATCACTCTGGGATTTTCAAAATTTTTTATTTAAAAATAAGGAAAGGCAATCTTAGAACTTTTTTCCTCCAACGTTATAACACTACAATCTAATTTAAAGTTTCTGGTGCAAATATTGATTAATATTATGTGATATATAATATATCCCACCTCCCTTCAAGAGGTTAGACAAAAATTATGTTGTATGGATATTCAGAATTTTCCCTACTCTTTCACATATGGTTATACTTTCAATTTCTTTTTTTTTTTCCTTCTTCTTCTTTTTCTTTAAACTAAGTTCCGTTAAACAAAGTCATCTTTTTATTTATTAAGAATATTACTATTGACAACAAATTAAAAAATAAATAAATAGGCAATGTCATTTCAAAATGAGGGGAAATTTTTTGGCTTTTGAATTTTGTTGAAAAAATATTTAAAATATACATATTTAAAATATTGAGAAAACAGAAAATTCTTTAAACTCAATTTATAGGACTTAATTTTATTTATTATTAAATAAATGCTGAATAAAGAAATTTATATTTTTTCAATGTAAATTATTATTTTTTTAGCATCCATTTAATTATAATTAAAATTATATCCTAAAACTTTTTACAAGTTTATATTTTTTTATTTAATTACTTTTTTTTGCAGTATTTTGTCTTTGCTACTAAAAAATACTTCGTTTTATATAATAATGGTTTTACTGTATCTTTTCATTGCTTAATCGATATTTGACTGAAATATGTCTACTTCTTCCGATATGTCATAGAAAATTTCAGTTATTAATGAACGATATTCTACTAGCGGAATTCTGTTATATTAGCAACTAATGTCCCTACTTAATTTTCTGATTACGTAAATAAATGTTCTCGAATTAAAAATATTGCTTTAAAGATATCTACAGTAGAATTGTATATCTATTTACTTCATATAGGGAAAGCGTTTTTTTTATTATTATTATTCGGAAATTGCTTCCGATATCTCTTGAAGTATGGTTATGCGTAAGAGTAACTTTAGACAAAAACCTATACTGTTATTTAAATTCTAGCACTGTTTCTGATGTATGATACAACAAGCTTTCCCAGCCTTTATAAGCCACAGGGACGTACCTTTATTGCTGGTATATCACTGTAAAAAATATTCACTCAAACTGACAGGAAAAAACTCTCAATTTGGGAGCCAGTGGAAAACCGTTTTACAGAAAATGCATGTAATTTTACATTTATACAGTTTTTGCTATAAAAAATATCAACTTATTTCTGTAAAAGTAACAAAATCCAAGTTTTTTACAGATTTTTTTCCTTAAAATAGTTTTTTCTGTTAAAAAAATACAATATTTTCCTGTAAAAATTACAGATTTTTTTTTACAGTGTAATAAAGGACGAAATTATTTATGTAACTAAAAGCTTGCAACAATATTATTTCGCTGTAGTAGTGATAAAAAAACTGTCAATTTTGGCGCAAGTGGAAAACCGTTTAATTTACAGAAAATACGTGTAATTTTTCACTGATACAGTTATTTGCTGAAAAAAAAAAAAAAAAAAAAAATCGATTTATTTCTGTAAACATTACGAAATCCAAATTTTTTACAGAATTTTTTTTCCTTAAACAGCTTTTTTCTGTAAAAAAAAACAATATTTTCCTGTAAAAATTACAGATTTTTTTACAATGTAATGAAGGACGAAATTAATCATGTAACTAAAAGATTGCAACAATATTACTTCGCTGTAGTAGCGGTTTCAGTGCATACACGTCTTATACTTACATTGTATGGCCAATAATCACCAAACATTTTCAATTTTGGACATTTTGTCAAATATTTAAATATATATATGTCGATTTTAATAGAACTTAAGAATTATGAAGAATATGTTCGACATCATATTTGTCAACGGCAATTTGATTATGAGGACAATTAGGGGGACAACAAAAAAATTAAAGAAAAATATTAATGTTTAGGATCAACCTGTAAAATAAAATACACGAGATTAAATATCGCTACAACTTAAGAAGATATGGATATTGTACAAGATATTTATTTTTTGTGGAAGAATAGAACCATGTTATTTATACTACATTTTGCAAAATTTTATGAAATTAGCATTAAATTTGGTAAAAAACCCTGCATGATATAAACAAAAAATATGCAAAATTTTTTTAACTTAAAAAAAAAATCGATATATTTCTTCAGATATCTCATGAAAAAAATTATTTAAATATGATTAAATGCGAAACATTTGTTAAGAATGCTTTAGGTTTGTTACTAGCTTGAGAATGTCTTCTCGTGACTAATTCTTGCAGGGACAGGACCCTTAACTTAAACTTTTCAGATCCTAATAATAGGATATTTACAAATATTTTATTTTTTCAGTTACTATTGTTATTACCTGCATGTAAAAATGATAATACATGATTTGACATTTACTATCTTAATGAAGCAACCCTAATTATAACAAATAGTAAGAAAAAAATGTTCTTTTAAAGTTCTATACAACGTACCTGAAATTTTTATTTCATATATTTCATTTTCTAAATTTAACGTAGAAGCTATTTCTCAGAATTTATGATATAAAAAAGAAAATTTCAAATATTGGAAAGTTATGTCTCCTTAATCCAGTTGTAATACGACATTTTCTAAATATCTATTCTTTCATAGCCTATTATTATATTTGAATGGGTGTTTGGAAAAACCTATGTTACAAATTTAAAAATTTCAGAAATGAGGAAGAACTATTAATATCAGTGTTGAACGATATACCGAGCACCTAGTGCAACATACACCGTTCTTTCCATCTTAATTACCCTCCACTTTTATCTTCAAGCTGAGCATTGATGAGTAATAAAAACTAGTTAAGTAGGTAAGGAAATTAAAAATATTATTTTTAATTGAAATTAATATTATTTTTAATTGAAATTAATAATATTATTTTTAATTCATTGTTTTAAGTTTTTTATTTAAAGTAAAAAAAAAAAAATGCATATTATGAAATTACAATTTTTAAAAATGTGTAATCATCAACCATTCCACGTAGTCCATTATTCTACAAAAGAAAAGTCCAATTTTTCAAAATTTTTAACATAGGCCTTTTTTCCGTACACCTATTCTTTTAAAGTACCGTTAAGAAACCGAAAGTAAGCCCCTTTAGTAAACAGGAAATTCTAATAATTTTAAGGAATGCTTATAATTGGAGGTTTTGTGAAATAGATAAGTAAAATTAGGAGGGAGTGGGGATATATTTAGAAATTATAAATTCCCAAGGATTTATACAGCTTGCAAAATATATGAGGGGAGGGGAGCTTACCTTTTGTACTTTATTAGAAAGACCCCCACGGAGGGCACCTTACTCCCTTTGGGCCCATATCCCTCGTGCTGATAATCGGCCTTCATAAAATAAACCAGTAAACCTTCGGTACTTTACGGCACGTAAATCCGCAGTATTAGATTTCCAAATGTCATATTTCTAAAATTTCTTTTCCAAAATATTTATTTCAAAATGCTTCTGAAATTTCTGAAAACTATAACTAAAAAATATTCTCTTCCATAATTAATTAAAAGAAAAACGTTTTTTTCCATAATACCGCTTGTTTTTGCCATAATCCTTTTCTTTTAGAATAGTTAATAGATAAACAATTTCTTTAAAAGTTTGCGCTTAAAAATTTCTAAAACCTACTTTAATTTTCTTTAAAACTAAAAGTAATTTTTCCCCAAAATTAAAACAAATTGAACTCGAAAAGTTTACAAGTTAGGGAATATAATGAACTCCAAATAGAAGTAATGTCAAGCAAGCTAAAAACATATTCAGTTATAAAATTTCGCATCTTAGAAACGTATTATTCATAACCAGCAGTTTACATTTATGAAAACAATTGTAATAAAACTTAATAAAGTTAATTTAAGAAGTTAACTATTTATTCGTGATTTATCCTAAACTTAAAATATAAGTAATGGGGAGTGTTAAGAATTCTTATCAAATGTTATTATATTTCTAAGATTTCTTCTCTGAAGCATTTATTTCAAAACACTGCTGAAATCTCTAAAAACTAAAAATTAAAATTATTTTCTTCCATAATTAAAAAAAATGTCTTCCTTAATGCCGTGCATTTTTGGCATAATCCTTTTCTTTAGGTACAACGAATAGATAAACAATTCCTTTAAAAGTTTGAATTTCAAAATTTCTAAAAGTTACTTTTATTTGTATGAACCTAAAAGTAATTTTTATGAAAAATTAAAAAAAAGAAAACGGAACTCGAAAGGTTTACAAGTTAGAGAGAATAATAAACTACAACTAGAAGTAATGTTAAACAAAGTAAAAAACATATTCATTTACACTATTTAGTCATAAAATTTCGCATCTTACAAACGCAATACTTATAACCAGTAATTTAAGTTTATGTAAACAGTTATAATGTACTATTATTTTTCAACACAATCTAACTGATTGGTAAAGTAATCATACGAATTCAATATTTCCAACTGAGCGAAAAATTGTCCAGGCTGGGAATTGAACCCAGATACTTGGCTTACAAGGCCAATGCTTTACCTGTTAAGCTACCTGGGCGATAGCCAGCTGCGATTTTTCGCTCAGATAGCCTTATAGGTCATAACATCTGGTCTGTCATTTAGACAGCTCAACAGAATAGACCGCAGGTAAAGGAACTCCATATGACGATCTACGTACCCATCGTCATATGGAGTTCCTTTACCTGCGGTCTATTCTGTTGAGCTAAATGACAGACCAGATGTTATGACCTATAAGGCTATCTGAGCGAAAAATCCCAGCTGGCTATCGCCCAGGTAGCTTAACAAGTAAAGCATTGGCCTTGTAAGCCAAGTATCTGGGTTCGATTTCCAGCCTGGACAATTTTTCGCTCAGTTGGAAATATTAAATTCGTATGAGTTATAACGTAACTTAATAAAATTAATTTTAGAGAATGACTATTTATTCGTAGTTTATCTTGAGATTAAAATCCAAGAAATTAGGAATATATATTTAAGAAAGTTTTTCAAGTGTTCTGTTTCTAAAATTTCTTTTCCAAATCATTTATTTTAAAACACTTCTGAAATTTCTGAAAACTAAAGCTAAAAAATATTTCATAATTAATGAAAAAATTAATGAAATTCTTCCATAATACCGTTCATTTTTGCCATAATCCTTTTCTTTAGGTAAAGCGAATATATAAACAATTCCTTTAAAAGTTTGAATTTCAAAATCTCTAAAAGTTACTTTTATTTTGTATAATCCTAAAAACAATTTTTCTCCAAAACTAACAAAAGAAAATTAAACCCGTAAGTTTTAAAAGTAGAGGAGAACAATGAACTACAACTAGAAGTAATGTTAAACAAACTAAAAAGTATTCATTCACACTATTCAGTCATAAATTTTCGGATTTTACAAACGCATTACTCATAACCAGTAATTTAAGTTTATGTACAATGTTATAATGAAACTTAATAAAATTAATTTAAAAGGTTATTTATTCATAGTTTATCTTGAGAATAAAATCTAAGAAAACGGGGAATATATATTTAAGAAAGTTTTTCAATGTTCTGTTTTGAAAATTTCTTTTCCAAAGCATTTATTTCAAAACGTTTCTGAAATTTCTGAAAACTAAATCTAAAAAATATCCTCTTCCATAATTAATAATAAAAAAAATACATTTCTTCCATAATACCTTTCATTTTTGTCGTAATCCTGTTCTTTAAGAATAGCGAATATATAACTAACTCCTTTAAAAGTCTGCATTTCAAAATTTCGAAAATTAAGGAAATTACTAACTCGCTTTAATTCATTACCAATTTCAAACAGCACAAAACACGATATCGTTTGTGCGTGATCATAGATGTATTATTATTTTTATAAAGTTTGATCTAATCAATAAAAGATCAAAAATTAGAAACTCGCCTTAAAAAGGATTTTTCATACTCAAGAAATAATGCTATTAACATTTTTCAAAACACGAAATTCGCTCTCGCAATTTCAAAACTGCCACTTCCTCTTAGTTTGAATTTCGATTTTCTGATAAACGTGACAAAATAAATGAATTATTCTCGCTGCTAGAGCTTAATAAATGAGTTTTACAGTTCAGAGTAAGTAAATGACTTTTAAAATTTGATTGAAAACTGAAATGCTCTTTACCTATGTGAAACGCATTAGCAGTGTTTATTTATAGATATAAGAAACAGCACATGATTAAAAAACTCAATTATTTTAATTCGTGTACAACCTGAAATAATAATAAATTATTACGAAAAATTTTAATGCTATTTCATAAGTTTAGCCTTTCATTAAAAAGTTTGTCATGATTATATTTTTGAAGTATATTAAATTAAATTTTTCTCAGCATTTCTACTTACAGCATTAAGGTATGTGCCTAACTACGGGGCACTTTTTTTTAAAAAATATGAAGTTTTTATTTAACATAATATTTTTAGTTAAAACTACGTTTTTAGAATAAAACTATGAATTCATATAAATTATAAATGTAATTTTAATTAACTTTTTGAATATAGCCAATATTTATTCAAATTTTAGTAAATAATTGCGTTTATATCATACTTTCTATATATCGAAATCTATTCAATATATTTCACTTTCTTAACAAAATGTTAGCAAACCTCTGTGTTATATACCTCTTAAATTTTCTGACGTATACCAAATTTCGTATGCAGAACATGATTTCTTTTTTCTTTAATATGAATTTTCAAAACAAAAATAGCTCTTAAGTTAATATTATACAAACTTACAAGCTATATTATGCCTCATAACATACCAATAGATGAGCAGAACTCTGCGGCAAAACTTTATTTCAATATCATGAAATGATGTTTTTCGTAAACTTGCGCAATGAAAAACGCAGTTTTCCAGAAAACGCAAATTAAGATTTTGATACAGCAGAAATAATTATATATAAAGTTAAACATTAAAACCAAAGTCAACATTAAAATCCATCCTTTTTGTAGGTTTTTATGTATTTGTCTATGTATTACATATCATAAACTAGCAGCCTTCGCCCGCTATGCTGATCAGTTTCGCTAAAAGAATCTTGGATCAAACAAAACACATCTAGTAAAGATAAAAAAATAACTTATTATCTAATCTATTATCAAAAGTCTTATTCGTATAATATTACATTATGCGGTTCAAAGTCGATATTGACGACATAATAGACAAAACTGCTCTAAAATCACTGAATTACCTATGTTTAATTATTTTTTAATAAGTTTGTTATCTTGAATTTCCCGCTTTTACTTAAAACTGCTTAGGTATGGTGGAATGACTTAAACGTTTCGTAACTCCCATCAATCCTTTTGAAAGGGGAAGGGCAATTTGTAAAATCACTGAAATGAATGTTTCATAATTTTTAATAGGCTTCTCTAAATAATCTTTAATTTCACACTTCTACCTAAAACCACTGCTGGGATATGGCTAGTGATGGGCGATTCCCGAAAATTTACCAAACGAAAAAAAAAATCGTCACGTAAAAAACACAACCAGTACAGTCATTGATTACTTCCGAGGATCTACAATCGTGATGTTGTACAATCGATTTTTAAAATCATTGCTTTTACAGGCTTATAAAGTACTTATTTTAGTAAATACATGGTAAATAAAAAGAGATCAAATTAAAAAACAACAAATAAAAGGGAGGCTATAATGGTGCACCAATAACAGAAAAGTCATATGACGGCATCCCCTGGTTGCAAAAAGCTTAAAAGGCACCAGTAAGTATAGAAAAGATAAGGGAGTTTAAGTATGAAAAATTAAAATTTTTCAAAAATTATCAGCAAAATGGCCAACGGAATAAAAATTAAAAGCTTTCCACGTGGCAAAAACAGGAACTAAAAAAATGGTAAATGGGATCGATATTTTTTAATGAATTGTCAAAATCATTTGAGAATTTTCCATAATTTTCCATTATTAAAAGACTCCAATTGGAATACTTTAAACGTATTCCAGTAGCAGTAGGCGTATCGCGAAAATGACTAAGAAGGGGTAATTTAAGTGCATAATATGAATAAATGGTCACAGGACTTTCTAACGATGTATCACATGAAAGATGTCTGACAAATTTAGAAAAGTGCACTCACCGCGGACGGCTAAGGTGGTGTGGGTAAAGGGCAAAGGAGGTGTGCAGAAAGTATATAATATGAAATTGTAGTCACTGAGCTTTCCAATGATATATCACCTGAGGGGTGTCTTCAAAAGTTAGAAAAGATCCCTACCGGGTTCCAATTATCGCGTCACCCGGAATACTTCCTCCCTTCCTCTCTCTGAAATTTGAATATATTATGAAAAATATTTATCGGAGGGCTCCATAAAAAATCCAATCTTAAATGATAAAAACGCTACGATTTCAAAAAAGCTCGAAAACAAAAGAAAATATCATATCAGGGAGGACAAAAGAAAATATCATAATATGAAAGAGTGGTGTGAGGGCTTACTGGTGATATATCACATGAAGAGTCTAAAAAGTTTGAAAATTTTCGACCCCCACTTTAACTCTCTTAAGGGTGGAAATTTTAAAATTACTGAAACGCATATTTAATTATATGTTTAGTATATATATTTTTTCCATTTTTACGCTCCTACCTAAAACGGCTACTAAGATGGGCCGAATATTCTAAAATTTGTCTATCCCCTTTTAACCCTTTTAAGTGGGGCATTTATAAAGTCGCTGAAATATGTGTTTAATTAATTTTTTAGTAGATTTATTTTCTGGAGTTTCACACTCCTACCTAAAACGGCTGCTCAGATATAGCAAGATGTTCTATAATTTTTGACCCTCACTCCTTTAAACCCTTAAGGGGAAAGTTTCAAAAATTCTTTCTTAGTGCACGCTTACGTCATAAGAAGTATTTTCTCCCTAATTGTCATGCTTCGAGGTTCAATAGTTTGGGCTGTATGTTGATTATGATTCAAACAGTCAAACTGTTATATATACAGTCCCTGGCCAAATTATTAGACGCCCTCGTTTTTTCATGTGGTAGAATATTACTAGATTCATAGAGATAATATTACTATGCAAATAGTTAAAATTGATTATATCGACATCTGTAAGGTCATATTAAATAAAAAAACATGCCAATGAATTTAAAATTATTTACTTCTGTAAATTAAATTAAAAATTGCTCAAATTGAAAAACTTAAAAAATGTCAATATTTTGTGGAGCCTTCTTTGAGAGCAATCAGTGCTTCTAGTCATGCGTTGTTACCATATTGAATTGTTTTTTGTATGTAATTGTTTCTTGGGGGATGATCCCAGACAAGGACATCTTTTACTATCATCTGCATTTTGTTTATTATGACTTCATTGGCTAATTCTTTCATATTCAATCGAATTCATGTCTGGTGAATTAGTTGCCCAGTCATCACAGGTTTTCGTTCTGTTGTACTTGAGAAAGTGATATAACGTGACATATCAACAACAGCACTACCCAAAATTGGAAAAATATATGTCAAACATTAATTTAATAAATTAAAATCTCCTAGGACATTACATACCAAATATACTAATAAAAGTAACTGCGTCTAATAATTTGGCCAGGGACTATATATATATATGAGTGCCTGTGTTTGTTAAAATGTTTAACATACCTTTCTGTGGCTTTTTAAACGGTCACTTCCGGTTATAGAAAGTTCATTTCCGGTTTATATTTTGGGCTGTAACTTTGCTTCTAATTATCACTGAACCAAAAGTAAGACATTTTTGTTATCCTAGATGTTTGAACTTTAATATAAAATAATAAAAATTCGTAATTTTTCGCAAAAACAGCAATTTGAGGATAAACTTTATTACCTCAATGCTTATATGCATGATGAAGATTTTATAATACACCTTTATCATACTATTGAAATATTTCTTTTTCCTAGTAATTTCCCTTTTCATTTAAGAAAAATCCAAAGAAAAAACTAAAGAATGCACTTCAGATGGATCAAACAAGGTCGAACCTTCGAACTCCAACTTCAAAGTCTGATTTATAATCACTCCAAAAAATTCTACAGTTTTCTAACAAACTTTATTCAAGTTTGTTTTCCAAATACAACTTTAACAAAATAACAAGAATAAATGTTATAAAGGCTTTAAAATCATTAAAACGTCAAGCGATACGCGAATAATGTAAAATCAGTCTAATTCCATCAGGACTTTGTTTACATCTTTGTAAATACTCTTTGTTATTAAAAATTTCAGAAAACGAAAATTCTTATCACTGAAACTCGAAAACATCATGTTGTCATATTGAAATTCCCAGATGTATTTTGTAGAACCCACAAATTCATCTTTGAGTTTCGAAATTTGTTAACTATATTTTCAATATGTTTTATTGGAAAAATTTGATAACATTTAAGGTTTACATATTAAAAAATATTAATATTAAATAAATTATTAAATAAAAATTAAATATTGAAAAATAACGTCTCATATCATCAAGATTAATTAGAATCTTAATATTTTTAGCTTTGTCATATGACAGATTTCCTCATGATGAGGATCATCATGCATCAATTTAAAAAAAAAATATGTAATGTAACATCTTCCGCGAAACGCTTACATCATTAAATCCTCTTTTATACTCGACCCCAATCCACAAACTTTACTTAAAGTTAACCCGTATTCGACAAAAATTTCTTAGTCAACGCCAAACCCGAAAATAAATATCTTAATCTATAATTTTGTAGAATATTATCTTTAACATAAATTTTATCTTTCATAAGAAAAATCTAATATATATATATATATATATATATATATATATATATATATATATATATATATATATATATATATATACATTATATACCGGGTGTCCCAAAAATGACTGATGGATTTTAAAATTCAATAACTTGCAAACGGTGACAGCTATTTTAAAAAATTTTGCAGGAGGGTTATGTATAATGTCAGGAGTTTTTTTACCGTAATTTTTTATTTTAGTTCGCATCTCAAACAATAGGTGGCGCTGACGGCGATTGAAGGCCAGGTGATCAGTGCTGAGTGAAGCGTCGACCTGGCCTTCAATCGCCGTCAGCGCCACCTATTGTTTGAGATGCGAACTAAAATAAAAAATTACGGTAAAAAAACTCCTGACATTATACATAACCCTCCTGCAAAAATTTTTTAAATAGCTGTCACCGTTTGCAAGTTATTGAATTTTAAAATCCATCAGTCATTTTTAGGACACCCGGTATATATATATAGACTTTTTCATATTCAGATACATATTTTTTTCATCGAAAATTATACTTTGGACATTTCTTTTTTTTCAGGGGGGGGGGCTTAAACCGCTTTCCCGTTTAGCCCGTACCACGTACGGGCATCCCTACTCCAATCATAATTTATTATTCTTACCAGTAAAATTTTATTGTAAATTTTGCATTATTTAATCCGAACATTTTTCTGATTCAATTACGCAAAATTTTCTGTTTTGAAAAACGGGTGAAAAAAAGATTGAAAATTCTGTAAAAGGCGTGCAATTAATAGATATTATTTGAAAGTTTTTTTTTTTTTTTTTTTCAAAAATATTGATTAGTCAAGTGATTAAATACTCTTTGTCATCGGAATTTTTCTGAAAACGAGACCTTTTTGAATGATACTTGCAATGTCATGCTATGTTTCGATATTCTATTGGGCCACGTGGAATCAAATCTACGAATAGCAACTTCGAATTCCCCAAATTTATTGCTAATATTTTAACCCCTTAACGGTCGCATTAAATTACTGTTTAAAAATTCAGATTGGCTATTTGCGTCACTATTTTGAAAAAGAAATATGAACATTATTTACTGAAAAGCAATATGATACCAGAATAAAGATATAATTATACTGTTCTATAAAACAGGTGAGAATCAAACAATCTTGAATAAAAGATGTGGAGTTCGCAGCCCGTGAATGTCTGCGGGGCGCGACGATTAAGTGGTTAATAACCCCTTCCTCCACTAAAAAAAAACCTCCGCAAGTTTATGAACAGCATTTTAATCACTTTCCCAAACGTTTGCATGAACATAATTCTAATTATCATTCTGATAATCGTTTTACAGGATTAAAATCACATGATTCAGAATATTTTTTTTTTTCAGATTTAAGATTATTTTCTAAAATTTAAGAGCAATAAAATGACAGTAAAAAATAAAGTAAACAAATCTCAAAATCCATATTCGATTTCCACAATAACTCCCTCAAATATTCTGCATATTTAATCATTCTACTGATTCATTTATTCTTCTTCTCACTCTTTCCGGAGATTTTTAAATGTGTAACCAGAATTCCATTTATTCCCTCTTGAGCCTGCATAAATAAAATTCTAACTGAATTTCTGACAAAGTTCTTGCCAGAAGAGGGATGGTAATCAGGAATAAAAACGTTTATTATTTATTTTCTGAAAATGAGTCGTCAAAAAAATAAATAAAAAAGTGTATAAAGACTGTAAAATCATGAAATGCTAAGTGATACAGAAGTTTTATAAAATCAACCCTATTCCTGAGGACTTTATTTGCGTCTTTGGAAATATTTTTGGCACACTGATCTAATTATGGCATTATTTTCGCTTCTTAAAAATTGAAATTCTAAACATCCTTTATTGTTGAAATTCTCAATATTTGGATCGCGCGGACTTGAACCCACAAACTTTGTCTTTGAGTTACTAGAATTTATAACCAGAATTTTAATCGCTATCAAATATATATCCTAATAATAAAAGTTCTTGGAGATGAAAGGGGAGATTTAATTTTTTTTTCTTTTACTCAAGCTTATTTATAATAAAGAAATGCAATAAAAATATCAGAAAATAAAATTAAATAAAGACTATAAAATCATAAAAGTCAAGTGATTTACGATTTTTATAAAATCCATCATCCCTGAGGATTTATTTGAAGCTTTGTAAATACTTTTACCGTACTGATAAAACTATGAAATCCTCTTTGTCACAGAAAATTTCAGGGAACGGAAAACTCTTTCGGCGGAACTTGAAACATCATGTTTTATCAAGATGCCTTCCATTTTATTCCGCATACAGGTAATTACATCCATTAATTTAAATATCTGACATCAAACACACGTTCCGCCGAGTAAACATAGAAATCCGAAGTTCAACAATACTTTTCCGATTGAATTTCAAAATTATCTCAAGCTGAAGATTCAAAAGAAACCTTTTAAATCAAGCTCTGAAATGGATCAATATTTTTCCGCTCGGAGTAGCTAACAGTAAAGCTTATTCTTTTATTTAATCCCATTAGGTAGATCTCCGAATCCGATTTTATCATTTGGAAGCTTGACACCCTTCTTGGTTCATAAAAGAAATTAATAAGCTCCGGGATATTTTGAAATAAAATTATGTATTTCACTATACGAAGAAATTTTACAAAACGGATAAGAAATGGAGTAAGTCTTATATATTAAAAAAAAAAGCTAATAGTTTGCGATTTAAGCCTTTGATGTGTAAAATTTGGAATTGTTAAGATTTTAAGCCAGTCATATTTTAAAGATACGTATTCTAATAAAATCAGAAATTTAAAAAATGGTGGATTTTAAAGTTGTAAACTTTATACATATTTTTTGTGCTAGATCAAAATCTTAATTTGTGTTTTCTGGATAACTGCGTTTTTCATTATTCACATTTACGAGAAACATCATTCCTTAGAAAGTTTTCAAGATATTGAAATAAAATTTTCTGATCTATTGGTGTGTTATGAAGCAAAATATAGCTTTTAAATTTGTATATATAAATTTCAGAGCTATTTTTATTGAAAAATTCATATTTTTTATATCTTTTTGCATACTAAATTTGGTATATGCTATTACTTTAAGAGGTATTTCAAATCTTTTTGCTTATAACACGATGAGACCCCACCAGTGGCTAAAAGGCTTTGCTCTTGAAACTTTTAGAGTTGTAGGTGCTAGATTCTATCAGAATCCCGTCCGACGGCCTAACCGTTCGTAGCTTTTCTTGGTTTTCTTCGAACCTGGGATTTGCATGTGTAAATATGGGTTAGATTCCCTTAAAAAGACCTCCACAGAGGGCACTCCCTCTAGGAGCTACATCCTACGTGCAGGTAATCGCCCGTCATAAATAACACCAATAACATCAACATAACACGCAAATAAGTGGTTTGCTAATAACATTAATGAAAAAGTAAGTGGAATATATTGAATAGATTTTTTTGTAGAACGTTTGACATAAACGCAATTCTTTACAAAAATTTGACTAAATATTGTATAAATGTTAAAAGATAATGAAAATTCCAATAAAAATTTATTTGAATTCATTGTTTTATTCCCTTTTTTAAATAAAAACGCATGTATTTGATAAAAATTTTATATTTTTCAAAAAAAGGAAAGCCCCAAAGTTAGGTACACACCTTAAGTCAAAGGACACTGGTTCAAATCCTGGTCTTGACATTTTTCACTTAGTGGAAAAATTACAACTCATATTATTTATTTATTAATTAAAATAATTGTGTTAACCCCATCGTCCCTAATGTCCTATTAATAGTGCATGTCTTTTATTGAGTATTATTTAGTCTTAAATTTTTTTCTTGTTAATTCCAGCCCATAACAGTGGTAGTATGTGTCTATAGATTTACTATTATAATTTCACTTAAGTTCCAGCATTTAGTAATAATAATAATAATAATATAGTTTTCTTAATTATCACAAAGTCGTTGGTGTTCCTTTTGATGCAAACATATATTTCAGTCTTAAAATTTAAATTAGGGACTCTTTTCCCAAATTAATAATTTGCGATTAAAAAAAACTAAATTTTTATATTTGTTTAATTTGGCTGTATCAGAACATTTTCCAAACGTCTTCAAAAATTCTTCCTTTGACTATTGGTATATCAAAAATACGCAAAAATACGCAAAATAACTACATTCGTCAGGTTTTGGTAAAGAACACACTTCTTAAATTTCAGTAAACCGTAATTTCTATGATTTCTATAGTTACTTTAGTTAGCGCACTAACAAACTAGTTATTTTGTTAGCGCAAAAGTAATTTTTTCCCGAAATTGTGAAAAAAAATCAGGGTCGAAATAGTTCAGATTCATCAAGTACACTGTAAAAAAAAAAGTATCGGTCTACTAAAAAAACTTTAGTGTTCCTTGTAATTACTAAAAAATTTTTAGTAATCTTAGTCGGTTACAAGAAAATCTGTAAGAATTACTAGAAAAAAGTTAGCAACGAATAGAGTTAATAGTTTTATATTTTTAATAGCTATTACTAAAACTCACTTGGTGTGGCCTTGATAGCATAGTGGTTATAGTAACGGACTCCAGGCTAAAAGGTCCCGGGTTCGATACTGACCACTGCCAAATACGCCCCGAATGCATGCAGTGTAAGTACTCGTTTTTAAAGGGATTACGGATATCCTGATGGAGCATTAGCAATGTTTGGTGCTGTCATCTATTGCGGTTTTGCCGAAAATCTTCCGCTCCAGAAGTCTGGATGCAGCTCGAAGGAAGCTCCTGCCCTTCGAGCCCACGTAATGGTTATTAAAAATAATTTTGGAGCTATTACTAAAATTTGCTTGGTGGCTCATACTAAAAATTTTTAAGTTAGTTATACAAAAAATTCTTTTGTTCAGTTTACAAAATAAATGCTTGTTTCGCTTGCAAAAAAAAAGTTTGTAATGGTTACTAAAAAATTCTGTGGAATACAAATTTACTAAAAAATTTTTAGTAACCTCTTGAATTTTTTTTTTTTACAGTGTATGGTTTAATTTACCCGCCTTTATCCTACCATCGTCGTCATTTCGTCACCTGAGAATAATAAGGTTCTGTCTGTGTTTTTGAATAAAGTGCTTCGTCGATATAGAAAGGTTCTATTTGTATCTATGAAGGCATTTCTGGATTAAAATAATGTCATAATATAATTGTAATGTCATATGTAAATTATATACAACATCATTTTGATGCAAAAATGGCTTTATAGATACAAATAGAACCTTTCTATATCGACAAGTCATTTTTTTTTTCAAAAACACAGATAGAACCTTATTATTCTCAGGTGACGATTTATCTGGCAGTGCAAACCTCAAAGTACTGTTTTTCAAGGTGCATACTTTCTCTTTAATGTACAAAAATATATTTATTGACCAGTTTTCAGTAATTCCGTAATTTCTATGATTTCTATAGTTACTTTAGTTAGCGCAAAATACTTTAGTTAGCGCGCTAACAAACTAGTTATTTTGTTAGCGCAAAAGTAATTTTTTCCCGAAATTGTGAAAAAAAATCAGGGTCGAAATAGTTCAGAATCATCAAGTACACTGTAAAAAAAAGTATCGGTCTACTAAAAAAATTTTAGTGATCCTTGTAATTACTAAAAAAATTTTAGTAATCTTAGTCGGTTACAAGAAAATCTGTAAGAATTACTAGAAAAAAGTTAGCAACGAATAGAGTTAATAGTAGTTATTACTGTTATTACTGTTATTACTGTTTTTCAAGGTGCATACTTTCTCTTTAATGTACAAAAATATATTTATTGACCAGTTTTCAGTAATTTTCGTGTTTTAAAATGAAAAAAAATAATTAGTTTCTTTTAAGAATATTCTGTAAAGTGATTTTTCCGTGAAAACTCTAAAAATCATGCAAGGTTAAATCAATATCCCATTGCAGACAAAATCAAATGCGTCGGCTTTTTACTACTAGGTGCTTGATCACGTATGTTCTTTATCTGCCTCAATGATAGATTTTGAAAATAAAAAAAGTGCTACAATTTTATTACAGTTTTATTTATTTCCGTTGCTGTTTTTTTACCAATCTTATTTGCTCTTTTTACGTTGCAGTGTGATGATACAGTGTAAAAGAAGCACTTTTAAATTTAACGTCAAGGCACAAAATTTCGGTCAAGTTCGTTAATGGGCCAAATGGGACCAAGGGGGTGGAAATAGGGAGGGTTTTTGTGAAAACCGAAAAAATGCTATAACTTCTTAATTAAAATAGATATCGAAACAGTTTAAAGTTTATATTATGCGGCAACGCTCTACGAATTGAGCTACTCGGAAGATATCCGGATTGGCAATCATTACTCGTATGTCATATCAAAGTTGCATCTGCAGCACAAAATGAAATATTTTCATGACCCACAACCGTGCCAAAAATAAGACGAAAGACAATTCCAGTATCGCTGAAATGAATCATTTCAACAATCATTCATTTTATCGATACTAGAATTCTCTTTCGTCTGATACTTGTCATAAATATCTTCTATCTATCGCTGTTTGTGCAAACTTGTCAACATATAAAAGGTAAGAGTGCGAGGCTTATATCGTCTGGGTATCTCAGTTGGTTGAGCGTTGGCATGTAATGCCGATGGCCCAGATTCGAATCCTGACCTGGATATTTTTTCACTCCGTTGGCTTTACGCATTCTAAGCAATTTGAATAAAAAAATCAATTACTGTTCCTAGAAATTATATATATATATATATATATATATATATATATATGTTTATATATATAATATGACTATTATGTGTAATTATATGTATATATACACTGTAAAAAAAAAGGGTCCATCTACTAAAAAACTTTAGTGATCCTTGTAATTACTAAAAAATTTTTAGTAATCTTAGTCGGTTACAAGAAAATCTATAAGAATTACTAGAAAAAAGTTAGCAACGAAGAGAGTTAATAGTTTTATATTTTTAATAACTATTACTAAAACGCGCTTGGTGTGGCCTTGATAGCATAGTGGTTATAGTAACGAACTCCAGACTGAAAGGTCCCGGGTTCAATACCGGCCACTGCCAAATACTCCTCGAATGTATGTAGTGTAAGTACTCGTTAGTAAAGGGATTATGAAAATCCTGTCAGAGCAATTATCAATGTTTGGTGCTGCCATCTATTGCAGTTTTGCCGAAAATCTTCCGCTTCAGAAGTCTGGATGCAGCTCGAAGGAACCTCCTGCCCTTCGGGAGCACGTAATGGTTATTAAAAATAATTTTGGAGCTATTACTAAAATTTGCTTGGTGGCTCATACTAAAAATTTTTAAGTTAGTTATATAAAAAATTCTTTTGTTCAGTTTACAAAAGAAATGCTTGTTTCACTTGCAAAAAAAAAGTTTGTAATGGTTACTAAAAAATTCTGTGGAATACAAATTTACTAAAAAATTTTTAGTAACCTCTTGAATTTTTTTTACAGTGTATGTATGTGTGTGTGCTATTTAGAAATAAAATATTTTATATTGTACTTTACAATATCCAACATATTTCGTCAAATATTTTTAAATGAAATTTATTTATAGTTACTTTTTCACAAACTTATGTTTTAATTTATAAGCACCATCTAAGAGAAAAATATCCTTTTTCTTTCTCCCTTAGGACTTTTTTTTTTTCCTTTTCATGTTAAATCTTTGGCATTAACCTTCAAAAGAAAATAAATTTTCAGCATGTAAACGGCCGCCGCCCAATCAAAACGTCAAGAAAATCCTTTTTATGATTAAAAGATTTTAATTATTCCGCGAAAAGCAATTATTATGCAGTCTACGCATTTAATGTTGTTCTGATTTTTTCCCTCAAAAACATATATTTTTATTAATTTGCGGCTTCATTTTTCAAATTTAAAATTCTTTTATCCATCACGAGTATATTTATCGATTAAACATATAACGTTTTCAATTTCAGTTCTTTTATTGGAAAGTTAAAAAGCAGCAAATGTAACTTTTGTTTTTCATCATCGAAAGTAATTATGCTTAACTTATGGAAAATATTGTGCTTCATTTCTAAAGAATACAAATTTTACAAAATAATTAACTCTGCTGTTGTCTTATCAGATAATTTAATCATTCGTCTTAATTTTTCAACTCAATATAAAGTGCAGAATGAAAAAATACTCATTTCAATGAATTTGATGATTATTATCATGACTATCTGTTGAATGTTATTTTGAATAACAAAAATATATCAGATTAATAAAATATAAATATTATTTCCAAATCAAAATATAGCCACACTCTAAAAAGAATATCTTAAATTGGCAGAAAAAAACTGTTAATTTTGGCGTCAGTGTAAAACCGTTTAATTTACGGAAAATATATGTATCATTAAAAGAGATTTCTTCTGTAAAAAGTGCAATTTATTTTTAATTGCAGATTTTTTTTTTTTTTTTTTTTTTTTTTTTTTTTTTTTTTTTTTTACAGTTATAGAATCAAGCAAAAACATACCCATGAATAATTCTAACGTCATATTGACAGCGGCAATACCTGATCAACAAATTTTACTTTTACTAAATTATTTCTTTTCTTTTTTTTTTCTTTTTCTTATTTTCTAGGCATTTCACTAATGCAATTTCTGTAAAAACTGTATCTTAATTTATTGATTTTTTTTTATGTTTTTAAATATTTTTCACTCATGACTTCTTTTTAAATTTGTCTCGAGTTCATCGAGTTCAACCCGATTGCGAAAGATGAACACGATCATAATAAAATTGACACTTCTTGAATGAAAAGAAAAATATAAATAGAACTCAAAATTAATAGATATGTAATCGAACAACGCGCATAAATCACCGAAATTATCATAATAAAAAAGGCTTCTATAAGTAGCGAAATCTTTGTCGATTCCTTCAGTTATTTACTGCTGCATGCAAATGATACGAAATTACAGCTTATTATAAATTTCAAAACTTTATTTGAATATATTATTGATAGTTCTCCTATAAAAATACTCTTTGGTGTTAGAAGGCAACCTCAAAAAATGTATTAAATATGCAAAATTTATTAAAGTTTTCAATAAAAAAAGTTTTTTAGCTATAATCGATTACCCGAAAAACATTCCCTAGTTTCAATATTCATAATTCATTCGTCCTTTTATCCACTAAACAACGCACAATAGAGAATTTTACTGAAATCTTCGAGAAAACTCGAAACTTCTTTACTTATAATGATGAATTGAGTTGCTAAATAATTAAAAGGAAAGATTGAGACCAGAATCGAAAAGTAAAAAGTATCCAATTAGAAATTAACCTCAGATACCCTATGCAAAATCAATAAATAAAATCATTTTAAAATATTGAAATGCAAACGAGAAATTTGAAAAGAACACTCCCATAGGTTTATCATCAGCTTTTGGATGCCATCGCTTGACTAACGTAGGTCTTAACCTTCCTACCCTGTTCGAATTTTACTCAATCTTGACAAAAACATTTCACACCAGAATTGTTATTTATAATATATTAATATATTCAATTGACTTATTTCTTTGGATCTGTTATTTAACTTTCTTTATGAAAAAAGTTCTGGTTCGAATCGTATAAAACAAACTATAGTTATGGGCCGATTAGACCCATTCAGGGTAGGAAGGTTAATAATTAAAACTGCATGGGCATAGGACGTTTAGAGGATCATACAGAAAAATATCAGTGACTTATTTCAGTTCAAAGAGATAAAAGAGTGTACGAAATAATAGGGTGTGGTAGAGTGTTTATAGAGGTATACGCCGTATATATTCTGGATTTTTCCAAGAAACTCCATATACCGTCTGTTTCTCAAATAAAGCTGTAGCGTGTACTCTAGAAATTGACTACTCTAACGTACCCTCTGCTTATAGCGTATAAAACTCTGGTTTATTTACGACTACAACACTGGAAATTAACAGTAGCAATAATACGCTTACAGCAGAGAACAATTCAACCCTTTATCTACTGAATTATGAATTCATGAAAATTTTATCTTCTAAAACATTTTTCGTGAATTATTTAAACAACATTAGAAGCTTTACATATTCATTTAATACATTTTAGAGCCCCACCAGTGGCCGAGAGGTACGGACCTCTCAACTGGTAGACGGCAGGTGCTGGGTTCGAACCCAATCGCGGCTGTCGGCCTAACCGTTCGGAGTTTTCGTGGTTTTCTTCGAACCTTGCGTAAATACGGGTTAGGTTCCCTTAGAAAGACCCCCACGAAGGGCACTCTCCCCTGGTCCTATATCCCTAGCGTAGATAATCGGACGACAAAAATAAACCAAGCCAAACCAAACCATAAAAATACATTTTAGAAGGGTTTTAGAAGGACTGGAGGATTTAAAAGGATTAATAAAATTTGAATTTGTAGTAATTTTGTGCATAAATTATAACTCCACTCATTTTTTTCCTTAGTATTTTGTAGAATTAGATTGGTTGGTTGTATAAGATTTAATAGCACAAAATCCTTGGAGGGACATGATGCGCCAAAGCAATTGTAGAATTAGGAAATGTACAAATATGACGTTCTTATAATATAAATATAAAAATATTTCCGAATTGAAAAATCCCTCCCCTCCCCCAACACCAAGAAAGCTGAAAAGATGCAAAGGCAAAAGAAATCATTCGTTTAAAAATATTTTTGTTTCGTGTAACAAATAATGCTTTTGGAATAAGATAAAATAATGTACCTATAACGCATTCTAAACTGTATTACAACTATTTGATGAATTAAATGAATTTTATAATAAGTTATTTTAATGGTGCTTATAAGTTCCGTCATTAGATAAAGGCTTTTTAAAAAACGCGAATAAAGAATGTGTAAACATAGTTGCCAATCTTCCGATTTTCCGAACCAAATAAGTTAAACAAGAAAAAGTATTTAAGGGCTCATAGAACATAAAATGGTTCAAAGACTTTTTGAAATCAGCCTCTAAAAATCAGACCTAAAAGATTATAATGCTAAATGATTAGGGACCTAAACGATTATGGTGCTGGAATGTTTTAAAATAATACACCCTCTGTCCAGAATTAGTTACTACATTTGAATAATTGTGTACTGGTTATTGATGATGATGATTTTATCATTTATTTTGAGCATTTTTCAGAGATTTCAGGGTGATATGCTATCAATCAACATCATTGTCTTACCAAGCATTCCCTCTTTAAATTCGTACAATTATTGGGTTGTTCACAAAATCCTTTCAGTTTGGGAAAATCAATTCGTACCGGAAAATTCTAAAATTTAATTATTAGACATTGTTTCCGATATCTAATACTTAGCTATAAATGGACAAATTTTTCCGGAACGAATTGATTTTCCCAAACTGAAAGGACTTTGTGAACAACCCAATAGTTTTAAAAAATCCAGTGTAATCCAGACCAATATTAAGCCACGCCCAATTTTGTAAGAATTCTTCCACCAGTAATTCCATAAAACTGTTGGGTTGTTCGAAAAGTCCTTTCCGTTTGGGAAAATCAATTCGTACCGGAAAATTCTGTTATTTAATTACAGTGAAACCTCCAAATAAGGGATACTCCGAATAAAGGACACCTCTATTTAAGGGACAAAGCATCCGGTCCCGGTCCCTTGGTATAGGACGCGTAATGTACTTACCTCTAAATAAGGGACACGCTATTTAAGGGACAGTTGAAAATTAAATCAAAGTGACCAATTTTTGCATTTCACGTAAAGAAATAGTTCGTGATCGAAATGAAAATGCAGTTTTTGTGAAATTATGACACATGCAGACAGTCATGTCGATATAGAGGCATATGACACAATTGGACGAGCATTTATTCACCTACAATACTGACATGAAGATAAACGCACTGACATCAGTGCGTTTATCTTCATTGAAAGTAATGCTGAAATTTGTGAGGATGATTCTGAAAGTTGAGAATAAAAGAAACGTTTGAAATAAAGAACTTTACAGATGCTTTTAGACTGTTCTCAAATTCGAAAGGGCAAATGATATAAGTTTTGAATTATTTTTATTCGGAAATGTTTAAAACTAGCAGGCGTTGTTTTTCAGAAACTATGTAATCACACTTTTTTGCACGCAACCGCAATAGATTTCCTGAATTTTCATTGTTGTCGAAGTGGTTGTTTTGAACCGAATTTCCATGCAAAAGAATAATAGCTAGTCAGAAAGGGTGAAAAACACATTTGCTTATCAATATTGGGTACAACTCAACATGTAATTTATTTATCAAAATATCGAAAACAAAGTTCAATTACAAATCACTACCACAGTCAGGAATTCCAATGTTATACCTTTCAATTTAAAAATGAATTTGCAAATGCGTCAAAACTTTTTTTTGCTAGCTGGGAACAATTGATAGATTTCTTGCCTTAAAATACGCAAAGCAGTTGAATACTTTTTTGTAAATACTGCTGATAATGAAGAACTAAAATTTATAAGTATGGTAAATGAGCACTTGAAAGGTTTGTAGCAAAATATTGAAATCTGCAAAACAATTACTTTTGATTGATTATTTCAAGTATTACATTTTTTAATGTTTTTATATTTTTTACATGTACAGAATTTGCATATAAAATAAAAATCAATAATTCTACAAATAATTTAATGATTTAGCAATCAATTAAAAATTTTAATTTATTAATTCTCTATTCTTTTTGTGTCTGATTAACATACTTTGGGTACATTCAAACTTCACCTTGAATGTTTTGTTATTTTTATATACCTGTGAACGATTAATTAAAAACAACAATCAAAACTCTGAATAAGGGACACCTCTATTTAAGGGACGAAAGTTCCGGTCCCATGGGTGTCCCTTATTTGGAGGTTTCACTGTATTAGATATTGTTTCCGATATCTAATACCGTAATTTCGGGTGTATAAGCCGCAGATCAAACAATTCTTTTTCGACCCAGAATTTTTTAAGAAACAAATATAACTAGTTAGATCGCCGTAAATATTTGTCTTCAATCACTAAATAAGATTTCTGGGTCCAAAAAGAATTTTTTGATCCGCGGCTTATACACCCGAAATTACGGTACTTAGATATTAATAGACAAAATTTTCCGGTACGTATCGATTTTCTCAAACGGAAAGGACTTTCCGAAAGACCCAATATCTTCTAGCTAATGAATCGTGAATTCCCTCGCTAAAAAAGGGTCTTTCTGGTATATTGGTGATAAAGTGTTTACAAAATTGGGCGTGGCTTAAGGCGTGAGAAGCCTGTAAATCTGATTCGAAAATTTTGTCCCAAAATAGGTGCCACTTTTGTGGGAAGTAAAAATGAGAATGAAAATATCAAGTTGTGATAATTTTAATCTGAAATAGAGCAATTTTAATGGACATTTTACTAATTTCTTTCAAATAATATAGCTTCGGGATTACATGCCAGGTTTCGCATCGGGAAGTTATTTATGACTCCGCCTACTTGAAATGTAGCAATTAATTTGGGGCAAAATTTCTGACCTATAAATGTAGCAACTAATTTGGGACAGAGGGAGTATACTTTAAGCAATATCAGTGTGTATATATATTTTTCGAGATGCATTTTTTATGTTTTCATATATTTTTATAAAATTTTATTTTAAATAAACGATTGAAACTTTCCAAAATTGTATAACTAACTAGTTACTTTAAACATAACGAACATTTTAGGACCGAGTGAAAAATTCTTTAAAATAATGAAAAACATAGTGCTTAAAGTTTTTAGGATTTTCAAATTTTTTTAGTAAAATATTTTTAATTGTATTTCTATTAAGCCAAAATGATAATTGCTTCTTATTATTCTTAAACAGTATGTTTCCTGACACCACAGCAAATTTTAAGGTGATATATTTGACGTTTTTTAGAAAAGAGTATCAAACAGACATATTGTTACAAAAATATGTAAGAAGTTAATTGGTTCTTGAAAACTAATTTATGCATTAAATTAATTTCTTTTGATATGGGTTATATGGGGGCTATAAAGTGTATATTTACTGTTAAAAGAAATTTCATTACTAACTCTATTTTTAAGTAAAATAATACATAATGTCAAATATTTCGCGAAGTCTGCTTCATTTTACTTCATAAGGTGTCCACAATGAAGTGTTTACCTACTTCCATATAATTATTAATTATTTTTGATTTCCACAATATTTATGATTTTATTTGATTTGAAAATTCATGAAGGTTGCACTTATGATATTTATATTAACTCTTTCCTAGGAAAAGTAATTATGTTGGCAAAATATTGAAATGGACCTATCTGCAACCAGAATTTATGGACGAATTGGTTCAAAAATAAATAATTGCTTTTCTTCCCCTGCATTAAAAGAAAATTCCAAAATTCAGGTGCAATTTGGCTTTAAAATGAAACGGTCTCCCCTTAAAACCTTCGAAGTTGAAATGGTTTAGAAGAGGTGGTTTACAAATTGAAGCCGATTGCACTTTGCAAGAAAATTAGAGTGATACGATCCTACGTTTCAATAAGGGGTATCCTTAGTACCAGACATATTTTTTAACCCTTTGAGCTCTGATGGTAGAATTTTCTACCACATAATTTTAATTCCGAAATGTCACAACGGCACCAGTAAATTTGATCAAATTTATTTGAAAAAGGTTTCATCCATTTTTTCGTGTATATCGTTAACCGGTTTTTTTCTTTACAAAATACTGATGCCAGTGTGACATTTTGAATTTTGAGGAAATTTACCCATCAGAGCTCAAAGGGTTAAGGCTGTTCGTCATTCAGATTCCGAATTCCCGTCGATATTGTTAAGTCTACGACCGTTTGATGCATTCTTATATTTAAAATATCTCCTCAAGATATTAATATTTTTTTCTGCCTTCCACTTTAACGCGCAAGATATCTTAAAAACTTCTGAAAATTTTTTCAAGACTTTTCAAAGCATACGTTTTATGTTAATCTGTATAAACTGAACTTAAAATTTCCTCTTTATTGTTAAAAAATATATATATTTTTTTAGATGGATATACTGTTGAAATTTTCAAAAATTTGCTTTAGCTAGATATAACTTTGTATTAAAAACATAAAAATGCTTTAACCTCTTGAGGAGCAAGCAACAATGTCTCTGTAATATTGCATTGTCACCGGAATATTTTATTTTAAAATAAGGAAAGGCAATTTTTTCAACCTTTTTGGCCCCGAAGTTAAAAGTATAAAATTTCGTTAAAAGTTTTGGTACTACTTGGATATCCGTCGACCAAAAAAGTATCGCCAAGTTATAAGATTAAATGCCAATAATGGATGATCGTAAATGTTACATTTAATGATATTAAATACGATATACATGTTTAGAACGTCATTTAGTGATTTTTATTTCGACCTTTTTATTTGTATTTTTATTAAAATTCTACTAATTCTTTTGTTCTTTCATTATTTAAAGTAAAATTTATGTTACTATGTATAATTTGGATATTATTTTGGCGATTTGCATCATTTGGCGAAATTAGTCGACGGGATAACTAAGTAGTACCAAAGTTTTTGACGCGAATCTGGTTTCAATTAGGTGGGATAAAATATATCCCACTGCCCTTCAAAGGATTAAATACAAATTTGTTTAGCTTCAGAATAATTATTATAATCTGAAGTACAATTGGGGACAAAAAGTTACATTTTAGTTGCAAAATTTATTTTGTAATCCTGCGCGTACTTATATGCCAATTTTCTGCTCATCAAGTATTGACAGATTGGAGTCCCCTATAAATGTTAAAGAGTTTAAATCAAAGAGTTTATGATAGGTTCATTATTATCTAATGAAAGAAACTGAATGCTTAAAAATGAAAATAATTTTCTTAAACAATGGAAGTTTTTAAAACTTTTTGTTTTAGCATTTTTTTTTATTATAAATTACTTTTTAATAAGAAAATTTTATTCTTTGTAATCGCTCCTTACGTAACGGGCTCTTTATTCAAAAATATGCATTACAAATACAATACTGAGCTGAGGTGTATTCGTAAAATATTCAAAGGGTATACGCTCAAGGCTGAGGGTATACCCTACTGTGGAAATACTATAGCTTTCTTGAGAAACAGAGGGTATACGGTGTTCCTTAGAAAATCCAAAAGATATACGGCGTATACCAGCGTATACCCTCCACTACATTCCTGATACTGTGTGACTTGGATTAAAAGTTTCACACTTTAAATAGAGGTGTAGCAATAGATAAATAACAGAGCATAAACACCATCGAAAAGCAGTGTTATCAGAGAATGAGGAAAAAGTTAAATTAAAGATTTCTAAATCTAGGCGAAATAAAATGTGCTTTATAAATCATTTTATAAAACTGGGAAGTCTTCCAAATGTGAAAAGCCCAGTTTTTAGAAAGATTTTCCCATTTGGAAAACTTCCCAGCATTCACTCATGCATTTTTAAATATGTATAATTTTAACTATTAGCAATCTTTAACCTATTTAAAAGAAGAAAAAATGTCAAATATAATCCATAATTTTTAGTTAATAATTTTAAATATTTGTATATAAAGTCTTAACTTATATAAGTTAATACCCATGTTATTTTTGATGACTTCAAAATAAAGACTATAATAAAACTTTCTAAAACTTCTAAAAACATAGGAGAATTAGAGTAAAATATTTGCGTATTTTCTAAAATCTCTGGTCGAACTCGAATTATTCTCTCTTGTTACTGCAGAATAGAACTAAGATTATGTGTCGTATTTCAAACGTATATTAATGAATCTAGTTTTTTTCCTTATTGCACTAAAAAAAAGGAATATTTTCTGCTGAATACAACTCATCAGCGGTCTCTAATGTTGTTTTGAAGATTTCCGAGAAGAGCTTTGTTTATGAAATGGCAATGTTTTCTTTTTGACAAAACGACTCCCAGACAAATCAAAGATTTTTTTTTTCCACATATTTTGGTTGCAAACCACAAAGAATAAAACTAAGTAAACTTTTATTTTGCTAAAAACTGCTTTTTGTTTTCCCTTATGACCTTCACTTTTCAAATGTTTAAGTCCATTTGATGAGTGTCGTTAAAGTTTCTAAGATAAACTTAAACAACCTTTCTTTTTAATTGATTGAGGCGTTTTAACTGGCTTTAAAAAATGCTGCATTGCACAACGTTAAACGTATGTCCTTTATAAGAGACTAATTATTAGAACTATTGCATTAAACAAGTACGTGTAATTATGTAGGAAATTGAGGTTTGCGGGGCCTCCGTGGCCGAGTGGGTCAGATACATGTTTTCCGGATTCGCCGAACAATCAATCATTCTGTCATCCGTATCTTTCAATTAAGTATTTCCGTTAGAAAAAGACCTAAATCGCTTTCAACTTACTTTCAGATAAAAAAAAAAATACCAAGCTGGCCATTTTGTTCCTCTTTGAAACAAACATAATTACTCTAAATCCAACCCCAAACTAGAAATCCATTTCTGAATGTCTTCAAGGAGTAATATTACTCAGTAAGTGTGGGGTGTCAAATCACCAAAACGCTAGTCTGTGTTTCTTCCGCGTGAAACTTCTCGTTTTACTTATTTCCCAATTAAAAAGATTTATCAATGGTGTGTTCGAAAAAACGCTTTTCCACCTTCAACAGCTCGAAATTTTCTGATACATTTTCAGACACACTTTTAAAAGTAGAAATATGAAACTTACTGAACAGATTTTTGAAGAGACGTACAAGGTGCCGTGTGATGTCATTTTACGCTCCATTCATTAGAATTTGATTTATAAAAATTATCTTCTAAGTAAGACCCTTTTTTTTATTCGCATATTTCCCGCTTCGGAAAAATCGGTTCAAAATGCCATTTTTGATTGCTTTTTTTTCAATATTTTCTGCATTTATCAAAGAATCTGCAATCACGGCACCTTGTACAGTTACTAAATAAAACAATTTTCCAGTTTGATGCACATGAGAGCAAGAATGAATTTAAAAATAAATCGGAAAATAAGCTACGCCGCTAATCGCTTGCGAGCATAGGAGGTCTTGGGTTCGAATTCCCGCTGGCCCCATTGCACATACTCTTCGTGTAGGGCTCCCACTTGTACTTCTCTCGTGGTATAAAATTTCCTTGTGCTACTCGTCCCTGTAAATTGACGATGACTTATAAGCAGATTTTCATGTCAAACAAACAAGTCAGATATAAGTTTTTCAATAAATAAATAAATTGAGGTTTGCACTAATATTTCTAACGTATATTAATGAATCCAGTTTTCCCATTTGGCACTATAAAAAAAGGAATACCTTCTGGTGAAAGCAACTCCTCAACAGTCTCTAATGTTGTTTTGAAGATTTCAGAGAAGAGCTTTGTTTATAAATTGGTAAGGTATTTTTTTTTTTTTGGGGGGGGGGGGGCAAAACGACTAGAGACAAATCAAATATTTTTTTCCACATATTTTAGTTGCAAACCACAAAGAATAAAACTACTGGGTTGTTCGGAAAGTCCTTTCCGTTTGGGAAAATCAATTCGCACCGGAAAATTCTTTTATTTAATTATTATATATTGTTTCTGATATCTAATATTTAGATATTAATGGACAAAATTTTCCGGTACGAATTGATTTTCCCAAACGGAAAGGGCTTTCCGAACAACCCAATAAGTAGAGTTTTATTTTACAAAAAACTGTTTTTTTTCCCCTTGTGACCTTTATTTTGCTAATGTTTAAGTCCATTTAATGAGTGTCGCTAAAGTTTGGATTTATGATAATCGTAAACAACCTTTCTTTTTAATTGAATGAGATGTTTTAACTCGCTTTAAAAAATGATGCATTGCACAATGTTAAACGTATGTCCTTTATAAGAGACTAATTATTAGAACAATTGTATAAAACAAGTACGTGTAATTATGTATGAAATTTGAGGGATTTTGGAACCAGTTGGAATTTCCAGGGTCAGGCCTTCCCGGCCGTTACTAAAGCTCTCTTGGTTCGGCCCGGTACTGCAAAAAGCAAAAGTTCAGTCCGGACACTGCCCATGAAAAAATCAATGAAATCAGACCAGACTCAATTTCCACAGATTTTTTTTTTTTTTAAACATACAATTCAGATATTTTTCTAGAATACTGCATATATATTTATGGGAAAATTTAACATTATAGATTAATTTTTGTTTTTCATTATATGGAGGTGTCGCAAAGTTTCAATTATAAGTGAATATTTTTTAATTCTAAATCACCCAATTTTCAAAACAAAAATCTTTTACATACGCTTTGAGAACAACTGCAAGAAAGAAAAATTGGTTTTTTTTAAAAAACAGTGACGCGAATAGAATATAAAAATATTCGCCTTTAATCGAAACTTTGTGATAACCCCACGTACTTTATGTTCGCAAGCCATAGAATACACAATAGCATCAATACCGACCCGTCATCAATATGCCCAGTATGTGAAAAATAATTTACACTTGAAAATCTGATCCTGATGCGAATTAAGTCTTCTGAAATAATTAAGACCTTGTTCTTGTTCAGATATAATGCAACTGCTAATGTCTATGGCATGTTATTTTCCTATATTGATGTTGTCAATCTAGCATCGGCTCATGCAATATATTTATACTTAACCTCGCATCAGTCACGTCCAATGAAACGTTTTTCCACGTTTTACTGACTTAATTTGATTCTTTTAAATTTTTATATTTGGTCGAATTTTTTTTTATTCGCTCGGTACAGTTTGGCCCATTTTTTTGTCGGTCCGGCCCGTTAAAAAAACGATTTATAATCCGCCGTTCGGCCCATTGGAAAATTATCTTTAATTTTGTCGGGTCGATTACGGGCCTCGGGACAAGCCCGGGCCCGTGCAGATCTCTAGATGTATAACAAACAAAAATTCAAAGTAGCCATTTTTTAATTATAAGTGTAGGACATATGCTTGCAAGTTGGTTTGGGACACTACGACTCTTTTGCACATTGAACCAACGTTGCCCATTTGGCCTCCGCTTGTATTCAAGAAATTTAAATTCGTCTCAGAAATTTAAAATACCGTAAAATGGGGTGAATCGGAACACTTTTCAAATTTAACGTTAAAAAAAAAGCAACCACTGAATTTTTAATTCTTTTATTTTTTTTACTAGAAACTTCGGTCTTGTTTTGTTCTTTACTTTTTAAGCAAAAACGTAACATTTTTATAATATATATATATATATATATATATATATATATATATATATATATATATATATATATATATATATATATATATATATATATTTATTTAAATTTTTTAATGGTGTTCCGGTTCACCCTGCAGACAGGGGGGAATCGGAACACATTTTACAATCCTTATTTATTCCGATTCAAACTTTAATAGGATTAATAAAAACATTTAATAATAGTAAGGGAGGAATAGGAACACATAGTTACTATCAAACCAAGTCTTTATTTTATATACAAATAAAGATATTACTTTTCAAAAATTAGAAAACAACTTTAATCTCTAGAAAAAAATAAAATTATTCTAAGGAATTGTATTCGAAATCACAAGATGGAATTTAACACAAATTCAGCCTTATTCTAAGGTATCCTTTAGTAGTAGTCATTGGATAAGTGAATCTATTGAGCATATTGTTTAACGTCTATAACGTATTAAATATCCCTACTCTTAGGTTTAAAATACGAAAGATACTGCCGTTACATACAAAGTTCTGAAGACGTTGAAAGAATGAGGTCTTTGAGGATCCACTTGCAGTTTTTTATATACCCCAGTAGTGGTGCAACAGGGCGAAACTGAATTTCCCAACTTTTAATGTTATTACCTTTTTATAAAAATATTGGCAACTAAAAATATCATCACATATACAGTCGAGTCTCTATATAACAAAATCCATCGTTCCAGTAAAAATTTCGTTATATAGAGAAATTCGATGCATAGAGAATGATGTTAAAAATCGTATTTAATCTATAAATTATGAACAAATATTACTTTTTAATTTTTTTAATTAAGAATTTGAAATGTTTAAAAGTAAATATTTACCTAACATTTTATTTCTTAACCTCTTCAGTCCCTGAGTACCCAAATGGGTACATCAGTTTTGTCCCATTTTATTAATGATACTCAAATATCAATGTAATTTCGATATAAGAATAATATGTTTCGAATTCTAAGATTCGAGCTAATGAAAATAAAACAAAAATCTCGCTCAGAAGTCAAACGAGAGAAGAAATAATTCAGTAATAATTAAAAATACTGTAATAATCGCCAGTAGCGAAGAGGTTAATTATTTAAGCAGTTTTAAAAAAGAGAATAGACATTTATTTGAAAGCTTAGTGAAAACCAAATGAGGAAGACGCATTAATTTCAGACGAAGAAATCTGTAATTTTTTGTTGTTTTGATTTTAAAATTGTTACGCTCTCCAAAAAAAAAATTGCTCAAATTTTAGCAAGGAATGAAAAATTGTAGTTAACATTTTCCTCCATTTGAAGGCCTCTCATTGATTCCTCTCTTATATGTGTAACAATCCAATTGACTTTGTTTTTAGAAGGGTGTGGGAGGTGGGATGAATTCGATGGATTTAAAGAACAAGGAGATAAGTATTGTTAAAAAAAAAAAAAAAAAAAAAAAGCACTGAACAAAAATGAGTGATGGAAAATTGATTCCATGTGATTTCAAAGCTTTTTTAAACCGAATACATTAAGACCAATTTATGAAAAAATTCGTTATATGGAGATAGATATTTCGCTATTTAGAGACTGTTTTTAATGTAATCATGCGAAAAGGGGACTGTTCCTAATAAAAATTCGTTATATAGAGAAATTCGATGTATGGAGTTTCGTTATAGAGAGACTCGACTGTATTTATAATGAATTTATTTGTATGATCGGGAAGTTTCGTTCCTATTCACCCCGCTGCTTCTATTCACCTTATTTTACGGTAGTGGTTTTTACTTCAATTAATGACAGAAATTTTGAGATCACTTAAAGTAAGGATTACTCTTTACAAATTTTATTTAGGAATTTGAAATTTCGAGAGAAAAATAGAGGCCAAACTGGCAACTCTGCACTGAACTGAAAAGATCAGAACATCCATTTAACCCATTAAAATCTGGCGGTACCATATGGTACCAGAAACTTTGAAACCATTTTCTTGTTTGAATACTAGTATTTTTGAACGGAAACGATTTCTTTATACGATAACTTAAACTTCGTGGTAAAATTAGAAAAAAAATGCTATTTTAAAAAACTGGTGTGAAATACAAGTTTTTCATTTTATAAACGGAAATAATTCCAGCTTTAACCCTTTCTGACTCATTGTTCCATTACATGAAACACCTATAATGATTCTGAAATGCCACAATGACACCAGAATTCCGGTATAAATATTTTCCTTTTATTATGTATGGGGGGGAGAGATAGCTTTTACTTACTTTCAAATAAATTTGTGCGTAAATTACAATGTCATTTCGTCATTTCAACATTTTCGCAATGGAAGTGTTCTACGCCTTAATAGCCCACACTAGTCACTCGAAAAGACCCGGATGATACTGTTAAGTCTATGGGGGCGTTATTTTCAAATATCTCGTTCAATTTTTTTTCATAGAATAGCTGAGGACGATCTACAACTGGGCTAGTTTTTACCTTTTCGATTTTGGTTTCAGATTTTTTCTAATTACTTTAACTTTCGCAACAGGTTCGAACCGATTCTGAAATTGAAATTATCATAATATAAAACAAATATAACTAAATTTGAAAAAGTAAAAACTATTCCCGTTGTAGATAGTCCTCATCTATCCTATGAAAAAAAAAATCATGTAAAAATATTAAAATTTGAACGAGATATTTGAAAATAACGCCCCCATAGACTTAACATTATCATCCAGCTCTTTTTAAGTGAGTCGAGTGGCCTCTTAAAGGGTTAATGGGTTGAAGATGAATCCCACTCACTAAACTCATTCACCTGTGAATCAGGAGTCGATGTCAGCTTTCAGACATTAGTTTTGTTTAAGAACTATCGATGTTTTCTTTTCCTCAAAACTGCTGGAGACAAATCATTTTTTTTTCCATATTTTTCGGATGCAAATCGTGGAAAAAGAATAAAGTAAGTAATAACTTCTTTTATGCTAAAAATTGTGCTTTATTTAAGGGCCTTCATTTTTGAAATTCTTAATTCCGTTTAATGAGTGTTCATAAATATAATCGTAAACAACCTTTTTCTTTAATTGAATGGAGGCGTTTTAATTCGCTTTAAAAAAGGAAGTGTTGCACAACGTTAAACTTTTTATTCTTTATATGACGTTAGAAAACTTGTTCTAAATCGACGCATATAATTATAAATTAATATTAACTATGAATTGAAAGTATCTTTATTTTTAAGCTGTAAGGGCAGAGCAGCGCTTCCCGAGCTATGGGTCGTGGCAAATGCTGGTCAGATCTTCAAAAATGCGCATTTAATTTAATCTGATCCAAAAATATGATACATAGTCCAGTCATATTAAAGTGACCACCTTTCAATTTTTGACGTTTTGTTAAATATCTGGAAAAATACATGAGGAATTATACAGAAACTCCAGGTGTGTAAACAAAATAGTACAGGTCATATACTATCGCGAATATTTTTTTAAGAAATCCTATAAGGGCTCGTCAACAAATTGAAAAAAAAATTGCATATTGTGTTAGTTAAATTAATAAAGCAACTTTTGTAAAACTCTCAAAGACATAGCTTGAAAATTCTGAAAATTATCGTTGATAGAGTAAGCTCAAAAGCCATTGAACCCAAAATGAAAGCAAAAAGATGAGGGGCTGTATCCATATATCAATTGATTATTCTCAATACAGCATACATGATATTGTACGTACTACTATATTTGGATACATCCTCTCAACCGTTTTGCTTCATTTTGGATTCAACGGATTTTGAGCTTATTCTATCAGCGATGATTTTCAGAATTTTCAAGCTTATTTTCACAAAAGTTGCTTTATTAATTTAGCTAACTCAATATGCAAATGAAATTTTGATAGCGTTTACGCATGCGCAATGAAAAATTATTTAGTAAAACTGCTCATTTTTCAAAGAATTTTTATTATTTTTCAATTCCAATTGCAGGGTATTGTATACAAAATTGTTTGTCATATTTTCGAAAAAGAAAATTATTTTATATTAAGAACTCTGTAAATTAGAAGCAAAAAACTTGGAAAATTTTGGGAATGTTTTTATAAAAACCTCAATTTCTTTACGAATGCTATACACATGAAAATGAATACAGTTTATTACAATAAGCCACTTAATCGTAATTTACAGTTTAAACGCATTTGCTACATTAATTTTGATAGGGTTATCCAAAAGTTCAATTTTTCAATTTTTTGACGGTCCCGTATGGGATTTGGGAAAAAATATTCACGGAAATATATGACCATTACTATTATGTTTACGCACCGGGAGTTTCAAGATAATTCCTCATGTATTTTTTCAGATATTTAACAAAACGTCAAAAATCACAAGGTGGTCACATTAATATAACTAGACTGCGTAAAAAATAAGTCGCAATTTTTAAGTAAAATGTCGTGAAAAGATATACATAAAGTAATTATGTGAAAAGAGAATGTTTATTAAATTTTGTGTAGAGACTGGCAGTAAAATAAAATTTTAAAAGTTTCATCCTAACACAGACACTGTCGTTGGGGCAAAACAGTGACATAAATCGTATTGACTTTAAAATTGCATTTTGTCAAATAAAATCATTAATAACCGTAAGTTTTACATTTTAAAAGTTTTTGATAATTCCATTTATATATTAGTATTACTCATTACTGTTTTAGTTCGTATGCTTTGTTAATGTTTTTCTTATCATAAATTATACAAAAGGCCTGTGCATAAGATGGGATGAAAAATCAAAGAGAAATGTCAAACTTCAAGGCGTGACAATAAAGTCTGGGAATCACTGATGTAGAGTTATGTTTCTAGATTGATTTCGCGGGCTACGATCATTTTTATACTCTATAACTGAACATATGGGGGCTTCTATTTACAGTTTTCTCTCACCCTCTATGAGTATAGGCAGCCTGAATCGTGTTTTTTATTCGGTACCTCTTACTCAGTAGCCAGTACCTTAATCAGGCCAGTAGGAGTTGCATTTACGAAATATATATATATATATATATATATATATATACTATATGGCCATAGATGACCGTCCACTTGCGATTTTAGACATTTTGTTAGATATCTAGAAAAATACATGAGGAACTATCCTGAACGTGTATAAATATAATAGTACAAGTCATACATTTCCGTGAAGATTTTTTCCCGAAACTCCATAAAGAATCTTCAACAAATTAAAAAAGAATGAATATCTTTCGGGTAACTCTGTCAAAACTAATGTAGCAAAAGCGCTCAAACTGTAGATTATGATTAAGTGACTTATTTTTAATAAACTGTGTTCATTTTTGTGTCGATAGCCTGTACACTCGTAGAAAAATTAAGGTTTTTATAAAAACAGTCCCAAATTTTTCCAAGATTTTTGCTTATAATTAATTGTCAGAGTTCTTAATATAAAATAATATTCTTTTCTGAAAATATGACAAAAAACATTGCACATAATACCCTGTAATCAAAATAAAAAAATAATAAAAATTGTATGAAAAATGAGTAGGTATACTAAATAATTTTTCACTGCGCATGCGTCAACGATGTCAAAATTTCATTTGCATGTTATGTTAGCTAAATGTATGGAGCAACTTTTGTGAAAGTCTCAAAATCATAGCTTGAAAATTCTGAAAATAATCGTCATTTAGAATAAGTTGAAAATCCGTTATTCCCAAAATGAAGCAAAAACAAGAGGGGTTGTATCCATATATTCATTGATTAGTGTCAATATAGATTACACAATATGGGACGTACTACTACATTTGGATTTAGTTTTATTTTAGTTTCAGGATAATTCCTCGTAGATATTTAATAAAATATCTAAAATCGCAAGTGGACGGTCATCTATGACCATATAGTGTATATACATATAAATATATATATATATATACATATATAATATATATATGTATAAATATATCATAATCAACCGTTTTCGATCCACTGCTGGATATAGGTCTCCCTCAGATTTTTCCAATGTTTTCTGTCTAGTATTTTCGTCATCCGATTTACACCGGTCACTTTTCTGATTTCGTCACTACACCTTACTTGGGGTCGTCTTCTTCATCATTTTACATCTATGGGATACCACTGTAGGATATTTGTTCTCCACCTGTTGTCTTGTCTTTTTGCAATGTGCCCAGCCCACTTACATTTTAGCTGCTTAATTCTTTCAATGATGTCAAAAACTTTTGTCTGATTTCTTATTCAGGTTATCCTGTTTCTGTCTCTTCTCGTTCTACCAAGCATACATCCTTCCCTCTCTGTGTTGTTTGTAATCTTTGTATCATCCGTTTTGTTAGTGTCCATGTTTCTGCTCGTTAGTACTGCTTAAGTTAGTGCAGGCAAAACTCATTGATTAAACACCTTTCTTTTCAAACAAAGAGTCATATTCAGAATAATATTGTTCTTCCCAAAACCACTCCACCCATTTCTTATTCTTCTATTGATTTCATTCATGATACTATTGCCGGATGATATTTCCTGTCCAAAGTACACATAACTTTAATCTCAATATTCTTGTAGATATTTTTTTTTTTTTGTATAAATGAATTGAACATCACCTTGGTCTTTTCCATATTTATTTTTAATCAAACATTAATGCTAACTTCTGCGAGATCTTTTAGCATATTTTCCTATTCTTCAGGGCTGCTACTGAAAATTATAATGTCTTCAGCAAACCGAAAATAACTTAAACATTCCTCATTTATCCTAATCCCTTTGCTTTCCCAATCCAGTTTCTTGATATATATATATATATATATATATATATATATATATACATATATATATATATATATATATATATATATATATATACATATATATATATATATATATATATATATATATATATATATATATATATGTATATATATATAATATTCACATTATATATATATTCATATATATATTATACAAATTTCCATTATTTCATTTATCCTGTTTTTACTATGTCTTTAGAATCCATTTTGAAAATGTTAAGGGATTCAGTTTTACAGTCAATGAATAAATTTCTATATTAATTATACTTTCATATTTTTTGTTGGAGTACGCAAGTAGATGTATGCAAGTAAAAATTGTCAAGTCACTCTATTTTTGAATGCCACTATTTCCGTACTGAAATAATCAATATTCTACGATGAAATAAAGCAAAAGGTTTCTATACGGAATATATATATATATATATATATATATATATATATATATATATATATATATATATATATATATATATATATATATATTAGTGGTATTCAAAAATAGGGTGATTTGACAGTTACTCCAACAAAAAATATGAAAGTATATTTATTAAAGAAAATTTATTCATTGACTATAAAACTGAACCCCTTAACATTTTCAAAAGGGATTTAAACTGTCTAGCGATATATAGATGATAATTAAATATAAGTTAATAAATTTATAACATTATATAAGAAAAAATAAATAAATGTATATTAAATAATAATTTGCAAAATGGTGATATTGATGATTCATTAATTAATGTTTCACATAAATAAATATACCACACTGTAAAAAAAATTATGTTACGTTACTTCATAAAATTAGTGGCAGCTGCTGCCTCCAATTTTTTGGAATAATTTTTTTCACTTATGTAATGGTGTAATTTAAGCATATATTACTGGTGTAACATTACAATGTTACACACGTTATAACAGTTAAAGTACTCCATAAAATTGGAGGCAGCAAGGCTGCCATCAATTTTATTGAGTAACTTTACACAAATGTTTTACACTGCATATTATAACACTGCACATTATATTTAAATCACTGTGACAACGTTGAATAATTGATTGAATAAAAATATAATTAATTATAAAATAAATAATTATTGCACAGTATACATTAAACTACAAAATGCTTCGCGAACATATCCAAAACCTTCCACAATATTTTGATAGTACATGAAATACACTACAAATTTGTATAATGGATAAGTATGTCCTAATAAATATATCGCCTTCAGATCAGAAAAATACCTCGCAAATTTTAGATCCGACGTTGACTTTTACATGTCACTTCAAGCGATAAGATCTACAAAGAGAACAAATTAACGTAAGCAATTGTTTGTGATTCAGATGATTCGGAGCTCTTCTGCACAGAACCTGTATTTGCCATTTCCTGGATTCCTTCATAATTACGCATTATATAAGTACTTGACGTTATTATCCTAAGACACCTTAGATGAATGTATATATACGTATATGTGACAATTTTTATGTCATTTTGTCATCACTAAATTCTAAATCTAATTTTTGATTTATTATATCAAAGACTTTCTGCAATTTACCAGTAAACAAAGCAAAAAATTACTTTAAAAATAAATAATATGGTATTTAAAAATAAATAATGTGGTAATAAAAGAAAAGGGTTAAAATTGGCAGCAAAATGTACGATATCAAAACAACCAATACATATAATAAGAGAACTGCATTTATAAGTTCTTAAAAAGTTTGGAAATAAGTTTAAATAAAATCATTAAATTCCTTTTCAATTTTTATTTGGCATATGTGCCGTTTTTTCTTTATCATGATTGCTTTTTACTCTCAAAACAACTCTAAAACTGTGCAAGTAGAAATACGCCTTTTATTAAACAAGTAAAAGCAACTCAAGTGAAGCAAAATTATCTTTAAAGGCATAGACCAATATATTTTTTTTAAGACTTGAAATGGTTCAAACGAATTGGTTCAAACAAATTGGTTCTAGAAAATATTAAGTCCTCCATCCTGACACAGACAACAAATAAATAAAAGGATGTCTGGATGGGAGACACGGATGTTTAGCATGCTTTCAAATTATTTGCTAAAATAAACATCTAAAACGTTGATTCGAAGTAATAAACAACACCACGAAATAAATTGCATATCATGTAATGTACTTAGAAAACACAGATTACGCATATTTTTGTCAGGTATTTCTGTTTTTACAGTGTGCACATGCAATTTAATAACGTATAATGCTGGAGAAACTGCTAGTAAAAAAAGAAATTGGTATAATAACGGTGATTCTTTTTGAATAAAAAAAAAGCACTAGAGAAAGATAATTTTTTCGATAGTAATTAATTTAATGGAGTCAACTAGGTTCAGATTTGTTTTTCTATAAAGGAAAAAAAAACTTTCTGAGACATTTGAGACATCTTATTATTACTTTTGAAATTTCAGTCGAGATTTCTATTCTTTTTATAAACTTTCAAGAAGTTTTTAATGGCTTTGATGCGGAACAATCCGGAGACACGGATTTTTAAATTCTCAGTCGAATAAATAAATAAGACAAGAAAATAAATCGCCCGTTACTTAATATATTTAGAAAATATATGTCTATGTCTCTAATAATATGTCTCATTTTTGAATTGCAGATGCAAATCAACAGCGTTCTCTTTTGGATGATAGTAAATAAGAAATAATTTAATAACAGTGATTATTCTTGATTTAAAAAAAAAAAAAAAAAAAAAAAAAAAAAAAAAAAAAGAGGCACGAAAATAAACCAACAATATTTTCGATTTCAATGAATTTCCTGTAACAATCAGGCAAATTCGATTTTGCTGTAAAGATAAAAATGTTCTGCTCCATGAGATAAATTGCGCGTCTTATTATTGCCTTTTTCAAATATAAGTCGAAATTTATATTACAGTAAAACCTCTGAATAGCAGCCACCTCCGGGAGCACGATAAAGTGGCAGTACTTCGGAGGTTGCTGTTATTCAGAAGTTCCACATTTTAAAGTTTCAAAATTAGATTACATTTAAATCACAATAACTGATCAAAATTTTTTTTTACAGTTAAAAATACTGACTTTTACACACAAAAAAATCATTTATTGGCAGTTTTTTTTCCAAGCATGTACTTTTAACTCTAAATGCATAATTATTTCCACAGATTTGTTGTAGAATTTGTTATGTGAGCACAAAATTTTAAATTTCCCTCACTGTTAAAAATCTGTAGCTTTTGCTGCATAGCCACTGCACCGTTTTTATACCCCTATCTTGACCAAAGACTATATGCAGCAAAGCTACAGATCTTTAACAGTACAGTTTCTCGGCAATTTCTGAGGTACTTTTCTGCAATATTTGTCCAGAAATTTGGAAAATATTCTCTGGACAGTTCGAAAACCATTCAGAATCAACTTATCAATCACATCATAACCAGCTCTTGAACACTTAGTTTCATATTCCAATTTTACACCTTGAAACGTCTTTTCTAAGGAAAAGTCACTTTTCTTTCAGAATGTTATCTATTTAGATATTTCCACATTTGTACCGTAATTTCAGGTGTATAAGCCGCGGATCAAACAATCCTTTTTGGACACAGAAATCTTATTTAGTGATTGAAGACAAATATTTACGTCGATCTAAGAAGTTACATTTGTTTCTTAAAAAATTCTGGGTCGAAAAAGAATTGTTTGATCTGCGGCTTATACACCCGAAATTACGGTACATTTCAGCTTACTATCGTGCACTTACATCTTTTCTCTGCTATCCTGGATAATTTTCAACTTATCAATAGAAATTAACCCTTTGCATTGTATCATTCATCGCATATGACACGACATCATCTTTCTTTGCAAAATTTGTTTTTAGAACCAGTAACGAAGGAAAATAAAATTGTCTTATTTTTTAAAGAATTTTTGAAATAGTGTAATAATAAGTAACTTCTTTTTTAAAGTGGAGCCAACCGAATAAAATTGATGTAAGAGACTTTGGAGTCGAAAAGATTAAAATTCTTCGCATTCTCAGTTGTAGACAAACATAACGTGTAAAAAAAAATGCTGTGAGGTGGTAGTTCTTCGGAATCCGTTGTTGGGAGGTTTAGTGTAACGTTATTTCTATGGAAAAGATTCGGTAACACTAAAGCATGACCGGTATTCGGAAGTTACCTTTGTTCGGAGTTACCGTTGTAGGAGGTTTTAATGTATTTTTAGAAATTTTCAAGAATTTTTTAATCTTAGCTTTGATGGGAACAATTCCGAGACTGGTATTTTTTAAATTTTCATTCGGAGAAATAAATAGCACTCGAAAATAAATCGCTAGCTACCTGATATATTTATAAAACAGAGCTTACACATACATTTTGCCAAGTATTTTAGAATATTAACGTGCAGATGCAAAGAAATAGCGTATTCTTTTTCAAAAGTGTATATAACAAAATAAATCTATTTCAAAACAGTTATTTTCTTTGAATTAAAAACGAAAAAACACTAGAGGAAAAAAAGACAATATTTCCAATAACAATTTATTTAATGTAATCAACCAGGTAGATTTGTTTTTATTATTATTCTAAAAACGTTTTGGTCCATAAGACAAACGAGACATCTTATCATTACCTTTTGAAATTGCAGACCAGATTATTATTATATTATTTTTATAAATTTTCAAGAAGTTTTTGATGCGGAAGAATTTGGAGGAATTTTTAAATTTTGAGTCAAAGAAATAAATAAAACAAGAAAATAGATTACTCGCTGCATAATATATTTTGAAAATATAGATCTTGTCAGGTATTTCTAATTATTAACTTGCAGATGGAAAATCAATAGCGTAACTTCAGGAACTAACTTCTTTTAGAAAATAATATATAAGAAAAAAAATCACTTTAATAACAATTCTTCTTGAATAGAAAAGCGGAAGAGCACTACAGAAAATACAACAGTCTTCAGGGAAGCAATTAATTTAATGTTATCATCCAAGCAGACCTGTTATTATTATAAAGGTAAATACGTTCTACTCAGTTTGGCAAGTGAAGCAGCATATTATTGACTTTTGAAATTTTAGTCCGGTTTCTATTCATTTTCTGGATTGTCAACAAGTTTTTAATAACTCTGAGGCGGAAGAATTTTCAGAGGCGGATTTTTAAATTTTGATTCTGATGAATAAATAGGACAAAGATAATAAATTGCTCTTAACGTAATGTATTTAGAAAAGCAATTAATTTAGTGGTAATCATCATTGCAGATTTGTTTTTACTATAAAGATAAACACGTTCTGCTCAATGTGACAAATAAGGCAGCAAATTATTCACTTGTGCAATTTTAGTCGAATTTCTGTTTATTTTCTGGATTCCCCCCAAAAAATTTATGAATTATGTCCGGAAGAATTCGGAGACACGAATTTTAAGTGGATTTCATTACAAAAAGTAAAGAGCTACCTGATATAGCCCTCCGGAGGAAAGCACTTCCAGGAAATTTTGATATATTTTCACCAATCATAAACCTCCAGATTTCAAAACCACCCTCCGTTCAAATGCTAATATGTATACACAATATACGATACTAGCAGTCTTCGCCCGCTACGCTGGTCGTTTCTCTAAAGGAATATTGAATCAAACGAAATACATCTAGTAAAGATTCTATTAGAAAAATATCGTCATCATAAAAAACACATCGATTATTTCGAATAATCTACAATCTAGGTGCCTTACAATCGACGATTAAAATAATTGTTTCTACATGCTAATGAAGGATTTTAGTAAATACATGGCAACTAAAAACGGTTGGAATTAAACAACAACACACCGAAGAAAAGGTCCAAGTGAGCCTCAATAATATAAAAGTTATGTGGCGGTAGCCTCTGGTTGCAAAAAGTTGAAAAGGCATTAGTAAGTGTAAAAATATAAGGAAGTTTAAATATCAAAAATTAGTTTTTTTTTTTTTTTTTTTTTGCAATTAGGAGCAAATAATAAAAAAAAGCACACCTCGTGGCAAAAACAGGAACTAAATAGATGGTAAATGGAATCAACATTTCTTTATTGATTTTTCTACGTTATTGATAATTTTCGAATATTTTCCCATTATTAGAAAACCTCCTGATGGAATTCAATAACTGAACCACCCGAGAGAGAAAATTGGAGGATTACATAGAACTCCTAGGTTTCCTAGAACTTTTATGTAACGGCAGCAGCAAAAATTCATGTAACAGATACAGATTTGCAGTGAAAATCAAAAAATCTGTAAGGTTACTAAGAATTTTTTAGGAAACTGGGATTCCAAGGGTTTCTCATGTAACTGCAACCCATGTTACAGATGAAGTTTTAGTAAGATAGCTGTAATTTTAGTAGATTCGTTTGTAAGGTTATAGATTTCTGTAGCTTTAGAAAAATTAGTTTTGTAGATTTACATTTTTTCTTGTACAGTGTATAGATACATGTTAGTAAACATTACAGATTTCGGCAACTTTGCATCTGTAGGATTACAGAAATTTTTTTTTTACAGTGTATTGCATTTTAGTTGAGTTTTTGTTCATTTTCTGGATTTTCAAGAAATTTTAATTGAATTTGAAGCGGAAGAATTAGGACACACAATATATTAATGCATGGAAATTTTTCCAGAGAGAGAGAAAATTCGCCTTGAATATAACATATCAAATGAAAATCAAACTTTGAATTGCTTAAAAGGCGCAAATGCCAACCTAGAGAAAAAGATTCCATGCCGGGAATCGAACCCGGGCCATCAGTATAGCGCACTGACGTTCTACCGACTAAACCACATGGAACGACACCCAGCATGGAACTTATCACTATTACTTGTTGGCAAGGCTACAAACGCAGCACAGTGCTATGCGTTTGTAGCCTTGCCAACAAGTAATAGTGCCAACAAGTCGGTAGAACGTCAGTGCGCTATACTGATGGCCCGGGTTCGATTCCCGGCATGGAATCTTTTTCACTAGGTTGGCATTTGCGCCTTTTAAGCAATTCAAAATTTGATTTTCATTTGATATGTTAGGACACACAATTTTTTTTTCATTCGGCAAAATAAATAAAAAATAAATAAATAAATAAATAAAAACATCGCACTCTATGCGGTTTAAAATGAATCCCATTCATTTTGCATCACTCTGCACTGTAATAAAAAAAAATTCTGTAATTTTACAGATATAAAGTTTCTGAAATCTGTACGTTTACTGAAATTTTATTTGTACACTGTACAAGAAAAGATGTAAATCTACAATACTAATTTTTGTAAAGCAATTTCAGTTTCAGTTTCAGCTAGGTGGGGAGGCCTGTCAAATGGCTTAAGCGCAACAAGCCCCACCTAGCAGGGAAAAGCTACAGAAATCTAACTGTAATTTCTGTAACTTTACAAAAGAATCTACTAAAGTTACAGTTATCTTACTAAAATTTTATCTGTAACACAGGTTGCAGTTACATAAAAAAATCTCGGAATCCCAGTTTCCTAAAAAATTCTTAGTAGCATAACAGATTTTTTTTTTATTTTCAGCGCGAATCTGTATCTGTGACAGGAATTTTTGCTGTTACCGTTACATAAACTGTTCTAGGAATCCCAGTTTCCTAGAAAACTTTTAGAAACTTTGCAGATACAGGGTATATAATTAAAAATATAGATGACTCAGAGATTCTGTGACCATTTCTGATGTTTAGCTTGCAGATACAAATCTATACTTATTATTTTAGAAAAAGTATTTACAAAAAATAAATCCCTTTAATGACGGTAATTCTTCTTGAATTGAAAATGGAAAGAGAAGTACAGTGTAAAAAAAAATCTGTAACCCTACAGATGTAAAGTTACCGAAATATGTATGCTTACTAACATTTTACCTGTACACTATATAAGAAAATATGTAAATCTACAAAACTAATGTTTGTAAAGCTACAAAAATCTGTAACATTACAAGCGAAGCTACTAAAATTTCAGTTATCTTACAAAAATTTCCTCTGTAACCTGGGTTGCCGTTACATAAAAAACTCTAGGAATCCCAGTTTCCTAAAAAATTTATAGTAAACTTACAGTTTTTTTTTTTTTTTTTTTTTTTTTTTTTTTTTTTTTAGTGCATGTCTGTGTATCTGTTACATGTATTTTTGCTGTTGCCGATACATAAGAAGTTCTAGGAATCCCAGTTTCCTAGAAAATTTCCAGTAATTTTACAGATTTTTTTTATAGTGTAGAGAAAAGGAAACAATCTCTAGCAGAACAATTAATTTAATGTAGTCATCCTGACAGATTTGTTTTTACTATAAAAATAAACACGTTCCTATCAATGCGATAAATGAAGCTGTAAATCATTAGCTTATTAAATTTTAGTCGAGCTTCTGTTCATTTTTTGGATTTTCAAGAATTTCTTAATAACTTTGAGGCGGGGAAAATTCAGAGACACGGATTTTTAAATTTTGATTCCGAAAAATAAATAAGACAAAATCGCTACTCTAGGCAATACCAAATGAATGGGATTGCTAATGTATTTTGTCCCACTCATTTTGTATCACCCTGTATGTTTAAAAATATAGATAATGCATAGATTCTAGGAAGAATTTCTGATAATTAATTTGCAGACGCAAATCAATAACTTATTCTTTCAGAAAAAGTATTTATAAAAAATAAACCACTTTAATGACGGCGATTCTTCTTGAACTGAAAATAGAAAGAGAACTAGAGAAAAGAAAACGATCACTAGCAGAGCAATTAGTTTAATGTAGTCATCCAGGCAGATTTGTTTTTACTATAAAGATAAACAAGTCCTGATCAATGCGATAAATGACGTAGCATATTATTAACTTTTGAAAATTTAGTCGAGTTTCTATTCATTTTCTTTATTTCCAAGAAGTTTGTTTTATTAGCTTTGATGCGAAAAAATTCTCAGAGTTTCGACTTTTTATTTTATTTATTTATTTATTTTTTCATTATTCTCAATATTCGAAGTGATAAATAAGACAACAAAATAAACCTCTCGGTGTGTAATGTATTTATAAAAAAAAAAAAAAAAATTACGCATTATTTTAATTGATTTACAGATCTATTCGACTTACAGTGAAGGAGGTTACACTTTTTTTTTTCTTTTGTATATAATCAGGGATCGAACCCAATTTTCTGTGGTTACAAAACATAATGTTTGGGGTACGCAAGATAGTTGAAAATTTTGTAATTAAAATTTCATAATGGTATTTGCAAACTAATGTTAAACTTAATGGAGTGTTCTTTTCAAGTTTTTCGTTTGCATTTTAATATTTTATAAAATTTCATTTTATTTATTTATTTTAAATAGGGTATCTGAGATTAATCGCTAACGGGGTACGTTTAACTTTTTTATTCTGATTGTAGTCCCTCCCCCCGCCTCTGGTTATTTAGCAACGCCTGTCACAAAGGGCGTGTTCAGTGCAACTTACCAAAGTAACCAATGTTACCGACTGATTGTAGGGCAGTACGAAAGCGAATTGTGGCACCAATGAAAACTAGAATGTTGAATTGTATCTGACGTCACACTTCGTCTTGATTTTCATTTCGTACTTGTCTACAATCGGTAAGTGACCGGTAAGTTGTGCTGAACACGCCCTTAATCACGAGAAAAACTTCGAATTTTCCCCCTCGATTTACGGTAAAATTCCCAGTGTGGCTTGTTCAGAGAGTAGAAGAAAAATTTTGATACCAATCTTAAATGCAATGAATTATTAATATTGAAACTAGGCAACGAGTCCCGGGTACCAGAATATACCTGAAAACCATTTTTTTTAACCTCAAACTTCAATAGATAGTTTTCATTTAATATATTTTTCCGATTACCTACTAACAACACCAAAAAACATTTTTGTATTAAAAATATCAATTTTGTAATGCCAAAAAATTTTGAAATTTATAAAAAAACGGTAATTTCGTATTAGATGTGTGCCATTACTTAATAGTCAAAAAATTATCAAAGAAGTCTGTTTAAAAAAATACTTTTTTTTCTGATTATTTCTCTGTTTAACCCATTAGTGCCTAGCGTCCCTCTTTAGGGACGCTTCAAAAGGACCATGTAGCACTGTTTTTCACACCGGTAAAAAAGAATAGCAAACTTTATTTTATTTAATTGAAACATTTTCGTAATTAATGAACTAAACTTAATTCTTTTAAAAATAGAGGTGCCAACCAAATAAAATTTGCGTAAAACGTGGTGGGCACGAATGGGTTAAGGTATCTGCCTACATCAAATTGGCTGTTTTGGTGAAAGTTTTCGAAATTTTTTTATTGTTTTATATGAAAGAGCAATCTTTTACGATTCCAAATCTGTTTTAATTTTATTCCTACTATTATTAGAGGAGGAGGTATGGCAATTTTAATAAACATCAAAATGCCATTTTTGTGAAAATTTTCAATTGTTTTCAATTGTTTTTTATGAAAGAACAATCTATTACGATTCTAAATCACTTTAATTAATCAGTTTTAATTTATAATTCAGGATATTTAGGACTTTTACCTGTATTCTAACAATTAGGAGTACCAGTTGAACAAAATATGATCACAAACCATTTTAAAATTGATGATGAGCGAATAAAAAATTCAAAAGTCACTCGCCATCCTCTGCAAAACTTACCAGGAAAACAAAAAAGCTAGTAAGAAGTTAAAAATGGTTAAATATGAAGTTAAAAATGGGTTTTAATATAAATGTGGTGCATTTTAAGTGTATAAATTAAATATATTTGATTTTTACATGAAAATACATGTATGCGATTTCTGGAAAATTATTTTTTTCGTTATTTCTATGTTCAATAAGCTTCATTACATAAAAAGTTCTAAAGATATTTCAGTAAAATTTTGTAAGAATGCTTTCCATATCACTCACTATGCTCTGAACTAGGATCTAAGCTATATTTGAAAATTTAATTATTTTATAGGCACTCAAATATGAAAAAATGGTAATTTTTACTGAAAAAAATGTACTTTTTTACATATTTTGAAAATTTTCAGCTATTTTTGAAGATATTGTAAAAATCCTAGTTCAGTGCACAGATAAGTGTAATAGAAGTGTGCAGCATAAAGGAAATTGAAATATATTTATTTGAATTGAGTGTACGCTGTCTGGCGTAAACGTGAAATTTTGCTAAAAAAAACAGTAAAACTCCAATTTTTTAAAATATTAAAAAAATATTGCTAGGATTTTATGTTTTCTTATCATTCAATAATACAATAGAACAAAAAATTATTATATTTTTTCAAAACTGCCCTTTAAAAAAAAAAAAAAAAAAAAAAAAAAAAAAAAAAAAAAAAAGTGCTCCCGCACGTAGGCGGATACCTTAAGCGCTTAAATTCGATTACAAATCTATTAACACTAATTTATTTATTTTATGATGGAATTTAATTTTATTATGGAGTAAAGAAAGGCTGAAATATTATTTATAATTTTTTGAGTGCAAACATGCATACGTGATAGAAATCGGTTTAAAAAAAACATGACCATTTTATAACCAATAAAACATCAGTAAGTTCATAAAAGTATTTTGCCTCTTTAATGGAGCGAAAACCGAAATTTTGCGATGTTTAGAAGTTAATAAATTTGCAAAACAGCTTAATTTATTATTCAGATTGTTCTCATCGTCAATAATGCCAATATTACTCGTGGACGTATTTTTGCTTTATAATGTACCGTAATTTCGGGTGTATAAGCCGCGGATCAAACAATCCTTTTTGGACCCAGAAATCTTATTTAGTGATTGAAAACAAATATTTACGTCGATCTAAGAAGTTACATTTGTTTCTTAAAAAATTCTGGGTCGAAAAAGAATTCTTTGATCTGCGGCTTATACACCCGAAATTACGGTTACATATAGTCCATAAATTGAGAAAAATAAAATTAAGATCTTAAAATGAAAAGTACCAGGAACACACAATGAGTTTTCAGAAAAATTATGCATATTTTTTAAATATAAAATAAACTCACTTTGTATATATTTTTTTTTTCTGTGTATGCTTTCATAACAGTAGATGGTCCTTTTAAACTGTCAAAAGTATAATTTCTCTATATCTCGAAAACTGATGGATGTGATAAGCTGTAAACTTACTTATCCATTATCCTAAAATCCTATTTGCTTTAATATGAAACTATAAATAATTTTCATAATTACAAATTAATAAATTAATATTATTTTATCCGAAATAATAAAAAAAACCTGTAAAATGTTTGGGTCGATTCATTTTATCCTTTTTTTTTTTCTTTAATCAATCGGGGGATATATGTTTGGGGATGAAATCAGGAATTGGAATGTACCGGAGAAAACCGAAACGATATTCCTGTCATGAAAAACATTGCCCGGTTCGTGAAATTATGGTAAATACCTTTATGTATAATATTACCATTACTATTTCCCTATATATTACTATTAATATCCGTAAATATTACTATTTCGTATTACTGAATTAAAATATGTAATCATAGTAAATTTTGCACATTCATGCATTTTTTCATAAGAGTGCAACAGCTATTGCACCAAGATCTGAATATTTATAAACTAGTTATTGTATGAACGCACCTCATTTGTCACGCTTGATGTAAAATTTCCAATTGGTTTATTTTTCAGAGCACCACTAAGATCACTGGAATAACTCAATGTTTATGAATATCAAAATAACGAATGAGTTGAAATTTTATTACGATCTCTATAATTCGCGTAAGTAAAAAACAAACAAACAAAGATTTATTTGATCACTTTTACTACATTTTTTAATCGGTAGATTTAGGGGTAACACCGTTACTTGTCGAGAACAAAATTTCTGTTCAAGGATCAAATGAAACTTGGGTTAAGGCCCCTATCCTCGCCGCGAGCTAATGCTATTCCTATGGGGAAGCATTTTTCTAATAACTCTTTCGCATTTTGAATTACTTTTTTTTTTTTTTTTTTTTTTTTTTTTTTGCATTGGATAGCTGAGGTGCATGCCGACAGCGCACCTTTTTTACTTTTTCGATTTTGGTTGCAGATATTTTTTTTAAAAAGCACTTTCAGTTTCGAAACCGGTTTTGAAAGTGAAACTAAATTTTGTAAAAAATATCTGTAACCAAAATCGAAAAAGTAAAAAAAGTTGCGCTGCCGGCATGCACCTCAGCTATCCAATTCAAAAAAAAAAAAAATATTCAAAAACGTCAAAATGCGAAAGAGTTATTAGAAAAATGCTTCCCCATAGGAATAGCATTAGCTCGCGAGCGTTTCCTCGAGCGAGGACAGGGGCCTTAACTTCTTGTTCGATAACCGAAATATTCGAGAAGTGGGGGTGTTCAACGACCGATATTTTGTTCGAGAACCGAACAAGACAAATAGGGCGCTCAATGACCAAAGTTCTACTGCTTAAAGTTTTAAAAAAAACCTTATGCTTCACACAAGAAAAGAAACAATATGTAAATTCCAGTTGAAATTATAGTCGAGTTGTGTTTGATTCTTTATAAATTTTAAACAATTTTTACTGAATTGCTTAAATTCTTTCTATTATACTCCACTTTAAATAACTCCATATAATTATTAAGTAAACGGACTAAATTTTATATTTACAATCAAAACTTGAAGTATATTTGAACCCTCCTACCCTGAATGGGTCTAATCGACCCACAAATATAATTTGTTTTATACGATTCGAACCAGAACTTTTTTTCATGAAGAAAGTTAAGTATCAGATCCAGAGGAATAAGTCAATTAAATATATAAAAATATTTTAAATAAAAATTCTGGTGTGAAATGTTTTTAATCAAGATTCAGTAAAATTTGAACAGGGTAGGAAGGTTAAACTTAGTTAATAATTTTTCGAAGAAATAGGCTATCATCATTATTATTATTATTATTTGCAACATTAAGTGGCGTTCTTAAATTAATAAAAATAAAAAATAAATTTCTTAAATATGGCCCTTTATCTATTTTCACAAGTATGCTCTGTCCTAAAGTTCGCCTTTTTATAAATTATACAAAATCCCCTATACACCTGCATATTAGCTGGGTCGCGGAAAACTTTCAAACTTTTCGAAGGGTCTTATAAAAATAAAATTTGAGCAGCACATATCCAATGATGTAGGTGATTTGTGAAATAGATTAAAGGTTTAATCGAAATTAGTGATGGAAAAGATGAGAGGTAATGGTAAACTATAAGTGAAATGAAAATTACATATTAGGTGAAAACATTGTTTTCCTATTTCCGGTACCTACTAGATTATTTCGATCTTGTAAAAAAATCGATAAAATCACGAGTCCAGCTTTAACTATCTGTAACTCCCTTCTGATGTTTAAACAGGGGTCTTCAGGATAAAAATCCTTGGCACATCTCCAAGCGGGCCATATAACTAGTAGATTCTCGTCTCTTCGGATGCTTTCCTTGTTATAAAAGAGCATGTAGACGCTAGCTTTTTTGGCTGCGGAAATCCTTTTAACTATATAGAGTTATAGGCTTTGCACTCTGCAAGTGATAAGGAGCAAAAGAAAACATATCAGAAATATAAAATTATTTTTGTTGTTGTTGATAAATGTAATGTAATCATTTTATTTTAACTTGATATACAAGCATTCCTTCTCATGCGTAAATTCTGTTGAAATTTTTATTAATTTTTTTTAAATCAAAAGTTTTGAACTTTGTACATTACTAATGTCAAGGAGCAAAGGAAAATAAATTTAAGGGAGTTCGAGAAATAAAATTGTGTTTCTTTTTATTTTTTTAGTAATAAATTTAGCTTTATATTTCTTTTAGTGTGCATATAAATGTATGCACATTTGTATATATACTTTCCTTTTCAAGTGAAAATTCTACAGAAAATGCTAAATTTACATTTCAAAAATTAAAAGTTTTATATTTGAGAGATTACTACTGATAAAGAGTTTAAAAAAAGTAAGGGAGTATAACACATAAAATTATGCTTTTTTATTTATAAATATATTGTAGTCCTTTTTAAATGTGATAATTTGATGCATTTATGCAATATATGGTCAAAGGTGACCGGCCACTTGTAATTTTAGAAATTTTGATAAATATCTAGGAACATACATGCAGAATTATCCTAAATTTCTAAGAGTAAAAACGTAACAGTCCAGGTCATACATTTACGTGAAGATTATTTCCTTAAATTCCATGAAGGACCGTCAACAAATTAAAAAAAAAGAATATTTTTTGGATAATCCTGTCAAAACTAATGTAGCAAAAGCGTTCAAACTGTAGATTATGATTAAGTGGCTTATTGTAATAAACTGTTTTCATTTTTATGCGGATAGCATGTATACCCGTAGAGAAATTAAGATTTTTAGAAAAAAAATTCCCAAATCTTGCCCAGTATTTTTGCTTATAACTTGCAGAGTTCTTAATATAAGATAATATTTTTTTTTCCCGAAAATATGACAAACAGCATTGTACACAATACCGTGTAATCAGAATAAAAAATAATAAAAATTGTATGAAAAATGAGCAGGTTTCCTGAATAATTTTTCATTGCGCATGCGTGAACGCTATAAAAATTTCATGTGCATATTGTGTTAGCTAAAAGTTTTGAGCAACATTTGTGAAAGTCTCAAAAACATATCTTAAAAATTTTGAAAGTGGTCGTCGATAGAATAAGCTCAAAATCCGTTATTACCAAAATGAAGCAAAAAGATGAGGGGTTGTATCCATTTATCAATTGATTAATGTCAATAAAGATAAACACAATATGGTACGTATTAGTATATTTGGATACAACCCCTCTTTTTTTTTTTTTTTTTTTTTTTTTGCTTTATTTTTGAAACAACGGATTTTGAGCTTATTCTATTGTCGATCGCTTTCAGAATTTTCAAGCTATGTTTTTGAGACTTCACAATAGTTGCTCTATAGATTTAGCTAACATAATATGCAAATGAAATTTTGATAGCGTTCACGTATGCGCAATGAAAAATTATTTTGTAAACCTGCTCATTTTCAATACAATTTTTATTATTTTTTAATTCTGATTACAGGATATGATGTATAATGCTGTGTGTCATATTTTCGGAAAATAGCATTATTTTATATTAAGAGCTCTGTAAATTAGAAGCAAAAAACTTGGAAAAATTTGGGGGAAAAAAAACTTGAAAAAATTTGTGACTGTTTTTATAAAAACCTTAATTTCTCTACGAGTATACATAATATCTACACGAAAATAAACACAGTTTATTACAAAAAACCATTTAATCATAATCTACAGTTTTAACGCTTTTACTACATTAGTTTTGACAGGGTTATCCAAAAGATATTCGCTCTTTTTTAATTTGTTGACGGTCCACTATGACGCTTCGGGAAAAACTTTTCACAGAAATATATGACTTGTACTATTATGTTTATACACTTAGAGTTTCAGGATAATTCTTCATGAATTTTTCTAGACATTTAACAAAATGTCTAAAATCGCAAGTGGCCTATCACCTTTGGCCATATAGTGTATATGCATTCCTTTTTATATGTAAATTCTGTCGGAATTTTTAAATTTAAAGTTTTAAATTTAATACATCTTAAACGTGTTTAAATGAGTCAAACCACTGTATTAATACCAGTGTCTTTGATGGAAATTTACACCTTGTTATTAAATCAAAATATACAAATAAAAATTTAAAAGGTTTTGCAGAAATATAGATATTCTTTATTTATTATTTTACCTGAGATCTTTCGAATGATGTAAAGATTGATAACAGAATAACTCTTTATGCATGCCGTTTTTTGCATTGTTTTGGTACAGAAAATAATAAATTCGGTGAAATCTCTGTAAACAGAACCTATTTGTAACGGAATGCTGTGCTAAATGGAAAACTTTGATAGTTCAAAAAAAATATCCTTTTTTTTTTTTTTTTTTTTTTTTTTTTTTTTTTAGTCACTGGTGATTCCGTAAATTTTGATTGTACAGAAAATTATGAATTAGGGGAAATCTGTAAAATCACAGCCTATTTGTTACGGAATCCTGTCTTAAATGGGAAATTTTCATAGTCCGGGTTCGAGAATATAAAAAAAATTCTTTCGGTGCCCAGCGATTTCGTAAAACTTGATACAGAATAATACTTATGCGTGCCTTTCTTCTCATTGTTTTAGTACCAGAGAATAATAAATTCGGTGAAATCTATACAAGCAGAACCTATTTATAATGAAATCCTATCTTAAATAGAAAACTTTCATGGTCCCGAAGGAAGGAATATCAGAAGATTTTTTATTTCGTTTTATAAGTACTTTTTACTATGGGAATGTTTTTTTAATATTTTTCTGTCAATTCAAAAGATTTCTAAAACAACTTAAAAAAGATGAACTGAAAAATACTCAGCAAAGTTTCATAGTTTTATTTTTTATAGAAATTCAGATTACACCAATTTAAACATGACAAGTGTTGTAAAAATACTTTCTCGTTTGAATCAATTAAAACCCTTGAAGGAAACGCGTCAAAATAGAAAGCAGAATATAAAAAGTCCTTCCGGCAATGCCGGGAGGAAGAGGTAGCTTTCATATACTTATATATTTATTTATTTATTTTAAAGTAAGTTACATTGTTCAAAAATACTAAGCTCAAATTAGTGGAAATAATCTTATAAAATTAGTGATTTTATAAGATTGAATACTAGTTTTTGTCAAGACTGAATATTAATAGGAATTTTTAGAAATTAGTCATCTTTTATTCAACCTGGTTTTATTTTAAGCGATTTAGAGAGTCACCAAATTCCACGATATCATGAAGTGTATGCCATTTTAAAGCAACATGATGGATTGTACAGATCAGACCGTTTCAAAATGTCAGCCATAAGCAAAATTAAAAGTGCTATAACTCAATCATTTTTTAAGATATAGACAAAATAAAAAGTGTTCTGGAATCGTTGTTTTAAGTTTTAACACGTAAAAGAAAAATATTTTTCAACTTTTAATTTTTTCGCATTTAATTTTAAATTTTAAATTTAAAAAAAATTAAAATGGCCACCATTTTGAAACAAAATGGTAGATGATGCTGGCCAACGAACTCGGTCGAGAGATTTGTATGTACTATGTACATACCAAGTTTCATTGAAATCGGTTCATAAATACGCGTGTTATCACGTGACAAAAATCAAATCGTTTCAAAATGTCAGCCATAAGAAAAATTCAAAGTGCTACAACTCAATCATTTTAAAAGATATAGACAAAATAAAAAGTGTTCTGGAATCGTTGTTTTAAGCTCTAACACGTAAAAGAAAAATATTTTTCAAATTTTGATTTTTTTCGCATTTAATTTTCAATTTTAAATTTTTTTAAAAATTTAAAATGGCCACCATTTTGACACAAAATAGCGGATGATGCTGGCCAACGAACTCGGTCGAGACATTTGTATGTACTATGTACATACCAAGTTTCATTGAAATCGGTTCATAAATACGCGTGTTATTACGTGACAAAAATCAGATCGTTTCAAAATGTCAGCCATAAGAAAAATTCAAAGTGCTATAACTCAATCATTTTTTAAGATATAGACAAAATAAAAAGTGTTCTGGAATCTTTGTTTTAAGTTCTAACACGTAAAAGAAAAATATTTTACAACTTTTAATTTTTTCGCATTTAATTTTAAATTTTTTTTAAAATTTAAAATGGCCGCCATTTTGAAACAAAATGGCGGATGATGCTGACCAACGAACTCGATCGAGACATTTGTATTTACTATGTACATACCAAGTTTCATTCAAATGGGTTCATAATTACGTTAGTTATCGCATGACAAAAATAAGATATATATATATATATATATATATATATATATATATATATATATATATATGGTTATATATATATATATATATATATATATATATATATATATATATATGTCAACATTTGAACGGAGGGTGGTTTTGGGGTCTGGGGGTCATGATCGGTGAAAATATACCAAAATTTTCCGGAAGTACTTTCCTCCGGACGGCTGCAATAGGTAGCTTTTTACTTTTTGTAATGAAAGCTACCTAAAAGCTTTGCACTTTTTGATATAAACTCGTATTTGCTTCAATTTTAGCCTGAAAGTTCTAGAACATATGTTTCCATACTATTGGATAGTGGTATGTATTAAATCGCTATGGTGTACGTGTATATTTCGGTTAGTCCAGGAACAATCGGCCAAGTCTTTAAAAACATCTATATATTATAAAACAAAAACGTGTTTGTGAATAACGCTAAAGTCATATTGGTGTGGGAACATCTGAACAATATTTTTTAATTTGACTGTAAATTTTAGCGTTCCACACTTAAATAGTGAAAAGTGTCTGCCCTGTGTCTGTCTGTCACAGCAGTTTTACTCGTAAACTATCAAACGTGAAAAGTTCAAATTGGGAGAAGCAATAATGGCTACTCACCCATATAGTTAAGAATTATTAAACATTCAAAAATATATTTAGGGGAAATGTAGAGGGGCTTATTAAATTACTCGAAAAAAATTTCTTTGTACATCGCGTGGGGTATCGTGTGAAAGCTTTTGTAACGCTGGACTCAAAAATACATTTCGTTTAATTTCAGGCATTATATTTTCATAGATATCTTCAAAAATCTATTTTCGAATCTGCTAAAATTGAAAATGCGAAAAAAATAGAGGTAGTGAAAATTAAGTTAAACCTTGCAGGAAAACTATAGCGATTACCCTGTGTCACATAGTTTATGAGAAAAGCGCATTTTTCCGTTACACACAAATTTCGATTTTCAGGCAATCAGCAAATGTGTTGAGGAGCGCTAGAGGTACTAATCGTAGCAAAAGTGTAAAAGAATTGTTGATAATGATTTTTGATAAAAATCGTTGGTAATTAACCGAGATATTAAAGACATGGAAAGTTTGGACATACATAATGACAGGGGCGGCATACTCTATGTATCGTTGACTTTTAAAGCCTAGATAACAATTTTTAATGGTATATTTGTGATTTTTTTAATGATATATTTGATTATGTTTATTAGAATGTAATACCGAGTAGTGGTATAAAAGCAATAAACGTCAAATTGTTAAAAATAGACAAATTTAATTAGAACTAATGACATAAATACTATAGGATTTGGGACTAATTTGCATCGAGTAAGTAGATCTCTCAATACGCTATGTGAGTATTGAGAGATATGGGAGGAATCCATATCTTTAAAAGTTAATTAAAACCTGTATGGAAAAAATGTGGTACGGACCAAGGGGAAACTGCAGCATTGCTGCCTCCTTTTGAAACACGCTAAGCACAATACTAAGTTTAAACTTTGAACAAGGTTTTATTTTGTTCCATCACTGTAGAAAGAAAAGCTTATTACTATGCCGAATTTGGTTTTATGAAAGGCCAATTAAAGTTTAAATATACATTACTTTTATTGTCATTAGCGAATTAAGTTCTTCATAAACATATTAGGAAAACAGAAAGAAAGAGTTATATAGAATAGGAATGTTTGATATTATTTATAGGCTTCATAACTTTTATGGTATACCCATTTATACTTTTCTAGTATATACAGCTATGCACAACCCAATGTTGTATGAATTTTTTTACAAACTCTTGCGAATTTTAGCAACGATTTTTTTTAATTCAGTTAATAATTCATATATTTATCCCACATAATCCTGTAAGTGTGAGTAATATTCACACTTGACTGTTTATTTTAACTTCTAAACAGGTCAATAATTTATATTTTTACATCGTTTAATAGGAAACAAAATGTTTTTTTGAATTTCTGTTTGAAAAATGTACACTGTAAAAAAAAAAAAAAAAAAAATCTATAAAGTTACTAAATTTTTTCCAAGAAACTGGGATTCTTAGAACTTTTTATGTAACGGTAACAGCAAGCATTCATGTAGCAGAATCGTTTACATGAATTTTTGCTATTACTGTTGGATAAAAATTTCCAAAAATTTCAATTTCATGGAAAAAAATTAATAATTTTATTTTTTATTTTTTTTACAGTACACTGACTTTATACAGTTTTTAAAACAATTTTCAAGCATAATTTTTTAAGACTATTTCTGTCTGTGCATCCTAATTACGAAAAGTTAAGTCATTTGCAATTAAAAAATTATAAAAATTTCTGTATTCGCTTCTAGCTGATATTCCATAAATTAATATTATAATATTAATCCCATAATAATTAAAACTTTATCAATAAATAAATAGTATAAAAAACACAAATTTAACATATGTGTAATTAAACTACGCACTTAAATAACTGAATTTGCCGGAATCGAAAAGGTTGCTGTAAGTAGCGAAGTTTTTGGTGATTTCTTCGACTAGTGACCCCTGACATATGGGTAAAGTATCATTTTTAACAAAGTTCAAAACTTTATTTGAATACCTTATAAAAAAAATTTATGTAAAAATGATTTTTATGTGTTCCTAGTGATTTATCTGAAAAAATATATTAAATTTTAAATACCTATTAAAGTTTTTTTTTATGTTTTTCGTCGAATATTCTGTTACTTTGAAAACCCTTATTGAATCCCCTAATATTATTAATTTTATTTGTTGTAAAATTATAATGAGCGCACTATATTTAAACTCAAAAGAAAATAAGTTATGTAAAAAATTTTAAAAACGACAATGATTTATTTAACTTTGGGTAACGAGCAACTAGAGACTAAAATTAACATGTTTCAATTCTGATATAGAATCTTTTGTTTGCAAAAAATGTCATATCATGCATTGACATTACTTTTTATAATGCATTCATTAATAGAAACTTATGTAAAGTAGGTGAATAGTGAAAATGTTTCACATTATAAGGTGGGTGGTAGATGGTAATAATGACGTTTGGGAACCACGGCTTTGGAGCAGTTATTCTTATATTATTATAAGTATTTATACTTAAACATCGCAGACTCATTTTTATTTTTCTTATATCTTCGCAAATCCTTATTGATTACGACAGAAATATCTGATGTTTTTTAAGAATACTAAATAAATGGCATATTAGCTTGTAGAGGAATTTGCTATCGGAAAAAAGTGCAAATTTAAGAGAATTATCTCTTCAGTTTTCACAGGCAACAACCTTATTTGATAAAAAACGATCCGATCCACTAAATAAGCAGCCTTATTCCTTAGATACTTAGAAAATTAGGAGCAATCCACATATTCTTACAGCTTTAGCCCATCTGTTAGCTAAAGTATGGCACAATCCAACACATTTTCCTCCGCGAGGTTCTAACCCTTCATTTAAGTCATATATGTTTCGAAAAATAATGTCACTTAACCGCGACCGTAACATATTTTTTAACCCGACAAAAAAAGCGAGTCTGTGATGATTATCAGACGCGCTACGTGCTACAAAACAGTAAGTAAGGTTTTATTGTGTTTTAAAGTGCATTATGTTCTGTTGTATTATTTTGCCCCATAAAATTACGGGCTGCGCAAAATAAATCCCGATCTAAAATTTGCTAGGTAAGTTCTGTGATGTAAAGTCTATATGTGTGTTACTAAATATCTTGTTTATTACATAAATTTCTAGTGTATTTTATATACTTTCAACACGTTGTTGAAGATTTTGGATGTGTTCGCAGAGTAGCTTGTAGTTTAAAATAAATTGCGCAAAACGTATACCGAGGTAATAACGCCATCCACTGGTATTATTATCCCCAGTTTATTCGTTTTAGTATAAAAGAATAACTTTTTTTGCACACGAGTTTATTAATGTCTGTGTTGAAAACTAAAAAGGTTAAAGGGAAATTTGTATGTCCTAACCCTAAGTGCTGCTTTTTTTTTTTTTTTTTTTTTCAAGTTAGAAGAATAAAATATCAAATGATTATTCCCGATATCGATATTAATGGTAAGTAAATGCAGTTTGTCAATTTTTAGGACTATAGAGTTTGTATCTATAGAACTGAACAATTTACATGTCATTATTCCATCTTATTTCATTGTTTTATTTCCATGGTGTTGTTATTCATATAAGTGGGTAATGACGCCAAATAGTATTGATCAAGAAATCACACTACTACATTTTATGAATACATATCTGCTAAAATAGTCTTTCTTGAATACATAGCCACTAAGTTACTGTATCAAATCCTATATTTGAAAAACATCGTAAACAAAGCCATGAAAATTGGTAGAACCTTAACGTGGATTTATTACCCAAGACACCTTAGATTATTTTTTTATCCCTTCAGATTCGCGTTAACTCTAAGCAGAAATTTAATGTATTTGTAAGATTCTAAACTGAACCCTTGGTAGAAAATAATAGAGCCAACTGAGCCCCATATTCGGGGAAAAGCGGGTCACTCGACCCGATGAAATACCCTAGACCACATCATATTGATGAAGTACGGTAAGTTAAAAAACAAATTGTTTATTAATACATCGAGCATATTCTTATTTTTCTATAAAATCAAATTTTACTGTATGTTGCATGTTTACTGATATAAATATTCTTTTCAGGATCTTTTCAACAAGGGCAACCAGAAATGCAACAGGTAAGTAATAATTTTAGCAATAATTTTTTTCTAAAAATTAGGCTAATATAAAAAAATATATAAAAAACTGTTGAGATATCTTCTGTGACAAATCAATGTTCTTGCAACGTCGCAATATTGGTAAAATATTTGATAAAATATTTGGATTAGTTTGGACACATATCTTTATAATATTAAGATTTCATTGTAAACATTTTTAATAAAATATTTCTTTTAGAATATACACTATATGGCCAAAGATGTACGGCCGTTTACGATTTTAGACGTTTTGTTAAATATCTTGAAAAACACATGAAGAATTATTCTAAAAATCCAGGTGTGTAAACAGAATAGTACAATTCCTATATTTCCGTGAAGATTTTTTTCTCGAAATTTCATAGGGGACCGTCAACAAATTTCACTACGCCTGAGTCACCGCAATCCAAATGTAATTTGCATAATGTGTAAACTAAATGTATAGAACAACTTTTGCAAAAGTCTCCAAAACATAGCTTGAAAATTCTGAAAATAATCGTCGATAGAATAAGCTCAAGTTCGTTATTCCGAAAATGAAGCAAAAATGTGAGGGGTTTTATCCACATACAGTAGTGCGTGGAATATTGTGTATGCTATATTGACACTAATTCATGGATATATGGATACAGCCCCTCATCTTTTTGCTTCATTTTGGGAATAACGGTATTTGACCTTATTCTATCGACTATCATTTTCAGAATTTTCAAGCTATGTTTTTGAGCCTTTTGCAAAAGTTGCACTATGCATTTACCTAACACAGTATACAAATTATAATTTGATTGCAATGATGCATGCAGTGAAGCATTATTTAGTAACCTGCTCATTTTTCCTACAATTTTTATTATTTTTTAATTCTGATTACAGGATATTATGTACAAAATTATTTGTCATACTTTCTAAAAAGAAAAAATATATATTGAGAACTCTGCAATTTATAAACAAAAAACTTGAAAAAAATTGGGACTTTTTTTATAAAAACCTTAATTTATCTACAAGTATACATGATATCCTCATTAAATGAACACAGTTTATTACAGTAAGCCAAGTAATCATAATCTGCAGTTTGGACGCTTTTGCTTCATTATTTTTGATAGGGTTATGCATAAGATCTTCGCTCTTCTTCAATTTGTTGACGGTTCCCCTATGGAATTTCGAAAAAAAAATATTCACTGAAAAATATGACCTGCACTATTTTTCTTTTACACCTGGATTTTCAGAATAATTCCTCATGTATATTATATATGTATATTTATTTAACAAAATGTCTAAAATCGCAAGTGGCCGGTCACCTTTGGCCATATAGTGTATTTTTTGTATTTTACTTAGTTCAAATATAAAGGCAATAAATATAATACTGTCGCAGTACTGCATCCATGTCAGTTTGCTATTACATCTGCTTACTTTTATTAGACAGTGTTTGAGATTTGATGTATTTTGAGACGTACGTTAATGACCATTTTCTTTCTTTTTTTTATCCTGGATCCAATACGAAAAAGAAAAAAAATATCGCTCGTATTCGGATGACTAATATATTTACTGGATAAAAGCCTTTTAAGTATGACGGGATTTTCAAGTACTCTTTGTTGTTGACATATGTCATTGTTATTTTATTCAGATTGAATTATGACACTTTGTCAGCTCAATATTCTTAATTCTTTTGTCCGTTGAATGTGCTTATAAAGTGTGGCGAATAGAAATTAGGAAAATGAACAACAGTTATGGTAGCGACCATCGTGGTTAACCCTTTGTGACTGAACAACTTCGATTTGTAAATACTTACTCAGATGTTAAAATTAGAGATCATAGGAAAATTCGGTTTCGTTTTATTTTCATCGAAAATTTGTTTCCGGTAAAAATGCTGACGAAACTTCCGCCTGTCTGAAACTACATTTCAAAAATCTTGTTTTTTCCTTCAGACATTTTCAACATGACATTGATTTGAGTAGCATCGGTTCAAATGAGACCCTATTTATTAATATAAACATCATTGTTTGTAATTATCAGTCATGGCTGACTCAAGACATGGGTGCACATTATAAAGCAAGTAATACATATATGTCTCCGCATTGGAGAGCTTTTCACACGCTCATTAAAGGCTACAGACTTAACAGTAATGGAAAATCGTAAGTTTGAAGTCGCAGAAGAGTTTCGAAAATTTTTCGAGAAAGTTCTAGTATAAGAGATGATCATTTAAAAAAATCATTCTGCGTCGTTGATGAATTAATTACATTGTATTTTATATGAAAATGAAAAGCTTTAGTTAGAGGCACAGAGAGCCAACTTTGACTACACGTACAATTAATCAATAGGTATGTATATTTAGTAAACATGTATAATTAATTGATAATTATGTATATGTATGTAATAATTACTTTTAATAAATTTGGAACATTTTCTTTTTTGTTTCCGGCCGAAAATTGGAAGATTACCGAAATTCGATTTCTTCCTTTAAAACTTGTTTCGGTCAATCCTTGGTTAAAATACACTATTTTAAATATGTAAAATAACAATTTAATAAATTTAGGCCATTAAAATGAATTAGTCAGATGTGGCAATCCCAAAACTTTCTTCTATCTTATGCATGTTAATACTTCCTAAAAAATGCAGCATAGCAGTGCCACCGGTTAGGTGGTTTAAACAAAAATTTAGTCAGCAACAACTTGTGTCAATTTATAACTGAATCTGAAGTTTGATTAAAAACTATGCGTTAGTTTTTAAGATAGAGTTATTGAAAATTTTGTAAAGAAAATCTGCAAAACAGCGCCACGTGTTGGGTGATATACACCAAAAGCTAATCAGGATCATTTTTTTTATCAGATACTAACTGAATCTGAAATTTGATAAAAATTCATACATTAATTCTTGAGATACATTTATTGCGAAATCGTGAAAAATGCAGCATAGCAGCGCCAGCTGTAGAGCGATTTACACCAAAAAATAAGCAACACTAATCTATATGAGGGACTGACTGAATCTGAAGTTTTAGAAAATTTCGTGCATTCTTGAGATAAAGCTCTTACGATAATCACGAGTAATGCACCATGGCAACGCCACCTATTGATCAATTTACAACAAAACGTAATCAGCGCTATGTTATATCAAGTACTAATTAAATCTAAAGTTTAATGAAGATCCATGAATTATTTCTTGAGATATGACTATTGTGGAAATTGTGAATAATGAAACACAGCAGCGCCACTTGTTGAGCGATATACACCAAACATGAATCGGGTCTAGTTTATATCGAGGTTTAACAGAATCTAATGTTTAACGAAATTCCGTGCATTAGTTTTTGAGATACAGCGCTCACAAAATTTTTGTCACATACAGACAGACTGACAGGCAGATTGATAGACTCACAGATAGACATTTTGTAAAAAACATGTTTTTCGGGTTTTCTGACCTCTAAAATGTATAAATCTGTCGAAAATCGGATTTCGAAAATATTCATGAATCCAATACTTTCTTCTTGTAAAGATAGACGAAAGTAAAAATTATGGCTATAAGGTATTTTTTCCACATCTGCATTTTACAGAAATAATCATGCATTTTTCTTAAATAATATCGATTTTCTAATGCAATACAATTGCAAAGTACTTTTGCAAAAAATCTATTTTTTGACGTATCCAGCCTTTTTAAATTGAGAACATTTAAGAAGTTCATGGAAGCAATAATTAGGTGAAACTGCTCAAATAATTTAAAAAAACCTTTGGCATGAAAAAAATTAAGCCAGTATCGTCATATATTGAGAATTGTGTGACCTGTTTACATTAAATGTTATGTTGGAAGACAGCAGTAATTAAAAAAAAATCTTTTTAAAAACCCATTGTATAAGTAGCATTGACTTTTTTGGTATGTTGCAGATATGCAACGTGTTAATACAAAGGGTTAATCAAGTGTTCCTATTATGATTCATGCATTTTAAAATCCTTCACATTTTATCATATGGTACAAGTCGACTGGCAATGCAGCATGCCGCATTTTCATTTCATGAAATCTCCCGATTTTCAATTTAAAAAAAAATCTAATAATATAATATATTTTGGCAAGTTTAATAATGTAATTTTATTCAACTTCTTATTTTTTAACTTCTTCTTATGAAGGATATCATATTGACAAAATAGGTTAAACGAAAGTTACGAGATTCATGCATTTTAAAATCCTTCACATTTTATCATATGGTACAAGTCGACTGGCAATGCAGCATGCCGCATTTTCATTTCATGAAATCTCCCGATTTTCAATAAAAAAAAATCTAATAATATAATATATTTTCGCAAGTTTAATAATGTAATTTTATTCAACTTCTTATTTTTTAACTTCTTCTTATGAAGGATATCATATTGACAAAATAGGTTAAACGAAAGTTACGAGATTCTTTTGCAATGTAGTTAAAGATTGGGGTTCTGTTAACGAAATTGTACATTTTACCTGACGTCATTTTTTCCAAGAGAAATCATTACAACCGTTGAAGATTTGGCCCTAATTTAGGAGGTTGTAAAATGAAAAGTCCCAAAATATGACGCCAGTTTGACGCAATTAAATAAACAGTTACAAATTAAAATTCATGTTACTTACCCATCTTACGTAGTAAAGGGTAAATCTTGCAACTGTTTTGAAACTCGAAAAAAAAATTGACAGATTTATATGTTTCAGACACTGGAGATTCCGAAAAACATATTTTTAGAAAAAAAAATTTGCCGTCCGTCTGTCTGTGTGTCTGTCTTTCCGTCTGTCAGTCTGTCTGTCTATCTGATGTCCTTAAACGCTCTATCTCCCAAACAAATTGAGATAAAGACTTGAAAGACCTTCCGGCAATGCCGGGAGGAAGAGGTAGCTTCAGTGGCGTAGCTAAGGGGGGGCAAGGGGGGCGTCCGCCCCGGGCGCCGAGGCCTAGGGGCGCCAAATTGAGAGAAATTGTTATATATCTATATTGGGGTGGGGGCGCAAAATTTCTTGCTGGCCCCGGGCGCCAAAAAACATGACAGTAGGTAGCTACGCCACTGGGTAGCTTTCATATACTTATTTATTTATTTGTTTATTTATTTATTTTAAGTTATATATTCAAACATACAAAGCTCAAATTAGTGGAACCCGATTTTATAAGATTGAATGCTAGTTTTTGTCAATACTGAATATTAATAGGAATTTTTAGAAATTAGTCATATTTTATTCAACCTGGTTTTATTTTCAGCGATTTAGAGAGTTGCCAAACTCCACGATATCATGAAGTGTATGCCATTTTAAAGCAACATGATGGATAAAACAAACCAATGAGCTTGGTCGAAATCTTAATTCATGTGCACATGCACACTCATATCGAAATCGATTAATATATACGAGAGCTGTCGCGGGCAAATTGATTTTTTAAAAAATGTCACCCACGTTAGAAATTCAAACTGTTGTATCTCAGGCGTTTTTTAAGGTAAAGACAAAGCAAAAAATACTCCGGAATTCATTATTAAGATAAAAACTTTAGAAAGAACCTTTTTTCAATTTCTAATTTTTTGTTTGTACATCATTATACATTTAAAAGATTTTTGACAAACTTAAATAGCCCCCATTTTGAAACAAGATGACGGTTGAAATTGGCCAGTGAACATGGTCAAGACATTGATATGTACTATGTACACACGGAGTTGTATCCAAATCAGTTTATAAATCGCGTGACAAATGTCAACCACACTGGAAATTGAAAGTGCTATAACTAAGTCATTTTTCAAGTTATAGATGAAACAAAAAATGCTCTGGAATCTTTGTATCAAGGTCAAATACACAAAAAGAAAATCTTTTTCAATTTCTTACTTTTTCCACCTAATTTTAAAATTTAAATTAAAAGAAAATTGATATTTTGCCATTTTTAGGTGCGTTCGTAATTATGTAAATGCGTAGCACCTATTGTTGTCGCTCAGTCCGTCCGTCCGTCCGTCTGTCTGTCTGTCTGTCCGTCTGTCTGTCCGCATATAACAACGCAAAAACTACCCAACCGAATCGTTTGAAATTTAAAATACATAATTATTACATAATTTTGTCGAGTCATTTCAAATTTTATGAAAATCGGATGGATAGATCAATTACAGGGACAATCAAAAGTTTTCCGTTACATTACGGTCAATGGGGAAAAAAGCTTCAAATGCATTTTAATCGTTTGAAATTTAAAACGTATATTTATTACATAATTTTGTCTAGTCATTTCAAATGTTATGCAAATCGGATGAACAGATCAATTACAGGGACAATCAAAAGTATTCCGTTACATTACGGTCAATGGGGAAAAAAGTTTGAAATGCATTTTAATCGTTTAAAATTTAAAACGTATAATTATTACATAATTTTGTCGAGTCATTTCAAATTTTATGAAAATCGGATGGATAGATCAATTACAGGGACAATCAAAAGTATTCCGTTACATTACGGTCAATGGGGAAAAAAGTTTGAAATGCATTTTAATCGTTTGAAATTTAAAACGTATAATTATTACATAATTTTGTCGAGTCATTTCAAATGTTATGAAAATCGTATGAATAGATCAATTACAGGGACAATCAAAAGTATTCCGTTACATTACAATCCATGGGGAAAAGTTTCAAATGCATTTTAATGGTGTTACATTCATTTGAACATAACAGAACTGACATGAATCTATAAAGTATGTACTAAAATATACATTCTGTACAATCTGTGATGCAAAGAATATTTATTATTAAATTACAGGGCCACACAAATGTATTCCACTAAATAATGTTATACGGGGAAACATTGTTTGGGGCGTGTTTTAATTATATTAAACTACTTTACATTTTATGAATAAGATATACTTAATGAAGTATAATAAAAATTACTCCCTGCATATTTACAGGAAAAAAAAAGATTTCGACCCCTATACTGTATCCAAAGTACGCTCTACTATATCAGCAAGATCTGAATATTTTAAAACTTCGTTAGCGTACGAACTCACCCCACTTGCTACGCTTCACGTGCAATTTCCAACTTGTGAAACAAGATGACGGTTGGAACTGGCCAACGAACTCGGTCCATACATCGGTATGTACTATGTGCGCACCATGTTTCATCCAAATCGGTTTATAAAGACACGTGTTATCACGTGACGAAAATCAGATCATTTCAAACTGTGAGCAACACTAGAAAAAAAAAGTGCTGTAACTCAGCCTTTTTTTAAGATACAGACGAAACACAAAATGCTCTGGAATCTTTGTATCAAGGTCAAATGCATAATAGAAAAATCTTTTTTAATTTCTCACTTTTTTGTACCTAATTTTAAATTTGAATTTTTAAAAAAATATTTAAATGGCCGCCATTTTGAAACAAGGTGGCGGATGGAACTGGTTAACGAACTCGGTCCAGGCCTCATTATTTACTATGTACACACCAAGTTACATCCAAATCGATCATAAATACGCGTGTTATCACGTGACAAAAAGCAGATCGTTTGAAAATGTCAGCCATAAGAAAAATTCAAAGTGCTAATTCAATCATTTTTTAAGATATAGACAAAATAAAAAGTGTTCTGGAATCGTTGTTTTAAGTTCTAACACATAAAAGAAAAATATTTTTCAAATATTTATTTTTTCGCATTTAATTTTAAATTTAAATTTCTTTTTTAAATTTAAATGGCCGCCATTTTGAAACAAGATGGCTCATGATGCTGGCTAACGAACTCGATCGAGACATTTGTATGTACTATGTACATACCAAGTTCGGTTTATAAATATGTTAGTTACAGCATGACAAAAATCAGATGCATATATATATATATATGTCAACATTTGAATGGAGGGTAGTTTTGGGGTCTGGGGGTCATGATTGGTGAAAATATACCAAAATTTTCTGGAAATGCTTTCCTCCGGACGGCTGCAATAGGTAGCTTTTTACTTTTTGTAATGAAAGCTACCTAAAATTTGATGTTTACTTAGAATGTAACAATGGAAAGAAGCCTATTTAATATCAGTAACCTCGATTATCCGCAACTATTTTTTTCGGACTCTCGAAATATTCGTTCTGATGAAAGGTATATAAAAAATTAATATTTTTGATTGTAAGGAAAAGATGTAAAAGACAATAGAATAACATACATTTTGCATTAAGAATAAAGTCGATCAGATAATTAGTTGCCGAGATACACTGCATGGCCAAAGATGAACGTCTACTTGCGATTTTAGACATTTTGTTAAATATCTAGAAAAATACATGAGGAATTATCCTGAAACTCTAAGTGTATAAATATAATAATACATGTAATACATTTCCGTGAAGATTTTTTCCCGAAACTCCTTAGGAGACCGTCAACAAATTTTTAAAAAATGAATATTTTTTGGATAACCCTGTCAAAACTAATGTAACAAAAACGCTCAAACTGGATTATGATTAAGTAACTTATTGTAATAAACTGTTTTCATTTTCATGTGACTAGCATGTATACTCGTAGAGAAATTAAGGTTTTTATAAAAATAGTCCCAAATTTTTCCAAGATTTTTGCTTATAATTTGAAGAGTTCTAGATATAAAATAATATTCTTTCCTCGAAATATGGCAAACAATATTGCACACAATAAATACCCTGTAATCAGAATTTAAAAATAATAAAAATTTTCTGAAAAATGAATAAGTTTACTAAATAATTTTTTACTGCGCATGCGTCAATGATATCAAAAATTTATTTGCATATTATGTTAGCTAAATATATAGAACAACTTTTGTGAAATTCTCAAAATCATAGCTTGAAAATTCTGAAAGTGATCGTTTATAGAATAAGGACAAAATCCGTTGTTCAAAAAATGAAGCAAAAAAATGATGGGTTTTATCCAAATGTAGTAGTACGTCCCATATTTTGTATTATATATGGACACTAATCAATGAATATATGGATACAATCCCTCTTGTTTTTACTTTATTTTGAAAATAACGAATTTTCAACTCATTCAATTGACGATTATTTACGAATGTATGACATGTACTATTATATTTATACACTTAGAGTTTCAGGATAATTCCTCATGTATTTTTCTAGATATTTAACAAAATGTGTAAAGTCGGAAGAAGGCGTTCATTTGGCCATGTAGTGTATTTCTAATCCTACTTTCTACACTCTTCGACTTTTCATGACCCTGTATTTCACTCAAATTTCAATTCAAAGATATATTTTTATTGGATATGAGACGCTTTCTTTATCTAATGCAGTAAACTGTTAGTTAATATGGTTATTATATTTTGGAATTATATGGATGTTTCTTTTACGCAATTCGGTACTACTTTAGTAGTTTGGTTAGAGTAGTTAAATACACTCTTGAAAACATTTTAAAAACGAAACAAAATCAGTTGATTGAAATGCAATTTTTGAACAAACTGTATTCTAATGTATTTTTTCCCCTATTTGACTGTGTAAAAATATAAAGTGTGCAGTTTTTAAAAACTAAAAAAAAAAAAAAAATCTTAAATAAAACGAAATAGATTCATTAAATCGTTGTCACTGCTGATATGACGTCAGCGTTACTCGCAGATGTGTTATTGCTTTATAATACTGAAACAAAACGATCAATTTATAGTTTAGTTACATCTGAAACTATTTTTATAAAATATATTTAAACCACTTCAGTAATTTCCGAGGAAAACGTACAACAATATTGCTGTTTTCCATTGAATTTAGCAAGTGTTGTTGCTGCTTTGAAATATTTCAATTTACTGTTAATCTTCAATCACATCAAAGGTATCAAATAAACTCCCAATGAAGATCTAAAATAGCAAATTTAATGTTTCTTATGTTTGGAAATAAAAAATTTATTTCAGAAAGATTTCCCAGTTTTTTCATTGCCAAAACGATGATTGGTTTATTTGTAGCTAATTTTTATTTGAAAAAATATATTGTAGAAGAAAGAAACTGAACTTTACTCAGATACTCTTTGTGTAACAGAAATTAATTTATTCTCAGGGCTCCCAAATGGTCCGCGAACTGAACACCAATATTTTTTAACAGAAAATTTCATAGTAGGTTTCTACAGCATTTCTTCTAAAATTAACCACTGAAGATGATATCTGCGCAATTAGCAAGAAAAATATAAAACGAAAATATTGATGTTCAGTTGGTGGACCATTTCGGAGCCCTGTATTTTCAATGCTCATTTTATTTTTTTTATTTATTTATTTTTTTAAAGAAATGAGAAGTTTTCTTTACACTAAATTTTATTTTATCATTCAGTTTACAACAGTCAAAAATAAATCTTAGAATGCTGCCGTTGGGGAGATGGGTGAGGTTGCAAAGTTACTCTGAATGTCTTTCTCTTATCTGGGCCAATCATTAAATTCTAATGAAAATGGGTTCTTGAACAGATAATTAGCCTAATTACCTTTCATCAGTGAGCCGAGCTTGAATCCTTTTGTGTGAAGAATTTGAGAAATTTTTTTATTTACTCAGTTTTAGATAGGTTTAAAAAATATTTATAAAAAAAAAGCTTTATTGACACATACATATTAAAATATTGCAGAAATATTCCTGGTGTAGAAATAATGTTAACTAAATACTGTGTAACAGTATTTAGTTAACATTAGTTATTTAGTATACAGTAACATTAGTTATTTAGTATTTGTAAACACAGAGTTAGCAGGCCCTTTTTATCGCATAGGCAAATCGGGACTTTGCCCATGAGTCCCGGATTTCAACGGCCCCCAAATCCACATATTAATTTACAAAATATTTTTTTCTCAATTCCAACTCTGAAAATTTTCAAATACAAAATACAAATTTCAATTTTAAAAGATTTTATCTAACTTTGTGAAAAATACATTTCATTTTGAACCCACAGAGCTCAATGTTTTTGCAAAGCAAATCTCAACCACAATTAAATAAGAAATAATATTTTGATTTTAGTAGATTTTATTAGCAATGAACTTAAATCATATCTAAATTTTAGCGTCTGAAAAAAATCAGTATGCTTAGTACAATTTAAAATTATGCGAAAGAAAGTAACTTGATTAACCCTCATTTATGTGTTATAAAATTTAACACTCTTCTGAGAGTATAAGTTAAATTCATCTTAAAGTAACATAAAAAGTTGCTAAAGTTGTATAAAAGAGTCTTGTTCTATACTAAGAAAAAAGTGTATTTTTATCAATTAAGGTACTTAATTTAGAATTAACGAAGCTAAGAATTTTCTTCTGTTTAAAATTCAAGGTGCAAAAATATTGTTTATGCATTACACACGACTCACCATCAGTTCTATCTATATTCTAAAGGCCAAACGTATCTGTGCGTATTTCATACGTTATTTTGCGAATGGCAACATTTTGAAATTTGAAATGAAATTACGGATTTGCAATTTTTGCTACTGTAATTTTTTTAATTTCTAGACATTGCACATTTTTAATTTTACACCATCGTATAGGGAAAAAAATTTACTTTTAAATACAATATATCTGAAAACTGTATCTTGATTTATTTTGGAGATATAAATTTTTTTGTAGTTTTTAATACCTTTTTGTAATTGTGGCAACAGGAGTACTCCATTTCCATTAAAAAGTAAAAGAAAAAAAACAGATTACTGTGTCGTTTTGTTGCCATTTTCTCATAAAAAGCGCATGTAAATTTTGAGATGCTGAATATGATCCCAGGTTTATATGATTGAGTCAAAGTAGAATAAGTTTTGCTTTCTTCATTTTGGAATACTAAGCATAGGCCCTATATCGATAACTTAATCATAATAACAGATCATTATTATGTTTTACTGCTTACATATATGAATAAAGTTTAATTTTAATAATTTCTACAACTGAGTTTTATCAAAATAGGATTTTGTTAACTTTAGGTTAAATAGCATTTGTTTAAGAGTTAGATTTATCAATATAGGGTGCATTTTTATTGTAACCAATTTTCATAGATTTATTATAAATCATGGAAACAGGTTATTGAAACGGTTTGAATGGGGCCCCCTAATTAATCATTGCCCAGAACCCCAATTAGTCATAATCAGGGCCTGAGAATTACCCGTTATTCAAGGAATCTTGCCCTTATCTTCAGAAAACTTCAGCAGAAGAATTAATCAGAGACATCAGAAATCAACAAGTTTGCTGAATTACAATAAACATTTTTCTCAATTGCAATAGGGTACTTTTATACTCATAACTCGGTTGTTTTATGAGATTTTTGATTGGTTTTCCTTCTATTGGGGACTTCTAAAAATAAAAGAAAAAATTCCATAGTCATGGGTAACTACGTTACGTTATTCTACTTAATTTTCATAAATATTTTTCGTATATCAGTAAAGTAAATAACTGTATAAATTCTGCAACTGTTTACAATATACACACGAATTCATCACACAAAAGCGAAAATTTGTGCGACATTTTTTCTCGTTTACCTAGCTGCTGTTAGCAGTCTCCCGAACCGCTGCTTCTTTTATTTTTTGCAGTTTATCGTATATCTTTATATTTAACTATAGGTACTAGTGAAATTCTTTTCGTTTAGAGCCCTAGTACTATGACTAGATACTTCTGAATAATAGAATTTTAATTACAAAAGTCCTGTAAGTTGTACAAAAATATTAATACGAGACCAGTATCCTACGAACAATGGTTGAAAGTAGCACGCTATCAGCAGCGAAACTACATTATCCCTACTTTCTCCAATAGGTTATAGTGTAGCACGCAACATTTTAAACAATGTAATGTAGCAAGTAGCTTGATACAAAAAAATCAGTATTTTCTTGCAAGCACTTTTAACGCTATTTTTTAATGCCGTTCTACAAATCACGTGATTGTAACTTGATTCTTCTGTGCAAAATATGTTCTTCTCCATAATTTGTCAGCTGCATTGTTAAACAATTCATTACTTAAGTCATCGATTTTTAAACTGACAGCTGTTGCTGGTAAAACCAAGTGCAGATCCATTAAAAAAGAGTATTTGAAAAATAAGAAATATCAGACAAAACTTTCTCGCTGTCAACAGTTGCAGGGTGGGAGGTGATAAGGGTAAAACTCAGTAAAAAAAGGGAGCTATCAGTATTTTCTTATAGAAAATACTATAGAAAATACAAGTATTTTCTTATAGAAAATACTTGTAATAATATAAAGGGATTAAATAATGCGAATTTCTTTTTTAACAAAATACTGGTATTCAACACTTTTTTTGAATGTGTTTTTCCTTGATAACACGCCACCCTGACTTGTCTATTTACTCTTTATTACATCTATGTATTTTTATGCCTGGTTTATTCCTTTAGAATTCTTTTAGTTACATATTTATTAGTTGTTTGCATTTAGAATTATTTTTCTTCGATTTTCTAAATAAGAGGTTCCCAATCTATGGGTCGTGACCCACTGGTGGCTCGCAGCGGCTATTTTGATGGTTTCGTGGAACAGTCGAGGTTTGCCACATAAATATCTTTCATCCCATCTGTTTAAAAAATGTATAACAATTTGAAAAACAGATAATATTTCAAGGGGAAATCCTTAATTTCCTTCTGACTGAATATATGAACAGAATACCCGGAAATATCTAAATCAGCTTTGAAATCCTTGATAGGATTTAACCCGACGCGCTTGCTTAATCCCCTTAACAGTTTTGCCCGAACGTCGCTCGGGCAAAAAGAATTTTTTACTTCGTTACTAACAGCTTTTGGACACCACTAATTATTAACTATAATTTTACTTGTTATATTAATATATTAATATAACAAGGTTATATTAATGGTTATATGGTTACATTAATTGGCGGACATTTTTCGATTGTATAAGGGAAATATTTTAGAACGGGAAAAATAGTGTTTTACTCCTATTTTTAGTTCATTGTGTCAATAAAATGAAACGGTTAAGAGGTTAAAACTGCTTTTTCTACATTGTTGTTCTTGAAAAACAAATACAGAAATAAACTGCGTGTAGAAAATGACTTAACCCTATGAGCTCTGGTGGGTAAATTTCTCTAAATTTCCAAGTGTCACAATGACACCAGTATTTTGCAAAGAAAAAATTACGTTTACGATATACATGAAAAAATTCATTAAACCTTTTTCAAATAAATTTGGTTGAATATTCCGGTGCCGTTGTGACATATTGGAATTAAAATTAAGTGGTAGAAAATTCAACCATCAGAGCTCAAAGGGTTAAGGTTAAATGTAACCAGTGTTAACCCTGCTATAGATGTCCTCATCGGTAAACACAAGTGCCAGAAATTTCACTGGTTATACAGTTATGTTTTTATAATAATTAAACGTATTTTTAATTTATCTTTGTAGTTTGCATGCTGTTTGATTATTACTTACACACTGAGATTATCAATTTTTATCTTTATTGATAGAGTATCCTACGTATGAAAATTTCCTTTTTACGTAGGATAGGACAGACGATAGCTTGGGGTCATACAACAATTTCTATACTGCTACATACAAGCTTATTGTAGGAGGGCCGCAAAAGGCAAAATTGTAATGTTCTTTTCACTGTAATTTATTAAAAATGTTAAATATATATATACTTATTTCAACATGATAGAAAATATTTTATTACGTATTGGTATATAAGCTTTAAGAGTATTAATAGTAACTTAATTCTTCAAAACTGACTTTTATTTATATAATTATAATTATTTAAACATTATTTATGTTGCAGTGAAACCTGAAACTTAGTGAACGGACATACACTGTAAAAAAAATCTGTAGTACTACTAGAAAAACTCTAGGCAACTGGGATTCCATAAACTTTTCTAGTAACCAATACAGTTTCTTCTTAAGTAACACTACTGTATTAATCTTAGTAAACAGCTCACAGACTTCCTTAGTGAGCGTACTAAGAAATCATTAGTAGACATTACAGGTGCTTTTTTAGTTGGAATACTAAGAAACGATTAGTAGTATTACAAATACTTCTCTTGTACCTTCACTAAGAAATGGTTAGTAGTATTACAGATATTTCTCTTGTATCTTCACTAAAAAATTCTTAGTAGCCGTTACAGGTCCTTTTTAAGTATGTTTACAAATAAATGGCTAGTAGTCTTACAGATTCTTCTCTTGTATCGTTACTAAGAAATTCTTAGTAGCCATTACAGGTATTTATTTAGTATATGGTGAGTAATACTACTAACCATTTCTTAGTATGTTCACTAAGGAAGTCTGTGTGCTGTTTACTAAGTTTAATGCAGTAGTTTTACTTAAGAAGAAACTGTATTGGTTACTAGAAAAGTTTATGGAATCCCAGTTCCCTAGAGATTTTCTAGTAGTACTACAGATGTTTATTAAGAAATGGTTAGTATTATTAGATACTTCTTTTGTATCTTAACTAAGAAATTGTTAGCAGCCGTTACAGGTCTTTTTTTAGTATGTTTATTAAAAAACCTTTAATAAAATTACAAAAACTTTTCATGTTCATATTAGAGCATTTATAAGAAAACATCTGTAACGCTTCTAAGAAACTGTAGTAATGTTAGATACTTTTCTCATAATTTACACTAGAATTTTAAAGAGGCAAGCTAATACCAGTTTGAAAAATTTGAAAGAATAAGAAATATCGAATAATTATTTAGCCAAACACTCTGCAAGAATTTCTGTATGCCTTTCATATTTTATGCTACAAAATTTGATAAATAATATCAACTTTTTTTTTCCATGAAATATAGAGACACCCTTTAATATAACTTCCATGATCCCCCCCCCCCCCACTGTTAAATTTTCAATATAAAGATTTAAATCTATAATAAGTGCATCTATATTTAGTATACAAATATTTTAATGTTAATTATATTTAAACTAAATTAGGTTTGTAGAATAAAATATTAAAGAAATATTTCGCTTACTATATTCCATATTCTTTTTAACTGCTCTAAGTAGCCTTCTCAATGTAATTGCATATTTTTTTTTTTTTTTTTAATAACCGATTACCACTACTCTGCCCTTTTAATTTCATAACACTTAGTTATTTATAATAATTTCTTTATTGGTTGTTTATATACAAATGTTTGTAATAAATATATATTTCACAAATAATTTGATTTAAATATGTATCTTGTTTAATTATCTTTTAATTCAAAAAAAGAAAAATCTTTTTACTAGACAATACTTATAGTTCACAATTCCTGTAAAAAACCTCATTTCTAAGAAATCACTAATGCATATACTTAGATATTAGCTTCAAATAAAAATTTTACTTGGTGCAAAATTACTTAAGTTCTTTGAAATTTATGCAATAAATTATAGATTTTTTTTTTTTTCAAATTAAAAACAATGTTATAAGTTAGTGTTCACTCTAGAAACAAAAAGGGCAGGTGCTATTGACTAAAAAAGGCACTACTGCAGCAGAAAAGGGCACTTTTGCAAAAAAAAAAAAAAAAAAAGTTATTGCTTTTAAAAGGAGGAGAATTTTTAAGTATGATAAATCAACTAACATTAACTTCAAATGATTTTATGATGTAAAAATAAAAAATACAATTGAATTAAAATAAAATTGAATAGTTTCATGTTCTTATTCATAAAGAAATGAAAAAAAAAATTTTCGCACACAAATTTAGAAATACGTATACAGAAATATTTTATTAAAAATCTCGGGATAAAACTAGTGGTGCATTTTACTACTTTTAAAAAAGGCAGACAAATTTTGTAAATTTGGAAAAAAGGCAGCATTAAAGACCGGTCACGTGAGAAACAGGTTTGAGTGAGGCGAGTCTATTCTTGATAATAGGACTGAGAGCAATGAAAAGGGAGTTTCCCCTAGTATTGCTTTTGTGGGGAATAGAGAGAAATTTCGTCTCCCCTTAATGCTTCCATACCTTCGGAAAGGCCCATTATTTTGGCAGTATGCCAAGACAGACCTTTAGAACCTGGTCAAGCAGTATATGTTATAAAACATGTCTGTGAATAAAGCTAACACATATAGGCAGCGAAAAGAATTCATTTATCTTTTTTTTCTCAAATTTAAAAACTTGTAACCATAAAATAAAGCTAACAATGCACTAAGTTATTTAAAAACTATTTCAAATTATTGATTTTTCAAGATTTAAAATAATTTTCTAACACAATTCTTAAAAAAAAACTTTATTATATGAGCTATACTAACTCATTTGCATTTTTTTACACCAATAAAAGAGAATTTCAGATGTCAAGATTGTTATGTTTCGTATAAAAAATCTTACCAAGTTCTGAATTTGAAGAAAATTTTTGCAACTAATTCTAAGCACACTATTGATGTTTCAGACATTTTCTTACAAATTTTACCAAGTTGTTAAACCTAGTATATGTATTTCATAGTAACTTTTTCTTCATACTTCTGACATTTAATAATTTTTTAATATGCTAAACATTTTGAAAATAACCACATTTGGCAAAAGGTTTAATCCAGTTTGCCCAATTGAAATTCTTAATTGCACCGATAGTTTTGACACAATAGAAACATAAAACATTTTTATTTGTAAATAATGTATGTATTAATACAATTTAAGAATTATAAATGTTCAAATTAAAATACTTACTCTATTAGACTTATTTTTAAAAAAATAGGGCTGCCACAGTGAAGTAATTTGCTAAATTTTGCTTATGTTCTTGATTTTAGGTAGATTTCGTATGAAATACTACCTATTGCATTGTCTCCCATGTTAGAATTTCTGAAAAATTTTTGCGGATCTACACGAATCATGACTCCTAGACCCCAAAACCACCATCAGTAAAAAAGTTTATATATATATATATCTATCTATCTATCTATCTATCGGTGTATATCACTTTCTTCTAGACACGATAACTTCCATAATTATGCTCAGATCTTCATCAAACTTTTACATAAAATCAAGGGGCATAAAATCTCGGTTAAGTTCGTTAATGGGCAAAATCGGACCAAGGGGGTGGAAGTTAGGAGGGTTTTTGTGAAAACAGAAAAAATGCGATAACTTCTTAATTAAAATAGATATCGAATCAGTTTAAAGTTTATATTACTTCTAAACAATGGGCAAAAAGTATATGCATGACAGATTTTTGATAAAGTTAAAAATGGGCTCAAGGGGCGAAAAAAACATGGTTTTTGGGAGAAAAAAATTCATAACTTCGTCAGTTCTCAAGATATCAAATCCAACTAAATTTTATATAAATGTACTCAATATTATCTAAAACTTTTGTATTTACAAGTTTTTGATAGCATCAATTTTTACCGATGAAAAAAATTAAAAACGAAAAGAAAAAGGGGGGAGGAAAAAGAAAAAAACCCATAACTTACTCAATTCTTAAGCAATTAAATCTAATTAAATTTATTTTACATCTTCACAATAATATCTACAACTTTTATATTGACAAGTTTTTCATAGAACCAATTCTTATAGCAAAAATAAATAAAACAAAAATAGGAGTTGGAGAAAAAACCTCAAGTCCAAACTGCTTATATTTTGACTCATTTTAAAATTCATTTTTGATTTTAAACGCATCCAAATGACAGATCCTCTTATTTAGCAACTATATAATGCGACGTATTGGCCAATTTTTTGATAAAGGCAGAATATATTTTTAAAAAGGCTGCCAAAAAAGGTATTTTAAACAGATTTCCCGAAGTTTTCATCATTAAAAAATTCATTAAGTATAACAAATTGCGTTTTTTATGAGTCATTTTTAAATTCATTTTTGTTCTCAAACCCATCCAATTTACAGGTCCTATTATTTAGGAACTATATAACTTCACGTACTGGCCAGTTTTTTGATAAAGGCAGAATATATTTTTTAAAAGGCTGCCAAAAAGGGTATTTTGAACAGAATTTCACGAAGTTATCGTGATTAAAATTTGAGGAAATTTAAGAAATTGCGTTTTTACCGAGTCATTTTTAAATCTTTTTTTGTTCTCAAACGCATCCAATTTACAGGTTCTCTTATTTAGGAACTATATAATGTGACGGAGTGGCCAGTTTTTTGATAAAGGCAGAATATATTTTTAAAAAAGGCTGCCAAAATGGGCACTTCGCACAAAATTTCCCAAAGCGAGATGATTAATGAACTGTGGGTATTCAAATAACAAATTGGTTATTTTATGACTCATTTTTAAATCTAATTTTGCTCTGACACGCATTCAATTGACAGTTTTTTGTTACTTAGGAACTATATAATGTGCGTATTCGTCGATTTTTTGATAAAGGGTGAATATATATATTTTGAAAGCTGTCAAAGTAAGCACTTCGCAAAAAAATTTCCCAAAGCGATCATGATAAAAGAATTGAGGTTGTATTCAAATAACAAATTGTTTATTTTATGACTCATTTTTAAATTCAATTTTGCTCTCAAACGCATTCAATTGACAGTTATTTGTTATTTAGGAACTCTGTAATGTGCCGTATTGGTCAGATTTTTGATAAAGGCTAAATATATATTTAAAAAAATCTGTCAAAGTGGGCACTTCGCACAAAATATCTCAAAGCGATCTTGATTAAAGAATTGTGGATGTATTAAAATAATAAATTGGTCATTTTATGACTCATTTTTAAATTCAATTTTGCTGTCAAACGAATTTAATTAACAGTTTTTTGTTATTTAAGAAATATATAATGAGCATATTGGTCAATTTTTTAAATAAAGTAAGAATATAATTCAAAATATATTGCCAAAATGGGCATTTGAGTAGAGATAGGCATTTTTTTTTTTTTTTTTTTTTTTTTTTTTTTTTTTTTGAGATGAAAACTTTTCGAAATCTACCTCCGCCTATAGGCCATGCCGAAAGGGATTTTTTATTTTTGAACCATATTAATATACAATTATTTTTAAATAATGGTAACAGAAAGAAAAAAAAAATAATTGTCAATGTCAGCCCATCATTAGCTGAAATAAAAAATGTCACATATACAATAAAAAAGCAGCACAATTCAGTTGGTTTGCAATACACTCTTCATTTATTGAAAGTACAAATTATATATATTAAAAGATATATATGACTAATATTCAATAACAATATGTTTTACAAACAAAGTCTTCTCCAGTGTTCAGAGGCTGCTAAAAATTGCCTGCTCTTTGGGGTCAGAATTAGCTACTTTATTCATCAATATATTTAATGCGTCAAAATCTGCAATCTTGGTACACTTTGTATGACGATGACGATAATCCAAGTCAATAAAATGGGAATTGCTCCAAACATCAGATTAATCTTTCCACCTGTTTTGATAATGAAAGGATAAAAATTTTCAGATATAAAATTGATACTAGTGCAGACACAAGATAATTATACTGAAGTATGCAAAAACATAATAAACAAAATAATGAAATTTAAGAAACTTTACCATCTAGTCTTACTTCTGGTTCTACTGCTTGAGCAAAGAAAAAAATAAAAATTTCTATTTTGGAATAAATTTCAGGTTTTATGGGCTTGATAATGTAAAATTTTTCAATTAGTATGCATTCTGGGAACCCGAAAAATCTGACAGAAATTAAGAAAAATAAAAACCAAACTGCTGTTATTTAAAAGCATTTTTTGGTACTATGTGTTGAGAGGAAGTGCACATTTTATTGTTTATGTTTTTAAAATTTGATAATTATAATTTCCAAGAGATTATTTTACAATTTTGATTCGAAATCTGATTTTGCAGACTCTTAGAAAAAGGAGAAATTTGTAATGTGAAAAGTAACTTCTGATATAACTAGAAATAATTTTGGAGAGGAGGGAGGGATTTAGGTATTGAAATTATTTTTACTACAAAGCAAGGATGCAACTTTGAAATTTGGTTAAGAATGTAATTATTTTGAATCCCTCCCCTCCCACTGCATGCACACACATACACTTGCTTTGATGCATTACTAAGACAAAACTCAGCTCAACACATTGAAAATTATATGAAGTAAAATACAATTATATTAAAACAAAATTTTAAAATAATAAGTGCATGTGAAACATTCATATCAACAGTATTTGAAAAGTTTAATTTAGACAGGGTAAAGCTAAAAACAATAAAGTTGACAGCTATGATACATAAAATCAAGGAGAATTCAGAGTAGAATTTTTTCTTGTGAAATTCACAGAAATTTTCTGAAAGGTTACAGTTGAGGGAAGGGAATGGATACCTACCCGACACTAACTATATGCTTTTTTCCTATAATCTTTTGACAAAATGTGCCTCTTTGTGAGTTATCAAAACTTGCGTCTTTTTTGCAATCGATTGTTGAAATTTACATCTTTTACAAGATTTTTTGACTGATATATAATAATATTTTGACTTAATTTGCTGTTTTTTTTTTTTCCCCACAATCTTTCACTGAAATTTAGGGGGTTTTCTATGATTTTTTGATGAAATCTGCATATTTTAAGATTCTTTTTACGAGAATTGAATTTTTCCACTATTTTTTGACAAAGTTCTCTCCAATCATTTAATGAAAACACATTTTATCAGCAATCCTTTGATGGAAATAATTTCGCAATACATTGACCGAGACCACATTGTTTTGGCAATCCTTTGATGGAAATGTCTTTTTTGCAATCTTTTCATTGAAATGGTGTCTTTTTCGTGATCCTTCAATAAAAATCACATATTTTCCGCAATCATTTGACAAAATTCAGTTTTTTACCACATTTTTTGACGAAAATTGTGGATTTTTTTTTTTTTTTTTTTTTTTTTTTTTTTCTGACGATCCTTTAATGAAAATGGTTTTTTTTTGTGATTTTTTTTTTATGGAGATTGCATATTTACACTATTCTTAACTGAAATGGTCATAAAGTGAGGTTATTTCAAACCTAGATTCTTTACATTTTATGCAAATTCTGAAAAATCTAAATATATATTTTTTTCTTTTCCCTCAAAGAATTTTTCGATCCCGCTTCCATCCATGGGATCAAAAGACTGAATTTTGTCCTGTGGACGGAAAACTTGCACCAATGCTACTAAGTAGAAAGTAATAAATAGAAAAGTATTTTAAGATTTGTAGCTGCATGTTTTTTATAATTCAATTAGAGATTCTTATTGCAGGGTTGGGAAAATATATACATATATATTTAAGGGGGGGGGGGGGAAATGCTTTATTTAGTTTAAGCAATTTTTAAATTTCATTTCCTATTGCATATAATGCATATCTGTTAATAAAATAAACATTTTTGGATATTATATAAGTAGTATAACATTTTAAAATACTCAAATAGTTGCAGTCCACTATGTTCAGAATTGAAATCATTTCCAATTTAAACATTATTGATAAAAGCTATATCTTATGTTCAAAGCATAATTTGCTCTACACAGTGTAACACTGATACCTTGAAAATCTTATGAAGAATCTTTTGATTAATAATATAATACATATTTGATACAATTCAATGAATATATATTATTCTCTGTTTGTTATTTTTAATATACAAAATCTTCTGGTTATTTTGTTTCTCAGTGATCATTCCGAGTGTCAAATGAACATTTTTTTACCTTTAGATTCAGCTTCCTTACTTTATGAATTTGATGCGATTTAATAGGGTGTGTTTAAAAATAAAGTTTCATTAATTAAAGGAAAATGCACCTTATCTTTATTATGGATATTTAATTCACACTTACTTTTAATATTCTCATAATTTTTTTAATTTCTGGTACAGCTCTATTTTTAACTACTCTTCAATTGACACATTTTAAAAAGAAAATACAGACAAAATTTATTCAAAACAATAATACAATTAACATGAAAAATTCTATAATATGTTTTAATAGAAATTTTTGTTTTAAGCTGTATACCTAAATAAAATCCTTAAGTACTTATAATATTAAAACCAGTTAAAAATAATTTTTTAGCTAAGGTAGGAAATGGAATTTGGAAGAAAATTTTTAAAAATATATTAAAAAATGAAGTACTACTTGGTTATCCCGTTGACCAATTTCGCCAAATTATACAAATCACCAAACTAATAGCCAAATTATATATACTGACATACACAATTTTTCTTTTTTTTTGAATAACGAATAAACAAATAATTAGTAGAATATTCATAAAATACAAATTAAAAGCTGAAATAAAAGCACTTAACGATGTTTTAAACAACTTTCTCATATTTAATGTCATTAAATGTGATATTGACAGTCATCCATTATCGGCATTTAATCTTATGATTTGGCAACTTTTATTTTTTGGTCGACAGACAGGATAACGAAGTAGTACCAAAAATTATTTTAAGTGTAAAAAACAGTCCAAATGTATAAATTTTACACTTAATGCGTATAACTTGGTAAGTGTGAGAGCATTGTGCATGAAATAATCAAATACAGTATAATTAGAATATAATTAAATATTATAATTATATGTTTAGAACATTTGAAATTAAACAGAACCAACGTTGAAAAAACAACATGGGAAAAAAAACTATATGCCTATAAAAGTGTGTGTTTTTTTTTTTTAAGAACAAATTTTTGGATTTTGAATTCAATTTGATTATGTTTTTAAGTCAAAATATTTATTCATTATAAATTAAGGCCGTACCAAGTACTTTGTATTTACTCAGCATTCAGCCAATTTACCGAGTACAAATACAATACAGAGTAGTGTTACTATTATCATTACAATGAAAAATTTATGAAAAGAATCAATGTTTAAAGCTCCAAAATACTTCATTCCTTTTTGCAATCTACTTTTGAGAGCCGCAGCACAACCATGTGTTTAAGTCAAAATATTTTATGCATAATAAACTACGGTTGTACTGATTACTCTGTATTTACTCGATACTCGACATATTCAGCCAATTTGCTGAGTACTCTGTAGTCAGCCAAATTTTGGACCAAGTAGCCATAAGAATTTCAATTTTTAAGCATTATTATTTATACAATGAGAAATTAATTGGCACAGTACATTACAAATAAATAAGATCAACGTTTAAAGCTCCAAAACACTTCATTTCTTCTTGCAAACTAGTTTTAATAGCCACAGCATGCCATCATCATCATATTTTACATTGATGATGGTATATTATGGCTATTGAAACTGGTTTTCAAAAAAGAAAATATTTTAGTTCTTTAAATGTTCTTGATTTATATAACATTACTGAAGACAGGAATTTATAATTGATCTGTAAAAGTTATTTGAATATAAATGTATAATATTTGCAATTATTCATAAAAACCATTTACTTAGTACATATAAAAATGGCAAAAAAAAAAAAAACTAATTCTTTCCCCAAGTTTTCTTTTTAATCCACCTTTCATTGTAACACAATCAAAATGACAAACTTTCCTTTCAAAAATAATATAATAAATGTTTTAATTGGTGGTATTATTTCTAATATGATCAATTCTATTGAGTTCATCAATGTTATTATATGATTACTCTGAATGGAAATAATTTCATTACACTTCACAGTAATTGTCACACTTTTCCACTCTTGGTTAAGGATGCAGAACCTTTTTTAAGAGAAAAGCCACTTACAAATATGCCTACGTGTTTGAGTGCCACATCAAAAACACGGAGAATTCTATTATTTCGAGAATGTGATCTATGGCCTATAATCAGATAAAAAGTATGGTTTCAAAGAGGGGGGGAAGGTTACCCCTCTAGGTCTGTTTGCCTAAAGATGAAAATAAGGAATTTTGCTAAGTGGCCACTAGCCAGTAGGTTGTCTTTTTTAGTAGACAGTAAGTACATTTGAGTTACTGAATATTTAATAACAAGATATATACGAGCATGAGCATAGACTAAATAAGTAATATATGAACTAGTTAAAAAAATTTTAATTTATATTGTTGGAATAAACTTGAGATACTAATTTCAAATCTATTTTAAATTAACAGCAAAGTTACATGTAATATGCATATGTAGTTAGCTACACAAGTCCAACTATGCTTAGGTACTTGCATAGCTAACGACATAAATAAACCCCAACCCTCTTTTATGTAATTATTTATCTAGAATTAAGATGTATCCCCCCCCCCCCCAAAAAAAAAAAAAAAAAATGTTTTTCCACCAACTAGCAAGTTTGATCAAAAAAAAAAAAAAAAATTATAGCAAATTTTCTAAAAAATAAAAAAAAAGGGGGGGGGGCTCTCATGAAATTAACATTATATGTTTTTTCCACAACCTTTTAACATAATGTGCGTTTTTTTCTTTTTTGCGATCTCTTGATAAAATTTGTGTTCGTTTTCGTGACTTTTTAACGAAAATCGCGTTCGTTTTCGAAATGTTTTAACGAAAATCACGTTTGTTTTTGAAATTTTGTAACTGAAATAGTGTTCATTATCACGAGTTTTTGACGGTATTGACGATCGTTATCGTGACTTTTTGGACGGTATTCGCGTTCGTTATCATGATTTTTTGCCAGTAATTCGCATTCGGTATTGCGACTTTTTGACAGCATTTGGTTTTTTTCTTTTTTTGATAAAATTCACGTTTTTTGCGTTCGTTTTTACATTTTTCGAAGAAAATCGCGCTTGATATTGAGATTTTTTGCTGATATTCGAGTTTGTAAATGCAATTTTTTGACGGTATTCACGTTTGTTAATGCAATTTTTTACGGTATTTGCATTTGTTATCGCAATTTTTGACGGTAATAGAGAGTTATTCTGATTTTTTGACGGTATTTGCTCTTTTTCTTAAAAAAGTTAATTTTGCGTTTGTATTTACGTTTTTTGACTTAAATCACGTTTGGTACTGAGACTTTTTGCCAGTACTTGCGTTTGTTAATGCGATTTTTTGACGGCATTTGCATTTGTTAATGAGATTTCTTGACGGTATTCACTTTTTTTGCATGTTTCTTTGATTAAATTCACGTTTTTCCCGTTTGTTTTTATGTTTTTTGACAAAAACCGTGTTTGTTTTCGTTGATTTTTTGACAAAATACGCAGGGTTTTTTTTAAATTGCTTTCCCCCCCCCCCCAATTTTATAAAGATATTTACTGTTTTTTCGTGATTCTTCGTAGGGATGGGACGAATATTTGGCCACTATTCGGTATTCGGCCCTTTAGCCGAATATTCGGTTGGCCGAATATTGAAAGCTTGTTGACCGAATATTTAGAGATATCTGGCCGAATATTACTAAAATCTTGCCGAATAGTGAAAGATATCTTGCCAAATAAGTTTCGGATTTAAAGAATTTCATTTCTTACAATTTTTTCTCTAATCCAAATTTGCTACTTCATTCACGAAGTCCGTCTCATTCTTTCTTACAAAATATGCAGTTATTCAGATACTAAAAAATATAGTACAGCCTTTCTGTATTTCCAACAAAAGCTAGTGATATTTTAGAAATTGCTGCCCAAGTTGAAGATTTAATTGTACGGGAAATGTCTTCAGTAGAGAATGATATATAATTCAAAATATAAAAACACTTATTTAAAAAAAGTAAAGAAAAAGAAAAACACTGCCTTATTGGAAAACATTCGAATATTTATTAATGTCTGCAAATTCCATGCACATATAAAAAAAGGCTCTTATGAAATTCATAACTTATTTTCTATAAAGTAAGAAATGAAAAAATTCATTCATTAGGTGTATTAACGAAGATTCATTTTCAAAATTAAATATCAAATATCACTAATCCAAATACAACGGTACATCTGAAAACTGAACTGGTGTCAAACTAGATACGCATTAGATGACAGAACTTGCTTTAAGAAGATAGTTTTATAAATATTTGAACATAAATTCTAAATACTGAACAAAATATTTTTTTTTATTCTATAGTTTTCACTTTTAAATAATTATTTGCATAATTACTGACTTAAATATGTAACATTATTTATTATGTATATATTTTTAATTTACATCTTCCTTCATTCATGTTGTTATCAATTGCTATTTATCCTTTTAATGCTTGTTGAATAAGCAGAATATTAAAGTTGAATATTTTATACGCCAATTCAAATGTCAAAGATTTTGTTAACATATGCATTCTACTTTAAGCATAACCTTTTGCTTTAACATAATTTGTAATTTAAAGCTTGGCAACTGATTTCAGAACAGTCTCGTTCTTGCGAATTTGCTTATCATTAAGGACACAAACTCTAAATGATCAAATTTACTTTATTAAAGGTTATTTCAGAAAATATCTTCTTGTGAGTTCTGAAAGAGAGAGATTAAGAATATTATTGATTTCGGGTACAAGAAAGGGTAAAAGTATCATTTCATAGAAAAAGTGAAGTACATTCTTCATATTTTAATGGAAATATCTTCCCATCCTGACTTACTGAAAATCAATTTGACGTACATTAGGATAAAAGAATATAATGCAATTTCATAATTTTTTTTTTTTTTTGTGTGTGTGTGTTAAAATAAGTTTTTCAAATATACGTTATAATATACGTTTTTTCCACAATCCTTTGGAATAATGTGCGTTTTTTTTTTTTTTTTTTTTTTTTTTTTTTTTGTGATCTTTTAATAAAATTTGCGTTTGTTTTGAACCTTTTTAACAAAAAGTCGCATTTGTTATCACGACTTTTTGACGGTATTGGCGATCGTTATCGAGACTTTTTTGGACGATATTCACATTTTCATGCCTGTTTGTAACACTTGATTAAATCCCCTGAAAAAATAAATCTTCATTTTTTTCAATAAGTTACAATAGTATATAAACCATAATCACCGATTAACTTCATAAGTATCCCATGAGCCATTACATAGAATTGTTTTTAACTTTCAAATATTTTATTCTTTTGTGGATTTTACTCCTATAATATTTATAAACTATAAAATCATCAAAAAAGTTACCTTTTTTCACCCCTTGCACATTTATTCCTATCCACCAAAAAAAGGATTTTGTTAAAAGATCGCGAAAAAAGGAAAAATTTTGTTAAAAGATCGCGAAAAAAGGCATATTTTGCTAAAAGATCGCTAAAAAACTGCATATTTTGCTAAAAGATTGCGAAAAAACGGCACATTTTGCGAAAATATAGCGAAAAAACGGCAAATTTTTGTTAAAAAAATTATAAAAATGGCAAAATTTGTTAAAAAATCATAAAAAACGAAAAATTTTTTAAAAAGATCGTAAAAAACAGAAAATTTTGTTAAAAGATCATGAAAAAAAGACAAATTTTGTAAAAAGATTGTAAAAAAACCCCGGCAAATTTTGCTAAAAATCACGAAAAACGACAAATTTTATTAAAAGATCGCAAAAAACGGCAAATTTTGTAAAAAGATCGTAAAAAAGGCAAGTTTTGTTAAAAGATCGCGAAAAAACGGTAAATTTCGTCAAACGATCGCAAAAAGACGCAAATTTCAAAATAGGGGCGCGAAAAAAAAAAAAAAAGCACATAACTTTGTACCGGCAATGGAATTGCTCCCCCTTTCTCCCACTTCTGTTGTAACCTTTCAGAAAATTTGCTGTGAATTTCATGTTTTTTCACCTCTGCGATTCTAAGCAGATTTTCCACAAAATCAAGAAAAATTGAGTCAGTCATTTCGGAAATTAAAAAAAATCGGTCAAAACTCCGAAAATTCAAATATAAAACGTATCGCAAATTTTGACAAATTATTGATAGGGGGGGGTGCAAATTTTGCTATAGAATCGCGTAAAATGAACGAATTCTGACAGAGAATCGTGAAAAGATACGAATTTCGTTCAGGGATTACGATTTTAAAAAAAACGTGAATTTCGCAGAGTCGCGAAAAAAAAGTTTCTTCCACAGTCCTTTGCTATAAAATTTGCATTTTTACGCGGCATTTTGATGAAATTCGCGCTTTTTGTTTCTATACTTAGATAAAATTCGCGTTTCTTCAACGGCCCTTTGAAAAATAGCATTTTTTCTGCGGTCATTTGACGAAATTAGTCTTTTGTCCGCGGACATTTAAAAAAAAATTCGCGTTTTTCCGTGGCTCTCTAACAAAATTTCTATTTTACACCCGATACTCTGACAAAATTGGCATCCTTTCTATGCCTTCTTGACGAACTTCGAAGTTTTTTTTCCGATTCTTCAAAATTCACACTTTTGTCTGCTGCATTTTGATGAAATTAACGCTTTTTCGGCGATCCTTTGTCGAAGTTAGCGTTTTCCTCTCAATTATAAAACGAAATACGCTTTCCCCCACGATTCCTTGATGAAATTCTCGTTTTTTTTTCTTTCTTTTCATTTCTTTTGTGTGTGTGTGAACGATTGACGAAAATTTTAGGCAATCATTTGTTGAAATTCGCGATACTTTTTATGCCTCAATTTTCTGATCCATGATATAAAAAAAAAGAACAGAATGTTTTTAGTTCTTGGAAATTTCGGAACAAAATCTTATAAAAAAAACTTGACCTGTCAAAGACTTGTTTACCGCAATGCACGCTTTGAGAACGCGCGGTCTTAAATGTTGTATGAATGAGAAGACAACTAGCAGGCGCGCATTCAGTTCGGACGCAACAGCAGTAAGGGCGTTTTTTCAAAAGAGGGGAAAGAAGGGCGCTATTTTTTTGAATGAGCGGCAAGAGAGGCGCTAGATTTTTAATGAGGAGCAAGATGGGCGCTGTTTTTTAAACTAAAGGGCGATTTGTTACTTTCGAATCAAGCTTCCCAGCTACTAACGTCCAGATGAAAGGAAAGCTTCATAGAAAAGTAAAAAAAAAAAAGCATGCCGATTTGTTGTAATTAACTCCGGAATTTCCGGGGCACTTTTAGTGAAATCCCCGGAACACAAACAGGCATGCATTTTTTGCGTTCGTTTTTACGTTTTTTAACGAAAATATCATTCGTTATTGCAATTTTTTGACGGTATTCGCGACTTTTTGGACAGTATTCGTGTTTGTTATCACGATTTTTTGACGGTATTCGCTTTTTCCCGAGTGCTTTTTTGATAAAATTCGAGTTTTTTGCGTTCGTTTTTACATTTTTTTTAAACGAAAATCTCGTTTGTTATCGTGATTTTTTTTACGGTATTCACGTTTGTTAACACGAATTTTTGACAGCATTTGCATTTGTTATCGTGATTTTTTGACGGTGTTTACATTTTTTGCGTGTTTCTTTGATAAAATATTTGTTTTTTGACAAAAACCCAGGGGTGATTCTGCATGAAATTTTTTTTTTCGGAAATTCGCATCGCATTTTCGGAAATCGGCAGGGGCGGGGGAGGTCGTGAGTCCCCCCTCCTGCGATTTTCGGACAAAATCGGCGTTTTCCCGCTATCTTCAGTCGAAATCAGCAATATTTTAGCAAAATCGCCGATTTATTGCGATCTTTTGTCGAAATCGGCGGTTTTTCTGCGATCTTTTGACGAATTCGGCGTTTTTCCATGTTTTAAGTGAAATCATCGTTTTTTCGATGATCTTTAGAGAAAATTTACATTTTTACGCGATTTTTTCTCGAAAACGGCGTTTTATTCCCGCGATCTTTTGACGGAATCGGTGTTTTTTTCGTGATCTTTTGTTGAAATCTGCGTATTTTTTCAAATATTCTTTTGACAAAATATTTTAAAGCGATCTTTAATCGAAAACGGCGTTTTTTCCAGCGATCTTTTACCGAAATCGGCGTTGTATCCGCAATCTTTAGACGAAATCGGCGTTTTCCCGCGGTCTTCAGAAGAAATCAACGTTTTATCTACGATATTTGGTGAAATTGCCGTTTTTTCCGCGATCCGCACAGGAAATTTGTGTTTTTTATCGATCTTTTGACAAAGTTTGTTTACATAAACATTCACGAAATCGTCGTTTTTCCACGAAATATTGACGAAATGTATGCTATTTCGGCGATCTTTTCACAAAATTTGCATTTCTACGTAACTGTTTTTTCCGCGCGCAAAACCGTACAAGTTGGCAACTATGCGGAACTGATAACCCAATTTCAAATTTTCGGAAGAGGATGCCTTAAATTTTCGGATGAGAATCACCCCTGCAAAAACCGCGTTTGTTTTTGTTGATTTTTTGACAAAATACGTGTTTTTTTTTTTTTACAATAATTGCTTTTTTTTTTGCAATTCTCTAATGATATTTACGATTCTTACGCGATTCTTTGACGATATTTGTGTTCTTTTTCCGATCCTTAGGAGATGTCTTTTCGCGATACTTACACAAAATTTATGTTTTTCCGCAACCTTTTTTTGAAATTCTCTTCACAAAACACCTCTTGGAGAATCCTGCATTTGGCCGGTACTTTCCACATTTTTAGTCACCAATTTTTCACATTTAGTCGCCGAGTGCTTGTTTTCATCTTTATGTGAATATGCATTAATTTATCTTTCTGTGTTAGAGAGAGAGAGAGAGAAAAAAAAAATTATGAGCCCCCCCCCCCCCTATTGTTCATTTCTAGCTACAGCACTGATGCCCCTTTCTTTTTTTTGCAAGATTGATGGAAAATGCATATTAGCTCTTCTTTTTGCGATCATTTTACGAATAGTGCATCTTTTCTACAAACCACTTCAGTCGTCGGAAATTTTTAAAAGACTGAAAATGTTCACCCATGTAGTTAAGGCACATTTTTGTTAGAAGATGCACCAGATGTGGATTATTGCCGGATACCGGATATCTGGTACAAAACGACAAATTTCATCAAAAGACTGCAAAAAACATGTTTTTTTTTCTGCAGCTCTTTGATGAAATTCACACTTTTTGTCTGTTGTACTTAGATGAAATTTGCATTTCTTCAGCAACTCTTCAGCATTCACGTTTTTCCCATGACCGTTTGACGAAATTCGCTTTTCCCCATGATCTTGACAGAAATCGCGTTTTTTGCAATCTTTTGACAAAAATTTGCGAGTTTTTCATGACCTTTGACAAAAATTTGCGAGTTTTTTGCAATCCTTTGACAAATATTCGCGACTTTTTCGTGATCCTTTGTCAAAAATTTGCGTCTTTTCCATGATCTTTAGACAAAAGACTCGTCTTTTTCCTCGCTCTTTTGACAAAAAATCGCGATTTCTCTGTAATTCTAAGAAAAATAGCGTTTTTTCCGCTATCATTTGACGAAAATATCAACCTTTTTCGCAATTCTTTGAAAGACTTCCTCATTTTCATGATCCTTAAACAGGAATCTCGTTTATTTTGCTTTTTTTTTTTTTTTTTTTTAACGAAAAATGCATCTTTTTTGCAATCTTTATTCAAAAATAGTGCTTTTTTCCGCGACCTTTTCACAAAAACCACGTATTATCAGCAATCTTTTGAAAAAAAATAGTGTTTTTTCACACTCTTTTGACGAAAAACGCTTTTTCCTCGATCTTTTGACAAAAATCGCATTTTCTCTGCAATTCTGACAGAAATAGTGTTTTTTCCATGATTATTTGAGGAAAATGGCGCCTTTTCTTCGATTCCTTGACAGAGACTGTGTCATTTTCGCGATTCTTCGATGGAAATAACATTTTTCTTGAGATCCGTCTACAGGAATCAGTTTATTCGGCAATTTTTTGACAAAAAACGTGTCTTTCTACGATCTTTTGAATGAAACAGCACTTTTTTCTGCTATCCTTTGACAGAAAAGCCTTTTTCCGCGATCATCTGACAAAATCACGTTTTATTTATAATTTTTTGACGAAAAATTATGTCTTTTTTGCGATTTTTTGGCAAAAAATGCGTCATTTTCGCAATCATTTTTCGTCGTCTGAGATTTTTCCGTCCCGCTTCCGTCCTCGGGAACTTTTAAAAGACGGATTTCCGTGCTGTGGATGGAAAACTTGCACCCATGGGCATGAAGGGCGCTATTTTTTTGAATGAGCAAGAGGGGCCGCTAGTTTTTGAATGAGGGGCAAGGAGAGCGCAATTTTTTAAACTAAAGGACAGGAAGGGTGCAGCGCCTTCCTGAAACCCCCTGGGAGAAATCTGCTTTAGCACTCATAAGATGGCGCCATTGTACACATTTCTGATTCTGATATTTGTTGTATTAATAGCAACTTCATAAAACTTTTAGATTAGATATTTATACCTTCCTCTTTTGTTGATATTAATAATTTAAATTAATAATAAAGTTATTAACAAAACACTTGAGAAGAACTGTAAAAGTTTAAAAGTCAACTACTTCATGATGGCAATTAAATGAAAACAAAACAAATTTGAAATTGTAGTTGATATTCTAGGTTTGATTTTACAATTACAGTAGAATAATTGAACACTGCAGTTAAATTTTGAGTGGTGAAAATTACAATAAAACTTTTGAGAGGTGTAAAATTACTCCATTACTGAAATTTAAGAACAATTTTTAAGAGAAATAAAAAATTTTAAGTTGAAGTACATATTCTAGTTTTGGTTTTACAACCGCTGTTATAGGTTATGACAAAATACTGTGATACTTTAAATATATCTTCATTCACATATAAACATTATAATTTCATAATTATGAAAATATACAAGTATTTATTTTTGTTAACATTGCTTTTTTAATAAGATAAAGCTGGCAAGGAGCAAATTAGTTTTACATTTTTTTTTAAATGTAAAAAACAGAATTTAAAAAATGTTTTACTATCCGGCAACCGAATATTGAAATATTCGGCCGGAACGAATATCCGGTTTGAGTGCCGAATAAGCAGGATATCCGGCAGGAACCAGATATCCAGTGCATCCCTAATTTTTACAAAATTCTTTATCACAATTTTTTTTTTTTTTTCTAAATGATATATAGCTTAAATTACAATTTTTATCTGTAGGTCACAGGAAAAAATTGTAAATTTCATCACTTTGATGCAAAAAAAGCATGAATTTCATAGATAAAGTGCCGAAAAATAAATTTTGTCGATGAGGATTTCAAATTTTGTTGAATGGGTATGAGAAAAACAATTCTAAATAGACACAGAAAAATAAAATTTTGTCAATGAGGTGCAGACAAATCTTAAATTTTATTGATTGAGCATGGAAAAATCTTGAATTTTGTTGATCAAGCATGAAAAAAAAAAAAAAAAAAAAAAATTCGCCAATCAGCCGTAAGAAAAATCAAATTTTGGTAACTGAGTATGAAAAAAAAAAAAAAAAAAAAATGGCCATTTTGTTAAAAATGAGAAAAAAAATTGCAAATTTTATTTATTGGCTTTAGAAAATCTTGAGTTTCATTAGTCGCAAAGGAAAAAAAAAGAAAAAAATTGCTCATTTTATAGATTTACTAAACAAATTTGAAAGCAAATTGCGAATTTGTCAGCCAGTTAAGAAATGCAAATTTTCTTGATCTTGTGTTAAAAATTTGTTGATTTTGTTAATTAGGAAGGGAAAAATCTCAAATTTGGTTGATCAACTGCAGGAAATCACATGTTTCGTCTATTTATTGCAAATTTTGTCAATTTGCTGCAGGAAGGACAAGTTTCTCCAGAGTCATTTAAGAATCATGATTTTCAACAATTTGGCATGGGTTAAATTACAAATTTCATCAAATTCAGAAAAATTTTATTACAGTAGACTCCCTCAAATCCGCACAGCTTGGGACCAGAGGTTTTGCGGATTTTAGAATTTTGCTGATTTCTGGTCATTGCTTTGTTTACATTTTTTTAAAAAGTAATTTGAATGTAATTAATAATGAAATCAAAGGTATAATGAATGGTTATAATATGCTAAAATGTTAAAATAAGTAATAAAGTAAAATAATAAAAAATTAGATATAGTTTTTAAAATGATAAAAATACTAAAAGCAAAAGTTAAATTAATAAATCAATAATATACAATTAAATATTCATTATAGAGATGAAATGTGTTTTTCCTAAATTATTCAATGAAACTTGCCTCATATAAAGGTACATTACTAATTCACATCAAGATCATAAAATAATGAAGCTTTATTTCAGCTTTAGCCAGACTTAATAAGTATAAGAGCTTGATTAATACATAAATATATTTGGTAAGATTGAGATTACCAATGATATCAGCATTATCATTATTTTTTCAGAAATATATTATTTTTTCTTCATGGAAAAACATTAATTCAATCAACTTAACAAAAATTACAAATTAAAAAATATATGGATTTGATATAAAACTAAAAAAGTCAAATTTTGCACCTATATCAGAACTGAATGCTTCATTGTTTACATCTGTAAAATATGTGCGGATTTTAGGAGTGCGGATTAGAGGGAGTCTACTGTAATAAGATCGAAAAAACTCAAATTTTGCTGACCAGACACAGAAATATCAAAAATTTCATCAATTGAATATGGAAAAATTATGAGTTTTGTTGATACTGTCCTGAAAAATATAAATTTTATCGGTCAGGATTTAAAAAAGAATTGCAAATTTTATTGGTTAGGCTCAAAAAAAAATTTCAATTTTATCAATCAGGCTTGGGGAAAAAAAACTACTTTTGTTAATAAGGCTCGAAAAAAAAATCACTTTTTGTTGATCAGGTTAAACAAAATCGCTACTTTTGTTGATCAGGCTAAAAAAAATTGTCTTTGTGAAAAGACGATCAAGTTTCAGAAGAGATTGAAAATAGAAAATGAAAAAAATTGGAATATAATAATTATAACTATTAATAAAAAGATATTTTGTAAAGAAATTCCTTAAGTGGGTCCATTACTGGCACATCTACTCTATATAAAGCTTGATTCTGTTCCTCTGTTTTAATTAAAATTAACATTCTAGATAATTATCAAGTTTTTGATTTAAATGATTTCAATAGTATTTTGTCATGTCCTTACAAATTGTAAATATTTAAGTGGCATGTAAAAAATAGTGTGATTTAAAAAAAATTTTATTTTTTCACTTGAACATTCAACTCCACTGTATCTATGAATGTTTAGAGGGAAACTTTCTCCTCATAGGAAAACCTGAATTTCAAGCTCTGATATTCAAAGAGATATAGTTTTTGTAAATTATATTTCGGTACATTTAAAATATATTTTAATGGTGTGTGAAACATGTATATCATTTACTATTAGAGATGGCATTATACAAAGTAAACATTTACCATATTAAAAACATATTTAGTGCCGGATATCCGAATCCGGCAGGTAAAGCAACTTCGGATAGCCAGTATCCGGCAAAATCAATATCCGATGCATCTCTATTTTAAATTATATTTTGACTGAGCCTTTAGGGGTAATTGTATAAATGGCTGCAAACATAACAATAAATACCGTTCGTGATATACTTATTATTTTATAAATAGCGTGCATAGGAACATTGAGATTTCATATAAAATTAAATAAGTAGATTAGTTCAATAAAAAAATTTTATAGTTCCAAAACATGACAAACTTGAACGATCGATACCAATATTCGTCTGACTATTTCGAGCCTTAAATCTCAAGTTACAATATCAAAGATTACCAGTAGATTAATTAACATATTATTTTTATAATTATTTAATCAAAGAAAGAGAGAGGGGAAAAAAGAAAGAAAGAAAAAAAAACAGGTTTTCAATCTGCGACAACGCAAAAGTAACGTTTCGAGTTAAGCCTAAAAAGAAATAACAGGTAGACGCGGAATTAACTCTTAAGCAACTGAATATTTGTAAATTTTTGTTTATTATCTACTTAAATAAAATAAAGCTTACCTTAAAAACATGAAAATCGGTATCCAAGGTAGTATTCAGCTGAATCACATGTGGTATGTTGTCAGTGGCGGCCATAATCTCCATGACGGCGGCAAGGCAAGGATCGGATCGGAGGTTGGTGCGTTGACTGGTTGATTCTATGTTACTAGAAGTTACTAGGTTATGTTACTAGAATTTCGTAAGTAAAGTTTTGCGAAGCGATTTTTTACTAAAGATTCTTTAGTAAGTCTAATGATAACTGTAATGATACTTAATATATTTGAGTGAAATCCCACATTTTTTTTACAGTGTATCAGTTCGCGGCGGTAAGAAGGTTTTTAAAAGTGGGTCGCGTAATAAAGGTTCTAAAATTCCATTCATTTTTTTGGGGGGACTAGATGGTATATAACAAAAAGACATAGTATATGGATTTCCATGGTGACCTGAAACTTAGTGAACGAACATATCAGTTCGCGGCGGTAAGAAGGTTTTTAAAAGTGGGTCGCGTAATAAAGGTTCTAAAATTCCATTCATTTTTTGGGGGACTAGATGGTATATAACAAAAAGACATAGTATATGGATTTCCATGGCGACCTAAAACTTAGTGAACGAACATATCAGTTCGCGGCAGTAAGAAGTTTTTTAAAAGTGGGTCGCGTAATAAAGGTTCTAAAATTTCATTCATTTTTTGGGATTAGATGGTTTTTAACAAAAAGACATAGTATATGGATTTCCATGGTGTGAGACCAATAGAACAACACTAAAAAAGTGACAAACCTTGGGAAAACCCATACATTTTTACCCATTTCATAGAAATTCGTCATTTCTACGTACTGTATGCCGGAAAAGAATTAAAATGATTTTCCACTTTGTGATAGCTATGCAAACGTAACAAACTGATAAAACGTAAGATGCAGCTTACTTGGAATATGTTTTACGAAAAAGTTTTCCCTAGATCTTCATTTTTACAATGAGGGAAAACCTGACATAATAGACGATAAAGCTAAGGGCAATTCCATTTTGAAGTAAGCCAAAGTAGATAAAAATGAAAATAGTATAAATTAATAAATATGAGGTTTTTTATTCACGAAGTGCCAATGTATCAGTGAAGTTTCTTAATAAAGTTGGAGAAAAGTTTGTGTGGTCTTCAAATGATGTTTCAACAATTAGTAAAGAAGAAATAATATCATCATTCCCAGAACCTTCGTTCAACAACAGGGGAAGGCTATCATTTGAACATTTGAACATAACTTCACAGAGTATAACTTGAAATAATTTGTAATTGTTTAATGCTACTTAATGTACTTATATAAGCATAACTGTTTCTGCTTACTAAAAACAAGCTGTGATTATGATCTAAAGACTTTAAAATTTATAAAAAAAAAAAAACTAAAAAAGTTCGATAAATTCAGAACTGATACGCCCACTACTTCTGGTGATACATCCGTTATAATTGTTTATATAAATGGACCAATTTTCCCCAGTATTTTTTATTCATAAGAATTTTATTAAGTCATATATAAGTATCATACTTTTGTTGTTTGAAATAAATTAAGTTTGTTTTCTTGCATGTAGATTTTCAGAAAATTTTAAATTTTTATACAGGCATAAAAATAACATTCATTTGTTAGGTACGTCCGTTATTGAATTAAAAAAAATATATTGTTTCTGGAAATCTTCAAAATTTAATTGCATTATATAAAAGCAGAGTCCTTGTTCATCATAAAATTCATGCAATGAAACAAGGATCTACCATATTTAGTATCTTTATAGAATGTTTTACACACCGACTGATACATCCGTTACCGTTGAATTGTCCCTGAGTATTTTTTTAACTCAGTGCATCAAAAAATCTTTATAATCTTCCAAAACGGCACATAAAAAATTTAAAAAGTATCATTCTGTAGACTTCTGTTGTCATTTCACTGACAGTCACTGTGTTTTAAATCGTTTTTGTCTTCTTTCAGGCAATGGATAATATGGTAATTCACAAACCTGTCATCCAGAAGCGAACGAATCATGATAAAGTTCTCCCAAGAGAGTCTCCCAAAGATAAGGATCAAAAGTTCAATGAAATAAAAAAGGTTCAAAAGATCAACGAAATGAAAAAGTTTCAAGAGGCAAGCGAAATGAAAAAGTTTCAAGAGGTCAATTTCAAAACTTCCAACTTGCTTGCAGAGGCGGAAAAGGTTTTAAAAACTCTTCCAGAATCAAAAGAACGAAAGTGGGTTGAATCATTTGTCGAAAAAATGCGAGAAATTGCAAATATGTTAGAAGCAACAGCTCACCACAAACACGTGGTAAAAGATTTCGTAAGTATTGATCTATTTTTTTAAACCATACTGTCTGTGTAAACAAAATAACTTTTAATACGCTTTCTTTTTAACGAATAACTAAAAATAAACGATTTGATGAGCTTATGATCAAGGTTATTTTTCTCAAAGCACGATAATGTTGTTTAACCGTTTCATTCCCATGGGTTTTTTGAAGGGCGTATCAGAAAGAGCAAAGCAGTTAGGTCATGGTAGCTGAATCCACCTGTTCTGCGTCATAATTGTCACCACTATTTTTGACTAGTGTTTTTCGTCTTATCCTTATTTAACCGATAATACAGGAGATGTAAAGTAAAACATAACAGGGGACATGAGGACACAGTGACCGGATTTATTTATGAATTCAATAAATCTTCCTATTTAAATACACATTTTAGAATTAACTTGTACACATGTGTACTATAAATATTTTGCTTACAGTAGAAAACAAACAGAAAAGGAATCTATTACACATTTATTGAAAATGGTATCCATTTCATCAGAATATCTCATTATGCTTTGTGCCCAGGATCTCATCAGGCTCGGTCGCAGAGACGTACTTATGTCTGTTACAAGCTAATGGCAGAATTTCTGTCATTAAATTGAGCGAAAATTACAATTCGTAAAAAGTGGTAGCAATTGCCTCCGAGTGCACCTCATCTGAGATCAGTTAGATGATAATACTTCTCTTAACTCCTATCTGAACAGATAATTAAAAAACTCGTCTCGAAAAAATATTTAAATGAGAAAAAGTAACAATATTATAAAGTAGTGCAAATAAATAAGACAAATAAATTTTACACCAATAAATTTGAGAGAATCCAAATTCATCCTCAATTTTTGATAAATATAGTGGCTGTTCATCAGGGTCGGAAACAAAATCGGAGCTGCTCCATCGCATTCCATGACGATCAAATAGGAGTTTCTCCTTTTAAGCTTATTGTGCAACTCAAAACTCCAGTATAATGGAAAAACTTTCACAAACATTTAAAAAAACTTATTGAACATTTTATACTAAGAACACGGGTTGTTGGCATGCTGTCATAATTGATCGCAGCATAAACAAAATTAGATTCTTTATTTCGTTACATTATGACTATCGTAAGACCGTCATTTCCCGATTCCATTCGATTCCCCAATTTTCATGAAATTTCGGTGACTGAATTTTTAGTCATTTTCAACTCATCATAAAATGAAATATAGTGACGTGGATACAACTCGTCTTCTATGTCAAATAACGACTAATACGCCTTGCCACAATAAATGTTGTATTTTGATTAGAGCGCCTTCACATATAAAGAATCATATATTGTTTATGGTACCTAGGCAGGGGTCGCAGCATATAGGACAAATTTTATTGTTCTGACCAGATTTTTTTGCCACTAATTTTCATAAAATATTCCTTTCGCATGTCTTGTAAAAATGTCTCTTAAATATTAGTCATAAAAAATTCTGGTCAGAACAATAAAATTTGTCCTATATGCTCCGACCCCTGTACCTAGGTGATAACCTTTCAGTTTATTTCCAAGATAAATAGACATGTTTTGAACCAGAAGATCTATTTAATAAATTATTTCTTGTCTCTATGTGGTACCTATTTCGCTTCATTTTTTTAAATAAAATTTTTGTTCGTCTGAGCAAAATTCCGAAGAGTTGGTAGCTATGACGTGCTATTATAGTACTTTATGATTCAGTTTGAGTTATTTCCAGAATTAATGAATTCTTTAACAAATGAAATAATTTCCTAAATGTTTCAGGATTCTACAAAAGATGCACCCGTCCGAGATGGTCTTCCTAAGCAGTCTACAGAGCCTGCAACATCCGCCGTCCCAGATATTAATCCGTTCCAGAAACCGATTAGTATGGTGTCCAAAATTCAAATGACATCTCCAGAAATTAACAAAGTCTTGCCAGAAGATGAACAGCCAGAACATCAAGCTGTAACTAAACCAGTTGTAGTATCCAATAAAGTAGACGAACCTGAAAGTGATGAATTAGTGTGGGAATTGGAAAGTTTACACAAAGGAAAAGCTCATAAAAATCTTTCGGAGCAACCAACGCTAACCAAGGAAAGCAAAGCTAAAGTTGTTAATCAAGCTAGTATAACTACGACTCCTTCAACTTCTGTGTCGTTCAAGAATAACAAAGCTATCTCGGTTAATCAAGTAAGTAAATTATTTAATTTAATATTGTTGTGAAAAAAGTTTGTAGAAGTATAAAACTATTCGTTCAATGACACCATACAAAATTAAAAATCCATGACAGTAGTTTTTAGCTCACAGGCTATCAAAGCCTGACAGCTTATGTGCCCGTTCGTTCTGTATGTATGTATGTGCGTACGTACGTGCGTAACACAATAACTCATGATAATAATATCCGATTCACTTGAAATTTTGGATATCTATATATATATATATATATTCTGATAAGGCTCTTCCCTGATTAGTTTTTGGAGTTCATTCGATATGTATAAGAGGGGAAACGGGGGCTAATGCCCCTCCCCTTAATTTATATAAATGGGTTTTTCATGTAGAATTATCACTTTTCGTTCAAAATTTAGATATAGTATCATTCTAATGAGGCGCCTCCGTGACTAGTATTGAGTGTTTATTGGATAAGTATAAAGAGGGGGAACAGGGACTTATGCCCCTCCCCTTGATTTATATAAATGGGTTTTTCATGCATAATTTATCAGATTTCATTCAAATTTTAGACATAGTATCATTCTGATGAGGGCACCGGCATGATTAGCTTTGACAGTTCATTGGATAGATATCAAGAGGGGGGCGGGGGCTAATCCCCCACCCTTTATTTCGATAAATGGGGTTTTTTATTGCAGATTTATCAGATTTCATTGAAATTTTACACTTAGGATCATTCTGATGAAGGCAACTCCATGAATGGTTTTGCGAGTTCATTGGATAAGACTAAGAGGGAGGAATGGGAGGTAACCTCCTTAATATAGGTTAATGAGTTTTTCACGCTGAATTTACCGATTTGCTTCACATTTTGAATATAGGTTCATTCTGATAAGGCGCTTCCCTGATTGGTTTTGGGAATTCATTGGATAAGTATAAATGGAGGATCGGTGGGATTCCCCCTCTTAATTTAGGTAAATGATTTTTCTTGCAGAATTAACCGATTTGCTTCAATTTTTGGACACAAGTTCACAGTGAAAAGATGCTTCCCTAATTGGCTGTGGGGATCTTTTGTTAAGTATGAAGGGGGTAGTTGCGATATCCCCCCTTATGTAGATAAATGGGTTTTTTGTAGAATTATTCGATTTGCTTAGATGTAGGTTCTTTCTGATAAGGCGAATCTCTGAATAATTTAGGAAACTTAATGGTTAAGTATAAAAGAGTTGATAACTGATTTTAAATAATGTAAGTGTGTTTTTATTAAGACTTTTTCGATTTGAATATAACTATTTCATATGATAAAGCATATCCCTCATTAGTTTAAGGAGTTCAATTATTAAATATAATACGGGGAAATGAAAGGAGCTGTTTTCCTCCTTAATTTATTTTTGAACGTAATTAACCTTTAAAAATAGAAGGCTGTAAAATATAATTAGTATGCGTAGCCTGTGAGCTCAATGCCATAAGTTTAACTGGGCAATATTATTTTTATTATTCAAAATAATTAAACTGCTGCGTTATCGGGCGATTATGAAGACTCGTGGAGCAGGAAAGCAAATATGTAATGACAGAAACAAATAGAATAACGGCAAAATGAAGAAAGTTGGGGGAAATGCGTAGCAAGAAATTATTCCAAGTGATAGGCGGCGAGGGAGAGGTGGAGGTCGGACTGAAACTGGAGAAGGAAGAAGAACAAAGTAAAAACAAAAACTGCAAAACAAAATATTTGAATTGAGGTTAAAATACAAAATCAAATATTTATGTTCATGCATTAATTCGTGGCTTCTTGGACATGATAAGGAATCCATTAATTATTTCTATCTGAAACGATAACTGTGGTTTTTTCTTTACTTTGTATGATGTTATAACTATAAGCAAAACGTAATTCCATCATTTAAGGTCAACTTTTTTTCTACTTGAAACTAGTCGGATGTACAAATCCCAAAACTTTCTTCTTTATCATACACGTTAATCCTTCTGTGACATTACTTCAGTATTACACCGACTTTGAGATCCCTCTGACCATAGCGTAAAACATACACAAAAAAAAATTGGTTCAATTTTATGTATAACTCCATATGCTTTTCGGTGGTACAATAATGAAAACGGCACAAAAATTGCTATTACAGCGTTCCCTTCCGGCGGAATATTTCGAAATTCAAGGAGGACCTGCTGGCTATAGTCAAAAGCATACACAAAACAAATTAGTTCACTTCTATGTATAACTTCATAAACTTTTCGGTGGCACAATAATGAAAATGCCACAAAAATCGCTATTATACAGCGCTCTCTTCCAGTGCAAAATTTCCAAATTAAACGAGGAACTGCAGGCCATAGCCAAAAGCATACACGAGAAATTCGATTCAATTCTATACATAGCTTCATACATATTTTGATGGAAAAGTAATAAAAACGGCATATCTTGCTAGCTATAGCCAAACACATAAGCCAATAATTCGGTTGAATTGTATGCATAGTTTATACACTTCTTGGTGCAAAATAGTGAAAATGTCTCTAAAATCGCAACTACACACAGCCCTCTTCCACTGGAATATTTCTCAATTCAAGGAAGATCTGCTGGCCATATCCAAAAATATACACGGGAAATTCGGTTCAATTCCATAAATAACTTCATATGAATTTTGTGGTACAATAACTAAAATGGCATATTAATGTCTATTTACAGCTGCCCCTTTCGGCGAAATATTTCCAAATTCAAGGCAAACTTGCCGGTTATAGCCAAAAATTTATGCAAAAAAATGGTTCAATTCTATGCATAACTTCATGCACTTTTCAGTGGTACAAAAATGAAAATATTACAAAAATCGCTATTATTGCGCCCTCTTCCAGCGGAATATTTTCAAATTAAAAGAGGACCTCCTCGCCATAGCCAAAACCATACACAAGAAATTCGGTTGAATTCTATGCTTAACTTCATACGCTTTTCGATCATAAAATAATGAAAATGGCACAAAAATTTCTATTACACCGCGCCTTTAATGTGGAATATTTTCAAATTCAAAGAGGACGAGCTGGCCAAAGCCAGAAGCGTACAGGATGAATTTGGGTCAATTCTATGTATAACTCCATACACATTTCGATGGAACAATAACTAAAATGACATATAAATCGTTATTTACAGCACCCCCTTCCAGCGGAATATTTCTAAATTCAAGGAGAACTTGCAAACTATAGCCTACACTAAAAATTGGTTCAACTCTATGCATAACTTCGTCCATTTTTCGATGGTGCAATAATGAAAATGTCACAAAAATCGCTATTACAGCGCCCTCATCCAGCGGAATATTTCCAAATTCAAAGAGAATCTGCTGTACGAAGCCAAACACATACATAAAAAATGTTTGTTCTGTTCTATGCATAACTTCATACACTCTTTGGTGATACAAAGCGGACATACACACATACGGATAGACAGACTGATATTTTGAATAAACATTTTTTTCGGAATGTCTGCATCCTAAAACATGTAAAGTCGTCGAAAACTGAAAGTCGAAAAAAATTTCGTTTATAATACTTCTTTTCTTTAGAAAGAGGAAAGTAAAAATGCTTGTTTTCACTGAGAAAATTAAATGAAGATTCAAGGGAGATCACAAAAATTTTCATTTTATCAAAAGTGAAATACGTAATTTGGTAATAATTCCATTTACTAGTAGTAATACCATTAATACCATATTGTATAAGAAGTGTTTCCCTGTGCTGTAACCATTTATGAATTAAAAAACAGACCCATATATAAGCACAGAGGTTGAGAAACAAAAGAAAAACTTTTTAAATATTTAACCCTTCCCGGCGCGGAGTAATTCTATTTATAAAATAATGAAATGATGCACTGTCCCAGAATGAACAAGGAAATTTATGACAAAGTATAAACTTGCTGATTTTCTCGTTCTTCATTAAAAGAAATTTTTAACTAATTATTATTGGTGCCAGTACTTTTAAAATTAAGAGTCCTTTTCTGTGGACACCACGCACTGAGTGCGGTTAAAAGTGAATTTGTATGAAGAAATACAGACGGAAATAAATGCAATAATAAGCAGTGGACATAAAAATTAGCTTCTAAATTACAGTAAGATTCCCTAAAATAAATATTTTAAAAAATATAAAGTTTGTTAAAAAAAGTGTATATATCGCTGTATCGCATTGAAGATAAATATAATTAATTATACTTTCAGATTATCAGAAATCTCGTCAAGGGTTACAAGCAGGTAAATTAGCCAAATTATTTGGCTAACTTTTTTTCTTCTATGTATGTGTTTGTGTCTTTTGATGTTTTTATGAGGCTCTTACTCAGAAGGAGCTGCTCATTTTTTTTTACATTATTTATTTATATTGCACATAATATCACATTAGCGATATGCACAATTGTATGTATCGCCAGTGTTGCCAATTTAATGAAAATAAGACAAATTTTACTATTTCGAAATAGTAGTAGATTTTCGAGTAAAAATGTTTCCTAAAATGAAAACACCGTCGAAAAATAACTGCTATTTTTCATGCATAACGATCCCTTATAGACTCTTTGAATTTAAAAAGTAAATTTTGGCTCTACTACAACAGAATTGAAAAATCCCCTTCTTGAATTCTTTCAACACTTCATCATAAAACATCGTCAACCCTTTAATTGGTGTTTAGATCTTTATGTTTCAGTGGATTTTTTTAATTCCATTTCTACTGTTTTTTGAAAAATAACCTCTGCCATACACTAACAATTAGGATATTTTCTAGAGAAATCTAGGAGAAAGAATTTTTTTGTAAATTGTAGCACGAATGACTATAAAAATAGTCGCCAATCCTAGCTCATAATCAAAGGGTTAATAAGAAAAAAATGTAGTTCTTAATATTTCCGGATGTTTCAAAAATTTCGGTTCGAAAGTAAAACGCGATTGCAAAAATATCTATGCTTCGGAGAGGCATGCGGATTTAGGATAAATATTCAACATGTTACTAGTGGCGTAATCAGGGTGGGTACCCAAAACCAGTAAAATTGTAATGTTTTCTCTCCTTGATTCATAGCAGAAATTTTTCTGGTTAGATAAGGCGAACAGAACTTAGAAAAAAAACGGTATTCAGAGATTTGGTCATCTACCCTGGTTACACCACTGCGTTGTGGCGTTTTCTATGACATCAACATAAAAAATTGGCCCGAAATCTCGACAATAAAGGGTGCTACTGCAAATAATTCCATGAAATAATTCAAAATTGCTCCCACAATGCAAGATTTGGATACAAAAAATTAGAGACTACTGCATGTACGCTTTTAGATAGATTTCGTATGAAAAACTACCTATTGCGGTCGCTCCTATGTTGGAATTTATGAAAATATTTTGCAGATCTACCCCTAGATCTGCAACCTCTATGACCTCTAGACCCCAAAACTACCATCAATAAAAAAAGTTTATACATATAAAACTTTTTTATGGATACGATAACTTCTAAAATTCTGCTCAAATCTCTTCAAAACTAATGCATAAAAACAAGGGGCATAAAATCTGGGTAAAGTTCGTTAATGCGCAAAATCGGACCAAAGGGGTTGAAATAGGGAGGAAGTTTGTAAAAGCAGAAAAAAAAACCGTAACTTCTTAATTAAAGTAGATATCGAATCAGTTTCAAGTTTATATTACTTCTAAAAAATGGGCCAAAAATGTATGCATGACAGACATTTGATAAATTTAAAAATGGATTCAAGGGGCAAACAAATAGGGTTTTAGGGAGTTAAAAATTCATAACTTTTGCCAATTCTCTAAATCCAACTAATTTTTTTATAAATGCTTTTAATATTATCTAAAACTTTTGTATTTACAAGTTTTTGATAGGACCAACTTTTCGCGAAAAAAATTTAAACGAAAACAAAAGGGGGGGTGGAAAAAGAAAAATCCATAACTTCGTCTATTCTTAAGATATAAATTGCTATTATTATTATTATTATTAGCCAAATTTCGCTTAAGATGATTCTGATAAAACCAGCTCTTGCAGAAAAATTAAATTAAAAATTCTTCAAAAGGGGCCTTATAAAGTTGTTAAACTGGGTTTATCACTGATCATATTTTATTTTTTATTTTCTATTGTTGAAATGAGCACTTAACTTCGAAATCTAACTCCGCCTATAGGCCAGGCTGACAGGGCTTTCTTTTTCTATTCAAATCTTGCATCGTTTGAGCAATATAGAATTATTCCATGGAATTAATTATCTGCACTATCTCCCACAAATGTCGAGATTTTGAACTAATTTTTTGTTGGTATCATACAAAATCCCGTACCACGCTGAATATTTACCTGCAAATCGCATGTATCTGCAATCTATATATGATTTTTTATCGTCTTCAACCTTTACATCGAACTTTTGAAGCACCACATATTTTAAATAACAAAATAATAATTCATCCTGTCTGAAATATTTAAAATCAAGCGTTTCATAAATTTTATTTCAGTAAATTTGAATACTTCAGTCGTAAACTGATTTATAAAAGTATATTACTTATTTCTGTTTTATAATTTTTAGTTTTAATAAAGAAAATACTTAGAAACACACAACAAAATTAATTACATATGAACAGATTATTTTATTTTGATTTGCTATTGTTGTATGCAATGTAAAGTTAATTACATATCTACCGTGGTTATATTCCTGCAAATTAAATTTAATTATCTGTAATTATAGTTTTTTGATTTGAAAAAAATCATTAGTACGAATTATGATTGCAGAGTTCGTACGGGTAACGGTTTTTCTAGGTGAGATACCATCATTTTTTTAAAGTAAAAGTCTAAATTTAGTTCCAACGTGCGAATTTTTAACCTTTTAATTTATGTATTAAAAAATACTGGTACCAAAGAATTTCCTGGTCTAGAAATTCCAGGATCTGTACGAACCTTGGATTGACTAAAGCCCAATTTGTAATAGTGAAATAAATGTGCTGCCATGTTCGCTGTTGCCATATTGTAAGAATAAAACAAATGAAAGAATATTTGCTGATATTCATTCACTTTCAATACAAGTAGCTTCTAGATTTCTAATTTTGTAACTTAACAAATTAGATTGACAAGTGATGCAAATACTCGTATTTTCAAAACTGCCAACTTTTATGTTTTTTGTTTCTAGACATTTTGAAAATAATCTTCGCATTATTTAGTCTTATATTTATACGATTAAGGGGAGACTGTACCTTTGAAACCATGTCTACAATTTTGAAAAATATTGTAATATATGAGGTGGCACAGTACTTAATACTAAAAATTAAATAAAGTTTAAAACTGAAAATTTCTCTAAAATATCCTACTTTACGAAATTTTTTTTATTAATTTTATTAAAATTCCTACTACTTTGTTAAATATGAATATTTTGGCTTCGATTATTTTCCACATTCATTAGAATGTACTACATAAAACTATGCATGGATTTTTAGATGTATGGGATTTTAAATTTATTATGATTTTTTTTTTCTCTCGTGTATATCAAGAAATGAAGGAAAATCAACAAACTCGCTATTTAAAACTATTTTTTAAATAACTATAAACTTGAATGTTAAATCCGTGCACAAAAATATTATATACACCCATTAAAAACAAGTAAAAGAAATTTCAAACCGCTATCTAAATTATAAAATAAGATAAAAAAGCCTTAGTGTTTATCGAACAAGCAAGTTATAAAAATATGAAAACGGGTGAAAAATCAATTTAAAGTTTTCTTTTGCATGAGTAATTGTGCTAGATACATTAACGAAATTTATAATTTTTCGCGTTATAATTGTCGCATAGGTAAAATTAAGGTCTAAAAATATTCACAATTAAAGAAGTATTCAGTTAATATTCAAAAAAGAAAATCGATATTTTCCCCGACTGAGACTATTATCGACTCAATCCCTTAAAATAAGGAATAGATTATTTTTTAAATACATTAGTATCGAAATAACATTATTAAAAGATGATTTCATATTAAATTGTCGTTCAACAAAGTGTTAGTCATTTATGGATTTAATAGATTTGATTTTTATACACGCATTTATTGAATTCATTATATTAAAAAGGCATGTTTTTACTTATAAAGTTATTCTTAAACTAATTTGTTAAAGTAGATTTCCTATTAGAGATCCAGTAAGACGAAAATATATAATCAGAAATCTTTCAATTCTTTCATATTTGATCAAAACAACATTTATTTAAGAATTAACCATTTTGGGTCCGATTTTTTTTTTCAGGGAGAGGGGGGGGGGATTGCCCATCCATTTTTAGAAAAAAAATTATGTTAATAATATTAACACTAGTTATCCAAATAGATTACTTAGAGTTTAAAGACTATTTCATTGTCTGAAAAATAACGAATGTTGTTGTTTTGCTTACTATTCAATTCATATTCATATGACAATAGACTAAGGAAGAGTATTTGAAGAGGTTCAGAAAATGTTATATTACAAAAAGATTTATATGACATTACAACTTCCTAATAACATACCTAAATACAACCTACCATAATTACAACCTTTTACACATATTCTTTCAGAAAAGTAACCTTTATTTTAAATTTAATGAGTGAAATATATTTTTAAAATAACAGAATCGCAAACGGTGCAAATATATATATATATTATTATTATTATCATTGCTAAATGCCTAAATTTTAATTAAGTCGTATCATAAATGCATAGATACATACTAACATTACTACGTGTAAACAATAACAAAAGTATTTTTTAAACAAAATGTACTCAATTGAAAGACATGTAGTATTAATAGTACACCAGACATGAAAGGGCTATTAATGATGACAAACATTTCATTTTAGGTTTGCTCTTCATCGGAAACAAAAAAATAAATGTTTTTGACACAGTATATATGCAAAAAAAAAACTAAGACACAGACTTAAAACATGATGAAAGACTTTCAATAAAAATTACTACATACAATATGATTTTAAACAAGTCTAATTATCCGTCAGTACTTTTCGGTAGATTTCGTAACTAACAAAAAAGACTGAAAAAAAAAACTTCGTTTCAAATAAAACTTTAAAGGACTTGAAATTTTATCCGCTGCAGGAACATTAAAAAAATGTCTCCCAATTATAAGTGGAAAATTTCGAAATACCTCAGGTAATTCAGATCGAATAGAGAACGGCGCGGCGTTTTGAATTCTCAAAGAAGATCGAGAATAGTTTCCAAATCCATTCAGAGTAAAATGACTATGAAGAATATAATTTTCCTTCAAAAAATTCTTTTTTTTCATATATTACAAAAGATTATTCCTTTCTTTCGTGACATAAATATACAATTGGAATAGTACTTTGCTAGCAAGCTACATAATTTTTGAATAACTGCTTCCGGAGAGATGGAAAGAGATAATGGAGCAAAATCGATTCCGTGAAACTCAGTCATACAAAGTAAAATATTGGACTTGCATTACTTACCAATAAAACGAAAAGATCAATCGGGACAGTGATATAAAATTACATAAATTGTGAAACTTTGTATTCAAGATCTATTTACGAAGCAATCTTTTCAGATACACGCACTGATATATGTAAACACACGTATACACACATACATGTAGCAATCAATATTGGCTATTTTTTTTAAAAACATAAGCCAATGTATTTTCTGTACAGAAAGAATAAAAAAATTGTTGCCTAACAAATTTTTTTTATTGGACCACATTAACCTCCTCCGTCCGGATGTCGCCTCTAGGAGATACTAAAGAACACTCTTTAAATTAATTTAAATTCGTCTAAAATTATTAAAATTAATTCTAAGCATTTTTAATAAATGCGCGCATATCATAAGCATTGATATATAAATTTATACATCTTTGGATATGTTTTATAGTAATTTTAAACAGATTTTTGTGGTCACTCGCGATGTTTGTTTCAGGACTGAGGACGTTAAACAGAAAATTTGTTAAGTCAAACAGTTTTTCAATGGATTAACCTCCTCAGTCCTGATGTTGCCTGTAAAGACACTGAAGAACATCCTTTAAATGAATTTAAATGCTTCTAGAATTTTTAAAATTACTTCTAGACTTTTTAAATAAATACGTGTATATCATATGCATTGATATAGGCTGATACATGTTTGGATAGGTTTTATAGTAATTTTAAACAGGTTTTTGCAGTGCCTTGGGAATTTTTTCTGAGGGCTGAGAAGGTTAAACATGATCAAACAAAAAAACATTTTTGATCCGATAAAATTTCTTTGACTTAACAAAAATTTCTGTTTAAATAAAATTCGGTAGAAACTGCCTTGGAACAACAGTATTATATTATTATGCATGTATTATACCCTTATTCCAATTTTTAAATTTTGAATGGCCAATATTGCCTTTCAGTATTTTTTTAATGGAGCCCTGTTAGTGTAATACTAAAAATATTTACAATTCATTGTTGCAATATTTTGATTACATGAGAAATATTTTTAATAAAATACTAATATATTCTGAATATTGATAATACTTTACAAATACTTCTAAAACAATACGAATATTTTGCTAAAGTCAAAATTAAATTGTCGGTTTTCATAAGAAATATATTATTGGCAAAACAAGAAATATATTATTGGTAAAAGGCTATGCACAATCACATAGGCATGTGTTTGTGTACATGTTCACGCGCTCATTTCATATGCTTAAAAAATTACTAATAAGGTAATTTAATATAAATTAAAGCTGATTGTTAAATCGTTATTGATACTAAGTAGAATTGAAAAGATTTTCTTAAAATTGAGTTCCTTTCTCAGGACTCTTAATATTAATTGTTCTTAATATTATTTAATAATTTACGCCCTTCAGGCAGAATAAGAAGCCCCGATTTTTTTCCCACTGTCATAGTCGATTAAAATTGTATTACTATGACATCATAAATGTCTACAAGTGTTGCAGTCACAACGGTGACCTAAATGTATGAGTCTACGCATTTGACTCAATTCGTCTTGTTATGACTCTTAGATTACCTCTATTTTGAGACCAAAGTCGCCGTGACCAAATTTTTAATCATCTGTAATTAGTCACGAAATGGGGAACACCGACACCATTGAGTTTCATTTTTATTTTCATATTTTAGTGGAGATGGGAAATATAGTTACCGTAATTTCGGGTGTATAAGCCGCAGACCAAACAATTCTTTTTCGACCCAGAATTTTTTAAGAAAGATATATAACTAGTTAGATCGCCGTAAATATTTGTCTTCAATCACTAAATAAGATTTCTGGGTCTAAAAAGAATTGTTTGATCCGCGGCTTATACACCCGAAATTACGGTTTTTTTTGTTAACAGGTTACATCATTCCACACATTCACAGGTAACAGGCTTCAACAACCTGTTATTTTTGTAACGTATAACTAATCGATGAGACTATGCTGTCAACAGACATTTTAATTAGAGGGCCGTTAATTAAGGTATCTTGAATAATTTTCATACATAAGTATAGACGCTGTTTTAGTTCAGATAAACCTGTGCCTTTAAAATCAACATAGAGTTAAAACTTTAATTTTTGCAAGACAAAAACTTAGTTAGTTGTGATACTTTACATTTCACGTATTATTATCGTTTTCTTGCACTAAAAATGCATTTTTCCTCGTTGAAAATTTATACGTATCATAACTCAGTAAATTTTGCCCGTAGAACTTTTTTTTTTTTTGCTGATTTACTTGTTAAAACACATAAAAACTTTTTCTAAATAAAAGTTATAGGAAACTTACTGAACACTGTATAAAATATGTAGTTTCTTAACAATTTAAAAAATAATTATTTTAATGTAAATTAATATTTATATGATGCAGAAGAAAGTTTAAAGCATTTTTGTAATTGTTACAATGACTCCAAAACTGACGGTTTAGGAATTATTTTATTCTAAACGATCAGAAATATCCTCCATAAAAACAACACCGTTTTAACAATGCGATTTGTTCAAAAAAAATTTATCTTCATTCGTTAGCACCTTGGTTTGAAGTTCGAATTTTGACATCCCCGAATCAATATCTGTCAACACATATTCAAAGCTTATCCCACATGAGCACGAAACATTACTTGTATATGTTTAATCAAATGTCATTCATCCCACAAATTTCGTATGTGCAAGTACGTATTTAAAATTCCCTCTCCAACACTTGTGACAGGCCAAAAAATGACGTTGGTATTATAAAATTGGCGCCTTATAAATTTCCGCGTCCGTCGGGACCGCCCTCCCTTCGCCCCCCCCCCCCCCTCCCATCCCCTTTCGAATGGCTGTGTCCTCACCAGGCTATTTTTCTTCTTTTTTTTCCAGGAAACTACAATTACAAAAGTAATGTTTTCCAGTTCGTATTTTCTAACGACGCAATATTGACAAAATAATAATGATAAAAAAAACAGTAATAAACATTTTATTAAATAAAAATCATAGCGCCAGAATACCCCCTTCCCTTCCCCAAATACCATGAGTACATAGTAATATCCCTTTTAAATATTCAAACTCAAAGATTGCCACCGTTTTACCCATCTAACTACATCAACGAAAGATTATGTCCCGTGTCCGAGCGATAAAACAGCTTTCTATCAACAATTAAGTCCGTAAATCTCTTTAATTCCATTTTTCAAACAGAGATTCCTTCCCATTAAAAATATGACTAAAGATGGCCGACATTACCTCCTTGCTTCTTAATAATCTGCAAGCGTCACTAACTAACTTCACGTACTCTAAAATAAAAACACATTCCCCCCCCCCATTTCATTTTCAGTATTCTAACCAGTTTTCATTATTCCAGCTATTTTTTTTCACTAAATGTTGTTTTCGTTATTCTAAAAACTGATTCTATCACTTTAATCTTTGTAACTGTGAGCGTTATAAAAAATCAAACGATAAAATATATTCTGTGAAGAATCGAAGCCAGATGTTTTTAAATATTCATGGAATATTCAACAACGAATAGCTTTAGAGAGATTTTATCACGTGAACTTTTGAGATAGCAAAAGGACAAGGTTTCCTATGATTGGCTTTCTTGATTAGACCAAGGAGATTTTTAATGTCTTGGACAATGCAAAAGGAAAATGGTTCCTATGATTGACTTCCTTGATTAGACTAAAAGGATTTTTAATGTCTTAGAATCGTAGATCGACAGTGACGCGTCAAAAAGAAAGTTTCATAGGTTTTTTTGTGTGTGTGCGTCGGAATATATATTTTTTCTCTCTCTGTCTCAAAAGCGTTTTAATGCAGTTGAGGATTTTTGTTTTCTGCAATAATAAAAATTCTTTGCCTCAGAATTCAAATAGATTTATAAGTTGGAATTTTTTTTATATAACTAAACTTTTATTAATTTATAAATTTGTATTCCTAAAATGATTTTCAGCCTTACTATTTGTTTCTTCTTTTTAAAATGCTTATCATACGAGGCGTTCCAAAATTAACAGGGACTTTTTGGTAATCTGTTATTGAATAATACGTTTTTGGTTAATATTACGAATATTTATCCTGTTATGTTAAATAATGCTCATCTCTATTTTTTAGTCACTGTGCAATAAGATTACTTCCAATGTCAAAAACACCCAATGCTTCTTAACGATATATGCATACACACAGGTTGTCTATAATTAAAATTATCTTTATTCAAAGCTGCCTTTAGTTATAATCAATATTATAACAACATAATCAATATTAAAATTTTGAAACTGTGTGCATGATTTAGAAAAGAATGGAAATACAATTAAGCGATAGTCACAAGAGGGTGTTTACTAATGAACTACACGTTTAGTTACATTGTTTTCTTGTACAATTTTGATTATAGAAAGGCATGTTCCATTATAGCCATTATTATTAGCCACCACCTGAACTAGCAAAATGGCGTATTCCACAGTTGAACGAAGTGGGTGTTTTGAAGTGTTGTATACATGACGCAAAAAGCTGCTTTTAAGATTAAGTAAAGATCTCGGACTGTCTTTCTTAACAAAGAACATAAGAACACGGTTGTTGTAAATGTTTACTAGAGAACATGTTTAGTGTCAAACGACTTAGCAGATGTTTGAAATTCCCTCAAAGCCAAAAACCCCATGGATTCAGATCTGGAGATTGGTGAGGCCACGCATGACGAAAGTGCTGGATAATGGTGCGTTATTCTGTAAAATGTTTTTTTTTCTTTTTCTTTTTTTTTTAGAACATAGTTAACACGCCGTAATAATATTTGTAAGTTTTATAACAGTTCATGCGTTCCAGTTAAACGCATCATAACCCCAAATTTGCATATATACTATGAATTTTTCATGCTAATATGCTCTGTGTTGGTCATATTTTTAAGTAAAATATATTTTCATTCACTGTTTTCCCATTCCCGTTATTAAGTCATTCACGAAGTTTTACACTTTTCTGGTGAATGGTTAGGGCTGCCCGCCGCTCTGAACAGGAGACGTTTATCCTGTAATTTTCAGAATACGTCCTAGAAATAGCGTAATTAAGAGAATCTGAATCCATGCCAGAAAATTTCAATCATAAATTTAGCTTTATTTAACGACCGAATGCCTATTATTAAATGAAGCAAATATTGCTATTTTAAACTTCTGGTTTGAATTTGGAATGTCGGAATTAAAATATTCACTAAATTGGAAACATTGATAATAGCATATACATAGGAGTATCATAAAGTTTCAATTACAAGAGAATATATTTTTAATGCTAGCTCTCACCACTTTTTTAAAATAAAATTCTTTTAAATACGCTTTGAGAACATTTTCAAGAGAAATATACTACGATTTTTTTTAATAGTAATGCGAATAGAATATAAAAATTGTCGCCTGTTATTGAAACTTTACGATACCCTCACGTATGCTACCATGAACATTACACTGTCAGAAAAATTCGTCAATATACACTAAGTTATCGTTATTTTTTCACAAATAACTTCTGTTCTCCCAGAAAACGTATTTGTTCTGTGAGTTCATTCCAAACGTCGAAAAATGAGGAAAAGATTCCGTTTATATCTAGCACGCATGCGCATTGGGTCTGTTAGTAATAAGTTCGAATTTATTTTTAAAATGAAAAACAAAAATATTCTATTGATTAAAATTTCTAATTTAGTTTTAAAAGACAAAAATGTTTTCGAATTTAAAAATAAATAACAATTACTTTCTTTATTCGTTCAAAAATTCTCACAAATAGAACATCCATGTTTTTTCTCTAACATTCTACGTAATATATTTAAAATTCACATTTTTATACTATATTAATACTAAACGTAAAAAAAAGCCAGCCACAGTTTCATTAAAGATGAAATCTTTCCGAGATTAACTGCATAATTAAAAGCTTTTTAACGAAATACACCAACCCACACCTATATGAAATGAACGGTTCTATTTTAAAGCACAATCATCGTGAGCAACCGTAGTGCCGTAGATGAGCGCTGGTCTGGTAATTTTTTAGATTTTTTTCAAGTGAAGGATATTTTTCCTCTTTTGACGGAGAAAAAAATAAACGGAAAATCGTCAATCTACAGACAATTTCTGGCCGCAGTGCTGCCAGTGCATTTACTGTGAAAAGACGGAAGTGTTTTGGAGAGAGTAGATGGTGAATTATTGACAATCTTTTCGTTAATATTATACAATTTATATAGTCCACCTTTTATGTATAAGGTGCAAATTTTTATTGGCATTTTGAAAGTTAATTGAAAACAGTTTATAACTTGAATATCAGTAGGTCTGACCGCCTGCTAACTTTTTGTAAATAAGCTTGGAAAATACTAAATTTAAATATGTTCTTAAAGTTCAAGACTTACAGTAAAACATGTTTATTATGAATGTTTACTAGAGAACATGTTGAATGTAAAACGACTTACAATAAAGATATTTGAAATTCTTTCAAAGCCAAAAATAATATGGACTCAGATTTAAGATTCTATATAACTTCTCTCTACTGAAATTTATGGGCATAGCTCTTATCATTTGCAACAACATTACAGAGCCGTTTTCTGTTCGGGTGGAGCTAATTTCGAACTTGTTTTTTTTTCTCTCTCTCTCTCTACTTTATTGATATTTAGGCAGAAGTAGCAGACAACTCTTAACAGTCATAAAACTTTTGATTACAAAATTTTTAAATGTAATATGGATTATAATGAAAGTAAAAACACTCTCAAAAAAACTTCCGTCAATTCACAGAAAAAGTACTGGCAGCAGTGCTGCCAGCAAATTTCTGTAAAAAGACGGATATCCGTCTTTTTTTTCCGTCGCAGGAAGAAAATGTTCTGTTTTTTGAAGGAACGGTTTTTCTTCTTTAAAAGAGAGAAAATTTCCGTCTTTTGATGGAAGTCCGTTATTATTTTCTCTGTTTTAGGGAAGAAATTTTTCTATTTTTTGAAGGAACGTCTGTCATGTTTTTCTTCGTTTTAAGAAAGAATATTTTCTGTTTTTTGAAGGACCGTCCGCCATGTTTTTCTTCGTTTTAGGGAATAAAATTTTCTGTTTTTTGAAGGAACGTCCGTCATGTTTTTCTTCGTTGCAAGAGAAAATTTGTTTTTTGAAGGAAGTCCGTTTTTTTTTTTTTTTTTTTTTTTTTTTTTTTTTTTTTTTTTTTTTTTTTTTTTTGCTTCGTTTTAGGGGGGGGGGGATTTTTGTTTTTTTGAGCAAATGCATAGCTCTCTTACTAAGGCCTGGAAGCGAAAATGAAGCCGCGAGTCACGTGATCAGGATAGACGGAGAAATGTGTGTTCAAATGAAAAGAAAGAAAACAATTTTCCAAATCCTCCAAAGATTATAACTGTTTTTTAATCATTAAAAATTTTTATATAAAAATACGATAAAAATAGATCAATATTCGTCAAATATTATTCAATTATAAGATGAATATTCATCAAACAAAGAATACACATTTTCTAAAAACACTGAAAACATTTTCACTCATACTAATATACAACATAGGCTAATTCTCCTTTAACTTATTTAACTAATAAAAATATGAATAATATGTAGACATAAATCATAAATATTTCCCTTTATGATAACTTAATAGAACAATTATTCCTATTAATAGAACATAATAATTTTTTATATTTAATAGTTTCAAAGCTACAATCAATGTAATTAATAAAGTTAATAGTAATTTGTTGCATACAGAGTTGTTTTGTCATAGATGATGAATAAAATATTGAAAATCGACAGTAATAGATTTTTAAGAACTCGTGTGAATTAAAAAATTGTTTTTATTTGAAAAAGAAGGGCTTACACCCCATGAGCATCTTCTTTTCCTATGCTTTTGAGAACTGAACTTTACTATCTGCTTTCTAAGTAATTTGTTTAGGGAGAAATTGGGTCCTTTAAAAGACCCTTCACAAAACTTTTTAAATCTCAAAACAGCACCCTTTATAAAATTCTTTATCTTGAAAATAGGCTTTTGACAAAAATTTTCCATCTCTAAACTGAACCTTTCTCAAATTTGATAGTTAAAAACTAAAATCTAATCTTTACTTTTACACATATAAAGAAAATATATTCATTTTACACACATATATTTCCTTTGAAAAATGTAAACAAAAACCTGAATGGATGGATCATTTCAAATTTACAAAGTTATAATTATATTTTTCACAATTTTACAAAAACAGGATTCTAAAAATAAAAAAAAAGTTAATTAGATTAAGATTTTCAACAATAAACCAGATTATAAAACATGCAATAAAAAATTAAAAATAATAAAAACAGAATTTTTAATTGTTATTTTTTTATAAATAAAAAATATTTGGAAAGTGTCAATAGTGCCTATTATTGGCATATTTACTTTATTTTTTTTTTAAATATTAAAATAAAATTTGTCGCTGTTTCCATGCCACCCAAAGAGGTAAGCGACCAGCTCGTTTTTTTTAATGTGGTGTCCCCGTCTCATTTAAATAAAATTACATTGACAGGCCTAGTCCACTATTTCCATCTTGGTTATAAGGTAGATGTGCCAGTAATGAACCCCCTTAAGGAATTTCTTTTAAAAATATTTTTTTCATTAATAGTTATAAGTATGATATTCCACTTTTTTCATATTATATTAATCTTTCAACAATATTTAATTTATCAATATTAATTAATAATAAATCTCCATAGTTACATTTCCCAACAGAAATAAAAATTTAATTTTAAATAATAGAAATATGTCTAAACACCCAAAAACGCAGTATTAGACACCCCTCTTAAAATCTTAAAACTAGTAAATAAAATTTTGTAAATGACCATTGGTATATGAAATTCAAAGATTCAAATCCAAACAAAAACATTCAATTTTTACAAGTAAATAAAAAGATTAAATAAATAAATTCAGCTCTCAGCATGTTCATTAAGATTTTCAATAGAAAAACAGTGAAAAGTTATTTTCTGTTTCCTAATTGCTTTAATGAAATGTTTAAAAAAGTAATCTAGATTATAAAACATGCAAGGAGGAGTTAAGAAAAAAAAACAATAAAAACTTAACTATTTATTATTATTTTTTTATAAACTAAAAACTGTGAGGCGGCCCATTACTGGAAAGAGGTTGATTACTGGCACATCTACCCCGAAATAAATATTTACATATTTTACCACTAAATAAAATAGAAAACTAATACAAAAATTTTTAAGATTCTTAGGACTATTCTTTACATTTATCAGATCATTTTTATGTTTAATAGAGTTATTTATATGAAATATTAAAATTATATTATATTAAAATTAAATATTAAAATATTAAAATATGAATATTATTTTATATGAAATCAAAAGAATATTTCATAATCTAGTTTGTAACATCATTTGATAATCACAGGTATCTGATAAAGTCAAACCCAATTCGGATATTCGTCTTTTTTTTCCGTCGCAGGAAGAAAATGTTCTGTTTTTTGAAGGAACGGTTTTTCTTCTTTAAAAGAGAGAAAATTTCCGTCTTTTGATGGAAGTCCGTTATTATTTTCTCCGTTTTAGGGAAGAAATTTTTCTGTTTTTTGAAGGAACGTCTGTCATGTTTTTCTTCGTTTTAGGAAAGAATATTTTCTGTTTTTTGAAGGACCGTCCGCCATGTTTTTCTTCGTTTTAGGAAATAAAATTTTCTGTTTTTTGAAGGAACGTCTGTCATGTTTTTCTTCGTTACAAGAGAAAAAATTTCTGTCTTTTTAAGGAACGTCCGTTATGTTTTTCTCTGTTTTAGGGGGGGGGGGGATTTTCGGTCTTTTGAAGGAATGTCCGTCATGTTTTTCTTCGTTGCAAGAGAAAATTTGTTTTTTGAAGGAAGTCCGTTTTTTTTTGTTTTTTTTTTTTTTTTTTTTTTTTTTTTTTTTTTTTGCTTCGTTTTAGGGGGGGGGGATTTTTTGTTTTTTTTGAGCAAATGCATAGCTCTCTTACTAAGGCCTGGAAGCGAAAATGAAGCCGCGAGTCACGTGATCAGGATAGACGGAGAAATGTGTGTTCAAATGAAAAGAAAGAAAACAATTTTCCAAATCCTCCAAAGATTATTACTGTTTTTTAATCATTAAAATTTTTATATAAAAATACGATAAAAATAGATCAATATTCGTCAAATATTATTCAATTATAAGATGAATATTCATCAAACAAAGAATACACATTTTCTAAAAACACTGAAAACATTTTCACTCATACTAATATACAACATAGGCTAATTCTCCTTTAACTTATTTAACTAATAAAAATATGAATAATATGTAGATATAAATCATAAATATTTCCCTTTATGATAACTTAATAGAACATAATTATTCCTATTAATAGAACATAATAATTTTTTATATTTAATAGTTTCAAAGCTACAATCAATGTAATTAATAAAGTTAATAGTAATTTGTTGCATACAGAGTTGTTTTGTCATAGATGATGAATAAAATATTGAAAATCGACAGTAATACATTTTTAAGAACTCGTGTGAATTAAAAAATTGTTTTTATTTGAAAAAGAAGGGCTTACACCCCATGAGCATCTTCTTTTCCTATGCTTTTGAGAACTGAACTTTACTATCTGCTTTCTAAGTAATTTGTTTAGGGAGAAATTGGGTCCTTTAAAAGACCCTTCACAAAACTTTTTAAATCTCAAAACAGCACCCTTTATAAAATTCTTTGTCTTGAAAATAGGCTTTTGACAAAAATTTTCCATCTCTAAACTGAACCTTTCTCAAATTTGATAGGTAAAAACTAAAATCTAATCTTTACTTTTACACATATAAAGAAAATATATTCATTTTACACACATATATTTCCTTTGAAAAATGTAAACAAAAACCTGAATGGATGGATCATTTCAAATTTACAAAGTTATAATTATATTTTTCACAATTTTACAAAAACAGGATTCTAAAAATTAAAAAAAAGTTAATTAGATTAAGATTTTCAACAATAAACCAGATTATAAAACATGCAATAAAAAATTAAAAATAATAAAAACAGAATTTTTAATTGTTATTTTTTTATAAATAAAAAATATTTGGAAAGTGTCAATAGTGCCTATTATTGGCATATTTACTTTATTTTTTTTTTAATATTAAAATAAAATTTGTCGCTGTTTCCATGCCACCCAAAGTGGTAAGCGACCAGCTCGTTTTTTTTAATGTGGTGTCCCCGTCTCATTTAAATAAAATTACATTGACAGGCCTAGTCCACTATTTCCATCTTGGTTATAAGGTAGATGTGCCAGTAATGAACCCCCTTAAGGAATTTCTTTTAAAAATATTTTTTTCATTAATAGTTATAAGTATGATATTCCACTTTTTTCATATTATATTAATCTTTCAACAATATTTAATTTATCAATATTAATTAATAATAAATCTCCATAGTTACATTTCCCAACAGAAATAAAAATTTAATTTTAAATAATAGAAATATGTCTAAACACCCAGAAACGCAGTATTAGACACCCCTCTTAAAATCTTAAAACTAGTAAATAAAATTTTGTAAATGACCATTGGTATATGAAATTCAAAGATTCAAATCCAAACAAAAACATTCAATTTTTACAAGTAAATAAAAAGATTAAATAAATAAAATCAGCTCTCAGCATGTTCATTAAGATTTTCAATAGAAAAACAGTGAAAAGTTATTTTCTGTTTCCTAATTGCTTTAATGAAATGTTTAAAAAAGTAATCTAGATTATAAAACATGCAAGGAGGAGTTAAGAAAAAAAAACAATAAAAACTTAACTATTTATTATTATTTTTTTATAAACTAAAAACTGTGAGGCGGCCCATTACTGGAAAGAGGTTGATTACTGGCACATCTACCCCGAAATAAATATTTACATATTTTACCACTAAATAAAATAGAAAACTAATACAAAAATTTTTAAGATTCTTAGGACTATTCTTTACATTTATCAGATCATTTTTATGTTTAATAGAGTTATTTATATGAAATATTAAAATTATATTATATTAAAATTAAATATTAAAATATTAAAATATGAATATTATTTTATATGAAATCAAAAGAATAGTTCATAATCTAGTTTGTAACATCATTTGATAATCACAGGTATCTGATAAAGTCAAACCCAATTCTAGTTAACAATAAATAACAGTTCTTAGACTAATAATAACAAAAAAATCACAATATTATTATATATATAATATAAATACCTTCTTTAAATGTTATCCGCCTTGTAAAACACAGTTATATGTATTTTTTAATCACAATAATTAAATAAAACACGAGAACTACAGTTATGCGTATCAAAGTATTCCTGACTTCGCGGGAATCACTAAATCGTTCGACGCTGTTGGACACATGACTTTTTCGCATCCGGGCCATAGTAAGAGAGCTATGAAAAAACACATGCAAACATTATTTAGTCTTACGTCAAAAATTTACAAAGAATAATAATAATATTGCTTACATTATGTTTGCTTTTTTCGCCTGCTATTCGAAAGTTTGGAACGATGATTAAACGCGGAAGTAAAATGGCGTCTATCGTCTGCAAACATACGATTCTAATCAAAACAGAAAATTGATTTCTTTGCACTGAATTTGGCGTTACATATCAATAATTTCGATTGTAGAATAGAATATCACCATTCCGAGTTTATTCTTACGCAAAATTTGATGTTTTATTGGAATAATTGCGACTAAAGAATAAAATACCATCATGCCGAGATTATTTTTACACTTTTAACGGAGCTACTACAGAAAATAGTGTGGATTTAAAGTTTATTTAGCATTTCATAACTTCAATTTAAATGCAATAATGCTCCTTTTTTTCACAGTGTAGATAATAAAAAAGATCTATGACATGCCTATGATCTATGAGATCTAAGACATGCCTAATAATTTAACAGTTATACAATGAAAACATAGAAATGATTAAAATCAAATTCTGAAATAAGTACTTACCCATTTTTGATGATATATTATGCGAATCTTGTAATATTTCGTCAAACTTGTGGCGCATGTGCCGACACAGAGAAGAAAAAGACAAATGCGCATGCGTGCGGGGAATAAACGGAATTTCTTCTTCTTCTTCAAACTTGCAGGAACCATTCACAGAAAAATAACCTCTTTAAGGAGTACAGAAATTATTTGTTCGAGAATGAGGCAAAATGTAGTGTATAAAGACGAATATTTCTGACAGTGAAACGAAAATCTAGAACGGCATCAGGGCATTTCTAGGGAAGATGAGCCCACTCTATCCTTTCCTGGTACCCTGTACTATTATTGTATTGCTGAAGACTGTTTCATAATCTATGCGTAACGCGTCGTTTTTCAATCTTCTTATTATTTGCTGAATTCACTTTTTCGGGTTTGGTGTGCTATTAATAGTACATGTCTATTAATGGCGTATTATTTTGTTTTAAGAAATACTTTTGCTGCTATTTATATGTAGTAATGTTAGTATATGTCTATACACTTACAATATGAATTTATTTATGTTTAGGCATTTAGCAATAATAATAATAACTATTAGTATTTGCTTAATTCTCTTTGCGCCATTTGCGATTCTTTTGTTTTAAATATATATTTCACTCTTTAAATTTAAAATAAAAGTCACTTTCCTGAAAGAATCATGTATAATAAAGTACAGTATTAGAAATTTGTAACATAATCTTATTGCAGTACAATATTTTCTAAATATCTCTAAAAATTCTGCCTTACCTCATTGTCATATAAATATGAATTGAACAGTACGCAAAACAACAACATTCATTATGTTTCAGACAATGAAATATTCGTTAAACACTAATAAATTTATTTGGATAGCTAGTATTAATGTTATTAACGTAAAAGTAATTTTTTCTAAAAATGGAAAAAAAATTCGGTCCCAAAAGGGTTAAAACAAGCTAATTCGATGGATCATCTATCGAAGAAAATTTCTGAGACATAAATCCTGTTTGAGGGCGTTCTTAAATCAAAAAGGGCAACTTTGTGACACATGCATGAATTTATTTTTGTTCGGAAAGCATGAAATTAGCAGGTGTTGTTATTCAGAAACTGTCCTGGAATTTTATGAGAAAGAAATTCTTTGGAACCAGTATTTTCTTATGGAAAATCCCTGATTAAATAAAACGAAATTTCAGTCTTTTGAACGATATTTATTTTTCTATAAAGAAATGCTGGTATTTCACCTGGAAAATAACGGTATCCGTACGAACCATGAAATGGCAGGTGTTATTATTCAGAAACTGTTTAATTGCACTCTATTTTCTGTTTTTAAAAAACACAATAGCTCTTTCATAACAAGCTTTCAAAGATGACGTTTTTGAGCACATTTCCTGATGAAAGCAAAAAAAATCGGTCGAAAAGCAGGAGAAAAATGGGTGATCATGCGATCGAAATAGCTTAGAACTAGACAGTTAATTTAATTATCATAAAATGGAAAAATAAGTTCTATTCGAAATCGCTTCCATATTCAAGCCTTCCAATTTTATATCTTTCTGTTAAAAAATGAATTTGTAAATGTGTCAAAAGGTTTTGCGCTTGTTGAGCGGAGCAGCTGAGAGCACCCTTAAGGGAGTTTAAATCTTACTCATATATATTAGGAGGAAAATTTCAAGAGTGCCATAGATACCTGAGTGCGTATGATCCGGCGTTCTCGTAAACAAGTTTTAAATCAGAAATTTTACTTATTAAACGAAATCATATAAATAACACGTAGTAAAATGTTACATTTTATTAACTCTGCGGTTCATATTTTTATCAACCCATTTTAATAACCTTGCGTCAGGGACGCGAATTATTGTTACGAATTTAGTCGCGAGGGGACATATGTCACCCATTTTCAATGTATGTTGTTTTTAAGCTTTTTTAAAACAGTAGTAATAAAACAACAAAATACACATTCCAAATTTATATCTAAAAGTTACAAATGTTTAAGAAAAAACAATTATGAGGAAAAGGGAGAGAATCCGAGAAAAGAAAAATACAAACTTTTAAAATGTTATCGGGGACATATATCAGCCGCGTGTTTAATGAAGGGTTATATACTTTTTTAACATGTTCATTTGATCAGTGGAATATGTACAGGAAATTAAGGTAATTCGCAAACACACTTCAGAGAAAAACTACCATTGGGAAACTACACTGTAAAAAAGTGGACGATTTTACGGAAATTGTACTGGTAGTTGGGACGACAGTACAATTTACTGTTTTTTAACGGAAAAAATTCCCTAAATTCCAGACATTTTTCCGTTTTTCGGGGGGAGGGGGGGGGTCAGGTTTTTACGGAATTTTTTCCGTTAAAAAACAATAAATTGTACTGGCGTCCCAATTACCAGTACAATTTCCGTAAAATCGTCCGGTTTTTTTTTACAGTTTAATTTTTCTATCGAAAATGTCCTTTCTGTAATACATAATATAAAGTTATTTTTAAAATATTTTGTGTTAACAAATAATTTCTCGCACAAAAATGCTCTTGAATACGCACGGACTTTCCAAAGTTTTGTATAAAAAAAGACTTATTCAAAACTTTGGAAAGATAAACTAATCTGTTTAGAGAAACGGAAAACACAACGCAAAGTATAACGTTAAAAATCAAGAGTTGAGTTTGTTGTGTTAGGGTAAATCTTTTCAATGAGACATTTGTTGAGGAATAAATTTGGATTACTAAAACATGAAAATGCTTCAACCGGATTTAAGTGCACTTTAAAACCCGTATAGTTACATGTATTAGTTTCTTGATAGTATAGAGCTAGGTTGCCAGATTTGGCCTCTTCCCTCCCCGTAAGACATGGTGACGTCACTGCAACGTCGTTGTGAAGTCACATTGTGACTTTGTGACCATCGATTGTCGATGTGAAGTCACAGTGATTAAAATGTGAAGTCGTTATGGCCGTTTTATAGCTTTTTTGTGACGTCACATTGTGACCACTTTGTGACGTCACAATGTGACTAATTTGTGAAAAGTGTGTCATTTGTGACTACTTTGACATTAACATTGTGATGAACTGCGAAAATTTTTTAGAAAGTCACATCTTAGTCACATTGTGACGTCACTGAGTGGTGGCATTTTCGTCACAGATGTGATGTGACCAAAGTGACTCACAGTGACGTCACAATGACTTGACTGTAGTCACATCACATCTGAGACCAAAATGCCACCACTCAGTGACGTCACATTGTGACTGAGATGTGATTTTCTTAAAAATCTTTAGAAAATTACAAAAATTCTTCAAAACATGTTATTTACTTTAAAAAACTCTTTTGTCACAACGTCGCTTTTGTCACAGTTTCGTCACGATGTTAATGTGAAAGTAGTCACAAATGACACATTTTTCACAAATTTGTCACACAGTGACTTCACAAAGTGGTCACAATGTGACTTCACAAACGAGCTCTAAAACGGCCATAACGACTTCACATTTTAGTCACCGTGACTTCACAACGACGTTGCAGTGACGTCACCATGCCTTACGGGTTTTTTCATTCCGAAGTTTTACATTTACACCAAATTTTTTTTATAGTATTGTTTCCTTTATTAAATGATAGACATTTTGGGATTCTTAAAGTAGAAATTCTTCGTTGAAAATTTCTGATGTGAATTCGAAGCTGTTAAATTGAAAGTAGATGCCAAACTGACAATTTTAGGTACAAAGCTGCGTCAATGTTTCACTATTTAGATTTCTATTTCTAGATTATCTTTCATTAAAAAATATTAAATATTTAGTGAAGTTAATTTCGTAATATACAGGAAGTTTCAAAAACGACATACGAAATATAAAATTTAATAAGTCATTAATTATAATAAATAGAAAGAAATAATAAGTGTCGTGTTAACCCCTTGAGGACGAGAGACACGTATGCGTGCCGCAAATAGGCTTAAGAATCCTTGTTTATCCCCACCAATAAAATTATATTGTAAAATTTGCCTTATTTAATCGGAGCATTTTCTCGATTTTATAAGGCACAAATTTTTGTTTATCAAAATCGGTGACAAAACATTAAAAATTTCGTAAAAGGATCCCGGCGCGAAGGGGTTAATGAAGTACTGCATAAATTTTATTTATAGTAATTTCAAGAAACAGTTCAAGTTTTTAATCAACAGTTCAGATCATGCTGCACTATCCGAACCTGTAAGGATATTCAAATTGACATCTAAGCATCAAAACGCAGTTTTCTTTTTCATTTTAACAGGTAACTCGGATGAAATGCAAAAGTTGAGTCATCTTTGATTCAGCTTTATATCTTAGGTTGAGAATTGAACAATATAAAGAAATCCAACGTCATCTAGTGGCTAAAAATTTAACTATTTTTAACTACTACATGAAAAATTAAACCAGCTACTTCATAAAAGTTTCACTAATCTCCTCGTTATACTTATTATAGTTAAATTAGTAGATTTAAAATTTTGGGTGGTTTTTTTTTTTTTTTTTTTTTTTTTTTTTTTTTAGAAATACAAATTTTTATTTTAAATGTATGAAGTAACAAGTCAAATTTTATCTTTTTTTTTTCATTTTCAAATTTTATATAGTTTTTGTCAAACTAATTAAATTTATCTAAATTCTAAACAAAATGTACCTTTTTTTCTTACAGGAGGCAGAAACAGCAAAGCTCAAAGCGAGATTAATCGAAGAGGTAAGATAATATTTTTTATTAAATGTATCGATATGTAACCCAGTAAAAAAATACTGATAATATTTCAAATATATTCTATTATTCACCCGTTATCTTCATTTAAAAATATTTCTGCAATCGAGATGAGAACAGAAATGTATGTAAACAATTAAATTTTATTATAACTTCTAGAATTAATTTCGAGTAAAAAATACTATCATTTGTTTCTTTATTTCCATATATATGTAAAATGCTGCTTTTTAACAGTACAATATGTAATGACTAATGCGTGATATACCATTTTTGACCAGCACTCAGTCGTAGAATGTTTAATTAGCACATTAGCAATCATGGGTGGTACACGATGTTAAAACAAAGGGTGAATTCCTTGGAAAAATTCCCATTAAAATCAAAGATAGACGACATCCTTTAAAACAAATTGGGTTTTGGGTGAACAATGCTTTTGAGGTCTAGAAGCTACAATGGCTGTTACCTCGAATGATCCTTAATACACAGAAACCAATACAGAACACTTTATTATTACATGAAATACAGTACATACATTTAATACACATCACAGGGACAACACAAGACATCCATGCCGCTAGCTGGATTCGAACCAGGGTCCAGCGGTGTGGGAGGAGACGTCGCTACCGACCACGCCACTGGATCGGCCTTAAAACAAATTTATTCGTACTTCACATCACAGTAAACAATTCCACGAATACTTCGGTTTAAAGTTAGTACAAAAATGTAATATTCCGCCATGGTAAAACAGAAAGATGATATTACAAGAATAGAATTTCCCCTATTAAAATTTTAACTCCATCAGATGACAGTGTTCTGTTCAACAATCGAAAAAATGTAGAATTCTTCTTCTCGAGTCAAAGAAATGTTTTTATACATCAAAGTACGCACGAATTTAATGTTTTACAACAACGTTTAGCGTTGCCAAATAACTTTTTAGAAAGCGGGAAACTAACCAAAACGAAAATTAAACAAGCGAAAAAAGAAATATGTTCTCATAGTCGATAGGAAAAATATCTTAAGCAATCAGGCTTGTACGTGGCTTCGCAAGAAATTGTGTGAAATCGAATGTTTTTTTTTTTTTTTTTTTTACATAAATAAGGTATTAGGAAACAAATGAAAGACTAAAATAAAGCAATGGGGTTTAAGGGAAAGGGTTGTTTCTAACAGATTTTTTTTTAAATAAGAAAATAAAGCATGGCTAGATAAAAGGTATATATATGTATATATATATTGTTATTCTGATTATGTTTGAAAACAGCTCGTAACGGTGCGACCTTTGGCCATTCATTTTCAAGTTTCTGAACTTAGTTATCGTATTTGGAGAAACGAAAATGTTTGAATAGAGTATATAATCTCCCATTTATTTAAGGGCTCATTAAAAAATTAAGGTAATGGCACGAGGGACTGGGGTAAGTTTTATGACTGTTCTGATAGAAAGTTTTCTAGAACAATAAATATGTTCGCACGTAAAGACACATTAATGTCTAAAAATTGCTTTTAGGAGATGTTACAACTTCTAAATAGATGATTAGACCTGATCATCTATTGAGGGCTTCTTAAGGAATTCAGAAGCTCCTTACATGTCAGCCTTTTACTTATTTTCCTAGTAGCAATTGTCCCAACATTGCTGTGTTTATATTTTACCAATATTAGTGAGATATTAGCAAGAAATGACTAATCATTTCATTTCCAATACTTTCACTATAAATCCAATATTTTTGCAATACTACGTAGCAGTTCATTACCAGTGTTTCTAATGTAAAGATAATGTTTAACCAATAATGGTATTTCGTTGTAAGTATTTCCGATTAATGTATCATTTGCACAATACTGAGCGCCAATTTAATCAGTTTAAATAATACTGGCATGCTGATAATACTGGGTTTTTTTTTTCATTCTGACTTTCTTCCGTACAACCAAACAAACTAAAACACACATATCTAAAGATTATGCAAATTCCAAGTCTCTGACTAAATCTTTATATTGGATTCGGACTCTTCTAGCCAACACCTCAAGACAGTATTGCATTTACAGACATGTTTGCATAAAGAAATGCATACTACACATATCTGATATAGTTACGACTCTATTGTAAAGAAAACGAATTATAGTTATAAGTTAATACTTAAATATAATATACAAGAGAGCAAAAGTAAACACTACTTGAGAACACTTTTTTAAGTGAATATTTAAACAAAATAACCTGCAGCATTATCCAAAATTATGCATTATAGAACTAAATATTTATAGTTTGATTTGAAACGTAAATGGTTATATAATACCCATTCTATACTCTATTATATTATCAACAATGGTTAATAACCAAGAATAGGACAAGTGTTTATGTTCTTTCCCTTGATTTTCAATCGAGAAAATGACATTTGGACAATTTTACTGCACAACATTTAGAAAAATTCAAGGAATTTTGACCTAAATATACTATAAGTAGTAGTGATGATTCACAAGCATTTAGAACAGGTGGTACGTAAATGTATGCAACAATTTGAGTGTGATTGGGCGTGAGAGACCGCAACCTCTGGTGTGCGCTTTATGATACGACTGGTTGAAATAAATCTTCACTATACAACGATAACTATTGCAAAATATTTCAGAATTGTTAATGTAAGGTAAATTTTCCTAATGCAAGAACTAATACTTCTTTCAATTAAGATTTTCTTGGAGTACATTGTTACTTTTAGGTAAATTACTTTATTTTTGCCCTTTACTTTATTGTTGTTGCTTATTTATTTATTCATCTTATGCTATACTTCTTTTTTGTCCCTCTCCAACTTTTTTATATTCAGCTTATTTCTTAATTTTATATTATTCTGCGTTCTATTCACATATTTCACTTTCCTTTTATTTTCATTTTTTTATTAATTGTGAGATAAGCAACAATTTTTTCAGCCTTTTATTTCACCTTTTTTCTCTTTTCCTTATTAATGTTACCATACTTTCTCATACTTGTCAACTTCAGACATAACTTCCGTAAAATATGGGTTAATTTAAACCAGGTTAAATGTTTCCAATCAGAATTCTTTTTTAACCACTTCCCTGATTTACCCGTACGTCATACGGGGAACATGTTTTTGCCAATCATGATTCGCTCGTACGTGCTACGGGCAAATGGTTTCAGATCATGATTTATTATTCTCACCAGTATATATTTATTGTAAATTCTGCACTGTTTCATCCAAGCAATTTTTTGATTCAATTAAGAAAAAAAATCTGTTTTGAAAAACCGGTGAAAAAAGATTAAAAATTCTGTAAAATACGCAAAAAATAAACGTTATTTGAATGCTTTTTTTTTTTTTTTTTTCAAAAATATTGATCAGTTTAGTAGTTAAGGAAATGATATCAAACAAATTATATGTGAAATCGAAATTAAACAGATAATGATAAATCTGAAATATTTTTTGTTTAGAAAGCTGCTTAACCAGGCTTAAATTAATTGACATTTTACGGAATCTATATCCGAAGTTGTCAAGTATGCTTTTTCCCCTTCTCCTTTGGTGCTACCAACCACTGCGGTCTCCTTCCTTCCTTTTCTGTATCTTCCTTCTAGCGTTGTTCTTATTTGTGTCTTTGTTATTTCTTTATTATTATTATTTATTATTATTATTATTCATCTCCTTCCATGTAAACAAAACATCATTTTATTAATTATAACCTATACAACCATTTCACTGATTTGATTAAACAAAAATTACTGGAAAGTGCATTGCGATACACTGTCAGAAAAATTCATCAATATACACTAAGTTATCGTTATTTTTTCACAAATAACTTCTGTTCTCCCAGAAAACTTATTTGTTCTGTGAGTTCATTCCGAACGTCGAAAAATGAGGAAAATATTCCGTTTATATCTAGCACGCATGCGCATTGGATCTGTTAGTAATAAATTCGAATTTATTTTTAAAATGAAAAACAAAAATATTCTATTGATTAAAATGTCTAATTTAGTTTTAAAAGACAAAAATGTTTTCGAATTTAAAAATAAATAACAATTACTTTCTTTATTAGTTTAAAAATTCTCACTATCTGTTATTCAAAGTTGGATACGTTGAATAAAGTTCAATATACTAAGTTATTTCTATGATAAATATTCGCATATAAAATATACTTTAAGTGAACACATTAAAAAAATATTTTAATTAAAAAATAAAATGCAAAAAATTTTTTATTTATTAAAAAAAATCTTATCAAATAAAAATAGAACATCCATGTTTTTTCTCTAACAATCTACGTAATATATTTAAAATTCACATTTTTATACTATATTAATAATAAACGTAAAAAAAACAGCCACAGTTTCATTAAAGATAAAATCTTTCCGAGATTAACTGCAAAATTAAAAGCTTTTTAACGAAATCACCAAACCACACCCATATGAAAAGAATGCTTCTATTTTAAAGCACAATCATCATGAGCAACCGTGGCGCCGAGGAAAAGCGCTCGCCTTGTAATGCCTGGATCGTGAGTTCGATCCCCACCTCTTCCGCATTGATTTTTTCCAAACTTTTTTCAAGTGACGGATATTTTTCCTCTTTTGATAGAGAAAAAATAAACGGAAAATCGTCAATCTACAGACAATTTCTGGCAGCAGTGCTGCCAGTACATTTTCTGTGAAAAGACGGAAGTTTTTTTGAGAGTGTAGGTTCTGCACCCTCTTTTCTTGTAACCAGCAACTAATCACTTCACAAGTTACACACGTTTCTCACATTATATGCTCTATACGATATAGTTCATTAATACCTTAACTGCGTTGCCCGAACTGGATTCGGGTAAGAAAACTTTGCTTGCTTTGTTATTAAAAGCTTTTTTTGATACCGCCAATTTGTAACTCTAAATTTATTTTTATTGATGCCGATAGTTTTCCGATTAGTAAGGTATAGGTATATTTTAGTATGGAAAAAGTGGTGTTCAGCTCCTATTTTTACTTTCTTCTATCTTAAAGAAAAAAATTTTGGATTCGTAAAAATATTCGAAATCCGGTTTTCGGCGAATTTACACGTTTTAGGGGTCAGAGAACCCGAGAAAGATGTTTTTACAAAATGTCTGTCTGTGTGTCTGTGTGTCTGTGAGTCTGTCTCCCTATTTGACAAAAATTTTGTGTTCGCTCTGTCTCAAGAACTAATGCACAGAATTTCACAAAACTTTAGATTCTGTTTAACTTTGATATAAACTAGATCTGATTAGTCTTTGGTGCATGTCGCTCAAAAGGTGGACAACTTCTCGATTTCACAATAAATGCATCTCAAGAACTAATGAATGGATTTCCATCAGTAGCGGCTGGTCAGGGGGTGCTGTATCAATTCACACACACCACTAAAATTGTATGGTTATTTCAATTTTATTTAATCAACAAAATTTGTCGAATAAATAATATGAAAGGTTCCGTTAAATTTTAGTGGTTTGAGAAATCAGATGCAGCACTCCCTGATGAGCCGCTACTGATTTCCATCAGACTTCAGATTCAGTTAATACCTGATAAAAAAAATGGATCCTGATTAGTTTTTGGTGTACATCACCCAACATGTGGCGCTTTTTTGCAGATTTTTGTTAAAATTTTTGCAATAGCTTTGTTTCAAAAACTGGTGCATGTGTTTTCATCAAAATTCAGGTTCAGCTATAAGTTGTTGCTGATTGGATTTTGGTTTAAACCGCCTAACCGGTGGTGCTGCTATGCTGATTATTTTCAGGAAGTATTCACATGCATAAGATTGAAGAAAGTTTTGGAATTGCCACAACTGACTAATTTAAAAGTGTAGTCCGTTTCGAGTTATCTAGTTTACAAAAGCATCCATAAATATAATTATTGATATATATATATATATATATATATACCTTTTATTTTTCGTCACTCCATGGTATTTTACCATATTTTTGTTAAATTTCTTTAGCTTTTAAAAGTATTTAAAAACTCTTAAACAATAACTAGTACAAACAAGTACTTAAAAAACATCATTTCACTTTAAGGAACTGACAGCGATGTTGATTTTTACAAGAACTTTAGAAAGGATTTTTGCGCGTATTTCTAAAGTCTTTCCATTTTTGACAGGAATGATCCGCATTAATCCAGATTAAAACGCAGAAAAATAGGGTAAGATGAAAAGTTTATAAATTTTATAATTTTAGATTTCGAATGTTTTGGTATATTTGTTTGTCTGAGTGGGTGTGGGTATGAGTAGGAGTGTATGAGTGCGTGTGCGTCCTCATGAAAATTATCTTGGTAATAATTTAATAAAACAATAAAGCTAGTAAAAATATAAGAACAATTTGAAGACTTTGCGGAAAAGCACTGCAAAATTGTAAAACATATTTTCATATCGGAGAGCTTTTAATAACTATTTTGCTATAAGATGAAGACTCTTTCAAATTTCGACGTGATGAGGGCATTTTAACCCTTTCCGGCACAGATAAATTCTATGCGTAAAATGATGAAATGATTGGCTGACACCGGAATTCACAAACGACTTTTTTAGAAATTCAAAACGTGTTACTTTAAACACTCATTCTAAAGTAAAGTGTTATTAAAATATTCTTGGTACCGTTTGTAAGTTTTAAATTAAAATTAGGTAGTCCCGACGTCGGATTTGCTGTGGTTAAGGGTTAAGGAATTTTTTAACACGGTTGTATGCAGAAACGACAAATTAGAGCGTTATCAGAATCTAATGTATACATGAGACAATCACGACAGTGCATTTTTTCGAACAGAATTAATACTGTAAAAATGGATCGTTTTTAAATAATTCATCAGAAGTTAAAGTTAACAGTAAATTAAAAAGAAAACTTTTGAACGTCACTTGTGTGCGACAAACTATATAAAATTTTCAGTAGCACCTCATTTTCAGTTTTTTAACCGCCTTCAAGGAGTAGGTTATGATTTCGACCTGTTTGTATTTCTTGTTCACTCATAACTTCCCTAAATATGAACCGATTTTGATAATTCTTTTTCTGTTTGGAAATATAAGATACCCATGTGGTCCCATTTTAATTTCATTAAATTGTGATGACTAGAACTTTTATAAAATAAAAACTTTAAAATTTCCAATTCTTTTTTAAGCAATCGTCCAATTAAAACCGTTCATTCTTTTCAATAAATTATATTCAAACATTAAAAGATACAATTTCGTTTCACGTTACATCATATACAAAACATGTCACGAGAATTAAAGATGAGAGGATTAAAATTGATTAAATAAACATGGATAATATACTTAACAATAACCAAAAAATACGAAAAATGTGATGCTACCAGAAGAAACTATTACTCTAGCACGGATACGAAATCTTTTTCGTTCAAAGTGTGAAATGTAGACTAAACAGAGGTCGGGTCTAGATAGGTCTTGCGAAGTTAGCGAAAGCAGATTGAAGCTAGTTTGTTCTAGCACTTTGGGGTTTAACGCATATGAATGCATTCTTTTAAATATGCTTATGATTTGATAAAACAATAATGATTTATCGCAAATAATCTTTCATTGTTGCAACCGTGTTTTAAATCATAAACATATTAAAACTATGCATTCAAATGAGTTGGTTCAGAGTTGTCGCCAAGCTTGATTCTTTTTTTGAAGTCGGTTAGTATTTTTTTTTAAAGCATATTTTATTCATTATTTTTGCGCAACATTTTTATTGATAGTTACCGTATTATTTCCGTATTTAATCGTACCTATAATTCCGCCCTAAATCTTAACCCCTTCGCGACGAGGTTCTTCCACAAATTTTTTAATCTTTTATCACCAGTTTTTCAAAAGGGAAATTGTTTCATTATTGAAGCGGGAAAATGTCCCGATTAAATAAATGGAAATTACAGCAAAAAATTGACTGATGGGAATAATAAAGGATTCTGAGCACTTTATGTGACATGTATACGTAACACTCGAGATGGTCTTTGATAGGAATCGATTTACCAGACCAAAATGTATTTTTGAACACATACTAAACAAGATGGTGAAAAAAAAAAGATTGAACACATGACTGAGCCTTTATGCTAGCAATACAAATTGATTTCTGCTCATACTGAATTATTTTCATAATAATGTTATTTTCTTTTTCACTCTTAGCAACGCGAAATCTTTTTTGACACATTCAGTCAGTTTCCAGCAAAATTCAACATATTAAATTCTGTAGTACATTCCAAAAATTTGCTTACAAAAATTTCCGACGATTATTTTTAAAAATCATTATCAAAATGCTTTTATAATTTTGTAACGATAAGTACCTCCAGCGCTCCCCTACACTTTTGCTGAAATTTGGTGAATGCCCCTAAATCGAAATTTGCGTGTAAAGGGAAAATGCTCTTTTCTCAAAAAATATGTGACCTAGGATAATCGCTATAAATTTCCAGCAAGATTTAAATTAATGTCGAGTACATCTATTTTTTAAAAAACATGTATATATAATTTTAGTTTCAGTAGATTCAGAATTAGATGGAGGGAGGGATATTTTTGCTCAATATTTTCGATGATATCTCTGAAAATATATTACCTAAAATTAAAAGAAATGTGTTTTTGAGTTCAGCGTTACAAAAGTTTTCACACGATACTCCACACGATATACAATGAAAAGATTTTTCTTTCAAACAACATAATTTTCCCCTCTGCATTTTCCCTAAATATATTTATCAATGTTTAAAAATCTGTAAATATGTGGGTCAGTAGTCTTTATTACCCCCCCCCCCAATTTGAACTTTCAATGTTCCATAGTTTACGAGTAAAATAACTGTTATAGACAGACATATGAGTTACATTATGATTTTTTAAGTACGTAACCCTAAAAAATGGTTGTTTTTTTAACCGTCAATTTTGTAACGAAGCTATATTATTTATGAATAAAATAGGAAAGTAATATAAATTTTAGAATTATAATTCGATTCATCAGATTACAGTGTAATTTTAATTAAAATATCAAAATTATCATTTTTAATTTTTAAAAAATAGTTTGCTTTTGTAACAGACCTATATTATTTATAAAGAAAATTAGAAAATGTTCAGAGTCAGAAGAGCACGTTGATCTTGATACATTTTTATTTATTTTAATTTTTTAAATGTTCTTACATCAGATTTAATAAGAATTAAGAAATTAGTTTCGCTCCTTCCAAGTTCGCTCTTTTGGCTATAAGAGTAATTTTAAATGAAATTTGAAAGATTTACCATAGTATAATTGAATGGATATGCAGTCTCACTTCATCAAAGTTTATACTATTTCGGCGATAAGGGTAATTTGCAGTAAAATTTGAAATCAGGCTTACCAAATATAATTGAATGGATTTGTAGCAGTTGTTTCAAAAATATTAATATTTTGTGAAAATTATTGTTTAAAATAGCCCATAGGCTGTAATATAACAGAAATCATTCAATAAATACCATCGGTAAATTTGCGTGCCCCTGTAAACGAATGATAAGAACAACAAACTTGACTTACGAACTCATCCAAAATATTTGCAAGATCAATAAATTGTCGCAAATAGGTTCGGATTGGTATTTCGAATGTTATCTTGTTGACAACATTTGCCTTATATATATATGTGTGTGTGTGTGTGTATATATATATATATATATATATATATACAATGTATATACAATACAATACAATATATATATATATATATATATATACAATGTGTCCTAAAAACATTAACCTCGGTTTTTATTCCTTAAATAAATTACAAAGTTACGTAAAAAAGTTACAGAATTTTATGAAATCGATAAAAATTTTCAGGGGTTGAATCTGAAGGAATACAAAATTTTAATTTTTATACGGTCCCGTACACAAAATTTCCCTATGAATAAAATGCGTCGCTTATAATTAATAAGATCATGTACGAATTTTCAACATTTAATCATAAAAAGTCTCAGAGTTATGTTTAAACAAAGTTGGTGAGAGATTAATTATTAATTTGCCCTACTCAAGAAAACAATGCAATGATTGTTATCTTTCGTAATTTGTGAGTTACCCTTGAAACGCGATCATAGAAAATGATTTTTCGCCTTTGCGAGCTCGTATCCAGACATCGAAAAGTGATTTAAGTCAGTATTTATATGTTATCGTACCTCTGCGACTTTTTATGGTAAAATGCTAATATTTTGTACATGGAATTATTAGTGTATGGGTTACACTTTAGTTACAAGAAAAAAAATATAGTTGGAGAAGGGGGGGATTTAATTTTTATATTTCTTAAAATTCAATCCCTAAAAATTTTAATCGATTTCATAAAATTCCTTTTTTTATGTAACTTTGTAATTTATAATATATTTCTATGATCAATATTTAAGGAATAAAAGCAAAGGTCAATGCATTTGAGACACTTTGTATAGATAGATAAATAGATAAGTGAAGTGGTTGTAACAGGAAGATTTTCCCTAAAGAGCTCAATAGAAAGATAATATTATTTTAAGACTTTCAAATATTCTATTATTTTAAAAGATATTACTTATAAGCATTTTATTAAATGTTTTATTATTATTATTATTATTACAGATAGAAGAATTTCATCGCCGAGGTGGAGTTATGCCGAAAGAAGTTCTCGATATTCTGAATGCAGATAGCCACAAAATAAAAGGTAAATCTATTATCTTTTGGCAACCAAAAGCTTTCAATAATATTATTAAATATTTAACCATTTACATCAGAGAGGTTATTGATTGTAATATAAGTCATCATTGTACCTCAGATACTACTAGGGTCGAAAAGTTCGGAGACAAGCTTTCCTAACAGATTTGATTTATCGATATCATGTGTTACACACAACCACTTTTAAAATACTCTCTTTCTGCAGCTATGCACTTCTGACATTACATTTATGAAAAAATTCCTTGAAGCCTTTGAACAATATGGTCTTCATGTCAGCCCTCGCAACTTTCTCAATGTTACAGTGCTTAGTAAAAGTTTAAGCAATGATCGATTACACATCTATACTTAGATGTATGCGACGAATTCTTGTAACTCAACTGTCACATATTACTTGTTACTTATCCTTTAATCATAAACAATAAGTTTTGAATGATACACTTTACATAATATTTAATGACAAAAAAACAAAACTAACATTGTGGCAAAAGTATAGACAACCTGTATATTTACTGGAAAATAACCAAAAATTAAAATCGAATTGCACCCACATTGTCTGCAATTAATGGAAAAAATGTAACTTTTCATTGAACAACTAAATTCTGCATCACTTTAGAGTCTATTTTGTACCAAACACGTTCAACAGCAACTCTAAGTTCAGTAATAGAAGAGTATTGTCAAAAATTAGCGTAAACCTTATGAGATATGCCAGAAAGATTTTGGATTGCGTTGAATCAGGGAAACACGCCGACCAATCGAAAACAGTATTATTTTGAGAGTTAATCCAAGTTTTCGTTTTGTACACAATATAAATGGACACAATGTCTTCCTCAAATACATACTTTGGACCAGCTAAAGTAGCTGTAAATTGTTCCCCAATGTACATAAAGTTGGCAAAAAAAGTACTTGTACACTTCATTTTTTTAATTATAATAAAATTAAACAAAAGATTTAAGCAAAAAATACTGTAAAGCATTATTTTAATGCATTATAATATTATAGAAGCAAAAACAAAATTAAACGAATCGATTTTTTACGTTATAATAAACAAACATACAAAAATATAATGCAAAAAAAGTATTTATACACTATATTAATGTAATATAATTAATGAAAATTTAGTAAAATGATACAAATTAATATTTTATGTGAATTCATTTAGCGTTTATGACTACTTCTAGATGGTGTGACATAGATTCCACCAACTTTTTGTAGCGGTCTGGTTAATGTTATTCTATGACACAATAAGAGCTTCTTTAAAACTGTTTTTTACTGATACATATTTTTTTCGGATTTTTGCATCCAATAGCACCCACAAATTTTCTATTGGATTCAAGTCTTGAGATTTTAGAGGAGTTACCAGTCGTCCTCGAGTATTGTAGTAACCATGTGTTGGTGATCACAGTAGTATGCTTTGGTCGTTATCCTGCAGAAAGTGAAAAGCTTTCTCTACGCCTAATTTCTTAGCACGGTTCAATAAATTATGCCGCGACACATAAATGTATGTTAAACCTGTCCTTCCATTGTCAATAAATTTTAAATGTCCTGCTCCATTAGAAGCTATACACCCCAAAACCATAATATTCTCCCCACCATGCTTAATAGTTTGAAGTATACGTTTTGGATCTAGAACAGTTTTATTTTTACGCCAATTTTTTCGAATGCTTGGTGGTAAGAAAATTCCGAATTTTCCCTCATCAGAAAAAATTACTGTTTTCCAAAAATCCAAGGATTTACTTCTGTATATGAAAGTGAATACTATGCGTTTTCGCCTATTTGTTTCGCTGATGAATGGATTTTTCCTTGAGGTTCTTCCTTTTAAGTCTGCATTGAGAAGAATATTTCTTATTGTTTTAGGTATTACTCCGATGCGAGAAGATGTTGCAAGGTCTCCAGCAAATTTTTGAACCGAACGCATAGGATTTTTTAAAGCTTTTTTAACAGCACTCCCTTTTTCCCTCATTGTTAGTTTGCTGAGATGTCCTGGTTTTCATTGAATTTCGATGCATCCAATTTATTCATAGTTTCTCACTATGCATTCAATAGTTGTAGATGGTAATTTAATAGCTTTTACAAATTCTTGTTGCGAGTTTCAATTTTTATTATGCTCAATAATAGGATTTCATATATCTAGAGGTACATCTCTAGTTTTAGGTTCTACTCTCAATTACTTCAAGGCCAAATTAAATTAAATGTCAGACAAATACAATATGAAGTTAAAAATTATTAACAGCTTCTGTATAAGTAGTCCTTTGAACCATAAACACTATAAAGCACGGTACATATCAGGATGGAGAAATGTACAAATACTTTTTTTTTGCAAGAAATTTTTAAACTTTTCCTATTAGAAAATTAATTTACATCTTTATCGAAATTTTCTGTTGTGTAATTTGAAACGCGCGGTATACAGACTGTATTAAAACTATTTTTGACAAAATATCTGTTTTTATTTAGTTAAAAATTAAACATTTTAGAGTGTACAAATAATTTTTTTGCCAACTGTATGTAATCGTATGTTGTTTGTCGACCATCAAAGAATTCCAGAGAAGCTTGAGCAGTAAAGCAAAGTGAGAGCCAAATCATTAAAGAATTACCTCCTTGTTTATGACTAAAGAAAGTCCAAGGCTTTTTACGCAAGTTATACCAATAGCATGTCCATCCACCTGGATCATCCAAATTACACTTTTATACCTCACTGAATACAACAGTACACCATTTGGGTCCATATGACATACGTTCTCGAGCCCACTGCATTCTCATCAATTTGTAGTGAGATTTCAAAGTTGGTTGTTTTATCATTTTCATGAAAACTAGTTTTTCTCTTTCTTCAATTCATATATAAATCTTTTCCGGTGACACAGAAAGTTCTCACTCAGTTTTAATGTGACTAGCAATCATCATTTGTGTAAATGCCAGTTTATAAATCCTCTTATGATCTTGTTTTCTGGTCACCCAAGGTCTTCCAGATCTATTTTTTGTTTTCAAAGAGTCAGCCTTAGACAATACTTGATATACAGACTTTTTTGGACGATTGAAGTTAGCTGAAATTTCTGCAACAGTCTTCCCTCTCGATTTTAGCTTTAATACTTCAATTACTTCATCTGACAGAATGTTTCTAGTTCGAGCATCTTCACTAACCTATGTTATTGACAGATACACTAAGTTACTTCATGCATGTGACGTGTTAAATTTGAAATTTCCATTTTTCCGTGAACATTTGCAAAAAATCAAGAAAGTGTCTAAACTTTTGCAATATATGAATTTCCCTCTTTTTAGTCATAATAAATATTATCTTATATTAAAACCTTTATTTCTCTCCTAAAATATTTAAAATATATTTAAAAATCAGTATATAGCCATTTGTATGACCCAAGCGTTCGTTTGGGGCATACAAAAGTATTTTTTATTTAATGGTTAAATATCATCAGTATCTAAACGTTTGCTGATGACTGTAAATGTACTCTTGAAATGAGGTCTTTTGAAAATATCTTCACAGAGCACATATCTCTCTCGCCTTACATCAACACTATTACATACTAGCAGGATCGAAATGTTGGGAGACAAGTTTTTTTAACGGATTTGATTTATCGATATCGTGTGTTGCAGACAGCTACTTTTACAGTACTCTCCTTCTGCTACTATATGCACTTCTGAGGATACAGTTTCTAAAAAAATTTCTTGAGGGCTTTGGATGATATTGTCTTCATTACAGCCCTCGAAACATTTTCAATTTTTAATGTTTTCTTGAAAGAGGTATTTTGAAAATATTTGTACAGGACACATTGCTTTCTAGCCGTACATCAGTTGCAACATGCGCAATGTTTCTGTTGGGCGATTTCTTCAAGGTATGACAGAATATGAAATTCGCACGTTGTTCTTAAAACGCCATTTCCACTTTTAACGGACGCGAAGGACTGAAATTTCCTGACACGCATTGTTTGGTAAAACTCTCTGTACTTCTTCCTTCCCAAATCTGTGTTGGAGATATCAGCATAATCTCCGAATTTTTTCTTATTTTAGTAGTAATTCTGCAAGTGCCGAGTTGTGAAATATTCTGATTATGTTAATATCATATCAAAATTTGAAATTAAACGCTGTAGATATATAACTTCATCAACATTTAAGCTCCGGTATCCATGCATTACAATGCAAAAATCATGCTCCGCCAATATAATTTTTCATAGACACATTTTTACTTTCCTCGTAGTTTTTTTTCTAATTGAATATATTCGCAGCTGATCTTAAAAAAATAAATAAAAATAATAATTTTTAAAAAAATTAACATATTTTGATCTAAAAAATATAAATTTATGTATTTTCTTGCATAATTTGAAAACGTACAAAAAATGTGTATCTTACATAAGTAAGTGATACATAAATTTCTTATTTATTTTTCTAGATTCTGTTCAAAATCAAAAAATCAACATTGAGGAAGAAATGAAGTTTACAGAAGCTGGTATGAAGGACAGACGAGGAATGATGAATCGAGAAATGGATGATTTAAATAATAATGACAGAGAAATTTCAATGGCAAACATGAGAAATATGCCACCTTATGCAGCGCATCAGTTTCCATACTTAAGAAATAATTATACATTTCCATACAAATATCCAAACTTCGTGCAGGGCATTCCGCAACAAACAGGACAATACTTTCAAAATATTCCCCCCTTATATAGAGCACAACCTTATCAAGGACGTCCTCAAAATATTGTTCCGAATTTCCAAAAAATGGGTCCATATAACCAAGGAAAGTATCATGACCTAGACATGTTACACCAACAAGGCCATAATCCAGGTCTCTTAAAACAAAAGCTATTCAGACCACATATCTCGTATAACGAACGTATGCCACCACCTGATTATCAAAACTATTTCATGAGACATAACTACGGTCCATATCCTTACATGCATAACTGGAATCCCCAGAATTTAACTCTTCAATTGCCACAAATGATGCCACCTTATCCTAACAATCACGCAAAAATCGAAACACAACTAAGTGATGAAATGAAACGTGAACTGCGAGATGGAAAAATAATAGTTCTATCAGATAGTGTTGTTCGTACTAATTTCGATTCAGATCATAAGGAAAAGACCACACAAAGTCCTACTGAGAAAGCAGAATTACAGGGCGTGGATAAGAAGAATGAAACCATTACTGAAAATTAAATCAGGAATTTCCTTTTAACATTTAAACAAAGTCATGTGTATCTTGTCTACAAATCATTTACAGTGTATATTCTTATGTATCAGCACAAATTCATCATTCGAAGAAGAAAAAAGTGTTTTAAACATTTAAAATTTCATCTACAAGGATAAGAAACTTAAGAAAGGCATAAGTATAGCAACTTACAGTATTATGAATATTATCGAATTATGTAAAGTCAAACTGAGTGACGAAAAATAGTAGCGCCTAAAGTTCAAGAAAATTACAATTTTTCATAAATTCCATTAACATGCGTATAAACTAAAATTACACTTTATTTAACATCTTCTTTTAAGAACAATACAATATTCCGGAATCAAAATTCTTCATCAAGCGCAAAAATGAAGAACGACGAAAATTAGAAAATGAAAGAATATTTTTTTCAAGGACAGATATGTTTTAAAAGAAAAAGGGGGCTCCATACTTAAGCATCTCTGATTTTGAAAAAAAAGCAGTTGGAATGTATTCTGACTATTATAACGTACTCAACTGTAAAAGTTAATAAGATTCGTGTAAGCAGTTAAAACTGCACATTTCGTATTTTCTTTCTTGAAAAATATATTATTATACAAAGACTATTACTTTATAAAAGTAATTATACACTTAATTATTTGTAAACTATATTATGAAATGAATAAAATAAGTCAATATGCTTTCCATGAATTTATTTAATCACAGATACTCATGTACCTGTATAAATTATGCTTAATAAAATAATACAGTTGGTTGATTGGTTATATGGGGTTTATGGCGTAAAATTCCTTAAGGGACATATTGCGCCAACAATAATACAGACTTGAAAGGGAATTTCATCCATGGTAGTTTTTGAGAGCTAAACTTGAAGTAGCAATATTTTATAATATGTACAGGCTGTAAAAAAATATTAATACAATTGCTTAAATAATTCACTTATGCAGCTAAAAATACAACATGATCTGGCTCCAAGCAATGCCTCCTAGATAAGCTTTGTTGTCACGTCACGAAACGTCATATAAAGCAGGGAAAACGAAGGAAAAGATTCTAACAACCTGCATGTTTTGATTTCGTTGGCTCGTGGAATTAATAATTGTTATTAGTACATAATAATTTATAATTCCACGAGCCAACAAAATCGAAACATACTAGTTATCCGATTTTTTTTTCTTTGATTTGCCTGCTTCGTGTGACGTTTCGTGACCACAAAACAAAGCATGTGGATTTTTCCGATTTAGATACATTGCTTCAAGCCGAACCCAAGGCCTCAATTCATTTATGCATTTAAAATTACATGTCTCACTCCAAGTCGAAAGCAGACTTTTGTTCAGAGCTTTATCAATAATGAAGATATTTTAGAGAATTTTTCAACAATTACAATTTGTGTGAAATATGGTGACATCGTAGGATGTTCTGAAACTGCGTGGTAATTCTGTTAGAGCCATCATATGTACTATCAGTAACATCCTGAATGATGAGTAGCCAGCTCAGTATTCACTGTACATTTCAAGAACTTATCGCGATGTCATTACATTTAACATGCAAAATAAAACAATTGAAAATATCGTTAGAATAGTTTTCTTATCGGTAAAATTATATATCAGTATAAAATATCCTAGTGCTAAGCATCAAAGCATTTTAGGTAATGCAACGATTGCCTATGGCATGAAAGCTAGTTTTATCATAATGTAATTTATTGAGGTCAAGGAAACACTGTTACCGTAATTTCCCGCGTTAACGCTGCCACAAATAAAGGTCTTTTTCAAACCAGAAAATTTATCGAAAAAAGAAATCAAATGCGTGCTAAGCATAAGGAAGTAATATTTTTTTTAATTAATTTTGGTGGGAAATCGACTTATCCAAGATGCAGCGTTTACGTGCGAAATTACGGTAATTGTAAAAGAATGAGTTAACCAATCATCCAATACTATAAGTCATAAGTACATGTGATTACAGTCTCTTAATCATATGCAATAGATGCCCTGGAGTATTTGTTGTTACTCAAAATTTTTGTTTTGTTTTGCTCAAAATTAATATTTTTTTCTAAATCAAAATAACATGGTCAATTTTATTTACACAGTGTAAATTTATGAATAATCACACACATAGTCAACCAATGATTTTTTTATTGGGGGGGGGGGGAGCAATAATCTAAAAAACTTTTTTGGGTTTGCTGTATTTTGACTCACTTTCAAGATTATACAGTGTTTAAAATATGCCAGAAGATAGGTCTAAATATGACCATACCTACGCAGATGTCAGTGGTGAAACTAAAGGAAGGTGTGGGGGAGGGCAGGAAAATTACTGCGAAAAATTGAGAGGGCGCAAAAATAAAAAAATATACAAAAGTTGAAAACAAAGGAAATTTGGATTTGCTTTTGAGAAAATATTTAACCATATTACCCGAATTTCAGGCTTTCGTGACAATTAGTGTTGTCAGTTGGACTTTTTTTATTATTATTATTCTGATTGCTACCACATTTTTGAGTTAGTAATATTCAAAATTTTTAATGCCAGTTTAAATACGGGGAATATTACTATTTAAAAAAATGAGGTAGTATTCAACCAATTTTAATTTTTAAAAAGTCTTTCTGGCCAATTCCGGGAGGAAGAGGTAGTTTTCATATTCCTTATTTTAAAAAGTTTCAAGTTATATTATTTTCAACCATACAAGACTCAAAATAGTGTAAGAGAATAATAGAAGATACAATATTTGTTTTTGTCAATACAGTAAAACCCCAGTATTTCGGATTAACTGGGACCAGACCCAATCCGGATTATCGAAAATCCAGATTATCCGGAGAATGAGAACAAATGAAATAAAATACAAAACATACTTACAGAAAATCACATTTATATTAAACAAATTCAATATTCACAGACAATAAAAATGTTTACTTTGTAATTATAAAATCTGTAATCTTCTGCTGTGCCAGTTTTGCGGGCCGCGTGGTCATACATCCACTTGAACATAAGTAATCCATTGGGTGTAGTCGTCACATGACATTTAAAAGAAACTATTATAAATGGGGCATTGTTTCATTATGGCTAATAACTTATGGTTGATCACCATTACAGGCGGATCAAAACAGCAATAGCTCCCTATGGAGATTTACTGCGCATGCTCATTTAGTGCTAAAGGGGTAATCAGGATTGGCAGTAGAGCTTTAAAAAGAATTGCCAAGTACATAGGCAAATTAAGTGTCGATTTATATAACATTTTTAGCTCCGAATTTTTCCATTTATATAACATTTTTAGCTTCGGATTTTTCCATTTATACGATATTTTTAGCTTCGGATTTTTCGATTTATTCAAAATTTATATTTCCGTATTTTTTAATTTATGCAGAATTTTTTAGCTCCGGATTTTTCCATTTATATAACATTTTTAGCTCCGGATTTTTCGATTTCTACAACATTTTTAGCTCCGGACTTCTCGATTTATCGAAAATTTTTAGCTCCGGATTTTTCGATTTATTCAAAAATTTTAGTTCCGGATTTTTCGATTTATGCAGCATGTTTTAGCTCCCAATTTTTTGATTTATGAAGAATTTTTTTCGTTCCGGATTTTTCGATTTATGCATAATTTTTTACTCACTTCTAAAATTTAAAAAAGAAATTAAAAGACAATAAATAAATAAATAATAAAAAGAAAAACATTAAAAAAAATTTTTACACGTATATGGATATTTTCACAGAATACTTTTTTTTCAATTGCTTAATATATATATAAATACCTTTGGAACGATATTTAGAATATTAAAAGGAATTTAGAATTAAATTAAAATTTATCTTTAATAAAAATATCTTATTTATTAATAAAATGCAACAAATAATAATAAAAAGAAACCTTAAACCGACTTTTGGCCTGCGAAGGATTCGAACCCACAATGTCTGATTGCAAGCTCAATGTTCTAACCATTCGGCCATCAAGCACCTTCAAAGTCTTCCTGAAATGTTTAAATGTCCTGAAATTCAAGGGTTGCTTTATCTAAAAAGCTCGCCAAAAGTTAGCCAACCAAGCTTCTAAACGAAATCGGGATAGCGCATGCGCGTTGACAGTCTTTGTAGTGAGCTATTGCTGTTTCGATCCACTAGTATCACCATTGATAATGGTGTTTTCATCTGTATCATCTTCATTTTCATTTTCTTCAGTTGTGCACAAAGCGATTGTTTTGTCATCTGTAAGTGAGGCGTAACCTTCATTATTTTCTGCTAATGTCGCTGATATCAACATCTGAGCAACATCATCCTTCATCATCACCTTATTCATGCTTCTATTTCAATTTTTCGTAAATGATTTCTAGAAACGTTTTGTCACGAAGACAAGAATACAGTTCCGAGAGACGTAAGGACTGGGTGAAGAAGATCGGAAAGCGATCTTTATCAGCCAGTGTGTCTATAGGGACTATTTTACCTTGCTTTCTTGCAATGCCCTAAGTAAAACTTTATTGTGTGGTGAGCTTTTGATGATATTTCTAAATGAATTAAATAAAAAACTGTGAAAATTGGAATTGTCAAACTTAAATTATACATAGTTGTTCCTTTAATAGATAACACCAAAAAGTTTAAATACGAAAGTTAAGGTATTCTTCCAAAAAAATTTCAGAAAAAGTTTTTTTTTTTTTTTTTTCAGAATACGAAGATAAATTAAATTTATGTTAGGAAAAGTTATCTATCGCTTCCTAGACTTGAAAAAAAAAATCGACCAAACCAATCGGTAGTCCGGATTAAAGGGGTCCGAATTAGAGGGATTCTACAGTATTTAAAGCGATTTATATTTGATTGCCAAATTCGGCGATATAATGAAATACCTGCCATTATAAAACAAAATGAAGGGTGAAATTAACCAATGAGTTTAATCGAGATCTTAGTAAGTCCTGTGCACATGCTCACTCTTATCGAAATCTGTTGATATATGCGAGTGCTGTCACAGACAAATACATTTTTCAAGATGTCACCAAGCCATTGGATTGTTCTATGTTCACACCAAGTTATATCCAAATCGATTCATAAATATGCATATTATCGTATGACAAAAATCGGATCATTTCAAAATGTCAGCCACACAAGAAATTCAAAGTGCAGACATTGTTTAAGATAAGACAAAAAGAAAAATGCTCCGATTTCTTTGTGCCAAAGTCAAACACATAAGCGAGAAATCTTTTTTAATTTCTAGTTTTTTGTACCTCATTTTATATTTAAAATTTAAAAAAAAAATCAAATGGACTGCATTTTGTAAAAAGGTGGCGGATGAAGTTGGCCAACGAAATCGGTCGAGACCTCTGTATGTACTATATACACACCAAACTACATCTAAATCGGTTCATTAATACGCATTTTATCACGTGATAAAAATCAGATAATTTCAAAATGTCATCCATACTAGAAATTCTAAATGCTATAACGCAGCCGTTTTTAAAATACACACGAAACAAAAAATACTCTGGAGTCTTTGTATGAAGCTAAAACACATAAAAGAAAAATCTTTTTTAAGTTGTAATTTTTGTGTACCTAATTTTATATTAAAAATTTTTTAAACATTTAAATGGCTGTCATTTTGAAACAAGATGGCGGATGAAACTGGCCAACGAACTCAGTTCAGACATCGGTATATACTATGTTCACACTAAGTTACATCCAAATCGTTTTATAAATGCGCGTGTTATCACATAACAGAAATCAGACCGTTTCAAAATGTCAGTCACGCTAGAAATTCAAAGTACTATCAAGCTAAAACTCAGCCATTTTTTAAGATAGAGACAAACAAAAAATGCTCTGGAATCTTTGTATCAAGGTCAAACATATAGAAAAAAGTATTTTTCAATTTCTAATTTTTTTGTAATCAATTTTAAATTAAAAAAAAAAATTGTAAGCATTTAAATGGCCGCTATTTTGAAACAAGATAGCGGATGAAACTGGCCAACGAACTCGGTTCAGACATTGGTATATACTATGTACACACCAAGTTACATCCAAATCGGTTCATAAATACGCGTGTTATTACGTCACAAATATCAAACCGTTTCAAAATGTCAGCCACACTAGAAATTCAAAGTGCTATAACTCAGCCATTTTTTAAAATAGAGACAAACAAAAAATGTTCTGGAATCTTTGTATCAAGTTCAAACACATAGAAAAAAGTATTTTTCAATTTCTAATTTTTTTGTAATCAATTTAAAATTTTTCCAAATCCGGAAGTGCTACCGAGTTAGAATCAGAGGTAAAGGAGGATTTTTTTTTTTTTTTTTTTTTTTTTTAAAGCAAGTTGTTTATTTACCGACAACTTTTATTGTTCACATGCAGTCATAAAAAGACTAGAGACTATACTAGTACTATAGATTATACTAGAATTGTCAGATTAGGCTTTTTCCTCTCATTTGGATAAATTAACTTTTGAAATTAAAGATAATTTTTTCTAATCGCGGATCGCTGTTATTTTAGGTTATTAAGGATTTCAGGCTGCGATTTTACAGCTTTTTTATAATAAAACACTATTTTTTTTTTTTTTTTGGCTTCCCGTTCGAATGCTTAATTTCCTAGGATTAAAGATCAACTTCAATGTTTTTATACAAGGGGGTGTTTAAAAAAACACGCCACCAACATTTAGTTATATTTTAAACAAATGGTAACCTCTTCATTTTTACAAATCTTCACTTAATCTACAAAATTTATTTTAAAAAAAGAGAAGAAAAAAAAGGTCATTGGTTTTAGGACCACTGTACAGTGACAGAAGTTAAATTTAAAAAGCATGGTTTCATGGGCAGTGGTCTAAAAGTGGACAGAGTGAAAAGCTCACTTTTTGGAAGAGTAAGAGGCATTTTCACTCTTTCTGGAGTGACTTTTGTAAAAATACACTCCTAAAGGAGTGGAATTTTCCACTCTATAAAAAGGAGTTAATTATTCCATTCTATAATCGAGAGTGAGAGAGTCACTCCAATGATGAAAGTGAAATCCTGGCATTTTAAGCTTTTAAAAACCCCGTTCATTCTTAAACCAATATATGGAGTAAAATAATGAAAATCAGCAAAATGTGACACTTTTTAGAGGCAAGGTGCAAAGAGAAACCTGCACAAGGGGCAAAGTTTCAATTTGGCGCCCCTCCCTCTCCCTCCTCCCCGTCTTCTTTTTGTGGCAGGTGTCATAAAATTGAAAAGTGTGAAAACACAATTAAATTCTATTAAATACATATTTCATGTTTACTTCACAATTTTAAAAGATTTAATTTTAACAACTAAATAGTATAAGATAAAATTTTACTTACATTTTGGCAAAGAGTGTTTGGATGTGGATTAAATGTACCTACAGTAAATTATAACAGTTTGTAACAACCCTTTTTAGATTCCAAGAAAGAAGTCATATGCTATTTTCAGAATGTATGTTTTTGTCACAAAAAAAACTACCCAATATACACATATCTATTTTTTACAAGAAAAGAAAAGAAACAAAGTAGGTTGGTAGCATAAATTTTGAAACCCTTACTTTCTGCTCTCAAGGTGACTGCCCTCTTCGCCGCCCCCCCCCCCACACACACACACACACTTCGCACGGCCCTGCATTTTAGTTTTCAAAACTACATTTCATAATTTAACCTTAAAAATTAAACCGATTTGATATTAATACGCATTTTTTAAGTGAAAATCGTCACTCCTAAAAGAGTGACTTATGACGTAGTGAGAGAGTTACGTATACATTACGTAATTGTCAACTAATCAAGAGCATCTTGCCTGTCTAAGACACTTTGTGCTAGATATGAGATAACTATCCGCCATTTTAAAATCTCCTCTTAGTTCCCTGGGTTTACATATGTGGACGTTCATATCAGCGTTGTAATTTTAAAAAATGCAGAGAATATTCTATAAGCACAGGGTATAGTTTATCTTCATGAAAGTTTATGGATAGGATATGGACTAAGGCTTTATTTCAGAAGCACAGGGTATACGGAGCTTCTTTTTAAAAAATCCAGAAAGTACACGACGTGTATCCTCGAATACCCTCCACTACATGGTTGGATATTTTATTACATGGACTTAATTGAAACTTAACGGTAAGTCGTACTTAATTTTAACTTTTCATTATAGTACGAATGAATGTCATGACCTTCATTTAAATAATTATGTTATATGGGAAAAAAATCGATTAAAAATGTTTTCAGAAGCGATTAATTTCCTATTCTAAACTATGATGTTGTTATTTAAAACATCTGTCTACCGTCACATGAAAAATAGCTAAAAGGATTGATACAAAGTTCATTCACAGTAAATGTAAACATTGATTTCAGTTACTTAAAAGATTTAATTAATTTCTTCTGTGGAGATTTTTTCGCTTTTTTTATTGTTTTCGGATTGCTAAACTTTAGTTTGGAATTAAATAATAATATTCGATTGCAATGATATTCAGAAATGCTTTCAGTTTGAAAATTAGCATTATTTTACGAAAATATGTTTTTGATTAATACAGTTGTGACTATTTTGAAAAGTATTCCTTTATTACTAATAATGTTTTAAAATATCATTTTAAAATCATAAATCATTATACTAATGTTTTCAGAATTAAGATTTCCTAACTTTAAAAAATAATAGGAATTTCTTCTATCATATGACAAGATTTTTCAGAAATTGCTAAATCTAATAATGCTTTTAATTCATTTATTGTGATATGCTGTTGTTTAATAATACAATTATAGAAAACTAATTATATTTTTAATGTTTTTCAATTTTTTTCCTATAAATCATACGAATTTTCTTTAGCTGATATTAATAAAATTCAATATATAACTAGAATAAAAAGTTGTAATTAAGTATGGCTTAATTTTTTTCGGGGATAGTTTGTGTGTGGGGGGGGGATGGGGGGGATTATAGAATACCGGTGGGAAATTGCACTTTTTTACTGTTAAAAACAGAAAATCTCAAATGTTTCGGGAAGGAGGCAGTAACAGAAGGTTCAAGTTTGAAATAAATTATTTTAGTTAATTTCTGTTGGTAAAATAATTTAATTCATATGTAACCTTAAATAACTTTTTCCCTTAATAATTCAATTAATGTTACAAACTATGAATTAAATAAATATTGGCAATAACTTATTTTTTTACATTGTCCATAAAATACCTATAAACTAACATTAAAAAAAAGAATTCGCTGAAAAAAATTAACATTCACTCCTACGAAACAGTGATTACTCACTCCTATAAAATAGAACTACTCACTCCTACGAAAGAGTAACTATTCACTCCTACCAGGGGTGAAAAAAGCGCACTAATTTAGTAAGAATGAATAGTCACTCCTCCGAAAGAGTGATTATTCACCCCTGTTTAGAGTGACTATTCACTTCTCAGGAGTGAGTATTCACTCTTTGAAAAAGTCAACAATTCCACTTTTGCTCAAAGTGAATACTCACTTTAAAGAGGTTGGGCATATTTTGAGTCTGCGATAGAGTGACTATTCACTCCTCCGGAGAGAATAGTCACTCTTTTTTATTTAGAGTGTAACTATGTCCCAGAGCAGCTTGAAAATTTTGACAGTACGTGCAACAGGTTATTTTCCTGTCCAAGCATTTTGTAATGCACACATGGCATCGTCACCATCAAAATTGGCTCTAAACAATCTTTAAGAAAAAACACTTGTATTTTATGTTTTTCTCTCTTAAGATTTTTTTAAAACATTCATTTACAGTCTTCTATCATTAATAAGTATTTTTAGGGTTCCATACTTAAACTGGCAAAATGGAACCAATATAAGATCACTTCTGAGTCTGTCTGTCCGTCTGTCACATGTATTTTACTCATAAACCATGGAACGTGGAAAGTTCAAATTAGTTGAGGTAATAAAGGCTACTGATCCACATATTTTTAGATTATTCACAAATATATTTAGGAAAAATATAGAGGAACTAAAAAATGCTTGAAAAAAAATTATCTTTGTCCATCGTGCAGGATATAGCGTGAAAGTTTTCGTAACGCCGAAACTAAAAATTCATTTCTTTTAATTTTAGATGTTATATTTTCAGAGATATCGTCGAAAATGTAATGCAAAAATATATATCCCCCCCCCCTTTCTGTTTCCGAATCTACTGAAACTAAAATTACGGAAAAATTAAGGGTAGTAGAAGTTTCCGGGATTCCACTAAAAAAATAACAAAAAAAAAAAGAAAAAAAAAAGAAAATTATACGTAAAAATAAAATTTACATTTTTCACAACTTTATGCATGAAGTTTGTAAACTACATGGTTTATAATAAACTAAATACAGAATTAAATTTATACAAACTATTTTTTAACCATTAAAAAAATTGTACATTTTTAACACAAATCTTTCTAAGCATGCATTTGTCAAATAGTTTTAACTATGCTGTTACTTCATTCCACATGAAAACTTGCAAGAGTAAATATAAATAATTATTCTTTAATTCACAGTATTTTACATCAATTAAGCTAACCCAGCAACAGATGCAGTGGGCTCTGTGAGGTATTTTATACAATGAATCATTTTAAATAAATTTAGGTAACAAAGCAATAGATTCTATAATTATTTCCCCAAGTGACTAGCGAAAATTTGCAGGTGTTTTTTCGCGTTCATATGAAGAAAATCCTGTTTTATTTCGCAATTGTTTGACGAAAATTGGGTTTTATTTCGCGATCGTTTGACTAAAAAAGCTGTTTTATTTTGCGATCGCTTGACAAAAATAGCTGTTTTATTTCGCAATGGTTTCACAAATTTTATTTCGCGATAATTTGAAAAAAGTCGCTGTTTTAGTTCGCGATCGTCTGACAAACATCGCTATTTTATTTCGAGATTGTTTGCCGAAAATCACTGTTTTATTTCGCGATCACTTGACAAAAATCGCTGTTCTATTTCGCGATCGTCTAACAAAAATTCTATTCTATAACAAAAATAGTTTTTTTATTTCGCGATCGCCCGGAGAAAACAGCTGTTTTATTTCATGATAATTTAACGAAAATAGCTGTTTTATTTCACGATAATCTAACGAAAATAGCTGTTTTATTTTGCAATTGTCTGGCGAAAACCATTGAGCTATTTTCTGATCTTTGGCGAAAATTATTCATTTATTTCGCGGCCGTTTAACTAAAATTGCTGTTTGATTTCGTGAGCGCTTGACAAAAATCTTTGTTTTATTTCGCGATCGTTCGACGAAAGCCGCTATGGTATTTCGCTTTCGTTTGACGAAAATAACTGTTTTATTTCGCGATTGTTTGATTAAAATCACTATTTTATTTCGCGATCATTTGATGAAAATCGCTGTTTTATTTCAGGATGGATTGAAGAAAATCGTTGTTTTATTTCGTGAGAGTAGGACGAAAATCACTGTTTTATTTTGCGATCATTTGATGAAAATCACTGTTTAATTTCGCGATCGATTGACGAAAATCGCTGTTATATTTCGCGATCATTTGATGAAAATCAATGTTTTATTTCGCTATCGCTTGAGGAAAATCGCTGTTTCATTTCGCGATCATGTAACGAATATAGCTGTTTTATTTCGCGATTGTTTTACGAAAATAGTTGTTTTATTTTTCAATTGTTTGACGAAAACCATTGAGGTATTTTGTAATCGTTTGACGAAAATTATTGTTTTATTTCGCGATCGTTTGCCAAAAATTGCAGTTTCATTTCCTGATAGTTTCACGAGAATCGTTGTTTTATTTCGCAATCATTCGACGAAAACTGCTAAGGTATTTCGCGATCGTTTGGCGAAAATCATTACTTTATTTCATGATCATTTGACTAAAATCACTGTTTTATTTCGCGACCGTTTGATGTTTCATTTCGTGATGGTTTGACGAAAATCGCTGTTTTATTTCATGAGAGCAACACGAAAATCTGTTTTATTTCGCAATCGTCTGGCGAAAATGGATGTTTTATTTTACGACCGTTTGACGAAAATCACTGTTTTTTTTCGTGATCGTCAGACGAAAATCGCTGTTTTATTTCGCGATTGTCTGACGAAAACCGTTCAGGTATTTTGTGATCGCTTTACGAAAATTGTTGCTTTATTTTGTGATGGTTCGACTAAAATTGCTGTTTCATTTCCTGATCGTTTGACGAAAATCACTATTTCATTTCGCGATTGTCTAAAGAAAATCGCTGTTTTACTTCGCGATAGCTTGATGAAAATCGCTGTTTCAATTCGCGATCGTCTGACAAAAATTTTTGTTTTATTTCGTAATCGTTTGACTAAAATTGCTATTTCATTTCCTGATCGTTTGACGAAAATCACTTTTATTTCGCAATCGTCTGATGAAAATCGCTGTTATATTCGCGATCGTTTGACGAAAATCACTGTTTTACTTCCCGATAGCTTGACGAAAGTCGCTGTTTTATTTCGCGATGGTTTGATAAAGATCGCTGTTTTTTTTTTTTTTTCGCGACCATTCGACGAAAACCGCTATGGTATTTAGTGATCACTTAACTAAAATCACTATTTCAGTTCGCGATCGTTTGATGAAAATCACTGTTTTATTCCGCGATGGTTTCACGAAAATCGCTGACCAAAAGATCCTGAACTTGATAGAAATTTTTGCAATAATTATCACTAGTAATCTTCGATATTAATGAAAAATTTGGTTGTGCAAACCTTCCACAAAATTGGAATAATTATTTTTTTTTGCTTTTTAAGTCTTTCACAGTGACATGCAGCTGTTCGGAAGCTAGAGAGTAGAGATTTTAGAATAGGATATATTCTTAAGCCTAACTTTAAAAAAAAGTATAAAATCAATCTTAAATTCGATCGCTCAAATTATTAATAGTTGATGATGCAAAAAGGATTTTCATTTAAAACTACACACAAATAATATATTTTCCTTATATTTGTAAAGAATGAAAGAAAAAACTTTATAAAATATTGCTCATACATGAATGAAAAAAAAAGGGTTTTTTCAAGGGAAAAAAAACTATAGGGATGGTTATTATTTAAACCTTTATTATTAACTACCTGGCACAATTAAACAATATCTTTATCCTGTATAACTGGAGCAAAACTGACAACTTTTAGTAAAAAAACGGCATTACCACTCTATTGAGGCATACAATGAATTGTTGTTTTGAATACAGCTCTTACTTAGTTGCTTTCAAAATTACCGTGGACATACCTCGTGGAGATAGCTGCATTTCAGGTCCCACTCGTCCTAACTACCCGACCCTCTATTGCTCAGTGTTTTATTTATACATTAAAATGTGATTTTTTTTAATCGAAGACTGATATAAGTTTTCTCTCTATCAAACTATTTATCGTTTCTTTGTATCCACAGACTTTGGATGATGATACTGTGACTTCCTTGGCGTGTATTTTTTCAGCTTGTGCAGAAGAATAAGACATGTGAAATAATGCATGGGGATGTTATTAATAAAATCTATTCAGCCATATATTATCTTTACCAAAACTGCATCCAATTAATGCATAATGATTGGAAGTTCGGTTTTGACAGCATCATCTTCAATCAATAATATTTTTTACATAATGATCTGCTTCCAAGAGAATTTTTGTATTTCAATTTTGAGTATGCCACCATTTACTCTACCCTTTTCATTTATTACATGTTGAGAAATGAGCTATATCATGTCATAGTGATCGTCAGAGAGCATTGCAATCAGAATTCATTCTGCATGCGTGAAGCAATCATTGTCCTAAACTTTTTTAGTATTTATTTTATGCCGATTTATGAGTTGTTCAGTAGTCAAATAATTTCCCAGTAATTTTTAAGTTCTTGGATTGAATTAATGGATTACATTTGATGGTTGGTTGACTGTGTTTTATGACGGCCAATTATCTGCATGAGGGATATAAGCCATAGGGAGAGTGCTCTCCGCGTCTTTCTAAGGAAACCTAACCCGCATTTACACAAGGAAATCCAAGGTTCGAAAAGAACCATGGAAAATTCCGAACGATTAGGCCGACGAGCACGATTGCGTTCGAATAAAGCTATGATTTTGATTTATTTATTTATTTTTAATTATTGAGCAAGACATTGGAATTATCTAGCAATGCTAAATGAAACTGAAATTTTGTCTATTGAACATTAAACTTCTGATTCATATATTTTTAACATTTTGATTTCTTTTTCTATTTTCAATGATAGATACAATTTCAAGGAGCATAAATTACTAAGAAATGTCTCATGGTTATATTTCTAATAGTATTATACCTTAAACAAATCAGACATGTTCATAGAGTACTTTTTCCCAACCCTTATATAGCTTTGCCACACTCTCAAAAATCAGAATCATACGCAAAATCTATGGCAAAGTAATACAATGAAAACAAATGAATTTAGTCAAACAAAAAGGCTTCAGTCCACAGCCAATTAACAGTTTACTTAATTATTTTTCAATCATTTATTAAGCTGGAAAAGCAGAAAAACTATGCATTTGTACTGACATTGACTTTGACTATATAGGTGTCCCTAAACTCATGGTACAGGGGTGATAGAACACATCAAGATGAGTATATAGTAAATAGGAAACCAAAGATCCCAAACGTTTTCCAAAGAAGTAGCCGCCATTTAAGTTTAGGGTCCAAAATTTCAAATATACATAAAAAACAAAAAAAAAATGGTCGATTGATTTGCGGTTTTCACTAAAACTATTATTTATGTCGGTATTTTCTTTAAAATAAATTATAAAGATAAATTTCGAAAAATGCAGATAGAGGGCGCTTTAGACTTTGGAGTAACGAACAACTACTTTTTGCCGTTATTTTTTGCATCTCATTAAATGGTTTCGTACGCTTAAACTTAAACTTAAATTTTGAGCTCAAAATCTGAATAGTTAAGAGTACCGTAATTTCGGGTGTATAAGCCACAGATCAAACAATTCTTTTTCGACCCAGAATTTTTTAAGAAACAAATATAACTAGTTAGATCGCCGTAAATATTTTTCTTCAATCACTAAATAAGTTTTCTGGGTCCAAAAAGAATTGTTTGATCCGCGGCTTATACACCCGAAATTACGGTAATTAAAAAGTACAAACTGAAATGTGTTCAGAGGGTTCAAATTTCAAATGATTATAAAAAGCGGAAAAATTGGTCGATTGATTTGTGGTTTTCACTAAAACTATTCTTTATGTCGGTACTTTATCGAAAATAAATTATAAAGATAAATTTCAAAAAATGCCGATAGATGGTGCTTTAGACTTAGGAGTAACGAACAACTACTTTTTGCCGTTATTTTTTGCATCTCATTAATTGTTTGCGTAAGCTTAGACTTAAACTTAAATTTTGAGCTCAAAATCTGAATCGTTGGGAGTGGTTAAGTAGCACAAAACTGAACTGTGTTCGAGGGGGAGGAATAATAATAATGTTCAGAGGGTTCAAATTTCAAATGATTACAAAAAACGGAAAAATTGACAGATTCGTTTGCGGTTTTCGCTAAAACTACTCAGTGTTTTCTTGAAAATAAATTTTAAAGATAAATTTCACAAAATGCCGATAGAGGACGCCTTAGACTTTGGAGTAGCGTACAACTATTTTTAACTTTTATTTATTTTTTTTTTCTCATTAAATGCTTTCAAATGCTTAGGCTTAAGTTTTGAGCTCAAATTCAGAATCGTTGGGAGTGTTTAAGTAGCTAAAAATTGAACTGCGTTCGAGGGGGAGGGAGGATAAATTCCAACTCCTGAACACACTTCAGTTTGCGCTTCTTAACCCCTCCCAACGATTCAGAAATTGAGTTCAAAATTTAAGTTTAAATCTAAGGTTTCGAAAACATTTAATAAGCTTTTGCAAGCATTTAATTAGATACAAAAAATAACAGTTAAAATTAGTTGTTGGTTACTCTGAAGTTTTAAGGTGTCCTCTAACGGAATTTTTGAAATTTATCTTTAAAATTTATTTCAAGAAGATACTGACTTAAAGAATAGTTTTATTTTTAACCGCAAACGGATCGACCAATTTTTCCGTTTTTTATAATCATTTGAAATTTGAACCCCCTGAACAAAGTTCAGTTTTTGCTACTTAACCACTCCCAAATATTCAGATTTTGAACTCAAAATTTAAGTTTAAATCTAAGCTTACGAAGCATTTAATCAGATGCAAAAAATAACGGCAAGAAATAGTTGTTCGTTACTCCAAGGTCTAAAGCGCCCTCTACCGACATTTTTTGAAATTTATAATTTATTTTCAATAAAATACCGACATAAAGAATAGTTTTAGTGAAAACCGCAAATCAATCGACCAATTTTTCAGTTTTTTTATAATCATATGAAATTTGAATCCTCTGAACACAGTTCAGTTTGTGCTACTTAACCATTTCCAACTATTCCGATTTTGAGCTCAAAATTTAAGTCTAAGCTTACGAAACCACTTAATGAGATGCAAAAAATAACGGCAAAAAGTAGTTGTCCGTTACTCCAAAGTCTAATGCGCCCTCTATCGGTTTTTTTCGAAATTTACCTTTATAATTTATTTTCAAGAAAATACCGAAATAAAGAATAGTTTTAGCGAAAACCGCAAATCAATCGACCATTTTTTTCGTTTTTTATGTATATTTGAAATTTTGGACCCTAAACTTTAATGGCGGCTACCTCCTTTGGAAAACGTTTGGGACCCTCGGTTTCCCATTTACTATTACTCGTCTTGATGTGTTCTATCACCCCCCTAGCGTATGTGCCATGAGTTTAGGGACATCCTGCATATTGCAACCTTTATAAAATAAATATAATTTTATTTTAGAAAACAATATAGATGACATACAATCTAAAATGGCTATAATTCTCATAAAAATTCTTCAAACAAAGAAAAACTTTATTTTACAAATACATTTATAGATTGCAGTAAAAAATATCCTTTTACAAAATTATGTACAATTCAAAGCAATAAAAACCAACTTGCTTACATGCCAAAAACACTAGAATCACATAAGAAAGAAACTCACTGACAGATCAATATTTCGATATCTTATCTGATTTGATGATTAATCTTGTCTAGAATTAAGTGTTTATAAAATAATTTGAACAGGTCACCAAACATACATTTACAGTTACTTTTATTTTAAATAAAACATTTTTCCTTTTACTGATATTTAAATACTGAAGTTCTATATAACATTTTTCATATGGTGATAGAGTGATATATATGTTAAATTACAGATTAATGCCCTAATGCCTACAGTAGCATATATATATTACAACCAATATTTCAAATTTAGTGGATTCAGACTTTCCAGATTCATACCAGATATTTAAAATACCAATACTTGGCTTATTTAATAACACACATGCAGGTGCGGATCCACGAGTGGGGGGCGATCGCCCCCCCCCCCAAACCAGTGTAGAATTCAGACTTTTTTTCGGAAGGGATTTCTGCGACTCCGTCGGAGACATTCTATTATTCTGGAAAAAACGCGAATTTCATTAAAATGTCGCTAAAAAGCGCTAATTTTGTCAAAGTGTCGCGGAAAAAGAGCGAATTTCGCCAAAGATCGCGGAAAAAGCACGAATTTTGTCGAAGGTTGCTCAAAAAAAAGAATTTTGACAAAAGATCGCTAAAAAACGTGAATGTTGACACAAGATCGCTGAAAGCGCGAGTTTTGTCAAAGTGTCGAGGAAAAAGCTCGAATTTCGTCAAAAGGTCGTGAAAAAAGCGCTAATTTTGTCAAAGGGTTGGAAAAAAGGAAGGCAAAGTATAGTGGAAAAAGTACTAATTTTGACATAGGATTGCTGGAAAAGCGCTAATTTTGTCAAAGTGTCGCGAAAAAGCGCGAATTTCGTGAAATTATTACAGAAAAAACGCGAATTTCATCATAAGGTCGCAGAAAAAATGCGAATTTTGACAGAAGTTCGCAAAAAAACGCAAACTTTGACATAAGATCGCTGAAAAACCACTAATTTTGTCAAAGTATCGTGAAAAAGCGCGAATTTCGTCAAATAATCACTGAAGAAGCGCGAATTTCATCGCAGAGTCGCGGAAAAAAACGAGAATTTTGACAGTGGATCGCGTAAAAAATGCGAACTTCGACATAGGATCGCTGAAAAAGCGCGATTTTTGTCAAAGTGTCGTGTAAAAAGCTCGAATTATGTCAAAAGTTCGTGGAAAGAGAGCTACTTTTTTCAAAAGGGTGCGAAAAGGGAAGGCAAAGGAACTCGGGAAAAGTGCGAATTTCGACATAGGATCGCTGAAAACCGTGAACTTCGACATAGGATTGCTAAAAAAGCGTAATTTTGTTAAAGTATCGCGAAAAAGCGCGAATTTCGTCAAAGGTCGAGAAAAAAACGCGAATTTTGACGTAGGATCGCTGAAAAGCACGTATTTCGACATAGGATAGCTGAAAAAGCGCGATTTTTGCCAAAGGGCTGCAAAAGAAGCGCTAATTTTGTCAAAGTATCCCGAAAAAAGAGCGAATTTCGTCAAATGATAGCGAAAAAAGCATGGATTTCGTCAAACGAAAATCTCGGAATCGCCCCTCCCAAAACGATTCTCTGGATCCGCCCCTGCACACATGCTGTCATT